>CM022298.1:173448317-174757659 GCA_011799875.1 Thinopyrum elongatum | reverse complement strand
TCCAGCCCTTCAATTTCAACGGTGACGTCGTTGCTACCCATGGAGGTTTGACATTGACCCGCGGGGGTGTGTATTACTATTGCAGTGTTCATGACCTCACATTTAATGTCGTGTTTGTATGCAAATTCTTCGGACATGAATGAATGCGATGCTCCCGAATCAAATAAAACAGAAGCTGGGACTGAATTAACAAGGAGAGTACCCATCACGGTGGCCGGCTGGTCTGAGCTTCATTGTAATCGGTGTGGTTGGCCTGAATACGCCCATAAGTCTTGGCATTGTGTTGGCGAGCTGATTGTTCTACGGTCAGTGCTGGAAGTGCCAGTTGGTTCTGGTTCTGTATGCAGTTCCTGGAAAAATGACACTGGCCTGCCCACACTTGTAGCACAGACTATCATTGGGATTGGGAGCAGGAGCTCGGGGTGGTGTGAGTGGAAGTCCTGGCTGCCCAGGTGGTGGAGGCAGACGCGGTGCAGTATAGGACCGTCTTGGAGCAGGTGCAGCTGGACGGTACACGCTGTTTGGAATCCAGATCCGACGTTCTGTGCAGGCTGGTCGAAGATGAACCAGTGTCACGGTTGCGCCTAAGAGATCCCTGGTGTGCCGCAGACCAGTCTCGACCTGGATAGCTGTTCACCAAGAGGAGAAATTATCAAATTCATGCACAAGGAGCGCTAGCTTGATGTCAGCTTGAAGTCCTTCGCGAAACCTTTCCTGGCGGGAGCATCAGTGGGAATGTCTTCTTCAGCATAGGGGATAATTCCAGAAACTCCCGCTGATAAGCTTCCACTGCTTTGCCCTGGGTGAGGTTGCGGAAATCTTGCTTCTTCCGGTCCATGATTCCTGAGGAAGTAAACGGGCACGGAAGGCAGCTTGGAAATCCGGCCAAGTGATGACTGTGCCAGCTGGTTGAGTGCGCCTGTGGCTGTCCCACCATTGAGCAGCGGGGCCCTTGAGAAAGAAGGAGGCGAAGGTGACATAGTTTGCAGGGGCAACGCCACCAGATTCCAACTCATAGGTGATGTCGCAAGCCAGTCATCGCATCCAGGGGCTGAGTGAGCCCGGTAGACGGTGGGGTTGAGGCGCATAAAGTCTGCAGGGTCCCTGGGCCCGGATACTGGTTCATATTGGGAGAGGAAACTGATCCATGATCCCTTGCATGAACTGAAGTTGCAGTTCAAATTGCTGCATCATCCAGCCATATAGTTCGGCGGTGGTGGATCGGGGCACCACGGCCACGACCACGACCAGCGGGTCTAACCATCCTGCTAAATTACAACAGGGGGTAGTTTAGTAAAAGCACAAGCGAGTGTTAGTGACAAGCATGATGTAACTCGACAATAGTTTAAGCAGTGCATCAAATACAAAAGTAGTCAATTAAGACATACATATCCTTACACAAAGTCAGGTACATGCGGACAGCTAACGGCGCAATTTCATAAACTGGACATACTAGGCGGCGCGCAGGCACGCGGTAAGGAAGTACACAACGAGAGATAGTAAAGGCTACATCAACGTCGGAGAGAACCACGGTAACGGGGGGGTAGCTGCGAGTGCGGACGACAAATGTTCGTCGCGGAAAGATCCTGGCTCCATGTGCACTCTGATGCAGAACACCGGTCTCGAGCTGTAAGAGAGGTCACGTGTCGGTGTGTGACCTCCAACAGTAGGCCAGTCATACCAGCATACATCTGAGTCCTGCGCGGATAAAGGATGTGCTCCGGATGTATCCCTGCACGAACAGCGGGCAGCAACTGCGTCATAGCATGTAGAGACGTGCTCGAGTGGCAACCAACTCGACGGCAAGAGCCCGAACAGTGCGAGCCAGAGCCTGAGTACTGAATCAGAACGCGCGGGTCGTAGGACGAGGCTCGTACGGGGCACAGATAGCTGGTAGTATCCGGTAGCATCTCCAGCAGGGGCATACGGAATGTATCGGAACTCAGAGTCATCCAAGATAGCTTGTGCTCCCCTCGTAGACGTACGACAGCGGAGTAGGCGGCATCATGGACTGCCATCTCATCGTCACGCCTAATCGTGAAAAAGGTGTAGCTCGGGGGTCTGAGTTGTTCTGCTGATCATAAATCCGAACTTCAGATAGTACTTGTCCTGGTTGAACTCGCGGTAAACTCATAAACCAAGTACTCAGGGTACCAACGGTAGCCAAGTCTGGTCATGAGAGCGATCGGACAGCTGGAAACCCGGGTATTACGAGCCCAAGTGCGAAGCACAAGCGTGTCGTAGGACGCGTGGATGGAAACAAACGGTCCATCTAAACAGAGGAAATTCAGATTTGTCAAATGACAATGAGAAGTTTAACACAACTCGGAGAGAAAGGTTAGACAAAACAATGGAAAGAAAATGATTATCAGACTAATCAGATCAACGACAGGGAAATCGCACAGCTATCCAGCTCTCCGGGTAGACAGAATTTACGAGATCCTAAGTGTCGGCGTGTAGTAAAATTCATTTAACCCGAGTAGAAGAGAGATCAGAGTCCCAGAGTATAGACGAGGAATAAAAGATCCTAATACACCCAGTTGGCAATGTGGGCCCGTAAACCACACAGCCAAGAGTAAAACGGGTTCTTGTCGTAGACTCAACTTCGGCCAAGGAATTGGAAAAGGGGGATTCCTACAGGCAGTCGGCTCTGATACCAACTTGTGACGCCCCCGGCTCGATCGTACACTAATCATGCACGCAAACGTGTACGATCAAGATCAGGGACTCACGAGGAAGATATCACAACACACTCTAAAATAAATAAGTCATACAAGCATCATAATACAAGCCAGGGGCCACGAGGGCTCGAATACAAATGCTCGATCATAGACGAGTCAGCGGAAGCAACAATATCTGAGTACAGACATAAGTTAAACAAGGTGCCATAAGATGGCTAGCACAAACAAGGATACAACAGATCGAACAGGCGCAGGGCCTCCTGCCTGGGATCCTCCTAACTTACTCCTGGTGTCGGCGTCCTGGACGTAGTAGTAGGCTCCGCCCTGGGGTGGAGTAGTCGTCGTAGGTGGCGTTTGGCTCCTGGGGTCCAGCACTGGTTGCGACAACAGCAAGAAGGGAAAGGGGGAAAGGAGGGGGGAAAGCAACCGTGAGTACTCATCCAAAGTACTCGCAAGCAAGGATCTATACTACATATGCATGGTATATGTGTAAAGAGGCAATATCGGTGGACTGAACTGCAGAATGCCAGAATAAGAGGGGGATAGCTAGTCCTGTCGAAGACTACGCTTCTGGCAGCCTCCATCTTGAGCAATAGAAGGATAGTTGGAAGTTAACCAAGCAACAACGCATAGCATAATCCTACCCGTCGATCCTCTGTCGCCACCATGCGAGAGAGCGACCACCGGGTTATAACTGTCTGTAAGGGTGTGTGTTTTATTAAGTATCATATTCTAGTTGTCATGAGGTCGGAATACAACTCCGGGTCGTCCTTTTACCGAGGGACACGGCTATTCGAATAGATAAACTTCCTGCAGGGGTTGCACCACAATTCCCCAACACGCTCGATCCCCTTTGGCCGGACACACTTTCCTGGGTCATGCCCGGCCTCAGAAGATCCACAGTCGCAGCCCCACCTAGGTCAACAGAGAGGTCAGCACGCCGGACTAATCCTAGGCACTCTGGGGTCTGGGCCCATCGCCCAGTGCGCTCCTGCACGTTGCGTACGCGGCCGCGAGCAGACCTAGCAACCACACGATCACGGGGTTACGTTATCGCGGTCCAACACGGCGCGCGCCGCTCAGTCGCTGACGTAAAAAAGGCTTCAGCTGATACCACGACGCCGGGATCCCATAACTACTCCCGCGTAGTTGGTTAGTGCGTATAGGCCAGTGGCCAGACTCAGATCAAAATATCCAACTCTCTTTAAACGTGTATTATGAGATCACCGCGGACAGACGACCAGGGCCAGGCCCACCTCTCTCCTATGGTGGTCACAACCTGCCCTGCCGCTCCACAACAAAGAGTCACTTAGGGGGCCGTCGAGAAGGCCATCCTTTCAGCCCCCATTCGTGAATCACCTGGGGTGTCCTCGAGCCGACCCGACTTTAGTATCCATCTGATGTCACATGTGATAAGTAGTATACATATCCGCAATCGCCACCCGTGGCGAGCACGGCCCAATAATGTAGCCATAGCAGACAGACGAGAATGTAGGGCCACTGATGACAAACTAGCATCCTACACTAGGCATTTAGGATTGCAGGTAAGGTATCAACAACAGTAGCAAACAATGACAGGCTATGCAGCAGAATGGGATTAACCGAAAGCAAGTAACAGGCTACATACTCTAATGCAAGCAGTATAGAGAAGAATAGGCGATATCTGGTGATCAAGGGGGGGGGCTTGCCTGGTTGCTCTGGAAGTAGGGGTCGTCAACAACGTACGGTCGGGGCACCAGCAGCTGCGTCGTCTCGTAGTCTAACGAAGAGAAGAGGGGGGAAGAAACAGTAAACACACGGCAATGATGCAACAGGGAGCAGGACATGTCTAAACGCAGGGCCAGGGTGATATACAGCCTAACTAAGCGATTAGTTAATTAGGAATTTATTGGATTTATTAATTAGGGTTGGACACTATTCATTTATCGAAATCGGTCTAATTGTTCAAAGTTCTTATAGCTGCGGGCATCTGACGGGAATACGGAGGATGTATTGGCTCGTATCGTCGTTCTGAGCAAGTTTCATGTATAAAAATATTTTCATCGGAGTTACGGTTTATTTATATGATTTCTAAAGTTTTATTAATTTCTGAATTTTAATTAATATTAATTCAACATTATCCGAAACAGTGATTGATGACGTCAGCATGACATCATGCTGACGTCAGCAGTTAATTAAGTTATACAATTACTGTTTAATTACACTAATTAGTTAATTAGATTAACCTAATCAGGATTAATTAACTAATTAATTAATTATTAATTTAATATTTTAATTATTATTTTTATTTCTTTTTTCTTTTTATTAAACGTCTGGGGGGGCCCAACTGGACAGTGGAACGCGGACTAGTCCGCGTAGTCGAAAGTAAATGAGCTTCTTGCATGACCTCCTGAGTCATACCCAGGTTACCTTTAGAGGGGACCACTAGTCGACTTTTAAAGAACAAGGTGCCAGTATCATCAATAGTGAAGAACGAAGGCCTTCCTTCAGCGAGATAGCGCTTAATCTTGTGGGCTTGAGAGTCATAACCCTGCAGCGTCTTGATGCTGTCCACGAGATCTGGTTTAGCAACCAGGGTATTAAGAGAACCCTGGGAAACAACGTGGAGGTTCATTTTGTAGGAACCTTCAGGAGGGGAAGCGAGTGCTCCAGGAGGAACAATGTGGAGATTCAGCTTTCTGAATTCTTCAATAAGCGAAGGTTGAACTTCGTGAAACTGGAGGTGACTGCAATAAGACTTGCGGCTCAAGGCATCGGCCATTACATTAGCCTTGCCAGGGGTATAAGAAATACCCAAGTTAAAATCCTCTACGGTCTTCATCCATCTCTGTTGACGGAGGTTCAGGTCTGGCTGAGTGAACAGATACTTCAGACTTTGATGATCGGTGTAGATCTCGCAACGATTACCGAGAAGGTAATGTCGCCACTGTTTTAGTGCATGGATGACGGCAGCAAGCTCGAGGTCATGTACTGGGTAATTCTCTTCGTGCGGACGCAATTGACGCGAAGCATAAGCAATTACTCTGCGGTCTTGCATTAGGACACCGCCTAATCCTTGACGGGATGCATCACAATAGATGACAAAATCCCTCTGGGAATCAGGAGGGGCAAGCACTGGGGCAGAAGTCAGCTTGTCTTTGAGCGTCTGGAAACTTTCCTGACACTTTTTCGTCCAATCGAACTTGACGCCTTTATGAAGCAGGTTAGTCAGGGGCTTGGCGATCTTGGAGAAGTTCTCAACAAATCGACGGCAATAGCTGGCGAGTCCGAGAAAACTTCGAACTTGCTTGACGTTCTTTGGAGGAGCCCAATCAAGAATAGCCTGAACTCGCTCGGGGTTGACGGCAATACCATCCTTGGAGATGACATGCCCAAGGTATGTTACTTCGGGAAGCCAGAATTCACACTTGGAAAACTTAGCATATAGTTGATGCTCTCGAAGTTTTTCCAGAACAAGTCGAAGATGTTCAGCATGTTCCTCTTTGTTCTTGGAGTATACTAGGATATCATCCAAGTAAACCACGACGAACTTGTCAAGGTATTCCATGAATATATAATTCATCAGGCGGGAGAATGTGGCGGGAGCATTGGTTAAGCCGAATGACATGACGGTGTACTCGTATGAGCCATATCGAGTAACGAAGGCGGTCTTTGGGATATCCTCTTCACGAACACGGATCTGGTGGTAACCCAACCTTAAGTCGAGTTTAGAGAACACTGATGAACCCGCCAGTTGATCATACAGATCGTTTATCCGGGGAAGGGGATATTTGTTCTGGATAGTTGCTTGGTTAATAGGACGGTAATCTTGGACCAATCGGTTTGATCCATCCTTCTTCCTGACAAAGAGAGAAGGTGCTCCCCAAGCGGAGGAACTTGGGCGAATGAAACCCTTACGAAGTGAAGCGTCGATTTCCTCCTTAAGTTCAAGGAGTTCATGCGGCGGCATCTTGTAGGGTCGCTTGGCGATAGGAGTGGTGCCTGGTTTCAAGTCGATGACAAATTCGACAGCTCGAGCAGGGGGTATCCCTGGGAGTTCTTCTGGGAAAACACCTTGGAATTCGCGAACAACTGGAATGTTCTTGATGCCTTCAAGTGGTGATGCGTTTAACGCATTCAAGGCATAAAGTCTCGCCTCGGCATTTTGGATGATTTGAGCCTGGTAGCTTATTATTTCTTCAGAAGGGTGTAGAAGATGGACGATCTTCGTGGCGCAAACTATAGAAGCAGTATGCGCTTTCAACCAATCCATTCCGAGAATGAGGTCGATATTACAAGACTTTAGTATGAAAGGGGAGGCGTGAAACTCCAGCCCTTCAATTTCAACGGTGACGTCGTTGCTACCCATGGAGGTTTGACATTGACCCGCGGGGGTGTGTATTACTATTGCAGTGTTCATGACCTCACATTTAATGTCGTGTTTGTATGCAAATTCTTCGGACATGAATGAATGCGATGCTCCCGAATCAAATAAAACAGAAGCTGGTACTGAATTAACAAGGAGAGTACCCATCACGGTGGCAGGCTGGTCCTGAGCTTCATTGTAATCGGTGTGGTTGGCCTGAATACGCCCATAAGTCTTGGCATTGTTGTTGCGAGGCTGATTGTTCCTACGGTCAGTTGCTGGAAGTGCCAGTTGGTTCTGGTTCTGTATGCAGTTCCTGGAAAAATGACCTGGCTGCCCACACTTGTAGCACAGACTATCATTGGGATTGGGAGCAGGAGCTCGGGGTGGTGGAGCTGGAAGTCCTGGCTGCCCAGGTGGTGGAGGCAGACGCGGTGCAGTATAGGACCGTCTTGGAGCAGGTGCAGCTGGACGGTACACGCTGTTTGGAATCCAGATCCGACGCTTCTGTGCAGGCTGGCTCGAAGATGAACCAGTGTCACGGTTGCGCCTAAGAGATCCCTGGTGTGCCTGCAGACCAGTCTCGACCTGGATAGCCTTGTTCACCAAGATGGAGAAATTATCAAATTCATGCACAAGGAGCGCTAGCTTGATGTCAGCTTGAAGTCCTTCGCGAAACCTTTCCTGGCGGCGAGCATCAGTGGGAATGTCTTCTTCAGCATAGCGGGATAATTCCAGAAACTCCCGCTGATAAGCTTCCACTGTCTTGTTGCCCTGGGTGAGGTTGCGGAACTCTTGCTTCTTCCGGTCCATGATTCCCTGAGGAATGAAACGGGCATGGAAGGCAGCTTGGAAATCCGGCCAAGTGATGACTGTGCCAGCTGGTTGAGTGCGCCTGTGGCTGTCCCACCATTGAGCAGCGGGGCCCTTGAGAAAGAAGGAGGCGAAGGTGACATAGTTTGCAGGGGCAACGCCACCAGATTCCAACTCATAGGTGATGTCGCGAAGCCAGTCATCCGCATCCAGGGGCTGAGTTGAGCCGCGGTAGACGGTTGGGTTGAGGCGCATAAAGTCCTGCAGGGTCCCTGGGCCCGGATACTGGTTCATATTGGGACGAGGAAACTGATCCATGATCCCTTGCATGAACTGACGTTGCAGTTCAAATTGCTGCATCATTCCAGCCATATAGTTCGGCGGTGGTGGATCGTTGGCACCACGGCCACGACCACGACCAGCGGGTCTAACCATCCTGCTAAATTACAACAGGGGGTAGTTTAGTAAAAGCAAACGCGAGTGCTTAGTGACAAGCATGATGTAACTCGACAATAGTTTAAGCAGTGCATCAAATACATAAAAGTAGTCAATTAAGACATACATATCCTTACACAAAGTCAGGTACATGCGGACAGCATAACGGCGCAATTTCATAAACTGGACATACTAGGCGGCGCGCAGGCACGCGGTAAGGAAGTACACAACGAGAGATAGTAAAGGCTACATCAACGTCGGAGAGAACCACTGTAACGGGGTAGCTGCGAGTGCGGACGACAAATGTTCGTCGCGGAAAGATCCTGTGCTCCATGTGCACTCTGATGCAGAACCCGGTCTCGAGCTGTAAGAAGAGGTCCACGTGTCGGTGTGTGACCTCCAACAGTAGGCCAGTCAATACCAGCATACATCTGAGTCCTGCGCGGATAAAGGATGTGCTCCGGATGTATCCCTGCACGAACAGCGGGCAGCAACTGCGTCATAGCATCGTAGAGACGTGCTCGAGTGGCAACCAACTCGACGGCAAGAGCCCGAACAGTGCGATCCAGAGCCTGAGTGCACTGAATCAGAACGCGCGGGTCGTAGCGACGAGGCTCGTACGGGGCACAGATAGCTGTGTAGTATCCGGTAGCATCTCCAGCAGGGGCATACGGAATGTATCGAAACTCGGAGTCATCCAAGATAGCATTGTGCTCCCCTCGTAGACGTACGACAGCGGAGTAGGCGGCATCATGGACTGCCATCTCAATCGTCACGCCTAATCCGTGAAAAAGGTGTAGCTCGGTGTCTGAGTTGTTCTGCTGATCATAAATCCGAACTTCAGCATAGTACTGTTCCTGGTTGAACTCGCGGTAAACCTCATAAACCAAGTACTCAGGGTACCAACGGTAGCCAAGTCTGGTCATGAGAGCGATCAGGACAGCTGGAAACCCAGGGGTATTACGAGCCCAAGTGCGAAGCACAAGCTGTGTCGTAGGACGCGGTGGAAACAAACGGTCCATCTAAAACAGAGGAAATTCAGATTTGTCAAATGACAATGAGAAGTTTAACACAACTCGGAGAGAAAGGTTAGACAAAACAATGGAAAGGAAAATGATTATCAGACTAATCAGATCAACGACAGGGAAATCGCACAGCTATCCAGCTCTCCGGGTAGACAGAATTTACGAGATCCTAAGTGTCGGCGTTAGTAAAATTCATTTAACCCGAGTAGAAGAGAGATCAGAGTCCCAGAGTATAGACGAGGAATAAAAGATCCTAATACCACCCAGTTGGCAATGTGGGCCCGTAAGCCACACAGCCAAGTTAGTAAAACGGTTTTCTTTGTCTAGACTCAACTTCGGCCAAGGAATTGGAAAGGGGGATTCCTACAGGCAGTCGGCTCTGATACCAACTTGTGACGCCCCCGGCTCGATCGTACACTAATCATGCACGCAAACGTGTACGATCAAGATCAGGGACTCACGGGAAGATATCACAACACAACTCTAAAACATAAATAAGTCATACAAGCATCATAATACAAGCCAGGGGCCACGAGGGCTCGAATACAAATGCTCGATCATAGACGAGTCAGCGGAAGCAACAATATCTGAGTACAGACATAAGTTAAACAAGGTGCCATAAGATGGCTAGCACAAACAAGGATACAACAGATCGAACAGGCGCAGGGCCTCCTGCCTGGGATCCTCCTAACTACTCCTGGTCGTCGGCGTCCTGGACGTAGTAGTAGGCTCCGCCCTGGTGGTAGTAGTCGTCGTAGGTGGCGTTTGGCTCCTGGGCTCCAGCATCTGGTTGCGACAACCAGCAAGAAGGGAAAGGGGGAAAGGAGGGGGAAAGCAACCGTGAGTACTCATCCAAAGTACTCGCAAGCAAGGATCTATACTACATATGCATGGTATATGTGTAAAGAGGCAATATCGGTGGACTGAACTGCAGAATGCCAGAATAAGAGGGGGATAGCTAGTCCTGTCGAAGACTACGCTTCTGGCAGCCTCCATCTTGAAGCAATAGAAGAGAGTAGTTGGAAGTTAACCAAGCAACAACGCATAGCATAATCCTACCCGTCGATCCTCTCGTCGCCACCATGCGAGAGAGCGACCACCGGGTTATAACTGTCACTTGTAAGGGTGTGTTTTATTAAGTATCCATTTCTAGTTGTCATGAGGTCGGAATACAACTCCGGGTCGTCCTTTTACCGAGGGACACGGCTATTCGAATAGATAAACTTCCCTGCAGGGGTGCACCACATATTCCCCAACACGCTCGATCCCCTTTGGCCGGACACACTTTCCTGGGTCATGCCCGGCCTCAGAAGATCCACACGTCGCAGCCCCACCTAGGCTCAACAGAGAGGTCAGCACGCCGGACTAATCCTAGGCACTCTGGGGTCTGGGCCCATCGCCCAGTGCGCTCCTGCACGTTGCGTACGCGGCCGCGAGCAGACCTAGCAACCCACACGATCACGGCGGTTACGTTATCGCGGTCCAACACGGCGCGCGCCGCTCAGTCGCTGACCTCGTAAAAAAGGCTTCAGCTGATACCACGACGCCGGGATACCCATAACTACTCCGCGTAGTTGGTTAGTGCGTATAGGCCAGTGGCCAGACTCAGACAATATCCAATCTCGTTAAAAGTGTATTATGAGATCACCGCGGACGACGACCAGGGCCAGGGCCACCTCTCTCCTAGGTGGTCACAACCTGCCCTGCCGCTCCACAACAAAGAGTCATTAGGGGGCCGTCGAGAAGGCCAATCCTTTCACCCCCATTCGATGACACATGCGGGTGCTCCTCGAGCCGACCGACTTTAGTATCCATCTGATGTCACAGTGATAAGTAGTATACATATCGCAATCGCCACCCGTGGCGAGCACGGCCCAATAATGTGCATAGCAGACAGACGAGAAGTAGGGCCACTGATGACCAAACTTAGCACATCCTCACTAGGCATTTAGGATTGCAGGTAAGGTATCAAACAACAGTAGCAACAATGACAGGCTATGCAGCAGAAAGGATTAACCAGAAAGAGTAACAGGCTACACTACTCTAATGCAAGCAGTATAGAGAAGAATAGGCGATATCTGGTGATCAAGGGGGGGGCTTGCCTGGTTGCTCTGGCAATGAGGGTCGTCAACCAACGTAGTCGGTCGGGGCACCAGCAGCTGCGTCGTCTCGTAGTTACCGAAGAGAAGAGGGGAAGAAACAGTAAACACACGGCAATGATGCAACAGGGATGCAGGACATGTCTAAACGCAGGGCCAGGGTGATATACAGCCTAACTAAGCGATTAGTTAATTAGGAATTTATTCAGGATTTATTAATTAGGGTTGGACACTATTCATTTATCGAAATCGTCTAATTGTTCAACGTTCTATAGCTGCGGGCATCTGACGGGAATCGGAGGATGTATTCGGCTCGTATCGTCGTTCTGAGCAAGTTTATGTATAAAATATTTTCATGGAGTTACGGTTATTAATATGATTTCTAAAGTTTTTATTAATTTCTGAAATTTTAATTAATTATTTAATTCAACATTATCCGAAACAGTGATTGATGACGTCAGCATGACATCATGCTGACGTCAGCGTTAATTAAGTTAATACTAATTACTGTTTAATTAACACTAATTAGTTAATAGATTAACCTAATCAGGATTAATTAACTAATTAATTATTATTAATTTAATTATTTAATTATTTATTTGTTATTTCTTTCTTTTTCTTTATTAAAACGTCTGGGGGGGCCACTGGACAGTGGCACAGCCGGACTCGTCAGCGCTGTGCCCGTCCAGAGCCGGACGCGTCGCGGCGGGCGGTGGGGGGGGGGGGGTAACGCGACGAGACGACGCAGGGAGCGGCGGCGGGCAGCAGAAACGCGAGTGACGAGAGAGCGAGCCGGGAGTGGCGGGGCGAGGTTATCGCGCGAAGCGGGGAGCCGGAGGAGAGCGGGAGGCGTGGTGGCCGAGGCAAAGGTGCGGCAGGCGAGCGGTGCCGGGCGCGCGAGGCGAGGCAGAGGGCGGAGCGCGTGCGCCGCTGCGGAGCGGGCCAGGTGCGGGGCGACGACGGCGACAGAGAGGAGGGAGGGCGTGGCCCACACGCGGGTGCAGGGTCAGGGCAGCGGGCTCGAGCTGTGGAGGGGGGGGCGGCGACGGGGTCGAGGCGGGAGTACGGGTCGAGCGCGAGGAGGGGCTCGGGGTGGAGGCCGAGGACGACGGGTCGACGGGGAGGCCGGCGTCGGTGGAGTCCGGCGAGGCGGGAGGTCCAAGGGGACGGCGGTTCGCGACGGCGTCGGAGACGAGGCGGAGAAGGGGGGTGGGGGGTCGGGGGAGCGAGCGGGTAGAGGCCCGAGCGAGGGCACTCGGGAAGAGGTCGTCGGAGCGGCGACGAGAGACGGTGCAGGCGGCGGGGAGGCGCGGGCTCGGGAGGAAGAAGGGGAGGGGTGGGGGGTGGTCTGAAGAGGGGGAGGCGGCGAGGGAGGCGTGGCGAAGGGGGAAAGGGACGATCGGGGGAATAGATAGATGGGGGGGGAGAAGGCGAGGGGGGGGTGGGGGTTGGTAGGGGTTGCGGTGGGGGGTGGCGGCTATGTAGGCGAAGGATGGGAAGGCATGGAGGAAGGTGGATTGCAGGGACGAGACCCGAAGGGGGACACGACCCACCTACCTCGTACCCACCCCAAGGTTCGCGCGACGTGCGAGTAAGAGCCCTCGCCCCGAGGAGTAGATTTGGATCGACTGATCAAGGGTCTGGGGGGGGTTGGGGTTTTTCCTGTATCCTTTTCTGTTTCTTTTTCCTTTTCTTTATTCTCTTTTCTCTACTGTTAAATGTCTAGTCCCAAATGGTTTTTGTAAAAAGTGTGACCTATTTCATAAATACCAGTGCATTATTCCTTAACACCTAAAATTAGTTTGGACAAAACATAATTCCATATTTATTTCAGATTTAATAAATGGTTACTAAACATTATCTTTATCCCCTGTTTGAGGTTGTTCGAGTCACTTATCCAATTCCAATGATGTTGGTTTCAATTTTAGAATAGCCTCTGGAATATTTGTTATTTATCTGACATTTTAGTTTCTATGTTGGACAACTTTTATATTCCACTTTCATTTAAATTTGAATCTGACTTAGGAGTTGAAATGCAATATGATGCTAATGATGATTATGCACTATTAATCATGATGACATGGCCTCATCAAAAGGGTGATCACTGTAGCTTATTACAGGGGGTGTTACAAAAAACATCGGGGTAGGCAAAGCCCCTCAATCTGGCTCACCCCTGGCCGGCTCCCAAGCGTGAGCCGGCCGGGTACCGCGACCCGGCCAGCCGGCTAGCGCATGATGGCCGTCCACAAGAAGTCAACCCACGAGACAAGCAAGCATGGCAACAGTGCTCCCCCTTTTTACGCCGGCCCCGGCGGGCGCGGCAGCGGCGCTCCCACGTCCCTGCCTAGGGCGGGTGGTGTCCTGGGGGCACGATCGTGTAGCAAGGTGGTGCTGACCATTCCATGACGCCTGGCGAGGCGTGCCACAGTGCCCAGCAGCCGGCCGTACCCACGCCCGGCGGCCCCGGTACGGCCCGCACCGGGCGGACCCGGCGACACCCGCGCCCGTCGGACCCGGCAGACACGGCGGCCCGGTGGCCCCCCACTGTCGGCTCCTAGACACTGGCACCAGGGCCCCGTGCCTATGTAATATTACCATTGTAACCCCGAGGGGCCAGCCTATAAGACCCCCTGATGCCCCTCCATGCAATGGGTCGGCTAGAACCTTAGTAGAACTCATATCCACACACACGGAGAGGGAGCAAGCCTATGCACTGTCATGTCTTCCTTCCTCCTTAGAACAGCTCAAGGAGCAAGCTTGTATCCACTTCATTAAACCACACTCGGCAGGACTAGGGGTGTTATCTCTCCGGAGAGCCCCGAACCTGGGTACGTCTCGTGTCCTGCACTTGCGTGTACCAACCTTGCTTCTGGAGCCCACCGGTGCCCTTGTGCATGTCCCCTCTTTTAGCCATCCCATGGCATCTGCCGTGAGATCACCACGACAGTTGGTGCCAACCGTGGGGCAGCTCGAGGCACCGACCGGAGTCACGTTCCAGGCGGGGCCCTTCACCAACTCCGATGCACGCGTCATGCACTACGTGGTCCCCGTGCTCGGTGCGCTACACCTCTCCGTCGCGCTTGCCTCCGACGAGTACCCCAGCGAGGTGCTCGACGTCACCGACTCGCCCGTCCCTCTCGGCTACGACATCTCCGACGACGTGGCGGATCTCTGCACCCGTGTGTAGGTGCTCGTCACTGGTTCCGGCTCCGCTTCATCTAGCGCCGTGAAGAAGGCCGCCGCTGCCATGTCCGCAGTGGAGCGCTCCACCATGGCTGACCCGCTGCGCTCCACGCTGCAGAATCTCAGCATCCCCATCCCCACCGACCTCGACGCCGCCCTGGCTAGAGCCCGGCTCGACGAGGAGCGCGTACGCCTGCTGGATGAGGCCACGACGCTAGCTGCTACGCAGCGCCGGCTGGAGTCCATCCAGCGGGAGCGTGACACCGCATACGGCTTCACGCCGGCCGCGGCTGAGCCCAGCCGAGTCACTGAGGTGGAGACCCATGGCGGCGCCATCGGCCGTGCGCTGGGCACGGTCCCACCCATATACAACACCCCCGTCAAGAACATGCGCGCCGCAGAGGCAGCCACCGTGGGCCTGGAGCAGCTGCAGGGCGAGGAGCTGCAGGAGCACCTGCAGCGCATGCGTGAGCTTCTCACCGCCGCGAACACGCAGCAGGACCACCTCGACGCTCCCGCGGTGTCCGGCTCGCACCGCACCAAGGACCCCGAGGAGCGGAACACGGTGTCTTCTCCGCGCTCTAGTGAAGCTCAGTCCGGCAGGACCCAAACCTGGCGCGACCGTGCCTTGACGGCTGGCGACGACTTGGGCAATGAGCCGGCTCCCGATGCTCGGCGCCGGCAAGACCCTCCCCTGCAGTCCGGCCGGCGTGGCCGTCCGGCTTCAGCCGGCCCGGCCCCCTATGGCCAGGTCGCGAGCCGGCTGGGCCCGCGTGACATCGACAACAACGACGCCCACCACCACATCGAGCAGCTCGCCCTCTCCCTCGAGCTAGAGGAGGACAACGCGGTTGGCCCGGCTTGCGTCGGCCCGCGCATCCGCGACGAGCCCTTCCACAAGGGGTTCACGCTTCCCCGCGACACCCCCAAGTACAACGAGACCGTCAAGACAGAGGACTGGCTCATCGACTACACCACCGCCATCGGCATCGCGGGTGGCAATTGGCGCCTGGCCATGCGCTACGCCCTGCTCATGCTCCAGGGCTCGGCCTGGACTTGGCTGAACAGCCTGTTGACGCTCAAAAGTGGCACAATCATAGAGAGTAGCTTTAAGTTATATCAAGACTAATTCAAACTTATGATTGGAGGTCACCTCCGGATGGCTCTCTTTAAGAAGATCGAGATGGATATGAACATGGTATAAAACGGAGCTCTTATGCACTAGTTATGACAAGTTCAGAGATGCTCATGTTGACACCAGATTAAAGAATGGATTGAAACCAAATTAAGATGGCCTCAAATGGAAAAAGTTTCAACATGAAAGTTGTGCGTCTCGTCGAATTGGTTGATTTTGATATAAAAATCATCCCAATCCGAGTTCGTATGAAAAAGTTAGAGGCAACACTTTGCGGACCGGTCCTGAGTGAAAAAGTGACGCGAGGGACCAGACACCCACCTAGGTGGTGTCTGATGGGTCGCGTGAGTTATTCGGCCTTTGCCGGCTGAATGAAGCTTACCAGTGTGGAAGCTTGCCGGTGTGAAAGCTTGCCGGTGTGAAAGCTTGCCGGGGTGGAAATCTTGCTGGTGTGAAAGCTTGCCGGGGTGGAAACCTTGCCAGGGTGAAAACCTTGCCGGTGTGAAAGCTTGTCGGGGTGGAAACCTTGCCGGTGTGGAAAGCTTGCCGGGGTGGAAACCTTGCCGGCGCGAAAAGCTTGCCGGCGTGGAAGCTTGCCGGTGTGAAAGCTTGCCGGGGTGGAAACCTTGCCAGTGTGGAAAGCTTGCCGGGGTGGAAACCTTGCCGGCATGGAAAGCTTGCCGGAAAAGTGGAAGCTGTCAAAGTCAATCCGACCAGAAGTTGGAGATGGGCTCGAAAGATTATTCAGATGACGCCAGATGGAAAAGTGTTCTACACGAAAGTTGTGCGTATCATCGAAGCGGTCAACTTTGCTTTTGGAGTCATCATCATCAGAGATAGTATACAGCCTGCAAAGTTGTTACAAAACTCGGACAGTTCAGAAAGTTGCATAATTGAATCCGACCCACAGTTAAAGATGGGCCCTAAAAGTCATAAATATGGCCTTAAAAGGAGAAGTGGCTCACGAAGTATTATGCAGATCATCGAGGCGGACAAGTTTGATGTTGAACTCGACTCCATCCGAGTTAGTATGCGATTTCTACAGCCCACGCAAGAAGCAGGACAAAAGTATGGGACAGATTCGGGCTGAATCCGAGTTGGACTGAAACTAGAACTGTAGGACGTGAATTGACATAATTTTATTGTAAAGAAAGCCTAGATGAATCCTTTACTTGTACGGGAAGTCCAGCCGCCTCTTATATATGTTAGGGGTGACGGCCGATTGAAACAACACACAATCGAACAAATCAATATACTACTTTTTATCTACGTTTTATCTCTCCATCGTTTTTCTCTCTCGTTCTTCGCTGTTCTTCGTGTTTGAGAGCTATGAATCCCGAGGCTCTAGGGGCGAGTGAATCGACCTAGGGCAGCCCATAGCCGCCGCACTCCCTGACGGGGTCCCTCCCGGGTGTGTGGGGTTTCGGGTCTCCAAAAGCGTCCGTCGACTGTCTTGCATATCGCGCTGTCGGTCGGGTCTCCTTCGACGTGAGCTGCGGTGCATCACCCCCGGCGTCGAGGGTACACGTGACGTGTTCGTGTGTCAACACACTTTTTGGCGACTCCGCTGGGGAACGAAGCTTTGAACGGTCTCCAGCCCGTTCTTGCTACGAAGAAATCGTCATCTAGGGTTTGCAATCTACAAAGGTAATATGAATACCCAATTCCCTACTGTAGATGCAAATAATTCATATGGTGTTACTAGATCGTTCAATGATTATACTCTATCGGCCAACCCTAGTTTTTTCAATAATGCATCTAATTACGTGCAAAGGCCGATTCAAAGTAATTTACATGCTTCAACTTCTTATGATACTAGTAACATGCACCATATGTACTCCAACTCTCATGCATCGGCAACCCCAGAAATCGTTATGCCGATGAACAACATGATGAGTTTGGTCAATCAAGTTGAAACACCTCTTGTAGGAACTTCCAATAGCATGCGACAAAGTGTTTCACATTTTTATTCATCGGCAACTAATTTGCAATATACTAGTTCAACCATGCCGATGGATGGGAGAATTGGCCATGCTACTACTAGCTATTCGGCCAATTACTCTCAACCGTCATATGCTACACCTCATGTCAGTAATTTTTCAGCACCATACACAACTGTAGATGTTCATAATTCGGCTTCACACCTTCCTGGTCATAGCTGAATAAATGTAAATTTTACAGGAGCGGTTGTGCCCAATATTGTAGAAGATGAGATAGTGGTGGCTGCATTGAAGAGTTTAGCCCAAAATAAGAGGATTAGTGCTCTTTGCCTTCAACAACATGAAAAGGGGCTATTTCCTGATTATGCGGCAATAAAAGCTAGAGTTTTGCAAGAAGATGAATCTTTGCCAATTGATAAAATTGGCGAGCAAAAATATGGTTTTACAACAATGCATGTGCCTTCAATTAGTACTACATCATATTATACACCCCCTACACAATAGCAAAGTTTCGGCAACACCCATGTGAAATTGTCGGAAGAATCTAAAAGTATTGGGGGGCAATCGTATCCGGAGTGGGCTGAAATTGAGAAAAAGATTAAAGCCAATTTTGCCGCTCGCCGCCAGAAACAAAAAGAAACAGAATTGGCTCAAGTAAAAGAAGCATTGCCAATTGGTAGAATCAATGTAAAGAAAGATGATTCAGAACATGAAAGTGCTTCGGTTGAAAAAGCCGAATCAAGAAGTATATATTCTGAATCCATCAAATGCAAAGAGGCAAGCATTATTGAGAAAGGGCATGGCAAGCATAGCAAAGCGACCATACTTGATTTTTCTAAAGTTAATAGAACCTACTTCCTGCCCAATGAGTTTCGTGCCAGAGAAATTGATGAACTTCAAGGACAAGAACAAGTAGCCGAACAAAGTTCGGCCAACAAAAATTAGGGACTCAAGAAAAAGATGATGAAGAGGCATTGGGGAGCTATCCAAAGGCGGAGCAAGATATTGTTCAAGTCACACCACCATCATGCTCTCCCAATATATTTGAAGAGGTATGTTTAGCAAGTAATTTACCTATTTTCAGATTTGGTCAAAACTTTATTGTTGATGCATCTATTAGAAAAATCCTCATAAGTAATTTTGAAAGACCAATGAAGAAGTGTAATTTACTTGTTAGCAATAAAATCGTTATAGAACATATCGGTCAACCCATTGCGCCATTTATAAAGACCGATAATGACTTATTGTTGTAGCCAAAGCTTTCCCCGTTGCTTTATTTAAAGTTCATATCTACATGGGTAGCTTTGCTTGTTTCATACTTGGCTTACTCTTGGTCTCAATTGAGGCATGCATGTTCTAACTATTTTTGTTTCAGAGACATAAAGCCAAGGTTAGATTCTTTTCAAAAAGTCGATGCTAGTATAATATCTTATCCAATGACATCGGTAAAAGAATGCAAAATAAAAATCATAGCCGAACGGGGTGATACAAAATCTGAACAATTCATTTGCTTAACTCCAAAGCCGTTTTCACAGCAAGATCGGCTAGAAAATAAAAAAATTACCTTCAATTCAAACATGTGTGATCAAATCTTTGATTTGTTGTTGAGAAATAATTATATTCGAATTCTTGATCGCCATATTGAGACATCTGTCCAGGGACGAATGTATTGTAAGTTGCATGATTCGTCCAAGCATAATTTTGAGGATTGCAACATGTTTCGTCAAATAGTTAGATCGGCCATTGATAAAGGACGATTGAAATTTGTTGAGACACCAAGAGATGACCAGTCTATTCCGATTGGTCCTGATGGCAGAAAGTTTTTGCATCGGCTGCTTCAAGCCGACCCATTTAAAGAGAAGGTAAAAACTGCAGGTGATGGGATCAAGCTTTCAAGTAAAGAAGTTGTTGAAGAGCTTAATGAACATAATCTTGAGGGCGAGAATTCCATCGAAGCTACAATGGAGACGCCAAGGACTGGGGGGCAGCAAGCAAATCCAATGATCGATGAAAGCAAACCAAAAGAAAACAAAGGCCAAAATAAGTGCAAATGTAAGAGATCAAAAATCACCTTCGCTGAACTATTGGATAAATATCAAAAGAAGAGTGAAGAGAAGAATACTTATCGGCCAAATCATGCAAAGAAACCAAGATCACCCCCAAGGCGCAAATATGAGGATCGGTATTGGCAAAGTGAGAATTTTAATGCAACATATTCATATCCTTATTTTGGGCCGCCAATGCCAATGCCGTGGATGCCTCCCTATGCTCATACAGATCCATATCCATCATGGGACAGGTATGATACAAGGGCACATTCTCCATCTTATTTTAGACCATCTCACCAATATTATGCAGCTCCGAGAAGATCGACATTTGAACAATCACATGTTAAAGATCGTTTCAATCATAAGGAATCGGTCCAGAACTCAAGAAAGAGGAAAGAGGTGGTCAAGCAAGTTTACCGTGTTAAAAGAGATGGTCGTAAGAGTGCAACTTCAGCTTTGATCTCAAATGAAAAAGAGCCAATTAAAGTGTTGACATTGGCTACTAAAGGCAATGAGACAAAGCAACCAATTATTGAGAGTCAAAGTGCCAAATCTGAAGAAAAGAAGTTGAGAGTACATAAGGCCAAAAAGGAATTGCCATTGGTCAAAACAGAATCACAGCCGAGATGCCCACTCGGCTTAACGTATTGGCAAAAGAAGGAATTACAAAATCTTAGTGCACAAGAGCTGAGACAGAAGAACATGGCATGGGTTCCCAAGAGGATCATTCATAACAAAAATGATGGGCATGCTTCTATTGCAACAAGTACAATAAAAGTGAAGAAAGAGAAGAATGGAAGCAACAAACAATTAAGCCGAAGGTGTGCATCACAACATCAAAATCTTCGGTTAACACATCATCCATTTTCTTCAACAATGCCATTGATGCATTTGCCATGGAATTCATCCATAGGTATGATCAGTTACCCTCCATGGACTTATTTTGATCCATGGATGCAACATAATTTTCTATATCATGACAGGGTATTACCAAATAACTATACATCTGGTTAGTTACATTTTTGTTGCTAATACAAAGGGGCCGAAATATTTTATTGCTATTTCATTTGTTTATTTCGGCTATACATACTTTGGTGGGTGAATTCTACATGGACCTCATGGTAATGGCCGATATTTATCTATCGCCCTAAGAATATATCTAAGAATGGCCGGTGTGGTATTCTAACATCGTCCTTAGTTTGAGTAGAGATTGAGATAAGTGCCTGCATAGAAATCTGTCAAATTGATGCCATTGAAGATATTATGCATAGACCAATTCACCAAACTGCAAAGTGGACTTACGTTTTGATTGGGTGTGCTTTGGCTTATTAGTTTTCAGAATTTACGTAAAGCCAAATCATGGTTGATTTTATTATTGAGCATCATATTGACATCATGCATAATACTGATTTTAGCTTTATCTCTCTAGTACCATGGTGATTATATATCGATGGTTAAATTTGTAGCAATGGCCAAGGTGTTGGTGTTGTTTATATATCTCCTTATCGTGCTATTCTGTGAAGCTTCATGCCGCTTAAAATATTTATGCACAAATGGTCAAAGCCGAATATGCATTGTTATTCGGATTGAATCTTTTACTTGCTATAGGTGCTATACATATTGAGGCTTTCGGTGATTTCTTATGAGTAGTGCAATAAATATCCAAGGGTTATCAATGTTTTGACGAATCACTTATAGTTTATCTTGGGGTATGTCTGGATGCAAAATTTACCTTGGGTTGCTTTAAAAAATTTCATATATTTAGACATGACAATTCGAAAGAGTTGGCACAGCAAGCATCCGGCTACTATGTTAATCATGGTGTATTGCATTTCTCTCAATAGCCGATGTTAGTCTCGTCAACATAGGTAAGGCCGAACTGAATTCCATAGCTTCGACCACTAATGCAATTTTTATGCAGGTGAAAGTAAGGATTGGAGAAAGTTTATTGTTGATTATCTACAAAATCCTAGCAAAAGGGTGAACAATATGGTTCGGAGGATGACCTTGAGATACATATCTATGGAACTTTATCATCGGATTGAAGTTGAGAAGGTTTCGCCCAAGTTTGCATCAAGGATTCAAAACTAAATAAATAATGGCCGATGGAGTGTTGACATCGTCCTTAGAACCAACATGGTACAAGTTATTTTTCGGCACGCTAGCTTTGCCGAAAAACAGGGGGGCATGTGTTGACGATCAAAAGTGGCACAATCATAGAGAGTAGCTTTAAGTTATATCAAGACTAATTCAAACTTATGATTGGAGGTCACCTCCGGATGGCTCTCTTTAAGAAGATCAAGATGGATATGAACATGGTATAAAACGGAGCTCTTATGCAATAGTTATGACAAGTTCAGAGATGCTCATGTTGACACCAGATTAAAGAATGGATTGAAACCCAATTAAGATGGCCTCAAATGGAAAAGGTTTCAACATGAAAGTTGTGTGTCTCATCAAATCGGTTGATTTTGATATAAAAATCATCCCAATCCGAGTTCGTATGCAAAAGTTAGAGGCAACACTTTGCGGACCGGTCCTGAGTAAAAAAGTGACGCGAGGGACCAGACACCCACCTAGGTGGCGTCTGATGGGTCGCGTGAGTTATTCGGCCTTTGACGGCTGAATGAAGCTTGCCGGCGTGGAAGCTTGCTGGTGTGAAAGCTTGCCGGGGTGGAAATCTTGCCGGTGTGAAAACCTTGCCGGTGTGAAACCTTGCCGGGGTGGAAACCTTGCCGGTGTGGAAAGCTTGCCAGGGTGGAAACCTTGCTGGCATGGAAAGCTTGCCGGTGCGAAAAGCTTGCCGGTGTGGAAGCTTGCCGGTGTGAAAGCTTGCCGGGGTGGAAACCTTGCCGGAAAAGTGGAAGCTGTCAAAGTCAATCCAACCAGAAGTTGGAGATGGGCTCGAAAGATTATTCAGATTACCCCGGATGGAAAAGTGTTCTACACGGAAGTTGTGCGTATCGTCGAAACAGTCAACTTTACTTTTGGACTCATCATCATCGGAGATAGTATACGGCCTGCAAAGTTGTTACAAGACTCGGACAGTTCAGAAAACTGCATAATTGAATCCGACCCACAGTTAAAGATGGGCCCTAAAAGTCATAAAGACGGCCTTAAAAGGAGAAGTGGCCCTCATTGTATTATGCAGATCATCGAGGCGGACAAGTTTGATGTTGAACTCGACTCCATCCGAGTTAGTATGCGATTTCTACAGCCCACGCAAGAAGCAGGACAGAAGTATGGGACAGATTCGGGCTGAATCCGAGTTGGACTGAAACTAGAACTGTAGGACGTGAATTGATGTAATTTTCTTGTAAAGAAAGCCTAGATGAATCCTTTACTTGTACGGGAAGTCCAGCCGCCTCTTATATATGTTAGGGGTGACGGCCGATTGAAACAACACACAATCGAACAAATCAATATACTACTTTTTATCTACGTTTTATCTCTCCATCGTTTTTCTCTCTCGTTCTTTGTTGTTCTTCGTGTTTGAGAGCTGTGAATCCCGAGGCTCTAGGGGCGAGCGAATCGACCTAGGGCAGCCCATAGCCGCTGCACTCCCTGACGGGGTCCCTCCGGGTGTGTGGGGTTTCGGGTCTCCAAAAGCGCCCGTCGACTGTCTTGCGTATCGCGCTGTCGGTCGGGTCTCCTTCGACGTGAGCTGCGCTGCATCACCCCCGGCGTCGAGGGTACACATGACATGTTCGTGTGTCAACACAGCCTGCCGGCTGGCAGCGTCCACTCGTGGCTCGACTTCGAGCTAGCCTTCATGCGCAACTTCACCGGCACTTACAAGCAGCCCGGTCGCCCCAGCCAGCTCACCATGTGCGTGCAGGGGCCGAGCGAGACCAGCCGTGAGTACCTCGTGTGCTGGACCGAGCTCCAGAACAGCTGCGAGGGGGTCCATGAGGTTCAGGCTATCCAGTACTTTGTGAGCGGCTGCCGGGATGGCACCCTTCTTAAGCACAAGCTCCTGCGCTCCGAACCGACCACCATGGCCGCACTCATGGTCACGGCAGACAAATACGCCATGGCCGACTCCGCCATGAAGATCCAAGTCAGGTTGGATGATGCCGGCAAGGCATTGTCGGTGCCTCCTTCCAAGCCGGCTGGCGAGAGCAGCCGCCAGCAGAACGACAAGCGTAAGGCCGAGCAGCCGGCAACCCGCTAAGACAACCGCCTTGTTGCCGCAACTAATCAGGCGCCCGCGGCCGAGCCGGCCAGCAAGCGCACGCGAACCGGGAAGACTGTCTGGCAGCCTGCCATGAGCTTCGAGGAGATGCTCGACGCCTCCTGCAAGCACCACAGCGGTGCAAAACCGTCCACGCACACGCTCCGGTAGTGCGCCATCACCAAGCGCATTATGAGGGGTGACATCCCACCGCCCCTTGCTCCGGCGCCAGGGGCAAGGCAGCTGCCTCCAGCTCCGCCCCCGGCGGCCGGCGTGATGCGCGATGAAGTCTTCCCCAACTAGAATGCAAGCTACGTCATCTTCACCAGCCTAGGCGGCGACAAGTAGAGCGAGCGCTTGCTCTGGTAAGAGGTGAACACCATCGTACCGGCCATGCCTGAGTACATGCACTGATCGGAGCGCTCGGTCAGCTGGACCCGGGAAGACCACCCGGCCGTCATGCCTACGCCCTTGTCGTCGACCCCACCATAGTCGCTGCAAGGCGCACCTACAAGTTCTCGCGGGTCCTCATCGATGGCGGCAGCAACATCAACATCCTCTACTGCGACACCATGACCAAGCTCGGCATCGAGGCAAGGCAGCTGGAGCCATCCCAGACGGTGTTCCATGGCATCGTGCTGGGTCTCTCCTGCTCCCCGATCGGCCAGATCCGGCTTGACGTCCTGTTCGGCACGAGCGACCATTTCTGGCGTGAGCCTATTTGGTTCGAGGTGGTGGACTTGTCCAGCGCCTACCACGCGCTGCTGGGCCGGCCTGCGCTGGCGAAGTTCATGGTGGTCCCCCACTACGCCTACTTGAAGATGAAGATGCCGGGTCCCAAGGGTCTCATCACTATTGTCGGCGACTACAAGAAGTCCCTGGAATGCACCCAAGCTAGTGCCAAGCTGGCTGAGTCACTGGTCATAGCCGAGGAGCGGCGCCAGCTCGACCAGATTGTGGTGCTAGCCGGCCGTGCCGGCTCCGGCCAAGGAGTCGGCTGGTGAGGCCTCTTTCCAGCCATCCAAGGATACCAAGAAGATCCCGCTCAACCCGGAAGACCCTAGCTGCAGCAAGTACGTGGTTGTGGGCACCCGCCTCAGCAGTAAATAGGAAGGCGAGCTCGTCGACTTCCTCCATGAGAATCGGGATATCTTTGCATGGTCCCCAAAGGACATGCCGGGAGTTTCGAGGGAGTACGCCAAGCACAAACTACATGTCCGCAAGGGTGCCAAGCCTGTCTGTCAACCCCTACGTCGCTTTTCAGAAGAGAAGAACCATCGGTGAATAAGTCGCCCGGCTGTTCGCAGCCGGCTTCATCATGGAAGTGTTCCACCCCGAGTGGCTGGCCAACCCGGTCCTCGTCCTGAAGAAAAACAACACCTGGTTCATGTGCATAGACTATACCATCCTGAACAAGGCCTGCCCCAAGGATCCTTTCGCCCTCCCACGGATAGATCAAGTGATCGACTCCATGGCCGGCTGCGATCTCCTGTCCTTCTTGGACGCTTACTCTATCTATCATCAGATCAAGCTGGAGCCAAACGACACCCTGAAGACGTCCTTCATCACACCCTTCGGGGCATACTGCTACATCACCATGTCGTTCGGCTTGAAGAATGCCGGCACCACCTTCCAGCGCTACATGCAGAAATCCACAAATCGGCCGCAACATCCACGTCTACGTCGACGACATCGTGGTGAAGACCAAGCAGCACCTCACGCTCCTTGACGACCTGAAGGAAACATTCGCCAATATGCACCAGTACCAGATCAAGCTCTACTCGTAGAAGTGCGTGTTCGGCATGCCGGCCGGCCAGCTACTCGGCTTCCTCGTCTCGGAGCATGGCATTGAGGCAAACCCGGAGAAAATCAAGGCCATCGAGCACATGCGTAAGCCGACCCAGGTGCGTGATGTCCAAAAGTTCACCGGCTGCTTGGCCTCTCTCAGCCGGTTTCTCAGCCGGCTGGGCGAGAGGGCCTTGCCCCTGTATCAGCTGATGAAGAAGACGTCGTCGTTCGAGTGGAACGACCAGGCGGACGAAGCGTTCTGGGATCTCAAGCACATGCTCTCCACCACACCCGTCCTGGCCGCGCCGGCTGATAAGGAGCCATTGTTGCTATACATCGCCGCCACCTTGCGCGCGGTCAGCACGGTGCTGGTGGTCGAGCGCCCGGAAGAAGGCAAGATCCAGCAGATCCAGCCGCGGGTCTACTACCTGAGCGAGGTGCTCTCCGCCTCCAAGCAGAACTATCCTCAATACCAAAGATGTGCTATGGAGTGTACCTCACCGCCAAGAATCTGAATCAGTATTTTCAAGAGTACACCGTCACCGTTGTCAGCACGGCACCCATCGGCGACATCATGGGCTGCCGGGATGCCTCCGGCCGAGTTACCAAGTGGGCCATCGAGCTGGCCAGCCACACCATCCTCTACGAGCCCCGCACCACAATCAAGTCCCAGGTGCTGGCTGATTTCCTCGTCGACTGGACGGAGACCCAGTACCTACCGCCGCCATCCGACTCGACGCACTGGCGCATGCACTTTGACGGCTCCAAGATGTGATCCGGCTTGTGGGCCATCATCGTGTGCTGTCTTCCCCCAAGGGCGACCGGCTGCGGTACGCGCTACAGGTCCACTTCGCCGCCTCCAACAACGTTGCCGAGTATGAAGCGCTCGTGCATGGCCTCCGGCTGGCCAAAGAGATCGGCATTCGGCGCATCCTATGCTACGGTGGCTCGGATCTGGTGGTGCAACAGGTTTTCGTCGAGTGGGATGCCCGGGACGCCAACATGGCCAGCTACCGCTTCTTGGTTCAGCAGCTTTCCGGCAACTTCGACGGCTGCGAGTTCCTCCACGTGCCGCGCACGGAGAATGAAGCCGCCGACACGCTGGCCAAGATAGGCTCCACCCGGCAAGCTATCCCATTTGGCGTCTCCCTCGAGCACTTGTGCAAGCCGTCCATCAAGCCGTCTCCAGATTCTGAGTCCGTCTTCATCCCGGACGACCCCGCAGCTCCCCCACCCAACCCTGGAAATCCTGGCCTGATCGCGGGGGCTGCCAGCTCCAGCCCGGGGGCTGCCGTCTCCGTCCCGAGGGCTGCCGCCTCCAACCCAGAGGCTGCCGGCTCCGGCTCGGGGGCTACTGTCGGTGTCAAAACCGGCTGATCTCGGGTAGGGGGTCCCGAACTGTGCGTCTGAGGATCGAAGGTAACAAGGGACAAAGGGAACAAGATGTTTACCCAGGTTCGGGCCCTCTTAATGGAGGTAAAACCCTACGTCCTGCTTGATAGTATTTGATGAGTATGGGGGTTACAAGAGTTGATCTACCTCGAGATCGTGATGGCTAAACCCTAGATGTCTAGCCTATGGGAGTTATGATAGCCTCTACGGACTAAACCCTCCGGTTTATATAGACACCGGAGGGGGCTAGGGTTGTACAGAGTCGGTTTACAGAGGAAGAAAATTACACATCCGGATGCCAATCTTGCCATCCACGAAAAGGAGAGTCCCATCCAGACACGGGTGAAAGGATCGATATAGTTGACTAGAGGGGGGGGGGGTGAATAGGCAACTAACAATTTTTATCTTTTCTTTACCAATTTAAACTTTGCATCAAAGTAGGTTGTCTAGATATGCAACTAGGTGAGCAACCTATATGATGCAAAAACAACAAGCACACAAGCAAGCAAGGGATACAACACAAAATAAGCTTGCACAAGTAAAGGTAAGAGATAACCAAAAGTGGAGCCGATGGAGACGAGGATGTGTTACCGAAGTTCCTTCCCTTTGAGAGGAAGTACGTCTCCGTTGGAGCGGTGTGGAGGCACAATGCTCCCCAAGAAGCCACTAGGGCCACCGTATTCTCCTCATGCCCTCACACAATGCGAGATGCCGTGATTCCACTATTGGTGCCCTTGGAGGCGGCGACCGAACCTTTACAAACAAGGTTGGGGCAATCTCCACAACTTAATTGGAGGCTCCCAATGACACCACGAAGCTTCACCACAATGGAATATGGCTCCGCGGTGACCTCAACCATCTAGGGTGCTCAAACACCCAAGAGTAACAAGATCCGCAAGGGATTAGTGGGGGGAATCAAATTTCTCTTGGTGGAAGTGTAGATCGGGGCCTTCTCAACCAATCCCTAGAAAAACAACAAGTTTGATTGGCTAGGGAGAGAGATCGGGTGAAAATGGAGCTTTGAGCAACAATGGAGCCTAGAAAGGGAAGAGGTAGTCAACTTGGGGAAGAAGACCCCCCTTTTATAGTGGGAGGAAAGATCCAACCGTTACCCACTTATTCAGCCCGCGACATGCGGTACTACCGCACAAAGCCGCGGTACTACCGCTCTACGATGCGGTACTACCGCTCCCGCGACAGAGACTAGAAGAGGCCCTGTTGTGTTAAAACAACGAGCGGTAGAACTGCCGGAGCGGTACTACTGCACGCCCTTGCGGTACTACCGCAAGGCAGGGTTCGACTAGGCAGGGAAGGCACGGACTAATAAAATTACATCCGTGGCTACTTCCGCTGATTCTCGGTCTGTGCAAAAATCTGGCACGGTACTACCGCACGCTCAGAGCGGTACTACCGCGTAGGGTGCGGATGTAAAAAATTACTTCCGCTCCTACTTCCGCGCATGCCAGTGTTCTGAGCTAGAGGCCACGGTACTACCGCACCTGAGGAGCTGTACTACCGTATAGCGCGGTACTACCGCTTCCCTGGCCGGTACTACCATGGGCCACTGCGGTACTACTGCTCCGTTGAGCAGTACTACCGCACGCCACAGAACTATAGCACTTCGAGGCCTTCATTTTGTAAAGACACGGATAAACGGACGGTGCTCCAAAGAAGCAAAGGAAAGGTGGTGCAAAGGAACAGACGTGTACGTGTTGATTCCACCCTAACCTTTCCGAAGCGGACCCCCTCTTAATAGTATGGCTTTCCTACGACTCAAATCCACCGAAAAGAAACGTAGAGAAACGCCGTCTTCACTAGGCTCCGAGGGGCACCGAATCATCTTGTGCCTAGACATGAGATATCTGAAATGCTCAATGCACACGATTAGTCCACAAAAGCATTGTCATCAGTAACCAAAACCACATAGGGAGAAATATGCCCTTACAATCTCCCCCTTTTTGGTGGATTGATGACAATACTGGATTTGCACATAAGGATATAAAATGAACATAAGCAAACCCAACATCAATAAAATATAGACAGGCTCCCCCGAGATGTGTGCACTCTATAGATATGCTTTGGATTGCTCGGCACACATACTAGGATCAACACTCCCCCTATATTTTATAGACAAGGCAATCCTTGCAACAATATAAACTACACTAAGCATGGATGCAAGGTAAAGTGCGTGAGCAAGAGGTAAAGGGCACATGATAGCACAAGCTCACAAGCTACTAAACATACTAGACAATAAGATAAGATAAGCTTGAGTGCATATGTCTCACACCATATTATAGTCTCCTGAACTCACACAACCACAACCACAAACCAACAAACCAAAGCAACGACAGATCAACAAAAGCAAAATGACACAAGATGCAAGACTCGCAAATCCTACAATCTCTCCCCCTTTGGCATCGAGACACCAAAAAGGCAGAGAGGACACTTACAACACAGGTGGTAGCTCCCTCTGCAGTGATCACCCAACAATCTCCTCATCGGTCTTGGCAGCGGGAAAGGACTCCTCCTCTGACTTAGTCCACTGATAGCCTTGCTTCGCCATCCAGTCAGCCTCAGGAGTGATGTTCTTCTCTGACTCGCTCGACATGTGCTCGCCGAACGTCCTCAAGATCCTCTTGTCGCGCTGGCGACTCTCCTTCTAAGCAACATGGGTCTTGTACTGCCCCTTGGCCTGCATGCAGAACAGAGCCTTCATCTTTGCCTTCAGCCTCTTAGCCCAAGAGGGCTCAGTAGAGGGAGGAGCGTACCCCGCAGAACTGTCCTCAGCCTCCTCCTCCTCAAACTCGTCCTCACCAACATTCATCCTAGCAGCCTCAGCCTTAGCCTCAGCCCTGGTAGTGGTATTAGCCCACTTGTTCTTCTGACGCAGCTTGATAGGCTCATGATGAACCCAGTTTGGAGCAAGAAATTCTTCACCCGGAAAGAGCTTCTCCCAAGTCTTCGAGATCAAGAGGTGCAGGTATGGTCCATAGATGGGAACTTTGCGATTGAAGACCGCGAACCGGAGCTCAACCCACATGATATGAGAGATATCAAGTTGTCCGGGAACTTGACGACGCGCCTCCTCACAAAGAAGCATCATATCCACGAGATAAGCAAGCACCTTGTCCTTGTCACCAATGCGCGAAAAGAGAGTGTTGCGGAAGATCCGATGCATGACGTCAAGGAAAGGGTTGAGCACCCAAGTCTTCTTGCCATTGGCTAACGTCTTCTCCACAAGGAACGGTTGAAGCTTGTTCTTGTTGGCGGACTCTGGGTTGCCATGAGGGCGGACACCAATGGGCACATTGAGCCCCTCATCACGAACGTGCAGCATCTCCATGAATTCCTTCCACTTAGCAGACATCCTCTTCCCATTGGTCATCCAAGTCATAGTCCGCTCCTCATCCGTGTGGAAGTGGACGGAAGCAAAGAACTGAGCCACGATCTCCGGGTCAAAGTCCATGTGGAACGTGATAAATTCTTCAATGCCAAACTGCTCCACCAAATCCAATGGCTCGCCAAAGTATGCCCGGTCCTTCTTCAGATGATCCATATCAATCCACTGAACTGGAACATAGATGTTCTGCTTGGACTTGATCACATCGAGGTATATGAGATTCTGCTGCTTGGTCCAGAACAAATCATTCCCTCTGACATTCTCACGAGGCTTCACATAGGGGTTGAGCCTCCTTCGAGTGATGAACTCGGCTAGAGGCATCTCATCCATGCCCATATTTGGCTCCTTAAACTTGCTAGCTGTGGACTTGACATTGCGTTGGGGGGTGGAGCCCTCAGGTGCTTCTTGGTTGCGAAGCCGCTTGGAGCTCGTGTCGCGGCTGGGATTCGAGCGACGGACATTGGAGCCACCACCTATGACACACAACACAAACACACGAGAAGAGCGAGAAGGGTCATTGCAAAGTCCAAGGCCAAGACCAAACGAAACACGTAGAAATGAGATTGAGTGGACAAAACAAGGCAATTGGTAACTCAACGGTAGTACCGGGCCAGATCACGGATGTAAAATTTTACAGCCGCTCCAGCCGCGGTAGTACTATGCCGGGGTGGCACGGTAGTACCACGCCTGGAGCGGAAGTAAAATTTTACTTCCGCGCCCGGGCGGTAGTACCGCACCAGCATAGCAGTAGTACCGCGCGGGGCGGTTCACGAGCAAGTGAGCGGTAGTACCGCTCCAGGAGGAGCGGTAGTACTGCACGGAACCAAATTGCAGATGAACAGCCTCTACGGATCTAAAAACATCCGTAAAAGTAGATTGGTACTACCGTTGATCAAAACTACACTGTTGTATCACACCAAATAGCATATCTACTGCACTAGCACTCTCCTACAATCTCCTCTTGCAAAGATTTGGCTGAAAATCACACAAACTACACATGCATCTCCCCAAGACCTAGAAGCACAAAAACAGGGCAAAAAGGAGAGGGACTAGGGGAGATACTGGGGTCCATGGCAAGAGGGCGAGGTGGGGAACGATCCCACCGGTCGGAATGCGAGGAGAGCGACCGGAGACGGAGATCCGGCGAGATCCTCTGGCGCCGTTCTTGGGCATGAGAGAGAGAGAGAGATGAAGTGGGGAAAAGAGATGAATGGGTATGGGGGAGTTGGAACTCCCCCTGCCCGCCCTTAACTCCCACACGCTCGCGACAGCGCGGTAGTACCGCCCGGGCGGAAGTACCGCACGTAGGGCGGTAGTACCGCTCTTCCAGCGGCAGTAAAAAATTACTGTCACGATGGAAGTGGTAGTACCGTGCCTGGGATGCAGCTGTGCACGCACAGGGTAACCCATCTCCTGCGGTAGTACCGTGGCTCACCACGGTTGTACCGTAAACCCAAGAAATTGCAAGTTTTGACAAAAACAGAAAAGCACGGCCTTTGCAATGCAACCTTCAAGCAACCGAACACGCAGAAGAGCACACACACAAGGCAACTCAACCACAAACGCGGCTCAAGGGAAGGCAAAAGACAACAAGGACCAACCAACCACGAAACACAACCTCTCCAAAGAGAGGGCGGTGGCCGGAGCCACCTATGTTTGAGTCAATTGTTATGGCACCGCGAAGAATTATCCTTGGGCCCATGACCAAAACTCGTCTTTGAAGCACAAGTACCATAAAAAATGGCTAATGCGAAAGAGTTGATCAATTTATGCATAATGGGGGGAGGGAGAGTTCATTGAGAGAACAACACTCCCCCTATGTCCATGCCTAGACCTAAACAAGACATCAAGATGAGTATGGTGAGGTGTGCAAGGGTTCAAGCCACATTGCTCGAATCAATGATATTTAGCTCATGCCTTAACTCGCGAAATCTTGCTTCATCCAAGGGCTTCGTGAAGATATCTGCAAGGTTATCATGCGTGTTGACATAGTTGAACTCGATCTCCCCTCGCCTAATATGATCCCGGATAAAGTGATACCGAATCTCAATATGCTTCGTCTTGAAGTGTTGCACTGGGTTGAGAGAGATCTTGATGGCACTTTCATTATCACACCAAAGAGGCACTTTGTCACAAATGACACCGTAATCCTTTAAAGTTTGCCTCATCCAAAGAAGTTGAGAACAAAAACTACCGGCGGCCACATACTCCGCTTCGGTGGATGAGAGAGACACACAACTTTGCTTCTTAGAAGACCAACTCACCAATGAGCAACCAAGAAATTGGCACCCTCCGGAAGTTGACTTCCTATCCACGTTGTCTCCCGCCCAATCCGAGTCCGAAAAGCCCACAAGGTTGAAGTTTGCTCCTCTTGGGTACCATAAGCCAAAGTTTGGGGTAGGAGCCACATATCGAAAGATTCGCTTGACCGCCACATAGTGGCTTTCCTTAGGTGCGGCTTGAAACCATGCACAAATTCCCACACTCAACATGATATCCGGTCTAGATGCACAAAGGTAAAGCAAGGAGCCAATCATGGAGTGATATACCTTTTGATCCACCGCTTTACCATTGGGATCTATGTCAAGTTGGCATTTGACAGGCATTGGAGTGGAAGCCGGCTTGACTTCACTTAGCTTGAATCTCTTGAGCATGTCTTGAGTGTATTTGGCTTGGTTGATGAATGTTCCTTCTCTTCTTTGCTTGATTTCGAACCCGAGAAAGAACTTCAACTCTCCCATCATGGACATCTTGAACTTCGAGGTCATGAGAGCGGCAAATTCCTCATTGAAAGCTTTGTTAGGGGAACCAAAGATAATATCATCAACATATAGTTGGCATACAAACAACTCCCCTTTGACCTTCTTAGTAAAAAGAGTGGGGTCGATTTTCCCAATTTCAAACCCACGATCTTGCAACAACTCGATAAGGTGCTCATACCACGCACGTGGGGCTTGTTTAAGGCCATAGAGTGCCTTATCGAGTTGGTACACATGATTGGGGAAATTGGGATCCTCGAACCCCGGGGGTTGTTTGACATACACCAACTCATTAATAGGACCATTAAGAAAAGCACTCTTTATTGGGGAACGTAGTAATTTCAAAAATTTCCTACGCACATACAGGATCATGGTGATGCATACCAACGAGAGGGGAGAGTGTGTCCACGTACCCTCGTAGACCAAAAACGGAAGCGTTAGCACAACGCGGTTGATGTAGTCGTACGTCTTCACGATCCGACCGATCCAAGTACCGAACGCACGGCACCTCCGAGTTCAGCACACGTTCAACTCGATGACGTTCCGCGAGCTCCGATCCAGCAAAGCTTCACAGGAGAGTTTCGTCAGCACGACGGCGTGGTGACGGTGATGATGATGCTACCGACGCAGGGCTTCGCCTAAGCACCGCTGCGATATGATCGAGGTGGATTATGGTGGAGGGGGGCACAGCACACGGCTAAGGGATCAATGATCAATTGTTGTGTCTATGGGGTGCCCCCTGGCCACGTATATAAAGGATGGAGGGAGGAGGAGGCCGGCCCTCACAGGGCGCACCCAAGGTGTGGAGTCCTACTAGGACTCCCTAGTCCTAGTAGGATTCCACCTCCCACATGGAATAGGAAAAGGGGAAGGGAGAAGGAGAAGGAAGGAAGGGGGCGCCCCCATTCCCTAGTCCAATTCGGACCAGTCCATGGGGAAGGGGCGCAGCCACCCTTGAGGCCTTTCTCTCCTTTCCCGTATGGCCCATTAAGGCCCAATACGAATTCCCGTAACTCTCCGGTACTCCGAAAAATACCTGAATCACTCGGAACCTTTCCGATGTCCGAATATAGCCTTCCAATATATCGATCTTTACCTCTCGACCATTTCGAGACTCCTCATCATGTCCCCGATCTTATCCGGGACTCCAAACAAACTTCGGTCATCAAATCACATAAACTCGTAATACCGATCGTCACCGAACTTTAAGCGTGCGGACCCTACGGGTTCGAGAACTATGTAGACATGACCGAGACACGTCTCCGGTCAATAACCAATGGCGGAACCTGGATGCTCATATTGGCTCCCACATATTCTACGAAGATCTTTATCGGTCAAACCGCATAACAACATACGTTGTTCCCTTTGTCATCGGTATGTTACTTGCCCGAGATTCGATCGTCGGTATCTCAATACCTAGTTCAATCTCGTTACCGGCAAGTCTCTTTACTCGTTCCGTAATACATCATCCCGCAATTAACTCATTAGTTACAATGCTTGCAAGGCTTATAGTGATGTGCATTACGGAGTGGGCCCAGAGATACCTCTCCGACAATCGGAGTGACAAATCCTAATCTCGAAATACGCCAACTCAACAAGTACCTTCGGAGACACCTGTAGAGCACCTTTATAATCACCCAGTTACGTTGTGACGTTTGGTAGCACACAAAGTGTTCCTCTGGTAAACGGGAGTTGCATAATCTCATAGTCATAGGAACATGTATAAGTCATGAAGAAAGCAATAGCAACATACTAAATGATCAAGTGCTAAGCTAACGGAATGGGTCAAGTCAATCACATCATTCTCCTAATGATGTGATCCCGTTAATCAAATGACAACTCATGTCTATGGTTAGGAAACATAACCATCTTTGATTAACGAGCTAGTCAAGTAGAGGCATACTAGTGACACTCTAGTTTGTCTATGTATTCACACATGTATCAAGTTTCCGGTTAATACAATTCTAGCATGAATAATCAACATTTATCATGACATAAGCAAATAAAATAATAACTTTATTATTGCCTCTAGGGCATATTTCCTTCAGTCTCCCACTTGCACTAGAGTCAATAATCTAGTTCACATCGCCATGTGATTTAACACCAATAGCTCACATCACCATGTGATTAACACCCATAGTTCACATCGCTTATGTGACCAACACTCAAAGGGTTTACTAGAGTCAATAATCTAGTTCACATCGTCATGTATTTAACACCCAAAGAGTACTAAGGTGTGATCAAGTTTTGCTTGTGAGAGAAGTTTAGTCAACGGGTCTGCCACATTCAGATCCGTATGTATTTTGCAAATTTCTATGTTTACAATGCTCTGCACGGAGCTACTCTAGCTAATTGCTCCCACTTTCAATATGTATCCAGATTGAGACTCTGAGTCATCTGGATCGGTGTAAAAGCTTGCATCGACGTAACCTTTTACGACGAACTCTTTTATCACCTCCATAACCGAGAAATATTTCCTTAGTCCTCTTAGGTAACTAAGGATAACTTTGACCGCTATCCAGTGATCTATCCCTAGATCACTATCGTACCTCCTTGCTAAACTCATAGCAAGGCACACAACTGGTCTGGTACATAGCATGGCATACTTTATAGAACCTATGGCTGAGGCATAGGGAATGACTTTCATTCTCTCTCTATCTTCTGCCGTGGTCTTGCTTTGAGTCTTACTCAATTTTATACCTTGAATACAGGCAAGAACTCTTTCTTTTACTGATACTTTTTGAACTCCTTCAAAACTTTGTCAAGGTATGTGCTTTGTGAAAGTCTTATTAAGCGTCTCGATCTATCCCTATAGATCTTGATGCTCAATACTTAAGCAGCTTCACCGAGGTCTTTTATTGAAAAATTCTTATTCAAGTATCCTTCTATGCTATCCAGAAATTCTATATCATTTCCAATCAGCAATATATCATCCACATATAATATCAGAAATGCTACAGAGCTCCCACTCACTTTCTTGTAAATACAGGCTTCACCATAAGTCTGTATAAAACCATATGCTTTGATCACCTTATCAAAGCGTATATTCCAACTCCGAGATGCTTGCACCAGTCCATAGATGGATCGCTGGAGCTTGCACACTTTGTTAGCACCTTTAGGATTGACAAAACCTTCTAGTTGCATCATATACAACTCTTCTTTAATAAATCCATTAAAGAAATGTAGTTTTTACATCCATTTGCCAGATTTCATAAAATGCGGCAATTGCTAACATGATTCGGACAGACTTAAGCATCGATACGAGTGAGAAAATCTGATCGTAGTCAACACCTTGAACTTGTCAAAAACCTTTTGCGACAATTCGAGATTTGTAGATAGAAACACTACTATCAGCGTCTGTCTTCCTCTTGAAGATCCATTTATTCTCAATGACTTGCCGATCATCAGGAAAGTCAACCAAAGTCCATACTTTGTTCTCATACATGGATCCCATCTCAGATTTTATGGCCTCAAGCCATTTCGCGGAATCTAGGCTCATCATCGCTTCCTCATAGTTCGTAGGTTCGTCATGGTCTAGTAACATGACTTCCAGAACAGGATTACCGTACCACTCTGGAGCGGAACGTACTCTGGTTGACCTACGAGGTTCTGTAGTAACTTGATCTGAAGTTTCATGATCATCATCATTAGCTTCCTCACTAATTGGTGTAGAAGTCACAGGAATCGGTTTCTGTGATGAACTACTTTCCAATAAGGGAGCAGGTACAGTTTCCTCATCAAGTTCTACTTTCCTCCCACTCACTTCTTTCGAGAGAAACTCCTTCTCTAGAAAGGATCCATTCTTAGCAACGAAAGTCTTGCCTTCGGATCTGTGATAGAAGGTGTACCCAACTGTCTCTTTTGGGTATCCTATGAAGACACATTTCTCCGACTTGGCTTTGAGCTTATCAGGTTGAAGCTTTTTCACATAAGCATCGCAGCCCCAAACTTTAAGAAACGACAGCTTAGGTTTCTTGCCAAACCACAGTTCATACGGTGTCATCTCAACGGATTTAGATGGTGCCCTATTAAACGTGAATGCAGCTGTCTCTAATGCATAACCCCAAAACGATAGTGGTAAATCGGTAAGAGACATCATAGATCGCACCATATCGAATAAAGTACGGTTACGATGTTCGGACACACCATTACGCTGTGGTGTTCCAGGTGGCATGAGTTGCGAAACTATTCCACATTTTAAATGAAGACCAAACTTGTAACTCAAATATTTGCCTCCGCGATCAGATCGTAGAAACTTTATTTTCTTGTGACGATGATTTTCTACTTCACTCTGAAATCTTTGAACTTTTCAAATGTTTCAGACTTGTGATTCATTAAGTAGATATACCCATATCTGCTCAAATCATCTGTGAAGGTCAGAAAATAACGATACCCGCCGCGAGCCTCAATACTCATCGGACCGCATACATCGGTATGTATTATTTCCAATAAGTCCGTAGCTCGCTCCATAGTTCCGGAGAACGGAGTTTTAGTATTCTTGCCCATGAGGCATGGTTCGCAAGCATCAAATGATTCATAATCAAGTGATTCCAAAAGTCCATCAGTATGGAGTTTCTTCATGCGCTTTGCACCAATATGACCTAAACGGTAGTGCCACAAATAAGTTGCACTATCATTACTAACTTTGCATCTTTTGGCTTCAATATTACGAATGTGTGTATCACTACGATCGAGATTCAATAAACCATTTACATTGGGTGTATGACCATAGAAGGTTTTTATTCATGTAAACAGAACAACAATTATTCTCTGACTTAAATGAATAACCGTATTGCAATAAACATGATCCAATCATATTCATGCTCAACGCAAACACCAAATAACATTTATTTTGCAATAAACATGATCCAATCATATTCATGCTCAACGCAAACACCAAATAACATTTATTTAGGTTCAACACTAATCCCGAAAATAGAGGGAGTGTGCGATGGTGATCTTATCAACCTTGGAATCACTTCCAACACACATCGTCACCTCGTCATTAACTAGTCTCTGTTCATTTTGCAACTCCTGTTTCGAGTTACTAATGTTAGCAACTGAACCTGTATCAAATACACAGGGGCTACTATGAACACTAGTAAAATACACATCAATAACATGTATATCAAATATACTTTTGTTCACTTTGCCATCCTTCTTATCCACCAAATACTTGGGGCAGTTCCGCTTCCAGTGACCAGTCCCTTTGCAGTAGAAGCACTCAGTTTCCGGCTTAGGTCCAGACTTGGACTTCTTCCCGGGAGTAGCAACTTGCTTGCTATTCTTCTTGAAGTTCCCCTTCTTTCCTTTGCCCTTTTCTTGAAACTAGTGGTCTTGTTAACCATCAACACTTGATGCTCTTTCTTGATTTCTACCTTCGTTGATTTCAGCATCACGAAGAGCTCGGGAATCATTTTTGTCATCCCTTGCATATTATAGTTCATCACAAAGTTCCAGTAACTTGGTGATAGTGACTAGAGAATTCTGTCAATTACTATCTTATCCGGAAGATCAACTCCCACTTGATTCAAGCAACTGTAGTACTCTGATATTCTGAGCACATGCTCACTGATTGAGCTATTCTCCTCCATCTTGTAGGCAAAGTACTTGTCAGAGGTCTCATACCTCTCGACACGGGCATGAGTCTGAAATACCAATTTCATCTCTTTGGAACATCTCATATGCTCCGTGGCGTTCAAAACGTTTTTGAAGTCCCGATTCTAAGCCGTAAATCATGGCGCACTAAACTATCAAGTAGTCATCACATCGAGCTTGCTAAACGTTCATAACGTTTGTATCTGCTCCTGCAATAGGTCTGTCACCTAGCGGTGCATCAAGGACATAATTCTTCTGTGCAGCAATGAGGATAATCCTCAGATCACGGAACCAGTCCGCATCATTGCTACTATCATCTTTCAACTTAGTTTTCTCCAGGAACATATCAAAAATAAAACAGTGGAGCTATACGCGAGCTATTGATCTACAACATAATTTGCAAATACTACCAGGACTAAGTTCATGATAAATTAAAGTTCAATTAATCATATTACTCAAGAACTCCCACTTAGATAGACATCTCTCTAATCATCTAAGTGATCATGTGATCCAAATCAACTAAACCATAACCGATCATCACGTGAAATGGAGTAGTTTTCAATGGTGAACATCACTATGTTGATCATATCTACTATATGATTCATGCTCGACCTTTCGGTCTCAGTGTTCCGAGGCCATATCTGCATATGCTAGGCTCGTCAAGTTTAACCCGAGTATTCTGTGTGTGCAAAACTGGCTTGCACCCGTTGTAGATGAACGTTGAGCTTATCACACCCGATCATCACGTGGTGTCTCGGCACGACGAACTTTGGCAACGTTGCATACTCAGGGAGAACACTTTTACCTTGAAATTTAGTGAGAGATTATCTTATAATGCTATCGTCAAACAAAGCAAAATAAGATGCATAAAGGATAAACATCACATGCAATCAATATAAGTGATATGATATGGCCATCATCATCTTGTGCTTGTGATCTCCATCTCCGAAGCACCGTCATGATCACCATCGTCACTGGCGCGACACCTTGATCTCCATCGTAGCATCGTTGTCGTCTCGCCAACTATTGCGTCTACGACTATCGCTACCGCTTAGTGATAAAGTAAAGCAATTACAGGGCGATTGCATTGCATACAATAAAGCGACAACCATATGGCTCCTGCCAGTTGCCGATAACTCAGTTACAAAACATGATCATCTCATACAATAAAATATAGCATCATGTCTTGACCATATCACATCACAACATGCTCTGCAAAAACAAGTTAGACGTCCTCTACTTTGTTGTTGCAAGTTTTACGTGGCTGCTACGGGCTGAGCAAGAACCGTTCTTACCTACGCATCAAAACCACAACGATAGTTCGTCAAGTTAGTGCTGTTTTAACCTACACAAGGACCGGGCGTAGCCACACTCGGTTCAACTAAAGTTGGAGAAACTGACACCCGCTAGTCACCTGTGTGCAAAGCACGGCGGTAAAACCAGTCTCGCGTAAGCGTACGCGTAATGTCGGTCCGGGCCGCTTCATCCAACAATACCGCCGAACCAAAGTGTGACATGCTGGTAAGCAATATGACTTGTATCACCCACAACTCACTTGTGTTCTACTCGTGCATATAACATCTACGCATAAAACCAGGCTCGGATGCCACTGTTGGGGAACGTAGTAATTTCAAAAATTTCCTACGCACATACAGGATCATGGTGATGCATAGCAACGAGAGGGGAGAGTGTGTCCACGTACCCTCATAGACTGAAAGCGGAAGCGTTAGCACAACGCGGTTGATGTAGTCGTACGTCTTCACGATCCGACCGATCCAAGTACCGAACGCACGGCACCTCCGAGTTCAGCACACGTTCAACTCGATGACGTCCCGCGAGCTCCGATCCAGCAAAGCTTCACAGGAGAGTTTCGTCAGCACGATGGCGTGGTGACGGTGATGATGATGCTACCGACGCAGGGCTTCGCCTAAGCACCGCTGCGATATGATCGACGTGGATTATGGTGGAGGGGGGCACCGCACACGATTAAGAGATCAATGATCAATTGTTGTGTCTATGGGGTGCCCCCTGGCCACGTATATAAAGGATAGAGGGAGGAGGAGGCCGGCCCTCACAGGGCGCGCCCAAGGTGTGGAGTCCTACTAGGACTCCCTAGTCCTAGTAGGATTTCACCTCCCACATGGAATAGGAAAAGGGGAAGGGAGAAGGAGAAGGAAGGAAGGAAGGGGGTGCCCCCTTTCCCTAGTCCAATTAGGACTAGTCCATGGGGAAGGGGCGCAGCCACCCTTGAGGCCTTTCTCTCCTTTCCCGTATGGCCCATTAAGGCCCATACGAATTCCCGTAACTCTCCGGTACTCCGAAAAATACCCGAATCACTCGAAACCTTTCCGATGTCCGAATATAGCCTTCCAATATATCGATCTTTACCTCTCGACCATTTCGAGACTCCTCATCATGTCCCCGATCTCATCCGGGACTCCGAACAAACTTCGGTCATCAAATCACATAAACTCATAATACCGATCGTCACCGAACTTTAAGCATGCGGACCCTACGGGTTCGAGAACTATGTAGACATGACCGAGACACGTCTCCGGTCAATAACCAATAGCGGAACCTGGATGCTCATATTGGCTCCCACATATTCTACGAAGATCTTTATCGGTCAAACCGCATAACAACATACGTTGTTCCCTTTGTCATCGGTATGTTACTTGCCCGAGATTCGATCGTTGGTATCTCAATACCTAGTTCAATCTCGTTACCGGCAAGTCTCTTTACTCGTTCCATAATACATCATCCCGCAACTAACTCATTAGTTACAATGCTTGCAAGGCTTATAGTGATGTGCATTACCGAGTGGGCCCAGAGATACCTCTCCGACAATCGGAGTGACAAATCCTAATCTCGAAATACGCCAACTCAACAAGTACCTTCGGAGACACCTGTAGAGCACCTTTATAATCACCCAGTTACGTTGTGACGTTTGGTAGCACACAAAGTGTTCCTCTGGTAAACGGGAGTTGCATAATCTCATAGTCATAGGAACATGTATAAGTCATGAAGAAAGCAATAGCAACATACTAAACGATCAAGTGCTAAGCTAACGGAATGGGTCAAGTCAATCACATCATTCTCCTAATGATGTGATCCTGTTAATCAAATGACAACTCATGTCTATGGTTAGGAAACATAACCATCTTTGATTAACGAGCTAGTCAAGTAGAGGCATACTAGTGACACTCTAGTTTGTCTATGTATTCACACATGTATCAAGTTTCCGGTTAATACAATTCTAGCATGAATAATAAACATTTATCATGACATAAGGAAATAAAATAATAACTTTATTATTGCCTCTAGGGCATATTTCCTTCACTCTTCACATCCATTTGTTGCAACTTGAAGTTATGATGAGAGGCATAAGCAATCAACAAACAAATAGATTCAAGGCGAGCAACGGGAGCAAAGGTTTCACCGTAGTCGATACCCTTGACTTGGGAGTAGCCTTGTGCTACCAACCGAGCCTTATTGCGAACGATAATCCCATGAGCATTTTGCTTGTTCTTGAATATCCACTTGGTTCCAATGACATTATGGTTCCCCGTTGGCCTTGGCACCAATCTCCACACCTTGTTGTGCTCGAAGTTGTTGAGTTCTTCATGCATGGCATTAAGCCAATCCGGATCCTCGAGTGCCTCATAGACCTTTTGGGGTTCAACACAAGAAACAAACGCGTGATGTTCACAATAGTTTGATAATTGTCTACGAGTGCTTACCCCCTTTCTTAAGCTTCCAAGCACATTCTTCATGAGATGATCTTTGGTAGTGAGCTTGGATGCAATCTTAGCGACACGACACTCCAATTCCTCCTCAGGAGAGAGTTGAGGAGCGGTAACTTGATCATCTTGAGCGTCGTCTTGAGCTTGTTCTTGATCTTGAGCTTGCTCTTGATCTTGAACTTGCTCGGTGGTGAGAACTTGACATTGGGCATCACTTGGTGGTTCACCACCATCTTGAGGTTGATCTTGCCCTTGATCTTGTTCATTTGGTTGAGGGCCTTCACTTTGTTCTTCGGAAGCTTGTGGGTCTTGGGTTGGTGATGGTTCCACTTGAGTGGAACATTGTCCTTCTCCTTCGGCCACAAGGGGTTCCTTAATGGGTAGGATATGACCAACACCCATTCTTCTTATGGCTTGGGGAGGAATTTCATCACCTACATCACAAGTACCACTTTGCTCCACTTGGGAGCCGTTATTCTCATCAAACTCCATGTTACACGTCTCCTAAATGAGTCCAGTGGACTTGTTGAGGACACGGTAAGCATGAGAGTTTGTAGCATAACCGACAAATATGCCCTCATGAGCTCTAGCCTCAAATTTAGACAAACGAACACCTTTCTTGAGAATGAAACACTTACACCCGAACACCCGGAAGTACTTGAGGTTAGGCTTGTTACCGGTGAGTATCTCATATGGAGTCTTGTTCAAGCCTTTGTGGAGATAGAGCCGATTGGATGCATGACAAGCGGTGTTGATGGCTTCGGCCCAAAAGTTGTACGGAGACTTGAACTCCACCATCATGGTCCTTCCCGCATCCATCAACGTCCGATTCTTCCTCTCCGCTACACCATTTTGTTGAGGGGTGTAAGGTGCAGAATATTGATGCTTGATCCCCTCATCACTAAGAAACTCATCCAAGGTGTAGTTCTTGAACTCGGTGCTGTTGTCACTTCTTATCGTCAAGATCTTTGCATTGTGTTGGCGTTGAGCTTCATATGCAAAGTCGATGACGGTTTGTTGGGTCTCGCTCTTCCTCTTGAAGAAATATACCCAAGTGTATCTTGAATAATCATCCACAATCACCAAGCAATACTTTCTACCCCCAAGACTATCAAAGGATGGAGGTCCAAAGAGATCCAAGTGAAGGAGCTCCAAGGTCCTCTTCGAGTAGATGATAGTCGTGGGAGGGTGAGCCTTCTCATGTAGCTTTCCTTCGATACAAGCACTGCAAGCACGATCTTTGGCAAAACTAACATTTGTTAGTCCACGGACATGGTCCCCCTTGAGAAGACTTTGCAAAGATCTCATATTGACATGGGCTAAACGGCGATGCCAAAGCCAACCCACGTCAACTTTAGCCATTAGGCATGTCGCGGTCTTAGTGGGTCGCTCCGAAAAGTTAATCACATAAAGCCCGTTCTCGACATGCCCAACAAAGGCTACTTTAAGAGTCTTGCTCCACAAGAGGGCCACGGTATCAATATCAAAGAAAGTGGAAAAACCCATGAGTGCAAGTTGACGAACGGAAAGTAAATTGTATGCAAGGGACTCAACAAGCATGACTTTCTCGATCGTGAGATCATGAGAAATGACAACCTTGCCAAGACCCAATACCTTAGAAGACGAGGCATCACCCCACTCGACATTGGTGGGCATAGATGAAATCTTGTGCACGTCCACCACCAAGTCCTTGCTTCCGGTCATATGATTTGTGGCTCCACTATCGAGCAACCATGATCCCCCACCGGAAGCAAACACCTACAAGAGATCAATGCTTGGTTTTAGGTACCCATTTTGTAATGGGTCCTTTGATGTTAGCAACAAGGGTCTTAGGAACCCAAATAGACCATTCAATGTACTCATAAGGAGAACCAACAAATTTAGCATAAACATGCCCATCACTAGCACGGCATAACACATAGGAAGGGTTAAAGTCGCCGGCTTTGTTGGAAGGGGTGGCATTGCCCTTCTTGACACCACCACCCTTCACATTGTTCTTCTTCTCCTTAGGAGCACCCTCTCCCTCCTTCACAAAAGTTTGCTTGAGAGGAGGAGGTCGTTTGGCCTTGTCATTCTTCTTCTTGTTCTTGGACTTGGGTGCAAACCCAATTCCCTCCTTGCCCACAACTTCCTTTTGATTGCTCAAAAGTTCGTTGAGGTTCTTCTCACCTTGTATGCAAGACACAAGGCCTTTCTCAAGTTGCATCTTCAACTTTGCATTCTCCTCCACAAGATGCACATGCTCACAACACGGGTTAGTAGCATTTGCATTATCAATGAGAACCATATGAGGAAATGTGGCTTTCTCCTTGGTTAGCTTCACTTGGAGTCGATCATGAGACTCTTTGAGGCTAGCATGAGCACCCTTCAAGTCCTTGTGAGCCTTGTCAAGTATATCAAACTCCTCCTTGAGTCTAGCAAGATCAATCCCAAGTTTGGCCTTCTCGGAATTGAGCACACGAGATACAACAAGAGCACGATCAAGATCTTTCTTTAATTTAGCATGATCATCGTTGTGTGACTCCTCAAGAGCCAAACGATGACCACGCTCTTCCTCAAGCGCATTAGAGAGATACGATATCTCATCGGCATAGTCACAACTATGCCCCTCCATCTTAGAGATGGTTTCTTCGTGAGCCTCGATCATGTCATTGGCTTCACCAAGTTGTTCCAAGAGAGAAACAAAGTGCTTCTTGGATTTACCCTTGAGCTTACTCATAAAAGACTCAAATTCATTTTATTCCTCATTAGACCCCTCACTTTCATCAATGCAATCTGTTAAGGAAGGATTAGTAATGATGGTAGTTTTGATGTTGGGGGTTACCTTGTTGGTGGCTTTAGCCATGAGGCACTTGGCGGTGATGTTCTCATTGGGTGAGTCGAAGAGGGACACCCGTGGAGTTGTCGCAATGGCAGCGGAGGCCATGGCAACCATCTCACCATCTTCATCATCATCATCATCCTCATTGTACTCTTCTTGTGCCACCAACCCCTTGGGAGGAGTCTTCTTGGTGAAGTTGTTCTTGTTGGGGAAAGACTTGGCCTTGTCTTTTCGGATGAGCTTGCCACCATTGTCTTCCCTCTTCTCATATGGGCACTCCGCAACAAAGTGGCTCACATTGCCACAATTTTAGCATGTCCTCACATGTTGCTTGCCCTTGGCGCCACTTGAGTTGTTCTTGTTGAAGTTGGGCCTTGAGTTCTTCTTGCTCCAAAATTGCCTTGAAGCGAGAGACATGTGCTCATGATAAGCATATTTTGTATCTTCGGGGCTACTCTCCTCTTCTTCCTCTTCATCCTCTTCTTCCACACTCTCCTTGGCCTTCAAAGCGAGGTTGGGTTTCTTTACCCGTTGAGAGCGTAACACCGCATTGTCGGTGGTCTTGTCCAAGATCCTCATTGCCACAAACTCATCCAACACTTCACTTGAGGACAAGGCGTGAAAGTCTGGCCTTTGACGGATGACGGAGGACATGGCCTTATGGTAAGGCATCATGGCCTTGAGAAACTTGCACTTGATCCAATTGTCATCCGTATCCTTCCTCCCATGATCTCGGAGTGAGACCGCAAGAGTGGTTAATCTCCTGTAAAGCTTTCGAGGTTCTTCATCATCATTCATTGCAAACTCATCGGCTTCATCTTGCACCACTTCAAAGTTTGAGCGTTGAATGCTTGCGCTTCCCTTGTAAATGGACACAACATGTTGCCATGCTTCCTTGGCCACGGTGAAAGGTCGGAGATGCGCAATATCTTCGGGTGGAATTGCTTCTTGGAGAATGAAGAGAGCGGACTCGTTGAATTGATGATCCGCGGCTTCTCTAGGAGTGAAGTTGCTTGGGTCGTGCGGGTAGAAACCTTGCTCAATAATTCTCCAAAGATTAGTAGAACTATGATTTAAATGACGTTTAAAGTGATAGACCCAAGAGGCAAAATCCTCATTTTTCACAAGCTTAGGAGGAGGACCAACATGATTCATATGCGTGGAGGGAACCGGTCCTCCATAAGTAATTGGAGGTTCAACATTGGCAAAGATGCCATTTCCACTTCTACCACTAGGCAAAGGAACTTGTTCACTAGTAGCTTCCCCCTTATTGGAGTTATCATCCGTCACCTTGTTAGCGGGTTCAACCACTTTCAACGGTGCGGTGGATAATTTAAGGCCTTCTAAAAACTTATTGAACATGCCTTCAACCTCGGTCGTCATGGAGGTTTTCAATGTGTCCAAAGCCGCATTGAACTCCTCATGAGAGACCGAGGATCCCCCATCGGCCGTAGGTGAGAACCGATTCACACCGGAGTGCTCCTCCCCACCATCTACGGTGTCAACCATACTCTTTGGACGGCAAAGTCCTTAATAAAGAGACGAGGCTCTGATACCAATTGAAAGGATCGATATAGTTGACTAGAGGGGGGGGGGGTGAATAGGCAACTAACAATTTTTAGCTTTTCTTTACCAATTTAAACTTTGCATCAAAGTAGGTTGTCTAGATATGCAACTAGGTGAGCAACCTATATGATGCAACAACAACAAGCACACAAGCAAGCAAGGGATACAACACAAAATAAGCTTGCACAAGTAAAGGTAAGAGATAACCAAAAGTGGAGCCGGTGGAGACGAGGATGTGTTACCGAAGTTCCTTCCCTTTGAGAGGAAGTACGTCTCCGTTGGAGCGGTGTGGAGGAACAATGCTCCCCAAGAAGCCACTAGGGCCACCGTATTCTCCTCACGCCCTCACACAATGCGAGATGCCGTGATTCCACTATTGGTGCCCTTGGAGGCGGCGACCGAACCTTTACAAACAAGGTTGGGGCAATCTCCACAACTTAATTGGAGGCTCCCAACGACACCACGAAGCTTCACCACAATGGAATATGGCTCCGCGGTGACCTCAACCGTCTAGGGTGCTCAAACACCCAAGAGTAACAAGATCCGCAAGGGATTAGTGGGGGGAATCAAATTTCTCTTGGTGGAAGTGTAGATCAGGGCCTTCTCAACCAATCCCTAGAAAAACAACAAGTTTCATTGGCTAGGGAGAGAGATCGGGCGAAAATGGAGCTTTGAGCAACAGTGGAGCTTAGAAAGGGAAGAGGTAGTCAACTTGGGGAAGAAGACCCCCCTTTTATAGTGGGAGGAAAGATCCAACCGTTACCCACTTATTCAGCCCGCGACATGCGGTACTACCGCACAAAGCCGCGGTACTACCGCAAGGCCTTGCGGTACTACCACTCTATGATGCGGTACTACCGCTCCCGTGGCAGAGACTAGAAGAGGCCTTGTTGTGTTAAAACAACGAGCGGTAGAACTGCCGGAGCGGTACTACTGCGCGCCCTTGCGGTACTACCGCAAGGCAGGGTTCGACTAGGCAGGGAAGGCACGGACTAATAAAATTACATCCATGGCTACTTCCGCTGATTCTCGGTCTGTGCAAAAATCCGGCACGGTACTACCGCACGCTCAGAGCGGTACTACCGCGTAGGGCGCGGATGTAAAAAATTACTTCCGCTCCTACTTCCGCGCATGCCAGTGTTCTGGGCCAGAGGCCACGGTACTACCGCACCTGAGGAGCGGTACTACCGCATAGCGCGGTACTACCGCTTCCCTGGCCGGTACTACCGCACGCCACAGAACTATAGCACTTGGAGGCCTTCATTTTGTAAAGACACGGATAAACGGACGGTGCTCCAAAGAAGCTAAGGAAAGGTGGTGCAAAGGAACAGACGTGTATGTGTTGATTCCACCCTAACGTTTCCGAAGCGGACCCCCTCTTAATAGTACGGCTTTCCTACGACTCAAATCTACCGAAAAGAAATGTAGAGAAACGCCATCTTCACTAGGCTCCGAGGGGCACCGAATCGTCTTGTGCCTAGACATGAGATATCTGAAATGCTCAATGCACACGATTAGTCCGCAAAAGCATTGTCATCAGTCACCAAAACCACATAGGGAGAAATATGCCCTTACAACGGGGAAAGGCCTTCTATCTTATATCTTCATGGCCCATCAGTCCGGCCCATATCACATTACCCAGACGCCCGAGGACCCCTTAATCCGGGACTCCCTCAGTAGCCCCCGAACTTGCCTTCAATGACGATGTAGTATCTGGCTTATGTCTTTGGCTTTGCAAGGCGGGTTCTTCATTTGTACTTTGGATTGACGACAGTCCGGTTCTGACCTTGATGTGCTGCCTTTATGATCCTTTTCTGTGGTTGCTTCGATTTCCGCACGCCGGGCGAATACGAATGGTCTATGATATTTTGCAAATAAGCCCCTCACCACGCTCGGACGGCATCTATATAAGGAGAGCTAGATCCCCAAATGCCATCTCATATCACGCAAAAGAAAGACCATCAAGATTAGCTGTGAACAAAGCTTTCCAGCATGGCTAGTGCTCCAGACTCATCTTCGCGCCCTCATGGCCCTCAAGAGGGTGATTGGCAGAGTTGTTCCGTGCCTCATCTTCAGCTGAGTCGACTCCAGACGCAGGGCTACCTTCCCCTCGCGGATCTAGTCCCCGTTCGAGCAGGATTGGCCTCAATTGGCAATGATGTGATGGCTGGGAATTTCCCCAACCCCAATAAGGAGGAGAGGGTGTGCTTCATCCCCTTTCTGCTGCGGGGCCTAGGATTTCCAATCCACCCCTTTCTCAGGGGCCTATTGGAATTTTATGGCATCCAACTGCACGACCTTACCCCAGGTTCGATTCTGCACATCTCAGGTTTTTTTGCCCTCTGCGAACTGTTCTTAGGCATCGAGGCCCATTTTGAACTATGGAGGAAGTTCTTTTGCCTTATTCCCCGCCATCGGGGAGGCTCTATTTTTTAAGTGGGCGGTGCCGAAGTATGGCGTATAGCCAGATCCGGATACCTCATAGGAACTCCCAAGGAGGTATACCCACAGTGGTCTTCGGAATGGTTTTATATGGACGACGTCCCACTGCCGGACCCAGTTCGGCGCGGCCTTCCCGAATTTTCCAGTGCTCCTTTAAAGAAGCGTCTCAACTGGTGTCCCCGAAGTCCCAAGGAGGAAGACAGTGCGGAAATAAAAAGGTTGGTTAACAAGATCAGGTTACTAGCCCATACCAAGCTCTCGATAGTCGAGGTCATGGCTATTGCAATAAAGAGGTGCGTCCAGCCTCTCCAATCCAGAGTAACTCCCTTATGGTGTTATAATGGAGAAGATGATGCTTCCCGTTATAGACGGAAGGGTCCGGATACCCCTGTCGAACTGGCCACAATCCTGGCTGATCTGTATAAGGGTGAGAAAGAAGACTTCCTCCGCTTAAACTGTCGGGATGGCTATTCCATGTACAACCCCGTAGAATGGGTAAGATTTCGATTGTCTGCACTGCCTTATTACTGTCACAGATACTAATCAACTTTGCCCTTTGTTACCAAAAATAGTCATGGAGGAAGATGATCGAGGACATCCGCTGTCCCACTCCACAGCTAGAGGATCATAGCCGCGATGGAGACCCTGGCTTTCATGAGGATCCGGACATATATATAGAGTTCGATGATGGAGTATTCTATCAAGCGAGCCTTGACAGCTTAAGAGTGGCTATCACCGCCGACTACCCCCGCCTCTATCCCTTCTGCATCATAAGTATTCGGAGGGCTCTTGAAAGGAAACCCTTATCTGCACTTTTGCTTATTATACCGTTCCGAACTTTTAACAGGATCGGCGTTCGGCAGACCGTACTTCCTCGAGGGCGGCCCCTACACAGGGCAGCCGTTCAAAACGAAAGGGGACCGGGAGTGCTGCAGAAACCCCACAGTCTTCTAAGAGGTATGTCCGCTTAATACATGCCTAGGCATGAGTCCGGATTGCTTAAGGTCTCCTTCTTATCTTTGATGTCAGGAGAAACACGCGGCAGACGGTGGGAAAACGCCCTGCTAGCTGAATGTCCGCCAATCCGGTGCCGGACTCGCCAACTAGGATGAGAACCGAGGCAATGCCAGATTCAAATCCTCATGAGGATTCGGACGACGTATCTGTCACGAATTCTGAAGTGGAGAGCGTGATGAATCACCATCGATTAAAGGAAGCCATGCGTGCCCCGGCTTTTTCCGAGCAAGAGTTTACCGCACTCAGCACGGTGGATGCATATATCCGAGCCGCTCGAGACGGACTTGCCGGAGTCACTCAGTTGTTCTCAAAGGACATACAGGTAAGTGTTTATGCAATTTTGGATAGTCATATGCCAGTAGCCCCCGAGACTTGAAGCGGTGAGGCAAACCGATTTAAGGATCGATATCCCCTGTAGGTCCTTAAAGAAAAGAACACTGCGCTAGCCCAGGAGCTGAAAACAAACCAAATGCAGCTGAATGTTGTTACCGCCGAACTGGCGGAGATGAAAAAGATTGCAACGAGTGCGTCCAGGGAGAAAAATCTCAAGGAGGAAAAGGACAAACAATCCAAAGAGATAGAGAGCTTGAAGGCTCAGTTATCGGCCGCTCAGAGAGAATGAAAAACTGAAGGGCGGCATATTCGGTATGTCTTCCTCTTTTATTCAGAACCTCCCTAGGTGCTCATGTTTAATCCATAATTCGAAATATCATGACTCTGTTGCTGCAGGTCTGTTAACTGGTAGGCCGGAAGAGGAAGTATCCGGATTTCAAGGCAACGTGCTAAAGGAGCTGTCTGTGGTACATGCTCGGGCCCGGAAGGCCATGAAGAGTATGGTGAAGGCTTTATGGCCATCCGATACCCCTCCAGAGAGTATGGAGGGCTTGGCAAACCTGTTCAAAGGTGCCCGATGCCAGTTTGAGCTATGGAAGACATCCACCTGCCGTGAGGGCGCACGAGAAGCCTGGGCCATGGTGAAAACACGCTTCACCAAGCTAGATCCAAATCATATGGCCCGAGTGGGACCACAGGGACCAGACGGGAAAGAGATTCCAGTGAGTTTGGTGTATGACCAAGTAATGATAGCTGCGAAGTATTCGCAGGAAGACTGTAGGTTAGACAGCCTTATAGATGGAATAGATAAGGAATAGGTATTTGATGCAATGTATTAGAGTACGTTATGATCAACCTGTGCCTTTATCCGAACATGTGAAAAGTTTTGTCATTGCAGGCTTTCGGTTTTAACCTCCGGACCAAAATGGTGGAGTGTTTCCGGACACTATTGGAAATGAAAAGAAACATTCACTATGTCCGTAAACCAGGCAACCCAGTCATTGTGCTCGAACAGACAAAAAATTGTAGTTCAGGATGTATGTTATATTACATATGTAAGAAACATCTTCCAAGGAAAATAGTTCCGTTAAGGGTTCCTTTCCTTGGTTGGCAGGCAGTAATTATGCATGCCGGGGCTTTGGTCTGTTATACGAAAAAACTATCCCACAGTATTTGGAGTGGTTACAAGAATGTAACAATCTGTCGTTTGATTGCCGACCACCTATTCTCTTAAGAACGCTAGCTTTCGGCTTCACCCATCTGAGGTACATGTCCGGTGACCCGGTTGTAACAATCGTAGAGGTGCTCCCTTTACGCCCTAGCCGAACAATCGGGAACGTAGGGCATAAACACAGGAGCAAGGCAACCCAGCTTGGCAAAAACTTAAGTCATAGAGGTGCATATAATGGCTAAAAGGATGTATATGAGCAAACGACATTTATATTTTGAGCTCCAGGCTCGAAATAGTAATAAGCTTCGGTTAAAGAAGCCCCCGGTTATGGTGGAGTATGTACATTTAAGGATGTGTACCCCTCAAGTGTTCGGCTTATCCAAACACTTCCTGGAAATCGTATAAAAACGAAAAAACAAGAAAAAACAAAATGAAGAGGAGAAAAAGGGGACGAAAAAGAAGTATGGCCGAACTTTATGCGTAGAATCTTCGGAGCCGAGCAGCGTTCCATGGATTTGGCTCTAAGCGGTTATCCGATGCATTACGAAGGCGGTAAGCTCCTCCAGTGAGAACTTCATCGATAATGAAGGGACCCTCCCATTTTGGTTTGAGCTTGTCCTTTTTATTCTCTGGGAGGCGTAAGACGAGTTCACCGACATTATAAGTCTTTGCCCGCACTTCCCTGCTTTGATATCTCCGGGCCTATTGTAAATAGAATGTGGAACGGGCCTTTGCAACATCGCGCTCCTCCTCTAGGGCATCTAGGTCATCCTGCCGATCGAGCTCGGCTTCTCTCTCTTCATTCATGCACACTCGAGGTGAGTCATGAATAATATCGCAGGGCAAAATAGCCTCTGCGCCATACACCATAAAAAAGGGGGTGTATCCAATCGTGCGATTGGGGATGGTCCACAGTCCCCAGAGTACGGAATCGAGTTCCTTGACCCAGTGCTTATCTGACTCCCATAGGGATCGCACTAGTCTGCGTTTGATGCCGCTCATTATCAGGCCATTAGCCCGTTCGACCTGACCGTTTGTTTGAGGGTGATATACGGAAGCGTAATCGAGCTTGATGCCCAAGTTAGCACACCAAGTTTTCACCTCATCGGCTGTGAAGTTAGAGCCATTGTCAGTAATGATACTGTAAAGGACACCATAATGGTGTACAACGCCGGATATAAAGTCGATCACCGGTCCAGTTTCAGCCGTTTTTACTGGTTTGGCCTCTATCCACTTAGTGAATTTGTCCACCATAACTAGCAAATATTTCTTCTTGTGGCTTCCCCCTTTAAAGGGTCCGACCATATCCAGCCCCCAGACCGCAAAAGGCCAAGTAATGGGGATTGTTTTTAAGGCGGTGGGCGGCATGTGACTTTGATTGGCGAAAAGCTGGCATCCGACACAGCGTTGTACAAGAGCCTGTGCATCTGCTCGGGTCGTAGGCCAAAAGAAACCTGTACGGAAGGCCTTACTTACGAGGGCCTGAGCGGCGACATGATGGCCACCGAGACCAGCATGTATTTCGGCCAAGAGCTGCCGTCCCTCCTCTTCGGAGATACATCTTTGAAGAACTCAAGTAGTACTTTTCTTGTAGAGCTCTCCTTCATAAACCTTGTAGGCTTTCGAGCGTCGAACTATGTGACGGGCCTCATTCTGGTCCTCAGGGAGCTCCCGCCTATTAAGGTAGGCCAGGAAGGGTTCAGTCCATGGAGCAATGACAGCCATGATTACATGGGCGGAAGGTGTCATTTCGGTGCCCGAGCCCCCGATGATATCAGAAGTGTGTTCGGCATCTGGGGTTATGATCGGCCCCAGACTAGTGTTGCCGCTCTCGTCCTGCCACACCACGGATGGCTTGAAGAGCCTTTCCACAAAGGTGTTAGGTGGGACGGGGTCACGTTTAGCGCCCATTCGAGCAAGGATGTCCGCTGCCTGATTACTGTCTCGAGCAACGTGATGAAACTCGAGCTCCTCAAACCGAGCTGATATTTTGAGTACGGCGTCGCGGTATGCCGTCATCTTTGGATCTTTTGCATCGAAATCTCCATTTATTTGGGATATTGCGAGGTTCGAATCCCCATGCACCTCTAGGCGTTGAATGCCCATAGAAACAGCTATCCGGAGACCGTGCAGTAGTGCCTCGTATTCTGCTGCGTTGTTGGAGTCTGTGTACATTATTTGCAATACATAGCGGACTGTGTCCCCAGTAGGGGAGGTTAAGATGACACCAGCTCCCAGCCCGGCTAACATTTTAGAGCCGTCGAAGTACATTACCCAGTTGGAGTATGTGCTGTATTCTTTAGGGAGTTCGGCTTCCGTCCATTCGGCGATGAAGTCGGCCAACACCTGAGATTTAATAGCTCGGCGTGGTTTGTATGTTATTTCAAATGGTAAGAGCTCGATGGCCCATTTGGCTATGCGGCCGGTGGCGTCCCGATTATTTATGATATCATTGAGTGGTACTTCGGATGCCACCGTGATCGGACACTCTTGAAAGTAGTGCCGCAGCTTCCGGGATGCCATGAAGACCGCATACGCTATCTTTTGGTAGTGGGGGTATCGAGATTTGCATGGTGTAAGGACCGCCAATACATAGTATACTGGTTTTTGGAGTGGGAATTTATGTCCCTCTTCCTCTCGTTCGACGACGAGCACCGCGCTCATCACCTGGTGAGTTGCAGATATGTAGAGCAACATAGGTTCACCGATGTTTGGTGCGGCGAGGATTGGGTTGCTCGCTAACAAAGTTTTTATTTCTTCCAATCTGGCCGTTGCCACATCCGTCCACTCGAAGTGGTCGGTTCGTCGGAGTAGGCGATAAAGTGGTAGTGCCTTTTCTCCCAATCTGGAGATAAAGCGGCTCAAAGCTGCCACACACCCAGCTAGTTTTTGGACCTGCTTTAGGTCTGTTGGGGTTGACAATTGTGACAAGGCTTGGATTTTGGCCGGGTTTGCTTTGATTCCTCTATTGGAAACAATGAACCCGAGTAGTTTTCCGGCTGGAACGCCGAAGACACATTTTTCCGGATTGAGCCGTATGTCATATGTTCGGAGGTTATCGAATGTGAGGCGTAGATCATCCACCAATGATTTGACATGTTTAGTCTTGATGACTACATCATCTACGTATGCCTCCACTGTCAATGAAAGGAGCGCTATATCCGGATCACTGGTGATGGTGATAACTCCGTTGGGCCCTGGCATTTTGAGCTTCATATACCCATAATGGGGTATGGCTTGGAAGCGTGTGAAGGCATCTCGCCCCAACAAGGCGTGATATCTGCTTTTGAAAGGTGCCACATGGAAGAGCAACTCTTCAGACCTATAGTTCTGCGGCGTGCCAAATACTACATCAAGTTTAATTTTCCCCAAACATCATGCTTCACGACTAGGGATAATCCCTCGAAAGGTGGTGATGCTTTGCTCGATGCGACTCTTGTCCATTTGCATTTTATTGAGCGTGTCTTCGTAGATGAGGTTTAGTCCGCTGCCGCCGTCCATGAGCACCTTGGTGAGTCGAAAGCTGTCTACAATTGGGTTTAAGACCAAGGCGGCAGGTGCTCAGACTGATCTGGCCTTTGGTTCGTCGTCGGCAGTAAAAGTTATTGCCGTATCGTTCCAAGGATTTATTGCAGCTACTTGGTTAACTTCGGCGAGGTCGCGGAGCGCCCTTTTGCGCCGATTATTTGAAGAAAAGGTATCGAAGACCATAAAGACGTTGAGGTCATCATCCTCCGAAGAGTGCTTCTTCGGGGTGGTGTTGGTGAGGATGGCCTCGCCACTCTTAGCCACCTGCCGGAGTACCCAACATGCCCGAAGGCTATGTGTTGGTTTGGTATTCGGCGTCGTGTGTATCCGACAGGGCTTGTCGAGTAATTCGTCCAGGACAGTTCTATGTCCCGTGAAGGGTTTGATTTTCTTGTCAATGATATGATGATCGAGTGCCCCGTAAGGGTGCATCCTTTTTGCCTGTCCGGTGGGCTGCTTAAAGGCAGGAGGTTCCCACTGAGCTGTCTGGGCTTTCCAGGCGCTTTCCATTGCACAGTACTTCCGTACTATAAGTGCCAGATCTGCAAAGTGCAGTATGCGGCGACGGTTGAGGGCATTGAGGATTCCCTCGTCCGTACAGTTGCGGCAGAAAACTAAAACCGCGTCCTCGTCGCAGCAATCTTTAATCTTGTTTTTAACAAGGAGGAATCTGGCCCAGAAGTGATGGACCGTTTCCTGAGGTTGCTGTCGTACATACATTAGGTCACATACATCTGGAGGACCTGAATTGCTTGGGGAATATTGCTTGTGGTGGGTGGGTGGGCTGGAATCCGAGCCCTGACCCACTATTGGATCCGGAGTTTGAAGAATCTCCGAGGTCACTAGTCCAGGATTAGGAGGGTCCTGGTGGTTTGGGCTCAACGCCTGATTCTATGTTCGGAGGACACATGGTCTCTTCCCGAAGATGGGTATCTGGCTCACAGGACTCGAAAATCCGAACATAGCTTGTTATCAACTTAGGGGGAGAAGTATTCTCGGCTTGTTCCTCCACGACCGCTTCCAGATGGGTGATCGGCGGGGACTTGATTTCCCTCTGATCGGGTTTAAGCCCAATCCGATCATAGTCTATTGTGACCCCCAGGGCGGCGATGCGATCTAGCAGTTCATTCAAGGACGAGACATCTGCCGGATCCATCTTTTCGGAGTGTTCAAGGCCGATGCGGAGATGATGTTTGGCAATTTGGGGGGCCGCCTTTGGCTTAACGGCCGAGCGAGCGCCCATGGCAGAACCGCCGAGTTGGAGGATCTGTCCCGGCACTAGGGCTCCTTCAGAGGTGATGTTGTCATTGATGACAAGGCGAGCCATTGATCCTTCCGTCGACGACACAAAGGAACTCTCAATGAAAGCACCAATGTCGGTGTCAAAACCGGCTGATCTCGGGTAGGGGATCCCGAACTGTGCGTCTGAGGATCGAAGGTAACAAGGGACAAAGGGAACATGATGTTTACCCAGGTTCGGGCCCTCTTAATGGAGGTAAAACCCTACGTCCTGCTTGATTGTATTTGATGAGTATGGGGGTTACAAGAGTTGATCTACCTCGAGATCGTGATGGCTAAACCCTAGATGTCTAGCCTATGGGAGTTATGATAGCCTCTACGGACTAAACCCTCCGGTTTATATAGACACCGGAGGGGGCTAGGGTTGTACGGAGTCGGTTTACAGAGGAAGGAAATTACACATCCGGATGCCAATCTTGCCATCCACGCAAAGGAGAGTCCCATCCAGACACGAGGAAAGGCCTTCTATCTTATATCTTCACGGCCCATCAGTCTGGCCCATGTCACATTACCCGGACGCCCGAGGACCCCTTAATCCGGGACTCCCTTAGCTGCTGCCCCAGATCCCGTCCAAGTGGTCGTCTTCACCATGGTGACGGCTCCGTCATGGGCCCAACCAATTCTCGCTTTCCTGGAAAGCGGAGCCCTCCCCATGGACGAGACCGAAGCCCCGCAAGTGCAGCGCCAGGCGTCCGCCTACAACATCATCAACCACGAGCTTGTCAAGTGCAGCGCGACGGGCATTTTTCAGCACTGCGCCGAGCACGACAAAGGCATAGAGATCCTTCTCGACATCCACCAGGGTGAGTGTGGGCACCATGCCGCCTCGAGGCCCCTGGTGGCCAAAGCTTTCCGCCATGGTTTCTACTGGCCCACAACCCTCAAAGACACCGAGTCGCTCGTCCTCAAGTGCGAGGGCTGCCAACACTTCAGCAAGTGCAGTCACCAGCCGGTTTCGACCCTCCAGACCATCCCAATCACCTGGCCCTTTGCTGTCTGGGGGCTCGACATGGTGGGGCCCTTCAACACAGCTCTGGGCGACATGACACACTTGCTGGTGGCAGTCGACAAATTCACCAAGTGGATCAAGGCGCAGCCGATCAAGAAAACTGGATGGGCCAACGGCCGTCCGGTTCATCAAGGACATCGTGGTGCGCTACGGCGTCCCGCACAGCATCATCACGGATAATGGCACCAACTTTGCCAAGGGCGCGCTGGCGCATTACTGCTCCGTCCCTGGCATCTGGCTTGACCTGGCCTCCGTCGCTCATCCTCAATCCAATAGTAAATTATCAGCTATGTAAAGGTACGGCCGGCTCGCAACCTGGCAGAACAGATGGGGAAATACTTACGGACGAGGAGCTCGTCCAGATGTTGCGCCTCACATGGCATACTGTTCCGCTCCAGGTCCCACACGCGGCCGCGGGCCTCGAGCGCCTTCTCAAGCATGACGCGCTTCTCAACGGCCGCCTTCAGCTCGTCGTCCTTCATGGCGGCCGCCTTCTCGAACTCGCCCTTCAGCCGGACAAGCTCCGCCTGGTGGGCCTCCGCCCCCTTGGCGGCCTCCGCCTTCAACCGCTCCACCTCGGCCCGCAGCTGGCCGTTCTCGACGGCCGCTTGATCGCGCTGTTGGCTGGCTTCGGTCAGCTGGGCTCAGAGATCCGGCACTTGGTCCGCGGTGGCTGCACGGCAAGATGTCAAGTCAGATGCCAAAAAAAAAGAAAAATACCTTAAGATTCAACCCAACTGCTTCACAGTTGGCCCGAATCTCGGGGGCTACACCCAGTGGGTGCGCTAGCGCGCCCCCACTGAAAGCATGCAAGACGTACCTTGGGCAAGACGAAGCACCTCCTCCTTGGCGGCAAACTCCGCCTTGACCTCGTGATCTTCTCTAGAAGCCGGTTGTGAATGCCGACTCGGAGGCCATCCAGGTGCTGCAGGAAAGCAAGGGTTAGCAAAAACCACAAAAATACTTTAAGATTTGACCCAATTACTTCGTAGTTGGCCTGGATCTCGGGGGCTACACCCAGTGGGTGTGCTGGCGCGCCTCCACTGATCACCCGCAAACCAAGCCAAGGAAAGAAGAAATTACCACCACGAAGCGTTCCAGCTCCCGCGTCCGCTCTAGCTCGCTCTGGACAAAGGCGTGTAGCCGGTCCGCGCATCCACGGAAATGCTGGCGCATGGCGTCCATCGCTGCCTCCTCCTGGGTGCGCGGCCCGACCATGGCCTCGCCGGCTCCGGCTCGAGGCTGCTGCGACCCGATGGCAGGGCCGCTCCCTGACGCTGCTTGCGGCAGCCTGATCACCAAGGTGTGCTCGCCTCCTGCCGGCTCCTCTGTGGCCGGCGATGACTCCGGCGCTCTGGCCAGCATCGCCTGCGGCACTCCGTCCGGGGTGGCATCTTCCGGCCGCCCCTCTCCTCCGACCTCCACCCGCTCGACCACGTCGTTCCGGGGTGCGGTGCCCTCGACCTCCGGGTTGTCGATGGCCGCCTTCCCCCGCCCATCCGAGTCGCGCCCCTCAACCGCCTGGGGCTCAACGACGGTCTCAGCCGGCACCAGGCCCTCCGCCATCTCTGGCCAGGCCGGGGCCGTGGCGGCCCTCTCCCTTGTGTAGGCGGCCCTCGCCCAGGCCTAGGCAAAGGCCACCGCCAGCTCCTCCTCGGCCTTGTTCTGGTCCCACCAGGCAAGACGCTCCTTGTCCTCCGGGTCCAGGCCGAGGTCCTCCACGGGAAAATTCTCCACCCGGTCGATGGCACTGCTCCGGGTCCTCCAAAACACGAAGTTGCCTTCGGATGCGGGCGCCATGGCCGCCAGCGCCAAGTCAAGGGGCGTCCTGCGCACCAAGAAGATAACATGAGAAAATGCAACCAAGGCGACAAGCAGAAGTCAGCAAAAGCAATTAACCAATCACCGTCAGAACGGCCTGCCTCGGTGGCACGGCCAGGGTGGCTCGGCACGCCTTCTTGGCGGTTCTCTTGCCTCGCACAGGTGGCGCCTCTGCCAGGCGTTTCGGGGCCGGCTTCGGCGGCACCGCATCCTTCCTATGCGGCCAGCGTCCCGCCGCCGGGTCACGGGACGACCCGGCCTCGGCCGTCTTCTTCGGCCGTCTTGCGGGGTCGACGCTGCCGTCTCCTCCCATCGTTGGTGCTGCACCATCAATGCCCGTCAGGATCTCCTCGTCATCATCCGGCCAGTCTCGCAAGAGGTCTGGATGCGGAGTCTTACTCGCGTTGCGCCCCGTGCCGGCTTCGGCGCCGGCCGGCTGCGTCTCAGCCACCTCCGTGTTCTCGGCGAAGGACTCCTCCCCATCTGAGCCGACCTGCTCGGCGGCCAAGACCCGCACCCTCGGTCCGTCACGAGTTTGTTCGATCGCGAGCAGCAGCCTCTCCCTCATCGTGTTAGGATTGAAGAAGAGTTGGGACATAGCAAAAAATGGAGATCAAGGCCTTACCACTGGCGGCGGGCGCTCCTTGTGGTAGGGCGCCTTCCCGAAGCGCCACTCGGTGGCTATCCTGGCCTTGGAGATGGCGTTCACCCGGTCGGCGACCTGCTTCAACGTCAGCTCCCGAGCCGACATCCGGCTGGGATCCCGGGGCCCGTCCATCTCGACGATGGTGTGGACCGGGCGCTGCAGCTGGAGGACCCGGCGCTCGATGAAGGCGGCGATGAGGTCCGTCCCGGTCAACCCCTCACGTGTCGTCATCTTGCTGATCTGGCTGCAGAGATTCAGCACCGCCTGTGGCGGGTTCTTGGGGTGATAGCTCCAATTCATCTTGGCGAGTGGCTGCTCGTTGATGAACGGAGGCAGGTTGATGCGGTCCGAGCAGACGTTGCGCATGTAGAAGAAAGAATTCTGCCACTTCTTGGCAGAATCCTCCAAGGGCATCTTGGGGAATGGGCCGTGCGGCCGGCCCGAGACGACAGCGGCCCCGCAGTTGGACATGGCCCCGGCCCCTGTTGCTTAAGGAAGAAGAGGCGGGCCCACAAGTCTTTGTCCGGATCCTCTCCCAGGTACCCCTCACAGAGCGTGATGAAGCCGGCGAGCTGCAGAACGGCATTGGCACCAAGATGGTGCGGCTGCAGCCTGAAGAAGTTAAGGAAAGCTCAAAAGAAGTCACTCACAGGAAGACCGAACCCGCGCTTGAAGTGGCCGACGAAGACCACGCGTTCGCCCTCCCGCGGTTGCGGCTCGGTCTCGCCGGTTGGCGCGCGCGCCACCACCATCGTCGCCGGCGGCAGCCACCTGGTGTCGCGAAGATACTGAATCTCTTCCTCGTCGGTCAAGGACCCCTCCTAGGAGCCCTGCAGCCGCACCATTGGCAGAACCTTGCGGAGGCACGCGACGCGGCTGCGAGGAGGAGGCCGAAGCGGTCGCTGGACGCTGTCGGAATCGGGGCTCTACGGACCCAAACAAGGTTCGAACGCTGGGACGTGTGCGAAGATCTAGCCTAACCGCAGCCTCAAGCTCATCGCCTCATGGCTTGGCCTCGTCGGGTTCATGCGAGTGGGGAAAGAATGGACATGACAGTTTACCCAGATTCGGGCCACCTTGCGATGTAGAACCCTACTCCTGCTTTGTGGTGGATTGGCCTCACGAGGAGGTTGTGGATGAACTAGTATAGTGGGTGAGCAGCCTCGCGAGGGCTCAGAGGGAGAGAATGAATTGACCCCCTCTATGGTGGAGACTAGCCTATATTTATAGTGGCCTTGGTCCTCTTCCCTCATAGCTTAGGCGAGCAGGGATTCCACAATGGCCAATTTGAAAGGGGACAAGAAGTACATCTTATCCTGATGAAAGGCGGTCTTCGCCTGCAAAGCATCTGGCCATGACACAGAGGTGGGCTCGGCGATGACATCCATCCTGCCGAGCTCGTGGTCTTGGTCTCGTTGCACCGGAATGGAAATCTTTGGGGGATCCCTCAGGAACCCGCGCTTGCCCTTGCCTCCTTAGCACCAAAGAGGAAACTGTCCTCCTCTGCGCCCTTTGGCGCCTGCCTGGCCTTTGTCATCATGGCTCACGTCATCACGAGCCTCGCGAGGGGGGGTACCTGCATACAGATCTTCGCTCCTCGGGAGGCAGGCTCGGGGAGCTGCCCCTCGGGAGGTCTTGGCGTCGTTCGCCTCGCGAGGCCGGGGGGTCCTTGCGAGGGTCTGGCTCGCAGAGTCTTGTAGCTGGGCCATCGACGGGGCCATGCGCTGGGCCGCATGCAGGCAGGTCTGGGTACCCCCGATCCCAGAACACCGATAGTAGCCCCAGGGCCCAAGACGCGCTCGGCCTGGCTTTGAAGCGAAGGAAAGAAGTGAAGGGCGAAGCGACATGGGCCCCATCGCCTGCAGGCCAGGCTTGACGTGTGGCGCATGACGGGACGCGGGCGCCTCCACTTCCCCACATCGCCTCGGTAACTGCCCGGACTGACAAAAGACTGGCGCGCGTCGTGGGGTCATCATTGCTCCACCGCGCCTCCGTCTTCCATCCTTTCCTTCCCCAGCAAGCTCGCATCTCGCTCGTCGGATCTAGCGCTGCGCCGGACTCATCGCATTGGCATGGCCCGCGGCAGGAAGAAGAGCGGGGTCGCGGCAGCGGCGGACAGCCGAACGAGGCCAGAGCCCGCCCTGGGTCGGTCCACCATGATCAATCTCGAGGGGTTGGACAAGGTCTTACCCATGATTGCGGCTGAGTCCAATGAGTGGAAGGCGACGAGGATCTGGCCCGCCTCTTTGCCCTCCACCGAATTGGAGGCCACCACCGTCGCCCTTCACCTTCACGCCCTCTTCTCCGGCTTGTGATACATCCATTTTGCATCATGTTTTCCTACTGTTATTTATAATGCTTTTATGCATAATAATGCTTTTGGGAGTAATTCTAATGCCTTTTGTCTCATAATATGCAAGGTTTACACAAAGAGGGAGAATACCGGCAGCTGGAATTATGGACCTGAAAAAGTTACGTCAGAGTTACCTATTCTGCACATCTCCAAATGAGCTGAAAATTTACGGAGAATTGTTTTGCAATATATGAAAAATACTGGAGCAAATAACTACCGGAGGAGGCCCACCAGGTGGGCACAACCCACCTGGGCGCGCCAGGCGCGCCAGGCCCCCCAGGCACGCCCCGGTGGGTTTTGCCCTCCTCGGCCCACCTCCGGTGCCCATATTCTGTTATATAGGTCATTTTGACCTAGAAAAAATCAGGAGGGGACTTTCAGGATGAAGCGCCGCCGCCTCGAGGCAGAACTTGGGCAGGAGCACTTTTGCCCTCCGGCGGAGCGATTCCGCCGATGAAACTTCCCTCCCGGAGGGGGAAATCATCGCCATCGTCATCACCAACAACTCTCCCATCTTTGGGAGGGCCATCTCCATCTCCATCAACATCTTCAACATCACCATCTCCTCTCAAACCCTAGTTCATCTCTTGTGTTCAATCTTTGTACCAGAACCTTAGATTGGTACTTGTGGGTGACTAGTAGTGTTGATTACATTTTGTAGTTGATTACTATATGATTTATTTGGTGGAAGATTATATGTTCAGATCCATTATGCTATTTAATACCCCTCTGATCTTGAGCATGATTATTATTTTTGAGTAGTTACTTTTGTTCTTGAGGTCACGGGAGAAGTCATGTTGCAAGTAATCAAGTGAACTTGATATGTGTTCGATATTTTGATGATATGTATGTTGTGATTCCCTTAGTGGTGTCATGTGAACATCGACTACATGGCACCTCACCACATTTGGGCCTAAGGGAATGCATTGTGGAGTAGTTATTAGATGATGGGTTGCTAGAGTGATAGAAACTTAAACCCTAGTTTATGCGCTACTTCGTAAGGGACCGATTTGGATCCAAAAGTTTAATGCTATGGTTAGATTTTATCTTAATACTTTTCTCGTAGTTGCGGATGCTTGCGAGGGGGTTAATCATAAGTAGGAGGTTTGTTCAAGTAAGAACAACACCTAAGCACCGGTCCACCCACATATCAAATTATCAAAGTAGCGAACACGAATCGAACCAACATGATGAAAGTGACATGATGAAATTCCCGTGTACCCTCAAGAACGCTTTGCTTAACATAAGAGATCGTTTTCGCCTGTCCTTTGTCACAAAAGGATTGGGTTACCTTGCTGCATATTATTTACCATTACCGTTACTTGCTCTTTACAAATCATCTTGCTATCAAACTACTTGTTACCGACTATTTCAGTGATTGCAGAAAATACCTTGCTGAAAACCACTTGTCATTTCCTTCTGCTCCTCGTTGGGTTTAACACTCTTACTTATCGAAAGGACTACGATTGATCCCCTATACTTGTGGGCCATCAAGGCTCTTTTCCGGCATCGTTTCCGGGGAGTGAAGCGCTCTTGGTAAGTGGAAATTGGTAAGGAAAAATTATTACTATGTGCTGAAATTTATTGTCAATTGTTACTATGGAGAATCATCCTTTGAGGGGTTTGTTCGGGGTATCTTCACCTCGACCAGAACCACAATTAGTTACCTCTCAACCTACTGCACCTACTGAAAATATTGGTTATCAAATTCCTTTGGGTATGATAGAAAAACTACTAGCTAATCCTTATGCAGGAGATGGAACTGAACATCCTGATATGCACTTGATATATGTGGATGAAATTTGTGGAATATTTAAGCTTGCAGGTTCATCCGGAGATGAAGCTAACAAGAAGGTTTTCCCTTTATCTTTGAAGGGAAAAGCATTAACAAGGTATAGGCTATGCGATGATATTAGATCTTGGAACTGGAATCGATTGAAATTGGAATTTCACCAAAAAAAATTATCCTATGCATCTAGTTCATCGTGATCGGAATTATATATATAATTTTTGGCCTCGTGAAGGAGAAAGTATCGCTCTAGCTTGGGGGAGGCTTAAGTCAATGTTATATTCATGCCCCAATCATGAGCTCTCTAGAGAAATTATCATTCAGAATTTTTATGCTCGGCTTTCTCGTGATGATCAATCCATGCTCGATACTTCTTGTATTGGTTCTTTTATGAAGAAGACTATTGAATTCAGGTGGGATCTTTTAGAAAGAATTAAACGCAACTCTGAAGATTGGGAACTCGACGAAGGTAAAGAGTCAGGTATTAAGCTTGAATTTGATTGTGTTAAATCTTTTATGAATACCGATGTTTTTCACAAGTTTAGCACTAAATATGGACTTGACTCTGAGATAGTAGCCTCTTTTTGTGAATCATTTGCTACTCATGTTGATCTCCCCAAAGAGAAGTGGTTTAAATATGATCCCCCTATCAAAGAAGAAATTAAAGAACCCGGCGTAGTTAAAGATGAAACTATTATTTACAATGTTGATCCAGTTGTGCCTACTGCTTATATTGAAAAACCACATTTCCCTGTTAGGATAAAGGAACATGCTAAGGTTTCAACTGTGGTTCGCAAAAGTAATATTAGAGCACCTAAACCCACTGAAAAAATGAAAGTAGAACCTAGTGTTGCTATGGTTAAAGATCTCCTAGTAGAAAACATTGACGGGCATGTTATTTACTTCTGTGATGAAGCTGCTAGAATAGCCAAACCCGATGAAAAAGATAAACATAGACCTGTTGTTGGCATGCATGTTGTCTCAGTTAAAATAGGAGATCATAGTTATCATGGTTTATGTGATTTAGGTGCTAGCGTGAGTGCTATTCCTTTTACCTTATACCAAGAAATTATGAATGACATAGCACCCGCTAAAATAGAAGACATAGATGTCACTATTAAACTTGCTAATTGAGACACCATCACACCACTTGGGATTGTTAGAGATGTTGAAGTCTTGTGTGGGAAAATCAAATACCCTACTGATTTTCTAGTTCTTGGTTCCCCACAAGATGACTTCTATCCCATTATCTTTGGTAGACTTTTCTTGAACACTGTCAATGCTACTATAGATTGTCATAAACAAACTGTCAGTGTTAGCTTTGGTGATGAGTCTCATGAATTTAATTTTTTCAAGTTTAATAGACAACCTCATAAGAAAGAATTACCTAGTAAGTATGAAATAATTGGTCTTGCTTCTATTGTCGTGTCTCCTACTGGTCCACTAGAACAATATTTGCTAGACCATGAAAATGATATGCATATGCATGAAAGAAATGAGATAGATAAAATTTTCTTTGAACAACGACCCCTGCTCAAACACAATTTGCCTATTGAAACTCTAGGAGGTCCTCCTCCTCCTAAAGGTGATCCCGTGTTTGAATTAAAACAATTGCCTGACACTTTGAGGTATGCTTATCTTGATGGGAAAAAGATATATCATGTTATTATTAGTGCTAACCTTTCAGAACATGAAGAAGAAAGACTATTAAAAATTCTGAAGAAGCACCATGCTGCTATTGGATATACTCTTGATGATCTTAAGGGCATTAGTCCCACTCTCTGTCAGCATAAGATTAATATGGAACATGATGCTAAACCCGTTGTTTATCATCAACGTCGTTTGAATCCTAAGATGAATGAAGTGCTAAGAACTGAAATATTAAAGCTTCTAGAAGCAGGTATAATCTATCCCATAGATGATAGTAGATGGGTAAGTCCTGTTCATTGTGTCCCTAAGAAAGGAGGTATTACTGTTGTTCCTAATGATAAAAATGAACTCATTCCACAAAGAATTGTTACTGGCTATAGAATGGTAATTTATTTTAGAAAATTAAATAAAGCAACTAGAAAAGATCATTACCCTTTGCCTTTTATTGATCATTTGTTGGAAAGATTATCTAAGCACACACACTTTTGTTTTCTTGATGGATATTCTGGTTTTTCTCAAATACCTGTTTCACAACATGGTCAAGGGAAAACCACCTTTACTTGCCCTTTTGGAACTTATGCTTATAAACATATGCCTTTTGGTTTATGCAATGCACCTACTACTTTTCAAAGATGTATGACTACTATATTCTCTGATTTTTGTGAAAAGATTGTTGAGGTTTTCATGGATGATTTTTCTATTTATGGAACTTCTTTCGATGATTGCTTAAGCAACCTTGATCGAGTTTGTAGAGATGTGAGCAAACTAACCTTGTCTTGAATTGGGAGAAGTGCCACTTTATGGTTAATGAAGGTATTGTTTTGGGGCATAAAATTTCTGAACGAAGTATTGAGGTGGACCAAGCTAAAGTTGATGCAATTGAGAAAATGCCATGTCCTAAAGATATTAAAGGTATTTGTAGTTTCCTTGGTCATGCTGGTTTCTATAGGAGGTTTATTAAAGACTTCTCAAAAATTTCTAGGCCTCTTACTAATCTTTTACAAAAGGATGTTCCATTTGTTTTTGATGATGATTGTGTAGAAGCCTTTGAAACACTTAAGAAAGCCTTAACTTCTGCACCTATTGTTCAACCACCTGATTGGAACTTGCCTTTTGAAATCATGTGTGATGCTAGTGATTATGCTGTTGGTGTTGTTCTAGGACAAAGAGTTGATAAGAAATTAAATGTTATTCATTATGCTAGCAAAACTCTAGAGAGTGCCCAAAGAAATTATGCTACTACTAAAAAAGAATTTTTAGCAGTTGTGTTCGCTTGTGATAAATTCAGATCTTACATTGTTGATTCCAAAGTAATTGTTCACACCGATCATGCTGCTATTAAATATCTCATGGAAAATAAAGATGGTAAACCTAGACTCATTAGGTGGGTTCTCTTGTTACAAGAATTTGATTTACATATTACTGATAGAAAAGGAGCTGAGAACCCCGTAGCTGATAACTTATCTAGGTTAGAGAATATCCTTGATGACCCACTACCTATTGATGATAGCTTTCCTGATGAACAACTAGCCGCAATAAATGTTTCTCATAATACTCCTTCGTATGCTGACTATGCTAATTATATTGTTGCTAAATACATACCACCTAGTGTCGGGGCACGACACCTATGGGATCCCGAGAGACCCCTTTACGATTCGGCGGGGGGAGAGGTATACGCAAAGAGCAGAACCAATGATCGACACGGGAAGTTTTTACCCAGGTTCGGGCCGCTGATCAGCGTAAAACCCTACTCCTGCTTTGTGTTCTTATTGATGTTCTTGAGCCCAGCCTTCAGGAGCGCTCACAATGAACAGTACGTTCAAAGAGCAGCTACGCGTGCAGAATGGGCCAGAAATTTTTCTCCTCTGTAGCAGTTGCCTTGGGCCTCCTTTTATATGCTCAAAGGGGTCTCCACAGTGGCAAAATGTACATACATTGAGGTGTAAAGTAGCTACAGGGTATCATACCTAACCCCTGACGGATTAGGACAAGCGCATTTAATGCATCATGAGGTGTCCGTTTAGGTGTCCTCACTTTCTTGGGGATGGAAAAAGGAGCCATCCCATCAGCACCGCTTAAGCTCTCCACCACTGGCGCGTTGCCACGCATCCAGAGAAGGACCCAGAATGTCAGACTTGTTACTGTGCCGACGCGGTGGCACAGTGGCAGAACCACACCAGGCGCCGAGTCTTGTCGGGCGCCAAACCTTGCCGGGCGCCAAGCCTTGCCGGGCTCTAAGCCTTGCCGGACGCCAAGGCTTGCCGGGCGCTAAGTCTTGCCAGGCTCCAAAGGCCATCCCGGCAAGGATCTTGCCGGGGAAGCTGGCCTTCGGATTCCAGCTTAGCTTGTCCGTTGATCCTCAGATCTCTGACTCGATAATTTCCTTTGTGGCTTGAATCGACCTCGAGCTGTTCCCGGCAAGCCTTGCCGCGAGGATGGCTACAACTGCCCGTGCACAAGTACGGGGTACTAGTGGCCCAATACTTAATACACCGACACCTAGTTTCACATAGCAACAAAAGAAAAAATTCTTCTATGATTTAAGACATTACTTTTGGGATGACCCACATCTTTATAAAAAAGAAGTAGATGGTATTATTAGACGTTGTGTACCTGAGCATGAACAGGAACAAATCTTACGAAAATGTCACTCCGAAGCTTATGGAGGGCATCATGCGGGAGATAGAACTGCTCATAAGGTATTGCAATCTGGTTTTTATTGGCCTACTCTCTTCAAGGATGCCCGTAAGTTTGTTTTATCATGTGATGAATGTCAAAGGATTGGTAATATCGGTAAGCGTCAAGAAATGCCTATGAATTATTCACTTGCTGTTGAACCATTTGATGTTTGGGGTTTTGATTATATGGGACCTTTTCCTTACTCTAATGGGTATACACATATTTTGGTTGCTGTTGATTACGTTACTAAGTGGGTAGAAGCTATTCCAACTAGTAGTGCTGATCATAACACTTCCATTAAAATGCTTAAAGAAGTTATTTTCCCTAGGTTTCGAGTCCCTAGATATTTAATGACTGATGGTGGTTCACACTTTATTGATGGTGCTTTCCGTAAAATGCTTGCTAAATATGATGTTAACCATATAATTGCATCTCCCTATCATCCTCAATCTAGTGGTCAAGTTGAACTTAGCAATAGAGAAATAAAACTAATATTATAAAAAACTATTAATAGGTCCCGAAAGAATTGGTCTAAGAAATTGGATGGTGCGCTTTGGGCCTACAGAACAGCGTATAAAAATCCTATGGGTATGTCTCCTTATAAAATGGTTTATGGAAAAGCTTGTCATTTGCCTCTAGAGTTAGAACATAAAGCATATTGGGCAATTAAAGAACTCAACTATGATTTCAAACTTGCCGGTGAAAAGAGGTTATTTGATATTAGCTCATTAGATGAATGGAGAACCCAAGCTTATGAAAATGCCAAGTTATTTAAAGAAAAAGTTAAAAGATGGCATGACAAAAGAATCCAAAAAAGAGAATTCAAAGTTGGAGAACATGTTCTTTTGTACAACTCTCATTTTAGATTCTTTGCAGAAAAACTTCTCTCTAAATGGGAAGGACCATATATTATCGAGGAGGTTTATCGCTCTGGAGCCATCAAGATTAATAATGCCGAAGGTACTAACCCAAAGGTGGTCAATGGTCAAAGAATTAAACACTATATCTCAGGTACGCCTATTAATGTTGAAAGCAATATTATTCAAACCATGACACCGGCGCAACACATAAAAGAGACCTTCTGGAACACTCCAGAATACTAAAAAAAGAGGAGGTACGTGATACGGTAAGTAAACGGACTCCAAAAAATCCGCAAAAATATTTTCTGTCAGTTTTGGAATATTACAAAAATTAGGAAAATAAGAAACAACCAGGAAGGCAACCGAGGAGGGCACAAGACACCAGGGCACGCCTGGGCCCCCTGGTGCGCCAATGTGGGTTGTGCCCTCCTCGGGAACCTTCCCGACTCCGTTTTCCTCCCGTTTGCTTGTTTCCCAAGATAAAAAAAATCTTTATATACCCCCCGAATGTATTGACCACCGTATCGCGGAGAAATCTTCAGTTCTTCTTTCTTGCTGTTCTCTGTCAGATCTGTTAAGCCAGGCATCATGTCTTCTCCCTCCTCCAACAACGTAGAAGAAGATGCTTGGTTGATGAAGATGGAACTAAAGAGAGAGGAACCGGAGAAAATCATCAAGGGTGATAAGGTCAAGGAAGCCGCGGGAAATCAAGTTCCGGCAGTAGGGCAGGTCGTTCCAGCAGTAGAAGAAGAAGACATCCTTCAACCTTACTATGATTATCTTACCCCTACTGAAATTGAAGCTTTCAGAGTCATTGAAATGGTTCGTGTGCAAAATAAATATCTCACTCATGAAAATATTCTGTTGCAAGAGCATATCATCACCCTCCGAAGCATCATCCGTAGATTGGAGAACCTCCTGAGCCTGAAGTGTGAAGCTACTACTTCACCACCACCTCCTTCTTCATCAACAAAAGAAACTTGAGTTCATGGTATGGTCACTCCCCTTGGCTTGTGCCAAGCTTGGGGGAGGTGCCCTGGTATCGTATCACCACCACTATCTTTGCTTTCATCTATTTTAGTTCGATCCTTTCTTTTTGAGTGCTTGCTTAGTGATCTATCTATGTAATCATGTGCGAGATATATAATAAAGATTAGTTTGAGTCTTGTTTCTTTCTTTGTTTGTTCAAATAAAAAGAAAGGAAAATAAATGAAAAAGGTCATATGCTAATATTATGGTGAGTAATGACATCACATAAGGAAAAGTATAAGTGGTAAAATTTATTGGAGATTGACAAACATAGCATTGGTCAATGATGCAATTCATGAAAGAATTAATAAGGGAAGAGAAGATTCACATGCAAATACACTATCTTGGACATCTTTTATGATTGTGAGCCCCCATTAAATATTTTGTGTCAAAATTGTTGACGTTGGACAAGGAAGACAACGTAATGATTTTGTTTGTTCATATTCACATAGAAGTTATATTGTCATAGATCCTTCAACATGTGGTGCTTGCTCAATATCTTTTCTAGCCAAAAATTCCGCACTAAGTAGAGATGCTACTTGTGCATCCAAAAACTCTTAACCCAAAATCTTATTTTGAGAGTCCACCATACCTACCTATGGATTGAGTAAGATCCTTCAAGTAAGTTGTCATCGGTGCAATAAGGCAATAAAAATTGCTTCTAAAAGTGTTGGATCGTTTAGTGTAAGAGAAAATTGAGCGTTTTAAGAACTTATGATGGCAAAGTAATAAAAGCGACAGACTGCATAATAAAGGTTGCTATCATAAGGGGCAATATAACGTGACATTCTTTTGCATTAAGGGATTTGGCATACAAACAAATATGCGCATGACAGCCTGTGCTTCCCTCTGCGAAGGGCCTATCTTTTACTTTTATGCATTTACTTTTATGTAAGAGTCAAGGTACCTTCCCCTATTCCTTTTTGTTTTCTCTTTTTGCAAGCATCATGTGGTGAGGAAAGATCTAGGCACATATATCCAGTTGAATATGAGTGGGCATGAGTTATTATTGTTGACATCACCCTTGAGGTGAATACGTTGGGAGGCGAAACTATAAGCCCCTATCTTTCTATGTGTCCGGTTGAAACTTTTTGTTCATGGGTATGCTGTGAGTTTTAGCAATCATAGAAGATTAAATGATGGTTGAGTATGTGGACTTGCCTAAAGGCTCCGATACGTGACCCTTCCTAAAAATATGATGAATTATAGTTGCAAAGTTGACTGAGAACATAGTTTGTTGGTTTTCAATAAGGTTTATGCTTTATACTTCTATGTTGTGATGAATTGTTACTTGTTCATGAGAAGTTATATGATAAAAGTTATTTGATAAAGTTTTATGTTAAAGTTCCTTGCTGTTATAATAATATGCATGATGCTTCTATGTCCGTATTTTGTTTTTATCGACACCTCTCTCTCTCTAAGCATGTGGGCATGTTTTTCAATTTCAGTTTTTCGCTTGAGGACAAGCGAGGTCTAAGCTTGGGGGAGTTGATACGTCCATTTTGCATCATGTTTTCCTACTGTTATTTATAATGCTTTTATGCATAATGATGCTTTTGGGAGTAATTCTAATGCCTTTTGTCTCATAATATGCAAGGTTTACACAAAGAGGGAGAATACCGGCAGCTGGACTTCTGGACATGAAAAAGCTACGTCAGAGTTACCTATTCTACACATCTCCAAATGAGATGAAAATTTACGGAGAATTATTTTGCAATATATGAAAAATACTGGAGCAAATAACTACCGGAGGAGGCCCACCAAGTGGGCACAACCCACTTGGGCACGCCAGGCCCCCCAGGCGCGCCCTGGTGGGTTGTGCCCTCCTCGGCCCACCTCCGGTGCCCATATTCTGGTATATAGGTCATTTTAACCTAGAAAAAGTCAGGAGGGGGAAATCATCGCCATCGTCATCACCAACAGCTCTGCCATCTTTGGGAGGGCCATCTCCATCAACATCTTCAACATCACCATCTCCTCTCAAACCCTAGTTCATCTCTTGTGTTCAATCTTTGTACCAGAACCTTAGATTGGTACTTGTGGGTGACTAGTAGTGTTGATTACATCTTGTAGTTGATTACTATATGGTTTATTTGGTGGAAGATTATATGTTCAGATCCATTATGCTATTTAATACCCCTCTGATCTTGAGCATGATTATTATTTGTGAGTAGTTACTTTTGTTCTTGAGGTCACGGGAGAAGTCATGTTGCAAGTAATCAAGTGAACTTGATATGTATTCGATATTTTGATGATATGTATGTTGTGATTCCCTTAGTGGTGTCATGTGAACATCGACTACATTGCACTTCACCACATTTGGGCCTAAGGGATGCATTGTGGAGTAGTTATTAGATGATGGGTTGCTAGAGTGATAGAAACTTAAACCCTAGTTTATGCGCTACTTCGTAAGGGACCGATTTGGATCCAATTGTTTAATGCTATGGTTAGATTTTATCTTAATACTTTTCTCGTAGTTGCGGATGCTTGCGAGGGGGTTAATCATAAGTAGGTGGTTTGTTCAAGTAAGAACAACACCTAAGCACCGGTCCACCCACATATCAAATTATCAAAGTAGCGAACACGAATCGAACCAACATGATGAAAGTGACATGATGAAATTCCCGTGTACCCTCAAGAACGCTTTGCTTATCATAAGAGATCGTTTGGGCATGTCCTTTGTCTCAAAAGGATTGGGCTACCTTGCTGCATATTATTTACCGTTACCGTTACTTGCTCGTTACAAATCATCTTGCTATCAAACTACTTGTTACTGACTATTTCTGTGCTTGCAGAAAATACCTTGCTGAAAACCACTTGTCATTTCCTTCTGCTCCTCATTGGGTTTGACACTCTTACTTATCAAAAGGACTACAATTGATCCCCTATACTTGTGGGTCATCAGCTTGTTGCCCCGTTTACGGACTTCTTCAACACCGTGCTGTCGCACTACCAGGTCCACGCGCTGCACTTTGGCCTTGATTCCATCACCCTCCTATCCGATTTCGCGTTCTTGTGCGAGGCCTTCATGGGCATTGCTCCCTCGGTGGCGCTGCTTCGCCACTTCTTCTCCATGCAGTTGACCGCCGGCGAGTGATGCTCCGAGTGTGTGTCGCTTCACGCAGTGAGCGCGACGGCGGGTGAGGGCATCAGTATGAAGATCCACCCAGACGCGGAAGGCTTCCGGAAGCAGTGGGTGTACATCGACGTGTCTCAGCGCAGCCCCTTGCTCCAAACCCCATCTTCCCCAGCGATGCCCAGCTCAGGATGGGCACACGAGAGGCTCGTCGACCCTAGGCTCGCGCGAGTTACTGCGAGGCTGGCTGACGTGAGGGTTGAAGGCATGACGGTGGCGATGGTGGTGAGGGAGTTCGTCCGGCGGCGGATTGCTCCACTCGAGCGCCATTCTCGCCCGATGTGGACCTTCACTGGCTGCGAAGACCCCATGAGGCTCCAGGAGGCCTTCCTGCAACCTAGCGTGCTGAGTGGGATACTCCGCCTGCTGACCGGCGGGGGAGCCGGCGTGCTCCCTGATGGTGGACTCCCCCTATACAACTATACAAACGGGAGAGACCTCGCCAGAGGGATGCCTCGCTTCGATGAGTGGGGGCTGCCTCCCGAGGGCCATGAAGGGCCTCGCGACAACCCCTTCCTGGTGGTCCCAGCCCCCAAGGGTTTCAAGGGCGAGGCACCCCTGCTGACGACTGACGGACGCGCCGGACCGTCTGCCCCAGGCCGCCCTGCCCCCGCACCTCTGGAGGGTGGTGGTGGTCCCCTGCCTGGGGACGTGGCCTTCATCGCGAGCTCGCAGGGAGGCCAGGTGCCACTCACGGCGCCAGCCCCTAGGGCCCGCGCCTCCTCGAGGAGGAGGCGGCCTGAGGACGGCGCCGACTTGCCCCTGCGAACCTTGAAGAAAAGGAAGTAGGTCGCCGCCGACGAGTAAGTCCTCTGCTTTCCCTGACCTCTGCTCATCAAGCCCTCCTGAGCCCTTATTTCTCAGGTCTCTGTCAAGTGAAGGGGCAAAGGTGCTCCTGTTGCCACTCCCCGGAGCATCAAAGTGCCTAGCGGTCGAGCTTACGCACACCGGCAAAGTCACGCTCCTCCCGAGGCGACCCCTGGCGGTTCGCGACCCCGGGGCCCCGGTGTCCTCCGACGGGGGCAGCGTCAGGCTTACATGGGTGGTCCCGCCGTTCATCCCGTTATCACCCGGCGGCACTTGGGTTCGCCACGAGCCGATGAGCGGCCTGACATCCGGCTCGCGCTGGGCCGCGCCTCGGGCCAGGGAAGTGGGTACCAGGCCGGTTGGCCCCAGGGTCCCGCCCGATGTTGCCGGACCTTTCGGAGCCTCTGCTACGGCCGGGGGCGTGGAGCAGTTCCCTGGCCGAGCGTTGGATGTGAGGGGCACGCTGGACCAGCTCGGGGCAGAGCTTGGCGACATCGATTCCCAATTCGAGGCAGAGCATCAGCATCTGGCGCGCGAGTGGCGCCGGCTCAAAGTAGCTGTCAACTTCAGCCACCTCCAGCATGAAGCCGCTCGCTCAAAGGACGAGGCATCCTTCGCTGTGGCCAAGGAAGCCCGCGACCGTGCTTTCGAAGAGGCTGAGGCCGCGGACCGGCGGCGCGAGGCCGCCGAAAAGCGCGGCCAGGAGCTTCTGACCTCCGTCGCGACCTTAGAGCGGCAAGTCCGGGAGCGCGAAGTCATCACGCCCGTTCCCACGGAAGAAGGGTTGTCGAACCGCGAAGTGGAGCTCCGCGCTCTAGGGGAGGCATTGGAGCTGGTGGCGTCGGAGCAGGACCTGGAGCGCGATCGGCTAGAGATGATGGAGCACCAAGTGATGACCGCCGAGGCCGCCCTGGCCGCTCGGGAGGCGAAGGTTCAGACGGAGATTGACGGGGGAATCGCGGGGGCCCACCAAGCCCTCGCCAAGGATTATCGCAAGAAGCTGAAGCTTCAGGAGACCCGCTTCTGCACCCGGCGCGACGAACTGAAGGCCGAGATCGACGGTCTCAAGGAGCAGCTGGCCGGGGCGGACAAGTGCCAGAAGGCTTCCCTCGACGCCCAGGCCATAGCCGAGGCCGAGCTAGCCTCCCTCTACCACCAAGTGGGGGATGTCGCTTCCCTGGTGGAGTGGGTGAAAGATGAGGCGAATCGGGCTCCAAGTCTGCAACACACGCGATCCGTGATGTTTCAAGACCTCGAGCGCCGGGCAAATTGTGCCCTACGCTCCATCTGCAAGGAGAGCGTCTCCAGCCCGCTCGTGGCCGATGATGCTGGTTACCTCGCCTTCTTTACCAGGGTCGTGGAGCGGCTTGAAGGGGGTGCGGAGAGGGTGCGCCAACTTGTTGACTAGGAAAGCCGCGACCTCCTCGCGCGAGCGTCGATGCGTTTTTTCAGCCATCTTCTTCGCTTCGACCCCGACTTCGACTTCGAGGTCGTGATCGACCCCGTCCCCAGGACAATTCGTGACGCACTGGGGGAGTGGGTGGAGGACCATGTGGATGACCTGATTTCACGGTTCACCTCCGACGGCCCCGAGGATCAGCATGGAGCCGAGGAACATGGGGCCACCGTCAGCGACGATGACGATGCCTCTCCTTAGGGCGCCCTCCTTTCTATTTTCCTGTTGACATTTTGAATGTAACCCCGCGGGGATGTAAAAGTACTTGGAGGAAACTCCCTCATGATGCATGAAGTAACGCTGTACTGCCTTAGGCCACCTTCCCTTTGCTTATTCTGCGCCCGCAGCCCCCGAGCAAGGGTCGATCATCGCTGGTATGCTGGGTCACAATGCCCAGTCAAGGCCAGGAGATGGGTGCTCCTGAGGTCAAGGACCTCAGGCAACGTGCGCCCGCTGGCTCGCTCAAGAGCGTCGCGCGAGGACTCAGGCACCAAAGTCTTGGTGAGGTGTGCGTAGAGGCAGGCCCGCGGGCGAAGCGGCCATGCTCGGGCTGACTTAAACGCAGTCACCGGCCCAGCCCCCGCTCGCGGGACGATCGGGAGGCAGGCGTCAGGCAGCCGTTGCTGCTCTTATAAAAGCTCGAGGAACAAAAAACATTGCAGAAAACCCCAACCCCTTTTCTAAAAAGCACGCGAGAACTCCAAATTTTATTCAAGAAAACCGCAAATGGTTTACACAAAGCAAAGGAAAATGCCGCGTCTGGCACCTAGGCTAGTCTTCCCACTAGCGCGGAGCATGGGGCCTCCACTTGGGAGTGAGCATAGTCGTTGTTCGACCTTTCCGCTAGCGCGGAGCATGAGGCTTCCACTGGGGCATGGGCGGGAGCTCCCGCGGGGCCATGGGGCAGCGCACCGGGAGCTCCGGAGCATGTACAGCCCCACTCATTATTACGTGAGAGTGTCACAGGTAGAACTTGCGGAGGTGCTCGATGTTCCAGGCATTCTGGATGGGGACCCCGTCCTCCGTCTCCAGGCGTGCGGCGCCAGGCCTGGAGATGCGGGCGACCCTGAACGGGCCCTCCCACATGGGCGAGAGCTTATGGAGGCCCTCCCTGGAGAGGACCCGCCTCAGGATGAGGTCTCCGACTTTGAGAGTCCGGGGGCGGACGCTGTGGTAATGGTAGCGCCGCAGGGCCTGCTGGTACCTTGAGGCTCGGAGAGAGGCCCGGCAGCGCGCCTCCTCTCCAAGCACAAGATCAGTCCCCCGCGAGACATCCTGACGCGCCTCGTCAAATGCCAAGACTTGCGGGGAATGGTGCTTGATCTCAAGCGGGAGGACCGCCTCGGCCCCGTAGATGAGGAAGAACGGGGTCTCGCCAGTGAGCTTAGTCGCGGTGGTGCGGACAGACCACAACATGGATTGCAGCTCGCCCAGCCAACCCCTGCCGCATGCCTCGAGCTTCTTTTTGAAGCTTCTGGTCTTGAGGCCCCTCAGGACCTCCGCGTTGGCGCACTCAGCCTGGCCGTTGCTCCGCGGGTGCGCCACCGAGGTGTAGCATATTTGCGTTCCAAGGTTAGCACAATATGACCTGAAGAGACTGCTTGTGAACCGGGAGCCGTTGCCGGTAATGATGCGGTTGGGGACACCGAATCGGCTCTTGATGAACTTGACGGCCAATGCTGCAGAGATGGTGCGCACAGGCTCCGCTTCCACCCACTTAGTGAACTTGACGATGGCGACGTAGAGGTAGCGGTAACCGCCGGCCGCCCGAAGAAATGGGCCCGGAATGTCCAGCCCCCAGACCGCAAAAGGCCATGAGAGCGGGATGGTTTGGAGTCCTTGCGCCGGCTGGTGAATCTGCTTGGTGTGGGACTGGCAGGCCTCGTAGGATCGGACCAGCTCAGTGGCGTTGTGGAGCGCCGTAGGCCAGTAGAACCCGCGGCGGAACGCCTTTCCCATGAGGGTGCGTGACGAGGAATGGTACCCATGATCTCCCCCATGGATATCCATCAGCAGCTCGCGTCCTTGAACTTCTGAAATGCACCCTAGGGAGACGTCATCAAGGCGCTCGCGGTACTGCTTGTCATCCCGCAAACGGTAAGCGGTGGTCTGGTGAGCCACGCTCCGCGTCCTCCTTCTTCTTGGGCAGGTTGCCGCGGAGCGGGTACGCCTTGAATCCCCGGGTCCAACGGCCCTCCTGAGGCACCCGTCCTAGGAGCAGGCGGGCTCCCGAAGCGGGGCCACAGGCCGAGGCGCCTGCGGGGGGCGCGGGAGTCCGCTCCTCCTGAGGTGGCATGGTTCCTGATTTCGAGGGCGCGACTGACGGCCTGAGAGGCTTTGTTCACAAGACACCAGGGCTTTGGGGCTCACGGTGCGGTGCCCGCCCGGTGACATTTTTTGAACACGCGAACAAATTTTGAAAAATGAGAACAAAAAATTGACGAACAATTTTTGTAAACATGATTTTTTTTAAATTCTTAGCTTTTTGAAAACGTGAACAAATTTTGAAATCACAAACAATATTTGGAAAACATGAACAAAACTTTGAAAGTTCAAACTTTTTGGACAACGTGAAGATATTTCAAAATTCTGAACTTTTTGAAAAACGTGAACAATTTTTTAAAACATCAATAAAATTTTAATTTTCGAAAAAATTTAAAAAGTGAACAATTTTGGAAGATGTTAAACATTTTTAAAATTTGTAATTTAAAAAAAGGAAAACAAGAAATATGAACCTGAAAAAGAAACAAAAAAGAAAACAAAGAAATGATAAAAAAATGGAGAAGAAGAAACCGAAAAAAGAATGAAACATAAAAACGGAAAAAAGAAAAAAAACACAAAAGAAAGCTGCTAAAACGGTATAAAAACAAAAAACCGGTTCAGGGAACCTTTTGGAAGGTTCCCAAAACCGGCTGCCTCGCTATGGGATAGTGGGCCGGCCCAGTTCTCGCGCTCGGGGGATCACCCTATGCGAACCCTCGACAGTTTGACGCAGTTAGCGTCAAATAGGATTTTTCTCAACCAGGGTCGGTGATACCAAGGGCTAGTTTGGTAGTCGAGGATCCCGGGCTGATCCCCGCTTATTCCCTGGCCCGAGAATCCACGAACCGGTGCAGCCTGGAATATCCATCGTGCCATTTGGCCCGAGAATCCACGGGCCGGTGCAGACCCTTTCCATGACTTTTCCTCGGTAGATAGTTCCACGCCTCGATAGGTCTGGTAGAAAACCCTCGGTCGCTGCTCGCTCTCACATCAGATCTGTGATGACGGTCTCAAGCTTTTCTCTATGGCAATAGGGAACAACGACTCAACTTCCCTCCAGCGTCGGCCCCTAAGCTCTACACCTGCAGTCCCGGCGGGCGTTCGTTCTCCTCCTCCTTCGACAAAGGTAAGCCATCTCCTGCTCCTCCTCCTCACCCCCTCCCCTCCTCACCTCTGGTGTCCAAATAGCAATGGTGATTTAACCCGTGATGGTCCAGGGATTCCAAGTGAGCAGGGAAACTTCCCCTTGGTGATTTCCTGCCCAGGGTATACCATACCCAAGAACCAAAGAGCCCTAAATGCTCTCATGATACCATTTAAAAAATATCAAGTTTAAACATTTTGAAAAATTCTAAAAAAATCATGAATGTTCAAAAGGAATGTGTCTACATCCCCTAAAAATTTCAGCTTCAAATTCGTAATTTACATTGAGAAACAAAAAAGAGAAATTCAGATATGAATAGTGTCAATTTTGCTTTTGTCCTTTTGTGACACTATTCATGCTAGATTTGTTATTTTTGTTTCTTAATGTGTATTTTGAATTTGAATCTGATTTTTTAGGGGTTGTAGTCACATACGTTGTCAACATTCATAAAAAAATCAGAATTTTTTGAAACATCTAAATTTGATTTTTTGAAGTTGGTATCATGGGAGCATTTTAGGCGTGGTATCACCTGATATTCTCCCAACGAACCTATAGTAGCGAACCAATCTGTGGTTCGATAGTTAAAACATCTACAGCCGGGCGTCTCAAATCCGCCTCAAACGCCCGGGCGAACGGTCCGGTCACTGACCGGTTACGAAAATTCGACCCAGACGGGCTCCTCAAACGGGCCTCAAATGCCCGGGCTGACCGGCAACCCTCATATCCAGCCTAAATATGGAGCGAATATGGGGGCATCCAGGCACGTCCGCTACATCGAATCGGACAGCCCTACCCCACCACAATTTGCATAAAATCCACCAAACCCTTCCTCCTCCTCCCGCTGTCCTCCTACTTTTCCCGCGCCCTATCCCTCGCCGTCTGCCACCCTTGCTCCCAATCCTCACCACCAGTCCGGATCAGCCGCCCTAGATGTCGTCCAACCCGTACCCTACCGCCGCGACGGAGACTTCGTCCGCCTCGTCTGTCGGTGTCCCTTCCTCTGCTCCGTCGTGCAAGGCGGAGAACGTCGCCCGGAAGATGCGATGACGCCGGCAGCGAGAGAGGGAAGTAGCGCGGCATCGCAGGGAGGTGTGGACATGGACGAGCAGCTGTCCCCCATCCCACCGTGCCCGGAACCCCGCAACCCCTTTCATCCGTCCGCCGATGCGGATTACGCCATCGGACCAGGTTTTTCACTAGCCGCAGCTCGTTCGGGCGCGGATGAGCACGGGCACCGGTGGCGCCCGGGCGGCCCACAACCTGTTCGACAAAATGACGAAAAAAGAGTCGGTATGCTTTTGTTGCTCCTGTCCGATCAAAGTTGCATATGGCATGTTCAATGTTTTGCATAGACCTCTAGTTCATTTCGGACATGATGAATGCTTGCAAACCATGATCATCTAGGAGGCGTTCATGTCGAACATGATCAATGACAATGAAGGTCCGGCCTAAATGGACTGCGAATTGGGGGGCACCGCATTTAAAGTTGGGACAACATCCGCTCCCAATCCAAGCAAGAAGAAGAAGAAGGGGAAGATGGCGAAGGCAAGAGGTTCGGCATTCTCAACTTTTGAGGACATCTTTGTTGGTCAAAGCTTGGTTGGCCACAATAATGGACCCAATATGCGGCACCGAGCAAAAGGGGAACAAGTATTGGGAGAAGATTTGGAAGGAGTGTCACGAACAAAAGGAATATGTGGAGCCGCATCCTATCGTGACCAACCGCAATGTGGCATCTCTCCTACATCGACGGGGGGTCATTCAAGGGGAAGTGAACAAGTACATCGGCTACTACTCACAAGTGACCAAATGCCCTCAAAGTAGGATGGGAGTGGCAACTCACGTAAGTTCAGTTGGTTCATCTTGTCATCATTTGCATATGCTTCTTTTGTTTGCAAGCATATGCTTCTTGTGTTTGCATTCTCGTGCTCATACATATGTTGTCTGCTTGACGGTGGTGGTGGCCACTTTGTATCATGAGACGGAGAAGAAGCCCTTTGCTTTTAGCCATTGTTGGGTCATATTGAATGGAGTACCAAAGTGGTCACTGTCGGTGTCAAAACCGGCGGATCTCGGGTAGGGGTCCCAAACTGTGGATCTTGGATCGATGGGGAACAGTAGACGTGGGACACAATGTTTACCCAGGTTCGGGCCCTCTCTAAGAGGTAAAACCCTACGTCCTGCTTGATTATATTGCTTGTGTATAAGGGGGTTATAGAGTAGATCTACCATGAGATTAAACGAACTAAACCCTAACTAGTAGGATGGGGACTGTTCTTCTAGCCTCTACGGACTAAGCCCCCTGGTTTATATAGACACCAGGGGTACTAGGGTTTACAGATAGTCGGTTACATCAAGGAAACATCAGATCTTCCATCTTGACTTGGGGTATGCACCAAGGCACAAAAGGTCTTCGGTTCGGATACGATGCGGCCCAACAGTCCTGCCCACGTGAGATGAGCCGGCACCCCGAGGACCCCCTAGTCCAGGACTCCTTCAGTAGCCCCCGAACTAGCCTTCAATGCCGGAGCCCACAATTGTTGGTCGTCCCGTGATTTCCAAAATCTTCGGCTTGCGAGGCGAGTTCCTCATCTTCACCATGTTCGGTTGACTTCAACAATTTGGTTTTCGATGACTCCTTGATCCATCAAATCATGGCGGGCCCCCTTACCATTAACTTTGTCAAGGGCGACCCTCGATTTTCGTGCAGCCGCCATAAGGCGAGCAGTCTTGTGTGTTTTACAAAAACACCCACCCAGGACCAGGAACATATCTATTAAATAGGCCAAGGGCGCATCAAGTGGTCCATCCATACCCAAGAAAGGAACCACACCCTGCCCAGAGAAAATCCTCATGGCCGGCGTCCCTGGCTCATCCTCGCGCCCTCACGGCCATCTCCCAGGCGACTGGCCCAGCTGCTCCGTGTCACGGCTTCAACTATGCGACCTCCAGCGGCAAGGGTATCTTCCAGCCGCAGATCTCATGCTCGTTCGCATCGGGCTGACCTCAGACAACGGCGAAGCCTTCACAGAGAACTTTCCCAATCCAAATAAGGATGAGAGGGTATGTTTCATATCCTTCCTTCTAAGAGGTCTAGGATTCCCCATCCACCCGTTCTTAAGGGGCCTGCTAGAGTTTTATGGGATCCAACTCCACCACCTCACCCCGGGATCAATTCTGCATATTTCTGGCTTTGTTGCTCTCTGCGAGATGTTCCCAGGCTGCGAGGCCCATTTCGAACTATGGAGGAAGTTTTTCTGTCTCGTCCCCCGCACCCATGGGGGGTCAATTCTTGAAGTAGGTGGGGCTGAGGTGTGTCGCATAGCCGGCACTGGATATCCCATTGGGACTCCAAAGAAAGATTGCGAAGAGTGGTCTTTGGAGAGGTTTTATATCGAAGACGTCCCCCTGTTCGAACCAGTTCGGAGGGGTCTGCCCGTGTATTCGGATGCCCCACTTAAGAAATGACTTAACTGGCGGCCCAAGGGCTCTTCCCAGGGAGGGTCTGCCGAGTTATGGTACCTAGCCGCGAAGGTAAGGGTGCTGGCCCATGGTGGATTGGCCATGGTTGATGTAATGGCCGCAGCGATCGAACGATGCATGCAACCCCTCCAACAAAGGCGGAGCGGGCAGCCCGGATGCAGGCGGAGTATGCAGCATGCGGCCCGGATGCAGGCAGAGCAGGACGCAAGCATGGCCTCAAAGCAGGCGGCATGGATGGCGTCCGGTCAGTGATCAACAAGTTTTTCTCCCTGGTTGTGCCTTGATACGTCTCCAACGTATCTACAATTTATGAAGTATTCATGCCATGTTTATTATAATTTTGTATGGTTTTGGTGCAATTTTATATGACTTTTATATGGTTTTCATGGACTAACATATTGACCTAGTGCCCAGTGCCACTTGTTGTTTTCTGCTTGTTTTTGGTTTTCCAGAGAATCCATATCAAATGAAGTCCAAATGCAGCAAAACTTTTTGACGATTTTTTCTGGAAGGAAAGGGACCCAATAGGCTGCGGAGGAGTACCAGAAGACCCACAGGGGGCCCACAAGGCACTAGGGCGCGCCTAGGGGGTGGTCGCGCCCTAGTACCTTGTGGGCCCCCTGTGGCACCTATTCGCGTGATTCCAACTCTGGAAATTCTTATAAATTGGGAAACCCCCGAAAGTTAACCTAGAACTACCGCTCTGCCGCCGCAAGCCTCTGTTCCGAAGAGATCCCATCTAGAGCCCTGTTCTGGCACCCTACCGGAGGGGGAAATCATCATCGGAGGCCATCTTCATCATCCCGATGGCCACCCTGACGAGGAGGGAGTAGTTCACCCTCGTCTGACTGGATGTGGTGTGGAGTAGTGGACTGTCGACTTTGTGTGGCCCGGTCCGTGGAAGTTTTCAGCCTTTTTTTCAACCGGGGCGGGCGACGAATCAGGCCTCTTTTTTTAGGAATCTTGTAGGAATTTCATAGGATATGATTTTCAAAGGAAAAATTTCTATGGAGCTCTTTGGTTTGTACGAATGGATTCCTATTCTTATGTAGGATATGAACCAATCCTTCACATTTCAAAGGAAAGAAAACATTATCCTAGACTTGATGGAAAATTTCATATCTTATGCATCAAATGGCATGTCTTTCTTTATAAGAATTGAGATGCATGTCATCTCATTTCCTATGATTTTCCTATTCCTTTGAAAATTCCTATCCATGCTCGCATTTTTTTGAATTTCCGGACCTTCTGGCGATGTTCATTCAGTGGGGGCAGGCGTTTTCGTTGACTACAAAGCGCATGTGATGACTTCGTCATGGTACCATAAAACCACTATAAGGAAAACATTAAAATTGTTATACGATACTGCAGGCTATGATAGAACACATGCCACAATTCTCTACCGAAAAAGGAATATTCCATCCGTCGGTGTTTTTTTTTCTCTTTTTTCTTTCCATGGTCATCTTCTTCCCTAAATCACCCGAGCAAGCAGCCGCCCCCAGCCGCGACCACTTCCGCCTCTCCATGGCCGTCGAGCCCCAGCCACCCGAGAGCTCGAGGGGTGCAATGGCCGTCGGGCCTCGGCGGTGACCTCGAGCCCACATCCATGGTGGAGCTATCGCGGCCACCCGAAAGCTGGAGGGGCGTGAGAGCCGTCGGGAATGAGGTGAGGGAGGGCGGGGACATCAGCCGGGTGGTCGATGGCGACAGGGATGGCCTGAATTGGGAGCTGGCGGCAGCGGCGATGGCGGTTGACGAAACTTCCCTCCCGCCAACAGGTTTTCTGGTAGAGGGGGACCTGGAAATTTCTCTCCAAAACTAGATATCTTGGGTACTTGGTGTTTTTGGAGGAGCTGGATAAAAAAAATAGTACCGGCCGTTTTGCGGGATTTGGAATGGATTTTTTTCCTAAAACCGCAAAACAACGGTTATTTTATAGTTTTAGGCTTTTTATGGGATCTGCTAGAGATGCTCTAATTCTAATTCTAGCGCTTTGAATTACAGTTAACCGTCATTGGATTGGTTACGGAAAATTGAAGATTTTCATGTGTAGTTAGAGAAACAGGAAGAAGCTTTCTAATATCAAAAGTAAGGTGATACTAAAAAATGATGCAAAACAAAACAAACAAAATTAATAAACCATGTTGCATTACTAGCTGTCATCTAACGGAATACTTAGCTCCGACCTGAGTACCTGACCACCAACATCACAAGTTTCTAATAATGCAGGCATCCTATACTGCATCTTTTAGAGGAAGAAGAGAGGACACTCATAGCATAACAGACAAGCATCTTATTTAAAATCCAGTTAACTTAGCAATGAAAAGATCAGAAAAGAGCTCGCGTCTTCATGAGGAACAGGACTCGGCACACTTCATTAAGCAATACTCAACTAGCCCTACACGCAACTTACAGAAACAAAAGCATGGATCATCAGTTCAAAGTCACAAGCCGTTTGTCCAAACATGATATAAAGTAGTACTAGTAAGCCTTCCCATATCCTCAAGCAGTTCGCCTTACATACTTATGGTAGCTCATCATCACTGGCGTCCAGATTTGCACCGTCTATTTCGTTGCCTGTAGGAGCAACGAGGCGGGTACCTAGTTGTTGTGTTAGCTTCAAGGCACTACGGAAGTGTGGGCAGTCTGCTTTATTTGCAGGAACGCCATTGCTCCGAAACCATTTTGCCCAGGCTTTGCTAAGCTTGGATCTTGTCTCTGTCTCCTTGTTGAATATCACGTCAATTCGAGTTTGTTTTAGCACCCGGCTAGGCACAAGGTCTGCATCCTTTCCTTGATCTGTGTGCTTTGACTTGCTGAATGTCCCTGCAGGGCAAGAAGAGAATGAAAGAGTCACGGCCCAAGTCAGACAAACCCACAATATCCACACGTTCCAAACCCCCACTTGGAATCTTGGCAAGGAAATTGGCACACACTAACCTGTTATATATATTTTTTTTGTTGTAAAAAATTCAAAGGAATGAGGTAATAATAAATCACTAACTAGCAGGGCAGCAGATGAAATCATATTTCAAATTAAGGACATTGCTAATAGTAACCCAGAATTCAGACTAATCGACCTATCAAAGTCCAAATTCCGATGTATAACAGATTACAGACTCATAAATCCCAAGATACATGTATGTTACCTCCTTCCGGTAAGGTTTCACTCGAGGTAGCTGCTTCGTTACCTCCTACTGCTCCTACACCCCATGATGCAAGGAGGTAATCATTTGCAAGAGGTGCAAAGAGGTCACCAGTCCTCCTCTCGCATACCGCCAAGTCACTCACTAGCGCAGAGAAGTGATATCATCAGACTGGGAAAATGGAAAAAAGGGGGACAAGAGGGAAGACCAAGAGACTGAGAAAACAAGCAAAGAAGATGAACTCAGACCTCATAGCCTTGTCTTGAGTGTTAGTGTGAGTAGGTGACAGATGAGTTTGTTGCACAGACAAATGATAAATGGTCGTTGGTGTGATATTGTGGGGAAAAGTTCTGCTTTTACCAGAATAACTGTAAGAACTAAAAGCTGCAAAGGGGGAATTGAATATCCAAAAGTGAAAGTGTTGCAAGAACATTGTTTCATCACCTAGCCTCACGTTTTTACATTTTTTCGGCGCAGACTAACTAACTAGCCAGTAACCAAGAACTTATAATCTTCAGCCTAATGCCACAAGATAGGAAAGATGCGGAAAATGACAGAAAACACAAATAGAAAACACACTAGTTTTAACAATTGATACACAGAAAATCATCTATTAATAAGTGGACCTCTTACTGATTCCATAGGATATGAAATGAGCGGAGAATAATAGAAAGCACAATGCCTAAACAGTGGAAGTTTTGCCAAGGCCCGTAATGGTTTTACATCCAGTCATGGAATAAAATTAGTTAAAACTGTCTGCATTCGCTGAACATGACATTAATCCAGTCCTCACTAATATCAAAGAGAATATGAATACGACAAGTAGAGTTAAGCAGTGACACAAACACTTCAGTACTATCACATTATTCCAGGAAACAAGTACTACTAAAAATAATTCAATATTTTTATTTGCTCAAATGTAAAGACAGAACTACCTGCAGTATAGAAACTTCTGTAGGGAAGATAGGCAGTATTGCTGAAATTGTCTTTGCCGAGATTCCTGAACTGCATTGACTCAAGTTTGACCATGAAGAAACCGATGTCCGTCCTTATATAAATCACATGATCAACTTCATCATACCCCATTATTAAGTTGTCCCGTCCCCCCATAGGCCCCAATCCAAGTAACGTGTTCAGTTGAACGGTCTTCTGCAACACCCATCCAGCAACACCATCGTCACAACGGACCTTCCTCTCCCACATTTCGAACCTATGGCACGACAGAATGGCGAGGCCGACACAGCCATCCTCTGCTACCATGACCTGAAGGCTGCGATCCCTATAGTACTCCAGACCGTGTGGCATCTCGATATTGGCTAGGCTCTGCCTACCCAAATCAAACTCCAGTATGCCTTCCTCATCATCTCCAGGAAACAACCAGTAAAGGGCATTCCCGATAAGGGTACTGGGTTGCCTCAAATCATACATCTCACGATTCGCAATTGAGATGGTATCACCCCATATGTCGGACTCGGATGAGTAGACAGAGGCGAAAGCTTGTTTATAGTCGTCGCTGATGCCCATCAAGACCACCTGAAATGGGCTGGTGTGGCAATCGCCGTGCACGTGGCCTTCGTCACCGGAAATGCAAATCACGGCGGCGTTGAAGACGCCAATCTCCTTTTCGGTAAACACTGGTGGAACGACCACACAACGGCGGCCTCCCGTGGCGGGGTCAAACAGCACGACCTCGCCCAGCCGTTGGGCGAAGAAGATGACGCGCCCATGGCGGCAGTCGAATATGTCCATGTTCATGCTGCGGATGTCTCGAGGGAAGAAGCGCTCATGTGGGATGTGGTCTAGAGGGTAAAGATCGGACCTGAATTAGGGGGACCCGGTGTGGCCCATGACGAGGCCGAGGAGGGGAGGTTTCCAGTGTTGGTCGCGGAAGCCGCGGACGAATTGGGGGTCGGTGACGACGTCGCGCCACTGCTTGCAGACGATGGAGAGGCGGGGAAGGGTGGAGGGCTGAGGCGATAGGAGGAGGAAAAATTTCCGTAGGAGGTCATCATCTTCCAGCGCCACCGGGGCCGAGGCGGGGCAACCGCGGCGGCGGCGGCGGCGGGTCATGGTGTCCTCGACTGGATGTGGTGTGGGGGGTGTGGAGTAGTGGACTGTCGACTGTGTGTGGCCCGGTCCGTCGAAGCTTTCGGTCAGGGCCGAAGAACCAGCCCATGAGATGTCTATAAATAATTTCAGTGTTTTGAATTGGTTAAATCAACATTTGACTTTTTCTGATGTCTTCCCCTATGCGTGACTAGGGTTAGTCTCCTCTAGGTGATTTCCAATCGCCGGTGAGTCCTTCTCGGATTCAGCCGTCGTGCGGCACAAATTGTTTATCTCCAAGACTCAAGACCAACCTCATGTGGACTGCTACTTGTGCAGCTATGTCGGACACGCAGTCGGCGATGAGTGGTGGCTCTAAGGGCAGGAGGTTGAGGTGACCTGGTGATTTCTTCGATCAGCTAAGCCTACATGATGAGGATTTAGATGTTCCGGAGATTAATAAGGATGATCACATCAAGAACAATGTCTGTTGGCTGGTCTCGCTAAGGTTCAAACAGAAAGTCTTTTAGTCAAGCGGTGTTTTTCGAATTGTCAGAGAACTTGGCGTGGTTACGATGCTAAAATCTTTCATAAACAGCTTATAGTTACCCGCTTCACTTGGGGTGACAGTTTTAGAAGGTGGTCAAAATCTGAATAGCTTTGATCTTTGCTTTATCAAGTTCAATGCATTGTAGAGTAACAACATAACCAAGAAATGATGCTTAGCTAGTGCAAAGGATGCACTTCCCAAGGTTATCAAACAAACGTGCATCTCACAAAACATTAAAAAACAATGCATAAATAATTCAAGCGTTAATCCAAATATTTATTATAAATCAGTATTGCTCCCCTTATTTCCATGTCTTGATATAAAACCAAGTTGTCATAGTCTTGTTCTTATGGATCAATCAAAGCTAAAGTCTCTTCATCAAAATCATGATGTGCTTGGTGGGATATTTCCGACGAAAGTGACCAAACCCTTTGCATTTGTGGTAGTGAAATATTTCCCATGTGCCCCATGAAAGCAAAGCAAGACAAAGTTTTTCTTTATGCAGCCACATAAGTTTTTGATGCCACAAGTGTGCCTTCTATTGAATGGAGGGTGTGGAACCTATTTTGATGTTGGAGGTGGATGGTGCAGTTGTGCGTGTAGAAGGTGGAGCATACGAATGATGCATCCATGAAGAAGTACAACATGTAGAAAATTTAGACCTTGTACTCCATCGTTGCTCATGCTCTTGTCGTCTTTTTGCAAGGCTTGTCTATGGATATGTCATATCATTGCCCTTTATTGCTTTACACGGTCATAAATGCATGCAATTGCAGAAGGTTCAAATTTGAAGCATTTTGGTCGAGTAAAGAAGGCTTTCTGGATGTGGTTTCATAAGCGTGGAATGGTAGTCGGATCTTTGAGGCAAATCCTATTGCTCGGTTCCAAGCTAAGCTAAGGAAACGACTTGGGCCCTTCAAAGCTAGAATGCCAAAAAGTTCGGTGAAGTATAAGAATAGATGATTTGGGCCAGAGGTATAATTGAGTTGTTTGATCAAGCCAAAGATTCAAGAATGCTATCTTTTGAGGAAAGATGTCCAAGAAGAGAAGTTAAGAAAAAGCTATTGTACCTATGCATGATTGAATAGAGTATGTCTAGACAAAGTTCCCGGGTCTCTTGGCTTGAAGAAGGAGATTCTAACACAAAGTATTTCCATGTTCATGCAAACTAAAGAAGAAGGAAGAATTTCATTGGTAAAATAAAAGACAGTGACTCCTTCATATCTTCGCACAAGGAAATTTAAAAAATCTGTCTAATCACTTCAGAATAGATTAGGCCTACCGGTTGTTTGGCAACACTCTTCATATCTTGATTTCCTAGAACTTCCTGCGACTGATGCCTCTTCTATGCAGAACAAAATTTGGGATGCGATCAAGGATATGCCCAAGGGAGAAGCGTCGGAACCGGGTGGGTTTACCATTACGTCTAGCAGAAGTGTTGGAATGTGATAAAGGGAGATATGATCGAGATTTTCAATAGTTTCCTTACACTTGATAGATGGGCTTTCAAGACAATTAACGTGACTCGTCTGGTGCTTCTTCCTAAAAAGCATGGCGCGTGTGAACCTAATAATCTTAGGCCAATTAGCTTGGTCCCCGGCTAGGCCAAGATTTTCTGGAAGGTTCTGGTAAGGAGACTCACCCCGGTCCTGCCCTTGAGTATTGGAGAAATTAGTGTTATTTCCTCAAAGGTCGTTGTTTGCATGATAATTTCAAACTTATCCGCCATTCAACCAAACTTCTAAAGGATAAAATATGTGAGAGTCTTTTGCTAAAGGTAGACATCGCTAAAGACTTTGATTCCATGGGTTGACCTTTCTTATTGGAAGTCATTACGAAATAATATTTTGGGCAGAAGTGGAGGGCTTGGATTACAATGTTACTCATAGCGGCCTCCACTCAAATTATCCTCAATGGTAGGCCAGGCCCTAGAATCTGCCATGGGCAGGGCCTCATGCAGGAGACGCGCTCTCGGCTCTTCTCTTAATTTTAGTGATGAATGTACTTACTTCCCTCTTTGAAAAAGCTAAAAGTTTTGGTCTTCTGGAGCCCTTCACCGAAGATCATACTCCCCAAAAGATCTCCATTTACGTCGATGATATGATACTTCTATGAAAGCTTTGGTTCATGAGTTCTCCGTCTCTAGATTCTTGCTAAAAAAATTGGTGTTACCTATGGACTTCATTGCAATATGGCCAAAAGTTCCATCTTACCAATCGTTTGTGGTGAGGGCCTTGTAAATGAGATTTGAGGGCTTCTTAATTAACTACCAGTTCGCATCGATGCCGATCATCTTGGACACCCTATGCAAGTTAAGAAGATAAGAAAAGAAGATTTCCAGGGATTGGTGGACAAATCGGAGAGAGGCTCCCTCTTTGGGGGATCAATCTCATGTCACTGGACCCTCTCCTCGATGGGTTTTCAAAGCGATCGCCAAGATTAGGAGGGCGTCTCTATGGAAAGGTATTGAAATAGTGTAAGGTAGGCTTCGTCAATTGGAAAATGGTGTGCATGCCAAAATCACAAGGAGGCTTAGGTTTCATCAATTTGCGGTCATGAACTCCGCTTAATCCTCTACTGTTCATGGAGCCTACGTGCTTCTGATGGGAGTGGCTGAAGTTTCTTAGCCAACCTGGTTACAGATCAAGAGAGACACCTCTTTGATATCGCAACCAAAGTTATTCTGGGAGATGGGAGAAAGTGTTTCTTTAAAAAAATAAATGGATCTATGGACACATTGATGAAGACACCACCCGAAGAGGCGACGATGAATGGTAGATGGATCAGAGATATTGGTAAGCCTACTTTGATCCGGTCCTATGTCCAAACCTTCAACCTTTGGGATGTTATTTCTGAGATTCATCTGCATATGGGGAGAATGTTGGCCCAATTCCAACACCGAGTATTTTGTGGTGATGGAGACACACGGCGATGACGAATGAAGCTTGCCAATGAAGAACCTTGCTGATGTACTCTCGTCAAGATAACTTTATGCCGACATACACCACACCACAAGGAAGCTTGCTCTCCAATATGTATGTGCATAAGCTAGCATAACTCACCCTCATCGATTCCTTGACAGGATGTATATGCTAGCACTACTTACTAGTAGTCGTAAGCTAGCTAGCTATGTAATCGACTTGATCGATCCGTCGATGCAACAACGCACGCACGCATGACTTTGGCATATTGCCAAAGGCTCATATTAAGCCTATTGTTGATATGTATTGCTTCACAAATCAATAGTACAAGTGATACATTTTTAAACATATCTATAATTTTTTATTGTTAAATGCTATTATATTATCATTTTTGTATGCTTCATATGTCATTTTATATTATTTTTTCTGGACTAACCTATTAATTTAATGCCCAGTGCTAGTTCCTTTTTTTTGCATGTTTTAGGTTTTTCAGAAAATCCCAACCTACAGAAGTCCAAACACGACGAAACTTTTTGACAATTTTTTCTGTGCAATAAGAGACCCTAGAAGCTTAGAGGGAGGACAAGAAGACTCACAAGGGGCCCACAAGGCAGGGGCACGCCCTGGGGGGTAGGACGCGCAACCTTGGCTTGTGGGCCCTCGTGGCTCCGTTTGCCCTAATTATTGGCCTATAAATTCCCACATATTTAGAAACCCTCGAAGCGAGAGCCGAAACAATTTTATCAGTTCCGAAGTGATCGCATCTGGAGCCCTGTTCCGGTACACTGCCGAAGGGGAAATCGCTAGGCAAGACAACTTGATCAACCTGCTGCCTCCATGATGATGTGTGAATAGTTATTTCAGGACCTACGGGTCCATAGTAGTAGCTAAATGGCTCTCTCTCTCTCTCTTGATCTTCAATACAACGATCTCCTCGGATATCCATCCAATGCAATTCTTCTGGCCTATTATTTGGGATCCGATGAATTATTGATTTTATGATCAGATTATTCATTGATTTATATTGATTCTCTTGAAGTATCTCTCTTGTGTAATTTTATAGCTATGTATGCTTTCCGATCTATGAGTCTTCTTTGGACAATTACATGAGTAGGTCTTCAGAGAGAGTGGTGCATAGTAGTGGGTTCAATCTTACGGTGATCTTGCCCAGTGAAAAAAGAGGCAAATGCACGTATTTTATTGTTGCCACTAAGGGTAAAATGATGGGGTTTGGTCATATTGATTGATCTCTTCCTGTCTATAGTATATCATCTTTCTTATTGCGTTACTCTGTTTGTCATGAACTTAATACTTTGAGATGCATGTTGGATAGTGATCTTGGGGTGAAGTGATAGTGGTAGATGCAGTTGGATTAATAGTCTACTTATCACGGACGTAATGCCTATGTGAGATTATGCCATGAATGATCAAAATTATAATTTGTGCTATTCTGTCAATGGCCCAAAAGTAATTTGTCTACCATGCCTTTATATGCTTTCGAGATAGATGCCACTAGTGAACCTATGGCCTCCGAGTCTATTCTCCATTAATACAAAAACTTCTACAATTGCTCTTTATTTGCTTTTTACTATTTTTGCTACTTTGCCTATCACTACCTGCTTTAATCATGTAACTAGCAAGAAAAAGGGGAGTGATGACCCCTTGCCTTTGTTGGGTGCAAGTAATTGTTGTGTTTGTGTGTAGGTGCTGCTAATGTTGTTAGTGTGGTTCCTCCTACTGGTTCGATAAACCTTGGTTCTTAACTGAGGAAAATACTTTCTGCTGTCTTGCGCATAGTCCACTTGAGCTAGATGATGATGATCTTGACCTCCTCAACTTGGACTACCTTTCCTGATTGTGCTGGCTTGATGAAGACTAGTAAATCTCTCCCCCATATGCTACTATGGGAGAGCCTCTCTTAGGCACATCTTCACTTGTCCATTATCACCAGAATGGACAAAAACTTTCAACCATGTGATATCTTTGTGATGCTCCACTTGAACTTGCACAACTCAACCTTAAAGACGATCACCACTTGATGTCATCCTCCTTGGGTTATATGAGATCTTCCTTTTGATGCAAGCGCATGAAAAAATACCTTGTATCTTAAATTCTCTCTTCATTAAGATGATGTATTGAAGGTAAAGTTGAATGTTCACACAATCTTCTTCTTCAAGGCATGCTTGCAATAGGCTCAACGCTCACATGCCCAATATTTGGATAACACCTTGGTCATCAATTAATCTTCTACATTCAACCTTGAAGCCAACATATGGTTTCCAAGCAATGCCTATGGACTTCCCTTAAAGTATAACCCAAAGCAACCATTAGTTCATAGAGATTGTCACTAATTACCAAAACCAAACATGGGGGCACCATGCTCTTTCACCTCAGCCTTTTTGTGTGACCGACTCTGCGTCACACCCATGGTCTGCATTGGCCTCATCATTCTCACCTTTACTTATTTTGGGATACCTATCTTTGCTTACAAGAACTTGGGTTGCTCCTCTTACTTTTAATGAGTGAAGCTTTGGATTTGGCCGAAACCTATTTTGGTGGGGCCATCTAACTTTGTTGGAATGAATTTACATGATGGTTGGCCACCGACGGGCGACACCACTGTTGTTGTCATAGAAACAATATGAGAGTAGGCGGTAGTAGTAGTGGTTGGCCTCATAATTCTCACCACTATTTAATGTAATTGCCACCATAAAGTACGTAGTGGTAGGAGTGTAGCGACAACCTCATAGTGAATGTTGTCGTACATAGACAGAATTGACACCTCTATGTTTTTGCATAGGCCTAGTCCCTTCGACAGAGCGTGACCTAGTCCTATCATTGGTACAGCGAGGTGCTATACAAACAGTTTTTAACCCCTTTCCGCGACGGCATTTTGAACCGTCGCCAAGTGAGTGACTGCGATAGGGGGGTCCTTCCCACATGACCCAAAAACCATCGGGGACAGGGAGCCATGATACATACAGTTGTCCCTATAAAAATGTTTGTGATGTCTCGAATATCCCAAACGCTACATCCTTGCAACTCGTTTGTGCTTGCATTGCCATCACAGTCGGTATTCTGTGGTGCTACGTTTATGATGCGCGACCCTTCACAAAAACTTCACGATTATAGAAGCAGACAATCACGCACATTTACTTTTCCTCGACTATATGCGATTCGATGTAAGAGCGCATACAGTTGTCCCTATAAAACTGTATGCAAAGCTTGAATACATCCCACACGATTCATCCGTCGTACCCGCGTCGGATGAAGACCTATCTCACGCGTTCTTCTATGACCAAACATTTGCGATGTGCACAACATCATAAACAGTCCATAATTGCGAAGCATGTGTGATAAGGTGACTTTCGCAAACATTTAATAAGAAAGAACTGTGTGCGATGTTGTTGTTAATCGCACACATTTTTTCTTGGCTGGTCGTGTGTGCAGTAGAGATTGATCATACACGTAGTGGATCTGAGAAACGTGTCTGATCACCACGTCTATCATAGACGTTTCGCTTTCGCAAACCGTGTGCAGTGTAATCCCTAATTAATGCCTAATTTAATCCCAAATTTAAAAATCACATATTTTGAATTTGAAAGTAGGTAATCACTTATTTCATATCGAACCATGTTTATTACAAATATAGGTTCAACCATGAGTGCATAATTCGATGCACAGGTACATATACTGAAGAACTACAGAAGCACCAAGTAAAGGATGATGAACCACAGTTGTACTAAAGACTGTAAAGAGAAAGGCGAAAGACATTCTGGTTGCTGGAGAAGGTGAAGCAGAATGCCCATATTTGTGCCCTCCTCCATGCGTAATGTGCGCATGACTCTAGGCCAACCCCTTGTGATGGTTGCCCGTCCATCCTTCACTGTCTTCATTAGGACTTCTCGATGCTCATTGTAGTCTGGATGAAATACTTTAACCTTCATTGCGTGTCCACCAATCATGTACTTTGTGAGGTAATCTTGAGTAAACTGCTTTGGGAACCGCTGCGAACGAAAAATATTCAGACATTGTTGTCTAACAACTCATTATGGGCAGTAAAAAGAGAAGGCTGCAGAGTTTGTAGTTACCATCCTACAACTCACTGTTGTGTTGGATAGAGCGTAAACAAATAATTTGCTTGCCACCGTTCGTATCTTTTTACTAATAATCCTTATTAGTTTCCTCACTTGATGCTTGTTCATGATTATCTCATTGCCCCATACGCAAAAAGGGTTGATGCGTGGATCCTTGCCAAGGGCATATGTACCTACAAGCAACAAGTCAATATTAGAAGCTAACAACTGTCCAGGCCTGGATCTATATGCACCACATTATGGAACGACGGGGGGAGTACAAGCCAAGGGATGAAACTAACCTCGGCGGAAAATGGTGGCCACTCCCGTTGTTGCCCTGCATAAGTAGTGGAAAGGCATGATAAGTACAGCAACCTTAACATCAAACAAATATAGCAAAGGTAAACAACATCATCTCCAAATGATATCTTGAATGTGTTGGTTTCAGCATGCCATTAAAGCAGATATAAAATGAAAGGGAATGTTACCTACAACAGACTTAACAGCCATTAAATATTGCAATTCAAACTGGTATTGTTAAAAATGAATAGAACGTAGGTCATGCTTAAACATCACACTGGATAAATGTGTAAAACTAAAATAAATGGCATGTGTTAACTACACCAGGCATAACTGGAACCAAATAGAGCCGTTCAAACTGGTATTGATGCAATCGAGCGGCACAGTTCCGACTTGCACATAATGAACATCACATTGTGAATGACTGAAATAAACAAGGCATAAATGATCAGTATAACAACCAAATATAGCCATTGAAAACTGGACAGAGTCTCACTGCAACCAACCTAACAAGCAAATACAGATAAACAAGGCATATGCTTGAAAACTGGACAAATGCTCACTGCAACCAACCTAACAAGCAAATACAGATAAACAAGGCATCCGCTTGAAAACTGGACAAATGCTCACTCCAACCAACCTAACAACCAAATACATATAAACAAGGCATCTGCTTGATAACTGGACAAATGCTCACTACAACCAACCTAACAACCAAATACAGATAAACAAGGCATATGCTCGATAACTAGACAAATGCTCACTACAACCAATCTAACAACCAAATACAGATAAACAAGGCATCTACTCACTATAAACAACCAAATATAGCCATTCGTGAAACCGAAGTGGACAATTCATACTTAAACATCACATAGCCCTATTGAACATTAGATTTTTGCATAACTGAAATAATTAAACACGTCACAGTTAAAACACCGCATGGCAAAAGCTACTACAACAAAGGGGACGGGTTGGCAAGCTAGAAAAGGTAAGATTTGCTGATAGGATGTTGCCTCACATGTCATGGATGGGATCCTTCTAGTTGGAAGAGCACAGACCCATGGTGCACTCTCTGATGTCACAGATAGGCTGTTTCACCTTGGAAGAACCTTTGTGGGTGCCCTCCTCATGGTCGTGGTCGATGAGATCTGACTTGGCATTTGAGGATCCCAAGCCGTCGCCGTACAACATGTCCTTCAGAAATGACAAAATGGGCCCGATGGCGTACAAGCGCAAATCCTTGACCATGTGCCGAAGGAGATCAGCGGCAGGGCCGTCGAAGAGATCGACGGCGGTTGAAGCAGAGGGGTTGGGGATGGACCACTTAACCTATGACATGGCCCGCGTGAAGCCGTCACTGTCGACGAGCTTGATGTCGTAGTCAGCTTTCCCGAGATACAGTAATATGCTAGCCCGCTGACGTGAAGCCTTCGGCATGGCAACATAGTCAACGTCTTCCCCGGCTTCCATGGCGAGGTGTTGCTCCGGGATCGACAGGTCGGGGCGAACGGCGGCCACCTCGCCAACGTCTGCCGGAGAGGCCATGATAAACCTCTTCTTGGCCGAACGCTCGTCGGGCTCCCCGGGATATGTGGTCGAGCTTAGGCTGCAACATTCTAGAGCAGGGGATGTGGATCTGGCGGGGAGGGACACCGCAGGCCTCATCTAAAACTCAGGGGAGTGGGGCGACGGTATGGGAATCGCTGGGTAACCTGAACTTTATTATCTAAGCTAGGAGGAACGGGCAGACCGGCAGGGGTTGGCGGCGGCGGCGAGCTAGGGTTCGAGGGGGGAGGGGGGCGGGTGGGGGGACTGCGGAGGGGGGCGGATGGTCGGCATGGTGTTTGAGGATACGCAGCGGCTACTGCAAATTTTACTATAAGGTCGACCTAAAATTTTTAGTAATGGTGGGTGGAGATGGTGGTGGACGAGGGAGGGCGACGGTTCAAATGCCTCGGCTACTGCAATTTTACTATAAGGTCGGTGCTGGAGGAGTGGGGGCGACAGTTGAAGTACGGCGGCTACTAAAATTTGGGTAAAGGAATTGGTGCGGGGCGGGAGTACCCAAGAGCGCACACGGTCCAATAAGAATATGCGTGTATGATAATAAGGAAAAGCGCGACGGAACCGCCGATTTTTGCAACGCTCAAGGCGGGTAGTTTGTTTTTAGATTTGACGTGGAATTAAATCTAAATAAACTACCTGCCTTTAGCTTGTGCATGTGGTGATTTTACAGTGCACTAGCATCACACACGGTTAAGCCAGTACCTCCACCTTTGCTCGCGCTTGCGCAGTCGTGGTGATTCACAGCGCACTTCCATCACACACGGTTAAGCCAGTACCTCCACCTTTGCTCGCGCTTGCGCAGTCGTGGTGATTCACAGCGGACTTGCATCGCACACGGGTAAACCACTACCTCCACCACTGCTCGCGCTTTGTGTAGTCATGGTGATTTCACAGCCCACTAGCATCGCACACGGTTAATCACTACCTACACCCTTGATCGCGCTTGCGCAGCCGTGGCGATTTCACAGCGCACTTGCATCGCACACGGTTAAGCCAGTACACCCATGTCCATTGAGCGTCATCCAAGTCTTTGCAGCAAAAAAACATCGGAGAGGGTCAGAAGACAGCCACACCAGCATGTGGCCCAAATATATATGAGAGAAAAGGGTGGCCTGTGATGTTCAAAATTCCAATGCACAACTTTGACCGCGCGGGCCCATGGTTGGGCACATCGTCGAAGATCGATGAGAGGGACCAGAAGTCAAGAACCACCTGGAAGTGGCCAAATATGTAGGAATATAGGGTGTGATGTTTAAAACTTTAAATACACAATGCACAACTTTGGTGGCACCTGCCTCACAATCCCGAAAGCACCCTTGGCTATATCTATAATGACATAATGTCATAGCTACCTAGCTAGGGTGCTTGACCCACCTCCCACTTCGTGTCAGTGGGGCGGATGCACGTAATGATACTTTGGTCATACATGCATGTCGCCATGACCTACCATAAGACGGACCAGTGAATCTATCGCTTGGTCAAACGACAAGTTGTTGTCGATAAAAAATGGATAGAATATATATATATAAACCGCTTGGGCCAATAGATTGAACCATCATAAAAATCGCACGAGAGGGACCACAAAATCAGCACCGCCTGCATGCGGCCTAAAATGATGTACGTTGGAAGGGGTGATGTGTGTTTTCAATATCGAATAATGTAAAATTTAGATGTGGCGCCTGCCTCTCAATACAGACAACAACCATGAAAGCCAGGTAGTTAAGGACGAGATACGCAGGGTATGGAGTCGGCCGAACCCAGCAATCCGAGCGTGTGGGAGGGAATCCTGACAACGCAGGAGCTCGAGCTTTGGTTGAACGACATGTGACGGTGACTGTCCCTAACACGAACTAGGAGGAATCCATTCATGGCCAACACATACCCCTCATTATCGGTCAAAGTGATGATATATATACACTCGGGGAGCCCACATATATGCGTGCCGTCACAAAAAACCGCACAAGGGAGACGTGGTCGATCAGAAGACCCCCTATACACCGGATGCGGCCCGAAAATATGTATGGGTGGTGTGTGATGTGTTCAAATCCCGAATTCACAACTTCGATGGGGCACCAACTACATTACAAACCAAACACCGTACCCGACCCCAAGCCAAGTTCAATACGTATGATGTCGGTTCCCCAACTTCGAGGGGGGGGGGTGTCGTCCAACGCATGTGCTCAAACTTTATTTGGTCTAACACGGCACACATAGCAATAGGAAACCATCATGGTCAAACCCTTCTCGTATGTTGGGTCAAAGGGATAGATTGTGTGGGCCCCCTCATTATCGGTCAAGGATGATATATATACTAGTAAGGTACACGTGCATTGCACGCATGAGATTTGGCAACCAAAATATGAATAAATACCACAGTATAGCATGTAAGCTTTGAGTCATATATGCATGATGTAGATGTTTATTTAATTCTTATAGTTCATCCCATTCAAAATCAATTAGTTTTTATAAAAAAAGTTAATCTATTTTAAGATTCATGGAATTGTGCGTTGTAAAGCATAAAGTAAAAACAAATAATGGCAATTCATCTAGAAAAAAAGTTTGGGCAATTATGATACGGAAGATTCTAGAACAAAGGAGAAGTGCTTGTGTTTTGAGGTTTGTGCATTATGCTTAAGTTCAACCATGGAGTCTTCTAGATTGTACATGTGGCAGAATCTGGTGGAATGTATAGATGATATCCAACGACTAGTAGTGCTCGTATTTGCCATCTCTGCACCATCGGATTGGCAACGACCATCTTTCAAAGTTATTTGCACACTATATAGGGGTATAGATATATACCTCGGGGAGCCCATAGATATGTGCGGCATCTATAAACCGCACAAGGGAGACATGCTCGATTAGAACACCCGCCCCCTATACCCTGCATGCGGCCCGAAAAAATGTATGGGTCTGGTGTGTGATTTGTTAAAATCCCGAAAGCACAAGTTCAATGGGGCACCAACTACATCAGTAACATTACAAATTGAACATCGTACCCCCACAGCCAGGTTAAAGATGTACGATGTCGGGAACGCAACTTCGAGGTGGGTGGGGGGGGGGGGGTAGGGGCCGGGTGCCGTCCAATGCATGTGCTGAAACTTGATTTGCTCGAACATAGCACATGGAGCAAAGAGTAAACCCTTCTCATGCATTGGGTCAAGGGGATAATTTGTGTGGGCCTACAAATGTCGATCATCTTTGATTTTTGAAAACAAAAAATAACCAATAAAAAACATATTCTACAAATTAGCAAAACAAGGATCCCAAGGTTTATATAATCGTCATGACAAGTCACTATAGAGACATTTATCATCTAAATGTCTATAATGACCGTATCATAGATTTTAAATGAAGCTTGAGATATGCAACTTCCCACTGGGTCACCCATCCTTAGACTACTCAAGCTCGAGCACGCTTAACTTATGCGTTCTATTCGACTAGGCTAGCAGATGGGAAGACGCCCCTTGCTGATAGGAATTGCCTCCTTCCCTTTAAGCCGTTTCACGTTGGTCACCCTATGGGACCTACTCCCTACTATCACACACGTTTGTGCTTTTAGAAACTGTGTGCACTATTTACATGGCCGGTGTGTCACCGTCTAGCCTTCTATGAGCACTGACACTGGCAGCGGGAAACCGATGGGAGAAGAGGCGGGAAACCGATGAGAGGAGTGGCGGGAAACCGTAGTGTGTTTGGATATATAACAACATTAATATGGAAAACTTAGTAGAGAAGGAAGCGTGAGCTAGCACGACGTATGTGCACAGTGCTTACCCATATAAATAAAATCACAACCGGAACTGCATGTGCTATCGAAAAGGGATGAGGATTGTCGTTCGATCTGGGAGCATCCAACGGTGCAGACGTACGATCCGTGGGGTTTGGGTTCTGGCCAATCAGAATGCACGACTCAGATCACGCGCGCAGCAGGGGGGCATCGGCCATGGTTTGGTAGGCACGCGGCTTTCATGAGTGAACCGTGTGCTATTTGAAAACATTTCGTGAGAATCTCGGTTTTTAAATCCCCGTAAATCCAAAACTCACCCGAAAATCGTGAAACTTGGCATGGTGTCATGACATGGCCCATATATGTCGAGGAATTTTTTTTGCCCATTTTGGGTCAAGTTTTATTACAAGCCTCTTACAAACCGGAGCTTCTCTCAAGAAGCCTCGTGGTTCCGATAGGGAAACGTGTCCCCCTTGTGGGCGAAACGATAATCACTGCCTCTTTTCGCCTTGTATTTTCTTCTACAGGCAACATGGAACGACAGGATATCCGTGCTGAAATTTAAAATTATCCAGGGTTCATTTGGCCTTTTTATACATTAATTTAGTTTCCTAGGCATTTAATGTCCATAATTCAAATCTGAACTAGAAATACATGCTCCAGTTAACCAAAATGACTAGAAAAATCATACTTGTGTCCTTGGGTGCATGTTTAGGTCCCATGCAAGGAATGTGAATGAATTACAACCGTACCGGCGTCCTGGCTCATCCTCAAACATTCGGAATCTCGGTTTTTAAATCCCCGTAAGTCCAAAACTCACCAGAAAGTCATGAAAGTTGGCATGGTGTCACGGCATGGCACATATATGTCTTGGTAAAAACATTGTCCAATTTGGGCCAAGCTTTATTACAAACCTCTTACAAACCGGAGCCTGTCGCAAGAACCCTCATGATTTTGATACGGAAACATGTCCCCCTGTGGGCGAAACGATAATCGCTCCCTCTTCTAGCCTTGTATTTTCTTCTACACGCAACATGGAGCAACGGGAGATTCGTGCTGAACTTTGAAATTATTCAGGGTTCGTTTGACCTTTTTTATTCATTAATTATTTTTTTAGGCATTTAATGTCCATAATTCAAATCTGAACTACAAATACATGCTCCAGTGCACCAAAATGGCTAGAAAAAATGTAAATGTGTCCTTGGGGTGCATGTTTAGGTCCCATGGAAGGAATAAATTCAACCGCCTCGGCGTCCTGGCTCAGCCTCAAACATTGCGAATCTCGGTTTTTAAATCTCCATAAATCCAAAACTCACCAGAAAATCATGAAACTTGGCATGGTGTCACTACATGGCACATATATGTCGTGGTAAAAAAAATTGTCCAATTTGGGCCAAGCTATATTACAAGCCTCTTACAAACCGAAGATTCTCGCAACCCTCGTGGTTCCGGTAGGGAAACATGCCCCTCTTGTGGGCGAAATGATAATCGTTGCCTCTTCTCACCTTGAATTTGGTTTTCTACAGGCAACATAGAATAACAGGATTGTCGTGCTGAAATTTGAAACTGTTTAGGGTTCGTTTGGCCAATTTATATATTAATTGAGTTTTCTAGGCATTTAATGTAGTCCATAATTCAAATTTTAACTACAAGCACATGCTCCAGTGAAGCAAAATGGGTGGAAAATCGTACATGTGTCATTGGGTGCATGTTTAGGTCTCATTGAAGAAATGGGAATGAATTACAAATGTCTCGTCGTCTTGAAACATTGAGAATCTCGGTTTTTAAATCCCAGTAAATCGAAAACTTGCCCACAAAACATGAAACTTGGCATGGTTTCATGACATGGCACATATATGCCGTGGTAAAAAAATCGTCCAGTTTGAGACAAGGCGCACACATTAATAGCCAACAAAGTCCTTTTGAAACAAATAGCTGATGCGTTAATATCGCAAACGGTTGTATTATATGAACCGTGTGTTCCCGTAACCATTTAAGTGCGGCCACACGTCCCTCTTTTCTTATGGGATGGTACTACCTCCATCCTCGTTCATTGGTCATCTTTGTATATTGTGCCAAAATTTAACCATACTCGGTGGCATGCGTGCAGCTGTTTGATTAGATGGGACGAGCGCGAGAAGTCCGACGTGCAGGCTCGACGGGACGCGTGCGAGCAGTCCGCCGCGCAGGCTCGACGGGACACTTGCATCCCGTCCACCTCGTAGGCTCGACGGGACACGTGCGAGCAGCAAGGCCGCCCATGCTCATCGGGAAGCAAGCTCTTTGACCTCCATCCACCAACCGCCCGCCTCGCTCACAACTTCTCCATTAATGGCGGCCGAGCCGCTGTTTAACACGCGGTTAATTAAAGCACCTGGACGGAGGGTGTTTGCTTGTGATCCCATGGCCCCGCTCAACGTTAGCATTTGCTTTGTTCGTGTTTTCAACTCGTATTCCGGCCTAATTTAAAATGCCACATAGGGCAACGGATAATACGACTACAAATAAAATGGCAACGGATAATACGACGACAAATTTACAATGGCACGGATAATAATTGTCTTACATATTCCGGATAATTTAAAATGCCACATGCGGCAAAGCCCGGAAGACACGGGGGCAAGAGAAGAAGGAAATCGCAGACAATGATCTGGGTCGCTACTGTCTCTACTCCTCGATGGATCGCCAGGCGACGACATCCTCCAGCTCCTTCTTCAATTCCTAACGACTTTGCTTGACAGTAGCCACGGATTCCTCCACCTCTTGCTCGCGCTCGATCCGAAGCTTCCTCAAGTCACCCATCAGTTCCTCGACGACCACTTTCAGTGTCATCCCCGAGGCACCGCTCTGCTCATGTAGCATCTTCCAGCCGGTGGCCTCTTCATCCTTCTCGGCAAGCGCCTTGAGGAGCTTCGCATTGTCACCCATGAGTTGCTCGACGAGGCCGGTTGCCTTCTCGATCGAGGCATCGCTGATCTTGAGCAGCTTCATCAAGGCATTGACCATCTCCTGCTACCTAATGAGGCCAGCAAGAATGTCGTCGTCGCTGGCCAAGGACTTCAGCAACGCCAGCTCATCGCGATCGCCGACGCGGCGAGTGCGCTTGTGAGAGCCCTCGCGTGCCGGTGAGAGCTCGTTCGAGGGCTTCGCGCCACACCGGGACATCTCTGCTGCGGCTGCCGCGTAGCGGCGGGACCTCTCTAGTGCTTCTGCGGCCTTGGTCTTTGCTCCCTGGTTATATGTCCACCCGAAACTCCTCCTACCGGTCATGGCGGAACGACTTGACAAGAAAGACCAGTTTTGTGGGTGATGAGGAGATGAACTCTGAAGTAATTTTTGAGTGGGTAGTTTTTATAGCCCGGTGCTAAGTTGAACACATATTGGTTTGATCGGTGTGAACAGATTCGCAATTACTTATTGTGTTGTAATCTGCAATGTGACGAGAAACAAGGTCAAAATTTATTGATGGTTCTGGGCCTACAAAGCCCGTTTCTGTTGTTCTGGCTCATCGCAAATAGTTCTTATGGACCAACCGTATGCCATGCATCGGAAGGCCGAAACGGTCCCCGGATGGCGTACGTGGGCCCGCGTTCTTGGATGTACGTGTACGTGTCTGCCCACTATCACACATGGTCAAGATATCACCATCGTGTCCGATGAATGAGCCGTCGCTCCTCCCACGGGGTGCCAGAAGGTTGACCACGTGGTTGCTCGCCATTGAGGTGGCCACGGCGCGCTCTGCTCGTCATTGAGGCGGCCGCGGCGCGCTCTGCTCGCTTCCGTCCGCGCACTTTGCTCGCCATTGAGGCGGCCACAGCGCGCTCCGCTCTGGCGTCCCTGCGCACGCTCTGCTCGCCGTGAGGCAAATTTACAATGGCAACGGTTAATAATTGTCTTACATATTCAGGATAATTTAAAATGCCACATGCGGCAACGCCCAAAACACTCACGACCTACATATGCATACAATAATAATAAAATATAGGCTAAAAGGCTGATCTGGCGGCCTTCCGACGACGGTCTTCTCGGACTCCATGATCAGCATAGCACCCTTGCGGCCGTTCATTCCAAGTGTCCCGATCCGCCTCCGCCTACGGAGCTGCTGGCACTGAGATGCTCTTGGGGCTGTTGGGCCTCTTCCAGAAGAGCTTGACAGCGTGCAATCGCGTGCATGACATCTCCGCGGAACCGCTCCATTTCCCTGTCTCTGGCCTGGTAGCAAATTTCGTCCATCACCTGCATCCTCAAGATACCATGTTGGCAATGTTCTACTTCGCTGGGCACGTCAACTCCGCCAAGGATGTGCTCGAGCCTGGCCACCACATCGTCGGGATCGAGGTTGACACGGCCGCCGCCGGCAATGATGAAGCCGTAGGCTGGCTGTGTCTTGACTGAATCGCAGAGGTCGTCTGCCCATTCCTTGCGGGGCATCAGGCTCTCGATGAGCACTGGTGACGGCGGCTCTTCGGGTGGGTCGTCGATCATGCTGCCGAGCAGCTCTGGATCTTTTGCACGGTGGATGGCAAACTGCTCATCAAACTTCCTCTGCAATATGTCGATTGTGCGCCCAAGGATTGTCATGCCGATATCGCTGCCGATGGGCCATGGTGCCTGCACTGGCCGATGAAGCTCTTGCTCCCTGACCTGCTCCGGCTCGTTCTCCTCACCGAAGATGTAACGCAGGTAGGGGTCGACGTCGAAGCTTTGGTCGTTGCCTGGCATGCTTGGAATAACTAATGGTAGATGGGTGAGGACTAGATCTGCGCAGAGTGTTGTGACGGTGCGTTGCCGCCTGGGTTATATGCAGCAAGCCATTAGCTAGTGGTGGGAAACCAATGAGGGAAGAGGCGTGGATTTTACAATTCACCCATGTGGAGTGCGGGAAGACTAAGTGGAGCACACACACAGCCCGAATACCGTATGTGGTGCCACATGTTATTTATCACACACGTGTTAACATAAGGAAACGTATGTGTAACTTACTAATCATCGCACACGAGTACTCGCAGATGCATCGTGTGCGATACTCCTAGCCACCACAAGCAACTAGTTTGCATTTTTCAAAGTTTTTTGTACAAACAGAATCACACACGAACTAACTATAGTAACCGTCTATGTTATAATTTCTCATCGCAAACAGTTCATCCGAGTGGGCTGTTTGCCTTGTATCACACACATCTTGTTTACACGAATCGTTTGTGTTCTTTTGGCTCATCGCAAACAGTTCATCTATGTGAACTGTATGCCACATATCACACACATCTTGGTAAGTTGAACCATTTCTGTTCCGTTCCCTAATCGAAAACAGTTCGTCCAAGTGAACCATATGCCATATATCACACACACCTTGATCTGGCTGACCGTTTCTGTTGCATTCCCTAATAGCAAATAGTTCATCGGAGCGAACTGTATGGCGTATATCACACACACATTGATTTGGCTGCCAGTTTCTGTTGTTCTGTCTCATCGCAAATAGTTCGTATGGATCAACCGTATGCCCCGCATCGCACACGTAACTAAAATCTGAACCGTGTTTGATGTCTCCGCCATCGCAAACGTTTTGCATCTTTTTTAACGGGTTTTTTACATCCCTGTTTGCGATTAATGCATCGCACACAATTTCGTCAAAGGGTCTCTGATTGTAGTGTCGCGTTAGTAGCATCCTGCAGTAGTGTATGCTATGAAAGCGTCGAGGGAAGCTTGATTATTTGTTGACATTGGCCATACAAGACTTCCCAAGGTCGACTGCAAACTTCTCTTCAACTACAGTAGTCCGAGTTTCTCCCCTTGGGCGGCGCTAGGGCCCCCGATCCCTAGCTACCAATCCCTCGCCGCAGCTCCATCCCCAGCCGTCGCTGCCGCCAGCAAGGGCCGCGGTGGCGGCGGGCCCTACACCGCAGATCCAGGGCGGGTGATCGCTGCGGCGGACCCTGTGAGGCGGAGGCGGCGTCTCATGCGGGGAGGCCGGGGGCGGCAGTTAGGGCGGCACCCCTATTGCGCGGCAATGATGGGAGCCTTCATGGGCGGCGGTGTGGTGGCTGCGTGCGCACGGGTGGCTCCGATGGCTATGGATCTGGCGTCCTATCCAGATCCGTCTCGGTACGGCCTTGGCCAGCCGGTGGCGCGAGGAGGACCGGTGAGAGGCGGGTGGAGGCTCCCTGCCATCATGCCGACGGCGGCCCTCGTCTCCATGATGAGGCTCCGTTCAGTTCTAGCCAGCTGCGAGGTTGGGGGGATGCGACTTCCGGTGAAAATCGCGTCGACTTTGGTCATGGCGGATGATGGCGGTGTCTATGACGTCGTTCCCTTCTCGAGGCATCGTGATGCTCTGGGGGAAACCCTAGATCTAGATCTACCGAATCGGACGATGATGGTACCTCTGATGTCGTTGTCCCTCCTAAGGGCATCATTTTGGAGCAAGTGCTGGTTGGACGGGAAAAGCGGAAGATCGGTGTCTCATCCACCGCAAGGCCGACAGCGGATCCCGGTGGCATGGTGCTGCAGAGGTTTGGCGACGGGCGCGTGTGGACGGATATGTGCAGCATGGTGGAGTTGTCTGGCGTCATGGTGGCGTCGACAGCAGGCCAGGCAAGGTCAATGGGTCAGTTACTGCTCTGGAGATGGACCGGTTGAAGATGGCGGCGGCAGCCTCAGAGAGTGTGTCGGTCCAGTATGGGACCCAGTCCCGGTTGAAAGAATCGATATGGTTGACTAGAGGGGGGGTGCATAGGCAACTGCCAATTTTTAGCTTTTCTTTACAAATTAGGTTAAGCGACAAGTAGATTGTCTAGAAGTGCAACTAGGTGAGCAACCTATATGATGCTAACAACAACTACAACAAGTGCAAGCAAAGGATACAACACAATAATAGCTTTGCTCAAAGTAAAGGTAAGAGATAACCACAGTGGAGCCGGTGGAGATGAGGATGTGTTACCAAAGTTCCTTCCCTTTGAGGGGAAGTACGTCTCTGTTGGAGCGGTGTGGAGGCACAATGCTCCCCAAGAAGCCACTAGGGCCACCGTATTCTCCTCACGCCCTCACACAATGCGAGATGCCGTAATTCCAATAGTGGTGCCCTTGAAGGCGGCGACCGAACCTTTACAAACAAGGTTGGGGCAATCTCCACAACTTAATTGGAGGCTCCCAACAACACCATGAAGCTTCACCACAATGGAATATGGCTCTGAGGTGACCTCAACCATCTAGGGTGCTCAAACACCCAAGAGTAACAAGATCCGCAAGGGATTAGTGGGGGGAATCAAATTTCTCTTGGTGGAAGTGTAGATCGGGGCCTTCTCAACCATTCCCTAGAAAATCAACAAGTTTGATTGGTTAGGGAGAGAGATCGGGCGAAAATGAGCTTTGGAGCAACAATGGAGTTTGGGGGAGGAAGAGGTGAGTCTTCTTGGAGAAGAAGACCCCCTTTTATAGTGGGGAACAAATCCAACCGTTATGCTCTCCTCAGCCCACACACAAGTGGTACTACCGCTCCAGGAGTGGTACTACCGCTTCCTATAGGAAGCCAAGGAGAAAGAAGAAACATGGGAGAACAAAGGACTGGGCGGTAGTAGTAGCGGTGGTAGGGGCGGTACTACCGCTCCTACTTCCACTTGTCATCTAGGGTAAAAAAAGGTAGCACGGTAGAGACCCGGAGGTACTACCGTAGAACCCGACACGAAATGTCGAGACCACAGTCGAGAGTGGTAGTACAAGCGATACTAGCAGCGGTACTACCGCCCATAAGCGGTACTACCGCTTGCAGCTCTCCACCACTTCTTCAGCAAGATAGATGGACAACTCCAAAGAAGCGGAAAGAGGCGATGGGTGCAATATGAGTGTGTACATGATGATTCCACCCAACCTTTCCGAAGTGGACCCCCTCTTGATAGTACGGTTATCCCTACGACTCAAGTCCACCAAAAAAGAAACGCAAGAAAGAAAACCGTCTTCACTCTGAAACTCCGAGGGGCACGAATCGTCTTGTGCCATATACTTGATAGTCTGAAATGATCAATGCACACGATTAGTCCGCGAACATATTGTCATCAATCACCAAAACCACTTAGGGAGAAATATGCCCTAACAATCTCCCCCTTTTTGGTGGATTGATGACAATATGGGATTTGCACTAAAGATATAGCAATGAGGCGTGCAGACCCACAGTCTACAAAATATAGACGGGCTCCCCCTAGATGTGTGCACTACTTTAGATATGCTTTTGGAATGCAAAGTGCACACATTTAGGATCAACACTCCCCCTATATTTTATAGACCAAGCAATACTTGCAAAAACATGATAATCAAGATAGCAGGCAAGTAATAACATGTGAGCATATAGATAAGGGCATAACCATAAGATACATCTCACAAGCAACGACAAATAATATCAAGAAGTACTTGACATATTAGATAGAGATAGGGTAGTTAATATGTCTCACACCATATGGTCTCGAACTCATAAGACAGGCACAAACCAAAGCAAATGAAACAGTTCGAGCGATGAAAGCAAAGGCAAATAAGAGGACACACACTCGACGCTCAGCACAGAAAATCACTAAACTCTCTCCCCCTTTGGCATCGAGACACCAAAAGGGCAGAGAGTACACCTAAGAACAAGACTAAGAACGAAGGTGGTAGCAGCACTCCACGACATCACCAATCGTGCTCCTCCTCCTTAGACTTCTCTGTAGCAGGTGGTGGACCTCCAGTTCCCTCATCAGAATCAGTCCACGGGCAGTGCACTCTGACCCAAGCATCCTCATCAGTGATCCTGTCCTTGGAGCCACTAGAAACGTTGAGGCCAACCTGCCTCATGATGGCCTTGTCACGACTTCGGGCCTTCTTTGCATCCACGTGAGCCTTGTACTGTCCCTTGGCCTGGAGGCAGAACAACTTCTTCATCTTCTGCTTGAGCTTCTTAGCCCAAGAGGGCTCCTCTGACAGTGGCTCATAGTCTAGCTCATCATCATCATCATCAGACCTGACAGTGCAATGCTCTGGTGGAGTAGCAGTAGACGTCCCCCACTTCTCCTTCTATCTCAGCTGAATAACATCATGAGACACTAAGTCTCCAGTGACAAGCTCCTCATCCGGAAACGAAGAAGCCCATGTCTCCTCAATAAGCTGCATCAAATAAGGACCATAGTGATGCACTTATGCTCCAAGACTGCAGAGCGAAGTTCTGACCACATGACATGAGAAACATCCAACACCTCTTGAGAGCCCTGCTGCTTCTGGCAGAAGAGAAGTAGGTCCACCAGAAAGGAGTGCACCATATCCTAGTTGCCAACGCGAGGGAACAGAGTGTTCTTGAAGATCCGATGCATGATATCCAGAAAGGGCCATAGCTCATAAGAGACGTGCCCAGTCTCAGACACCTTCCTGGTAGAGAAAGGCCAAAGAGCCTCCTTGTGAGTAGCAGAAACATCCCGGTGAGGGCGAAACCCAATTGGGGTTTGGGCGCCCTTATCATCGTAAGATAGACTCTCCATGAAGCTTTTCCAAGGCGCTGACAGACACCAACCATTGGTCATCCAAGTAAGAGTCCTTTCCTCATCATGTCCAAAGTGCACTGTGGCGTAGAACTGAGCCACAAGCTCCGCATCAAAGTCCTTGTTGAATGAGATGATCCTCTTGATATCAAGCTCCTCACATCTCTACAAAGCGGCTCCAAAGTAAGCCAAGTCCTTCTCCATGTGAGTGAGATCAACTGACTTGACTTTCACATACAGATTCTTCTTCCCCTTCAACACATCATGATAGATAGACTGCTGAAACTTGTTCCAAAACGGGAGACTGACAAGCGATGGATCCTGAGGCACCTGGTAGGGATTGCGCTTACGTGCCACACAGAACTCCATGGCAGACATCTCATGAGCACCCTTGTTCCCCTTGCCCTTGGAAGCAATTACTTTGACGCTCTGTCTTGGCTGCACGCTAGAGCCACTTTCTAGCACACTGGAGCCACTTGGAGGCACATCAGCAGAACAATAACGTTTGGAGCCACCGGTACGTGCGGGATTCTTGCGACGAGCCTGATGCCCGGAGCTACTACCACCTGGAACACACACACACACACACACACACAAAAGCAAGAAGGAACACAGGAGTAAACACATTGCATAAGCCAAAGAAAAAGAGAGACACAAGAGGGAAGGTTGAATGGAAAGAATTGGAAATTGGCAGCTCTAGGCGGTAATACCGCTCCTCCCAGCGGAAGTACCGCTCAAGGCGGAAGTCAACGGGGCTGACAACTGTCACGGAGAGATCCGGTACTATCGGAGGTTCCAAATTCAATTTTTTGCGGCTAAACCTTAAATCTACCTACTCTAGCAGTCTCCCAAGTCCTACTCATGCCTCGATTTGACCAAAAATTGAAGAAAGCAATGAATCGAGCCCTAGACCTAGATTCAAGAAATAGAATCATAGGAGAGAGGAACGGGGGCAATACCGGCCTCCAAGACACGAGGAGAAGGTGGGGATCGATCCCACCGGTCGGAATCGAGGGAGACAGCCCGGAACCGGTGGCCCGGTGGCGGCCCACCGGTGCTTCCTTCGTTGCCTGAGAGGGAGATGGAAGAGGAGGCGAGAGTGAATGGGCATGGGGGAGTGGAAACTCCCCCTGCCCGACTCATAACCCCCACTCCCAGTCACTAGTAGTAACCCACGGCAGGAGGCCAGGTAGTACTGCTCAGGCAGTAGTACCGGGGAGCAGGGCGGTAGTACCGCTAATAATCAGTAGTACCTCCCGGACTCCGCGGTAGTACCGCACAGGCGGTGATCTCTAGTACGCAACTTTATTCTTGTAGACTCGTGTTGGGCCTCCAAGCGTAGAGTTTTGTAGGACAGTAGCAATTTTCCCTCAAGTGGATGACCTAAGGTTTATCAATTCGTGGGAGGCGTAGGATGAAGATGGTCTCTCTCAAACAACCCTGCAACCAAATAATAAAAAGTCTCTTGTGTCCCCAACACACCAAATACAATGGTAAATGGCATAGGTGCACTAGTTCGGCGAAGAGATGGTGATACAAGTGTAATAATGATAGTAGATATTGATTTTTGTAATAGGAACAATAAAAAACAGCAATGTAGCAAGTAACAAAAGTGAGCACAAATGGTATTGCAATGCTTGAAAATGAGGCCTAGGGTTCATACTTTCGCTAGTGCAATCTCTCAACAATGCTAATATAATTGGATCGCATAACAATCCCTCAACGTGCGATGAAGAATCACTCCAAAGTTCCTATCTAGCGGAGAACATAAGAAGAAATTGTTTGTAGTGTACGAAACCACCTCAAAGTTATTCTTTTCGATCAATCTTTCCAAGAGTTCTTACTAAAATGGCACCAAGTTATCCTTTCCGATCGATCTATCCAAGAGTTCGTACTAATAACACCATATGCTACACATCAACCAACTCTAATGTCACCTAGATACTCCAATGTCACCACGAGTATCCGTGAGTTGATTATACGATATGCATCAAACAATTTCAGATTCATAATACTCAATCCAACACAAAGAACCTCAAAGAGTTCCCCAAGATTTCTACCGGAGAAACAAAGACGAGAACATGCATCAATCCCTATGCATAGATTACCCTAATGTCACCTCAGGAATCCATGAGTTGAGTGCCAAAAGACATATCAAGTGAATCAATATGACACCCCATTGTCACCACGGGTATTCATAGCAAGACATACATCAAGTGCTCTCAAATCCATAGAAGTATTCAATCCGATAATAATGAAATCTCAAAGGGAAAACTGAATTCATCACATCAAGATAGAGAGGGAGAAACACCATATGATCCAACTATATTAACAAAGCCCGCGATACATCAAGATCGTGCCAAATCAAGAACACGAGAGAGAGAGATATTAAACACATAGCTACTGGTACAAACCCTCAGCCCCGAGGGTGGACTACTCCTTCCTCATCATGGTGGCCATAGGGATGATGAAGATGGCCTCCAGTGATGATTTCCCCCTCGGCAGGGTGCCGGAACAGGGTCTAGATTGGTTTTTCATGGCTATAGAGGCTTGCGGCAGCGGAACTTCTGATCTAGGGTTATTTCAGGAGGTTTCTGTATATATAGGATTTTTCAGCGTTGGAATCACGCGAAGATGGGCCTCAGGGGGCCCACCACCCACCAGGGCACGCCAGGGGGGCTGGCGCGCCCTGATGTCTTGTGGGCCGCAGGGCCCCCCCTCTGGTGGTTCTTTGCTCCATTATTTCTCTCTTCTTCCAAAAAAAATCGTCAAAAAGTTTCGTCCAATTCCGAGAACTTTTATTTCTTCACAAAAAACAACACCACAGTAGTTCTGCTGAAAACAGCGTCTGACCGGGTTAGTTCCACTCAAATCATACCAAAACCATATAAAATTGTTGTAAACATGGCATGAATACTTCATAAATTATAGATACGTTGGAGACGTATCAGGCGACAGCAAGCAGGAGCAAAAGAGGGAAAAAGGAGGCTTATGCAAAACGAGAGAAAAAGCAAAGAAAGCCTTGGGGAAGGACAAGAAACAACAGCAAAGGCAGAGACATTTCAAGTACAAAAGCAAGAGAAAAGAGAAGCAAACTTGAAGCGACTCAAAACACACATAAAGACCTCGAAACAACAAAAAGCCTACTCGAGGAGTAACCTCTTAAAGAGAGGGCAGTGACCGAAGTCACCTATGTTTAAGTCAATTGGTATGGCACCGCGAAGATTTTAACCTTGGGCCCATGACCAAAACTCATCTTTGAAGCACAAGTACCATCAAGAATGGCTAATGTGAATGACTTGATTGATTTATGCATAATGGGGGGAGGGAGAGTTCATTGAGAGAACAACACTCCCCCTATGTCCATGCCTACATCTAGAATAAGATAAAATGATGAATGCGGTGGGGTGTGCCTAGATTCAAGCCACATTTCTCGAATCAATGATATTTAGCTCATCCCTTAACTCGCGAAATCTTGCTTCATCTAGAGGCTTGGTGAAAATATCCGCTAGTTGCTCTTGAGTGTTGATGTAGATGATCTCAATATCTCCACGCTTGATGTGATCCCGAATGAAATGATGGTGAATCTCAATGTGCTTCATCTTGCTATGTTGCACCGGATTGTGAGATATCTTGATAGCACTTTCATTGTCACATAGAAGAGGCACTTTGTCACAAGTGACACCGTAATCCTTTAAAGTTTGCCTCATCCATAGCAATTGTGCACAACAACTTGCGGCGGCTACATACTCGGTCTCAGTGGAAGAGAGTGACACACAATTTTGCTTCTTCGAAGACCAACTCACCAAAGAGCGACCAAGGAATTGGCACCCTCCGGAAGTTGACTTCCTCTCCACACAATCTCCTGCCCAATCCGAGTCTGAATAACCCATGAGATCAAATCTTGCTCCTTTAGGGTACCATAAGCCAAAGTTTGGGGTATGAGGCAAATATCGAAAGATTCGCTTGACTGCCACATAGTGGCTTTCCTTAGGTGCAGCTTGAAACCATGCACAAATTCCCACACTCAACATGACATCCGGTCTAGATGCACAAAGGTAAAGCAAGGATCCAATCATGGAGCGATATACCTTTTGATCCACCGCTTTACCATTGGGATCACTGTCAAGCTTGCATTTGGTGGGCATGGGAAACTTGACAGGCTTGACATCATCTAGCTTGAATCTCTTGAGCATGTCTTGGGTATACTTGGCTTGGTTGATGAATGTTCCTTCTCTTCTTTGCTTGACTTTGAACCCAAGAAAGAACTTCAACTCTCCCATCATAGACATCTCAAACTTCTCGGTCATTAGGGAGGCAAACTCATCATTGAAAGATTTGTTAGGAGAACCAAATATAATATCATCAACATATAGTTGGCATATGAACAAATCCCCTTTGACCCTCTTAGTAAAATGAGTAAGATCAATTTTCCCAATTTCAAACCCACGATCTTGCAACAACTCGGTAAGGTGCTCATACCATGCACGTGGGGCTTGTTTAAGGCCATAGAGCGCCTTCTTGAGTTTGTATACATGATTGGGGAGCTTGGGATCCTCGAATCCCGGGGGTTGTTTGACATATACCAACTCATTCAAAGGACCATTAAGAAAAGCACTCTTCACATCCATTTGTTGTAACTTAAAATCATGATGAGATGCATATGCAAGCAACATGCGAATAGATTCAAGATGAGCAACGGGGGCAAAGGTTTCACCATAGTCAATACCCTCGACTTGGGAGTAGCCTTGTGCCACCAATCTTGACTTGTTTAGAACCACAACACCATTCGCATCTTGCTTGTTCTTGAAAATCCATTTGGTCCCAATGACATTGTGTTCCTCCGTTGGCCTTGGCACTAATTCCCAAACTTGGTTGCGCTCGAAGTTGTTGAGTTCATCATGAATGGCTTCAAGCCAATCCTCATCATCGAGTGCCTCATGTACCTTTTGGGGTTCAACACACGAAACAAACGCGTGATGCTCACAAAAGTTTGACAATTGTTTACGAGTAGTTACCCCTTTTCTCAAGCTTCCAAGCACATTCTCCAAGACATGTTGTTGACGCTCGAGCTTGGAAGCCACCTTGGTGGCGCGGTGCTCCAAAAGTTCCTCAATAGGCATTTGAGGATCATCATCTTGAGCACCGTCTTGAGCTTGCTCTTGATCTTGAGTAGCCTCTTGATCTTGAGCTTGCTCGGTGTCATGAACTTGATCTTGGGCATCTCTTGGTGCGACACCATCATCATGAGGTTGATCTTGTCCTTGATCTCGTTCACTTGGTTGAGGGTCTTCACTTTGTTCTTCGAAAGCGTGTGGGTCTAGCGTTGGTGATGGCTCCACTTGTGTAGAGCATTGTCCTTCTCCTTCGACCACAAGGGGAGTATTTGACCAATCCCCATTCTTCTTATGGCTTGAGGAGGAATTTCATCACCTACATCACAAAGACCACTTTGCTCCACTTGGGAGCCATTATTTTCATCAAAATCCACGTTACACGTCTCCTCAATGAGTCTGGTGGACTTGTTGAGGACACGGTAAGCATGAGAGTTTGTAGCATAACCAACAAATATGTCCTCTTGAGCTCTAGGTTCAAAATTAGACAAACGAATACCTTTCTTGAGAATGAAATACTTACAACCGAACACCCGAAAGTACTTGAGGTTGGGCCTGTTACCGGTAAGTATCTCATATGGAGTCTTGTTCAAGCCTTTGCGGAGGTAGAGCCGATTTGATGCATGACATGCGGTGTTGATGGCTTCGGCCCAAAAGTTGTACCGAGATTTGAATTCCTCCATCATGGTCCTTGCCGCGTCCATCAACGTCTGGTTCTTCCTCTCTCCTACACCATTTTGTTGAGGGGTATATGGTGCGGCATATTGGTGCTTGATCCCCTCATCTCTAAGAAACTCATACAAGGTGTAGTTCTTGAACTCGGTGTCATTGTCACTTCTAATCATCAATATCTTTGATTCATGTTGACGTTGAGCTTCATTAGCAAAGTTGATGATGGTTTGTTGGGTCTCACTCTTCCTCTTGAAGAAGTACACCCAAGTATATCTTGAGTAATCATCCACAATCACCTAGCAATATTTTCATCCCCCAAGACTGTTAAAGGATGGAGGACCAAAGAGATCCATGTGAAGGAGCTCCAAGGGCCTCTTCGAGTAGATGACAGTCGTGGGTCGGTGAGCCATTTCATGAAGCTTCCCTTTGATACAAGCACTGCAAGCACGGTCTTTGGCAAAACTCACATTTGTTAGTCCACGAACCTGGTCCCCTTTGAGGATACTTTGCAAAGATCTCATATTGACATGGGCTAGTCAGTGATGCCAAAGCCATCCCACATCAACTTTAGCCATTAGGCAAGTCGCGATCTTAGTGGGTCGCTCCGAAAAGTTCACCACATAGAGACCGTTCTCGACATGCCCAACACATGCTGCTTTAAGAGTCTTGCTCCACAAAAGGGCCACAGTATCAAGATCAAAGAATGTTGCAAAGCCCATAAATGCAAGTTGACGAACGGAAAGCAAATTGTATGCAAGGGACTCAACAAGCATGACCTTCTCAATAGATAAATCTTGAGAGATGACCACCTTACCAAGTCCCAATACCTTAGATGTTGAAGCATCACTGAATTGGACATGGGTGGGCATAGATGGAATTGGATGCACATCCACCACCAAGTCCTTGCTCCCGGTCATATGATTTGTCGCTCCATGATACGTCTTCAATGTATCTATAATTTATGAAGTATTCATGCCATCTTTACAACAATTTTATATGGTTTTGGTATGATTTGGATGGAACTAACCCGGACTGATGCTGTTTTCAGTAGAACTACCATGGTGTTGTTTTTTGTGCAGAAATAAAAGTTCTCCAAATGCAACAAAACTTTTTGATGATTTTTTGGAACAAAAGAGGCGCTAGAAGCTTCGTGGGAGGACCAGAAGGGGAAGGAGGTGAGAATAAGACACCTGGGTGTGCCAGGAGGCCCAGGCGTGCCCAGGTGGGTTGTGCCCACCTCGAGGCCCATCTTCGCATGATTCCAATGCTGAAAAATCCTATAAATAGATAAACCATCAGAAATAACCCTAGATCAGAAGTTCCGCCGCCGCAAGCCTCTGTAGCCAAGAAAAACCAATCTAGACCCCGTTCCGGCACCCTACCGGAGGGGGAAATCATCACCGGTGGCCATCTTCATCACCCCGGAGGCCACCATGATGAGAAGGGAGTAGTCCACCCTCGGGGCTGAGGGTTTGTACCATTAGCTATGTGTTTAATCTCTCTCTCTCTCGTGTTCTTGAGTTGGCACGATCTTGATGTATCGCAAGCTTTGTTAATATAGTTGGATCATATGGTGTTTCCCTCTCTCTCTATCTTGTTGTGATGAATTGAGTTTTCCCTTTGAGATTTCGTTTTCTCGGATTGAATACTTTTATGGATTTGAGAGCACTTGATCTATGTCTTGGCACTCAACTCGCGGGTTCCCGAGGTGACATTGGGATAATCTATGCATAGGGGTTGATGCATGTTTTCATCCTTGTTTCTCCGGTAGAAATCTTGGGGCACTCTTTGAGGTTCTTTGTGTTGGACTGAGTATTATGAATCTGAAATTATTTGATGCATATCGCATAATCAACTCACGGATACTCGCGGTGACATTGGAGTATCTAGGTGACATTAGAGTTGGTTGATGTGTATCATATGATGTTATTTTAGTGTGAACTCTTGGTTAGATCGATCGGAAAGAATAGCTTGGTGTTATTTTAGTACGAACTCTAGGATAGATTGATCAGAAATAATAGCTTTGAGGTGGTTTTGTACCCTACAAACAATTTCTTCTTATGTTCTCCGCTAGATAGGAACTTTGGAGTGACTCTTCATCGCACGTTGAGGGATGGTTATATGATCCAAATTATATTAGCATTGTTGAGACATTGCACTAGCGAAAGTACGGACCCTAGGCCTCATTTTCAAGCATTGCAATACCGTTTGTGCTCCGTTTTATCAATTGCTACCTTGCTGTTTTTTATTGTTCCTATTACAAAAATCAATATCTACTATCATTACTACACTTGTATTACCATCTCTTCGCTGAATTAGTGCACCTATACAATTTACCATTGTATTTCGTGTGTTGGGGACACAAGAGACTCTTTGTTATTTGGTTGCAGGGTTGTTTGAGAGAGACCATCTTCATCCTACGCCTCCCACGGATTGATAAACCTTAGGTCATCCACTTGAGGGAAAATTGCTACTGTCCTACAAAACTCCGGCTTGGAGGCCCAACACGAGTCTACAAGAACAAGTTGTGTAGTAGACATCAAGCTCTTTTCTGGCGCCGTTGCTGGGGAGGTGAGTGCTTGAAGGTATATCTTTAGATCTTGCAATCAAATCTTTTAGTTTCTTATTTATCACTAGTTTGGTTTATAAAAAGAAAACTACAAAAAATTGATTTGAGGTGGTCTCATGTTGTTCATCTTTATAATGTCTTTCTTGAAAATGATGGATCGGAAAATTGTGCTCAATTGTTAGAAGAAGAATTCTATAAAATGTTTGGCATAAAATCCATGAATGATGAGCATGATTGCAATGTTGCTAGTATGAAATCTTTGAATACCCATGATGCTAGTGCTATGTTTGATGAAGATGATATTTTTAGTCCCCCAAGTTTTGATGAGAAAATTTATTATGATGAATGCATGCCTCCTATTTATCATGATTATATTGATGAAAGTGGATTTGGAGAGGTCATGACTTTATTTAGTGATGAATCCACTATTTTGAAGAGGTTTCAATTGATTATGACAACAAAGTTGCTATCTATGATGATTATGGTGATGACATATATGCTATATTGAATAATCATAACCATGAAACTTGTCATCATGATTTTACTTTTCAATCACATGATAGTTATTTTGTTGAATTTGCTCCCACTACTATTCATGAGAATAAATTTTCTTATGTGGAGAGTAAAAAAAATTCTATGCTTGTGGATCATGAAAAGAATGCTTTATGTGATATCTATATTGTTGAATTCATTCATGATGCTACTGAAAATTATTATGAGAGAGGAACATTTGCTTTTACATATCTCAATAATATCAAGTTTCCTCTCTATGTGTTGAAAGTTTTGAAGTTGCACTTGTTTTGCCTTCCTATGCTAGTTGATTCTTGCTCCCAAAAATTATTTACTCACAAAATCCCTATTCATAGGAAGTGGGTTAGGCTTAAATGTGCTTGCCATGTGCTTCATTATGCTCTCTTTGTGTTTCAATTCTTATCTTTTATGTGAGCATCATTGAAATCATCATGCCTAGCTAAAAGACATTAAAGAAAAGCGCTTGTTGGGAGACAACCCAACATTTATACCTACTGGTTTTGTGTGTTCACATGATTAAGCTACTGTAGTAATCATGTTTTATAGCTTTTGTTTCAATAAAGTGCCAAGTAAAGCCTTTGGGATAGTCTGGATGATAGTTGACTTGATTCTGTGCAAAAACAGAAACTTTTGCTTCCAGTAACAGAATTATTTAATTCCACTGGAGCGTTAAAAAACTCTGAATTTTTTACATATGATTTATATAAAAATTTCCTACGTTTTCCAACATTTTAAGATTTTTTGGAGTGGGAGAAGTATGACTAAAATTCAGATCTTTACGTACTATTCTGTTTTTGACAGATTCTGTTTTCAATGCATAGTTTGCTTGTTTTATAGTTTCTATGGCTTATGTTGCTTAATATAAATTGTGTAAATTGTAGATTACAGCAGGAATTATGTAGAAACAATTATGAATCTTTTCTTGACACTACCAAAGTGAATGATTTGTCTTTATCATACTAACCCATCTCACGAAGTTCCGTTAAGTTTTGTGTGATTGAAGTTTTCAAGTTTTGGGTGAGATATCGATATGAGGAGAATAAGGAGTGAGAAGACCCTAAGCTTGGGGATTCCCAAGGCACCCCAAGGTAATATTCAAGGAAGATCCAAGCAACTAAGCTTGGGGATGCCCCTGAAAGCATCCCCTCTTTCGTCTCCAACATTATCGGTAACCTCACTTGGAACTACATTTTCATTCGTCACATGATATGTGTTTTGCTTGGAGCGTCATTTTATTTTATTAGGATTTTCTTGATGTTATTTGGAATAATGTTTTATATCTTTTACTTCAATAAAAATGTCAAGTATAGCCTTTGCTATGCTTATTTTGCAAGTCTATATGTGGTTGTTTGAAAACAGAAAGTTGCACGCTCGTGCGTGAATTCTTGAGAAAAGTAAGAATGTGTTAAAATGTTGAATTTTTTTGAACAATAAGCTATGATAAATTTTCTATAGTGTGGTTTATTTTCAGAATTTTTGGAGTTAGGGAAGTTTGAGTAAAATTGCACTCTTTACAGACTGTCCTGTTTAGACAGATTGCTGTTATGTTTGCATATGTTTGCTTGTTTAATGATTCTATTTGAGGATAGGAGTATTAAATATGCAGAGGAATTTAGTATGCAATGTTAAATAATAATTTTAGTGATTTTTTACGGTATAGAATGATATGGTGTTGCATTGATTCATACTAACTTTTCTCATGAGTTCTTGTTGAGTTTTGTGTGGATGAAGTTTTTAAGATTTAGGGAAACCGTGATATAAAAGGAATTAAGGAGACACAAAAGCTCAAGATTGGGGATGCCCAAGGCATCCCAAGATAACATTTCAAGAAGTCTCAATCATCTAATCTTGGGGATGCCCCGGTAGGCATCCCACCTTTCTTCATCAACAATTATTGGTTAGCCTCGGTTGAGCCTAAGTTTTTGCTTCTTCACAAGATGTGTGCTATTCTTAGAATGTCATTTTATTTTGTTTTGCTTGATGTTTTAATAAAATACTTAGATCTAAAAAAAATTAAATGGGAGAGAGTCCTCACATAGCTACCTATTTACTTAACTACTCATTTGAGCTTCACTTATATCTTTTTGGAGTAGTTTGTTGAACACTCTCATGGTTCACTTATATTATTTTGAGAGTTGATAATAGTGATGACAATTTGCACAAGCTATAAATTTAGTCCCAAAGTGATGGATATTCAAGAGCGATATAATAAAAAAAATCATGTAGATCATTGGATATGATATGTTTGATTCCTTGCAATAGTTTTGAGATATGGAGATAATAATATGTGAGTCATGTTGGTGAGTAATTATGCTTTAGTAAGAATATTGGTGTTAAGGCTTGTGATTCCCTATGCAAGCACGAAAGTCAATAGTTACGCAATGAAGTTACATCCTACTTGTGGTGCATTATTCGGTGTTAGTTATGTTTAATGCTCGTTTATGATCGTTTTCATTTCTTGGTTGGTCGCTTCTCAATCTATTTGCTAGCCTCCATTTGTACTAAGTGGGAATACTACTTGTGCATCCAAAATCCTTAAACCCAGTTTTGCCACATGAGTCCACCATACCTACCTATATGCGGTATTTCCATGTCGTTCTAAGTAAATTTGTATGTGCCATCTCTAATTTTCAAAATGAATTTCCTTTTTGTGTGCCTGTACCGCTCATGAAGCGGCAGGGGGTGGCCAATATTTTCCATGCTAGATGCGTTATTCTCAAGATGAGTGTTTATTCACTTGTCATTGCACGAGAGTGTGGCAAAGGTAATAGGGATGCCCAGTCCCGAAATGCAAAAAAAAATATGTTGTTTAATAATAAATTCCTTGGAAAGTGTTGGTATGGAAGGCACCCGTGGATACGGCTAGCCATGGATTGTGAAAGAATGGTGGAAAAAGGAATAAACTTTATTTTCTATTTGGGAACCGCCTATGATGTATCTAGCATGGAAAGTGTTGGGAATTCTCGGTCATTTTCGTTGACGGGAAAAGTATGCCTCTCAAAATATTTTATCTCTCAATTTAAGCTTTGAGCTCTGGCACCTCTACAAATCTCTGCTTCCCTCTGTGAAGGGCCTATCTATTTACTTTATGCAATTTTTATTTTTATTTGAGTCTCCATCTTCTCTTATAAAGCACCAAATAGGGAGCACTATGATCATACCTGTGCATTGGATGTAGCTAATATTCGAGTGTGTTTCATGAATGGATCAATGATTGAGCATAATGGGCTAGGGATAGCTTTCTTTAGTGTTGATATTTTGAAAGTCATGGTTGCTTTTTGATATGCTTGAGTATTGATGTCCTCATGTCAAATTATAGACTATTGCTTTGAATCATTCAAGTCCAAAAGTCCATGCTATAAAAGAAAAGAGTATATGAGGAATATGATAGGTAGCATTCCACGTCAAAATTTCCGTCTTCAATTGCTACTTTATCATGATGAGTTCTATGAGAAAGAGTTGCTGTTATGATGCAAGGAAAAGTGATTGAAATTATCATTGATCAAACTTCTGCACTATGCTAGCATTCACACTTCATAAATTATTTCTTTTATCATTTACCTACTCGAGGATGAGTAGGAATTAAGCTTGGGGATGCTGATATGTCTCCAACGTATCTATGATTTATGAAGTATTCATGCCATGTTTACAACAATTTTATATGGTTTTGGTATGATTTGGATGGAACTAACCCGGACTGACGCTGTTTTCAGCAGAACTACCGTGGTGTTGTTTATTGTGCAGAAATAAAAGTTCTCCAAATGCAACAAAACTTTTTGACGATTTTTTTGGAACAAAAGAGGCACTAGAAGCTTTCTGGGAGGACCAGAAAGTGAAGGAGGTGCGCACAAGACACCTGGGCGTGCCAGGAGGCCCAGGCGCGCCCAGGTGTGTTGTGCCCACCTCGAGGCCCATCTTCACGTGATTCCAACGCTGAAAAATCCTATAAATAGAGAAACCATCAGAAATAACCCTAGATCAGAAGTTCCGCCACCGCAAGCCTCTGTAGCCACGAAAAACCCATCTAGACCCCGTTCTGGCACCCTGCCGGAGGGGGAAATCATCACCGGTGGCCATATTCATCATCCCGGCGGCCACCATGATGAGGAGGGAGTAGTCCACCCTCGGGGCTGAGGTTTTGTACCAGTAGCTATGTGTTTAATCTCTCTCTCTCTCTCTCGTGTTCTTGAGTTGGCACGATCTTGATGTATCGCGAGCTTTGCTAATATAGTTGGATCATATGGTGTTTCCCCCTCTCTATCTTGTTGTGATGAATTGAGTTTTCCCTTTGAGATTTTGTTTTATCGGATTGAATACTTTTATGGATTTGAGAGCACTTGATCTATGTCTTGGCACTCAACTCGTGGATTCCCGAGGTGACATTGGGGTAATCTATGCATAGGGGTTGATGCATGTTTTCGTCCTTGTTTCTCCAGTAGAAATCTTGGGGCACTCTTTGAGGTTCTTTCTGTTGGATTGAGTATTATGAATCTGAAATTGTTTGATGCATATCGTATAATCAACTCACGGATACTCGCGGTGACACTGGAGTATCTAGGTGACATTAGAGTTGGTTGATGTGTATCATATGGTGTTAGTTTAGTACGAACTCTTGGTTAGATCAATCGGAAAGAATAGTTTGGTGTTATTTTAGTACGAACTCTAGGATAGATTGATCGGAAAGAATAGCTTTGAGGTGGTTTCATACCCTATAAACAATTTCTTCTTATGTTCTCCGCTAGATAGGAACTTTGGAGTGATTCTTCATCACACATTGAGGGATGGTTATATGATCCAATTATATTAGCATTGTTGAGAGATTGCACTAGCGAAAGTACGGACCCTAGGCCTCATTTTCAAGCATTGCAATACCGTTTGTGCTCCATTTTATCAATTGCCACCTTGCTGTTTTTTATTGTTCCTATTACAAAAATCAATATCTACTATCATTACTACACTTGTATCACCATCTCTTCGCTGAACTAGTGCACCTATACAATTTACCATTGTATTTCATGTGTTGGGGACACAAGAGACTCTTTGTTATTTGGTTGCAGGGTTGTTTGAGAGAGACCATCTTCATCCTATGCCTCCCACGGATTGATAAACCTTAGGTCATCCACTTGAGGGAAAATTGCTACTGTCCTACAGAACTCTGCGCTTGGAGGCCCAACACGAGTCTACAAGAACAAGTTGTGTAGTAGACATCACTCCACTATCGAGCAACCATGACACCCCACCGGAAGCAAATTCCTACAAGAGATTAATGCTTGGATTTAGGTACCCATTTTCGAATGGGTCCTTTAATGTTAATAACAAGGGTCTTAGGAACCCAAATAGACCATTCAATGTACTCATAAGAAGAACCAACAAATTTGGCATAAACATGCCCATCACTAGCACGGCACAAAACATAAGAGGGGTTAAATTCGCCGGCTTTGTTGGTAGGGGCAATTTTTTCCTTCTTGGTATTACCACCCAATTCCTTGTTCTTCTTCTTCTCATGAGTACCCTCACCCTCCTTGACAAAGGCTTCCTTGAGCGGGAGAGGTTGCTTGTCTTGTTCTTCTTCTTCTTCTTCTTCTTAGACTTGGGTACAAACCCAAGTCCTTCCTTTCCCATAACTTCCTTTTGATTACTCAAAAGGTCATTTAGGTTCTTCTCGCCTTGTATGCATGTCACAAGGCCCTTCTCAAGTTGCTCTTTCAACTTGGCATTTTCCTCCACAAGATGCACATGCTCACAACAAGGGTTAGTAGCATGGACATTATCAATTAGAACGAAAGGAGGACATGTGGAAATATCCTTAGTTAGCTTCACTTGGAGTTGATCATGAGACTCCATGAGAGAGGCATGAACACCCTTCAAGACCTTGTGAGCCTTGTCAAGTGTATCAAAATCTTCCTTGAGTCTATCATGGCCAACCCCAAGTGAAACTTTCTCGGATTTAAGCACACGAGTAAGAACAATAGCATGATCAAGATCTTTTTGCAATTTAGCATGATCAACGTTGTGTGACTCCTCAAGAGTCAAACGAAGACCTCGCTCTTCCTCTAGAGCAATGGAGAGATCCGCAATCTCATCGGCATAGTCACGACTATGCCCCTATAACTTGGAGGTCGTATCCTCATGAGACTCAATGATATCATTGGCCTCACCAAGTTGTTCCAATAGAGCAACAAAGTGCTTATTGGATTCACCCTTGAGCTTACTCAAGAATTTGTCAAACCCATTCTCATCAACTTTCACCACCTCACTGTCATCTACACAATCTAACAATGAAGGAGTAGTAGTGATGGTGGTTTTGATGTTGGGAGTTACCTTATTGATACCTTTGGCCATTAGGCACTTGGCAATGAGGTTCTCGTTGGGGGCGCCGAAGAGAGACACCTTGGAGGGGGAAGAGATGTCAATGGACATGGTTGCCATTGCCATCCCTTCACCGCTTGTATCTTAATCAACATCATCGGAGGTGTATTCTTCATGTGCCACCAACCCCTTTGGAGGAATCTTCTTAGTGAAGTTGTTCTTGCTAGGAAAGGACTTGGCTTTGTCTTTACGAATGAGCTTGCCACCATTGTCCTCTCTCTCTCTCTTCTCATAGGGACAATCCACCACAAAGTGACTCACATTGCCGCAATTGTTGCAAGTCCTCACTCGTTGCTTGTTCTTTGAAGCACTTGAGTTGTTCTTGGTGAAGTTGGGCCTTGAGTTCCTCTTGTTACTCCAAAATTGCCTTGACGCAAGGGCCATGTGCTCGTGGTAAGCATATTTGGTGTCCTCGGGGCAACTCTCCTCTTCTTCTTCCGGAATGGCCCTAGCCTTCAAAGCAAGGGTGGTGAGCTTTTCTTTGATCAGACATGGGCAAGAGCATTGTCGGCGGTCTTGTTCATTATGTTCATGGCAATAAACTCATCCAACACTTCACTTGAGGACAAAGTGTGGAAGTCCAGTCTTTAACGAATCACGGAGGACATGGCCTTGTTGAATGGCATGATGGCCTTAAGAAACTTGCGCTTGATCCAATTGTCATCTGTATCCTTGCTCCCATGATCTTGGAGAGCAACCGCAAGAGTTGTGACCCTCCAGTAGAGATCACGAGGATCCTCATCTTCTAGCATCACAAATTCATCGGCCTCATCAAATACCACTTCAAAGTTGGACCGTTGGATGCTTGAGCTCCCCTTGTACAAAGATATGGTGTGTTCCCAACAATCCTTTGCACGAGTGAAGGGCCGCAAGTGAGATAGATCTTCGGGAGGAACCGTGGCTTAAAGGATGAACAAGGCAGAGTGATTGTATTGATTGTCCGCCTCTTCTCTTGGAGTGAAATTGTTTGGATCATGCGGGTAGAAGCCTTGCTCGATGATTCTCCAAAGATTTGTTGAGTTGTGATTCAAATGAGACTTGATGCAAAAAACCCAATTAGCAAAATCACCCTTAACAAGCTTAGGATGAGGACCAAGATGGTTAATATGAGGTGTAGGTACCGGTCCTCCATAGACCGGGGAGGGGGAACCGAGGCAAAGGTTCTCGTCCCATTCTTGTTATGAGGGGAAGAAGTTTGAGTACCTTTAGCCGCTTCCTTGCCAGAATTGGCCTCCGACTCCGATGCGGTGGGATTAACCACAAGTAAAGGATCGGGTGTAGATTTCAACCCCTCAAGCAATTCTTTAAGCATGGACTTGACTTCGGTCGTCATAGACGTCTTAAGTGAAGCCATAGCTTCATTTAAGTCATCTCGTGTGATCAAAGTCAACTCCACGGCCTCGGGCACTTCCTCCCCAGTGTCAACCATACTCTTTGGGTGGTGAAACCCTTAATAAAGAGACGAGGATCTGTTACCAATTGAAAGGATCGATATGGTTGACTAGAGGGGGGGTGAATAGGCAACTACCAATTTTTAGCTTTTATTTACAAATTAGGTAAGCAACAAGTAGGTTGTCTAGAGTGCAACTAGGTGAGCAACCTATATGATGCTAACAACAACTACTACAAGTGCAAGCAAAGGATACAACACAATAATAGCTTTGCTCAAAGTAAAGGTAAGAGATAACCACAAGTGGAGCCGGTGGAGACGAGGATGTGTTACCGAAGTTCCTTCCCTTTGAGGGGAAGTATGTCTCTGTTGGAGCGGTGTGGAGGCACAATGCTCCCCAAGAAGCCACTAGGGCCACCATATTCTCCTCACGCCCTCACACAATGCGAGATGTCGTGATTCCACTAGTGGTGCCCTTAAAGGCGGCGATCGACCCTTTACAAACAAGGTTGGGGCAATCTCCACAACTTAACTGGAGGCTCCCAACAACACCACGAAGCTTCACCACGATGGAATATGGCTCCGAGGTGACCTTAACCGTCTAGGGTGCTCAAACACCCAATAGTAACAAGATCCGCAAGGGATAGTGGGAGGGAATCAAATTTCTCTAGGTGGAAGTGTACATCGGAGCCTTCTCAACCAATCCCTAGAAAATCAACAAGTTTGATTGGCTAGGGAGAGAGATCGGGCAAAAATGAGCTTTGGAGCAACAATGGAGTTTGGGGAGGAAGAGGTGAGTCTTCTTGGAGAAGAAGACTCCCTTTTATAGTGGGGAACAAATCCAACCACTCTCCTCAGCCCGCACACAAGCGGTACTACCACTTCCTATAGGAAGCCAAGGAGAAAGAAGAAACAGGGGAGAACAGAGGACTGGGCGGTAGTAGCAGCGGTGGTAGGGGCGGTACTACCGCCTCTACTACCGCTCCTACTTCCGCTTGTCATCTAGGGTAAAAAAGGTAGCATGGTAGAGACCCAGAGGTACTACCGTAGAATCCGACACGAAAAGTCGAGACCACAGCCGAGAGCGGTAGTACAAGAGGTACTAGTAGCGGTACTACCGCTGCTGCCCGGGGTACTACCACTTGCAGCTCTCCACCACTTCTTCAGCAAGATAGATGGACAACTCCAAAGAAACGGAAAGAGGCGATGGGTGCAATATGAGTGTGTACGTGATGATTCCACCCAACTTTTCCAAAGTGGACCCCCTCTTGATAGTACGGTTATCCCTATGACTCAAGTCCACCAAAAAGAAACGCAGGAAAGAAAACCGTCTTCACTCTAAAACTCCGAGGGGCACGAATTGTCTTGTGCCATATACTTGATAGTTTGAAATGCTCAATGCAGATGATTAGTCCACGAACATATTGTCATCAATCACAAAAACCACTTAGGGAGAAATATGCCCTAACACCAGTGTGTGGCTGGGCTGGGGCATCCAGCTTTAGATGTTAGGGTTTGGTGTGATGTCCATTTGGTATTAGGCCCGGATATTCGGCACACCTTCATCAATGGAATAGGAGTAGCAACAGATGTTGCCTAGATGGTGGCTTCAAGTTGATTGATGTGTTACTTTGTATGGTCTCTGTGAATAATTAATAAAATGGCAGCCGGCATCGTCCAGATGCAGAGGCCGGGGGACTATCCTCCTTTTCAAAAAAAAAATACCAGTAGTCCGAGTCATATAGGCCACTTCTCGTATTCAAGACTCAAGCTCTTTGAATGGGTCTTGGAGTTCTAGCCCTCTCCATTGAGTTTATTCAAGTAGGTGAACTAGGAGCCTCCACTCTTGGGATTTGTATTGGCTGGGGGTCCTTATAAAAGACCAAGGCTAGAGGTGGTAGACGTGAGGGTATATCAACAATTGTTGGTCAACTAGTCTATGAAGAGTTAAGAATGAAGAGGTAGTGCATGGTCCCTGGTAAACTAACACACCATTTCCCCTATTAAGGATTTTTTGTGTGTCTTCTTTTTTTGATTTTGTCTTTTATCTTCTCTTCTCTTTAGCTTTGTCTTTTATCTTCTCTTCTCCCTTGATTTGTCGAAACTAGTTGTTTGGATTTCTATTGAGATGACTTTGAATTTACCACCTAGGTACCACATAAGACTATTGTGACCTACTAACACGATCAACTATGCCCATGATACCTTGTAATACCAACAATTTTGAACATCAAAAGTACTCGTCCATTTCAAATTAATTGAACTTCGAGCTTTGTCCAATGTTAAATTTTGTATATTTGACCAAATATATTGAAAACTATGCTAAAATTTACAACAAATATATATAGTACTCTAAAAAATGTATATTATGATGAATATAATAAAACCAATATGATGTTATATATGTTAAGATATCTTCCTACGAGGGCTTTAATTAATAGAAACACTATGGCTCGGCCGACTGATCTTTCTGCGCGCGTTGACCCCTCCATGGCTGACGGTTCTGATTTTGATCGGACAGCTCGAGAGCAACTTCTACTCATAGTCTAGGTTTACAACTTTGCCTCTGTTGCAACCTTTCAACCACGACAAGTGGTCTGTTGTAGACCGACCAGGCGCGAGGGAGGGCGGCGGCTTGTTCCCCCAGCGACCACGACCAACGTAGATCTCCATGGCAACGACGATGAAGATACAGGACCCTGCCACTGAAGACCTCCCCGACTCAGTCAGGTATCGGCATCAGCAAGAACAACCTAGCCGAAGCCGCCATGAGCAAAGTTGATTGCACGGGCGAGAGGATGGTGACTACAAGAAGGCTCTTATTGCACAAGATTCTTTTCTCGCGATGATTTCAATAGAGACCGCCGATACGTGTTAATTATTTTTCTTCCACAACAGAGGCCATGTTTCAAAAGAAAAAGAAACATTTCTTTTTTTAAGAAATAGTACGGAGTGATTGCAACAAGACTAGCGCAATGTTGACAATGAAAGCATACCGTCCACCCCACCATAACCCTAGACGCCACACCTCCGGTGATCTTCACACCTAGCCATGGAAATCACCATCCAACCCACTCTTTCTCTCCGGCGTGCTGGTTTACCCCCATTGGGTGTCATCTCCATGGTGGTCCAGGCTTCCATTGCTCTTGGTTTTGATTTCTCTCATGGGATGGGTCTCTTGCAAGAGATCTGGAGATCCATGAGACGTATGGTGCACCCCTTTGATGATTCTGGCCACTTCATCATGGTGGTTTCCTTCGCAAGGCACAACTTCTGCTTGACTGAAGAAAATGTTGCACTAGCCCTTGAGGCGGCGATTGGTGGATATTGTTCTTCTTTGAAGGTATTGTTTACGTGATCGTGTTTTCTCTTTCCATGTGTCATGCAAAGAGGTTGGTTTTTTCATCTTGCATCAACGCAATCATGTTTGCCCTCAATTCAAGTGTCATCTTCATCTCTGGGGGCATGGAGGTCCAGATTGGTTTAAGGAGTTCAAATCTTGGCAAGTTGAGTGCAATGAGGAATGGACCCTAGTTAGCCCATCCAAACATAGGGCATGACTAGGTTTAGCTGCAATGATGGATGCCCCTGCAAAATCCTCTTTGTGTTCCAAGGATGTTAATCATTCTCGCAAGAAGTTGCATTTTGCTACGTTCCTTAATTATGATGCATGCAAAGGTTATCGCTACAATGCTACAGCTGAGGAAGTTTCTATAGTTCAGCATGATGCGGGTTATACACTCGATCCACACGAATTGGTAGTTTCACATGCTACGACGTCAGAGCCTATCTTGAGGGTTTGCAGTTCGTCGCCGGTGACCTCCTTGCTAGAGATGATGTCGGGATTGCAATTTGGATCTGTTTCGCCGGCAACCCGTTATTTTCGGAATACGGTGCATGGCAAAAATAATGGGATAATCATTTCTCTGTCATGTTTCCTTTGGAGGGTTCCATGCAATATCCGTTAATCCTTTCGGATGATGATTCCTCTGAACCTGAAGATGATGGGCTTTGCTCCACCCCACCTAGTACCTTATTGGGCCCTGGTCCTTCTGTGAGCCCGGTACGATCACCCAGCAAGTCTCCTTTGGAAATTGTTCGGGACTTGCAAGGTTTAGATGAACTTGTGGAAGAAATTGTAGCACATGTTTGGGACTGTTCACGTTGCTTGCGTATGGGACATAATTTGGATAAGTGCACGAACAACATCCGTTGCTGTAATTGTTTCTGGCTCGGTCACGTTAAGCAAGGCTGCACGAGGTCACATCCTGAATTAAAGGTTTGGGTTCCCAAACATAGTAGCCCAACTACCAACCTCGAGTCCCGTGCCTTTAAGCATACCACCCCGGACTCTTCGTTCTCCCAAACAGTGCAAAGATCCCCTGCCAAAACCCCCGATTCCCCTCCTCTGCAGCCACCTCATTCTCCATTGCCATCTCCAGGCCATACGCCGCCCCCAGGCCGCACGATACCTCCTCATCAACCATCCATGGCGAACTACGAGCTTGACCCGTGGCGATTCCTGCCGGCGGGACATGACATTGTCGACGCTGGCCCTCATCGACTGCCGCGCATGTTCTACACCCCGGCTCGCACTCCTCCTCGCCACCATGAATCCTACATGGTGGGGATTGTCGAGCCCCTACCACAACCAGAGGATGTGCCTCTTCTTCGTCAACAAGTCCGAGACTTCATCCTCGATGAGCTCCAACTACCGGTACTGTCCACTCAAACCTGGTTTCAAGGGGTTGGTCTTTATCAGATGCAAGACCCGGTTGTCCGTAGTGCACTGGTCAATCATAAGCCATGGCCGCTAGGGTTGGATCAGCATGGGGAGGAAATCTTTGTTAGATTCATTAATCATGATGATGGAGAGGGTTTTAGAGCATTACAATGGCATCGAACAGGTTGGCTTAAGTTTATTGGAGTCCCTCTTGATTACCACAATGCTGAGAATCTGGCAGAGGTTGTGGGTACTTTCGGACAATATCAGTACTGGAACCATGATGATGATCGTTTGGTCCGTTCATTGGTTTTTGCTTCATTCCCTGACAACTTGCTAGTGCCGAGAGATGTAGTTTTTCGTCAGTTTGACACTGTTGGAGGAGCTGTAGTTTCATGGACAACATCTTGCCACATACTAACTCATGCGTTTGCTGAGTAGTTACCCCAAGATGAGGATATGATGCCTCTGGTTGGCAATCCCCACCCTATGCCTGGGCATCTCCAGCCAAACGAGAACTTTTGGGCAGTGCCACCTTACCCTGCGCTCGGATGGAATGATGTGCCGCAGCCCCTACACCCTGAACAACAACAACAGCCAAAGCAAGATCAGCAGGAAGGTTGGGGCCAGCCATGGCAAGATCCAGTTGAGGAGCCAACAAATGAACAGCCACAGGTGCATCAAGATCAAGCTTCCATGGTTTTGAACCCATCAATGGGCTCAAATGACTCCTCTCAGTTGGGCAATCAGTTTGTTGTTGATGGGCCTCCGGTGGACCAACTACTTGATGGACCTCAACCAGTGCTTGAGTTAGCAGATGGGCTGGCTGGCCCAGTTGATCAACAACAGGTGGGAGCATTACAGGTTGTGGAGGATGCTCACTTTGTTCAGCCACCGATGCAGCAAGTAGAGGATCATATTGCAGATCAAATTCAGAATAACAAACTTGTGGAAGGACCAGTGGAAGATGGCTAGTTCCTGGAAGATCTAGAGGTGGCAGTACACAATAACAACCTTGTTATTATTCCATAACAACCACCACTACAGCCACCTCTGTTTGTTGGTGCAGCTAGAGTTATCTTCGGCCCAATACTCCCACCTGAGATGATCTGGCAGAGAACTTTTGAATCACTGCTACCTAGCTTTCTGACATCAAAGGTACCCAGGCAGTTGTCATTGCAAACTGACATTGTGTCATTGAAGAGATCTTGGATGCAAGCTTTTCACGAAGAGATGCCATTCAGCTGGCCACAGGTTCAGCCATATGATCAACAACATTCCCTGCCTCTGTTGCCCTCTCCTTCCCGACCTGTTGCACGCAAATTGTCTTTTGGGGATAATCCAAGCATGCCAGCTCACCAGGCTAGCCCGGTTCAGCAACTGCAAGGTCCCACTGGCAACATCTCACAGCCTGTTCCTCAATTCAAGAGCTCACCTTCTGCCAAGAGGAGGGCCAAGAAACCTAAGAGTCTGGTTGCCCCTCGTTCTGATTTCTCTGACAGGAGAATGACTCACAGCGCTGCTAAGCTGTAGGGTTTCAAGCCTACCTCAGCCATCCCCGTCAAGCCATGGCCACCACGTCAACCAAGAGCCAAGAAACCCAAGACCCTGGTGTCTCATGATCACGAGTCCAATTCCAAGAAGACAGAAGATGGTCCTCCTCCAACACCTATCAATGTCATGCAGACTCTTGGTGCTTCTTTGGGCATCTCAACTGAGAAACTAACAGTGGAGCAGCTTATGGCTGAACCCAAGCAGTCCCAAGACACCCCTGTGCCCAATGATAAGTGAAGCATTATGTTCTGTTTCAGGGAGGCAGGCCCCTTGTCCTTCCATGTCTTTTCTTTTGGTTTCCTTTTCTGTTCAGTCAGACTTGTGTGTGTGGTCAGTGGATTTTGGTGATGACCTAAACTATCAACTTCAGACTTATGGTTGTGTTATTTGGCAGTATTATTATGTGATACTGTACATGGCTCTTTATTTTATGAAGTTTCATAATGAGTGCAACTGATAACAAAGATTGGAAAGTACTCTACTGGAATGTCAGAGGCTTGAATTCTGAAATTAGACAAAGGGCTGTTAGGGCCAAAATTGAAGAGAGCCAATGTTCTGTGGTTTGTTTACAGGAAACAAAATGTGATTTCTTTAATCAAAGGTCTATTAGAAAGTTTTGCCCCAAAAGATTTGACAATTTTGTCTACTCACCTTCTCTGGGTGCTTCTGGGGGTATTTTAGTATTGTGGTGCTCATTTGCTTTAACTGGGACACTAATTGAAGTTCAAAGCTTTGGCATTATTATCAATTTTGTTTCAGCACACAATAACCAAACCTGGACTTTGGTGAATGTTTATGGGCCTTGTCACGGGCAGTTAAGAGATACTTCTGTGCATTGGCTCTACCATACCCAAATACCTCAAGATGATCTTTGGTTATTTTTAGGTGACTTTAACTTCATCAGATCTATGGAGAATAGGAATATGCCAGGGGGTGATGTTAATGATATGTTTATTTTCAATGAAATCATTGGGCATTTGGGTCTTCTTGAATTGCCTTTGAAGGGCAGGTCATACACATGGTCTAACATGCAAGAATCACCTCTGTTGGAACAACTGGATTGGTTTTTCACCACACCAACCTGGACTACAGAATACCCAAGCACCATGGTGTATCCTCTAGCTAAAACTGGTTCTGATCATGTACCCTGTGTGGTTTCCATCTCAACATCCATACCCAAAGCTAAGGTTTTTCGTTTTGAAAACTACTGGGTGGACATGCCTAGTTTTTTTTACTGTGTCCGGCATTCTTGGTCTGCTCCTACAAATAAGTCAAACTCAGTGTCGGGGGGATGAACCCCGGGCAGGCAACGGAACCCGGATCCTTTTCAAAAACATCAGGGCTAGCAACACCCCTCAATCCGGCTTGTCCTTGCCCGGGTTCCGCAATCTGGCCAAATCCCTCAACCCGGCCAAGCCCGCTGGCGCATGTCGGCCGGTCCCAGCAAGTCAAGACTTCATCGACAAGCAAGCGCCATCATAGTGCGCCCCTCAACCCGGTCACGGGTCAGCTCCCGTCCCTTCCAGGGCGTACGACGGAGCAAGTTCCCATGAAGAGATGAGCAAGGAAATAGTGGCCCACCTACCCCGCTGACCGGCGAGGGCGTGGCAACAGTGGCCCACCTACCCTGCTGACCAGGGCCGGCGTGGCTACAGTGCATCCCCCGTCCTGCTGACGCAACCCGACGGCGACCAGGCGACGTGCCACTATAGCCGAGCCGGCTCAACCACTCCGTGACGCATGACAAGATGGGGAACAATGCCCTCCGGCGCACAGGGCCCGCGCCCGGAGAAGCCGGCGTACCCTGGTACCCGGCGGGCCCCAGCGCCGGCTTCCTAGACGCTGACATCCCGGCCCCACGGCCATGTGACTTTACCACTGTAACCCTGGGGGGTTGACCTATAAAACCCCCCAGGAGGCATCCATGCACGGGAGGACATACGATCAGATCACCCGTAGAATACACACACAAGGAGAAGGAGCAGCCTATGCTCTGGCCTGTCTTCCTTCCTCCCCAAAACAGCTCCAGGAGCAAGCTTGTATCATCCACATATAAACCACACTCGGAAGGACTAGGGGTGTTATCTCTCCGGAGAGCCCCGAACCTGTGTATGTCTTGCATCCCTCGCTCGCTCATGCCGACCTCGCCTCTGGAGCCCACCGGTGCCCTCGAGCCTGTCCTTCTCTTTAGCCATCCTTTGGCATCTGCCGTGCGCCCACCGCGACAGTTGGCGCCCACCGTGCGGCAGCTCGAGGTCCCGGCCGGAGACATGTTCCAGACGGGGCCCTTCATCGACTTCGGTGAGCACATTGCGCACTGCGCGTTCCCCGCGCCCGACGCGCTCATGGCTGGCTTCACCGACTCACTCACCGCCTCCTTCGGCGCGCTGCGCATCCCCGATGCATCCGCGGCCGATGAGTACCCCAGCGGGGTGCTCAACGTCACCGACTCGCCTGTCCCCCTCAGCGACGATGTCTTCACCGGGGTGGTGGATCTCTGTGTCCGGGTGAAGGTGCTCGCCACCGGCTCTGGCTCCACTTCGTCTAGCGCCATGAAGAAGGCCGCCGCTGCCAGGGCCGCAGCAGAGCGTGCCAGCGCGCCCGAACCGCTGCGCGCCACGATGCAGAAACTTAGCATCCCCATCGCCACCGACGTCAACGCCACCAATGCCGCAGAGGCCCTGGCCCAGCTCGAGGAGGGGCGCAAGCGCCTGCTGGACGAGGCCGAAACGCTCGCTACTGCGCAGCGTCGTTTGGAGTCCGTTCAGCGGGAGCACAACGCCGCGTACGGTTTCATGCCAGCCACTGCCGAGCCCAGCCGGGTTGGCGAGGTGCGGAACCGTGGCGCCGCCATCGGCCGTGCGCTGGGCGCGATCCCGCCCGTCTACGACACCCCCGTCAAGAACATGCGCGCCTCGCAGGCGGCCGCCGTCGGCTTGGAGCAGCTGCAGGGTGAGGAGCTGTAGGAGCGCCTGCGGCACATGAACGAGCTTCTCGGCGCTATGAACACGTAGCAAGACCGCCCTGACTGTCCCACGGAATCCATCTCGCGCCGCACCAAAGACCCCGAGCAGCCTAACACGGCGTCCTCGCCGCCCCCCAGCGAAGCTCATTCCGGTCGTACTCGAACCCGGCGCAACCGCGCCCCGACAACCGGAGGTGACCTGGGCAACGAGCCGGCTCCGGGAGACCGGCGCCAGCTAGACCCTCCTGCGCGATCCGGCCTGCGCGCCCATCCGGCTTCCGCCGATCCGGTTTCCCGCGGCCCGGTCGCAAGCCGGCTGGGTCCGCACGCCATCGACGATACCGATGCTCACCATCGCCTCGATCAACTCGCCCTCTCCCTCGAGCTGGAGGAAGACAACACCATCGGGCCGGCATGTTTCGGTCCGCGCATCCGGGATGAGCCCTTCCACAAAGGGTTCACACTGCCCCGCGACACCCCCAAGTACAACGGGACCGTCAAGCCGGAAGACTGGCTCATCAACTACACCACCGCCATCGGCATCGCGGGCGGCAACCACCGCCTTGCCGTGTGCTACGCCCCACTCATGCTCCAAGGGTCAGCCCGCACGTGGTTGAACAGCCTACCGGCCGGCAGCATCAACGCGTGGGTGGACTTCGAGCAAGCCTTCGTCCGCATCTTCACCGGCACCTACAAGCGTCCCGGCCGCCCCAGTCAGTTCGCCATGTGCGTGCAGGGGCCGACCAAAACCGGCCGCGAGTACCTCGCACGCTGGACCGAGCTCCGGAAAAGCTGCAAGGGCGTCCATGAGGTCCAGGCCATCTATTACTTTGTGAGTGGTTGCTGGGATGGCACCCTCCTCAAGCACAATTTCTTGCGCTCCGAGCCGATCACCATGGCCACGCTCATGGTCACGGCGGACAAGTACGCCACAGCCGACTCCGCCATGAAGATCCAAGTGGTGTTGGATGAAGCCGGCAAGGCGTTGCCGGCACCCCCCTCCAAGCCGGCTGGCGAGAGCAGCCGCCAGCAGAACAACAAGCGCAAGGCCGACCAGCAGGCCCCCCACTACGACAACCTCCTCGTCACGGCCGCCGAGCAGGCGCCCGCGGCTGAGCCGGCCGGCAAGCGCCGGCAAACCGGCAAGACAGCGTGGCAACCCGCCATGAGCTTCGAGGAGATGCTCGACGCTCCCTACAAGCACCACAGCTACGCAAGGCCGTCCACGCACATGCTTCGGCAGTGCGCCATCACCAAGTGCATCATGAGGGGCGACATCCCGCCGCCTCCGCCTCCTTCCCTGCCCCCGGCAAATGGCGTGATGTGCAATGATGTCTTCCCCAACGAGAACGCAAGCTACATCATCTTCACCAGCCTTGGTGACGACAAGCGTAGTGAGTGCCTGCTCCGGCAGGAGGTGAACACCTTTGTCCCGGCCGTGCCAGAGTATATGCACTGGTCGGAGCGTCCGATCAGCTGGATCCGGGAGGACCACCCTGCCGTCATGCCGAACCCGGGTGGCTACGCCCTCATCCTTGACACCACCGTCATCGCCGCCAAGCGCACTTGCAAGTTCTTGTGGGTCCTCATCGATGGCGGCAGCAACATCAACATCCTCTACCGCGACACAATGACCAAGCTCGGCATCGAGGCCAAGAACCTGGAGCCATCCCAGACGGTGTTCCACGGCATCGTGCCGGGACTCTCCTGCTCCGCCATCGGCCGAATCTGGCTTGACGTCCTCTTCGGCACAAGCGATCATTTCCGGCACGAACCTATCTGGTTCGAGGTGGTGGACCTGTCCAGCGCGTACCACGCGTTGCTAGGCCGGCCTGCGCTCGCCAAGTTCATGGCGGTCCCCCTCTACGCCTACCTAAAGATGAATCTATCGGGTCCCAAGGGCCTCATCACTGTCGTCGGTGACTACAGAAAGTCTTTGGAGTGCGCTCAAGCCGGCACCAAGCTGCCGAGTCACTGGTCATAGCCGAGGAGTGGCGCCAGCTCGACCGGATTGTGGCGCTGGCGAGCGAGGAGCCGGCCGTGCCGGCTTCGGCTAAGGAGCCGGCCGGCGAGGCCTCGTTCCAGCCGTCCAAGGAGACCAAGAAGGTTAAGCTGAACTTGGAAGACCCCAACTGCAGCAAGTACGTTGTTATGGGCACTCGCCTCAGCAGCTAATAGGAAGGCGAGCTCGTCGACTTCCTACGAGAGAATCGGGATATCTTTGCATGGTCCCCAAAGGACATGCCAGGAATTCCGAGGAAGTACGCCGAGCACAAACTACATGTCCGCAAGGACGCCAAGCCTGTCCGACAACCATTATGTCACTTTTCAGAAGAGAAGAGAAGAACCATCGGTGAAGAGGTTGCCAAGCTACTCGCAGCTGGCTTCATCATGGATGTGTTTCACCCCGAGTGGCTGGCCAACCCGGTCCTCGTCCTAAAGAAGAACAACACCTGGCACATGTGCATAGACTACACCAGCCTGAACAAGGCCTGCCCCAAGGATCCTTTCGCTCTCTCGCGGATTGATCAAGTGATCGACTCCACCGCCGGCTGTGAGATCCTGTCCTTCCTGGATGCTTACTCCGGCTATCATCAGATCAAGCTGGACCCGGCCGACGCCCTGAAGACGTCCTTCATCACGCCCTTTGGGGCGTATTGCTACATCACCATGTCGTTCAGCTTGAAGAACGCCGACGCTACCTTCCAACGCTTCATGCAGAAATGCCTGCTGACGCAACTCAGCTGCAACATCCACATCTACGTGGAGGACATCGTGGTGAAGACCAAGCAGCACCTCATGCTCCTTGACAACCTGAAGGAAACCTTCACCAATCTGCGCGAGTACCAGATCAAGCTCAACCCGGAGAAGTGCGTCTTTGGCGTACCAGTCGGGAAGCTGCTCGGCTTCCTCATCTCGGAGCGCAGCATTGAGGCAAACCCGGAGAAGATCAAGGCCATCAAGCGCATGCGCAAGCCAACCCGGCTACGCAATGTCCAGAAGTTCACCGGCTGCTTGGCCTCAGTCAGCCGGTTTCTCAGCCGGCTGGGTGAGAGGGCCTTGCCCCTATATCAGTTGATGAAGAAGACATCGCCGTTCGAGTGGAATGACCAGGCAGATGAAGCGTTCTGGGATCTCAAGCGCATGCTCTCCACCGCACCTGTCCTGGGCGCGCCGGCTGATAAGGAGCCGATGTTGCTATACATTGCCGCCACCTGGTGGTCGGTCAGCATGGTGCTGGTGGTTGAGCGACCAGAGAAGGGCAAGATCCAGTCCGTCCAGCGCCTGGTCTACTACCTGAGCGAGGTGCTTTCCGCCTCCAAGCAGAACTACCCGCACTACTAGAAGATGTGTTACGGCGTGTACCTTACCACCAAGAAGCTGAAGCAGTACTTCCAGGAGCATGTCGTTACCGTGGTCAGCACGACCCCCATCGGCGAGATCATGGGCTGCCGGGATGCCTCTGGCCGGGTTGCCAAATGGGCCATCGAGCTGGCCGGCCACACCATCCTCTATGAGCCCCGCACCACGATCAAGTCACAAGCACTTGCCGACTTCCTCGTCGACTAGACGGAGACCCAGTACCTGCCGCCGCCACCGGATTCAACGCACTGGTGCATGCACTTCAATGGCTCCAAGATGCGCTCAAGCTTGGGAGCCGACATCGTGCTGTCTTCCCCGAAGGGCGATCGACTGCGGTGCGCACTCCAGATCCACTTCACCACCTCCAACAATGTCGCCGAGTACGAAGCCCTTGTGCACGGCCTCCAGCTTGCCAAGGAACTCGGTGTCCAGCGCATCCTATGCTATGGCGACTCGGATCTGGTGGTGCAGCAGTGTTCCGGCAAGTGGGACGCTCAGGATGCCAACATGGCCAGCTGCCGCTTCTTGGTCCAGCAGCTCTCCGGCAACTTCGACGGCTGCGAGTTCCTACACGTCCCGCGCGCGGAGAACGAAGCCACCGACATGCTAGCCAAGATTGGCTCATCCCGGCAGGCCATACCGTCCGGCGTCTCCCTCGAGTACTTGCGCAAGCCGTCCGTCAAGCCATCTCCGGATTCCGAGTCTATCTTCATCCCGGACGACCCTGCAGCGCCCCTCCCCAACCCGGACCTGGGGGCTGCCGGTCACAGCTCGGGGGCTGCCGTCCCCAAGTCAGTCCCGGGGACTGCTGATCCCGGCCCGGGGGATGCCTTCTCGACCCCGGCAACCATCAACCCCGACCCGGGGGCTGCTATGCTCAACCCGACCGCCGCTGTCCTTTACCCGGGGGCTGCCGCCCCGGAACTCGTCCTGGCGGCCGTCTTCGCCATGGTGACGGCTCCGTCATGGGCCCAGCCAATCCTGGCTTTTCCTAGAGAGTGGAGTGCTCCCCATGGACGAGACTGAGGCCCGACAAGTGCAACACCGGGCGTCCGCCTACAACATCATCAACAATGAGCTCGTCAAGCGCAGCGCGACGGGCGTGTTCCAGCGCTGCATCGAGCAAGACAAGGGCATAGAGATCCTCCTCGACATACATCAGGGCGAGTGCGGGCACCACGCCGCCTTCAGGTCCCTGGTGGCCAAGGCTTTTCGCCATGGTTTCTACTGGCCCACGACCCTCAAAGACGCCGAGTCGCTCATCCTCAAGTGCGAGGGTTGCCAACGCTTCAGCAAGTGCAGCCACCAGCCGGCTTCAGCCCCGCAAACCATCCCGATCACCTGGCCCTTCGCGGTCTAGGGGCTCGACATGGTAGGACCTTTCAAGACCGCTCGGGGCGTAGTGGCGGTCGACAAGTTCACCAAGTGGATCGAAGCACGACCAATCAAGAAGCTGGATGGGCCTACGGCCGTCTGGTTCATCAAAGACATCATGGTACGCTACGGCATCCCGCACAACATCATCACAGACAACGGCACCAACTTCGCCAAAGGCGCCCTGGCGCAATATTGCTCAGTCTCCGGCATCCGGCTTGACCTGGCCTCCGTCGCTCATCCTCAGTCCAACGGCCAGGTCGAGCGGGCCAACGGGCTGATCCTGTCCGGCATCAAGCTGCGACTCATCGAGCCCCTCATCCGCTCACCCGACAGCTGGCTCGACGAGCTGCCAGCCGTCCTCTGGAGTCTCCAGACAATGCCAAACCGGTCGACCGGGTTCACCCCATTTTTCCTCGTCTACGGAGCAGAGGCTGTCATCCCGACAGACATCGAGTTTGACTCACCGCGAGTCGCAATGTACACAGAAGCCCAAGCCAAGGAAGCCCGCGAAGACGGCGTCGACCTACTTGAAGAAGCACGCCTTTTGACTCTTAGTCGATCGGCCATCTATCAGCAAGGCCTGAGGCACTACCACAGCAAAAAGATCAAGCCCCTTGCGTTCCGCGAGGGAGACCTCGTCTGCCGGCTTGTCCAGCAGCAAGCCGGCCAGCACAAGTTGGCCTCCCCATGGGAGGGCCCCTTCATCATCAGCAGAGCCCTATGTGACTGCAACGCCTACTACCTCATCGATGCTCGCAAGCCAAACAAGCACAAGAGAGACACCGCCGGCGAAGAAACAAGCCGACCCTGGAATGCAGAGCTCCTCCGCCCGTTTTACAGTTAGCTGTATGCACATATGTATCGCTGCCTTTTGTACTTTAATGAAAGACAATGGGACCCCCGAACGACACTCGGGGGCTACCTTTTCCTATCAAGTTGTTGCGTCTCGCACATCCTTGTAAATTTTCATAAACCCCCACCGCCGGGTTGGCCCGCCCAACCCGGGGGCTAGCCGGCTTGACCACAACCCGCTGTCCTCCTTGGCACATCCCGGCGTGCTCGAGTTGCCAAGGTCTTCCACTTCGCCCTACGCCACAGTCCGGCTTCGGCTGTCGGCCGGCAAGAGCTATGGGCCAAAGCGCCGGCACGCCAAGAAACACTAAGTTGGATTCGTAGGATCGGCCAACCCGGCCTCACCGCACTAAGATGCCGCATGACCAGTTGTGCGCCAGCCGGCCCAGTGGGTGTTTCGCTCACGCTCAACATTCGAAAGGCCTAAGTACTATGCATTCTTTCCCAAGGCTGAACTCCTTGTCACAGACCGGAACCCGGCTGTTCGACTCGCAGGGGGAGGCCCAAAGAAGGAACAAGCAAGAAAAAAGCTTAGAGAACAAAGAACAAAGGCGTAAACACTCACGAAAATATTTACATTGCAGAAATATGGGCCCAAGGCCAGAGTTCATTACATTCACCAATACACCCCAGTGGGTGGGTGGACCTGCCACTTAACAAAAGTGCAAGAAAGATAAAACAGGGCGGCTTCAGGCGGTTCCCGCACCGGGTTGTGCAGCTGTCGGCTCCTTCGCGGTGGCCTCCAGGTTCACCGAGGCGCCAGTATCGTCCAACCCGGCCTCGTCGTCTGCATAGGCACCCTTCTCCTCAGAGCTGCCCGCCGGATTGTCAAGCGCCAAGCCGAAGTTGTCGGGCGGCACCACCACGCCATCTTCGGTCCGCTCTACCTAGAACTCGTCATGCAATGCAAACGAGGCTAGGTAGCTGGCCCGTGCAGCGATCCGGCTCGCCTCCGCCTGCAGCTGGGGCTCCGCGCCGGCTCGCTAGGCTGCCAGCTGGCCCAGGTTCAGGCCCGGATACCAAGACATGACAAACCTCAGCGCCAAGTCGGCGCCGGCACGAGCGGCTGAAACACGCCATGCATGGAGCCGCGTCGGTCCAGCTTCCAGCCAGCACGCCAGCCGCGTGAAGGAGTTGGGCGTGACCGCGCCCGGCCAGAGGGCCACCGCCATGCCCAACCCGGCCTCGAAGAGCCTCGTCGTCTGCTCGTCCAGGGCCTGCAGGCGGGCCTCCGCTGCGTGCATGATCTCCGGGAAGGACCAGGCGGCGTGCGGATCATTTTCGGCGCCCGCGTCCGCCTGGGTCGACCGGTGGTCCCGCACGGCCTCGTCCGCCTTCTCCTGCGTTTCCGGGAAGTACTCTGTCGAGCAGAAAAACAAGACAGTCAGCCACAAAATAAACAAAGCCAGCTTTACAACCCGGCGAAACCAAGGAAGAAACACTTACTGGCGAAGGACTCATCCAGGTGCTGCGCTTCGCACAACATACCGTGCTGCTCCAAGTCCCTGGCACGGTCGCGCGCCTCAAGTGCCTTCTCCAGCTCGGCGCATTTGTCGATGGCCGCCTTCAGCTCGTCGTCCTTGGCGGCGGCCGTCTTCTCATGCTCCCCTTAAGACAGAGGAGCTCCGCCTGGTGGGCCTTCGCCATCTTGGCGGCCTCCGCCTTCAGGCGCTCCACCTCGGCCTGGAGCTGGCTCTTGTCACCGGCCAGTTGATCACACTGCTGGCCAGCTTCGGCGAGTGCCTGCTGGGCCGCAGCCACCTTGGCGGCCTCCGCCTTCAGCTGCCCCACCTCAGCCCGGAGCTGGCCGGCGTCGGCAACCGCCTGGTCACGCTGTTGGCCGGCTTCAACCAGCCGGGTTCGTAGGTCCGGCACCTCGGCCGCGGCAGCTGCGCGGCAAAGATTCAAAGTCAAGACGGCGGAAGAAAAGACAAAACATTTGAAGATTCGACCCAACTACTACGTAGTTGGCCCGAATCTCGGGGGCTACACCCAGTGGGTGCGCTAGCGCGCCCCCACTAAGAGGACGCAAGACGTACCTTCAGCAAGGCGGAGCACCTCCTCCTTGGCGGCAAGCTGTGCCGTGATCTGCTGATGCTTCTCCAGAAGCCGGTTGTAGATGCCGACTCAGAGGGCATCCAGGTGCTGCAGAAAAACAAGAATTAGCACAAGAGAATCTTTAAGATTCGACCCAACTACTACGTAGTTGGCCCGAACCTCGGGGGCTACACCCAGTGGGTGCGCTGGCGTGCCCCCACTAGCCAGCTACAAGAGAGAAGCCAGAGGAAAAAGACTCACGATCATGGAGCGCTCCAGCTCCCGCGCCCGCTCCATCTTGGCCTGCACGAAGGCCCGAAACCGGTCCACGCGCACGTGAAGATGCCGGCGCACGACGGTCATCGACGCCTCCTCCTGCGTCAGCGGCCCGAAGATGGCTCGGCTGGACCCGGCCCGAACCTGCTGCGATCTGGCGGCAGGGGGACCACCCAGCATCGCTTGCGGCTGACTGATCACCAAGGCGTGCTCGACGCCGCCCGCCGTCTCCTCGCCGGCCGGCCTCGATTCCAGCGCACCGACCGGTGTCCCTCCAGCGCTCCGGCCGGCGTCACTAGCGGTGCCCCGGCCGGCGTCACCAGTGGCGCCCCATCCGGCATCTCCTACGGCGCCCCTCCCGAGGTAGATCCCCCTCCGCCTCCTTCGACCTGCACCCACTCGACCACGTCATTCCGGGGTGGGGTGTCATCGTCGATCTCCACGACCTCCCGGTCATCCACTGCCACCTCCACCCGGCCGTCCGGGTCGTGCCCCTCCTCCGCCAACGACACGATGACCGTCTCCGCCGGCTCCAGGCCCGCCGGCATCTCCGGCCATGCCGGCTCCGTGGCGGCCCTCTCCCTTGCCTCCGCGGCTCTGGCCTAGGCTTGGGCCGAGGCCACCTCCAGCTCCTCCTCGGCCTTGTTTCGGGCCCGCCAGGCGCAGTGTTCCGTGTCCGCCGGGTCCAGGCCAAGGTCCTCCTCGGCCGAGCCCTCGGGCAGATCGAGGGCGCTGCTCCGGGTCCTCCAGAACAAGAAGCCACCCCGGACGCGGCATCCGTCGCCGCCAACGCCAACTCCAGTGGTGTCCTGAATCCCACCAAGGAAAGCATGAGAAAAGAACGACTTGGCGGCATGCCGGAGTCAGCAAGGAAACATACCCGATCGTCGTCGGGATGGCCTGTTTTGTCGGCACCGCCGGGACGGCACGGCGCCTCCTCTTGGCATCCGGGTTCCCACCTGTGGCTGGGTCCGCCGTGCGCTTCGCGGCCGGCTTCGGCACCGTGTCCTCCTTCCGTGCGGCCGGCTTGCCACGGCCGGCGCGCGGGACGACCCGGCCCCAGCCGTCTTCTCCGGCCGCCTTGAGGGATCGACGCCGCCGCCTCCTCCCCTCGGCGACGCTGCACCATCGGCGTGCGTCAGCACCTCCATGTTGTCGTCCGACCAATCTCGTAGGAGATCTGGATGCGGAGACTTACCCGCACGGCGTGACTCATCGGCTTCAGCATCGGCCGTCTCCGGGTTCTCGATGAAGGACTCCACCCCCTCCGAGCGGGCCTGCTCGATAGCCAGTACCTGCGTCCTCGTCCCATCACGCGTCTGCCGGATTGCGTTCAGCAGCACCTCCCGTGTCGCATCAGGATGAAGGAGAAGCTGAGACATTGCGAAAAAAGAAGACCAGGGACTCACCGCCGGTGCCGGGGTCTCCGCGTTGTAGGGCGCCCTCCCAAAGTGCCAGTCCGCGGCCAACCCAGCCTTGGAGATGTCGTTCACCCGTTCGGCCACCTGCTCCGGGTTCTACCTCCCGGACGACATCCGGGTAGGATCCCGGCGGTCGCCCATCAGGCCGATGATGTGCGCCCGGCGCTGCAGCGACAGAACCCGGCGCGCGATGAAGGCGGCAACAAGGTCTGTCCCCTTGAGGCCCTCCCGCACCGTCATCTCCCGAATCTGGTCGCACAGGTTCAGCATCCCCTGCGGCGGGTTCTTGGGCATGTAGCCCCAGTTCATCTTGGCGAGCGGCTGCTCGTTGGTGAACGGGGGCAAGTTGACGACGTTGCCTCCTCCGCCGACGCGGCGAACATAGAAGAAGGTATTCTGCCACTTCTTGGCAGAATCCTTGATGGGCATCTTGGGGAACACCCCGTTCGGCCGGACCGAAACAACGGCGGCCCCGCAGTCAGACATAGCCCCGGCCTCCGGCCCCTATTGCTTGAGGAATAAGAGGCGGCTCCATAGCTCCACATATGGATCCACCCCCAAATACCCCTCACAGAGGGTGACGAAGCCCGAGAGCTGCAGCACGGCGTTGGCGCCTAGGTGGTGCGGCTGCAGCCCGAAGAAGGAGAGAAAGGCGCTGAAGAAGGTGCTAGTGGGGAGGCCGAGCCCGCGCTTGAAGTGACTATAGAAAACCACGCGCTCGTCGTCTCGCGGCTGCGGCTCCACCTCCCCTCCAGGCGCGCGTGCGGCCACCTCCGCCGCCGGCGGCAGGCGTCGGGTCTCGCAAAGGTACTGAATATTGTCATCGGTGGCGATGGATCCCTCCCATGAGCCTTTCGGCGGTGCCATCTGCGGCGCTCGGTGAGGCTGTGAGATGCAGAGGAGGAAGGAAGCTAGCGCGGCCGGTGGACGACTCGGGCAGCGCCTGGCATTCCGATGGGCAGCGAAGCTCGAGGAGATGCGGAGAGGAAGGAAAGAAGGAGGTAGGGGGCGCGTGCATGAATGATTTCCGCCGCCCCCTCCCTCCGATTTATAACCGCGGCAAGAGCGTGGGGAAGTGGGATCGGTTGCGCCCACCTTTTCCACTTCCCCGCAGTGTGTGGGCACGATTCCCCCATGAATTAACTGCATCGAGAAGGGCAACCGTCTGCGACCGTCACATGAAATCCCCGCGTGGGGGCCGAGGGCACGGCATGGAGGGCCCCAGCCCGCTGTTATGTCCCGTCACGCGCATGGCCTGGCAGTGCCTCCTCGGCTACTGCCCGCCATGTGGCGCCCGCATCAGGTCATGGGACAAGCGTCCCTTCCCCTTCAAGATTCGGCGGACTCCTCGGTTTCCTGCCTAGGCCGGGATGCCGCGATATGGTTTCCGGAAGCCGGCACACAGTGGGTGTTGCCGGACCCGGCGATCGCAAGCTTCATCAATACCAGCCGCCTTCTCAGGGGGTGAAACTACGAAGGCCCCCCTGCTTGAAGCCGGCGAGCCTTCACAGCTTCGGGGACTATTAGTGGGGGGATGAACCCCGAGCAGGAAATGGAACCCAGATCCATTTCAAAAACATCAGGGCTGGCAACGCCCCTCAATCCAGCTTGTCCTTGGCCGGGTTCCGCAACCCGGTCAAGTCCCTCAACCCGGCCAAGCCCGCTGGCGCATGCCGGCCGGTCCCAGCAAGTCAAGACTTCATCGACAAGTAAGTGCCATCATAGTGCGCCCCTCTACCCGGCCACGGGTCAGCTCCCGTCCCGTCCAGGGCGTACGATGGAACAAGTTCCCATGAAGAGATGAACAAGGCAACAGTGGCCCACCTACCCCGCTGACCGGCGAGGGCGTGGCAACAGTGGCCCACCTACCCCGCTGACTAGGGTCGACGTGGCTATAGTGCATCCCCCGTCCTGCTGACGCAAGCCGACAGCGACCAGACGACGTGCCACTGTAGTCGAGCCGGCTCAACCACTCCGTGACGCATGACAAGATGGGGAACAGTGCCCTCTGGCACACGGGGCCCGCGCCCGAAGAACCCGGCGTACCCTGGTACCCGGCGGGCCCCAGCGCCGGCTTCCCAGACGCTGACATCCCAGCCCCACGGCCATGTAACTTTACCACTGTAACCCCGGGAGGTTGACCTATAAAACCCCCCAGGAGGCCTCCATGCACGGGAGGACATACGATCAGATCACCCGTAGAATACACACACAAGGAGAAGGAGCAGCCTATGCTCTGGCCTGTCTTCCTTCCTCCCTAAAACAGCTCCAGGAGCAAGCTTGTATCATCCACATATAAACCACACTCGGCAGGACTAGGGGTGTTATCTCTCCGGAGAGCCCCAAACCTGGGTATGTCTTGCGTCCCTCGCTCGCTCATGTCGACCTCGCCTCTGGAGCCCACCGGTGCCCTCGAGCCTGTCCTTCTCTTTAGCCATCCTTTGGCTTCTGTCGTGCGCCCACCACGACACTCAGCAGCTATCCTAACTAAAAAGTTCAAGAGATTAAGATCTGATCTCAGGAAATGGCACACTGGCCTCTCAAGGTTAAAGCTCCTGATGAAGGGTTGTAATGCTGTTATTTTGGCTTTTGATAATTTGGAGGAACAAAGACCTTTAACCAGGCCAGAGTTTAACTTCAGAAAGATTGTGAAGCTGCATCTGGAGGAACTGTTGCATCTGCAATTTATTTATTGGAAGCAAAGATGTACCATTCATTGGATTAAAGTGGGTGAGGAAAACTGCAAATTATTTCAGGCAATGGCAACAGAAAGATTCAGAAGAAACACAATTTCTAGCCTAGTAAATGAGGATGGCATGCTGGTGTCCTCTCACAACGAAATGGCTGGTTTACTTTGGTCTTCTTATAAGGATAGAATGGGGATAGCTCATGGAATTGATATGCAGTTTGACCTGGAGGATATCATCCAGCCTGTTCCTGGCCTTGAGGGCTTGTCTGGACCTTTCTCACAGGAGGAAATTAATGAGGTTTTAAAACATTTACCCCAGGACCAGATGGCTTCACTGGTTTGTTTCTAAAGAGATGTTGGCATATCATTAAGGATGATTTTCTTAGGTTATTCACTGACTTCTTTGAAGGAAGAATAACCCTCCAGAGCATAAATGGGTCTCTTATTACTCTCATACCAAAGGTTCTTTCACCAAAAGGACCAAATATAGGCCAATCTCTCTCACAAACACCTGTCTCAAATTCCTCACCAAGCTCCTAGCAAATAGACTACGGAAAGTTATTCTCACCTGCATCCATAAAAACCAATATGGGTTCCTTAAGTCTAGATTAATTCAAGACTGCATTGCTTGGAGCTTAGAATATATTCATCAGTGTCACCAATCTAAGAGACTAATACTCATTTTGAAGCTTGATTTTGCTAAAGCTTTTGATACTGTTGAACATGATCTGATTCTACTCATGCTGAAATATAAGGGTTTTGATGCCAAATGGATTGGTTGGATCAAGGAGCTTCTATCTTCTGGATCATCTTCCACACTACTCAATGGAGTACCAGGCAAACAATTCATTTGTAAAAGAGGTGTCAGGCAGGGGGACTCACTTTCACCTCTTCTTTTTGTCATTGCTGCTGATTTGCTGCAAATTGTGGTCAACAAAATGCTCCAGCAAGGCCTTCTTTCACTCCCAATTCCATCAAATGATCCTGACTTTCCAATTGTCCAATATGCTGATGATACACTGCTCATAGTTCAAGCTGATGAAACACAGTTGATAGCTCTCAAAGAAATGTTGGTTGCTTTCTCTAAGTCCACTGGCTTAAAGGTGAATTTCCACAAGTCATGCATTTTGCCCATAAATGTTACCCCTGAAGAAACCAGCAGGCTGGTAGCAGTTTTTGGTTGTCAGGTGGGGACACTGCCTTTCACATACTTGGGTCTGCCTGTGGGCACTACCAAACCCAGAATTCAAGATCCGGTTCCTGTGGTTGATAGAGTTGAAAGGAGACTATCTGCTAGCTCTGCCATGTTATCTCAAGGTGCTAGATTGCAGTTACTACAGTCAGTCCTATCATCTATGCCTATATATTTCCTATGTAGCCTTAGTTTTCCTGCTGGTATTATAAAGCAATTGGAAAGAATAATGAGGCAATGCTTATGGAGAGGAAATACTGACACCCCAAAGCAATCTTTGGCAGCTTTGCTAATGGTTTGCAGGCCAAAAGAGAAAGGAGGCATGGGTATCATCAACCTTGCAGTGCAGAACAAAGCCTTGCTTACTAAGCACTTACGCAAGAGTTTCATAACAAGGCTGATATCCCCTGGGTCTCTTTGAAATTATGCTACTACTGAAAAAGAATTTTTAGCAGTTGTGTTTGCTTTACATTGTTGATTCCAAAGTAATTGTTCACACTAATCATGCTGCTATTAAATATCTTATGGAAAAGAAAGATGCTAAACCTAGACTCATTAGGTGGGTTCTCTTGCTACAAGAATTTGATTTACATATTACTGATAGAAAAGGAGCTGAGAACCCCATAGCTGATAACTTATCTAGGTTAGAGAATATCCTTGATGACCCAGTACCTATTGATGATAGCTTTCCTGATGAACAACTAGCTGCAATAAATGTTTCTCATAATACTCCTTGGTATGCTGACTATGCTAATTATATTGTTGCTAAATACATACCACCTAGTTTCACATACCAACAAAAGAAAAAGTTCTTCTATGATTTAAGACATTACTTTTGGGATGACCGACATCTTTATAAAGAAGGAGTAGATGGTATTATTGGACGTTGTGTACCTGAGCATGAACAGGAACAAATCCTACGGAAATATCACTCCGAAGCTTATGGAGGACATCATGCGGAGATAGAACTGCTCATAAGGTATTGCAATCTAGTTTTTATTGGCCTACTCTCTTCAAGGATGCACGTAAGTTTATTTTATCTTGTGATGAATGTCAAAGAATTGGTAATATCGGTAAGCGTCAAGAAATGCCTATGAATTATTCACTTGCTATTGAACCATTTGATGTTTGGGATTTTGATTATATGGGACCTTTTTCTTCCTCTAATGGGTATACACATATTTTGGTTGCTGTTGATTACGTTACTAAGTGGGTAGAAGCTATTCCAACTAGTAGTGCTAATCATAACACTTCCATTAAAATGCTTAAAGTTATTTTCCAAGGTTTGGAGTCCCTAGATATTTAATAACCGATGGTGGTTCACACTTTATTCATGGTGCTTTCCGTAAAATGCTTGCTAAATATGACGTTAACCATAGAATTGCATCACCCTATCATCCTCAATCGAGTGGTCAAGTTGAACTTAGCAATAGATAAATAAAACTAATATTACAAAAGACTGTTAATAGGTCCCGAAAGAATTGGTATAAGAAATTAGATGATGCACTTTGGGCCTACAGAACAGCTTATAAAAATCCTATGGGTATGTCTCCCTATAAAATGGTTTATGGAAAAGCTTGTCATTTGCCTCTAGAGTTAGAACATAAAGCATATTGGGCAATTAAAGAACTCAATTATGACTTCAAACTTGCTGGTGAAAAGAGGTTATTTGATATTAGCTCGTTAGATGAATGGAGAACCCAAGCTTATGAAAATGCCAAATTATTTAAATAAAAAGTCAAAATATGGCATGACAAAAGAATCCAAAAGTGGGAATTCAAAGTTGGAGAATATGTTCTTTTGTACAACTCTCGTTTTAGATTCTTTGCAGGAAAACTTCTCTCTAAATGGGAAGGACCATATATTATCGAGGAGGTTTATCGCTCTGGAGCTATCAAAATTAATAATGCCGAAGGTACTAACCCGAAGGTGGTTAATGGGCAGAGAATTAAACACTATATCTCAGGTACACCTATTGATGTTGAAAGCAACATTATCCAAACCATGACACCGGAGGAACACATAAAAGAGACCTTCCGGAACACTCCAGAATACTAAAAAAAGAGGAGGTACATGATACGGTAAGTAAACGGACTCCGAAAAATCCGCAAAAATATTTTCCGTCAGTTTTGGAATATTACAAAAATTAGGAAAATAAGAAACAACCAGGAAGGCAACCGAGGAGGGCACAAGACACCAGGGCGCGCCTGGGCCCCCTGGCGCGCCCAGGTGTGTTGTGCCCACCTCGGGAACCTTCCTGACTCCGTTTTCTTGCCGTTTGCTTGTTTCCCAAGATAAAATATCTTTATATACCCCCCGAATATATTGACCACCGTATCACAGAGAAATCTTCTGTTCTTCTTTCTTGATGTTTTCTGACAGATCTAGATTGCCATGGCCGCTTCGAGCTCCTCCAAGGACAAGTTCTTCGAGAACGTCATCAACCTGTATTTGTGGGAGGTGATGCAGCATCCTAAAGCCATTGAGATGCGTGAGGGGGTGCTCCACATCTGGGACGTTCAGGGGCCCAAGAGGACAGGAACCATGGAGGCTAGGCTTGAAGCTGTGGAGCAAGAGGTTTTCAAGTGCAAGGGGATGGTGGAACGTGGACTCAATGCCAATCACCTCATGATCGCAGATTACACCCGTGATCTTAGGGTGGATGGAAAATCCATGAAGGACATTGTCTTCACCTTCAACGAGCAAATAAATTTCCTACAAAGCCAAATCTATGATCTCCAAAATCAAGTCTTTGAATATGAGGCGAGATTTAAAGGTATGAGTTTAGCTGCCAGTTGCAGGACTCATGAGACTCGCGCTTCTTCTTATGATGGTGAGCCGCTGCCATGGAAGCCGGAGGATAAGCCCGCTGCTACATCACCACCACCTTCATCGACTTCTCCAACAGAAGAAACTTGAGTTCATGGTGGGCACTCCCCTTGGCTTGTGCCAAGCTTGGGGGAGGTGCCCCGGTATCGTATCACCACCACTATCTTTGCTTTTATCTATTTTAGTTCGATCTTCTGTTATCTTATGATTTAGTTGAATAAAGTTTAGTTCGATCCTTTCTTTTCGAGTGCTTGCTTAGTAATCTATCTATGTAATCGTGTGCGAGATATATAATAAAGAGTAGTTTGAGTTTTGTTTCTTTACTTTTTTGTTCCAATAAAAAGAAAGGAAAATAAATGAAAAAGATCATATGCTAATCTTATGGTAAGTAATGACATCACATAAGGAAAAGTATAAGTGGTAAAATTTATTGGAGAATGACAAACATAGCATTGGTCAATGATGCAATTCATGAAAGAATTAATAAGGGGAGAGAATATTCACATGCAAATACACTATCTTGGACATCTTTTATGATTGTGAGCCCCCATTAAATATTTTGTGTCAAAATTGTTGACGTTGGACAAGGAAGACAACGTAATGATTTATGTTTGTTCATATTCACATAGAAGTTATATTGTCATAGATCCTTCAACATGTGGTGCTTGCTCAATATCTTTTCTAGCCAAAAACTCTGCACTAAGTAGAGATACTACTTGTGCATCCAAAAACCCTTAAAGCCAAAATCTTTTTGAGAGTCCACCATACCTACCTATGGATTGAGTAAGATCCTTCAAGTAAGTTGTCATCGGTGCAATAAGGCAATAAAAATTGCTTCTAAAAGTGTTGGATCGTTTAGTGTAAGAGAAAATTGAGTGTTTACAAACTTATGATGGCAAAGTAAAAAAAGTGACGGACTGCATAATAAAGTTGCTATCATAAGGGGCAATATAATGTGACGTTCTTTTGCATTAAGGGATTTGGCATACAAACAAATAAGCGCATGACAACCTCTGCTTCCCTCTGCGAAGGGCCTATCTTTTACTTTTATGCATTTACTTTTATGTAAGAGTCAAAGTATTCTCCCCTATTCCTTTTTATTTTCTATTTTTGCAAGCATCATGTGGTGAGAAAAGATCTAGGCACATATATCCAGTTGGATATGAGTGGGCATGAGTTATTATTGTTGACATCACCCTTGAGGTGAATATGTTGGGAGGCGAAACTATAAGCCCCTATCTTTCTATGTGTCCGATTGAAACTTTTTGTTCATGGGTATGCTGTGAGTGTTAGCAATCATAGAAGATTAAATGATGGTTGAGTATCTGGACTTGCCTAAAGGATCTGATACGTGACCCTTCCTGAAAATATGATGAATTGTAGTTGCAAAGTTGACTGAGAACATAGTTTGTTGGTTTTCAATAAGGTTTATGCTTTATACTTCGATGTTGTGATGAATTGTTACTTGTTCATGAGAAGTTATATGATAAAAGTTGTTTAATAAAATTTTATGCTAAAGTTCCTTGCTGTTATAATAATATGCATGATGCTTCTATGTTTGTATTTTGTTTTTATCAACACCTCTCTCTGTCTAAGCATGTGGGCATGTTTTTCGATTTCGGTTTTTCGCTTGAGGACAAGCGAGGTCTAAGCTTGGGGGAGTTGATACGTCCATTTTGCATCATGTTTTCCTACTGTTATTTATAATGTTTTTATTCATAATAATGCTTTTTGGAGTAATTCTAATGCCTTTTCTCTCATAATATGCAAGGTTTACACAAAGAGGGAGAATACCGGCAGCTGGAATTCTGGACCTGAAAAAGCTATGTCAGAGTTACCTATTTTGCACATCTCCAAATGATCTGAAAATTTACGGAGAATTATTTTGCAATATATGAAAAATACTGGAGCAAATAACTACCAGAGGAGGCCCACCAGGCGCGCCCTGCTGGGTTGTGCCCTCCTTGGCCCACCTCCGGTGCCCATCTTCTGGTATATAGGTCATTTTGACCTAGAAAAAATCAAAGGGGAACTTTTGGGATGAAGCGCCGCCGTCTCGAGGCGGAACTTGGGCAGGAGCACTTTTGCCCTCCGGCGGAGCGATTTTGCCGGGGGAACTTCCCTCTCGGAGGGGGAAATCATCGCCATCGTCATCACCAACTACTCTCCCATCTTTGGGAGGGCCATCTCCATCAACATCTTCAACATCACCATCTCCTCTCAAACCCTAGTTCATCTCTTGTGTTCAATCTTTGTATGGGAACCTTAGATTGGTACTTGTGGGTGACTAGTAGTGTTGATTACATCTTGTAGTTGATTACTATATGGTTTATTTGGTGGAAGATTTTATGTTCAGATCCATTATGCTATTTAATACCCCTCTGATCTTGAGCATGGTTATCATTTGTGAGTAGTTACTTTTGTTCTTGAGGTCACGGGAGAAGTCATGTTGCAAGTAATGATGTGAACTTGATATGTGTTCGATGTTTTGATGATATGTACGTTGTGATTCCCTTAGTGGTGTCATGTGAACATCGACTACATGGCACTTCACCATATTTGGGCCTAAGGGAATGCATTATGGAGTAGTTATTAGATGATGGGTCGCTAGTGTGACAAAAGCTTAAACCCTAGTTTATGCGCTATTTCGTAAGGGACCAATTTGGATCCAAAAGTTTAATGCTATGGTTAGATTTTATCTTAATACTTTTCTCATAGTTACGGATGCTTGCGAGGGGGTTAATCATAAGTAGGAGGTTTGTTCAAGTAATAACAACACCTAAGCACCGGTCCACTGATACGTCTCCAACATATCTATAATTTTTTATTGTTCCATGCTATTATATTATCTATTTTGGATGTTTTATATGCATTAATATGCTATTTTATATCATTTTTGGGACTAACTTATTAACCTAGAGCCCAGTGCCAGTTTCTGTTTTTTCCTTGTTTTTGAGTTTTACAGAAAAGGAATATCAAACGGAGTCCAAACGGAATAAAACTTTCGCGATGATTTTTCTTGGACCAAAAGACACCCAGCAGACTTGGAGATGAAGTCAGAGGAGTCCCGAGGAGGCCACAAGCTAGGGGGTGCGTCCTGGGGGGCGCGCCCTGAGGGCTTGTGGGCCCCTCGGAGCTCCCATACCCCTAATTCTTCTTCTATATATTCCCAAATATTCCCAAACGACCAGAAGCGTCCACCAAAATACTTTTCCGCCGCCGTAACCTTCTGTACCCGTGATGTCCCATCTTGGGGCCTTTTCCGGCATCCTGCCGGAGGGGGATTCGATCACGGAGGGCTTCTACATCAACTCTATTGCCCTTCCGATGAAGCGTGAGTAGTTTACCTCAGACCTATGGGTCCATAGCTAGTAGCTAAATGGCTTCTTCTCTCTCTTTGATCCTTAATACCATGTTCTCCTCGTTGTTCTTGGAGATCTATCCGATGTAATATTCTTTTGCGGTGTGTTTGTCGAGATCCGATGAATTGTGGATTTATGATCAGTTTTTCTATGAATAATATTTGAATGTTCTCTGAATTCTTATATGCATGATTTGGTATCTTTGTATTTCTCTTCGAATTATCGGTTTGGTTTGGCCAACTAGATTGGTTCTTCTTGCAATGGGAGAGGTGCTTAGTTTTGGGTTCAATCTTGCGGTGTCCTCACCCAGTGACAAAGTAGGGGTAGCGAGGCACGTATTGTATTGTTGCCATCAAGGGTAAAAAGATGGGGTTTTCATCATATTGCTTGAGTTTATCCTTCTACATCATGTCATCTTACTTAAGGCGTTACTCCGTTCTTATGAACTTAATACTCTAGATGCATGCTGGATAGCGGTCGATGTGTGGAGTAATAGTAGTAGATGCAGAATCGTTTCGGTCTACTTGACACGGACGTGATGCCTATATGCATAATCATTGCCTTGGATATTGTCATAACTTTGCGCTTTTCTATCAATTGCTCGACTGTAATTTGTTCACCCACCGTATTATTTGCCTTCAAGAGAGAAGCCTCTAGTGAAACCTATGGCCCCCGGGTCTATTTTCCATCATATATTTTCAGATCTATAAACCAAAAAACCCAAAATACCTTGCTGCAATTTATTTACTTTTATTTTGTTTCACGTTTTAGTAATCTTTTATATCTATCTCTATCAGATCTCACCTTTGCAAGTGACCATGAAGGGATTGACAACCCCTTTATCGCGTTGGGTGCAAGTGTTTGATTGTTTGTGCTGGTGCATAGATTGGAGACTTTCTTGTATCTCCTACTGGATTGATACCTTGGTTCTTAACTAAGGGAAATACTTATCTCTACTTTGCTGCATCACCCTTTCCTCTTCAAGGGAAAAACCAATGCAAGCTCAAGAAGTAGCAGGAAGAATTTCTGGCGCCGTTGCCGGGGAGATCTACATCAAGCCTACCAATTACCCACCATAAACTCTCATCTCTTGCATTACATTATTTGCCATTTGCCTCTCGTTTTCCTCTCCCCCACTTCTTAAACGATTTCGGAAAAATACAAAAAGATTTGCCTTTTTATTCGCCCCTTTTTCCGTTTGCTTTTTGGTTGCCTGTTTGCTAGATTGCTTGTTTGCTCGTATGGCTCAACCCAAGAGCTTTGATCCTTACTATAGGAAGTTGGAAGAAATTGGAAAAAATGCTACGAGCTTCATGTCTTTACAATTTGAGCATAACAGTTTCTTTAGGAACGAGCTTAAAGAACAAAAAACTATGATGGAGTACATTAATAAAGAGCTTGATGATATTTCCAAAGAATTTTATGGTCTTAAATCTCAATTTGCCCAGCTTGAAAATTTAGTAGGCCAAATTTCTGATAAACAAACCACTTTGGTAAATAAGATGGCCGCTAAACAGGAATCTTGTGAAAATAATGATGAAGACCTTAAAGTGATTGGTGTGACTCCTATTGAATCTTTGTTTTCTAATATAAATCTTGATAAAGATGGGACTGGAGATGAGTCAACTTTAGCTAGAAGGCGTCCCAATGATTCGGAGTTTTTAGATCTTAATGCAAAAAATGATAAAAGTGGGATGGAGAGGTCAAAACTTTAAGTAGCGATGAACCCACTCTTTTGGATTTCAAGGATTTTAATTATGATAATTGTTCTTTGATAGATTGTATTTCCTTGTTGCAATCCATGTTGAATTCTCCTCATGCTTATAATCAAAATAAAGCTTTTACTAAACATATCGTAGATGCTACGATGAAATCTTTTGAAGAAAAACTTGAGTTGGAAGTTTCTATCCCTAGAAAGCTTTATGATGAGTGGGAACCTACTATTAAGATTAAAATTAAAGATTATGTGTGCCATGCTTTTTGTGATTTGGGTGCTAGCGTTTCCACTATTCCAAAAAATTTATGTCATGTGCTAGGTTTCCGTGAATTTGATGATTGTTCTTTAAATTTGCATCTCACGGATTCCACTATTAAGAAACCTATGGGAAGAATTAATGATTTTCTTATTGTTGCAAATAGGAATTATGTGCCCGTAGATTTCATTGTGCTTGATATAGATTGCAATCCTACATGTCCTGTTATTCTTGGTAGACCTTTCCTTAGAACGATTGGTGCAATTATTGATATGAAAGAAGGAAACATTAGATTTCAATTTCCGTTAAGGAAGGGCAAGGAACACATTCCAAGAAACAAAATTAAGTTGCCATATGAATCTATTATGAGAGCTACTTATGGCTTGCATACCAAAGATGACAATACCTAGATCTATGTTTTATGCCTAGCTAGGGGCGTTAAACAATAGCGCTTGTTGGGAGGCAACCCAATTTTATTTTTATGTTTTTTGTTTTTGGTTCTGTTTTTTAATAATTACACATTATTACATCTGTAGTAATTGTGTTTTGGTGTTTTAATTAGTGTTTGAGCCAAGTAAGACCTTTGGGATGGCTTACGGTGATAGATGATTTGATCTTGCTGAAAAACAGAAACTTTTGCGTCCGGTAACAGAATTGTTTAAATTTACTGGAGAGTGGAAAAACCCTGAATTTTTTACATAAGATTTATATACAAATTGTCTCCGTTTTCCTAATTTTTCAGAATTTTTGGACTTACCAAAGTGTTATAAAAATTCAGATATTTGCAGACTGTTCTGTTTTTGACAAATTCTGTTTTCTATGTGTTGTTTGCTTATTTTGATGAATCTATGGGTAGTATCGGGGGGTATGAACCATGGAGAAGTTGTAATACAGTAGATATTATACCAACATAAATAAAGAATGAGTTCACAACAGTACCAAAACGTGGTGATTTATTTTCTTATACTAACGGATCTCATGAGTTTTCTGTTGAGTTTTCTGTTGTGAAGTTATCAAGTTTTGGGTAAAGATTTGATGGACTATGGAATAAGGAGTGGCAAGAGCCTAAGCTTGGGGATGCCCAAGGAACCCCAAGGTAATATTCAAGGACAACCAAGCATCTAAGCTTGGGGATGCCCCGGATGGCATCCCCTCTTTCGTCTTCGTCTATCGGTAAATTTACTTGAGGCTATATTTTTATTCACCACATGATATGTGTTTTGCTTGGAGCGTCTTGTATGATATGAGTCTTTGCTTTTTAATTTGCCACAATTATCCTTGCTGTACACACCTTTTGAGAGGGACACGCATGAATCGTGAATTTATTGGAATACTCTATGTGCTTCACTTATATCTTTTGAGCTACGCAATTTTGCTCTAGTGCTTCACTTATATCTTTTTAGAGCACGGCGGTGGCTTTATTTTATAGAAATTGTTTAACTCTCATGCCTCACTTATATTAATTTAAGAGTCTCTCGAAACAGCATGGTAATTTTCATAGGTTATGAATTTAGTCCTAATATGATGGCATCCAAGAGGGATATAATAAAAACTTTCATATAAAGAGCATTGAATACTATGAGAAGTTTGATTCCTTATGATTGTTTTGAGATATAAAGATGGTGATATTAGAGTCATGCTAGTGAGTAATTTTTGATTGGTAGAAATACTTGTGTTAAAGTTTGTGATTCTCGTAGCATGCACGTATGGTGAACCGTTAAGTGATGAAGTCGGAGCATGATTTATTTATTGATTGTCTTCCTTATGAGTGGCGGTCGGGGACGAGCGATGGTCTTTTCCTACCAATCTATCCCCCTAGGAGCATGCATGTAGTAATTTGTTTTGATAGCTAATAGACTTTTGCAATAAGTATGTGAGTTCTTTATGACTAATGTTGAGTCCATGGATTATACGCACTCTCACCCTTCCACCATTGCTAGCCTCTCTAGTACCGCACAACTTTCGCTGGTGCAACACACCCACCATATACCCTTCCTCAAAACAGCCACCATACCTACCTATTATGGCATTTCCATAGCCATTCCGAGATATATTGCCATGCAACTTCCACCGTTCCGTTTATTATGACACGCACCATCATTGTCATATTGCTTTGCATGATCGTAAGATAGCTAGCATGATGTTTTCATGGCTTGTCCGTTTTTTGATGTCATTGCTATGCTAGATCGTTGCACATCCCGGTACACCGCTGGAGGCATTCATATAGAGTCGTATTTTTGTTCTAAGTATCGAGTTGTAATTCTTGAGTTGTAAGTAAATAAAAGTGTGATGATCATCATTATTAGAGCATTGTACCATGTGAGGAAAGGATGGTGGAAGCTATGATTCCCTCACAAGTTGGGATGAGTCTCCGGACTTTACAAAAAATAAAAGAGGCCAAAAGAAGCCCAAATAAAAAAAAGAGAAAAAATGAGAGAAAAGAGAGAAGGGACAATGCTACTATCCTTTTACAACACTTGTGCTTCAAAGTAGCACCATGATCTTCATGATAGAGAGTCTCCTATGTTGTCACTTTCATATACTAGTGGGAATTTTTCATTATAGAACTTGGCTTGTATATTCCAATGATGGGCTTCCTCAAATTTCCCTAGGTCTTCATGAGCAAGCGAGTTGGATGCACACCCACTTAGTTTCTTTTTGAGCTTTCATAAACTTATAGCTCTAGTGCATCCGTTGCATGGCAATCCCTACTCACTCACATTGATATCTATTGATAGGCATCTCCATAGCCCGTTGATACGCCTAGTTGATGTGAGACTATCTCCTTCCTTTTGTCTTCTCCACAACCACCATATTCTATTCCACCTATAGTGCTATATCCATGGCTCACGCTCATGTATTGCGTGAAAGTTGAAAAAGTTTGAGAACATCAAAAGTATGAAACAATTGCTTGGCTTGTCATCAGGGTTGTGCATGACAAAATACTTTGTGTGATGAAGATGGAGCATAGCCAGACTATATGATTTTGTAGGGATAACTTTCTTTGGCCATGTTATTTTGAGAAGACATGATTGCTTTATTAGTATGCTTGAAGTATTATTGTTTTTATGTCAATATTAAACTTTTGTTTTGAATCTTATGGATCTGAATATTCATGCCACAATAAAGAAAATTACATGGATAAATATGTTAGGTAGCATTCCACATCAAAAATTTTGTTTTTATCATTTACCTACTCGAGGACGAGCAGGAATTAAGCTTGGGGATGCTTCCTACGTCTCCAACATATCTATAATTTTTTATTGTTCCATGCTATTATATTATCTGTTTTGGATGTTTTATATGCATTAATATGCTATTTTATATTATTTTTGGGACTAACTTATTAACCTAGAGCCTAGTGCCAGTTTCTGTTTTTTCCTTGTTTTTGAGTTTTACAGAAAAGCAATATCAAACGGAGTCCAAACGGAATAAAACTTTCGTGATGATTTTTCTTGGACCAGAAGACACCCAGTAGACTTGGAGATGAAGTCAGAGGAGTCCCGAGGAGGCCAAAAGCCAGGGGTACGCCCTAGGGGGGGGGCACGCCCTGAGGGCTTGTGGGCCCCTCGGAGCTCCCCTAACCCCAATTCTTCTTCTATATATTCCCAAATATTCCCAAACGACCAGAAGCGTCCACCAAAATACTTTTCCGCCGTCGTAACCTTCTGTACCCGTGAGATCCCATCTTGGGGCCTTTTCCGGCATCCTGTCGTAGGGGGATTCGATCACGGAGGGCTTCTACATCAACTCTATTGCCCTTTCGATGAAGCGTGAGTAGTTTACCTCAGACCTATAGGTCCATAGCTAGTAGCTAGATGGCTTCTTCACTCTCTTTGATCCTCAATACCATGTTCTCCTCGTTGTTCTTGGAGATCTATCCGATGTAATATTCTTTTGCGGTGTGTTTGTCGAGATCCAATGAATTGTGGATTTATGATCAGTTTATCTATGAATATTATTTGAATCTTCTCGGAATTCTTATATGCATGATTTGATATCTTTGTATTTCTCTTCGAATTATCGGTTTGGTTTGGCCAACTAGATTGGTTCTTCTTGCAATGGGAGAGGTGCTTAGTTTTGGGTTCAATCTTGCGGTGTCCTCACCCAGTGACAAAGTAGGGGTAGCGTGGCATGTATTGTATTGTTGCCATCAAGGGTAAAAAGATGGGGTTTTCATCATATTGCTTGAGTTTATCCCTCTACAACATGTCATCTTACTTAAGGCGTTACTCCGTTCTTATGAACTTAATACTCTAGATGCATGCTGAATAGCGGTCGATGTGTGGAGTAATAGTAGTAGATGCAGAATTGTTTTGGTCTACTTGACATGGACGTGATGCCTATATGCATAATCATTGCCTTGGATATCGTCATAACTTTGCGCTTTTCTATCAATTGCTCGACAGTAATTTGTTCACCCACCATATTATTTGCCTTCAAGAGAGAAGCCTCTAGTGAAACCTATGGCCCCCGGGTCTATTTTCCATCATATATTTTCAAATCTATAAACCAAAAAACCCAAAAATACCTTGCTGCAATTTATTTACTTTTATTTTGTTTTATGTTTTAGTAATCTTTTATATCTATCTCTATCAGATCTCACCTTTGCAAGTGACCGTGAAGGGATTGACAACCCCTTTATCGCGTTGGGTGCAAGTGTTTGATTGTTTGTGCTGGTGCATAGATTGGAGACTTTCTTGTATCTCCTACTGGATTGATACCTTGGTTCTTAACTGAGGGAAATACTTATCTCTACTTTGCTGCATCACCCTTTCCTCTTTAAGGGAAAAACCAACGCAAGCTCAAGAAGTAGCATCCACCCACATATCAAATTATCAAAGTAGCGAACACGAATCAAACCAACATGATGAAAGTGACTAGATGAAATTCCCGTGTACCCTCAAGAACGCTTTGCTTATCATAAGAGACAGTATTGGCATGTCCTTTGTCACAAAAGGATTGGGCTACCTTGCTGCACTTTATTTACCGTTACCGTTACTTGCTCGTTACAAATCATATTGCTATCAAACTACCTGTTACCGACTATTTCAGTGCTTGCAGAAATTACCTTGCTGAAAACCACTTGTCATTTCCTTCTGCTCCTCGTTGGGTTCGACATTCTTACTTATCGAAAGGACTATGATTGATCCCTTATACTTGTGGGTCATTAGGGTATATGTGGCTCTCACATTGGATCAAGGGCCTTGGTTGGAAAAGCCTTCCGGCAGGGTTTCTACTGGCCCACAGCCCTCCAGGATGCAACTGAGCTAGTCACCAAGTGTGAAGCCTACCAGTTCCACTCCAAAAACATTCATCATCCAGCTCAAGCTCTCCAGACAATCCCTTTATCCTAGCCATTCTCAGTCTGGGGGCTCGATATCTTGGGCCCCTTCCCCCATGCTACCGGGGGCTTTGAATTCTTGTACGTTGCAATCGACAAGTTTACAAAGTGGCCTGAGGTGGAGCCAGTGAGGAAGGTGACCGCACAGTCAGCTGTCAAATTCTTGAAAGGATTGGTGTGCCGTTTTGGAGTACCCAACAGAGTGATCACCAACAACGGCACCCATTTCACGAGCCGCACCTTCATGCAGTACATCCAAAACCTTGGAAGCAAGGTCTCTTTTGCCTCTGTTGCTCATCCCCGAAGCAACGGGTAAGCTGAGAGGATGAACGCTGAAGTGCTGCATGGACTCAAGATGAGAACTTTTGACAAGTTGCAGAAATGCGGCAGGCGATGGATTGATGACCTGCCGGTGGTTCTTTGGTCCCTCGGGACGACACCAAATCGAGCCACCGGCCAGACTCCCTTCTCCCTAGTGTATGGGGCAGAAGTAGTGCTCCCCACGAAACTCATGTATGGGTCACCTCGAGTACTTGCCTACGATGAAGTAGAGCAAAAGCAGCTCTGGCATGATGATGCTGTGCTCCTTGAGGAAGATCGTCTCTGGGCCGCTGTGTGTGCTGCACGCTACCAGCAAGCCCTGCGCTGCTATCACAGCCGCAGGATTCACGCCTGGAGCCTTGAGGAAGGCGACCTTGTCCTTAGGCGTGTTCAGTCCACCAAGGGTTCCAACAAGTTGACGGCGAAGTGGGAAGGCCCTTACCGGGTAGTACAAGTCACCAGACCTGGCGCAGTCCGTCTGGAGACTGAAGATGGCATTAAGTTGGAAAACTCATGGGATATTGAGCATCTTCGCAAGTTCAACCCGTAAGGCGCAGTTGACGGGCTCAGCTCCCGGCAACCACCTTTTGTACAAGCCTTGCCGATGCTCATGTAACCCTTTGTACAAAGCCAGGTGCAGACCCTATGCAAAGATAATAAAACGAAGCGCTGGTGCCCAAAAACTTGCATGCATATTTATTTAAGTCTGACTTTGCTATAGTCCTTAAATCATATAGTTGAGATCATATGCTGCTGTTTTCCCCTGTACTAACAAACAGGACTCCTGCCGCGGATGAACTTCCCGAAAGGGAGAAGTGGGAACAAGCTGGCGTATCGATCCCCGACAGCGTAACGCAGATAAGTTCCCCTGCCCATCCATCGTGTTCCTCTGTGTGAAAAACTTGTGCGTAGGAAAACCTTGTCGCCCTCAAAAATTTGTGCTCCCATCCCTTGATTCGAAGATCACTTCAGTCAGGCTAGTCGTAGTAGCATTTGAAAAAAATGGATTGACAAGGGGCCGGTTCTCTTCCACGTTTCTAACCCGCCAGGCTGAGCTCTGCGGTAGCAATGGAAGGGACCGGCAAGATGACTTGCCGATAAACCTTGTTTACTTGGAAGTATAGGGGAATCATTCCTCAGCATGGACATGATACATGCACAAGAGCCCGGCAAGCATATCTTTTTTTCATTAATACGCGGATAAACAAGTACAAACCATACATGGTACAAATATGGATGAAAGGGTACATAATTTAAGCTAAAGTTTGGCAAGTGCCTACAGTTTTTAGACTGAAAAAAGATAAGTGCCCCGTAATGCCTTTCTTGTCCCTCTTCTCCTAGGAGCTACAGAGGGAGGTGAAGAGGGCAAAAGGGGTGCCTAGGCAGAAGCCCAGCTTGACCCTGTCAGGGCCTGTGGGACGCAGCCTGACAAGATTGGGAGGGCGGGGGCGAGGCGAGAAGGGCGGAAGGAGCGGCTAGGCGATGCCCTAGTCACCACCGCCAGGACCAGAGGAACGCGGCAGGAGGGACACCGGCAGGGAAGACAAAGCCGGAGTCCTCGAGGAAGCCTGCCGGGGTCCAGCTGGAGGAGGTGGAGGCATCCACACCCAACACCCTGGCAAATCGCTCTGCCGGGGAGAAGGCCAGGTGCAGATGATGGTACCGCCGGCGCCTAGCTGACGGTGACGGTGCGTCCGGCGCTCAGCTGGACTCCGAGCCGTCGTCCTCCTACTCGGTGCCGTTGTCTTCGCCATCAGTGTCCTCTTCGTCGCTGTCGCTTGAAGAGGAGCTTTCGTCGTCGGTCGAGCTCTCCGCGCAGCACCCTAAGCGAGCACCCGAACGCCCGAAGACCTTGATGGAGAGCAGATCTGCATCCATTAATTTAAAATGGAGTACGTGCCCCTCCGCCAAGCTGTGGGCACGTGCAAAAGTTTTCCAGCCGCGACGGAGAAGCATCACGTGAGGTGCAGGGAAATCAACGTCCGCCCGCATGCTGTTGTTACAGCAACCCCTCATGTGCAACTTCAGTCCGTGCGGCTGTTCCACCTCCATTACCCTTGCAAAAGGGGTAGGAAGCTGAAGGTGGCTGCGCGGGGGCTCGCGCAGCCTGACGATGAACTCCAGCAGCACGTCCCCGACGTGGCCCTCCATCGGAGCCAGGGCGGCTGGAGGAGGAGCAATCAGTGCACCACCACGTCCTCCCCGGCCCCGAGGGCCTCGCCGACCACGACCACGTCCCGCAGCACCTCCTTGCGCGCTAGATTCTACCCCCGCATCCCCGGCTGGGGCAGGGATGCGCTACCGAGAAGAGGTCCTCGTCGCCACTGCAGGAGCACGACCGCGCCCTCCCCCTCTCACCATGGTGGAAGAGAGCACAAGAAGAAGAAGAAGAAGAAGATGCGTGGGTGTGTCCTTTTGCCCGCCTCTACGCTCCCTTTTATAGCGGAGCGTGGCAGGGGGCTGGCTCCCCACTACCCCGTGGCAACCGCCACGATCAACCAATGCGGTCCATCAGCGTCACTGACAACATCTAGAATCTCAGACCGCCCTCCTGCACCTATCCACGGCGTCGAGCTTTCTGCCATGGCACTCATTCCCGCGCCCTGAGCCTCCGCCACCAACTCTGCGCAATGCATGCGGCATACGTGGCGGAAACGGCAGCAGTAGTGGGGTGAGTAAAATGGCAGTTACCTCCCCGTGAACATGGGCGGCCCACGAACCATTACGTGGGTAGCCCACCGTCGTTTAGAACGACTCGCGGGCAAACCGGAAACTGATCCAGTTACAGGTTAATGAAGAAGCAAGGAAGATATCAAGGAAGACATGGATCCCATGGTGGTACGGCCAAAGTTTTCGCCTATGCATTTGTTAGGGCCTACCCCAATGATGCCCGGTAACACGTATGGGCCAGGCCCGGGGGCTCCTGTCGGTGCAACAAACATTCGCAGTTGTTGACCAGACCCATGCACAAGCGTGTTGACGGTCATATATCCAGCACCCATTGGGTAAACACAAAACCAAACCAGAGAAGCCGCTCTTCGAGAGATCGAGAAGCATATCAAGAAGACCAAGCTAAGCATACAAAGCAAGGCCAACCAGAAAAGCCGCCCTTTGTGAGATCAAGGAGCGCATCAAGAGTATCAAGACATCATGACATCGCCTTGGGGAGGCCTCCCTTGCCGAGCAGGAGAGCTCGGCCAGCTTGAGACCACCCCGGAAGCAAATCCAGGATAACCCCGGCTGGCCTGCCGGGGTCGCCAAGACCGAAAATCCCGCCAAGGCACCACCGCTCCACCGCACAGAGATGCAAGTCACTTATCGGTGCGGTGTCAAGCCCCCAGGTGATTAAGTGGCTCTCACTAAGCATGTGGCCGCTTGTTAGAAGACAGATCACACCCATTTGACACCCGTCCAGAGGCGTGTCAAGATGATAAGCTGAAGATGATTAAGCGGCACGGCAGGCTTGCCGGGTTTCACCCTCAGCACGACACCTAGCAGTGCATTTAATGCACTTTGTCTTAACTACCAGAGTTAGGTATGATAGCCCTGTTAGCTATCTAATCACAGGATAATGATTGTTTTGCCACTGTGGTTACCCCTTTAGCTATAAAAGGAGGCCCAAGGCAACCTAGAAAGGGATTCGGACCCTTTCACACTTGTACGCGCATACCAGCTCTCCCCGAGGCCACCTTGCCGGGGTCGAGCGATGCGTGTTCATTGTGTTCCTTCATCCAATCCACCAAAGTAGGAGTAGGGTTTTACGCTTCCCAACGGCCTGAACCTGGGTAAAAACATCCAGAGTCCGTATCATCGTGCTGCCTCATGGCTTCTGCTCTTTGTGCAATGTGATCTCCCCCATGCCGAACCACAAGGGGTTCATGGCCCCATAGGTGATCGTGTCCATCCATGACAAAAACGCTCTTGGCCTCCCTGTCTTCCATCATCGGTATTCCCTGGCATGGCCTACTGGGATCCGTACGACGAAGCCATTCCCACCGGACTCGGAGGGCCAGCGCCTGTAGTTGCAAGTTTTTCACCCCTAGGCCTCCCAAGCAAGTAGGGCAAGCTATTGTATCCCAGGCCATGAGACATTTGCCTTCGTTGGTTTTCTCCTTACCAGCCCAGAAAAAAGCTCGCATCCATTTCTTGATCTCCTCAAAAACCCAGACCGAAGCATTAAGCACCATGAGTTTGTGGATTGATCTTGCCGCGATCACCGATTTCTCTAGGATCAATCTACCCGGCCTCTGTATAAGACCTCGCAGCCATGCTGGGATAAACTTCCTCGCGTGGTCCACCATGGGGAGCCAGTCTGCTGGGCTAAGCTTTTTTACGGCGAGGGGTATGCCAAGATATTGGCAATGGAAAGCTCCAGGGGGCACTGTAGGATCTAAGAGACCCTCAAACAGCCCTCTTCTGATCCCCTGATACGTCTCCAACGTATCTATAATTTTTTATTGTTCCATGCTATTATATTATCTGTTTTGGATGTTTTATATGCATTAATATGCTATTTTATATTATTTTTGGGACTAACCTATTAACCTAGAGCCCAGTGCCAGTTTCTATTTTTTCCTTGTTTTTGACTTTTACAGAAAAGGAATATCAAACGGAGTCCAAACGGAATAAAACTTTACGATGATTTTTCTTGGAACAGAAGACACCTACGAGGCTTGGAGAGAGGGCCAGAAGAGTCCTGAGGAGGCCACAAGCCTGAGGGCGCGCCCCAGGGGGGCACCCCTTCGCTTGTGGGCCCCTCGGGAGTCCCTTAACCCTAGTTTCACCTCTATAAATTCTCAAATATTCCCCAAACATCAGAGGCATCCACCAAAATACTTTTCCGCCGCCACAAGCCTCTGTTCCCGTGAGATCCCATCTTGGGGCCTTTTCTGGCACCCTGCCGGAGGGGGATTCAATCACGAAGGGCCTCTACATCAACCTTGCCGCCCTTTCGATGAAGCGTGAGTAGTTTACCACAGACCTACGGGTCCATAGCTAGTAGCTAGATGGCTTCTTCTCTCTCTTTGATCTTCAATACCATGTTCTCCTCGATGTTCTTGGAGTTCTATCCGATGTAATCTTCTTTTGTGGTGTGTTTGTTGAGATCCGATGAATTGTGGATTTATGATCAGATTATCTATGAATATTATTTGAGTCTTCTCTGAACTCTTTTATGCATGATTAAGATATCTTTCTATTTCTCTTCGAACTATCGGTTTGGTTTGGACAACTAGATTGGTTTTTCTTGCAATGGGATAGGTGCTTAGTTTTGGGTTCAATCTTGTCGTGTCCTCACGCATTGATAGAACGGATAGCAAGGCATGTATTGTATTGTTGCCATCAAGGATAAAAAGATAGGGTTTATGTCATATTGCTTGAGTTTATCCCTCTACGTCATGTCATCTTACTTAAAGCGTTGCTCTGTTCTTATGAACTTAATACTCTAGATGCAGGCAGGAGTCGGTCGATGTGTGGAGTAATATTAGTAGATGCAGAATCGTTTCGGTCTACTTATCACGGACATGATGCCTATATTCATGATCATTGCCTTAGATATCATCATAACTATGCGCTTTTCTATCAATTGCTCAACAGTAATTTGTTTACCCACCGTATGTATTCTTTCAAGAGAGAAGCCTCTAGTGAAACCTATGGCCCCCGGGTCTAGTTTCCATCATATATTTTCAGATCTATAAACCAAAAAACCAAAAAATACCTTGCTGCAATTTATTTATATTTACTTTAGTTTGCTCTTTTATTTATATTTTATACCTATCTCTATTAGATCTCACTCTTGTTCGTGACCGTGAAGGGATTGACAACCCCTTTTTCGTGTTGTGTGCAAGTGTTTGCTAGTTTGTGCAGGTGCATATATTGGAGACTTGCTTGTGCCTCCTACTGGATTGATACCTTGGTTCTTAACTGAGGGAAATACTTATCTCTACTTTGCTAAATCACCCTTTCCTCTTCAAGGGAAAAATCAACGCAAGCTCAAGAAGTAGCAGGAAGAATTTCTGGCGCCGTTGCCGGGGAGGTTCTACATCAAGCCTACCAAGTACCCATCATAAACTCTCATCTCTTGCTCTTACATTATTTGCCATTTGCCTCTCGTTTTCCTCTCCCCCACTTCTAAAATGTTTTCAAAAAAAATACAAAAATATTTGCCTTTTTATTTGCCTTCTTTCCGTTCGTCTTTTCGTTTGCCTTTATGTCTTACTTGGTTTGTTTGCTCGTTCGCTTGGTATAATTGTGTGTTTATTGAAAATCTGGAAGAAAAAAGTTTATGGATCCTCATCCACTTGCCAATCTTTTTAAAGGATCCAATTATGATGAACCAATTGCTGGTGAGTTCAGTGCACTAGATTATCTTTATGGAGTTTTGCTTGAAATTCGTGAATCTGAAAATTGTGATGAAGTGCTAAAAGAAGAAATTTATAAAGTGATTCACGATACCTCCTTGAATGAAAAGCATGATTGCAATGATGTTATTATAAACTCTATTAATGGCAATCGTGTTAATGATATGCAAAACCCCAAGCTTGGGGATGCTAGTTTTGCTATGTCCACTACTTATTGCAATGATCATGATTGGGGTGATAATGCTTCTTATGATCTTGAAAATTTATTTAAGACTCATAATAATGTTTGCAATACTATTGAAAGTGGGATTGGAAAAGTGTCAACTTTAGAAAATAATGATCCCACCACTTTGGAGTTTGACCAATCTTATGAAATTTTTGATAAAAGTGGGCTTGGAGAAGTCATGACTTTATTTTATGATAATCCCACTATTTTGGAAGAGTGTCAACTTTGCATGCATGTGGATCATTGATACGTCTCCAACATATCTATAATTTATGAAGTATTCATGCTATTATATTATCATTCTTGGATGTTTTACAATCATTTTGTAGCAACTTTATATCATTTTTTTTGGACTAACCTATTGACCCAGTGCCCAGTGCCAGTTGCTGTTTTTGCTTGTTTTTTACATTGCAGGAAATCAATATCAAACGGAGTCCAAACACCGCGAAACTTTTTGTGGATTTTTTATGGACCAGAAGACATCCAGTGGGCCAGAGAAGCACCTGGGGGGTGCCCCGAGGGGGGCACAACCCACCAGGGTGCGCCTGGGGGCCCAGGCGCGCCCAGGTGGGTTGTGCCCACCTCGGTGGCCTCTCGCACCCCCTCTTTGCCGTATAAATCACCAAATATTCCAAAAACCCTCGGGGTAACCCTAGATCAGAAGTTCCGCCGCCGCAAGCCTCTGTAGCCACAAAAAACCAATCTAGACCCCGTTCCGGCACCCTGCCGGAGGGGGAAATCATCACCGGTGGCCATCTTCATCATCCCGGCGACCACCATGATGAGGAGGGAGTAGTCCACCCTCGGGGCTGAGGGTTTGTACCAGTAGCTATGTGTTTAATCTCTCTCTCTCTCTCTCGTGTTCTTGAGATGTCACGATCTTGATGTATCGCGGGCTTTGTTAATATAGTTGGATCATATGGTGTTTTCCCCTCTCTATCTTGTTGTGAATTGAGTTTTCCCTTTGAGATTTCGTTTTATTGGATTGAATACTTTTATGGATTTGAGAACACTTGATGTATGTCTTGTATATGAATACCCGTGGTGACAATGGGGTATTATATTGATTCACTTGAGATATGTTTTGGTACTCAACTCGCGGATTCCCGAGGTGACTTTGGGGTAATCTATGCATAGGGGTTGATGCACGTTCTTGTCTTTGTTTCTCCGGTAGAAATCTTGGGGCACTCTTTGAGGTTCTTTGTGTTGGATTGAGCATTACGAATTTGAAATTGCTTTGGTGTTATTTTAGTACGAACTCTTGGTTAGATCGATCGGAAAGAATATCTTGGTGTAATTTTAGTACGAACTCTAGGATAGATTGATCGGAAAGAATAGCTTTGAGGTGGTTTCATACCCTACAAACAATTTCTTCTTATGTTCTCCACTAGATAGGAACTTTGGAGTGATTCTTCATCGCACATTGAGGGAAGGTTATATGATCCAATTATATTAGCATTGTTGAGAGATTGCAATAGCGAAAGTACGGACCCTAGGCCTCATTTTCAAGCATTGCAATACCGTTTGTGCTCCGTTTTATCACTTGCTACCTTGCTGTTTTTATTTATTCAGATTATAAAAATATATTTCTACCATCCATATTACACTTTTATCACCATCTCTTCGCCGAACTAGTGCACCTATACAATTTGCCATTGTATTGGGTGTGTTGGGGACACAAGAGATTTCTTGTATTTGGTTGCAGGGTTGTTTGAGGGAGACCATCTTCATCCTACGCCTCCCACGGATTGATAAACCTTAGGTCATCCACTTGAGGGAAAATTGCTACTGTCCTACAAAACTCTGCGCTTGGAGGCCCAACACGAGTCTACAAGAATAAAGTTGCGTAGTAGACATCAAGCTCTTTTCTGGCGCCATTGCCGGGGAGGCTAGGTAAGCGGCACTCACATCCCGTCAACGAAGTTCTTTTCTGGCGCCGTTGCCGGGGAGGTGAGTGCTTGAAGGTATATCTTTAGATCTTGCAATCAAATCTTTTAGTTTCTTGTTTTATCACTAGTTTGGTTTATAAAAGAAAACTACAAAAAATGGAATTGAGGCAGCCTCATATTATTCGTCTTTATCATGTCTTTCTTGAAAATGATGGAAAGGAAAATTGTGCTCAATTGATAGAAGAAGAATTCAATAAAATGTTTGGTATAAATGATGAGCATGATTGCAATGTTGTTAGTATGAATTCTTTGAATATCCATGATGCTAATGATATGCAAAGCAACAAGCTTGGGGATGCTATGTTTGATGAAGATGATATTTTTAGTCCCCCAAGTTTTGATGTGCAAATTTGTTATAATGGTAGCATGCCTCCTATTTATGACGATTATATTGATGAAAGTGGGTTTGGAAGAGTGTCAACTCTAGGTACTAATGATCCCACTATTTTGGAGGGTGTTGAATCTTATTGTGATAATTATGAAAGTGGATTTGGAGAGGTCATGACTTTATTTAGTGATGAATCCACTATTTTGGAAGAGGTTTCAATTGATTATGACAAAAAAGTTGCTACCTATGATGATTATGGTGATGACATGTGTGCTATAAAGAATAATGATAACCATGAAACTTTTCATCATAATTTTAATGTTCAATTTGATTATGCTAATCAAGAATCCCATGATAGTTATTTTGTTGAGTTTGCTCCCACTACTATTCATGAGAATAAATTTGCTTATGTGAAGAGTAATAAATTTTCTATGCTTGTGGATCATGAAAAGAATGCTTCATGTGATAGCTATATTGTTGAATTCATTCATGATGCTACTGAAAATTATTATGAGAGGGGAACATATGCTTTTACATATAGCAATAATATCAAGTTTCCTCTCTTTTTGTTGAAAGTTTTGAAGTTGCACTTGTTTTGCCTTCCTATGCTAGTTGATTCTTGTTCCCATAAGTTGTTGCTCACAAAATCCCTATGCATAGGAAGTGGGTTAGACTTAAATGTGCTAGTCATATGCTTCATGATGCTCTCTTTATGTTTCAATTCTTATCTTTTATGCGAGTATCATTGAAATCATCATGCCTAGCTAAAAGGTATTAAAGAAAAGCGCTTGTTGGGAGACAACCCAACACTTTTACCTACTGTTTTTGTGTGTTCACATGGTTATGCTACTGTATTAATCATGTTTTATAGCTTTTGTTTCAATAAAGTGCCAAGTAAAGCCTTTGGGATAGTGTGGATGATAGTTGACTTGAATCTGTGCAAAAACAAAAACTTTTGCATCCAGTGCAGAAATTATTATATTTTACTGGAACGTGGAAAAATTCTGAAATTTTTACAGATGATAGATATACAAATTATCTACGTTTTCCTAATTTTTCAGAATTTTTTGATTAGCATAAATATGGTTGGAGTACAGATTACTACAGACTGTTCTGTTTTTGACAGATTCTGTTTTCAATGCATAGTTTGCTTGTTTTCTAGTTTCTATGGCTTATATTGTTCAATATAAATTGTGGAAATGTTATGCTACAGTAGTAATTGTGTGAAAACAATTATGAATCTTGTATTTGGCAGTACCAAAGTGAAATGGTTTGCTCTTTATCATACTAACCTATCTCACGAAATTCCGTTAAGTTTTGTGTGATTGAAGTTTTCAAGTTTTGGGTGAGATGTCGATATGAGGAGAATAAGGAGTGACAAGACCCTAATATTGGGGATTCCCAAGGCACCCCAAGGTAATATTCAAGGAAGATCCAAGCAACTTAGCTTGGGGATGCCCCGGAAGGCATCCCCTCTTTCGTCTCCAACATTATCGGTAACCTCACTTGGAGCTATATTTTCATTCGTCACATGATATGTGTTTTCCTTGGAGCATAATTTTCTTGTTAGTATTTTCTTGATGTTATTTATAATAATGTTTTGCATCTTTTATTTCAATAAAAGTGGCAATGATAGCCTTTACTATGCTTATTTTGCAAGTCTACATGTTGCTGTTTGAAAACAGAAAGTTTACCGCTGTTGCAAAAATTCCCTAGAAAAGTCAGAATGTGATAAAATGTTGAAATTTTTTGAAAAATAAGCTCTGATAAATTTTATACAGTGTGGTAAATTTTCATAATTTTTGGAGTTAAATAAGTATTGATACTCTTGCATTCTTTACAGACTGTACTGTTTTGGCAGATTGCTGTTATGTTTGCATTGTTTGCATATGTTTGCTTGTTTAATGATTCTATCTGAGGATAGGAGTATTAAATATGCAGAGGCATTTAGTATGCAATGTTGAATAATAATTTTGGTGATTTGCTACAGTAGATAATGATAAGGTTTTGCATTGATTTGTACTAACTTATCTCACAAGTTCTTGTTGAGTTTTGTGTGGATGAAGTTTTTAAGATTTAGGGAAACCGTGATATAAAAGGAATTAAGGAGATGCAAAAGCTCAAGCTTGGGGATGCCCAAGGCATCCCAAGATAATATTTCAAGAAGTCTCAAGTATCAAAGCTTGGCGATGCCCCGGTAGGCATCCCACCTTTCTTCATCAACAATTATCGGTTGAGCCTAAGTTTTTGCTTCTTCACTTGAGTTGTGCTATTCTTGGAATGTCATTTTGTTTTGTTTTACTTGCTGTTTTAATAAAATACTTAGATCTGAAAGTTTTTAAATAAGAGAGAGTCCTCAATTAGTTACCCCTTTACTTAACTACTCGCTTGATCTTCACTTATATCTTTTTGGAGTAGCTTGTCATTTACTCTTGTGCTTCACTTATATCCTATGAGTAAATTGTTGAATGAATTGAATATCATGAAGTTGAAATTATATGTTCATATCATGCCTAGTGGTAGCTTCACATTGGGTTTAGAAAGTGAAATCTTTTGAGGCTTGACAATCACAATATTGGTCATACAAGCAATTCATGAATGATTAGTAGAAGGAAGAGAACTTTCACATGCAAATACACTATCTTGGAAATCTTTTGTGATTGTGAGCCCCCATCAAAATATTATATGCCAAAATTGTTGACGTTGGACAAGGAAGACAACGTAATGATTTATGTTTGTTCATATTCACATAGAAGTTATATTGTCATAGATCCTTCAACATGTGGTGCTTGCCCCCCATCTTTGCTAGCCAAAAATTCCGCACTAAGTAGAGATACTACTTGTGCATCCAAAAACCCAAACCTTATTTTCAAGAGTCCACCATACCTACCTATGGATTGAGTAAGATCCTTCAAGTAAGTTGTCATCAGTGCAATAAGGCAATAAAAATTGCTTCTAAAAGTGTAAGATCATTTAGTGTAAGAGAAAATTGAGCGTTGTACAAACTTGTGATGGTAAAGAAATAAAAGCGACAGACTACATAATAAAGGTTGCCATCACAAGGGGCAATATAACGTGACGTTCTTTTGCACTAAGGGGTTAGCGCATGGCAACCTCTGCTTCCCTCTGCGAAGGGCCTATCTTTTACTTTTATGTATTTACTTTTATGCAAGAGTCAAAGTTTTTCTCTCTATTCCTTTTTATTTTTCTCCTTTGGCAAGCATCATGTGGTGAGGAAAGATCTAGGCACATATGTCCAGTTGGATATGGGTGGCATGAGTTATTATTGTTGACATCACCCTTGAGGTGCATACATTGGGAGGCGAAATTATAAGCCCCTATCTTTCTATGTGTCCGGTTGAAACGTTTTGCTCATGTGTATGCGGTGAGTGTTAGCAATCATAGAAGACTATATGATGGTTGAGTATGTGGAGCTCTTACTTAGACTCTGTTGAATAAGTTGAATTGCAATTGTTTGGTGACTGAGAACATAGGTTGTTGAGTTTCAAGAGAATTCATTGTTTGAACCTTAACATGTAAATTGGTTGCTACTTTAACATGAGAAGTTTTATAAGAAAGAATTGCTGTTATGATGCTAGGAAGAGTGATTGAAATTGTCATTGATCAAACTTGTGCACTTTGCTAGCATTCACACTTCATAAATTGTTTCTTTTATCATTTACCTACTTGAGGACGAGTAGGAATTAAGCTTGGGGATGCTGATACGTCTCCAACGTATCTATAATTTGTGAAGTATTCATGCTGTTATATTATCATTCTTGGATGTTTTACAATCATTTTATAGCAACTTTATATCATTTTTTTGGGACTAACCTATTGACCCAGTGCCCAGTGCCAGTTGCTGTTTTTGCTTGTTTTTTATATCGCAAGAAATCAATATCAAACGGAGTCCAAACACCGTGAAACTTTTTGTGGATTTTTTATGGACCAAAAGACATCCAGTGGGCCAGAGAAGCACCTGGGGGGTGCCCCGAGGGGGGCACAACCCACCAGGGCGCGCCTGGGCGCCCAGGTGGGTTGTGCCCACCTCGGTGGCCTCCCGCACCCCCTCTTTGCCCTATAAATCACCAAATATTCCAAAAACCCTCGGGGTAACCCTAGATCAGAAGTTCCGCCGCTGCAAGCCTCTGTAGCCACGAAAACCAATCTAGACCCCGTTCCGGCACCCTGCCGGAGGGGGAAATCATCACCGGTGGCCATCTTCATCATCCCGGCGGCCACCATGATGAGGAGGGAGTAGTCCACCCTCGGGGCTGAGGGTTTGTACCAGTAGCTATGTGTTTAATCTCTCTCTCTCTCTCTCTCGTGTTCTTGAGATGTCACGATCTTGATGTATCGCGGGCTTTGTTAATATAGTTGGATCATATGGTGTTTTCCCCTCTCTATCTTGTTGTGAATTGAGTTTTCCCTTTGAGATTTCGTTTTATCGGATTGAATACTTTTATGGATTTGAGAACACTTGATATATGTCTTGCATATGAATACCCGTGGTGACAATGGGGTATTATATTGATTCACTTGAGATATGTTTTGGTACTCAACTCACGGATTCCCGAGGTGACTTTGGGGTAATCTATGCATAGGGGTTGATGCACGTTCTTGTACTTGTTTCTCCGGTAGAAATCTTGGGGCACTCTTTGAGGTTCTTTGTGTTGGATTGAGCATTACGAATCTGAAATTGCTTTGGTGTTATTTTAGTACGAACTCTTGGTTAGATCGATTGGAAAGAAATGCTTGGTGTTATTTTAGTACGAACTCTAGGATAGATTGATCGGAAAGAATAGCTTTGAGGTGGTTTCGTACCCTACAAACAATTTCTTCTTATGTTCTCCGCTACATTGGAACTTTGGAATGATTCTTCATCGCACGTTGAGGGAAGGTTATATGATCCAATTATATTAGCATTGTTGAGAGATTGCAATAGCGAAAGTACGGACCCTAGGCCTCATTTTCAAGCATTGCAATACCGTTTGTGCTCCATTTTATCACTTGCTACCTTGCTATTTTTATTTATTCAGATTATAAAAATATATTTCTACCATCCATATTACACTTTTATCACCATCTCTTCGCCGAACTAGTGCACCTATACAATTTGCCATTGTATTGGGTGTGTTGGGGACACAAGAGATTTCTTGTATTTGGTTGCAGGGTTGTTTGAGAGAGACCATCTTCATCCTACGCCTCCCATGGATTGATAAACCTTAGGTCATCCACTTGAGGGAAAATTGCTACTGTCCTACAAAACTCTGCGCTTGGAGGCCCAACACGAGTCTACAAGAATAAAGTTGCATAGTAGACATCAATCATGTAGAGAATATGTTATGTGATAGCTATATTGTTGAATTTGAATATGATCCCACATGTAATTATTATGAGAGAGGAAAATATGGTTGTAGAAATTTTCATGTCACTAAATTACCTCTCGTTATGTTGAGATTGCTATTGTTTCTTTCTTCTTCCTTGCATATGCTAGTTTTTGCTTGTCTTGATAATTTGTTTGCTTATAAAATGCCTATGCATAGGAAGTATGTTAGACTTAAACTTGTTTTTCACATGCTACATGATGCTCTCTTCGTGTTTCAATTGCTATCTTTCATGTGAGCATCATTAAAATTATCAATGCCTAGCTAAAAGGCTTTACAGAAAAGCGCTTGTTGGGAGACAGCCCAATATTTTTCTTTTCTGTTTTATGAAAATACACATTATTACCTCTATAGTAATTGTGTTTTGGTGTTTTAATTAGTGCTTGATAATTGTGTTTTGGTGTTTTAATTAGTGTTTGATCCAAGCGAGACCCTTGGGATGCTTTGGTATATCGTTGATTTGGTTTTGCTGAAAAAAAGAAACTTTTGCGTCCAGTAACAGAATTGTTTAAATTCACTGGAGCGCGGAAAAATTCTGATTTTTTTACACAATATTGATATATTATTGCCTCTGTTGTCCTAAGTTTTCATAATTTTGGAGTTACAGAAGCATGATTAATATTCTGGTTACTACAGACTGTTCTGTTTTTTGACAGATTCTGTTTTTATGTGTTGTTTGCTTATTTTGATGAATCTATGGATAGTACCGGGGGTATGAACCATGGAGAAGTTGGAATATAGTAGATATTACACCAATATAAATTTAGAATGAGTTCACAACAGTACCTAAAGTGGTGATTTATTTTATTATACTAACGGATCCGATGAGTTTTCTGTTGAGTTTCGTGTTGTGAAGTTTTCAAGTTTTGGCTAAGGATTTAATGGACTATGGAATAAGGAGTGGCAAGAGCCTAAGCTTGGGGATTCCCAAGGCACCCCAAGGTAATATTCAAGGACAACCAAGCATCTAAGCTTGGGGATGCCCCGGATGGCATCCCCTCTTTCGTCTTCAATCCATTGGTAAATTTACTTGAGGCTATATTTTTATTCACCACATGATATGTGTTTTTCTTGGAGCGTCTTGTATGATATGATTCTTTGCTTTTTAGTTTGCCACAATCATACTTGCTATACACACCTTTTGAGAGGGACACGCATTAATCGTAAATTTATTAGAATACTCTATGTGCTTCACTTATATCTTTCGAGCTAGGCAGTTTGCTCTAGTTCTTCACTTATATCTTTTTAGAGCACGATGGTGGCTTTATTTTATAGAAATTGTTGAACTCTCATGCTTAAATTATATTATTTTGAGAGTCCTTTAAACAGCATGGTAATTTTCTTAGGTTATGAATTTAGTCATAATATGATGGGCATCCAAGGGGGATATAATAAAAAACTTTCATATAAAGAGCATTGAATATATGAGAAGTTTGATTCCTTGCATTTGTTTTGAGATATAAAGATGGTGATATTAGAGTCATGCTAGTGAGTAATTGTGGATTGGTAGAAATACGCGTGTTAAAGTTTGTGATTCCCGTAGCATGCACGTATGGTGAACCGTTATGTGATGAAGTCGGAGCATGATTTATTCTTTGATTGCCTTCCTTATGAGTGGCGGTCGGGGACGAGCGATGGTCTTTTCCTACCAATCTATCACCCTAGGAGCATGCATGTAGTACCTTGTTTTCATGGCTAATAAATTTTTGCAATAAGTATGTGTGTTCTTTATGACTAATGTTGAGTCCATGGATTATACGCACTCTCACCCTTCCACCATTGCTAGCCTCTCTAGTACCGCGCAACTTTCACCGGTGCATTAAACCCACCATATACCCTTCCTCAAAATAGCCACCATACCTACCTATTATGGCATTTCCATAGCCATTCTGAGATATATTGCCATGCAACTTCCACCGTTCCGTTTTTTTATGACACGCACCATCATTGTCATATTGCTTTGCATGATCATGTAGTTGGCATAGTATTTGTGGCTTGGCCACTGTTCATATTTTTTATACATGTCACTCTTGATTATTGCACATCCCGGTACACCACCGAAGGCATTCATATAGAGTCATATTTTGTTCTAGTATCGAGTTGTAATTCTTGAGTTGTAAGTAAATAAAAGTGTGTTGATCATCATTATTAGAGCATTGTCCCATGTGAGGAAAGGATGATGGAAGCTATGATTCCCTCACAAGTCGGGATGAGTCTTCGGACTTTAAAAATAATAAAAGAGGCCAAAGAAGCCCAAATAAAAAAAAGAGGCCAGAGAAGCCCAAACAAAAAGAAAAAAATGAGAGAAAAAGAGAGAAGGGACAATTTTGCTATCCTTTTTCCACACTTGTGCTTTGAAATAGCACCATGTTCTTCATGATAGAGAGTCTCCTATTTTGTCACTTTCATATACTAGTGGGAATTTTTCATTATAGAACTTGGCTTGTATATTCCAATGATGGGCTTCCTCAAATTGCCCTAGGTCTTCATGAGCAAGCAAGTTGGATGCACACCCACTTAGTTTCTTTTTGAGCTTTCATACACTTATAGCTCTAGTGCATCTGTTGCATGGCAATCCCTACTCACTTGCATCGATATCAATTGATGGGCATCACCATAGCCCATTAATTTGCCTAGTTGATGTGAGACTTTTTCCTTCTTTTTTTGTCTTCTCCACAACCATCATATTCTATTCCACCTATAGTGCTATATCCATGGCTCACGCTCATGTATTGCGTGAAAGTTGAAAAAGTTTGAGAACACTAAAAGTATGAAACAATTGCTTGGCTTGTCATCGGGGTTGTGCATGACAAAATACTTTGTGTGATGAAGATGGAGCATAGCCAGACTATATGATTCTGTAGGGATAACTTTCTTTGGCCATGTTATTTTGAGAAGACATAATTGCTTTCTTAGAATGCTTGAAGTATTATTGTTTTTATGTCAATAATAAAATTTTGTTTTGAATCTTATGGATCTGAATATTCTTGCCACAATAAAGAAAATTGCATTGATAAATATGTTAGGTAGCATTCCACATCAAAAATTCTGTTTTATCATTTACCTACTCGAGGACAAGCAGGAATTAAGCTTGGCATGCTTGATACGTCTCCAACGTATCTATAATTTTTTATTGTTCCATGCTATTATATTATCTATTTTGGATGTTTATATACATTAATATGCTATTTTATATTATTTTTGGGACTAACCTATTAATCTAGAGCCAAGTGCCAGTTTCTATTTTTTTCCTTGTTTTTGACTTTTACAGAAAAAGGAATATCAAAAGGAGTCCAAACGGAATAAAACTTTACGATGATTTTTCTTGGACTAGAAGACACCTACGAGGCTTGGAGAGAGGGCCAGAAGAGTCCTGAGGAGGCCACAAGCCCTTAGGGTGCGCCCCAGGGGGGTGCCCCCTGGCTTGTGGGCCCCTCGGGAGTCCCCTAACCCTAGTTCCACCTCTATAAATTCTCAAATATTCCCCAAACATCAGAGGCGTCCACCAAAATACTTTTCCACCGCCGCAAGCCTCTGTTCCCGTGAGATCCCATCTTGGGGCCTTTTCTGGCACCCTGCCAGAGGGGGATTCGATCATGGAGGGCCTCTACATCAACCTTGTTGCCCTTCTGATGAAACGTGAGTAGTTTACCACACACCTACGGGTCCATAGCTAGTAGCTAGATGGCTTCTTCTCTCTCTTTGATCTTTAATACCATGTTCTCCTTGATGTTCTTGGAGTTCTATCTGATGTAATCTTCTTTTGCGATGTGTTTGTTGAGATCCGATGAATTGTGGATTTATGATCAGATTATCTATGAATATTATTTGAGTCTTCTCTGAACTCTTTTATGCATGATTAAGATATCTTTCTATTTCTCTTCGAACTATCGGTTTGGTTTGGCCAACTAGATTGGTTTTTCTTTTAGTGGGAGAGGTGCTTAGTTTTGGGTTCAATCTTGCGGTATCCTCACCCAATGACAGAAAGGGTAGCGAGGCACGTATTGTATTATTGCCATCAAGGATAAAAAGATGGGGTTTATGTCATATTGCTTGAGTTTATCCCTCTACATCATGTCATCTTACTTAAAGCGTTGCTCTGTTCTTATGAACTTAATACTCTAGATGCAGGCAGGAGTCGGTCGATGTGTGGAGTAATAGTAGTAGATGCAGAATTGTTTCGGTCTACTTGTCACGGACATGATGTCTGTATTCATGATCATTGCCTAAGATATCGGCAAAGATAGATAAGCGTTGCATCGGCGAGATGCCACGAAATGTGCTCAGAACCCCTTCCTGAGAAGCCTTGCAGATCAGCGACGTGAGCACGTCCATGGCAATGACGAATAGCAGGGGAGAGACTGGATCCCCCTGCCTCAGTCCCTTCGCATGAAAAATAGATTCTCTCGGGACTCCATTGACGATTACTTTGGTGCTGGCCGTCCCCAGTATGGAAGCGATCCACTTAAGCCATCTGCACCCAAATCCTTTCGCCCTAAGCACCTCGAACAAGAAATCCCAAGAAAGCGAGTCGAAGGCCCGAGAAATATCAAGTTTTAGAAAGAGGTCGGCTCCTTCATGGCGTGGATTTTGTGGGCTACTTGGCGAACCAACAGGTAGTTGTCATGGATGTTTCTCCCTTTAATGAAGGCAGAATGATTGACACATACGATCTCTGGCATCCTTCTATGCGCATGATTGGATAGCAATTTGGAGAACAACTTAGCGAAGCTGTGAGGTAAACTGATGGGTCTGTAGTCTCCGACCTGCTCCGCATCAGCCTTTTTGGGAATCAGAACGATATGTGCCTTGTTCAACTTGCTGAAACCTCTGTCGTCTCCCACGAAGAGCTTAAGTAGTGCCGCCATAATATCGTGTTTGATTATCGGTCAGGCTTTATGATAGAACGCACCGATGAAGCCGTCCGGCCCTAGCGCGCGATCAGCAGGGATTTCCTTGATTACGTTCCAAACCTCTTCCTCCATGAAGATATCCTCCATATCCGTGAGATCTAATTGTGTCATGCCAAGAGAATGCAGGTCCAAGGAGAACTCTCTCACCTGAGTCGTACCTAGGAGACCATTGTATGCCTGATGGAATACTTCTTCCTTCCTACGTTGCTCCGTGATGATCTCCGCACCGTGGGTGATGAAGGGAATGAAGTTCTTTGATCTGCGACCATTGGCAACAGCTTGAAATAGCTTAGTGTTGGCATCCCCCTCTCTCAACCATCTTATTCTAGATTGTTGACGATCAATGGTTCGTTCAAGTGAAGCCAGCCCGAGGATAGCTAGCGTTAGGGTTCTACGTGCCAAAGTTCCAACTCCGATAGCTGTCTAACTTCCTGCGCTTGATCGAATCTGAATATGATCTAGTTTGCCACGGCCATAAGAAGTTTAATGTTTCCCATTTTTTGCTGTCCCCAGGCTTGTAGATATGTTACCGTGTTCCTGAAGAGGGCATCCAGCCTTTTGAAAGGGTCCACAATACCATCGTCACACACCCAGGCCTCCTGAACCGCGTCGTTAAAGCCCTCCAATTTGGCCCAGTAAACCTCGAACCGGAATCTTCTTTTGTGGTAAAATTGCATGCTAGTCGATAGGTGCAATGGTGCGTGATCCGAGACACCCGAAGACAAAGCCTGGAGCATATGATCTGGGTACGCTATCTCCCAATCCATAGACACCAGAACTCTGTCGATTTTAGTTAACGTGGGGGCCTCTCTCTCATTCGACCAAGTGTAAATGCGCCCATGCATGTATATTTCCTTCAACTCATGTTCGTCCACGAAGCTCCTGAATTTGGACATCATGGTCCTGTTAATGTTAGGGTTGTTTTTCTCACTGGCCCTCAAGATCATGTTAAAGTCACAAAAAAGCACCCATGACCCTGGGCACACAGCCCTCCTGGCCTCCAGGTCCAGCAAGAATTGTGTTTTGAGCACATCTCCTTGTGGTGCGTACACCACAGTGATCCACCAGCTGCCCCCTCTTTAGTGTGCACGCAACTGGTCAATGCATTAGTGTCAAGTTGGATATGGTCAATGTTTAGGACAATATTGTCCCAAGCAAGTAGGACACCACCACGAGTCTCCAATGCCGGTAAGTAAGCGAAACCGTCGAACAACGGGCCTAAAAATTGCATCACCATAAAATGGTCAATTACATCCAGTTTGGTCTCTTGGAGACACACCAAATTAACTTTCACCGAGGCTATAAACTCCTTCACAGCCTTTCTTTTCGCGGGGTTGTTCAGGCCTCGCATGTTCCAGCAAATGATCTCTGGGTTGTACTCCATGGAAAAGGCAAGGAAAACCACCCACACCCAACCGAGGAGATCAGCGTACGAAGATCGCTGTGTCCGATCCACTCACAAGTTCCTCCATCGATGGCACCATCTTGCAAAAGAGCGCCGCAATGACGCGCACATGTTGCTCCCTCAATGGTGAGTCGAAGAGCGTTTGGAGCTCACTGACCGCAGTTTCATCCGCCACCATGTCATCCGGCACTAGGCCCAACGTGCGCAGAAGCACATTCTCCGCCGGCTTTGGTTTGGCCGCACTTGCCCACGTAACACGCTTCGTAGCCCTGGTTGTTCATTTTCGCGTGAATGGCCCAGCTTCAGGCCGTAGTGCAGAAGCATGTATCTCGCGTAGGAGGGGGCAGCTTCTTCATAATATTAGCGCGGAACGCCCTGAGCCTCGCGTATGCTATTCCTTCTTGCAAGGTCATACCATCTGCCTGGTTCTCTGCTTCCACCGTCTGGTCCAACAGAGGCCCTGCAGGCTGGCCCCACAAATCGGCTGCTGGGACCGGCGCCCCACCCTCGCCACAACTCCACCCTCGAGAGCTGGCACATCACCGGGCGGTCGCTGCATGCACTCGCTAACCTCCCCTGCATGCGAATAAGGTTCTGGCCAATCCCTGAATCACCAAGCGCATGATTCCCATCAAGTAGTCCCATCGGTGCGGTCACTTGGCCAGTAGGACCCACCACATCGCCTGCCTTAGTCTCAGTGGCGGGGCTACTACTGTATTCCTTATCCTCCATCGGGGGGAGTGTAGGATCCGCGAGCTACATGTTCATTGGTTCAAGAGGTGGGGCCAACGTTTTGCACACCCCACTCCCACTCCCTGCTTGTCCCCCCGTGCCGTCCTGGGGGGTCACATCCTCGATCCTTCCCAAACTACCACTGTCATCAGTCTTGTCCTCAAGCTCTCTCCTTTGGTCCTCCCGTGAGCTCCCCTCGTCCTGAACAATGACAAGATCCAAACCTGGGTTTGGGGCAACCATCGCCCAATCCGGCTGGTCCGGGTCCTAGCTGTGTGGCATAACCACCATCGGGTCTGGCTGGCCGCCTGTCATTTCTATCCTCTCCATAGTTTGAACTCCACTGATCTGCCTGTTAACTTGGCCCGCCTCGGGAATCTCCATGCAGGCAGGTTCCGCGGTCTAGAAGGTAAGGCGGTCAAAAGCTGACGGCATGACTGTCACCCTATCCTGGACAGAGCCAGTACGCATCGCTAGGGCCACCTCGGTCATCAACTACATGTGGGGGAGACGCCAATCTTGCTACTCCATCGTCCTCCCAGCGTTGGTCGTACCAACTCCATCGGCGGCGCCGTGATGTCGCTTGAAACTGCATCGGTATTTCCCCAAAGAGGAATGATGATGCAGTACAACTACGGTAAGTATTTCCCTCAGTTATGAAACCAAGGTATCAATCCAGTAGGAGAACCAAGCAACACTATGTAAACGGTACCTGCACACAAAGAACAAATACTTGCAACCCAACGCGTAAGAGGGGTTGTCAATCCCTCCTAGGTAACGGCGCCAGAAATTGGCAAGTTGACGGGAAAATATTTGTGATAGACTGGATAAATAGCTCTCGATAAAACGCAAAATAAAATAAGTAATAAAAAAGGGCAGCAAGGTATTTCTGGGTTTTTGGAATAATAGATCTGAAAATAAAAGCAAATAAAAATAAATCTCAAAGGAAATATGATAAAGAATAGACCCGGGGGCCCTAGATTTCACTAGTGGCTTGTCTCGAAAAATAGCACACGGTGGGTAAACAAATTACTGTTGGGCAATTGATAGAAGATTGAATAATTATGATGATATCCAAGGCAATGATCAATATATAGGCATCACGTCCAAGATTAGTAGACCGACTCCTGCCTGCATCTACTACTATTACTCCACACATCGACCGCTATCCAGCATGCATCTAGTGTATTAAGTTCATGGAGAAACGGAGTAATGCAATAAGAACAATGAGAGGATGTAGACGAGATCTATTCATGTAGGAATATCCCCCATCTTGTTATCCTTAATAGCATTGATACATGCGTGTCTTGCTGCCCCTTCTGTCACTGTGAAAGAACATCGCAAGATCGAACCCATCACAATGCACCTCTTCCCATGGCAAGAAAAATCGATCTAGTTGGCCTAACTAAACCAAAGATTCGAAGAAGAAATACGAGGCTATAAATAATCATGCATATAAGAGATCAAAGAAAACTCAAATAATATTCATGGATATAGATCTGATCATAAACTCAAAGTTCATCGGATCCCAACAAACACACCGCAAAAAAGAGTTACATCAAATAGATCTCCAAGAGACCATTGTATTGAGAATCAAGAGAGAGAGAGAGAGCAAGCCATCTAGCTACTGCCTACGAACCCGTAGGTCTATGGTGGACTACTCATGCATCATCGGAGAGGCGCCAATGAGGATGATGAACCCCTCCGTGATGGTGTTAGATTGGATCTCGTGGTTCTGGAACTTGCGGCGGCTGAAATTGTGTTTCGTCGACTCCCCTAGGGTTTATGAAATATTTGGGAATTTATAGGGCGAAGAGGCGGTGTGGGAGGTCTCCGTGGCGGGCACAACCCTCCTGGGTGCGTCTGGGTTCCTAGGCGCACCCTGGTGGGTTGTGCCCACCATGGGCCTCCCCTCTGGTACTTTCTTGGCCCACTAGGTGCCTTCTGGTCCAGAAAAAATCTCCAAAAAGTTTCGCTGCATTTGGACTCCCTTTGGTACTGATATTCTGCGAAGTAAAAAACAAGCAAAAAACAACAACTGGCACTGGGCACTATGTCAATAGGTTAGTCCCAAAAAATGATATAAAGTTGCTATAAAATGAATATAAAACATCCAAGAATGATAATATAACAGCATGGAACAAGCAAAAATTATAGATACGTTGGAGACGTATCAGCATCCCCAAGCTTAATTCCTACTCGTCCTCGAGTAGGTAAATGATAAAAACAAATTTTTTGATGTGGAATGTTGCCTAACATGTTCATCACATATTCTTTTCTCATGTAGCATGGACATTTGGACTTTTATATGGTTCAAAGCAATAGTCTAGTTTTGACATGAAGATTTCAATACTCAAGCATATCAACAAGCAACCATGTCTTTCAAAATATCAACACTAAAGAAAGTTATCCCTAGCCCATCATGCTCAATCATTGATCCATTCATGAAACCCACTCGCATATTAGCTACATCCAATGCTCAAGTATGATCATAGTGCTCCCTAGTTGGTGCTTTATAAGAGAAGTGGGGACTCAAATAAAAATAAAAATTGCATAAAGTAAATAGATAGGCCCTTCGCAGAGGGAAGTAGGGATTTGTAGAGGTGCCAGAGCTCAAAGCTTAAATTGAGAGATATTTTTTTGAGAGGTATACTTTTCCCGTCAACGAAAACGACCGAGTAATTCCCAACACTTTCCATGCTAGATATATCATAGGCGGTTCCCAGACAGAAAAAAAAGTTTATTCCTTTTTCCACCATACTTTCACACTCCATGGCTAGCCGTATCCACGGGTACCGTCCATACCAACACTTTCCAAGGAATTTATTATTTGACAACATAAAGTAAATTTCTTTTTCATTTCGGGACTGGGCATTTATATTACCACCGTACTCTCATGCAATGACAAGTGAATAAACACTCATCTTTAGAATAACACATCTAGCATGGAAAATATTGGCTACCCCCTGCCGCTTCATGAGCGGTACGGGCACACAAAAAGGAAATTCATTTTGAAAATTAGAGATGGCACATACAAATTTGCATAGAACGGCATGGAAATACCGCATATAGGTAGGTATGGTGGACTCATATGGCAAAACTGGGTTTAATTTTTTTTTGGATGCACAAGTAGTATTTCTACTTAGTACAAGTGGAGGCTAGCAAAAAGATTGAGAAGCAACCAACCAAGAAACAAAAATTCACATAAGCGAGCATTAAGCATAACTAACACCGAATAATGCACCACAAGTAGGATGTAATTTCATTGCATAACTATTGACTTTCGTGCTTGCATAGGGAATCACAAACCATAACACCAATATTCTTACTAAAGCATAATTACTCACCAACATGACTCACATATCACTATCATCATATCTCAAAACTATTACAAAGAATCAAGTTTATTTTGTCCAATGATCTTCATGAAAGTTTTTTATTATATCCCTCTTGAATATATATCACTTTGGGATTAATTTCATATATTGCAATTGCTTTTGCCAAGCTCAAATAAATTTAAGTGAAGAACATGAGCATAAAAATTTTCGTCTCTCAAAATAATATAAGTGAAGCATGAGAGAATTTCTTCAAAAATTTACTAACTCTCAAATAAATCTAAGTGAAGCATGAGAGCATTTCTTCAAAAATATTAAAGAACATCGTGCTCAAAAAGATATAAGTGAAGCACTAGAGCAATTCCATAGCTCAAAAAAAATTAAGTGAAGCATAAAGAGCAATTCTAACAAATCATAGCATAATTTTGGCTCTCTCAAATAGGTGTGTCCAGCAAGGATACTTGTGACAAACTAAAAAGCAAAACAAGCAAAGACTCATATAATACAAGACGCTCCAAGCAAAACTCATGATATGTGACAAATAAAAATATAGCTCCAAGTAAAATACCGATGGTCGTTAGAAGAAAGAGGGGATGCCTTCCGGGGCATCCCCAAGCTTAGTTGCTTGGTTCTCCTTGAATATTAACTTGGGTGCCATAAGGCATCCCCAAGCTTAGGCTCTTTTCAATCCTTATTCCTTCATCCATCGCGATCTCACCCAAAACTTGAAAACTTCAATCACACAAAACTTAACAAAACCTTCGCGAGATCCGTTAGTATAAGAAAACCAATCTTTACTTTAAGTACTGTTGCAAACCCATTCAAATTTTGTTATTGCATTATATCTACTGTATTCTAACTTTTCCATGGCTTATACCCCCCGATACAATCCATAGATTTATCAAAATAAGCACACAATGCAAAGAAAACAGAATCTGTCAAAAACATAACAGTCTGTAAAGATGCGCATTGTTATCATACTTATGTAACTCCAAAAATTCTGAAAAATTAGGACACAGAGGCAATTTGTATATCAATCTTTTGTAAAAAATTCAGAATTTTTAGTTGCTTCTGTAAATTTAAACAAATCTGTTACTGGACGCAAAAGTTTCTGTTTTTCAACAGGATCAAATCAACTATCACTAAAGCTATCCCAAAGGCTTTACTTGGCACAAATACTAATTAAAACATAAAACACACAATCATAACAGAGGCATAATTGTGCAAACACTCAAGAACAGAAAGAAAAAGGCAAAAATATATTTTATTCATTGGGTTGCCTCCCAACAAGCGCTATCGTTTTATGCCCCTAGCTAGGCATAATGCATAGATTCAAGTATTGTCATCTTTAGTTTTTGCTACTTTGGTAAGGGCTTTCTCATAGCTGGGTGGCTCTTTACGCTTCCCCAAATTCTCAGGAAAAGAAACCATCTTGAGATCTAAAATATCCAACTGTTTATTGCAAAGAGTAATCAAAGTATTCATACGATTGAGGTTTCCACTAATATGTTTGAGAGGTTCATTATATTTTTGCAACTCGACCATATGTTTATGCAAATCACTCAACTTGTCTAAAATTTGAACCCCTTCTTGAGTAAAAGAAATCCCCTTTTTTGGTGATGGAATTCCCAAAATCCCCTCTAGGATCTCATAAGCGGTATTAGCATCAAGCTCAATAAAGTTCCCTTTAGCGGCAAAATCCAAAAGTTGTCTATGATGCAAGGCTAATCCTATATAAAAATTTCAAAGAAAAATCTTTGTATCCACCTTTAGGTTGCAAATGCGATAGGATTCCATTAGCCTATACCAAGCATCATTCAAGTTTTCTCCTTGTTTCTGCTTGAAGTATAAAACTTCAAAATCTGGTGACAAAGGAGGGGTAGTCATGCCAGCCATAGTGACAAAGTAGGGCAAGAAAGATCGCAAACAAAAAGATAGATCTAACAAGAAAACGGAGAACGAAAAAGAGGGCGAATAAAACGACAATTTTTTGTGAAGTGGGGGAGATGAAAATGAGAGGCAAATGGCAAATACTGTAAATTGCAAGGAGATGAGATTTGTGATTAGGAACCTGATAGATGTTGATGATGTCTCCCCGGCAACGGTGCCAGAAATTCCTTTTGATGTCGCTTGAAACTGCGTCAGTATTTCCCTAAAGAGGAAGGGATGATGCAGTACAGCTACGGTAGGTATTTCCCTCAGTTATGAAACCAAGGTATCAATCCAGTAGGAGAACCAAGCAACACTATGTAAACGGTACCTGCATACAAAGAACAAATACTTGCAACCCAACGCGTAAGAGGGGTTGTCAATCCCTCCTAGGTAACGGCGCCAGAAATTGGCAAGTTGATGGGAAAATATTTGTGATAGATTGGATAAATAACTCTCGATAAAAAATGAAATAAAATAAGTAATAAAAAAGTGCAGCAAGGTATTTTTGGGTTTTTGGAATAATAGATCTGAAAATAAAACTGAATAAAAGTAGATCTCAAAGCAAATATGATAAACAATAGACCCGGGGGCCGTAGATTTCACTAGTGGCTTCTCTCGAAAAATAGCACACGGTGGGTAAACAAATTATTGTTGGGCAATTGATAGAAGATCGAATAATTATGATGATATCAAAGGCAATGATCAATATATAGGCATCACGTCCAAGATTAGTAGACCGACTCCTGCCTGCATCTACTACTATTACTCCACACATCGACCGCTATCCAGCATGCATCTAGTGTATTAAGTTCATGGAGAAATGGAGTAATGCAATAAGAACGATGACATGATGTAGACGAGATCTATTCATGTAGTAATAGCCCCCATCTTGTTATCCTTAATAGCAACAATACATGCGTGTCTTGCTGCCCCTTCTGTCATTGGGAAAAAACACCGCAAGATCGAACCCATCACAAAGCACCTCTTCCCATGGCAAGAAAAATCGATCTAGTTGGCCTAACTAAACCAAAGATTCGAAGAAGAAATATGAGGCTATAAATAATCATGCATATAAGAGATCAAAGAAAACTCAAATAATATTCTTTCTTAAAAAAAGATAGGACTGTACGGCAGTTCTCGTTAGTAGATTCGCAGTCATGGATATAGATATGATCATAAACTCAAAGTTCATCGGATCCCAACAAACACACCGCAAAAAAGAGTTACATCAAATAGATCTCCAAGGACCATTGTATTGCGAATCAAAAGAGAGAGAGAGAGGCAGCCATCTAGCTACTACCTACGGACCCGTAGGTCTATGGTGGACTACTCACGCATCACCGGAGAGGCACCAATGAGGATGATGAACCCCTCCATGATGGTGTTAGATTGGATGTCATGGTTCTGGAACTTGCGGCGGCTGGAATTGTGTTTCGTCGACTCCCCTAGGGTTTCTGGAATATTTGGGAATTTATAGGGCGAGGAGGCGGTGCGGGAGGTCTCCGTGGAGGTCACAACCCCCCTGGGCGCGCCTGGGCTCCTGGGCGCGCCCTGGTGGGTTGTGCCCACCACGGGCCTCCCCTCTGGTACTTTCTTGGCCCATTGGGTGTCTTTTGGTCCAGAAAAAATCTCCAAAAAGTTTCGCTGCATTTGGACACCGTTTGGTACTGATATTCTGCGAAGTAAAAAACAAGCAAAAAACAGCAACTGCCACTGGGCACTATGTCAATAGGTTAGTCCCAAAAAATGATATAAAGTTGCTATAAAATGAATATAAAAGCTCCAAGAATGATAATATAACAGCATGGAACAAGCAAAAATTATAGATACGTTGGAGACGTATCACGCCGCCCCGATGCCCTTCCGTCGGTGTACCACACATGTCCCGTACGCCAAACTGCCAGGCCGGCCTAGCCGTAGAGACACCACAGCCAGCACCGCCTCCACCGATGTCGCCGTCCTACTCTGGAACTCCGCTGTGCCCACTATCAGAGGAAGCACCTAAGAACAGTGGTTCATCTGTAGCTCTATAATCTGAGACCTCGTCGAGATGAATAAGGACCTTGTACTGCAGCATCGAGGGCTCCATCAGTGGAGACCGCAGACCGGGCTTAGGCACCGCCAGCAAGCGAAGGGACAGAATCTCATCCGGTTGCGCGGTCCACGCTGTGAGCTTGAATGCCGAAAGATCGGCCCTTGAGCTGGTTTTTGGCTCTAGAGTGTCAACCAAGCACGAGGAACCCAACAGGCTCTCCACGACGACGCGCTCCCAAGCATGAGGGGGGACGCCCTCCAACACCAGCTTCACCTTGAACTGAAACGTGGCGTGCACTGCCTGGGCTTGGCGGTTCCATGGCCTGAAGAACAACTGAACGCCTCTGTGGTCGACGGCGGGCACCTCACGGATCCTGTTCCTGTGATCCTGATGCGCGAATACGACGAGGTAGTCTTCCGGTCTATAGCGATGGATGGAGATGTTGGAAATATGAGCAATTTACCATATGATTTTATTAACAGAAATATTAGATAAAGCATGACTAATATAGCAGAGATAAAACAAGGCATGCAATCTGACAGAGAGAAGGTAAATAGCATCTGCATATATGAACTAGAACCAAACATATCTAGAGCAAACACTAGAGCAAGAAACTGTGGCAGAACCTCAAACAGAAAGAGCATGAACACGTACGGTACAACAACAGAAGCACTGGTCTTGGGGTCTGATGTCACTTGAACTACATCGGTATTTCCCCAAAGAGGAAGGGATGATGCAGCACAGCTACAATAGGTTTTTCCCTTAGTTAAGAAACCAAGGTATCAATCCAGTAGGAGAACCAAGCAACACTATGTAAACGGTACCTGCACACAAATAACAAATACTTGCAACCCGACGATTAGGAGGGGTTGTCAATCCCTCTACGGGTAACGGTGCCAGAAATTGTCAAGTTGACAGGATAAAAATTGTATAGATTGGATAGATAACTCTCGATAAAACGCGAAATAAAATAAATAGAAAAAAGGTGCAGCAAGGTATTTTTGGGTTTTTGGTATAATAGATCTGAAAATAAAAGCAAATAAAAATACATCTCGAAGCAATTATGATAAAGAATAGACCCGGGGACCGTAGATTTCACTAGTGGCTTCTCTCAAGAAAATAACATACGGTGGGTGAACAAATTACTGTTGGGTAATTGATAGAACATCAAATAATTATGACGATATCCAGGCAATGATCATTATATAGGCATCACGTCCAAGATTAGTAGACCGACTCCTGCCTGCATCTACTACTATTACTCCACATGTCGACCGCTATCCAGCATGCATCTAGTGTATTAAGTTCATGGAGAAATAGAGTAATGCAATAAGAACGATGACATGATGTAGACGAGATCTATTCATGTAGGAATAGCCCCCATCTTGTTATCCTTAATAGCAAAGATACATGTGTGTCTTGCTGCCCCTTCTGTCATTGGGAAAGAACACCACACGATCGAACCCATCACAAAGCACCTCTTCCCATGGCAAGAAAAATCAATCTAGTTGGCCTAACTAAACCAAAGATTCGAAGAAGAAATACGAGGATATAAGTAATCAAGCATAAAAGAGATCAAAGAACTCAAATAACTTTCATGGATATAGATCTGATCATAAACTCAAAGTTCAGCGGATCCCAATAAACACATCGCAAAAAGAGTTACATCAAATAGGTCTCCAAGAGACCATTGTATTGAGAATCAAAAAGAGAGAAGAAGCCATCTAGGTACTGCCTACGGATCCGTAGGTCTACAATGAACTACCCACGCATCATCGGAGAGGCACCAATGAGGATGATGAACCCCTCCGTGATGGTGTCTAGATTGGATCTCGTGGTTCTGGAAATTGCGGCGGCTGGAATTGTGTTTCGTTGACTCCCCTAGGGTTTTTGGAATATTTGGGTATTTATTGGGCGAAGAGGCGGTGCGGGAGGCCACCGAGGTGGGCACAACCCACCAGGGCGCGCCTGGGTCCCCCTCGGGGCACCCCTCTGGTACTTCTTTGGCCCAAGTTGTTCCTTCTGGTCCCTAAAAATTCTCCAAAAAGTTTTGTTGCATTTGGACTCCGTTTTGTACTGATATTCTGTGAAGTAAAAAACAAGCAAAAAACAGCAACTGGCACTGGGCACTATGTCAATAGGTTAGTCCCAAAAAATGATATAAAGTTGCTATAAAATGATTGTAAAACATCCAAGAATGATAATATAACAACATGGAACAAGCAAAAATTATAGATACGTTGGAGACGTATCAGCATCCCCAAGCTTAATTCCTACTCGTCCTCGAGTAGGTAAATGATAAAAACAGAATTTTTGATGTGGAATGCTGCCTAACATGTTCGTCACATATTCTTTTCTTTTGTAGCATGGACATATGGACTTTTATATGGTTCAAAGCAATAGTCTAGTTTTGACATGAAGATTTCAATACTCAAGCATATCAACAAGCAACCATGTCTTTCAAAATATCAACACTAAAGAAAGTTATCCCTAGCCCATCATGCTCAATCATTGATCCATTCATGAAACACACTCGCATATTAGCTATACCCAATGCTCAAGTACGATCATAATGCCCCTTAGTTGGTGCTTTATAAGAGAAGATGGAGACTCAAATAAAAATAAAAATTGCATAAAGTAAATAGATAGGCCCTTTTCAGAGGGAAGTAGGGATTTGTAGAGGTGCCAGAGCTCAAAGCTTAAACTGAGAGATATTTTTTTGAGAGGCATACTTTTCCCGTCAACGAAAATGACCGAGTAATTCCCAACACTTTCCATGCTAGATATATCATAGGCGGTTCCCAAACAGAAAATAAAGTTTATTCCTTTTTCCACCATTCTTTCACAATCCATGGCTAGCCGTATCCACGGGTGCCCTCCAAACCAACACTTTCCAAGGAATTTATTATTTGACAACATAAAGTAAATTTCTTTTTTCATTTCAGGACTGGGCATCCCTATTACCGCCACACTCTCATGCAATGACAAGTGAATAAACACTCATCTTGCGAATAACACATCTAGCATGGAAAATATTGGCCACCCCCTGCCGCTTCATGAGCGGTACGGGCACACAAAAAGGAAATTTATTTTTAAAATTAGAGATGGCACATACAAATCTGCTTAGAACGGCATGGAAATACCGCATATAGGTAGGTATGGTGTACTCATGTGGCAAAACTGGGTTTAAGGATTTCGGATGCACAAGTAGTCTTTCTACTTAGTACAAGTGGAGGCTAGCAAAAAGATTGAGAAGCAACCAACCAAGAAATGAAAAATCAAATAAGCGAGCATTATGCATAACTAACACCGAATAATGCACCACAAGTAGGATGTAATTTTATTGAATAACTATTGACTTTCGTGCTTGCATGGGGAATCATAAACCTTAACACAAATATTCTTACTAAAGCATAATTACTCACCAACATGACTCACATATCACTATCATCATATCTCAAAACTATTACAAAGAATCAAGTTTATTTTGTCCAATGATCTTCATGAAAGTTTTTATTATATCCCTCTTGAATATCTATCACTTTGGACTAATTTCATATATTGCAATTGCTTTTGACAAGCTCAAACAAATCTAAGTGAAGAACATGAGCATACAATTTTCCGTCTCTCAAAATAATACAAGTGAAGCATGAGAGAATTTCTTCAAAAATTTACTAACTCTCAAATAAATCTAAGTGAAGCATGAGAGCATTTCTTCAAAAAAAATTAAAGCACACCATGATCAAAGAGATATAAGTGAAGCACTAGAGCAATTTCATAGCTCAAAAAATTTAACTGAAGCATATACAGCAATTCTAACAAATCATAGCATAATTTTGGCTCTCTCAAATAGGTGTGTCCAGAAAGGATATTGTGACAAACTAAAAAGCAAAAAAAGCAAATACTCATATAGTACAAGACGCTCCAAGCAAAACACATGATATGTGACGAATAAAAATATAGCTCCAAGTAAAATACCGATGGTCGTTAGAAGAAAGAGGGGATGCCTTCCGAGGCATCCCCAAGCTTAGTTGCTTGGTTCTCCTTGAATATTAACTTGGGGTGCCATGGGGCATCCCCAAGCTTAGGCTTTTCTTACTCCTTATTCCTTCATCCATCGTGATCTCACCCAAAACTTGAAAACTTCAATCACACAAAACTTAACAAAACCTTCGTGAGATCCGTTAGTATAAGAAAACCAATCTTTACTTTAAGTACTATACAAAACTCATTCAAATTTTGTTACTGCATTATATCTACTCTATTCTAACTTTACCATGGCTTATACCCCCCGATACAATCCATAGATTCATCAAAATAAGCACACAATGCAAAGAAAACAGAATCTGTCAAAAACAGAATAGTCTGTAAAGATGCGAGTTGTTATCATAATTCTGTAACTACATAAATTCTAAAAAATTAGTACAACAGAGGAAATTTGTATATAAATCTTTTGTAAAAAATTCAGTATTTTTTCTCGCTTCTATTAAATTATACAATTATATGAATGGACGCAAAAGTTTCTGCTTTTCAACAGGATCAAATCAACTATCACCAAAGCTATCCCAAAGGCTTCACTTGGCACAAACACTAATTAAAACATAAAAAACACAATCATAACAGAGGCATAATTGTGCAAACACTCAAGAACAGAAATAAAAAGGCAAAAATAAATTTTATTCATTGGGTTGCCTCCCAACAAGCGCTATCGTTTTATGCCCCTAGCTAGGCATAATATTTTTTATGATGCTCACATGAAAGATAAAAATTGAAGGACACAGAGAGCATCATAAAAAATGTGACAAAAAATTTAAGTCTAACATGCTTCCTATGCATAGGCATTTTATAATCGAACAAATTATCAAGGCAAGCAAAAACTGGCATATGCAAAGGAAAGGAATAAAACATTGACAATCTCAACATAACGAGAGGAAATTTAATAACATGAAAATTTCTACAACCACATTTTCCCCTCTCATAATAATTACATGTGGGATCATGTTCAAATTCAACAATATAACTATTACATAAAATATTCTCTTCATGATCCACATGCATGCAAAGTTGACACTCTTCGAAAATAGTGGGATTATCATCAAATAAAGTCATGACCTCTCCAAGCCCACTTTTATCAAAACTAGTTGACCCGTTGCGCCAAATGGCGCAGAGACCCGCTAAAGCCATGTTCGCGATGAAAATAATTTCCTTTAGGAAGAACATGTTCGATGGTGGTAGTAGAAAGCCCATGTGTTAAATCATGCTATATTGAAAATATGTTTGTTACGCTGAGGAATCTGAGTTTGATGTATGAGACCCGCTGAATGGTGCAGAGACCCGCTGAATTCATGTACACATTGAAAAGAAAATCCATGGTTTAGTTAGTTTAGTTGTGGGCAAGCACATATATTAACAAATTTAGAGTCCCATTTAAAACAATTTGCGCATTGAAAATATTTGCATTTTTTTAGTAACTTTATGTTTTGAGTTTTGTAAATATTTGACTCCGTTAGTAGAAGTAGACTGCATGTTGCGCAAAATGGCGCAAAGCCCCATTTAAAATGGTGAGGGCTTTGAAAATATTTGTATTTATTAGTAAGTTTAGGTTTGAGCAAGCACATAGGGTATGAACTGTAACCCTTTTTATATGAAAATTTAAGAAAGACTTCTGTTTCAAAATATTTACTTGAGCATGCATAATTTGTTATGTTACCATTAGCTATATTATCTGAAATTGTCTAAAAAGGTTAAGATGAAAACATGCATAGATAAAGTTATATTAAAAAAATAACCAGGCAAGCCTTATGGCATTTGTAATTCAAAAAGAGCATAGAACTCAATAGTAGGCCCAGAGTTATTTGAAATGCTTTGCATTTTCTGATAAAAAGTGTTTAGAAACCATTTAAGTTGTCTAGTTTTTGTTTTGTGCCTGCAGAGTTTTACTTTCCTATAGGTTGGTCATTGTTTGTTGTATTTCAAGTTAGCATTTCTTATAGGCACAAATACGTACCCCCTCCGTAACTAAATATAAAGGCCTACATTGTCCTCTCATAAATAAAAGGCAATGCACATTCTTGCAAGTAAGAAAACAGACACGTTGTGCCAAATGGCACAAGTTCCTCACTTAAACCAGGAGTTATTTGCATATAAAGCCTACATTGTCCTCCCATAATTTACATAGTACAATCTGACAGCAGGAATGTAAATACATATGGTTGAACCATAATTTCATAAGAAAAAAACATCGAGTGGGCAGTAGTAGAATACAATGCCTCTATACGGCAAGCAATTTTTGTGCACTACTACTGTCCAAACGCCCAACTCTGGTCAGCGTAGGTGGTTCTTCTCTTGTTCCACGTGTAGTTTCCTTCTGCCATCTTCATGAGCATAGGTCTTTTTCTTGTCCTATTTTTTGCAACAAACATACAAACCATGCAAGAAACATAACACCAACTTGAAGACCGTATGTATTTACATTCTCCATGCATCCAGTCCATTGGTAAAGCAGTCACTTGGAAACATTTTGGATGATTAAGCATGTAGCTTAAGAAACATAACCTAAAGAAGCATGTCAACCATACATAGGTGCATTTACCAAATGTAGAGATTTATCATAATCATGCACATCTGTAACTCATATATATACACCGAGGAAAGGAACAACTCAATTATGTGACCAAATTATCCATTCTGATAACACCACCGGTGTAATGCACTTTCAGATGTGATATAACATAACGGAGCATCTCAGCCATACATTGGTAAAGTGAACAAATGAAGAAAATTATCTGAATCATACACATCTCTGACATATATACACACTGAGAAAAAAAAACAGTTCAGCTATGGGACAGAAATTATTTATTTCTCATAACACCACTGGTCTAATGCACTTTCAGTTATGTGATACAATAATAATTAGGAATTTAGGATGGGCATAAAACTTTTCCATGAGTGTTAAAGATACTGAATAAGCAGTTGGTTTGCTTCGAGCGACCCCGTTTCCAACTATGTATGTCTGCTTAATTATGAGTTTATCACTGCATAAGATAAAATGTCACTTTGAATTTCTAGCCATCAATTCAACTTTACAGATGTAACATAGCCCCAATAATACAATCACTAACATCTATCATGATAGCTTTGTAAGTCTGCACAAATCGCTCAGCTGAAATTTCTACTGGGCATAATAGGTGCACCTTTTTCATACAATGTACTAAAATTCAGTAGAGCAAAACAGATTTACTCTCTCAATGTATCTATCTGTAGCTCTAACCAAGGCATCATAACTCATGGCCTGAAAGAAAATAGAACCTGGATAAGATCAAATCAACTGATAAGAGACTCATCTCCTTGTTATTTTTTTGGCTTAGTCACCTGACTCGCCTTGAAAAATGGAGCTCACCCACTTGATAGAAACTGTTTACCATATTATTAGGATATCTTAGCTTAAAACTTATATGTAGTATATTAATCAGTATAACACAAAATATCTATAAATGTACATCGTATTAGAACCTTGCATGTAAAATGTAATATTACTACAGCTAGCTTAGTTAAAGTACTCGGTGGTGTCACACATGGCGAATGGAAGATCATGTTTGGTAGTTTTAGTATTCAGATACTAAAAATGTTCAGATATAGTTCAAACTAACATGGACTATTTTTTTGGAAGCTCAGATCGCAAATAAAAGAACTCAAGCTGGGTCAAGAAATGGCTCCATATGAGTAAATCATCACATACACGAGAGTGATCTAACATGTTCAGATATGGTTCAAATTTACACAGACCAAGTTTGGTGTGTGTAGCTCAGATCGCAAAATAAAAGAACTCAAGCTGGGTTGCAAAATGGGTCGATATGAGTAAATAATCACATACCGGGGAGTGATCTTAAATCTTGTGCTTCCTCTCCTGTACTTGACCCAGCTGAGGAAGAAATGTAACATGACAGTACGATCACAAAGACATTTCCGTTAAGAAAGCATCGCTCATGGTCACAAGGCAGCAGCTTTACCACTGCGCCAAGGCTCCCCTCCGAGATAAGGCTAACTCTTTAAAAAAATATTCTAATATTCCCACTCGTCGTGATAGAAATGCCAGCCCTACAACATGTCAAGAAATTACAAAAGAAATGAAGCTTTTCAGACTTAATATATGCAACTAAGAGATTCTGTACTTCAGTTTTCATCCCCTCATAACAACTTTAGCTTATAAGCACCAAATGTAGGTTTGATTTGGCTTCTTATCAACCTATATTATGCAATGTGTGTATAGACTATTAACAGGAAATACCTAGATTATGGTCAGAAACCTAAATTGTATATTTAGCATTAGTTCCAATCGCATACTACACACAGACTTTTGTATTACTCACTCTCCAACCAACATCTCACTGTATTTGAGAACCCACTCTCTTCTTTCAAATTGGACGTAGAGGAACATTACTGCCTCCTATCCACATCTAGACCATTCCTAATCAAAATCTTGAATCATCTCCTAACCAAATCCCTAAAGAACGAATCTGCCATTTTACTCTGCCTACACAAGCCCCACACACACACACGCTGAGAGAGAGAGAGAGATGAGAACCTTCAGGTATAGCAGAAGCTAACAACAGAATCATCTAGGTCTCTGAGGCGGCAGCGACATCAACGCGGCCGGACAATGTGGTGCGTGGCTGCAGGGGGGGGCCGAGTGCCGCTGCCTCAGAGAGCCCCTTCCCGCCGCTGTCCTGTATGGGAGGAGCATTTAAAAGCACAATACACATATGAAGTAGAAGAATTTATTCTTCTGAATTAATATGGCATGAGACTGCTCTGGACAACGATGGCACATCTACGATGACACAATTTTCAGAAATCTTTTCCATTATCATAGTGCATAGGGACTTTGAATCGACTTTACATGAACACAAAATCCCTAGCATACATTTACCAAGATGTTAGATACTAATTCCCCTCCAATCTATATGAATCATTAGTATAAAAGAAACACTATGCCAATATATACAACACCAACAAGTGTATCCTTGTTTTCAGAAAAACACATTACCAGTTCTTTTGGTTGCAATGAATCTAAGAAAGCAACATGTGTGCTCATTCTGAAACACCTAAAGCTCGACTCGACTATATTTGAACAATAGCATTGATGCCTTGTCTGCTATTTGTATACTTGTGAAATTATATCAATTTTTATAAATTGTTATCGGAGTACTTGTCATCAATGAGGAAAATATTCCATGGTTAGTACCTATCTGCACACAACATTCATGCAAATAAAGAATGCAAATTAGAGCCTTGATCACCACATTTGCTTCAAGCTAGCTACAAAATTCATATAGAATTATAGACTATCATACATGTAACATCCATGGATATACAGTTGGGCCTGCAACCTAAACACTGGGTTCACAACATAGTAGTAATTAAGGGCAACAATAAATAGCAAAAGCATATCAGAGATGCATCAAGTACTGATGCATGTAATATCTATAGTCCAGGGATATAAAAAGTAGCTGGTTCAGACCCATGCGTGCTAGTTAGCTTGACAAAATTAGTTTTTCTTTTGGTACCAAACACCTATCCTTACCTAGCGAAGGCCAATAGTTTGTTCACTTTGGAACCAAATACACACTAAATTATCACGCATAAACTGGTTGAGTTATGGAGTACAATACAGTAGCTCTCAAATTATTTCACAGGGAGTGAACAAAAAAAGAATCTGTTCAGAAGGAAAAAAGAATCATAGCCTATTCATACATGACTGTATATATAGATTCCTAGCCAAAAATTACAGCCTATACTAATACACGACTGGATATCAAGATCATCAGGATAAATAATTTGCTTATAGAATCATGTATGGTTGTGCAGCTAATTAAACATCTAGATAAATATAAAGGATATACCTTCTTTTCATCTGACAATCTCCGGTAATCAACCACACTCGTAATATCTTGAAAGGAGTTTGTGCCTGTATTTGGGAGGATCTTGTGAAATGTTTAATCTAGTTATCCTTGCCTTCCTCTGTAGATAACCGGGTGCAGCACTGATTGTTCACAAATTCTGCACTATAGAGTTAATATGCAGTATATTGAGAGTACTATCAAACAAAAAAAATATTCACAAGTAATGGAAAGATGGTGCAACATTGCAAATAGAAAATAGACTGGGCAGAAAATCAAAAGCTTGTAGACACAAACACAAATAGTTGGTACCCAGATCTTCAGATCAGAAATGACTTAGATTTATTTTTTCCCTTAAATTGCAAGGATCAGATCATTTGATTAGTTAGTACTGCTCACAAAAAGGTCCAAGTGCAAGTACTCATACGCCAATGGAAGGCAGACTAAGTGCACGACACACGACCTGCTCTGTTTTCTTCCTGGATTTTGCTTCATTCCCACACAATGCCTGAAACCAGCAGAAATTGCCACACATCAGTAAGTACGCACACATCACACACGCAACAAGCAGGGCAGAACCATGGAGTGCGCGAGCAGAGACGATATGTCATGGTGGCGACCTGCACACCTCATGTGGAGTACAGAGAGGAGGGAGAGGCATACCTCGGCTTGTGTCATTCTTCCAGGGCACGGACCGGCGCAAGAAGATGGCAGTGCAAAATCCTTCCTGGGGTCGTGCACCGGAGGTGGGGCTCGATTGGCTGGCCATGGACGTTCTCATCCCATCTCCGTGGCCGGTCTCCTCTTTCCTCAATCTCTACATCATCTCCTTCCTTCTCTCCTGCAGGGACAGATCCATGGGGCCGCCCTCTGCCTAGAGGTTCCTGCCGCCGCCGGAGAACCTCGCCTCCGTACCAGCACGCCTTGGATCCGTCGAGATGGGTGAGATGCGGGAGGAAGGGCGTGACCGATGCGGGAGGATGGAGGAGGAAGCGAGCTTGGAGGCGGCTTGGGGACCGGAGCGCTGCAACTTCGACCCTGATGCCCCTTGCCCCTATTGCCGGCCTCTCCCCAACCCTGTTGAGGCATGCGCCGACTGGATCTCCTGGCCTCGCTGCTCCCCCACGTTCGGGGGAGCTCGTTGTCACCTCGCATCGGTCGATCCACCATTGGGGCGCCCAAATCTCCTCTTCCTCATCCAGATCCTGGTCTGTTGCTTCGCACCATGGCGGGGTGTGCCTCCTTGAGAGGCCATGGCGGCAGCGGGGACGCGGTATGGCAGGTGGAGGCGGCAGTGGGGACGTGGTACGGCAAGTGGAGGCGGCCGGCGCGTTGAGGGGAGGAAGAGAGGGAGGAGGGAAGGCGGCTGCATCGATCTGGGAGCGCTGGAAAGGGTAGGGTTGGTGCGGTGTGGTGCCCAATGGGTGTGGCCCCCGCACGATCTCCCGCAAACGGTGCGACGTGCACGCGGTGCGCAAGGACAGGGTGCACATGCACCAAGAAACGGTTGACCCAGCCAACTAGCACATCACAAGAGTCCACACGTCATTGGCCAGTGCGAGGTTACCATGCGGTGAAAATGAGCAGCGTAACCATCCAACGTTCCAGATCACGCAGAACACGATTTTGACCACCATCCGACGGCAGACGAGGCAGGAAATCGAGGGAGCTTCCTCGAAGCGAGTCTCCCAGCATCCTTATTGGTTTAGATTTTCATAAGACTGATCATTCTCCAAAGTAGTGGGATCATTATTACCTAGAGTTGATACTCTTCCAAATCCACTTTCAATATTATTGCAAACACTATTATCAATATCATATTCATCATGAGGCTTAAATAAATTTTCAAGATCATAAGAAGAATCACCCCAATTATGATCATTATAATAAGTAGTGGACATAGCAAAATTATCATCCCCAAGCTTGGGGTTTTGCATATAATTAACACAATTGACATTAATAGAATTTATAAAAATATCATTGCAATCATGCTTTTCATTCAAGGAGCTATCATGAATCACTTCATAAATTTCTTCATCAAAAATTTCAGATTCGCGAATCTCAAGCAAAATTTCATAAAGATAATATAGTGCACTCAACTCACTAGCAATTGGTTCATCATGATTGGATCTTTTAAAAAGATTAGCAAGTGGATGGGGATCCATATCAATAGATTTTTATCAAGCGAAGATGCAAGCATATAAAAGGCACATGGCAACACAAGCAAACAAAAGATCAAACAAGAAAAAGGCAAATGAAAAGAAGGCGAATAAAAAGGCAAATTTTTGTGAAGTGGGACAGATGAAAACGAGAGGCAAATGGCAAATAATGTAAATTGCAAGGAGATGAGATTTGTGATTAGGAACCTGATAGATGTTGATGATGTTTCCCCGACAACGGCACCAGAAATTCTTTTTGATGTCGCTTGAACTACGTCGGTATTTCTCCAAAGAGGAAGGGATGATGCAGCACAGCTACGGTAGGTATTTCCCTCAGTTAAGAAACCAAGGTATCAATCTAGTAGGAGAACCAAGCAACACTATGTAAATGGTACCTGCACACAAATAACAAATACTTGCAACCCGACGATTAGGAGGGGTTGTCAATCCCTCTACGGGTAACGGTGCCAGAAATTGTCAAGTTGACGGGATAAAAATTGTATAGATTGGATAGATAGCTCTCGATAAAACATGAAATAAAATAAATAGCAAAAAGGTGCATCAAGGTATTTTTGGGTTTTTGGTATAATAGATCTGAAAATAAAAGCAAATAAAAATAGATCTTGAAGCAATTATGATAAAGAATAGACCTGGGGGTCCTAGATTTCACTAGTGGCTTCTCTCAAGAAAATAGCATACGGTGGGTGAACAAAATACTGTTAGGCAATTGATATAACATCAAATAATTATGACGATATCCAGGCAATGATCATTATATATGCATCACGTACAAGATTAGTAGACCGACTCTTGCCTGCATCTACTACTATTACTCCACACATCGACCGCTATCCAGCATGCATCTAGTGTATTAAGTTCATGGAGAAACGGAGTAATGCAATAAGAACGATGACATGATGTAGACGAGATATATTCATGTAGGAATAGCCCCCATCTTGTTATCCTTAATAGCAACGATACATGCGTGTCTTGCTGCCCCTTCTGTCACTGGGAAAGAACACCGCACGATCAAACCCATCACAAAGCACCTCTTCCCATGGCAAGAAAAATCGATCTAGTTAACCTAACTAAACCAAAGATTCGAAGAAGAAATACGAGGCTATAAGTAATCATGCATAAAAGAGATCAAAGAACTCAAATAACTTTCATGGATATAGATCTGATCATAAACTCAAAGTTCATCGGATCCTAACAAACACACCGCAAAAAGAGTTACATCACATAGATCTCCAAGAGACCATTGTATTGAGAATCAAAAAGAGAGAAGAAGCCATCTAGCTACTACCTACGGACCCGTAGGTCTACTATGAACTACTCACGCATCATCGGAGAGGCACCAATGATGATGATGAACCCCTCCGTGATGGTGTCTAGATTGGATCTCGTGGTTCTGGAACTTGCGGCGGCTGGAAATGTGTTCCGTCGACTCCCCTAGGGTTTTTGGAATATTTGGGTATTTATAGGGTGAAGAGGCGGCGCGGGAGGCCACTGAGGTGGGCACAACCCACCAGGGCGCGCCTGGGCCCCCAGGCGCGCCTAGGTGGGTTGTGCCCCCCTCGGGGCACCCCTCTGGTACTTCTTTGGCCCAAGTTGTTCCTTCTGGTCCATAAAAATTCTCCAAAAAGTTTCGCTGCATTTGGACTCCGTTTGGTACTGATATTCTGCGAAGTAAAAAACAAGCAAAAAAACAGCAACTGGCACTGGGCACTATGTCAATAGGTTAGTCCCAAAAAATGATATAAAGTTGTTATAAAATGATTGTAAAACATCCAAGAATGATAATATAACAGCATGGAACAAGCAAAAATTATAGATACGTTGGAGACGTATCAGGGTCGACATCCTCGCCAGCCATGTCGTCGAAGAGGTTGTCAACGTCGGGGAAGTAGTCGTCGTTGGGGAAGTGGTCGTCGGTGTCCGGAGTGTCCGTGATGAACCGGTCAGTAGTCGCGCTGAGCGCTCCCCAAAAACCCTATCACCCTTCTCCCGTACAGGACTCAAAGAGGTGGGGTTTCGGAGGCCTACTGTCCCGACCTGCGGTGCATGCCACAAGCCGGGATGGGGAAGATCGTAGCAGTAGCTCAGAGTTTGGAACTCGGTGGCGAGAGGGAGATGATCTTCTGGTGTGTCTCTCTGGAGAGGAGCGACCTCCCTTTTATAGGCACAGGAGAAGGAGGCAAATAGGTTGCGACGGGAGCTGAAGCAAAGGAGGGAGACAAAACGAACACGCAGCAGCCGAAGGGTGCAACGTTTGTATTCAATATCCACTACAGCAAAAACTTTCCAGCTCTCGAGTGACCTTTCGTATACCCGTCGTGCGTGTCAAAAAAGTTAGACATCGGCTCGGCTCATTCCCGCAACCCGCAACGCGTCGTGATGAGGCGTGGCGAGGTGGGCGGCGGAGGAGGAGCGTGCGTGCGTGAATGTCCCTCTTGTTCTCATGCTCATACATGTGGGGAAACATCCTCCCTTATAATGAGGTCCAACTCCCACCAAACTAGCAATGTGGGACTAAACTTTAGTAGCACCCCTTACCTTGCACGAATGGGCTAAGTGGGCCTCTAGGATTTATTAGGAATTTCTGAAATTGTTATTGGGCTATCCCAAAATAGACTAAATTCTAGCAATCCCCCACCAGATCCCAGAGGCACACGAAATTTGCCTTTGATTCCAAAACACTGTTTTATATACCGGTACTGCAGTGGAGACTGTTAAGTTAAACTTCCATCTAGAACTCTATGCTACAGTAGTAAGCAACTTGAACAGTGGACTAGGCCTTGAACTACAAGTTTTCTGCGAATCTAGCTTCACACAAAGCCTTGACCGATACTAGGCTACCGTGGGTCTTCCCCGCAGGTGGAGCTTATGCGTCATACTCCGAGACCTTTCATGAGTTTACTAGAGAGCACCCTACTCTCATAGATTGCAGTGTCTAACAATCAGACTCATATAGGTGTGTTCTTCAAAAGATGTTCTGTAGGACAACATCTCTGCTTCAATGAGCCACTTAGAACACATTAAGATATATATCAACCTGCCATGCAGATTAGCAGAGTATTGCATCTTCATCGAGTGGTATTGTTAATATTAAGGATACTCTCCTCTCAGTTGACCAATAGCTTGTCTTCCACATCTAATTCACGAGATCTCTGGTCACATAGACTAGGTTACCAATGTGAACAACTCATATTGTGGGTCTCATACCCATCTCCTTTGATGCATTATCTATCACATTACGTGATGACCCTTAGTAAAAGGATCTGCCAGATTTTTAGACGTTTGGATATAATCCAATGCAATAACTCCGGAGTTTTTCATTTTCTTGACAGACTTTAACCTTCTCTGAACGTGTCTTGATGACTTCTTGTTATCCTTTGAGCTGCTCACTTTTGTGATCACAGTTTGATTGTCGCAGTTCATAAGAATACCCGGTACAGGTTTCTGAACAACCGACAAGTCATTCAAGAGTCGACGAAGCCAATCTGCTTCGATCGTAGCTATATCTAGTGTTGTGAGCTCTGCTTCCATTGTTGACCTTGTTAAGATGGTCTGCTTGCAAGACTTCCAAGAAATAGCACCACCTCCATGAGTGAATACATATTCGCTCGTGGCCTTCATCTCATCAGCATCTGAGATCCAGTTTGAGTCACTATACCCTTCAAGCACCTTTGGATACCCAGTATAGTGAATTCCATAATTCGCAGTGCCTTTCAAATAACGCATACCTCTCTCTAGAGCTTTCCAATGCACATCTCCTAGTTTTGAGACAAACCGGCTCAGTTTGCTAACAACAAAAAGAGATGTTAGGTCTTGTAGCACTGGCTAAGTACATAAGCGTGCCAATAATCTTTCAGAATAACATCAGCCACTCCTAAATCCTTCATCTCAAAACAACGAGATAGGAAATTCTTGACCTCCTTAATAACATTCAGATTTGTTCCAAAAATCAGTATGTCATCAACATACAAGCAAAGGATAACTCCCTCACCCCCACCATGGCGATAGTACACACATTTATCAGCTTCATTTACGACAAAGCCTGCAGCTGTTAAAGTTCTTTCAAACTTCTCATGACACTGCTTGGGTGCTTGCTTAAGTCCATCCAAAGACTTCAACAACTTGCACACTTTTCCTTCCTGACCATCTACTACAAACCCATCTGGTTGTTCCATGTAAATTTCCTCATCCAACTCTCCATTTAGGAAAGCAGTCTTAACATCCATTTGATGAACGAGAAGACCATGTGAGGCAGCTAGTGAAAGTAGTACTCGAATAGTGGTCAGTCGAGCCACAGACGAGTAAGTATCAAAGAAGTCTTCACCTTCCTTTTGGGTATAACCCTTGGCCACGAGCCGTGCCTTGTACTTCTCAATAGTACCATCAGGCCTAAGCTTCTTCTTGAATACCCATTTGCACCCTATAGGTTTGCACCCATAAGGACGATCAGTGATCTCCTAAGTTTCATTTGCCAAGATGGAATCCATTTCACTACGGACTGCTTCCTTCCAGTAGTCAGCGTCTTCAGATGCATAGGCCTCTGAAATAGAACTGGGAGTGTCATCTATGAGATACACAAGAAAATCATCACCAAAGGACTTTGTAGTCCTCTGTCTCTTGCTCCTAGTAGGAACTTCAATGTTCTCCTCCACAGGATTTCCAAAGTGTTCCATCGAAGTGGCAGGTTCAGTAATTGTAACCAATTCCTGATTCGATGAACTAGGCATCTCCTAATTTGATGAGCTAGCCATATCCTTCATGGGAAAGATATCTTCAAAGAAAGTCGCATCATTCGACTCCATGATTGTACCGACATGCATGTCAGATACCTCTGATTTTACAACCAAGAATCTATAGCCAATGCTATGAAAAGCATATCCCAGGAAAATACAATCCATAATTTTTGGTCCAAGCTTGCGCTTCTTTGGAATTGGCACATTGACTTTCGCCAAACAACCCCAGGTTCGTAGGTAAGAGAGTTTTAACCTTTTCTTCTCCCATTCCTCGAATGGAGTTATCTCTTTGTTCTTTGTGGGAACTCGGTTTAGGACATGACATGCAGTCAATATCGCCTCCCCCCACCATGCCTTGGAGAGACCCGATGTGTCTAACATGGCGTTAACCAAATCAGTTAGAGTACGGTTCTTTCTTTCAGCTACCCCATTTGACTGAGGTGAATAGGGAGGCGTCCTCTAATGGATTATACCATGTTCCGCATAGAAAGAATCAAACTCGTTGGAAAAATACTCTCCACCACGATCGGACCTAAGCCTCTTGATTTTACGATCAAGTTGGTTTTCCACTTCAGCTTTATAGATCTTGAAAAAGTTCAAAGCCTCATCCTTAGATTTCAGAAGATACACATGGCAGTATCTAGTGGAGTCATCAATTAACGTCATGAAATATTTCTTTCCACCTTTTGCCAAAATACCATTCATTTCACATAGATCTGAATGTATGAGCTCTAGTGGTGCAAGATTTCTCGTTTCCGCAGTCGCGTGAGACTTACGAGGTTGCTTAGCTTGCACACAAACTTGACACTTAGATCCCTTGAGAGTGGTGAAACTAGGGATTAAGTTCAATTTGGCTAGTCGCGACATGCAACCAAAGTTAACATGACAGAGACGCGAATGCCACACATTTGATTCACTATTGTTGCAAACATGATTAACAACTTTATTGCAAACATCTGACAAGGATAAACGGAACAGGCCTCCTGACTCATAGCCTTTACCAGCAAAGGTTCCGTACTTGGATATTACAAATTTATTCGACTCAAAGACAAGCTTGTAGCCATCTCTACACAGAAGAGATCCACTGACAAGATTTTTATTGACGGAGGGGACATAATGCACGTTCTTTAGCCGCATGATCTTCCCCGAAGTAAACTTCAGATCGACCGTGCCAACACCACGAACAGAAGCACTTGAACCGTTGCCTATCAACACGGTGGAAGTCCCCGCGGTCTGATAAGACAAAAACATGGAAATATCGGCGCATACATGCACATTAGCACCCGTGTCAATTAACCAATCAGGAGAATGACATACTGAAAGAATAGTGGGAAATATATCATACCCAGCATCCTTCATGTCAATGTCACCAATGACAACATTAGCGGTCTTGCCGCCTTTCCCAAGATGACGCTTGTCATAACGGTTAGGGCAACTAGGAGCCCAATGATCAGGATCTCCGCACACATGACAAACACCTTTCTTCTTGTCATTCTTCTTCTTGAAGTTGGTGTGCTGTACAGCCTTGTTCTTCCCATCAAACTTTGCTTTACCATCAAACTTGCCCTTGTTCTTGAACTTGTGGGGCTGGAAGTTTTTCTTCTGTACCAGATTGGCACTAGATCCTCCCTCAATACCTCAAGCACGTGTGTCTTTTGCTCTCGCCTTTTCTTCCACATCAAGAGTACCAATGAGATCCGGAACGAAAAACTCCTGCCTCTTATGCTTCAGTAAGGTAGCAAAGTTCCTCCACGAAAGAGGAAGCTTAGTGATGATGCCTCCGGTAACATACAATTGAAGTGCTCAAATTCTCTAGCAAATGACTGTATCTCATGAGCTTGCACAACCACGGAGCGCTCATCAGTCATCCTGTAGTCATAGAATTGTTTCATGATGTACAGCTCAGTGCCGACATCCGAGACCCCAAACTTGGCCTCGAGTGCGTCCCACATATCTTTTCCACTGTCAATTGACGCATAAGCATCAACTATGTTCTCACCAAGAACACTCAAGAAAGCAGCCTTAAACAGGGTATCCATTTTCTGAAAATCTTGTTCCTGCTGAGGATCAAGAATTCCTTCAGGCTTCCAAGAGTGGTGTCATAGCAACTCATGGTTTGAAACCATAAGACTGGTCTTACGCGCCACCTCTTATAGTGCACACCCTCAAACATAGGAGGCCTCATGGATGCAGCAAAACCACTTGGGGTAAATTGCCTATAATAAGGTTTTTGGATTGTTGGAAATATGAGCAATTTACCATATGATTTTATTAACAGAAATATTAGATAAAGCATGACTAATATAGCAGAGATAAAACAAGGCATGCAATCTGACAGAGAGAAGGTAAATAGCATCTGCATATATGAACTAGAACCAAACATATCTAGAGCAGACACTAGAGCAAGAAACTGTGTCAGAACCTCAAACAGAAAGAGCATGAACATGTACAGTACAGCAGCAGAAGCACTGGTCTTGGGGTCGACATCCTCGCCAGCCATGTCGTCGAAGAGGTTGTCAACGTCGGGGAAGTAGTCGTCGTTGGGGAAGTGGTCGTCGGTGTCCGGAGCGTCCGTGATGAACCGGTCAGTAGTCGCGCAGAGTGCTCCCCAAAAACCTTATCACCCTTCTCCCGTACAGGACTCAAAGAGGTGGGGTTTCGGAGGCCTACTGTCCCGACCTGCGGTGGTGCACGCCGCAAGCCGGGATGGGGAAGATCGTAGCTGTAGCTCAGAGTTTGGAACTCGGTGGCGAGAGGGAGATGATCTTCTGGTGTGTCTCTCTGGAGAGGAGCGACCTCCCTTTTATAGGCACAAGAGAAGGAGGCGAATAGGCTGCGTCGGGAGCTGAAGCAAAGGAGGGAGACGAAGCAAACAGGCAGCAACCGAAGGGTGCAGCATTCGTATTCAATATCTACTACAACAAAAACTTTCCAGCTTCCGAGTGACCTTTCGTATACCCGTCGTGTGTGGCAAAAAAATTAGACATCGGCTCGGCTCATTCCCGCAACCCGCGAAGCGGCGCGGCGTGGCGGGCGGCGGAGGAGGAGTGAGCGTGAATGTCCCTTTTGTTCTCATGCTCATACATGTGGGGAAACAAGCTGGTCCAACTCCTAACAAACTAGCAATGTGGGACTAAACTTTAGTAGCATCCCTTGCCTTGTACGAATGGGCCAAGTGGGCCTCTAGGATTTATTAGAAATTTCTTAAATTGCTATTGGGCTGTCCCAAAATAGACTAAATTCTAGCAAGGAAACCCACTCGGACGCAATACCAGCCTTGACGAAGAGCGCTTCCATGATGAACTCCGGCGAGATGTCATGCCTGCCCCCCAGCATAAACCACCATGGCGTGCTGGAGGCGCCTCTCTAGATCCTCCATGGCCTGTGTGCGCCGCACGACGCATAGATCGGCCGACACCATGACCGTGTCCACTGGCAGCTCCAACCTGGGCGCCGGAGGGAGTGGGCGCCGAGCGGCGAGACGGGGCCACGGGTTTGGCGCAGCCTGCACGGCAACCGGTGGAGGCGGCGGCGGCGGCGCGCCACGCACACCGCCGGAGGGACAACCACCTGCCACTCTGCGCGCCACCATGGCTACCGCAAGCCGCCGTAGGTCCATCTCCGAGGAAGCGCTGCGCGGCCGCTTGCATCCTCCACAGCCATGGCCTTCGAGACCGCACCTGATGCAGACGATGGGGTTCGTGCAGTCGCGCCGGAAGTGGCCCTCACGCAAGCACCGGAAGCAGAGGTCGTCCATGTCCGGGGAGACCTCGCGCCTCGGGTGAGGTGGGGACGGAGGGGAAGGCAGACGCGGCCTCAGCGCCTGCGGGTCTCGGTCGTGCCGGCGTCTCCAGAGACACGGGAAAAGTCATCCGGCTATTCGAGGCTCCATGAACGGTCAGCGAGACTCCCGGAATATAGCCTCCCGGAAAAAACGCATCTGAGCCTCCCGGGTCGCTTCCAGCGACTCCGGAGGCGCCGCCGCAGCCAGCTTCGGAGGCCCTCCCTTACAACCCCGTTCACCTCGCCGCCGCCGGAGGAAGCCGGCCACCCGACGGACGGCGGCGGCAGGGCGTCTTTGGCTCAGTTTTTTTCTATTCTTCCCTGATGGTCGCCTCCTGATCTGGCCGCCTTCGTCGCCGCTGTGCGTTGCCGGCCTCCCGATCTCAGTTCGCTGGTGATTGACGGCCTTCTGGTCTAGATCATGTCCATGGCTTGGTGCCTCCCGATCTGGTTGCTAGCCGGTGATTCCGGTCTTCCGATCTGGTTTGGTGTCCATGGCTAGGAGTACGATGAAGACAAGCATACGGGGCTGGTGCATGGATGCTACATACAGATGGCCGCTTGAGATGTGCACATGCGTGCAGATGACGGCCGTTGACTAGCTGCAGCCCATGGTCCTGGCTGCTTGCCTTGCTGATTGCGGTCGCCATCGAAAGATCTTTTTGTCAGTTTCGTCTCTGCAGATCCGGTGGTTGACTTCGGCGGCGAGATGTAATCTATGGACGAAGTCTTGATGCAGAGGGATGGTTGTGCGGCGGCGATGATCACATCACATGTAGCTGCTGGGATATTGGAAAAGTGGTGGTGACAACCATGAATGACTTCGATGATGGTGCTACTTGAGCATCCGGTCTCGAGCTCCGGGGTGAAAGCCTAGGTCTGGCCCGAGTTGGGTATACCTGGCAATGGCGATGTTTTACATCATTACCTTGTTGAAGGCATTGTTCGGAATGCTCGGACTGATTCTTCAGGGTGAAAGCCTAGATTCTAGCCTTGGGTGGCTGGATCCGGTGACGGCGACACTTGAGTGTGCTCCCTTCCTGAAGGCGTTGCTATTGAAGAATCTCATCGTCCGCGTGGTGTCATGAGATGGTCGGTGCAGATATGGTCATTGTTATAGTTTGCCAATCGCGGATCTGATCGCTTTGAGGCATTTTTTCTTTTAGTTTTGATCTTATATGACTTTGCTATTTGCCGGCGTGTTTTTGTGTGCGTGTGTTGATGTTGGCTGTGTGCATCCTATGCAGAGGCCGGGTGTGTTCTCACTGTGTTTGTATTCTCTTGATGATTCATTTTGAGTCAATAAAGTCCACCCTTTATCAAAAAATGAACAGTCAGCGAAACTATATCGATCTTTTTTCAATTAATCACCCGATCGACGCGTATGACGGCCATTAGTTAACGTATCACGGCCATTAATTAACGGAGGGGGTGGTTGGCAACAATATATTTGCCGGGCCCATGAACCGTGGAACTGCGTGCCTTGTTGAGATAGATGGATCAGATAAGCCGATGAAAAAAGAGGTGGGTTCGAATAGATAGACACGCGGTGCGAACTATCCTCTGTGATCACTTCCGAGGCAGTTTATCTAGCGAAGCTTAGCTAGCAGGGTTCGTCCGAGGCAGCAGCAATGGCGGCCGAGCCCGAGATCTGCGTGCTCTCCAATGGCAGGATCACGGCGAACATCGCCAGCTGGGGCGCCACCATCACCTCCCTCCTCGTCCTCGACGCGCAAGGTTTCGTCAAAGACTTCTTCGAGCAAAGATCTTTTCTCCAGATTCCTTTGGTTTGGTGATTCTTGAATCTGAACTCCTCCCTTTGCGAATTGGTGCTCTGTGAGCAGGGGATCTCGCGGATGTCGTTCTTGGGTTCGACACACTGGAGCCGTACTTGGTAATAACCGATCTACAATCCCATCTCTGTCTGTATAGATTGTGCTGTGCCTTGACTTTTAGATTGAGCTAACTGGCGATGGTGTGGCAATGCTTCTGTGCTAATCGCTGTGATTAAGTTGTGAATTCTACTCCGGGTTGGTTTTTTGGGCTCAACTGAACTGTATTATGCGGCAAATTGATGTGCGGTTTATGTGTTCCCTACTTAGCTCAGTTTTTGTTGAATTGTCGGCTCTATCTTACTTTCTTTGTGACTGCCAGTTGTAATTCTTCATTAGTTTGAAAGTTTGAAACAACTTCATCTTGTCTATGTTATTAGCAGAAAGTACCACCATATCAGGCTGATCACAAGTAGATGACTCTTTGCAGACGATATAGCAAATTATTGAACAAGGGTGATGTTTCAGTAGCTATGGCTACATCTTGTTAGTAAATATGGCTTCGAGCTGAATTCCTCTTGAGAAAGGGATATTTATAAAGTTTTGTCCTGTTTCAGGCTTTATGACAAGGAAAACTATCAAAAACCAGCGTTTCATTCAGTTTATGTCACTGAAAATTTCTTTAGTTTGTCTATGAATACATTTTCTAAACCAGATGCAAGTATAAACTATTCTGATAGAAATATTAGTGATTTGATGCGGAACACATGTGAATCAGTGTTGTCCTGATACCTAGAATTGATGGTTCCTCAAATAGAAGATGCTCAATTTGTCGTCAGGTCTCATATATAAGTTGTTCTTCTATTTGAAAATACTGTAGGTTGTGCACTTCCGTTTAATGCAATTTGTCTTGGCAAGTCACTTTATAACTCTCTTTTCTGGTTTTTTTGTAATATTATTTTAATAAAAATTACAGTAGGATCCTTTCCTGCTGTTTTCATGTAAAAAGAATTCCTATTGTTTTCAGTCCTATCACCAACCAAGCTATATAAAGTTCGTAAGTTTTTTCAAAGTTCTTGTGGAACTCCTTTAATCGAAGAGGCCGTAAACCTTGATGCTAGTCATTCACACACCAAAGCCCAATGATAATTACTTATTTCAGATATGTACCAACCAACTGGATATGAAATTTCTTAAGTATCAAGAATGTATCTAGTTATATTAAATTTCCATTCAACTTATTTCGAAGGGTTGCCTGTGGTTGTTAACATAGACCTGCTGTTTCTTCTATTCTGTTTTTGTAGAAAGGCATGGCACCTTATTTTGGTTGCATAGTTGGCCGAGTTGCAAATAGGATCAAGAATGGGAAGTTTGATCTGAACGGAGTTGAGTATTCGTTGCCTATCAACAACGGGCCGAACAGCCTTCATGGTATGATTTCATAAACTTCATGCGGTTAGTTTTGGCAAGGTATATACTTTGTTTTAGCTAGATCTGACAATGTGGCTATATATCTCTGAGGCCTCTTTAGACTAGTCGGTTGCTATGGAATACTGTAAAATAATAAGTAATTTTACTAGAACGTCGTAGGCGCGCGCTGCTGCGCCCATCTATTTTGGCACTATAATATTATGATGGATGCAACTGTATGTAAATGTAGTAGTTTGATCATGTGCTATAACTATTCACACTATATTTAAGGGTAATATTCCAATCATGTGATACAATTATCATAGCCATGAATCATGTTTTTGACCTGGATTTTGAAACCTGAAATTAATATGATTGTGCATACCTTTGTTATGTTTATTTTGATGCGAGCATGTTAGCTATTGATGGATAAGTTATTTAAGTTGATTATTAGTTTTTGTAGGATTATGTTAGAGGGTAAGAAGGTTGGTACCAGTTTGATTTTGTGGGTTCTAAACAACAGAAGAGGGAGGAAGCAAGAGAGGCAAAGAAAAAAAAAGTGCACACTAAGGAATGTATGGATTTTATTTTTTTGCGGGGATGGATTATTTTTTCAATAATGTATGGAATACTATAATACTCCCTTTATTCCAAAATAAGTGTCTCAAATTTAGTACAACTTTACACTAAATTTAATACGAAGTTGAGACGTTTATTTTGAGACGGAGGGAGTAGCTGCAGTAAAACAGTTGTAAAAAAATATTCCAACAAAATCGTAACGATGCCCCGCTAGTGAATATCTTAATTGGCAACTCATGTAGCAGAAGACAACCATATGCCTAAGTTTGGTTTATATACTGTCCGCATTACAGATATAACATAGTATGCCAACTTCTACTCCTGCTTAATGAACTTCTGTTCCGATAGACTGATGGGTGTACCTCCTTCCTACATCCGTCATCATTTTATATTAGGGTAAGCAAGAGCAGTTTTCTTCCCATGGAGCACATCGTACAGAATGCTAATCCTGTACAGATATGATCACATGTAATTCTCATTTGTTAGCGACTCATGTGATGGTCTGACAACTGCTACCTGGATCCATTGACCCCCCTATAAACTTAGAAATGTCATTAATTCTTAAAAGGCACAACAGAAAGCTTTGCATTTCATGTAAAAGTGACTATCAAATAGATACAATGATAAAAAGTACAGAATGTACAAGAAAATTTATACGGTTGGGCACTGCTGGCATCCAGAAAATTAGAGGTAGCGCAGGCACATTTCTATGTCTATTTCCTGATATTAAAAATATTATTACTTCATTTATTTCTTTGCAACAACAAAACCACACAAATTCTAATCTTCCGGATAGTGTTCAGTGCAGCTCCACAATTCAGTTATGTGTGTGAGCACCATACAGCGATGTGCTCCTGTAGCTACTATTCATTCTACAGAAGGCAGTATTTAGTATATCTGATCAAATGTCCAGAAGCTATGAACTTGACACCTAATCAAATTCTGCTTTACCACATCATCTATCCAGTGAAAACATAGTATATCTCTCCTCTGTCTTCTCTCTATGTTCCTAACCCTTCCGGTCCTTGACATGAACATGATACTAAACTGATGTTTGGTGTAACTGGTAGTGTTTTAGCACGATAAACTGGACTATACCAAATAGTTATCTCGCGCATATTTCACTGGAATATTTGGAATATGCTGATGCAACCCTACAAGATGAAATTCATTACTGTACTACTTTTCCACCCCCCGCTTTTTATCCAACTTCTAATTCTTGTTCCCTATCTTGAGCTAGATAAATTCATGATGACATCTTAATTTCGAGTACATATTCTTTGCTCTAACATGAAAATCTGCTACCAATAGAGATTACCATGAAAGCACTTGATGATTGACCTAAACTGAAGGTAAATCTTAAGAAAAACAAGCAGGAAAAATACAATTGTACTTTAGTAAGAATTTTTTTGACCAAAAAAAATCGATTGTACATGATTAATTTCATTCATATACTACTTCTCTATCTCTCACCCAGTTAATTAACTCCTAGGTCCTATTTCCTATATTGGGCTAGATGACTTCATGACGGCATCTTAATTTAGAGTGAGTACTATGCTCTAACACGGAAATCTGATAAGAATAGAGATTACACTAAAGCCAATTGATGATTGAGCTCAACTGAAGCTAAATATTCTTTTAAAACCAAGAATCAACAACACAGTTAACCAAGAATTTCTTTCACCCAGAAAAAATATGTTCTTTGTACCCTCATGTCGAAGGTTTAGCTTATTGATGGAGATTTGTGGATGTCGTAATCTGACCGGGGGACGAATTATGGTCTCCTAAGCTTTCTGCAATTTCTCTTCACATGTGTGACACAGCGTACACCACCATTAATCGACACCGGTGAGTGGCGCACTCCCACATTATCCGCCATGAATGCCTCTAGGAACTGAAGAATTATTGCCTTCTTCAAAGTTCAAACCACAGAGCATCAGATTCACGGGACAGCCGAACAGTTGAGCATATTTCGCATCAACCCGCATTAGTGGGTGGTCGCCTGGCTCGCCTCTCCACCTGCAACCCCGCTTCGAATTGATTTTATTGAACCCATCGACCAATCACCTCTGCCTGAGTGAGCGATCATTGGTATTCTATAAACCCAAACATACTTATGTGTCAAAAGATTACATATGGTGAATCTGCATATATCATAAATTTCTAGAAAGCTAGGCACATGAGATTAATACACCACTAAGCATGTGAATAAATTTCAAAGAGAACTGAGCATAGTCATGTTTGAAGCACGAATGCCTTAACATAGCAAGAGATTACAAGGAATTAGTGATTACTCAAGTTAAAATCTGCACTTTGTCAAATAATACTGCAGCAAACCAACAAGTGATACCATTACCAATCTGGGCAACTGCCAAATGCGGGGACTGAACATAATACTCTCAGGCAACAAATCATTGAAGTTCAAAACAGGGCCTCATCTTCCAAATGGTTAGTCCCTAAAACTTCTGATCTAGCAAAACCAGCCAATCTAGCAGAACCGGTATCAAATCTGTCAAGATAGAGAACATGCATTAATTTTGTAGTACAGAGAACAGTATCAAAAAGAAAATCTATCATCATTAGATGAATAATTAGGGGGAAAGGGGAGGTATGAACAAGGGATGACAGGAAGAACAGGAAAGATAAATTAGCGACCTATGTTTCTCCTATGGCTGCCAGAGAAGGTTCTGCCAAAGTGAGGGGAGTGAGGAAGGAGCAGCAGGACGATGGATATAATATAGACCCCCGTGGACGGGAGGAAGAGGTGAATCGACATTGGTAACTGACCTTCAATTATCAGCCAACGGAGAGTGCGCGCATCGATTGACATTTAATGGACTCTGATTTACTTCCTCAATCAATCGACGGCGATTCAACTCCGAACAACAACCGATGGTTCGATGTTCCGCCACTGCTCCATCGAGTTCCTGGTGAGGTGACCCAACGGACGGTTAGCTGCACTTATCACCGCCCAGCGCCCACTGGAGTCACTCGGCAAGGCGACCCGGCCGGTCGCATCGGTCGGTTCGGAGGGTCGGTCTCCATGCGAGCCACCAGCGCCCAGCGTTGGCCGCCACACGGAAGTCGCCCATGGAGGCCGCAACGCGAAGGGGTTGCTGAACGAAACGACAGTTTTTATTTTAAGGAAAACCACGTAGGAAGGCTACTAAAGGCCCATTGGGCCGAATTTGACCAGAGACGCCGAAAAAAGCAGCCAGAGCAGCGGCCCAGAACGGTTCGCGCTTGTTAGCAGCGAACTAAGCCTGATTAGTGCGATTCACAACAAATCTGACGGTTGGGAATGCCCAAGCTGATGATCCGACGGCTGAAAATGCTAATGGCCTGAGAGGGCAGAAAAAGTGCTCAGTTATTATATATTGAAATTGGTGATTTGAATAATTATCATGTGAACTGAGTAGCAAGTACACCACAGACCGAGATGTCTTAAGCAGATTGCAATACATGTACACTCAGTATCCTAGTACAATTTTTTAGTCCTCGGAGAACCAAGCGTACTATAAAATTGACATGTCAGGAAATGAAAGCTACAAAATTTGTTCTCTACCTTTAACTCATTGTATTACAATTGGTTGTGTTCATGTGACTCAACTGCAAAAAATAATTTGTTTTGTTGCTGAATTGTAAATTTCAGGTGGATTGAAGGGGTTTGACAAGGTTGTGTGGGATGTTGTAGAGCGTAAAGATGGCGAGTACCCATCAATAACCTTTCAATATGAGAGCAAAGATGGCGAAGAAGGTAATGTGACCAACAACTTTGTTTATACTGCTGAATCCCATGGTTAAGTCTGCCTATTCAAGCATGAATTGTTTCACAGGTTACCCTGGCGATGTAACCGTCCGAGCAATGTATTCTCTTCCGGAGGCTACCACTCTAAGACTTGATATGGAAGCTATACCAGCTAACAAAGCCACTCCTATCAGCTTGGCTCAGCATACTTACTGGAACCTTGCAGGCCACAACTCTGGCAGCATCTTGGATCATTCGATCCAGATCTGGGCAAAACACGTCACTCCAGTCAATGAGAACACGATTCCTACCGGAGAAATAATGCCCGTCCAGGACACGCCTTTCGATTTCACTACGGAGCACAGGATTGGAGACCGCATCAACGATGTTCCTGGAGGGTACGACCATAACTATGTGCTGGACTCGGGCGATGAGAAGAATGGCTTGAAGCACGCAGCCAAGCTGAAGGACCCATCGAGCTCACGAACTCTGGACATCTGGACCGATGCGCCTGGCATGCAGTTCTATACCGCCAACTATGTGAATGGCATCACGGGCAAAGGCGGAGCTGTTTACGGGAAGCATGCCGGGGTATGCTTGGAAACCCAGGGGTTCCCCAACGCCATCAACCAGCCCAATTTCCCGTCTGTGGTGGTGCAGCCTGGTGCGAAGTATAAGCACACCATGTTGTTTGAGTTCTCGGCATGATTAGAAATGCTGCCGGCAGCTTAAATGGCTGCAACTGCAATAGCTATAGAGTGGAATAAAACGACCAGAAGAAAAAAGTCAAGTTGTAGTACCAAACAAAAATAAAAAAAGGTGTCTTATATTTTGGTTGTGTATGACTGAGAAGAATTTGTTCACATGCTTGCCAAAATAGTGAAGGTCTTTTGCTTGATTTGCATGCTGAAGTGATTCTCTTGTCATTTTGCACAAAATGATGTATCAGGGTTTATTACAAATAAAAAATATTACCTCCCTACCACGTCAATTATTTCCAAACGGAGGGAGTAAATAGAAGACCGTGTAAGCCTGTAAGGCCGTGCCCCTGACGATGAGGAACTGAACAAAGCTTAGAAATCTGGTGTTCAGGATCTGCATAACAACTTTTCAGTACTGCATTTGATACTAGCGTGATTCTTGGTTTGAAATAATTGGCACATGTGAAAGGATCTGAGATGAACCTAGGCAGCTCAACTGGAAAACTTGGGTGCCACTGCGAGTTAAAATTTTCGTCTAGCTCGCCTTCAAGACAGGTGCTGGACTACCGGCAGACTTCTTCGGCGCGGCCTACCGCATCCACCATGATTTGTGTTCTGTGACCAGGCGCCCGAGACCATGCACCACTTGCTCATAGGCTGCCTGTTCTCAAGACAGATTTGGCACAAGGTTCTATCCTGGTGCCGGACGACGACAGCTCCTCCGTCACCGAACGAGGACTTCCTCGAATGGTGGGCGGCGTCTCAGAGCATGGTTAATAATACAACCAACAATCGGCTATAAGGAGTTGTCATGTCATCTAGAGCCAACCTTGTAGCAGGCAGTTTTATGTGTACTATTTTATTAGTAGTTGGCCTACCTTACAACCTCACAAAGCGTCTTGGGGCTCGTGCTAGAGCCGGCTATTAACCAAGAGTCCGCTTCTCTTCTCTCTCCTCCAACTAAGTAAAGATATAATATTCTATTCCTTATAGCCTGCTTATGTCACCTTATTGTACTTGCTCTCATGATACGACACCATCTGGTCGACAGGTTGGCATCTCCACACTGATCATCCTCAGATCCTGGCTATTATGGAAGGCGCGCAATGCTTGTGTCTTCGATCCTGAGCGCCGTCAACCATGCGGGCATTCAACAGCATCCGCATGGAGGCCAAGTCCTGGGCAGTTGCCGGGGCAACCGGACTGGACAACATGACCCGGGGGGGGGGGGGCAATCGGAAACACGTGAACTACGGCCCCATTCGGAAGTTCTCTGGCTTCCAAACTAGCCAGCTTCTCATCCAGCCAGCCGTAGCCAGCTTCCGATGGGAGTTGCGAAGCGTTCGGTAGCAGCGGCTCCGCCAACATGGGCTAGAGAGGTCGGGCGCAGGCTAGTCTGACTGTGGGGTCGTCAGGTCACTGGTTCGCTCGGGAGGACTTTTCTGATCGAAACGCTACGCAGGGTCACTTCGGGATGGCATTCTCTTGTAAATTCTTGCAACTCCACCTTCATCATTTGGAGGAGCTACGCTTCTGGTGCTCCACAAAATTGCACTGCGGCAGGGCTGGGCTTCTGAAGCTGGCTTCGCGGAGCTGGCTCGTTTGGCACCGCTCCACGCGCGGAGCTGGTGAAGCGCGGAGACGGAGACGATCCGAACGGGCCCGTAGTTCACGTGTTTGAGGGCGGCTAAATTGGTCGCCGAGGCTGTACAGCTCACGCCATGTATTTGCGATTGTGATGTTTGTACGAGTGATGTAACAACTCTTTTCCTTCTATTAAAGGTATGATACGCAAGTCTTTTGCGTATTCGAGAAAAAAAGTGAGGGTTGGATAGGTACAGTTACTAATTTTAGTTACTAATTAGCAATTAGCAATTTTAGTTACTGATTAGCAATTTTAGGCAAATGCGCAATATAAATGTGAGTCTAACAATTATTAAGTTTCTAGCAAAGATCATAGCAACAAAAAGTAGAAACTAAAAAACACGGTATGATATATATAATATAGTGTAAGGACATTGAAACAAAGTAACCACAACTAAGGAGATGGGTTAGGGATAATCATAACTCTAGAGACGAGGATGTATCCTGATGTCCACTTCCTCAGAGGGAAGCTAGTCACCGTTGGAGGGATGGATGTTACCACGAAGGCACACCAACACCACGAAGGCTCACCCTGTTCTCCTTGAAATATCACAATGAATGTGATTCTCAACCACTAGTGGTAGACCTTGAGGTGGTCTCTATACCTTCACAAACTTTCCGGGGGTAATCACAAACCAAATTGTTCTTCGAAGAACTCCTGCCTCCTAGGAGTCCCAACCTCCAAGAGTAACAAGAACAAGAGGGAAATGCTCAAGACTTGCTCAAATCATGAATTGCTTTGGTCAAAATAAGGAGAGGGAGTGGATCTATCACTTGGTGAAATCTCTCAAGAATCTCTCTGGGATCTAAAAGCATCTACAACCATGGGCAACAAATCTGACCCATCAAACACCCGCAAACGCGTCCGCGAACAGTGGCCGTCACACCTCAAATTTGCTCGTTTGCATCCGAGTCTCTCATATTTCATCCCCTAGATCCATACGAACCATGCAAAATAAACCTACGTACTACACTACGCTTCGTCGTCGGAGATGCCCACCACGTCAGTGCCGGGCACCGGGTAGATGGGCACGTTGGAGGGATCCGGCTCCTCGTCCTCCTCCTTGTCCATAAACACGAGCATCTCGTCGACTTCTGCAGCTTGCTCCACCTCCACCTCCTGTCGACGATGGTGTCTGGCCTCCGCCTCCGATTTTGACTGGAGGGAATCAAGGATCTACTCAAGGAGTTGTAGCCGACGCTTCGACATTAGATATGAGTAGCTCCTTACCTGGCGGCGTGGGGGCATGGCTAATAGTGGTGGCAGACGGCGATTGGAAAGTGCGGCGGCGGAGGACGGGAGGGGGAAAATGTGGATGGGTAGGGTTTCGGTGCCGGCGGTCGGCTTAAATAGCCAGGCTAGGCACTACACAACCCGTCGAAGCAGCGCCATCGGTTTGACGAAGGAGACGAGATTCGGACCGCCGGGTTTCGGAGTGTTTTCCTATGGGACCTCATCGTCTGTCCGACATGGCGGACTTGCCCTGGCATGCCGGGCCTCCCCATATCCGCCCCAGATTTTGGGCTAGATATGAGGGGTGTCAGTCAGCCCGAGCATTTGAGGCATGTTTGAGGCACTCATCTGGGTTGGTTTTCTGTGACCGGCCCATCTGCCCGGGAGTTTGAGGCGGGTTTGGGGCGCCCGGCTGTAGATGCTCTAAGCTTTATTGTGGGAGAGAGTGAAAGGGAGCACTTGGTGTTCTTGGGGTGTTTTGTAATGAACTGGTCAACCCTCTACCGGGGTGGTAGAGGGGTATATATAGTTCTCAAGAAATAGAGCAGTTTGGCTATATCATGTAAGTGGCCGGATGTCCGGGTAGCAACCCGGATGCACGAGCCTTGGGCTATATGAAGAACAAAGCGAGAGCGCGGTAGGAAATGGCGTCATCCGGATGTCCGAGGAGGAATTCGTATGGTCTGGAGGAAGCCTGGAAAATCCAGCTAGGTCAATATGCAACTGGAAATAAGGGCGATATAGCTGGACAAAAGCTTGCTTTGAGTAAGCATCTAGGCGGGACGTCCAGGCTAGGATGGAACCTAGATAATCCGTCTAGATGAGAAACCTACTGGAATGGAATGCGGGTAGCCCAGATGTCGGACAAGCAGTCAGGAACTTCCGAGGCAACCCGGATGAAAACACCTCTTTGGATACTTGTCCAGGCTGCCGCCGAATGTCCAGGATGGATCCCGGACAGTCCGGCTTCAGGGAAAACTTGTTGATGTGTTGTGGTATGCAAGTCAGGCGTCCAAGACACATTCTGAATGATCTGGCTTTAGGTCGGGCATCCGGGTAGCAACCCAGATAGTGCGACAAAGAGGGTGGGTGTGTCTACTTGGACAGGATGAACTTTGATGGTAGGTTGACCTAGGACTTTATGGTATAGAAGTGAGTGGAATGATGATGACAATATGTTGGCTTGAGCAAATCTTTCACGAACTTCTTTGATCCCCTTTTAATAGTGCGGGATCCCTATAACTCAAGAAATAACAAAAAAAACTACGTTTATTTTCTTGTTTTCACCATGCTTGAGCCATATTCATGTTGGTGGGTCCTTGATCCACACATATAGATGTCAATGGGACTAAGAATGTGTGTCTTCACTTAGTAAACATAGTACTCCCCTATATGTATATTGTCATCAACATCAAAATATAATTAATGGCATGATTGCATTTTCAACATGCACACCCAAGATGGAAGATAACTGGCTCTAAAGAATTTGGTACATTAATAGAAAAATATAACATCTCAAATTGTCCCCTCTTTTAAACTTGAAAATCATACAGTACAGTAGTACAAATAGCTACAAACAAATGACAGAATGTTGCAATATTGGAGGTTCTCATAACTTTTGTTGCCTGCTCAAAGGGAATAATCAATCTCAACAAGCATTAACTTTGAGGATATGTGCATCATTTTTTTGAGCAACCAGCAGGAGTGCTGCCTTTTCATTAAGAAGAGGGAAATATGTACAGAGTGGCATGTTTAGGGGACATGCCTGGAACCCCAACTCACACCACATGCGGGATTACTCATACAAATGGATAACTCTTGGTCTAAAACTCTAAATGCTAAATCTCGCTACGCAATGTCCTCCATGGTCAGGTGGGCCACCTCAATATACATCATGCGTATGCCGTTGAAGATGCGCCAATTTTGTTCTTTCCAAACATTCCACATGATGTAGATGATGAGGCCGCTGAGGCGCCTCTTGTTGTTGTTGCTAGAGTGTCGTAGGAGATCTTCACACCATGCATCAATGGAGGTGCAAGAAGTAGCATGGTTCTTACTTGAATTAACTCCCTGCTAGGAGAGCACTGTGGAATGGACCACTGCGGTGAAGGGGTGGTCCTTACCCAGGTGGTGGCCGTCTCCATGGAACTCAAGGAGAGCTGGCAGATGGGATCATGGGGCCATCCTCTCAGAGGCATGCAGTCGGCGGTGAGGATTCGATTATGGAGCACCAGCCAAGAAAAGAGCCTACATTTTGGCTCCGCGTGGGCGCGCCATATCTTGTTCGTCTCAAAATTGCCATAGGATCTAATGAACTGGGTCGAGTAGGCGAAGCTCGCTGTATATTCTCCGCTGGGGGTCCAGATCCAGGAGATGGAGTCTAGGGTAGGGGGTCCAGAGCTGTCTGGGAGACAATGGTGGCCAACACGACGAACTCTGAAAGGTGGTCCGACAAGCGTAGATGGGCGACAGAGCGAATCCAGTTGTCATTTAGAAACTCCTTGTGGACCTTCCCTATTCTTCCACGATGCAATGGAAAACAAGTTAGGGCAGCGATGACTGAGTGCCCCAACCCCGCTCCAATTATCATGCCAGAAAGAAGTCTTCATCCCGTCCCCGAGGCTAATCGTTGTGGAGGCTCGAAAGAGGGCCATGTCTGTTGAGTCGCAAGGTAGCGGAGTGCCATCCCATGGCCGACCAGGGTCGACCCACTGTATCCATGGCCATCGAAGACGAAGGTCCCTTCCGACGCGTTCCAGATCCACAATGCCGAGACCGTCAAGGTCCTTAGGGTGTCACATCGTCTTCCAGTTGACGAGCGAGTGCCCACTACCTACAGTCTCATTGTCATCTCCACTCGAGACGAAATCGCGGGTATGCACATCATAGATCGGCTAAGTGTGCTTGGAAGCCTTCAAGGTGTGAGCGAACCAAGAAATTTGTGAAGACGAGGAGATTGCCTACTCCGTGTGAAGATCTAACTGAAGTGATACTTCCTACGTAGTTACCATGGTGGGATAGATGGTCCAATGTGATATGTGTGTGTGTGTGTGTGTGTGTGTGTGTGTGTGTCTGTGTTGGGAGTTTGTGTCCTAGACCTTTGTAATCTTTGGCCAGAATTTTGTGTCCATATCTCCAGCAAAGAGGAATAGGATTACACTAATACAATCTGAATCTCGGAATACATCCTTGTGTTCATGATCTCTATCCATTACTCCCTTTATTTTCATACAAGATTGCTTTCACTCTTTCAGTGTCTAGATTTGCATGTGTAAAGCATTGTAGGCAACTGTAGTTTCAATATAAAGTCGACCAACTATAAAAATTTCCTAGTGGTTCTTTATGATAGTCTATTCACCTCCCCCGCTAGACTCCAAACAATCATACAAGTGGTATCAAATCAAGCTTTCCTTTTTTTGGCTTTACCTCCTCAAGAGAGTTTATGGATTCTAGAAATGTTATCTTTACAAGACATCTATTTTGATGGCTAGGATTGTCATGCTTGGAAAATTCATATGGTTGATGTATTTCAAGAAATGGGCCTAAACATAATGCGCATCACTGATGACGTTTATTCTCCTCCTTTGGACGATTTGCATGCCACTATGCAAGGCTAGTGAGATCTCTATTTCAGTGCCTAAGCCGTGAATGCCATTTTCAAAGGTATTAGTGATATCTATGAGGTTTCAAATGAAAACAACTAGGTAATGGTAGGTATGGTAAGTGATTAAGAGAAGTTCACCTTAGATAAATTCATGCATATTTTCAAGAGCACCATATACAATTTTGATAGCCTGCATGATAAAAATGTAGTTTAAAAAACAAATTGAAGTCCTTGCTAACATTATTTGTGTTGATGCAAGAATCAAGTTTGACGAGGGGTATCCTTAGTGACATGGTTAGTGGTGAGTAGGTGCTAACTCCCGTAGGAGGTCTTGGCATTCCCCCAAAGACAAAGGGTGAAGTAGAACAACTACAAAGTATTTCCCTCGGTTAGAGTGATACGTCTCTAACGTATCTATAATTTTTTATTGTTCAATGCTATTATATTACCAACCTTGGATACTTTATATAACTTTTTGTGCTATTTTATATCATTTTTTGGGACTAACCTATTAACCCAGTGCCTTGTGCCAGTTGCTATTTTCTTCTTGTTTTTGGTTTTCCAGAAAATCAGTACCAAACGAAGTCCAAACGCTACGAAACTTTTTGAAGATTTTTTTGGACAAGAGAGACCCTAGAAGCTTCGGGAGGAGACCAGAAGACGATCAAGGAGACGGCAAGGCAAGCCCTGTTACCTTGTGGGCCCCACGAGGCTCCGTCTAGCCTAATTCCACCTCTATAAATTCTCGAATATTGGGAAACCAACAGAGAGCCACCTGAAACCCTTTTTCCACCGCCGGAAGTTTTTGTTCTTCCGCGATCCCATCTGGAGGCCTTTTCCGGTACTCTGCGGGTGGGGGAATTGATCAGGAGGGCTTCTACATCATCCTTGCTACTTCCTGATGATGCGTGAGTAGTTTACCACAGACCTATGGGTCCATAGCTAGTATCTAGATGGCTTCTTGTCTCTCTTTGATCTTCAATACAATGTTCTCCTCGATATTCTTGGAGTTCTATCCGATGTAATCTTCTTGTGCGGTGTGTTTGTTGGGATCCGATGAATTGTGAGTTTATGATCTGAATATTCATGAGAAGTAATTGAGTCTTTTATGAACTTTATTATGCATGATTTTTTATAGCTTTGTATTTCTCTCAGATCTATCCGTTTGGTTTGGCCAACTAGATTGATTTATCTTTAGTGGGAGAGGTGCTTTGTGATGGGTTCAATCTTGCGGTGCTCTATATCCCAGTGACAGAAGGGGACAAGATACGTATTTGTATTGTTGCCATTAAGGGTAAAACGATAGGGTTTATTCATGTTTATTGGGGTTACTTTGTCTACATCATGTCATCTTGCTTAAGGCGTTACTCCGTTTTTCATGAACCTAATACCATAGATGCATGCTGTATAGCGGTCGATTGGTGGATTAATAGGTGTAGATGCAGGCAGGAGTCTGTCTACTTGTCTCGGACATGATGCTGTATACATGATCATTGCCTTGGATATCTTCATAGCTATGCGCTTTTCTATCAATTACCCAACAGTAATTTGTTCACCCACCGTATGCTATGTGTTCGAGAAAGAAGCCTCTAGTGAAAACTATGGCCCCCGGGTCTACTTTAATCATATTATGAAAACTAAAATTCCTTCACTGCAATTTTATTTGTTTTATTTTGTTTTGCAATTTATCCATCTACCTATACAAGATTTGATCCTTGCAAGTAACGAGTTCAAGGGGATTGACAACCCTCTTGCCCGCGTTGGGCGCAAGTATTTGCTTTTGTCTGTTTGCAAGTGTTGTTCACATGGCTTTGCCTGATTCTCCTATTGATTTGATAAACCTTGGTTCTCACTGAGGGAAAATACTTATCTGTACTGTACTGCATCTCCCCTCCTCTTCGGGGAGAATCCCAATGCAGCTCACAAGTAGCATAGAGAACCAAGGTTATCAATCCAGTAGGAGTGTACCAAGCTAACAACTTTGGCAGCACGTGCGCACAAACAAATATAAACTTGCACCAACACTTCAAGGGGTTTGTCAAGCCCTTGTCTTGCTAGTTACAAGACTAAAAGCAAATAATAGTGGTAGATGGTAGCAAAATAGCACGACAAGTAAAAAGAGAAATTATAGAAGAATTCAGTAATGGAGAATAGACCCCGGGGGCCATAGGTTCACTAGTGGCATCTCTCTCGAAAACAGCAAGTAGCATGGTAAACAAATTATAGTTGGGCAATTGACCGGATTGCATTATTCATGACTATGATCATTCATGGCTGATATGTCTCCAACGTATCTATAATTTCTGACCATTTCATGCTACTATATTATCAATCTTGGATACTTTATATCATTTTTGGGAACTAACCTATTAACCCAGTGCCTAGTGCCAGTTGCTATTTTCTGCCTGTTTTTGGGTTTCCAAAAAATCAGTACCAAACGGAGTCCAAACGCTATGAAACTTTTTGACGATTTTTTTGGACAAAAGAGACCCTAGAAGCTTCAGGAGGAGAGTAGACGCGAAGCAAGGAGAAGACAAGGCAACAGGGTGCGCCCAGGTGAAAGGATCGAGATGGACCTAGAGGGGGGGGGGGTGAATAGGTACAATTACAAATTTTAATTCATACTTAGCAATTTTAGGATATAATGCGGAATATGAAGGTGAGCCTAACAATTGCAAAGATGATATAATGAGCTAAGCAAGGTGACTAAGTAATACAATAATATGACTAGGCAAGCACAATATGGAACAAGTAAAGATAATGAGACAAGTAACCACAAGTAGGGAGCTAGGGTTAGGAATAACCGCAACTCCCAGAGACAAGGATGTATGCCGATGTTCACTTCCTTGGAGGGAAGCTACGTCACCGTTTAGAGAGGTGGATGTTACCACCAAGGCACACCAACACCACGAAGGCTCACCCTATTCTCTCTTTGAGATATCACCACGAAGGCGATTCTCAACCACTAGTGGTAGACCTTGGGGTGGTCTCCAAACCCTCACAAACTTTTCGGGGGTAATCACAATGGTTTGATTCCTCACCAAAGAACTCCTACCGCCTAGGAGTCTCCAACCTCCAAGAGTAACAAGATCAAGGGAACCGCTCAAATCACGAATTCCTTTGGTTGAGAGGAGGAGAGGGGGACGATCTATCTTTTGATTGGAACAACACTCAAGAATCCTCACAAATGCACTCGGGATCTAGGATTTGGTGAAAGCAAGAGAGAGTGAGAGAGAAGGGTGTTCTTGGAATCTTTTCACTATGTTGGACAACCCCCACACGAGGTGGAAGAAGGATATTTATAGTCATAGTGTAAAAATGGCCGTTGGAGGTCACTTAAGCTGCGCAGGCGTCGGACGTCCGACAGGTACCAGACATCCGGACAGAAAAGACAGACCGGACATCCGACATGCATTGGTCGTCCAGCCATCAGAGAGTGGAGTGGTCAGGCGTAGCTGTAGAGAGGAGAGGAGCACAGGAAGCGGACGACCGGAGAATGTCGGCCGTCCGGTGCACGGTCGTCCGAGGAGGACGGAAATCCGTTAATTTCGGTTATGTGAAGTGGCACCGGATGACCGGACACCCACGGACGTCCGGAAGCTGGTCGTCCGGAAGTGCCAGAAATCCGAGATTTTCTTTCTATAAAGTGGCACCGGACATCCGGAGAATACTGTACATCCGGAGGACAGTGATGCGCCAGTCGTCCGGAAACCTTCGGACGTCCGGACAAGGCAGAGGCCAAACACGACAGTCAAGGTAAGAACTCCTCCATGAGATTTTCCTAGATTTTGAGCAAGTCTTTTTGCAAGAACCAGTGATCCCCTCTTAATAGTGCGGGATCCCTATACTCAAAAAGAAAACCGAGAACGCGCTAGAGCTTTGTGTCTTGATTCTCCATACTTTGAGTATCTTGATTTTGTCAATCATCATCCACACTTTAATCTTTTGGGAACTAAACCTGAGATGCACTTGACAGAGATGATTAGTTCCCTATATGTATGTTGTCAACAATATCAAAATATGATTAAGGGCATGATTGCATTTTCAATCTCCCCCTTTTTGGTAGTTGATGACAACATACATATAGCTCTCAAAATAAATAGACTTTTGAAGCTTATGAGAGATTTGTTACAGAGCTCCCCCTTATTGTATGCATAGTGAAACTGAATATGGGCATGAGCTCACCTTTCCTTGATAAAGAGTACATAAAACATTTCATAGATCAATATGTCAACATACAGATAATTCATGATAGTGCTCAACATACATAGATAGCATAACGGTTTGAACACAAATAACATAACATAGTGGTTCAACGAGCTCAACATAACATAGTAGTTCACCATACACTCAACATACTCAACATACATAAATAGCAGAGTGGTGGTTCAATGAGCTCAACATAACATAGTGGTTCACCATACACTCAACATACTCAACATACATAAATACCAGAGTGGTAAACAAATCGAAAACTATGGTAATCTCCTCCCCCTTGGCATCAAGTACCCAAAAGGGGAAGGTACTGAGATAGCATCCACGTAATCAGAGATCATCACTGTCATCGTCATCGCCATGGGTGCCACTGCCTCCTGCCTCGTCAAAGAAATCAGCCCATTCAGGGCCAGAAGGGAAACCAAAGTTGGAAGGAGGAGCCTTAGGAAGATGCTCATCCTCACTCACATTGGTGGGTCCGGAGTCTCTCAGACAAGCCTTCAAAGCATTCTTAGAGGAGACCATGCGAGTGACCACATTGTGGTTTTGTGAGAAGTGGAAGGAAAAGGCCTTCATCATGGCAGAATGGGCCTTCCCGAGAAAACAAGCAATGCACCCGAAAGGAGTTGAGCCAGAGGGAGCAGGATGAGACTGAGCAGCTGTCCATCGAGCAGGGGCAGAGGTGGATTTCTCGGGAGCCCAATCATCCGCCATATGAGGTGGAATGACCCACTGCAGATGCACATGAGTCCGAGTAATGGGAAAAGGAGCTATACTCTCAATGAAGGCCTGAAGAAAAGGAGCATGAGGAAAAGACCGCTTGTACTGAAGACTAGCAAGACGAATCTCATGCCACAGAAAGTGAGGAACATTGATCTTCCCGTTGGGATGCACATAAAGACGAGACATGAGATCAATACAATACCCGTTACAGGACCCCTTGTGACCCATCTTGGGATAGATGGTGCGAATGACACACTGATAGATAATGAAAAAGGGAGATCGCCAAATAGATACTTGATTTAGATCCTTGCCCCTTTCCACTTCTTCAAGATCACTAAGAGGTTTGAGGAGATAGCCACATGCCTCAATGTTTTTGGGTGCATGATTTGGGTCAGCCTTATGGATTTTGAACCCAGTGTCAGGAAACCCACGGGCGGCGACAAACTGAGCATAGGATGCGGTGAGCTCGGTGTCAGAAGTCATCCAGGTGACGGTCTTGTCAGGACCAAAGAAACAAGTGGCATAAAACTGATGAATGGCAGCATGATTGTAATCGTGTTGAAAAGCGAGCGAAGCAGCCAGGCCAGAGGACTCAATGAGTTCAATGGCACCCGGATATTTCACAGGGTGAGAATGGATATGCTCTAAGTCAATGTAGTGGTGAACAGACAGACCCTTAGGAACAATGACAGTGGTGAAAATGTCTGCGTGAACATTTGTACGAAAACGAGAATCCATCGAGTCATGCTCAACAGAGAACTGGTCAACATCACGACGAAACTTAAGGTAAGCAGGTTTGGAAACTAAAGTGAAATTCTTGATCTCGCGACCTAGAGACGGAGGAGGCTCAAAAGAGATGCAGCGAGCATCACCTTGAGGCTGATTCGGAGGCGGAGGAGGCATGTAAGATGGTTTCCGTGTACCGGGCTTTGGAACAATGGCACGAACATTGACATATTCCTCCTGTTCTTCGTATGGCATCTCCTCTTCATAATCAGACCCCTCAGACGAAGAGGAATCTTCTTGTACAGGACGTTTCCTGGATCGCTTGCGGGGACAGAGACGCTCTTGCGAGTCATCGAAGCCACCGCGATGAGATGCGCGAGCAGAGGCACCCCCAACATTCTTGTGGGAGGTGTGTTTGATTTTTGGCATCGTTGGGTTAACCAAACCTATTGAACAACCAAGATAGGGGGGATCACAACAGGGCACGCAGACAATCGACGCGAGAAGAAGACTATGGACAGAGGAAAATACCAGGCCGGATCGATGAGAGAGGGCCAGATCGACGGATATCCCCTCCGTCGGCACGACACCCTGGCGGCGGCGCGGGGGATCCACACCCAGGCGACACGGCAGCGGACAGAGGCACGAGATGGGGAGGGGAGAAAATAGGGCAACTACCCGTTCAATCCCGTCCCCGAATTTTATATGGGCCGCGGAATTTACCGGACGAGCGACAGTTATCGAACGTCCGGGGACTGATGAGTGCTGATACGTCTCCGTCGTATCTACTTTTCCTAACGCTTTGGCTCTTGTTTTGGACTCTAATTTGCATGATTTGAATGAAACTAACCCGGACTGACACTGTTTTCAGCAGAACTACCATGGTGTTGTTTTTGTGCAGAAATAAAAGTTCTCGGAATGGAATGAAACTTTTTGGAGAATTTTTATACAATAAAATAAAAATACTGGAGCCAAGAACTACCGGAGGGGCCCCCCCTGGGTGAGCACAACCCACCAGGGCATGCCCCCCTCCAGGCGCGCCCAGGTGGGTTGTGCCCACCTGGTGGCCCCGCAGACCCTGATTCCAACTCTATAAAATCCTATTTTTGGAGAAAAAAATCAGGGAGAAAGAATTATCGCATTTCACGAGACGGAGCCACCGCCGCCTCCTGTTCTTCATCGGGAGGCCATATCTGGAGTCCGTTTGGGGCTCCGGAGAGGGGAATCTTCGATCTTCGTCATCACCAACCCTCCTTCGTCGCCAATTCCATGATGCTCCCCACCGGGAGTGAGTAATTCCTTCGTAGGCTTGCTGGTTGGTGAGGAGTTGGATGAGATTCATCATGTAATCGAGTTAGTTTTGTTAGGGCTTGATCCCTAGTATCCACTATGTTCTGAGATTGATGTTGCTATGAATTTGCTATGCTTAATGCTTGTTACTAGGGCCCGAGTGCCATGATTTTAGATCTGAACCGTTTATGTTTTCACCATTATATCTATGTTCTAGATCCGATCTTGCAAGTTATATGCACCTATTATGTGTTATGATCCGTAAACCCCGTAGTGACAGTATTCGGGATAGTTTCCGGTGATGACCGTAGTTTGAGGAGTTCATGTATTCACTATGTGTTAATGCTTTGTTCCGGTTCTCTATTAAAAGGAGGCCTTAATATCCCTTAGTTTCCTTATGGACCCCGCTGCCATGGGAGGGTAGGACAAAAGATGTCATGCAAGTTCTTTCCATAAGTACGTATGACTATCGACGGAATACATGCCTACATTATATTTATGAACTGGAGCTAGTTTTGTATCGCCCTAGGTTATGACTGCTATATGATGAATATCATCTAACAAATCATCCAATCCAATGCCTACGAGTTTTTCACATATTGTTCTTGCTAAGTTACTACTGCTGCTGTTATTGTCACAACTGCTACAAAATCATTGCTATCACTGTTACCGTTACTATTACTGCTACCGCTGCTACCAAAACTATCATATTACTGTGCTACTGATTATCTTGCTGTAGATATTTAATCTCCAGGTGTGGTTGAATTGACAACTCAACTGCTAATACTTGCAAATATTCTTTGGCTCCGCTTGTGTCGAATCTATAAATTTAGGTTGAATACTCTACCCTCGAAAACTGTTGCGATCCCCTATACTTGTGGGTTATCAAGACCTTTTTCTGGCGCCGTTGCCGGGGGGCATAGCTATATTTGTTGAGTCACTTGGGATTATTATCAATCTATCATTATGGAGAATCTGAAGGATACCAAGACTAAGATTTCTCCCTCTAAGACGAGGGGAGGTAAGGAAATGCCATCTAGCTCTGCACTTGATTCGCCTTCTATTTTGAGTAAACTTGCAACACCAGCACATGCTATTAATCCTGATATGTCGCAAGTTATTGATGATGCCACTTATGCTATGAATGACACTCATGATGATGCTAGTACCTTGCTTGATGATAATGTGCCACTAGGTGAATTTCTTGATGAACAAATTGCTAGAGCTAAAGATATTGAGAATGCTAAAACTGGTGAAATTACTGAAACTGATGAAGTACTTGAAACTGAAAATCTTGAAACACCTGTTAGACCTGGTGCTCCTAGATATGAATTGCCTAAAGTACCTGAAGGCTATGTTATGGATGAGGAGACAGCTAGAGATTTTCTTGCTTGCAATGATAGAGATGATCTGAAGAAGTTATTATGCAAACTGAAAGAAAAATCTTTGAATGCTAGAATGAAATGTGATCCTCAGTTTGCTACTTCACCTATATTTGTTGATGATAAGGATTATGAATTCTCTGTTGACCCAGACTTAATTACTTTGGTTGAATCTGATCCTTTCCATGATTATGAAACTGAAACTGTTGTGGCACATCTTACTAAGTTAAATGATATAGCCACCCTTTTTGCTCATGATGATAAAATTCGCTACTATTATATTCTCAAATTATTTCCGTTCTCATTAAAGGGTGATGCTAAGATATGGTACAATACTCTTACTCCTGGTTGTGTGCGTAGTCCCCAGGATATGATTTACTACTTCTCTGAAAAATATTTTCCTGCTCGTAAGAAACAAGCTGCTTTACAGGAAATATTTAACTTTGTGCAAATTGAAGAAGAGATTCTCTCACAAGCTTGGGGGAGGCTTCTCCAATTACTTAATGCTTTGCCTGATCATCCACTTAAGAAAAATGAAATACTTGATATCTTCTATAATGGACTAACCGATGCTTCTAGGGACTTCCTAGATAGTTGTGCTGGTTGTGTTTTCAGGTAACGAACTGTTGAACAAGATGAGGAGTTATTGAATAATATATTGAAAGGCTATGATGATTGGACTCTTCCTGAACCATCGCCTAAACCCACTCCGAAGAAGAGGGGTATCTTATATCTCAGTCCTGAAGATATGCAAGAAGCAAAGAAAAGTATGAAGGAAAAAGGTATTAAAGTAGAGGATGTTAAAAATTTGCCTCCTATTGAAGAAATACATGGACTTAACACACCACCACCAAAGGTGGTAGAGGTAAATTCTTTAATGAAGTTTGATGAAAGTGATATCCCTTATAATAAACATCCTAGTCAATGCCTTTATGAGTTTGACAACTACATTAGAAAACAAGATCACTTCAATGCCAATGTTATGAAACAATTGAAATATAATTCTGATATGATTGCTCGCTTGAGTGACTTGTTATTTAGAATCTCCAATGATGTTAGAGGTGTAGGAAAACATGCCCCTATGGTTCAAACTCAACTAGAACAAGTTGCTAAATCTCAAAGAGAATTGCTAGATGAAATGAATAATAATATAAATGACTTTACTGTTAGAGTAGCAACTAGAGGAGGTAAAATGACTCAGGAACCACTTTATCCCGAGGGACATCCTAAAAGAATTGAACAAGATTCACAAAGAATTAATAAATGATGCACATAGTCCTTCTAAAAAGAAAAAGAAAAATGATAGGACTTTGCATACCTCTAGTGAACCTGAGAAAGAAAAACCTCCTGAGGATAATAATGTCTCTATTTCTAATCCTGAAACTCAATCTGGTGATGAACATCCACTTAGTGATAATGAAAATGAAAATGATGATGTTCATGAAGACACCCAACCAGACAATGATAAAGAAACAGATAATGAAGTTGAAATAGAACCAACTGTTGATCTTGATAACCCACAACCTAAAAATAAAAGATACGATAAAAGAGACTTTGTTGCTAGAAAACATGAAAGAGAAAGGGAACCATGGGTTCAAAAACCCATGCCCTTTCCACCTAAATCAACTAAGAAAAAGGATGATGAAGAATTTGAACGCTTTGCTGAAATGCTTAGGCCAGTCTTTTTGCGCACTCGCTTGACTGATATTTTAAAGATGGCCCCTTATGCAAAGTATATGAAAGACATCATCACTAATAAGAGAAAAATACCTGATGCTGAAATTTCCACCATGCTTGCTAATTATTCTTTTAAGGATGGAGTACCTAAAAAACTTGGAGATCCAGGAATACCAACTATACCTTGCTCCATCAAACGAAATTATGTCAAAACTACTTTATGTGATTTAGGAGCTGGTGTCAGTGTTATGCCTTTCTCCTTATATAAAAGACTTGATTTGAATAAACTCACACCTACTGAAATATCTTTGCAAATGGCTGACAAATCAACTGCCATACCTATAAGTATTTGTGAGGATGTGCTCGTTGTTATTGCAAATGTTACTATCTTAACTGACTTTGTTATACTTGAGATGCCCGAGGACGACAACATGTCGATTATCCTTGGTAGACCTTTCTTGAATACTGCAGGGGCTATTATTGATTGCAACAAAAGCAAGGTCACGTTTGATATCAATGGTAATGAGCATACAGTGCACTTTCCGAAGAAGCAATTCCAAGTGAATGGTATTAATGTTATTGAAAAATCTCCGACACTCACTATTGGAAGTTTTAAACTATCTCTACCTACTACCAAAAAGAAATATGAAATGCTTATTGTTGGGGATATGCATATCCCCGTTGAGGTAACTTAGTGTTTTACGAAAGTTCTTCGGTCTCATGCTAATCGAAGGTGGTTGTTAATAAGACTTGATCAACCTTATTAATGGACCATCTTTGAGAGGTATGAGGTTGATGAATTTAGTGAGCACAACCTTCTGTCCTTTCCTTTTGTTTTTTGTTTTTAGTAGTTAAATAAAATAAAATGTCATGTTTTGCCTGTTTTCTGAATTTCCCGTGGAATAAAAAATGACCCAAAAATAAAAGTTCTCAGAATGTTCTAAAAAATTAATACTATTTTTTTCTGAATATTTATAAATTTTTAGTGCAAATAATATCAGAGGGGGGTGCACCAGGTGGGCACAACCCACCTCGGCGCGCCAGCAGCCCCAGGCGCGCCCTGGTGGGTTGTGGTCCCCATGTGGGCCCCCTCACTTATCTCTTTAGCCCATGTCATCACCTACCTCCAGAAAAAAATCACCATTGCTCTCTCTCTCTCTCTCGTGTTCTTGCTCTCAAACCCGCGGATTTTGATCTCTTTGCTCGAAGCTCCGTTTCCGAAACTATTTTGGGGGATTGCTACTTGGTATGTGACTCCTCCATTGCTCCAATTAGTTTTTGCTTTAGTGGATTATATTTTGAATAATTAGCTACTCTTGGTGCTACTGTAGATGAGCTTGCATGTTGAATTCTTAGAGTTCTAAGTAGTTTGAATGCTTAATATGGCCTCTATGCATCCCTATGAGTAGTTGCTATCAATCTTGTGAAGTTTTGTTGACAATAATTTTGTGGACTAATTTTTTTCAGAATTTTGTTCATAGGAATAAGATGAGTTTCTTTAGGAAGTTTGCCTCCAAGAAGAGCTCTAAGGGAGTCATTGGGGAATCATCAGACAATGATCTCACTATTCAGAGAAGGGCGGAGGTGCGGCCATGTGAATGGCTGCATAACCCCTTCATGGATGGAGCCGGAATCCGTCAAGAGTTCGCACAATTTGCTGCTAATGCTGGGCTTACCGACTTCATCGCAGCTGAGTGTGAACAATACCATCTCCTCACAAATTCCTTTGTGCAAAATTTTCATTTTCTGAGTAGGAATAACCCACCTGAAGTGCAGTTTAATTTATATGCTGAAACTCGCTAGATACCACTCACTGATTTTTGTGACATATGCTTGATCCTTTCTGACGGGGAAATAAGAGAGCATAGGCCTGCAGAGTTTGAAGAATTTTATTGTACTCTTTTAGTGGGAGATGAGAGAGGCGTGTCGAGCATCACTGCTACTAGCTTACAGTTTCCTTCTGTACATTATTTTGCTCTGTTCATCACGAAGTGTTTAGTTGCTAGAGAAAAGGTTGGTGCACTTAGTGCCCCCGACTTTGCCATCTTGCGCCGTGCACTTTATGACGATAACACTTTTAGCCTTGGGGCTATTTGTGACGACCCCGGCTTAATCGTGCACTAATCATACACGCAAATGCGCACGATCAAGCCTAAGGACTCACTTGAAGATATCACAACACAACTCTAAAACATAAATAAATTCATACAAGCTTAATATTACAAGCCAGGGCCTCGAGGACTCGAATACATAGCTCGATGACATACAAGTGTCAGCGGAAGTGTCAGATATCTGGGTACAGATATATTACAAAACTTAGAGATAAGCCTTCACAGAGGCGGGGCAAAATAAAAACTACGATCGAAAAGGTGTGGGCCTCCTGCCCTGGACCCTCCGATCCTACCCCTGGTCGTCAGACGGCTCCTCGTAGTAGTAGTACCCTCCGGGATGGTAGTAGTAGTGGTCGTCGACGGGAACATCTGGCTCCGGGGCTCCGTCGTCTGGATGCGACAAAGGGATAAAGGGGAAAAACGAAAATAAAGCAAACGTGAGTACTCATCCGAAGTACTCAGCAAGCAAGGATCTACACTACATATGCAACATTTTCAAAGGGGGCTGTATATGTGGACTGGGCTGCAGAAATGCCAGAATAGAGGGGGAAAGCCTAGTCCTATCGAAGACTAGCATCTTCAGTATCTTCAACAATCTCGCAGCATTAGAAGAGAGCAGAATAACATAATGTAAAGTATAGTAGTAATATCATCAACCTCGACCAGAGATTCTTCCTCGACTCCCTGTGAGAAAGCAATCCCAGAGCCGTACTATCCAGTTCTCATCTCAGGTCATGTTCTAGTTGTACCGATCGGGATACAACTCCGAGTGTCCATTACCGTAGGACAAGCTATCGATAGAAGTTTCTTCCCTGCAGGGGTGCACCAACTTACCCACCACGCTCGCTTAACTTTGGCCGGACACACTTTTCTGGGTCATGCCCGGCCTCGGCTAAGCAACACGCCGCAACCCAACCTAGGCTTATAAGAGAGGTCAGCACGCCGGACTAAACCTATGCCCCCAGGGGTCTTGGGCCATCACCCCGGGAACTCTTGCATGTTACGAGGCCACCGAGAGCAGACCTAGCAACCCCTTATACAAGCGCGGTTGCGTTCCCAGTCCAACTCAGCGTGTGCCGCTCCTTACTGACGTCAAATAAGCTTCAGCTGATGTATACGACACAGAACACCCATACTATGCCCACGTGATGGTTAGTGCTATCGGGCCAGAGGCCCCTCAGATCAAATATCCAAACCGTAGTGGATTAGGAGCGCGCGGAAACGAGCAGAGACTCACGATCGATGTGACCCCGTCGCCCCGTCTCGAGGACTTGCGGCAAGGGCTAAGAATGCCCGGCCACGCCTCGTAGTTATCTCGCGGGCACCTCTCAGGTCAACCCGACTCCACATCACTTCGCATTCATGCTCGCACGGGTACCCCTCAGGGCCGACCCGTCTTTAGTATCAAAGTTCAGTAATCAGTCATAGTATCCAAAGTCTCCGTGTGTCTGACACCAAGGGGGAACCCTGAGGAATCACCCTTGAAGGAGTCCCACCTGATGTTCTCGTCAAGGTGAACGAAGGAGGTATCACCCTCGAGGTCCACACTTGAACAGTTGCACGACGATGTCGTTATCGGTGGTGGTGTAGGAGGAATCACCCTCGCTTACCACGACCGATTAACTAACCTACAAGGTTATCATCATAAGTGCTAATGAGGTATCACCCTCGGCACTCGATAGTAACCCAGTAGGGTCGAGCATCTTAGGGGAAGTGACGTGGGGTGCCAGGTTCTAATCTTCAATCCCGTTGCTCGGGTCTTCTGAGAGTCCAGCGGGGCAGTCGGGGCAAGTGGGTCTCTGATCAGGCTCTACCCATCCTATCTAAATAGTTTAGGATAACAGGCAGGTATCAACAGTAGGCTACAATTAAACAGGCTATGCAACAGATATAGGATGGTAACAGCAGCAGTAACATCTAATGCAAGCATAAGAGGGAAGAGAATAGGTGATATCGGAATGCTCAAAATGGAGGTGCTTGCCTGTCTGCTCGACGGCAAGGGCAGGGTCGTCGGGGACGTAGTCGTACTCCGGAGCGGCGTCTGTCTCAGGAGCTACGGCAATGTCGGGGTCTACCAAAAGAGAAGAGGGGGAGGAAACAAGTAAATATAATGCAAACAGATGCAACACGGTGCGTGTGATGCTATGATGCAGTGCAGGGTTGCCTAAATATGCCTCTAAGTCATTTTGGTTATTTTTAGAATTAACCTGGGATTTATTAACCGGTGTGTGTACTATTCATCTACTGGATTCGGGCTCGGAGTTACGAGTTCTCCTACGTAGGAGGTTCCGACAAGGAAATAGATGGCACGATCAGACTCGTCTCGTCGTTCTGAGCAACTTTCATGTTTTAAGTTTTTCAATCCGAGCTACAGTTTAAAAGTTATTAATTTTTAAAGATTTATTGATTTTTCTGGAATTATTTTTATTAACAGAAATGACTTATGATGTCAGCATGATGCCATGCTGACATCAGCAAGTCAACAGCGGCTGTACAGGTCAAACCTGACATGTGGGTCCAGTGGGACCCACATGTCAGTCTCTGTGACTAAATAGATTTAGTTAAAACTAATCAGAGGGTTAATTAGCAGCTGGCCCCACCTGTCAGTGACTTATTAACTAAACTAATTATCTTTAATTATAAAAAAAATGTTTTAATTAATTAAATTGCGGTGGGGACCGCATGTCAGCGTCACCGGGACGCCACATCAGCGCGTTGACTAAAGTCAACCGGGCCAGCTGGGCCCTGGGGCCACCAAGCAGTGACCCTGGGGGTGGCCCCGGCCAGCCACGTCAGCGCGGGCGCCGGCGGCGATGCCCCGGCGACCAAAATCACGGCGGAGCGGCTCGGGCGTCACCGGGATTCGTCGTTCGAGGGCCAGAAGGGGCGCGGGCGGCCGCGTTCGAACGGGAAGAAGTTGCCGCACCGATCTACGGTGGTCTCGCGGGCTGAAACGGATGGAGTCGATGGCAGCGTCGATCGCGGGGGCGCTGGGGTTCGGCCGTCTCCCGAACGGCGACTAGACGGCACAACAGGTCCAGCGGAGGGGTTCTACGGGGTCCTAGCGAGGCTTAGAGCACGGCCATGAGCTCGGTTGAGCTCGATAGACAGCGCGGTCACGCCGAGGAGCTCAACGGCGGCGAGGAGGTTCGGGCGTCTCTAGTGTGGCCTCTACGGCGACAGAGAGGTGCGGATCGAAGAGGGGAGAGATGGAGTGGAGCTCACCGGGTGGCTATGAAAAGCCGGCGATAGTTTAGTAGTCGCAGTGTGGAGAATCGACGCCGGCGAGGTTCGGTGGCCGGAGCGCTGGCGGGGTCGATCCAGTCGATGTGCTCCTCCCCGGCTCGAGCTGGTCCTTCCAGTTGAAGCAGCAGAGGCAGAACAAGCTCCTGGGCTGGCCGCAGCAAAGAGGAAACGCCGGTGGCCGCGGGGACGACGGAGTTGCGATGGTGATGGCGTTCGGTGACGAAGGAAACGAGGGGGAGAAGGAAGGAGCGAGCGAGGAGGGGGATTGTGAGGCTAGGGTTCGATCGGGGAATCGCTGGGCCTGCCTTATCCTCCTCGCAGCGGCAGCGACGCCGGGGGATGGGCGACAGCTGCCCATCGCCGGCGCTGATGCGCGCGCGTGCTGACACGGGAAGGAGGAGGACGACGCAGGTGGGCTGGGCCTGGCCTACGGCGCTAGTCGGGGCACTGTGCACTAAGGCCCAGTGCACAGTGCCTCGCTTTTATTTTTCTGTTTTCTGTTTCTCTTTTTCTTTTATTCTTTTCTGTTTTGATTTAGTTAGGGCTTTTATGCATTTTTGTAAAATGTGGGACTTGTCTCAAATAATGTAATGCAATATTACCCTTCACCAAAAACTGGTTTGGACAGATTTGGATTCCATTTTAAATTGAAATGATTTTAAAGGGATTTAATATTGCTGTTTTGGTGCTGTTTCAACTTGTTTGAGTCACTTAATTAATCCAAGGATTACTGATGATATTTTTATGTGTGCTCCTGGAATATTTGCTAATTAGTGAACATTTTTCCAAAGATGTTTGATCAACTTCATATTTCACTTATGAATTTGAGTTGATTTTCAGAATTTGAATTTGAATTGGATCCTTAACCCATTGACTTGGCACTGCAAATGGTCATGACTTGGCAAGATTAACAGAGTGTCACAGAGCTCATGACAAGGGGGTGTTACAAGTTCTCCTCCTCTAAAAGAAATTCTCGTCCCGAGAATTTAGGAGGTAGAAGAAAAGAGGTCGGGATATTCTTCCCGAAGATGATCCTCACGTTCCCAAGTGGCTTCATCTTCAGTATGATTCGACCACTGCACTTTCAAGAACTTGGTCGTCTTCTGACGAGTTTGACGTTCAGCTTCATCAAGGATGCAGATCGGATGCTCCTTATAAGATAAGTCGTCTTGCAACTGAAGCATCTCGTGATCCACTGCGCGGTGCGGAGATTCCTTGAAGCATTTGCGAAGTTGCGACACGTGGAAGACATCATGAATATGAGAGAATTGTGGCAGCAACTCCAATTTATAAGCCACCTGTCCACGTCTGGCAACAATGCGAAAGGGACCAATATAGCGAGGAGCTAGCTTGCCCTTAATTCCAAAACGACGGGTGCCCTTCATAGGAGTGACACGCAGATAAACTTGATCACCTGGTTGATAAGTCAGACCCCATCGCTTGCGATCATAATTGCTCTTCTGACGGTCTTGAGCTGCTTTGAGATTCTCCCGGACAATTCTGACTTGTTCTTCGGCATGCTGAATAATGTCCGGTCCAACAAGAGGTCGTTCCCCAGTTTCTGACCAATTCAGTGGGGTTCAACACTTACGTCCATAAAGCACTTCGAAGGGGGCCATTTTCAAGCTGGCTTGATAGCTGTTGCTATAAGAGAACTCGGCATACGGGAGAGATTCCTCCCATTTCTTACCGAAGGATATAACACAGGCTCGAAGCATGTCTTCAAGCACTTGATTAACGCGCTCAACTTGGCCTTGGGATTGAGGATGACAAGCTGAACTCCATGTAATGTGAGTTCCCATAGCTTCTTGGAAACTTTCCCAGAACTTGGACGTGAAAAGACCGCCACGGTCCGAACTGATATCCTTCGGAATACCGTGGAGTGAAACGATTCTGGAAATATACAGCTCTGCTAGCTAGCTAGCAGTGATAGTCTCCTTGACAGGTAGGAAATGAGCAACCTTGGAAAGTTGATCGACGACGACAAGAATAGCGTCGTGACCTTTCTGAGACTTGGGAAGACCAGTGATGAAATCCATCTGCACTTTATCCCACTTCCATAGAGGAATAGGGAGCGGTTGCAGAATTCCAGCAGGCTTCTGATGTTCTGCTTCACGCGATGACATACGTCACATTCAGCAACGTATCGAGCAATGTCCTGCTTCATTCTGGACCACCAGTACCTCTGTCGGAGATCGCGATACATCTTAGTGCTACCCGGATGGATAGACAACGGTGTATCATGAGCCTCCTTCATGACTTTGTCGGTCATCAGCTTGAAACGAGGTACTACGATGCGGTCTCGAAAATATAATGTTCCATCTTCAGCAACTGAGAAATCCCGGTACTTATCAATGGTGAAGCTCTTTCTTCATCAGGTCAATCTCAGCATCTTTGGCTTGCGCTTCCTTAACAGCCTTTTGAAGGTCTGGCTGTACCACAAGGTTTTTAAGAGAACCTTGGGGAACAATTCACAGATTCAGCTGATTCAATTCTGCATAGAGACGAGGTTGAGCTCGCCTAACCATGAGGTTGTTACATCAGGGCATCGACCATCACGTTAGCCTTGCCCGGGGTATATGAAATACCGCAGTCATAGTCCGTAATTGTTTCCAACCATCGTTGCTGACGGAGATTAAGATCCGGTTGGGTAAACAAGTATTTCAGACTCTGGTGATCGGTATAAATCTCACACCGATTACCAAGAAGGTAATGGCGCCATAACTTTAATGCATAGATCACTGCAGCTAGTTCAAGATCATGCACCGGATAATTTTCTTCATGCGGACGCAATTGATGTGAAGCATACGCAATCACTCTTCATTCTTGCATTAGGGCACAGCCTAATCCCTGACAAGAGGCGTCGCGGTATATGACAAAGTCCTTGCGAGAATCAGGAGGAGCAAGCACTGGAGCAGAAGTAAGCTTGTCCTTGAGGGTCTGGAAACTTTCCTGACACTTGTCTGTCCACTCAAACTTAACGCCTTTGTGGAGCAGATTAGTCAAGGGCTTGGCGATCTTGGAGAAGTTCTCGACGAATCGGCGACAATAACTGGCTAGACCGAGAAAGGTTTGGACTTGCTTGGCATTCTTCGGAGGAGTCCAGTCAAGGATAGCCTGAACATGCTCCGGGTTAACGGAAATACGTGGGCAGGTAGTCAAAGAGATTGACGATGACAACACAGATCAACGAGGGCAAGGATGGCATTGCCGTTCATGAATTGAATTAACATCTCGGAAGAACTCAAAATGTTGACGCTGAACACGACACATTTTTCTGGGAGATTCCAAAAGTGTCAAATGACGGTAAGCGAGGTATAAGATAACTTGGAAAGAAAAGGTTAAACAACCCAATAGAAAGGAAAATTATTATCAGACTAATCAGATCAATGACAGGGAAATCGCACTGAATCTAGCTCTCCGGATGGATGGAATTAACGAGATCCTAAGTGTCGGTGTTAGTAAATTTTATTAAACCCGAATAGAAGAGAGATTAGAGGCCCAGAGTAAAGGCGAGGAATAAAAGATCCTATTACCACCCAGTTGGCGACGTGGGCCCGTAAGCCACACAACCAAGTTAGTAAAACGGTTTTTGACGTCTAGACTCAACTTCGGCCAAGGAGTTGGAAAGGGGGACTCCTAGAGGCAGTCGGCTCTGATACCAACCTATGACGACCCTGGCTTAATCGTGCACTAATCATACACGCAAATGCGCACGATCAAGCCTAAGGACTCACTTGAAGATATCACAACACAACTCTAAAACATAAATAAATTCATACAAGCTTAATATTACAAGCCAGGGCCTCGAGGGCTCGAATACATAGCTCGATGACATACAAGTGTCAGCGGAAGCGTCAGATATCTGGGTACAGATATATTACAAAACTTAGAGATAAGCCTTCATAGAGGCGGGGCAAAATAAAAACTACGATCGAAAAGGCGTGGGCCTCCTGCCCTGGACCCTCCGATCCTACCCCTGGTCGTCAGACGGCTCCTCGTAGTAGTAGTACCCTCCGGGCTGGTAGTGGTAGTGGTCGTCGACGGGAACATCGGGCTCCGGGGCTCTGTCGTCTGGATGCGACAAAGGGATAAAGGGGAAAAAGGAAAATAAAGCAAACGTGAGTACTCATCCGAAGTACTCAGCAAGCAAGGATCTACACTACATATGCAACGTTTTCAAAGGGGGCTGTATATGTGGACTGGGCTACAGAAATGCCAGAATAGAGGGGGGAAAGCCTAGTCCTATCGAAGACTAGCATCTTCAGTATCTTCAACAATCTCGCAGCATTAGAAGAGAGCAGAATAACATAATGTAAAGTATAGTAGTAATATCATCAACCTCGGCCAGAGATTCTTCCTCGACTCCCTGTGAGAAAGCAATCCCAGAGCCGTACTATCCAGTTCTCATCTCAGGTCATGTTCTAGTTGTACCGATCGGGATACAACTCCGAGTGTCCGTTACCGTAGGACAAGCTATCGATAGAAGTTTCTTCCCTGCAGGGGTGCACCAACTTACCCACCACGCTCGCTTAACTTTGGCCGGACACACTTTTCTGGGTCATGCCCGGCCTCGGCTAAGCAACACGCCGCAACCCGGCCTAGGCTTATAAGAGAGGTCAGCACGCCGGACTAAACCTATGCCCCCAGGGGTCTTGGGCCATCGCCCCGGGAACTCCTGCACGTTACGGGGCCACCGAGAGCAGACCTAGCAACCCCTTATACAAGCGCGGTTGCGTTCCCAGTCCAACTCGGCGTGCGCCGCTCCTTACTGACGTCAAATAAGCTTCGGCTGATGTATACGACGCAGAACGCCCATACTATGCCCACTGATGGTTAGTGCTATCGGGCCAGAGGCCCCTCGGATCAAATATCCAAACCGTAGTGGATTAGGAGCGCGCGGAAACGAGCAGAGACTCACGATCAATGTGACCCCGTCGCCCCGTCTCGAGGACTTGCGGCAAGGGCTAAGAATGCCCGGCCACGCCTCGTAGTTATCTCGCGGGCACCTCTCAGGTCAACCCGACTCCACATCACTTCGCATTCATGCTCGCGCGGGTACCCCTCAGGGCCGACCCGTCTTTAGTATCAAAGTTCAGTAATCAGTCATAGTATCCAAAGTCTCCGTGTGTCTGACACCAAGGGGGAACCCTGAGGAATCACCCTCGAAGGAGTCCCACCTGATGTTCTCGTCAAGGTGAACGAAGGAGGTATCACCCTCGAGGTCCACACTTGAACAGTTGCACGACGATGTCGTTATCGGGGGTGGTGTAGGAGGAATCACCCTCGCTTACCACGACCGATTAACTAACCTACAAGGTTATCATCATAAGTGCTGACGAGGTATCACCCTCGGCACTCGATAGTAACCCAGTAGTGTCGAGCATCTTAGGGGAAGTGACGTGCGGTGCCAGGTTGTAATCTTCAATCCCGTTGCTCGGGTCTTCTGAGAGTCCAGCGGGGCAGTCGGGACAAGTGGGTCTCTGATCAGGCTCTACCCATCCTATCTAAACAGTTTAGGATAACAGGCAGGTATCAACAGTAGGCTACAATTAAACAGGCTATGCAACAGATATAGGATGGTAACAGCAGCAGTAACATCTAATGCAAGCATAAGAGGGAAGAGAATAGGTGATATCGGAATGCTCAAAATGGGGGTGCTTGCATGTCTGCTCGACGGCAAGGGCAGGGTCGTCGGGGACGTAGTCGTACTCCGGAGCGGCGTCTGTCTCAGGAGCTACGGCAACGTCGGGGTCTACCAAAAGAGAAGAGGGGGAGGAAACAAGTAAATATAATGCAAACAGATGCAACACGGTGCGTGTGATGCTATGATGCAGTGCAGGGTTGCCTAAATATGCCTCTAAGTCATTTTGGTTATTTTTAGAATTAACCTGGGATTTATTAACCGGTGTGTGTACTATTCATCTACCAGATTCGGGCTCGGAGTTACGAGTTCTCCTACGTAGGAGGTTTCGACAAGGAAACAGATGGCACGATCAGACTCGTCTTGTCGTTCTGAGCAACTTTCATGTTTTAAGTTTTTCAATCCGAGCTACGGTTTAAAAGTTATTAATTTTTAAAGATTTATTGATTTTTTTGGAATTATTTTTATTAACATAAATGATTTATGACATCAGCATGATGCCATGCTGACATCAGCAAGTCAACAGCGGCTGTACAGGTCAAACCTGACATGTGGGTCCAGTGGGACCCACATGTCAGTCTCTGTGACTAAATAGATTTAGTTAAAACTAATCAGAGGGTTAATTAGCAGCTGGCCCCACCTGTCATTGACTTATTAACTAAACTAATTATCTTTAATTATAAAAAAATATTTTAATTAATTAAATTGCGGTGGGGCCCGCATGTCAGCGTCACTGGGACGCCACGTCAGCGCATTGACTAAAGTCAACCGGGCCAGCTGGGCCCTGGGGCCACCAGGCAGTGACCCTGGGGGTGGCCCCGGCCGGCCACGTCAGCGCGGGCGCCGGCGGCGATGCCCCGGTGACCAAAATCACGGCGGAGCGGCTCGGGCGTCACCGGGATTCGTCGTTCGAGGGCCAGAAGGGGCGCGGGCGGCCGTGTTCGAACGGGAAGAAGTTGCCGCACCTATCTACGGTGGTCTCGCGGGCTGAAACGGACGGAGTCGACGGCAGCATCGACCGCGGCGGTGCCGGGGTTCGGCCGTCTCGCGAACGGCGACTAGACGGCACAGCAGGTCCAGCGGAGGGATTCTACGGGGTCCTAGCGAGGCCTAGAGCACGGCCATGAGCTCGGTTGAGCTCGACAGACAGCGAGGTCACGCCGAGGAGCTCAACGGCGGCGAGGAGGTTCGGCCGTCTCTAGCGTGGCCTCTACGGCGACAGAGAGGTGCGGATCGAAGAGGGGAGAGATGGAGTGGAGCTCACCAGGTGGCTATGAAAAGCCGGCGATAGTTTAGTAGCCGCAGTGTGGAGAATCGACGCTGGCGAGGTTCGGTGGCCGGAGCGCTGGCGAGGTCGATCCAGTCGATGTGCTCCTCCCCGGCTCGAGCTGGTCCTTCCAGTCGAAGCAGCAGAGGCAGAGCAAGCTCCTGGGCCGGTCGCAGCAAAGAGGAAACGCCGGTGACCGCGGGGACGACGGAGTTGCGACGGTGACGGCGTTCGGTGACGAAGGAAACGAGGGGGAGAAGGAAGGAGCGAGCGAGGAGGGGGGTTGTGAGGCTAGGGTTCGATCGGGGAATCGCTGGGGCTGCCTTATCCTCCTCGCAGCGGCAGCGGTGCCGGGGGATGGGCGACAGCTGCCCATCGCCGGCGCTGATGCGCGCACGTGCTGACACGGGGAGGAGGAGGACGACCCAGGTGGGCTGGGCCTGGCCTGCGGCGCTAGTCGGGGCATTGTGCACTAAGGCCCAGTGCACAGTGCCTCGCTTTTATTTTTCTGTTTTCTGTTTCTCTTTTTATTTTATTCTTTTCTGTTTTGATTTAGTTAGGGCTTTTATGCATTTTTGTAAAATGTGGGACTTGTCTCAAATAATGTAATGCAATATTACCCTTCACCAAAAACTTGTTTGGACAGATTTGGATTCCATTTTAAATTGAAATGATTTTAAAGGGATTTAATATTACTGTTTTGGTGCTGTTTCAACTTGTTTGAGTCACTTAATTAATCCAAGGATTACTGATGATATTTTTATGTGTGCTCCTGGAATATTTGCTAATTAGTGAACATTTTTCCAAAGATGTTTGATCAACTTCATATTTCACTTATGAATTTGAGTTGATTTTCAGAATTTGAATTTGAATTGGATCCTTAACCCATGTGACTTGGCACTGCAAATGGTCATGACTTGGCAAGATTAACAGAGTGTCACAGAGCTCATTACAAGGGGGTGTTACACTATTATTGCACGTCGTCTGCACCTTAACAGAACTAAGGGCAAAATTCATGGCGGTATTTATGCTACTCGCTTAGCGAGTCTCTTCAACATTCAGATACGCCAACATGATTATCCTTTACCCAAGGTTTATTTAGATCACCAGGCGATGTGGGATCACCAGTTTATATATATTGATAACTCCATTAATAATCTTCCTGACAACCTGGTTTTCAGTGAGAACACCCGTGATATTATTTCGTTGCCTGCACCTACTTTGTTTGATTCTATTGCCAGGGACGGATACAGGATCATGCCTGAGGACATTATTGCCTATCGGAACGCACAGGCAGAGGCGGAGGAAGAGCCTCAGGAGTGGGACGCTCGGGTACCCACACCACATCACTTGAACATAGGACCAGATGGCTACTACGAGTGGTGATTACCAAGCTAGGCCAAAAGCCTAAGCTTGGGGGAGTATGTATTTCCACCGACATTATATTCATGTTCACACATTTCATTCCAGTTGTCGGTGTTCACACTTTTCCATTGTATTATCCATACTAGATTTATTTTCTCGCTTTCTTCTTGTGTGTTTGAAAAACTTTGAGAAAATCCAAAAAAATGTTTCTTGCTTCTTTTCGATTTTTCTTTCTAGTTTAGTTAGTTGTAGTATTAAAAAGAAAACCCAAAAAGATTTCCTTGTTCTTCTTTTGTTTGTTGGGAGCTTTCCCTTGTAAATACTTTTTCTCGTTTTATTTTTCCTTTTTCTTTGACTAGCTTTCTTCTAGAGAAAACTAAAAACTCCAAAAATATTTCAGTGTGTTTCTCTAAATTTCTTTTCTTTTTTGTTGAGTCTTACCAAGGAGAGGACCACAATGAAAATGTTGAGTGGCTCTCATATGCACTATTGTTGATCTAATGAAGAGCTCATGGTTACCTTGTCTTCTCCTTTCGAATAAAATGTTTTGCAGATTCTAGCTTAGTCCACGACACTCTTGCACTATTATTATTTTCATCATTCGGTCGTGCAAGTGAAAGGCAATAATGACGATATTTGATGAATTGGCTGTGTCAGAGAGAAACGGGTATGAACTCAACTTGTTCTGTTTTTGTAAATATGTTTAACCTAGTATCCATGATTTAGCCTATTATGATCAAACATGTTTGCAATGACAATTAGAGATTATAGTTTCTCATGCCATGCTTAAGTAGCTAGGAGTGGATAATGATTTATCTTGGATGTCAACATGCATTAAAATGATTGTGATGTAGTATGATGATATGGTTTCCTCCTCCGAATGTTTCAAGTGGCTTGACTTGCCACATGTTCATGCATGTAGTTGAATCAAAACCAACATAGCCTCTATGATATTTATGTTCATGGTGTTCATTTCCTACTCATGCTAGTATTCAATGTTTATTATGCATAATGCGTGTTCATGACCATTTTCGCTCTCTAGCTGGCCGCTTCTCAACCTATTTGCTAGCCTTCGCCTGTACTAAGCGGAAATACTGCTTGTGCATCAAAATCCTAAAACCCAAGTTATTCTAGATGAGTCCACCATATCTACCTATATGCGGTATTACCCTGCCGTTCTAAGTAAATTTATACGCGCCACCTCTAAAATTTCAAATGAACATCTGTTTTGTGTGTGCCTGCATTGTTCATAGAGCGACAGGGGGTAGTCGGTATCTTCCATGCTAAGCGGGTTATTCTCATGATGAGTGTTTATTCACTCGTCCCTGCACGAGATGGGTGGTAATAGGGATTCCCAGTCCCGAATTCAAAAATTACAAATAACTAAACAAAACTGCCCCAGGATTGTTGTTGGTATGGATGGTAACCGTGGATTCGGCTAGCCGTGGAGTGTGATTGTTGGTGGAGGGGGAGCAAACCTTTACTTTTATCGCTTGGGAACCGCCACTAATGTGTTTAGCATGGAAGATATTGATAACTTTTGGTCATGATGTGAATAGGAAGGGTACATTTCCCAAAATTTCATTTATCTCTGATTTAAGCTTCGAGCTCTGGCACCTCTGCAAATCCCTGCTTCCCTCTGCGAAGGGACTATCTATTTAATTTTATGTTGTGTCATCACCTTCTCAAATAAGCGCCAGATCTGAGAGCACTATTGTCATCCTCATGCATTGTGTATAGTTAATGTTGATTGCATCATGATTGGATCTTTTCTACCATGAATTACAATGTTTAGTCACTGCTTGAACTTTGGAGGTGCTCTGCATTTATGTTTTGCGGTCTCAGAAAGGTCTAGCGAGATACCACTGTTGTCATATTATATCATGGTTGTTTTGACAAAGTGTTGTCATGTGAGATATCTTATTATTGCTCGCTAGTTGCTTATGCCATTGATATGAGTTAATATAATTTTTAAGAGTTATTGTCGACATGGTTAGTCATAATCTATGCTGAAAACCTGGGTGCTACTTAAGCTTATTTATGCAAACAAGAACAAAAGAGTTCGTAAAAGTTTTCTTTTTCACTTTTAGTTTATCAACTGAATTGCTTCAGGACAAGCAAAGGTTTAAGCTTGGGGGAGTTGATACGTCTCCGTCGTATCTACTTTTCCTATTGCTTTTGCTCTTGTTTTGGACTCTAATTTGCATGATTTGAATGAAACTAACCTGGACTGACGCTGTTTTCACCAGAACTACCATGGTGTTGTTTTTGTGCAGAAATAAAAGTTCTCGGAATGGAACGAAACTTTTTGGAGAATTTTTATACAATAAAAGAAAAATACTGGAGCCAAGAACCACCGGAGGGGGACCCCTGGGTGAGCACAACCTACCAGGGCGCGCCCCCCCTCCAGGCGTGCCCAGGTGGGTTGTGCCCACCTGGTGGCCTCGCAGACCTTGATTCCAACTCTATAAAATCCTATTTTTGGAGAAAAAATCAGGGAGAAAGAATTATCACGTCTCACGAGATGGAGCCGCCGCCGCCTCCTATTCTTCATCGGGAGGCCAGATCTGGAGTCCGTTTGGGGCTTCGGAGAGGGGAATCTTCGATCTTCATCATCACCAACCCTCCTTCATCGCCAATTCCATGATGCTCCCCACCGGGAGTGAGTAATTCCTTCGTAGGCTTGCTGGTCGGTGAGGAGTTGGATGAGATTCATCATGTAATCGAGTTAGTTTTGTTAGGGCTTGATCCCTAGTATCCACTATGTTATGAGATTGATGTTGCTATGACTTTGCTATGCTTAATGCTTGTCACTAGGGCCCGAGTGCCATGATTTCAGATCTGAACCGTTTATATTTTCACCATTATATCTATGTTCTAGGTCCGATCTTGCAAGTTAAAATACACCTTCTATGTGTTATGATCCATAAACCCCGGAGTGACAGTATTCGGGATACTTTTCGGTGATGACCGTAGTTTGAGGAGTTCATGTATTCACTATGTGTTAATGCTTTGTTCTGGTTCTCTATTAAAAGAAGGCCTTAAGATCTCTTAGTTTCCTTATGGACCCCGCTGCCACGGGAGGGTAGGACAAAAGATGTCATGCAAGTTCTTTCCATAAGCACGTATGACTATCTACGGAATACATGCCTACATTATATTTATGAACTGGAGCTAGTTTTGTATCGCCCTAGGTTATGACTGTTATATGATGAATATCATCCAACGAACCAGCCGATCCAATGCCTACGAGTTTTTCACATATTGTTCTTGCTAAGTTACTACTGCTGCTGTTATTGTCACAACTGCTACAAAATCATTGCTATCACTGTTACCGTTACTATTACTGCTACCACTGCTACCAAAACTATCATATTACTGTGCTACTGATTATCTTGCTGCAGATATTTAATCTCCAGGTATGGTTGAATTGAAAACTCAATTGCTAATACTTGCAAATATTCTTTGGCTCCCCTTGTGTCGAATCTATAAATTTGGGTTGAATACTCTACCCTCGAAAACTGTTGCGATCCCCTATACTTGTGGGTTATCAAGTGCGTTAGGCAGACCAGGCGTCAGACAACCGGACAACCTCGGACGACCGAGGCCTGGGGTAAAGTGAGGGTTGGGGAACGATTGCTACACAGCGACCGGACGACCGAACAATGTCAGACGACCGGTGTGCTGTGAGTCACCGGATGTCCGACAACTGTCAGAAATCCGGTGTCAAATGTGCAGGCAGCGATAACAGAGTTTTGGATGAACCCTAGGAAGATAGCATATATATATATATATATATATAAGAATCAAGATGGAGATGAAACCACATAATTAGGAACTAGATACACATATGATGTTGAGATGAGGCAATGCGGTATATAGAACACAAGGAGCATAACCATACCAAACAATGATGACCCTAGATAAAATAAGTAAGCCGCTCTAACATTAGGCTGTGGCTTAGGCAACCATGTTTGAGTAAACGTGGTATGGCACTACAAGGAAAGGAACCTTGAGCCCATCACCACAACTACATCATTTTAAAGTACCATGGTCACATAGAGGTGACATAGTGACTTTGAGAGTGTTTGTTTTATTTATGCATCATATAGGGAAAAGAAGATTCATGAATTGAATTTCTCCCCCTAAATATATGCCTACATCTAGAAAGACATAAAGTAAATGTATGCATGGATACAAGATTTCACATAATGTTATCAAGCTCCAAGATACCAAGTTCACGCCTAAGTTGACAAAATCTTGCTTCATCCAATGGTTTGGTGAAAATGTCGGCAAGTTGCATATCTGTACCAACATGAGTAATATCAATGTCACCCTTTTGCACATGGTCTCTCGAGAAGTGATACCTAATATCAATGTGCTTTGTGCGAGGATGATCAATAGGGTTCTCAACAATCTTGATTGCACTTTCATTATCGCATAGAAGAGGCACATGTCTATAGGTGATACCATAATCCTTCAAAGTTTGCCTCATCCATAGTAATTGAGTTGCACAGCTTGCGGTTGCAATGTATTCGGCATCAGCGGTGGAGAGGGAGACGCAATTTTGCTTCTTCGAAGACCAACTTACCAAGGAGCGTCCAAGAAATTGACATGCACCTGAGGTAGACTTCCGTCCCACTTTGTCACCGGCCCAATCCACATCTGTGTACCCAATGAGATCAAACTTTGCATCCTTGGGGTACCATAGACCCAACTTTGGGGTGTGAACAAGGTATCTAAGAATATGCTTAACCGCCTTATGATGACTTTCCCTAGGGGAAGCTTGAAATCTTGCACATATGCCTACACTTAACATGATGTCTAGTCTAGATGCACAAAGATAAAGCAATGAACCAATCATAGAGCGGTAAAGAGATGGGTCAAAAGGATACCGTTGGTGTCTTTAGTGAGAACAAGTTCTATTGGCATGGGTGTCTTACATGGGCTCGCATTTGTCATGTCAAACTTCTCTAGAATGTCCTTGAGGTATTTTGTTTGAGACAAGAAAATTCCTTCTTGAAATTGTTGAATTTGAAATCCGAGAAAGAACTTCAAATCCACATTGAGTGACATCTCAAAGGTCTTGGTCATGGAGGCCGCAAACTTCTTACACAAATGAATGTTAGGAGAACCAAAAATGATGTCATCTACATAGATTTGGCATAAGATCAAATCACCCTTTTCCCTCTTAGTAAAAAGAGTGGGATCAATTACCCCTCTCACAAAGCCATCATCGAGTAAAAACTTCTTAAGATGATCATACCAAGCACGAGGTGCTTGTTTGAGGCCATGCAAAGCCTTGTGAAGTTTATACACATAGTCTTTGTGATCGGGATCAACGAACCCGGGTGGTTGTGATACATATACTTCTTCTTGTAGAGGACCGTTAAGAAAAGCACTCTTCACATCCATTTGATGTAAAGTAAAACCATTGAAAGCAGCATAGGCAAGTAAGATGCGAATAGACTCAAGACGGGCAACGGGAGCAAAGGTCTCATCGAAGTCCAAACCTTCAACTTGTGAGTACCCTTGTGCCACTAACCTTGCCTTGTTTCGGATGATTACGCCATTCTCATCTTGCTTGTTTTTGAAGATCCATTTCGTTCCAATGACATTGTGTTCCTTACTTGGTCTCTTGACTAATGACCACACTTTGTTGCGTTCAAAACTTTTCAACTCTTCTTGCATAGCAATGAGCCAATCATTGTCCATCAATGCATCTTGCACCTTGAGTGGCTCAACACTAGAGACAAACGAAAAGTGAGCACAAAAGTTTGTCAATTGTTTATGAGTGACTCTACCTTCCGATATGTCGTTAAGAATTTGATCAACATCAACTCGACCGGCCACTCATGGCATGATGGAGGTTAGGATTTCACGAGATTCAACTTCATTTCCATCATCCACATCCTCAACATACGAATCATTAATGTGTGGTGGAAGATCTTCTTCTTCGTGTTGCATTTGTTGAGGTTCGTCATCAAAGATTGCACTTTCTTGTTCTTGCTCTTGGTGATGATCTTGTTCTTGAATATGATCATGGTGAGGGACTTGTTCTACTTCTTGTTCTTGAACAACAGGCTTCGTTTGAGCAATAGGATCTTGTGGTGGCATGGGTGTTGAATTGGCTTGATGATGAGTGAAACTTCCATCTTCTTCTTCATCATCATGAGGTTCTTGTTCCATTGGAAGAAGATCACCGACACCCATGGTCAAAATATTTTGAGAAGGATCTTCTTCACCTACATCACTTAGATCAACTTGCTCTCCATGGGATCCATTAAACTCATCAAACACCATGTCACAAGTTTCTACAACACATCCATTGGATTTGTTGTAGACTCTATAGGCGCGAGAGTTTGATCCATAACCAACAAATATGCCCTCAATTGTTTTGGATTGAAATTTTCCTAACCGTTCTCTCTTGTTGAGAATGAAGCACTTGCACCCAAATACACGAAAGTACTTGACATTTGGCTTGTTCCCGGTTAGGAGCTCATATGGAGTCTTCTCCAATATTGTGCAGAGGAAGAGCCGGTTTGATGCATGGCATGCGGTGTTGACAGCCTCAGCCCAAAAACTATGTGGTGACTTCACTAATGCAGGATGCTGCTAACGCGACACTACGATCAGAGACCCTTTGACGAAACTGTGTGCGATGCATTAATCGCAAACGGTGATGTAAAAAAACCCGTCAAAAAAGATGCAAAACATTTGCGATGAAGGATACATCACACACGGTTCTGATTTTAGTTGCGTGTGCGATGCGGGGCATACGGTTGATCCATACAAACTATTTGCGATGAGACAGAACAACAGAAACGGGCAGCCATATCAAGGTGTGTGCGATATACGGCATACAGTTCGCTCCCATGAACCGTTTGCGATGAGACAAAACTACAGAAACGGGCAGCCATATCAAGGTGTGTGCGATATATGGCATACAGTTCGCTCCCATGAACCGTTTGCGATGATCGAGTTGAACAAAAATGATTCGGCGTAACAAGATGTGTGTGATACCCAGCAAATAGGTCGGTAATCAGAATTGTGTGCGATCATTATAGACAGCCCATACGGTCTTTTTTTTGTGAATTGTGTGCTCGTCAGGGCACACAATTCAAGAAACCAACCTGTGGGCGATAATGTAAAAGATCTCTGTCGAATACGTATTACTAACAGTCTGCGATGAGATTGACAGGGGAAACAGAGATATCGAATTAATATGAGCGAACGGATACAGAGATATATACAGTCTGCTTAATTTAGTCCTTCTTCTTGTTCTTGTTGGATGGCCCCACAACATCGTCTTGGCGAGGACGCTTCTTGCCGCTGACCGTTGACTTTTCATCGCCGCCGTCATCATCATTGTTGTCATCGTCGTCCTCCTCCTCGTTCGACCATTCCTCCTCCTCATCATCGTCGTCCTCTTCTTCGTCCTCCGACAGCTCCTCGTCCGTCTGGTTGTCGTCTGATGACTCCGGAGGTGGCATCCTCATGTCTACTACGCAACTTTATTCTTGTAGACCCGTGTTGGGCCTCCAAGCACAGAGTTTTGTAGGACAGTAGCAATTTTCCCTCAAGTGGATGACCTAAGGTTTATCAATCCGTGGGAGGCGTAGGATGAAGATGGTCTCTCTCAAACAACCCTGCAACCAAATACAAGAAATCTCTTGTGTCCCCAACACACCCAATACAATGGCAAATTGTATAGGTGCACTAGTTCGGCGAAGAGATGGTGATAAAAGTGTAATATGGATGGTAGAAATATATTTTTATAATCTGAATAAATAAAAACAGCAAGGTAGCAAGTGACAAAAGTGAGCACAAACGGTATTGCAATGCTTGAAAACAAGGCCTAGGGTCCGTACTTTCGCTAGTGCAATCTCTCAACAATGCTAATATAATTGGATCATATAACCATCCCTCAACGTGCGATGAAGAATCACTCCAAAGTTCCTATCTAGCGGAGAACATAAGAATAAATTGTTTGTAGGGTACGAAACCACCTCAAAGCTATTCTTTCCGATCGATCTATCCAAGAGTTCGTACTAAAATAACACCAAAGCAAATTCAGATTCGTAATGCTCAATCCAACACAAAGAACCTCAAAGAGTGCCCCAATATTTCTACCGGAGAAACAAAGACAAGAACATGCATCAACCCCTATGCATAGATTAACCCAATGTCACTTCGGGAATCCGCGAGTTGAGTGCCAAAACATATATCAAGTGAATCAATATAATACCCCATTGTCACCACGGGTATTCGTATGCAAGACATATATCAAGTGCTCTCAAATCCATAAAAGTATTCAATCCGATAAAATGAAATCTCAAAGGGAAAACTCAATTCATCACAACAAGATAGAGAGGGGAAAACACCATATGATCCGACTATATTAACAAAGCCCGCGATACATCAAGATTGTGTATCTCAAGAACACGAGAGAGAGAGATTAAACACATAGCTACTAGTACAAACCCTCAGCCCCGAGGGTGGACTATGTCGTGGGAACGATTCCGACAATGAGAGAGGGGTAGGGTAAAGGAGCGTGATCTATCGAGATGCAAATGGGTGACACGGTGATTTTAGCGAGTTCAGGCCTCTCACGGTGGAGATAACAACCCTACGTCTCGTGCTCCGGAGAGGCTTTCCTTATCTGTCATGAACGTGGAATTACATGATGTATTTGAGAGAGAGAGGGGAGAACGGATCTCCATGCCTTAGCCAAATGGTGAAAGAGAGAGAGAGATGGAAGAAAAAAGCCTCCAGTCTAGTGGTGGGGTGTGGCTTATATAGAGTGCGCCACCCCCTCACCTCCTATGTTACAAAGAAGGGCATAAATGCCATAATGTCAGCCCACTACGAAACCTCCACTATGAGAATGATGCTCCGACTGCCTCGTCGACTGTTTGGTCTTCGCATATCCGGGTGAGATCAGGTGCTCCGAGTGGAATGAGTTCATCGAGTGGAGTGCTATGCTCCGAGTGGTTGTTGCCTTCCGAGTGAATGTCACTCTGCAGAACATCTGACTGCTGATCTGGCCCTGGGGCCTAGTATAAGGTGTGTGGTGTCCTCGGGTAGGGTCTTTAGGTCAGGCCTGTTACCCTACCCCCAATACATGTCCTCGTCATTAGCCCCCGAATCGGTCGAGGTTGAGCGGGTCGAGTCGAGGTGAATTCCTAGGTGAGTCGAGTGCTACGGAGGTGCTCATGAACTCCCTCTGGTCACCCGGCGGTCTCATCTCCGCGTGTTGCCTTGACGGATTCCGGACTACATGGTGTCCGAGTGAAATGAGCTCAAACGGGTCCGCGGAGGAGCGTTAAACTCACCTTATAGCAATTTTTTTGGAGTGATTTGGAGCTGGTCCTGCATCGAGTAACTGATTACTCGGAATTTCTTCACGTCTGGAACGTGTCTTTTTTTGTTGTTTGGCCGTCACTCGGACCGGGCGGACCGTTCCGAGTGGATACCATTCCAGTGGGGGCACGCTGAGTGCACCCACTGGGTGTAGTCCCCGAGACTGCCGTCGACTGCGGGCAGTCGGCGGGAGTCTTAGAGCCTGTCTTTTTTGTTGTTGTTTGGCCGTCACTCGGACCAGTTGGACCGTTCCGAGTGGATACCATTCCAGTGGGGGCACGCTGAGTGCACCCACTGGGTGTAGTCCCCGAGACCGCCGTCGACTGCGGGCAGTCGGCGGGAGCCTTAGAGCCTGTCTTTTTTGTTATTGTTTGGCCGTCACTCGGACCGGGCGGACCGTTCCGAGTGGATACCATTCCAGTGGGGGCACACTGAGTGCACCCACTGGGTGTAGTCCCCGAGACCACCGTCGACTACGGGCAGTCGGCGGGAGTCTTAGAGCCTGTCTTCTAGTCTGGAACTGAATTAAATAGCTGAACCCTCATGCGCTCGGCACGGTAAATGACGTCAACCTAGAACTATGGCGGGTCTTCATGCATTCGGAATGGATCTTCACGCGCTTGGCACGGCGAATAAGCTCAGTCTGGAGCTAAATCAGTCGGACTGATCTTCGTGTACTCGGCACGGTAAATAAGTTCAGCCTGGAACTGGGTCAAGCAGGCGAATCTTCGTGCTCTCAGCATGATGAATGAATTCGGCCTCGAAACTCCCAACTGTAGAAAAGAGCTGGACACTCCAGGGAGTAATCATTCCAGTAATACTTCTTACATTGACTGTTAGCTTCTTGTTTTCACCCTTTTGCATGAAAGGGGTATTTGTCCGAGTGGACGTGCTTCCCGACTGATCGGGGTATGTTGACTGCAAGAAAAACTTGGTGGCACTCGTATGTCTCCCGGAGGAGATAGACTAGTGGTCCGATGTGGACGTGCCATGAAATCCGAGTGGCGAGGCTAGCGCATGGACTGACTCTCCAGAGAGAGGCCACTCATTATCCCGGGGGAACACCAGCACATGCCATCTCCGAGTCCAAGTTTGTGAAACTGACGCCTTGGAGCCTAGAAGAAGGGCCAAGTATATCCGTAGAGGAGCATCGTTTTCACCCTTTTGCAGCCCTGAAGATGACTCCAGGTAATGATTTGGGCGATAGTCGGAGTGGACAGTGCTACCCTTATAGATCTTCGGCGGACCGAGCATGCATGGTCAGAAAAATATTCCTGATGTGATCAACAGGTTGATCAAATGAGCGTAACCCCTGAGGGCGGAAAGGCCCACGAGTGATGCTCGAAAGAGGTAAGCTTGCTATAGAGTGTGATATGAGGTTTGATCATATGAGTAACTTAGTCGTTCCTGTGTTGGGGTGTAGTGGTGAAGACATGTCTAAAGGATGGTGACGCGTGGGGCGGCTAAGGGTCGAGGATGTGTACAACTAAGAGATGACGCGCGGGGCGGCCGAGTGGTGGAGACGTGCACAACCGAGTGGCGAAGCGCAGGGCAACCAAGTGGTGACGACGTGTACAACCGAGTGGCGACGTGTGGGGCGGCCGAGTGGTGAAGACGTGCACAACCGAGAGGCGACGTGCGGGGCGGCCGAGTGGTGACGACGTGCACAACCGAGTGGCGACGCGCGGGGCGGCCGAGTGGTGAAGAAGTGCACAACTGAGAGGCGACGCGCGGGGCGGCCGAGTGGTGACAATGTGCACAACCGAGTGGCGACGCGCGGGGCGGCCGAGTGGTGACGACGTGCACAACCGAGTGGTGACGCGCGGGGTGGCCGAGTGATGAAGACGTGCACAACCGAGTGGCGACGTGCGGGGCGGCCGAGTGGTGACATGCGGGGCAGCCGAGTGAATGACTATGTGTCCAGCCCAGTGGCGACACATGGGGTGGCCGAGTGACGACGTGTGAGGCAGCCGAGTGGCAAAAATGGTCCTCGAAGGAGTTAGCCATATGCTTTTGAAGCCGATGTAGCGACGAGGTCGGTGTAGTGTGGTTGCGACGCAACAAGATCGGCGTGACAACTGAGCCTGAGTAGGAATGAAGATGGCGCGCAAAGTGTCTGAGTGATTATGTAACTTGTCAAAGTGGCGGATCGAATGCACTTGTTGAAGTGAAGGATCTGACTGGCGACGAAGTATTCGACCACTCAAGAGAGTGTCATTCCGAATGAGCTGAAGCCCCCGAGTGCGGCGTAGCCCCCGAGCATACTACGGGCTTCGACAACGGACATGTCGAAATACAAGAAATGTAGTTTTGAATGGATAATTTGTGATTCATCGAGTCGGACTCGGGTAAAGATGAGGAGAAGCTTCCGAGTGATGCTCGAAAGAAGCAAACTCGCAAAGGAGTGAAGTGTGCAGTTCTAATTACAAAAGTGACTTATCTGTCTCATGCCTGACAAGGTCTATATTATTGATACGATGAAGAGGATTCCATAGAGGGGTTGGCCAGATGTGTTTGAAGTCAACAGAGCGACAAGGTCGGTGTTGTGGTGTGCTAGGACCGGTACGGTGACCGAGTCTGAGTAGCGATGAAGTTGGCGCATAGGGCCGTCGAGTGGTCGCGTAACTTGTGTATGAAAAATAGCACAAGCCAACGTAGTAATTTCTCGAGGAAATTTGATGTGTGCTGAAATAATTTGTGTGAATAACACCCATAGACACCCGCTGGAAGTGCAAGGGGCTTGCTGGTTAACCAGCAAGAGTCTGGAAGAGCAAAGGATCCGTTCGAACTTGTCAAAGTGAAGGATCCGACTGAACTCATTGGAGTACTGGCTCAAATAAAACGGAAGTGTAGTGTTTCGACTGAGTTGCAGCCCTGGAGGACCGATGCAAACTCGAAATGAAGAACACATGGTGTTTGTGAATGATGTATGCGAAAAAATGGAAGTTGGACTCGGGAGTCACATAACCAGTACTAAGCAAGTATGTGAAAATAAGCAGCCGAGCGTAGAGGTACACTCGGTGGCGTGGCCTCCGAGTGAACGTGATGTGTGAATTACAGGATACTCGGGAACGCAGAAATAACAGAATGTAGCGCATGTAGAATGACTTAGCTGTCTGAAGGCGCGCGAGTGGCCGAGTGGTGAAGATGTGTTCAACCGATGGCAATGCGCGGGGCGACTGATTGATGTAGATGTGTCTCACCGAGTGGCGACGCGCGGGGCGGCCGAGTGGCGAGGATGTGACCAACCGAGTGGCGACGCGCGGGGCGGCCGAGTGGTGATGTGGTGACCAACCGAGAGGCGACGCGCGGGGCGGCCGAGTGGTGATGAGGTGACCAACCAAGTGGTGACGCGCGGGGCGGCCGAGTGGTGATGAGGTGACCAACCAAGAGGCGACGGCTGGGGGCGGCCGGTGTGATGAGGTGACCAACCGAGAGGCAACGCGGGGTGGCCGAGTGGTGATGAGGTGACCAACGAGTGGCGACACGCGGGGCGGCCGAGTGGTGATGAGGTGACCAACCAAGAGCGACGCGCAGGGCGGCCGAGTGGTGATGAGGTAACCAACCAAGAGGCGACGCGCGGGGCGGCCGAGTGGTGATGAGGTGACAAAAAAAGAGGCGACGCGCGGGCGGCCGAGTGATGATGAGGTGACCAACCAAGAGGCGACGCACGGGGCGGGAGTGGTGTGAGAGGTGACCAACCGAGAGGCGACGCGCGGGGTGCTGAGTGGTGATGAGGTGACCAACCAAGAGGCGACGGCGGGGCGGCCGAGTGGTGAGAGGTGACCAACCAAGAGGGACGCGCGGGGCGGCCGAGTGGTGATGAGGTGACCAACCGAGTGGCGACGCGCGGGGCGGCCGAGTGGTGATGAGGTGACCAACCAGAGGCGAGCGCGGGGCGGCCGAGTGGTGATGAGGTGACCAACCAAGAGGCGAGCGCGGGGCGGTCGAGTGGTGATGAGGTGACCAACCAAGAGGGACGCGCGGGCGGCCGAGTGGTGATGAGGTGACCAACCAAGAGGCGAAACGCGGGCGGCCGAGTGGTGATGAGGTGACCAACCGAGTGGCGACGCGGGGGCGGCCGAGTGGTGATGAGGTGACCAACCAAGAAGCGACGCGTGGGGCGGCCGAGTGGTGATGAGGTGACAAACAAGTGGCGACGCGCGGGCGGCCGAGTGGTGATGAGGTGACCAACCAAGAAGCGACGCGCGGGGCGGCCGAGTGGTGATGAGGTGACCAAGTGGCGACGCGCGGGGCGGCCGAGTGGTGATGAGGTGTCCAACCAGTGGCGACGCGCGGGGCAGCCGAGTGGTGATGAGGTGACCAACCAAGTGGCGACGCGCGGGGCGGCCCGTGGTGATGAGGTGACCAACCAAGTGGCGACGCGCAGGGCGGCCGAGTGGTGATGAGGTGACCAACCAAGTGGCGATGCGCGGGGCGGCCGAGTGGTGATGAGGTGACCAACCAAGTGGCGACGCGCGGGGCGGCCGAGTGGTGATGAGGTGACCAACCAAGAGGCGAAGCGCGGGGCGGCCGAGTGAAGTAGACGCGTCCCGCGGAGTGGCGATGCGCGGGGCATCCGAGTGAAGTAGACGCGTCCCGCGGAGTGGCGACGCCCGGGGCATCCGAGTGAAGTAGACGCGTTCCGCGGAGTGGCGACGCACGGGGAGTCCGAGCGAAGTAGACGCGTCCCGCAGAGTGGCGAGGCGTGGGGCGTCCGAGTGAAGTAGACGCGTCCCGTGGAGTGGCGATGCGCAGGGCGTCCGAGTGAAGTAGACGCGTCCCGTGGAGTGGCGACGCCCGGGGCGTCCGAGTGATGTAGACGCGTCCCACGGAGTGGCGACGCACGGGGAGTCCGAGTGAAGTAGACGTGTCCCGCGGAGTGGTGAGGCGCGGGGCATCCGAGTGAAGTAGATGCTCCCGGCGATGCGCGGGGCGTCCGAGTGAAGTAGACGCGTCCCGCGGAGTGGCGAGGCGCGGGGCGTCCGAATGAGTGGGAATACACGAATGATCGAGTGCTTGCACGTTAGTCGTCTGAATGCAGATTTCATGAAAAATGCATCTGAATGGACCTAGACGTGTCCAAGTAAACGAGACATGCCCGAGTGTAGCATCCATTGGAATGAACAAATTCACCCGAGTAAGACAGAGGCGTACCTGTCCGAGTGAACGGAGACATACCTGTTCGAGTGTAGGCTTGTGCCTGTGCGAGTGTACCAGAGTACCGGCTCGGAGCGGCTGGCTGGCTTGAAGTCAACGCAGGCTACGTATGTGCTGGAGGCTGGTGCAGATGGCTGCGGAAAAAATGGATCAACGCACCTTGTTTTTGTTTTGGCCGTGACTGGCGCTGGAGATCCTCATTGAACGGGCAATTAATGAGGCAGCCAATTAATCCGGCGTTGAAGATCATCACGTCCATCCGTTTTCCTTTTCTTGCATGCAGTTAGTTGATCGAGGAAGTGGCCATGTTATGCATGCACTTACGAGGCATTGACTCCTTCGATCTCGAAGGGCCATCGTTTGCGGGTCGAGGCTGTTTTGTAGTTCGCCGCGGCAGCATGCCTCCGCCACGGAGACTGTCGCCGGCGACTGAAGGAGCGTTGTGCGCCTGTGCCGCGCCGGTCCTGCGCCTCCACCGTGGAGGCCGAGAACACGAGGCCGGAGTTGACAACGAGGCAAACGGCGTCGACGACCGTGCATGGGAGCTCAACGACGAGGTTGGAGACGACGATGAGGCAGACGACGCCAGCGGGCGTGCGTGATGACGATGAGGTGGACGGTGCCGGCGGCCACGCGTGGGGGCTCAATGACGACGTCGCAGACGAGGTGCAGTCGGTTGTGCTGAGGTAGGAGACGACGATGACGCGGATAGCGCCGATGGCCGTGCGCAGTCGGCTGTGCCGAGGTTGGAGATGACGACGGGGCGGACGGCGCCGGTGGCCGAGTGTGGAGGTGCAGTCTACTTTCGCGCCGATTCAGGTGGTCAGCCCACGCGGATGGGAGGCAAGCCAACCTGAAGACCAATGGTTCTCCTTGTATGTGCTTGGATGGATGTCTGTTTCCCTTTTGTTTGCAATGCTTCGCTCATCATGAAGATGAACAGTACGAAGAACATGGTAATACGTGAAGATGAAACCAAATAGAGGGCACCAGCGAGAATTGATCTGCCGCCGGTGGTTGAAGAAACAAACATATGCATCGTGGCTCGATAGACGCCACGCCCCACGGTGGGCGCCAACTGTCGTGGGAACGATTCCGACAATGAGAGAGGGGTAGGGTAAAGGAGCGTGATCTATCGAGATGCAAATGGGTGACACGGTGATTTTAGCGAGTTCAGGCCTCTCACGGTGGAGATAACAACCCTACGTCTCGTGCTCAGGAGAGGCTTTCCTTATCTGTCATGAACGCGGAGTTACATGATGTATTTGAGAGAGAGAGGGGAGAACGGATCTCCATGCCTTAGCCAAATGGTGAAAGAGAGAGAGAGATGGAAGAAAAAAGCCTCCAGTCTAGTGGTGGGGGGTGGCTTATATAGAGTGCGCCACCCCCTCACCTCCTATGTTACAAAGAAGGGCATAAATGCCATAATGTCAGCCCACTACGAAACCTCCACTATGAGAATGATGCTCCGACTGCCTCGTCGACTGTTTGGTCTTCGCATATCTGAGTGAGATCAGGTGCTCCGTGTGGAATGAGTTTGTCGAGTGGAGTGCTATGCTCCGAGTGGTTGTTGCCTTCCGAGTGAATGTCACTCTGCAGAACATCTGACTGCTGATCTGGCCCTGGGGCCTAGTATAAGGTGTGTGGTGTCCTAGGGTAGGGTCTTTAGGTCAGGCCTGTTACCCTACCCCCAATACATGTCCTCGTCAGACTACTCCCTTCTCATCATGGTGGCCGCCGGGATGATGAAGATGGCCACCGGTGATGATTTCCCCCTCCGGCGGAGTGCCGAAACGGGGTCTAGATTGGTTTTGCGTGGCTACAGAGCCTTGCGGTGGTGGAACTTCTGATCTAGGGTCTCTGCGAGGGTTTTTGGAATATTTGGCAATTTATAGGGCAAAGAGGCGGTGCGGGAGGCCACCGAGGTGGGCACAACCCACCGGGGCGCGCCTGGGGGCCCAGGCACGCCCTGGTGGGTTGTGCCCTCCTCGGGGCACCCCCCAGGTGCTGCTCTGGCCCATTGGATGTCTTCTGGTCCATAAAAAATCCAAAAAAAGTTTCGCTGCGTTTGGACTCCGTTTGGTATTGATTTTCTGCGATGTAAAAAACAAGCAAAAAATAGCAACTGGCACTGGGCACTATGTCAATAGGTTAGTCCCAAAAAATGATATAAAGTTGCTATAAAATGATTGTAACACATCCAAGAATGATAATATAGCAGCATGAATACTTCATAAATTATAGATACGTTGGAGACGTATCACATCCCTTCCATGATCCGGATATAATCGAGGTCTGGGCTCGACGCCGGACTCATGGAAGACGAGCAGGATGATTCCGATGTTGACCTATCATCGGGCGCCAGACTGTCGGCGGAACTGTCATCCTCGCTGTCACTCGACATGGCTGCGGTCGTATAAAAACCGTGAGAAAGCGAGATTGCAGAGTGTGTGCAAGTGTGTAGCGCGGCTTGCCGGTGACGATGAAGATGGTGGACACTTAAGCGGGGTATGCAGAGAAGAGGAATGCCAATTGAAGCGGCGGTTGATGTATTATCTAACCGCTGATATAATCAACCACAATTATTTGTACCCAGTCGCTCCAAATTCCCGGGGTTGCACAGTTCTCAATGTGATAATTAATTACGCACACGCGTTGGAGCGTCCAAATATGAAACAAGCATTTTTCGTAGTACTTCTACTCCCTCCGTACCGGCGACCTAGGTGGGGGAAAAACGAGAGAACTTGATGATTATTTGGTAATCAATACCATTGCGTGCAGAGAATTTACCATTGCATGCAAGTTACTCCCTCTCTCTCAGTTTACAAGGCATGCGCGTACCCCTAGGTCATCAATTTGACCAACCTAATACAAGTCATATATTACAAAAAATATACCAATATAAACTTCAGATGTTCTATTTTCAAATGGTATAATCTTTGTGTTATATAGTTTATATTAGGGTGATAAAATTGGCAACCTAGGTATACGCGCAGGACTTGTAAACTGAAACGGAGGGAGTATGCTAAGTAGTCTGAAGTCATTGAATGCATACTAGCCGCAGGACTCCTATTGGCTGATTTCTTTTTTCAGGACAAAAACAAGGAACGAGTTTTGGGATTATTTTGTTTTCGTAATGTGACTTATGCACCGGTACGAATGGAGTAGGACAGTTGGCAAGCAATACATTGAGCTCTTCTTATTGATGAAGCTAGTAATAATCAAACTACAAAGGAAAAGAAAAAAAGACAAAGGAAAATATCTGCACGAATCTTCGCGTAACATCAATGGCATAGGACCTAGATGTGCATTACTTAGAGCACATCTAGATGTGCTTTAGCAATACTGTCAAACAAAACCCCTAATCATCATTGCAAACAGCGCATAGAACATGGCTAATGCGACAACCACAACTACACATGCTAGTTCCTTCTTGTCTCTTGCTTTCATCTGTTGCCTGTGATTGATTCTTTCTTGCTTCATCGTACTGATTGTACATTCCAGATCAGCCAGTTTCTTCTCCAGCTTTACGTTATCTTCTGCGAGCTTGGTGATAACACTCCGAGACCTGCCATGCCATTCTTCATCCAGCCAGTTAATAAAGGCAAAAGCCTCATATCCCTGCCAATGTTAAATAGTATTCAGGATGAGCGGTGGCATTAACTCAAGTAAAATGATGAACTTAGCACTAACCTCTAAGGGGTAACTGAGAAACCGCCTGCCAATGTTGAATCCCTCTGTGCATACATGTCGAGCGGGAGTGTGCCCGTGCACACAACTCAGCTTTTCATACTTCTCGGTGGCGCAAAACTCGGAGTTGAACTCATGTTGCGGGAATCTGGAGTCATGCTCCAGATCCGGTGGCAGATCCCTTTCCTGGGGGGGGGGGAGGACGGATTCAGCAGGGAGCTACTTTGCACATGCTAAAAAAGATTGGGATGGATTGGAACCTGATAGGCCGATTCAGATCTGTAGTACACCTGCCTTCTGATGACCTTAGGCAAGTGCTCGGCGGTGACCGCCGTCATGGCAGCGCTGCCGAGAGCGGCGATACGAGCAGGAGCACCCGCACCGAAACCATTAGCACCACTCGTCCGCATTCCCCCAATGTCAGCGCCGCAGGAGGGAATTTGGAGGCTATATAGGGATTTCGGGGAAATGGGGAAACTATGGGGATAAGCTAACGTTCGGGAACTACTTATCGCACTATATGTTGTATTTGTGTATGGCACACTGTTTATACATGTCGTTTGTGTTAGGTATTACAACTTCACACATGATTTCCGCACCAAACCGTGTGAGAAGACAACGTAGGTGAGACACGGTTGCCGTGACATAACCGTATGTGATGTACTACCCTGTACATATAATTGAGTTACAGTAATACCGTGTAAACAGCCGCTCTGTGAATATATCTGTCAAAAAATAAAATAGCCACTCTGCAGATAGAGATGGTGACGGCGGCCGACACAGCGGCTACTGGATAAGAGGTCAATCCTTGGTCGGTGAGCGGGAGATAGAAGGAGCTCAACTATTGAGGTCGGTGGCGGCGTGATTGGAGCACATCCATCGCGGTCGATGGCGGGATAGTGGAGGTCAAACTTCAGGCGGTAGCCGCACTAAGCATTACTCCTCGACCCTGCTGTCTCGTCGTGCCGCCGCATCGTGCTTCTCTGTTTGCTGGGTGGAGGTCACCGCGCGGCTAATTAATTAAGGTATTCTTTTCGTGAGTGGCTTAATTAAGGTATTCAATTCCTAAGGGTAGTGCTGTAGTACTCTGCGTGTAAATTAACTGGCCATTAATTTTTGTCATTGCACGTCTGGATAACAATATGGAGCGCCCTCAGTAATTATGAAAATAAAACCTTGTGATTTATGCACGTATCTTTGGGCATCAGTTAATCCATGTATTAATGTTGTTGTTTTGTTTTTAGTTACCCTTCGTGTGGTGCAGATGGAACGATCTGAATGGATGAAGAAACGGAGAAGCTCAGATTTTATGAGTGGTGTGGCGGAGTTCATGAATTTGGCTGAAAGTACAAAGAAGAGAATTGGTGATGAGGATTACATCATGTGTCCATGTAGTCATTGTGCCAATACAGAGTCACATGAAGTTGCAGATGTCGAGTGCCGCTTACTCTCTCGGGGATTCATGGATGGATATACACGTTGGACCAGACACGGTGAAGAGCAGGTCATGGATGAATATACCCAGAGCTGCGAGATGCCAAACCCCGGTCAGTGTCACATGGATGTTGAATCTAACATCGGAGCAGAGGTGTCAAGCTACCAATGGAACACCAGAAAGCCGAAACACCCATTGGAAAACCAAGACGGCGATGCAGACGACGATGATCTTGATATGCCAGATTTTGCTGCTATGATTGCAGATTTCAAGGGCCCAAAAAAGGATATTATTGGGTACAAGGATCTACCAACCATTGCTACGGACTCCAAGAAAGAATTGTATCCAGGTTGCAAAAAGAAATATTCCAAGTTGAGTGCCACCCTGGCGCTTCTCAGATTTAAAGCAGCAAACGGTCTATCAAACAAGGGCTTCACAGAGTTGTTAGGTCTTTTCAAAGAAATTCTTTCGGAAGATAATGTGCTCCCCAGAAGCACAAACGAAGCGAAGAAAATTGTTTGCCCATTGGAACTTGAAGTACAGAAGATACACGCTTGTGTGAATGATTGTATATTTTACCGTGGTGAGTACAAAGATTTGCGTGCATGTCCCACATGCAAGCATGCACGATACAAGCGCAGGAGAGCAAAGGACAAGTACAAATTGGACGATGAGATCAAGACAGGAATCCTGTTCAAGGTTGTTTGGTACTTGCCTTTAATTCCCAGGTTGAGGCGTTTGTTTGCAAACCCTAGAGAGGCAAAGAGGTTGTGGTGGCATCATGATGAGCGAACTGCGGATAAATATATGAGGCACCCGAAAGATGGGGCTCAGTGGGAATTAATCGACAACAAGTTTGAAGACTTTGCCAAGGATCCTAGAAGTATAAGGTTCGGGGAGTGTACTGATGGGATGAATCCTTTTGGCGATATGAGCACCAATCACAGCACATGGCCGGTGCTTCTGTGCATATATAACCTAGCTCCTTGGTTGTGTATGAGGAAAAAATACATTATGATGTCAATGATTATCCAAGGCATGAAGCAACCTAGAAATGACATCGACATTTACTTTCAGCTACTGGTAGAAGAACTGCTGACAGTGTGGATAGAAGGGCCTGCTGTAAAATGTTATGATGCTTACAAAAAGGAGATTTTCGATCTACATGCGATGCTGCTGCACACCATTCAAGATATGCCGGCATTAGGCAACACATCGGGGTAGAAAACAAAGGGAGATGTAGGGTGTGTCACATGCATGGATATGACAGCTAGTAGATTTCTTCCCAACTCGTGCAAAACCGTGTATTTGCATCATCGTAGGTTCTTACGGAGAAATCACCCATACCGAAAGATGAAAGCTGAATTTGATGGTACGGCATAGGAAGGTGTGGGCCCAAGATCCTATGCTGGGGAGGTGGTCCACAACATGGCTAAACAAATTAATGTTGTGCTTGGCAAGAAGCACGCTTTGACGGTGAAACAAACACCCAAGGGTCAAGTGTTTAAGAAGAAATCGGTGTTCTGGAAATTACCTTACTGGGAGATTCTACGTGTACGTCGCTGCATCAATGTCATGCACGTAGAGAAGAACGTATGTGAAAGCATCCTTGGTACTCTGCTCAAGATTAAAGGTAAAACAAAGGATGGTGACGGTGCACGGCTCGATATGCTTGCTGATTAATCAAAACGCAAGAGTGAAGCAGAAGATGATAACAAATTCATCCACTCTCGCCAGAGTTACAATTTCAGTACAAAAGAAGCAACAGAGTTCTTCACCTATTTGTTGTCAGTTAAGACCCCCTCTTCCTACTCCGCAAACATCAGAAGTCTCATGGATGTGAGCTCAGGAAAAATGAAGTTGGGACACATGAAGTCACATGATTGCCACATAATGTTGACACAAATCTTCCCGGTGGCCATCAGGAATCTGATGGACAAAGATATAAGAAACACACCCATTGAGCTCTGTGATTTCTTCAACCAACTATGGTAGAAAGTTGTAGATCCTGAAGAGTTGGATCATATGCAAGACGATATTGCAAGAATATTGTCCAACTTAGAGATGTTTTTCCCACAGTTATTCTTTGATGTCATGGTCCATCTCACTGTGCACCTTGTCGATGAGATAAAGTATTGTGGTCCTGTGTTTCTTCGCAACATGTATCCCTTTGAGCGGTTCATGGGAATACTAAAGCGCTATTGTCGGAACCGAAACCATCCAGAGGCAAGCATCCTACAAGGTTATACCGCGGAGGAGGTGGTTGAGTTTTGCACCGAATACATGAAACAAAGACCTATAGGTTTGCCCCTCTCTCTCCACGAGGGAAGGCTGAAAGGTAAGTTGGTCCTTGCTGGCATGCAAAAGGCTGCACCCAGAGAATTGGCAGAGAAAGCCCATTTGACGGTACTGCTTAATAGCCCAGTTCTCAACGCTTATGCCGAAGAACACTTGGCGGAGATACGCCAAAGCTTCTTACCAATGGTGTATCCATTAGATGCGGAGATGAAGGAGCACACTAAGAAATACGCCGAATGGCTAAAGAATCGCTTGGCACAAGGATCCATGGATGACATTGCTACGTGGTTGGCACAAAAGCCATCACCTATGGTGTTGACGTACCAAGCATATGACATAAATGGCTACACGTTCTACACTGAGGAACGTGATGAGAAGACCTCATATCAGAACAGCTCTGTTCGAATAGAATGCATGACTGTAGATGAAGCTGATAAAAGAGTATACTATGAAACCATCAAAGAGATTTGGGAGCTTAACTATGTGAAAGTTAAGGTGGCATTATTCAGGTGCACTTGGATCCCTCTTAGTCAGGTAAATGTTGATGATTACAGGAAGACCTGTGTTAACAGGACAAAGATGGCATATCACGCGGACCCGTTCATTCTTGCCAGTGATGCTACCCAGATTTTCTATGCGGAAGACCCCTTGCATAAGAACTACCATGTAGTGATGCATGGGAAGAGGAGGGTACTGGGTGTCGAGGATGTTGCCAATGAGGACGAGTACGATGAATTTGCTGAGTTGCCAACCAAGGGATCACGCACCCCTCAAACAGAGAAGCATAAAATCATCAGAAAACCCAAGTTCATTCGGGGTCAACGTAATGATCCCAGTTCCCCCATGTACATAGGAATTACGCCGTAAGACTAGTTTTTGTGCCTACCCTTCAACTTAATTCGTTCAATTTAGAACTGTCGCGTGTACTGAATTTGTGAGTTATGCCCGGTTTTCTGTTGATGTAAGAACCATTAATATGTTGACCTTGATACGCTGTCAGCTCAGGCAATGAATTTGAACTGTTTATTATTATTATTAGTATACCATAGAGGTGGCACACTCAATTGATCTCACTCCAGTATGTATGAACAGAAGATATGCAATCTGGTTTGCGAATAGCACACGGTTCGTTCATGAAAGCCGTGTGCTGACCAAACCGTGCGCGCGATCTGAGTTGAGCGTTCTGATTGGCCAGAACCCAAACCCCACGGATCGTATGTCTGCACCGTTGGATGCTCCCTGATCGAACGGCAATCCTCATCCCTTTCGACATCAAATGCAGTTCCGGTTGTAATTTTATTTATATGCAAAAAATGCACGTTAAATTCAAAAAATGTCTTAAATATAGCAAACAATACCTGAAATGCGCCAGAAAATCAAACCTGTGGTATAATGGTGATTGTGTACCATGGAAATTTTTATGAGGCCAAACAATGAAGTCACCGGCCACTGGAGTTTGAATTTACATGTCTCCTTTTGGAAACCACGATCCTTCTTGTGAGATGCTCCGGTTTGGAAGGAGTGATCATCAAAACTTGTGCCAAACTTTACCAAAAATTTTCCACGGGGTCGTGAGAGCACGCCACGGGCACACACCGATTTTGATGATGTTCGGACTCCATCTGTATTTCCTGTAATTAAAATACCAACTAAGCCTACGCCGGTGGCCGCACCTTGCGGCCGAAATGTTTGAAACTTCTCCCCGCTTCTCGGACAACGGATGAAAACTCGCAAAGCGAAGCACAAATGATTTGTACACCTTCTTTGCTAACTAACACCCACATGTAGTTGTAGTAGGGTTTTGACTTATATGCACTAAATGCAAGGTAAGTGCAAAAAATGACTTAAATATAGCAGGCGAGACCTGAAATGGGCCAGAAAATCAAACCAAGGGTATATCCGTGATTGTTTACCATGATTTTTTTCAAGGCGGAATGATGTAGTCACCGACGATTTGGAGTCCAAAGTGCCGCGTCTCCTTTTGGAAACTATGATCCTTCTTGTAAAATGCTCCGGTTTGGAAGGTGCGAGCACCAAAACTTGTGCCAAAATTCACCAATTTTTTTCCATGGGACCGCGAGAGCACGCCACAGTGACACAATGATTTTTGTTATTTCCGGACTCTATATGCATTTCCTGTAATTAAAATACCAACAAGGCCTACGCCTCTGGCCGCGCCCTGCGGCCGAACTGCTTGAAGTTTTTTCCCGTTTCTCGGACAATGAATGAAAACTCGCAAAGCGACACACAAATGATCTTTCTAACACCCACATGTAGTTGCGACTATATATATATATATATATGCATGGTAGATGCAAAAAATGACTCAAATATAGCAAGCGAGATGTCAAATGCACCAGAAAATCGAACCATAGGGTACAATGGTGATTTCTTACCGTGGAAAAAATTCGAGGCGAAACGATGAACTCATGTTTTCATTCAAACAAAAATACGATGTTAGTTCATGTAAATGTTTTCAAATAGCACACAGTTCACTCACGAAAGCCGTGTGCCTACTAAACTGTGGCCGATGCCCCCCTGCTGCGCGCGTGATCTGAGTCGTGCATTTTGATTGGCCAGAACCCAAACCCCACGGATCGTACATCTGCACCGTTGGATGCTCCCTGATCGAACGGCAATCCTCATCCCTTTCGACAGCACATGCAGTTCCGGTTGTGATTTTATTTATATCCACAAAATGCACGTTAAATTAAAAAAATGTCTTAAATATAGCAAACGATACTTGAAATGCGCCAGAAAATCAAACCCGTGGTATAATGGTGATTGCGTACCGTGAAATTTTTTATGAGGCCAAACGATGAAGTCACCGGCCACTGGAGTTTGAATTGAAATGTCTCCTTTTGGAAACCATGATCCTTCTTGTGAGATGCTCCGGTTTCCAAGCAGCGATCATCAAAACTTGTGCCAAACTTCATCAAAACAATTCCACGGGGTCGTGAGAGCACGCCATGGGCACACGCTGATTTTGATGATGTCCGGACCCCATCTGAATTTCCTGTAATTAAAATACCAACTAGGCCTACGCCGGTGGCCGCACCTCGCGTCCGAAATGTTTGAAACTTCTCCCCACTTCTCGGACAATGGATGAAAACTCGCAAAGTGACACACAAATGATTTGTACACCTTCTTTGCTAACTAACACCCACATGGAGTTGTAGTATGGTTTTGATTTTATATGCACTAAATACAAGGTAAATGCAAAAAAAATGACTTCAATATAGCAGACGAGACCTGAAATGGGCCAGAAAATCAAACCTAGGGTATATCCGTGATTGTTTACCGTGGGAAAAATTTCGAGGTGGAACGATGTAGTCACCGACGATTGGAGTCCAAAGTGCCGCGTCTCCTTTTTGGAAACTATGATCCTTCTTGTGAGATGCTCCGATCTGGAAGGTGTGGGCATCAAAACTTGTGCCAAACTTTACCAAAATTTTTCCATGGGATCCTGGGAGCACGCCACGGTGACACACCGATTTTCGTTATTTTCGGACTCTATATGCATTTCCTGTAATTAAAATACGAACAAGGCCTATGCCTCTGGCCGCACCCTGCGGCCGAACTGTTTGAAATTTTTTCCCGTTTCTCGGACAATGAATGAAAACTCGCAAAGCGACACATAAATGATCTTGCTAACACCCACGTGTAGTTGCGACTATATATATATATATATATATATTATGCATGGTAAATGCAAAAAATGACTCAAATATAGCAAACGAGATGTCAAATGCACCAGAAAATCGAACCATAGGGTACAATGGTGATTTCTTACCGTGGAAAAAAAATTGGAGGCAAAACGATGAACTCATGTTTTCATTCAAACGGAAATATGTTGTTAGTTCATGTAAATGTTTTCAAATAGCACACGGTTCACTCACGAAAGCCGTGTGCCTACCAAACCATGGCCGATGCCACCCCTGCTGCGCGTGTGATCCGAGTCGTGCGTTCTCATTGGCCAAAACCCAAGCCCCACGGATTGTACGTCTGCATCATTGGATGCTCCCAGATCGAACGGCAATCCTCATCCCTTTCATCAGCACATATAGTTCTGGCTAGGATTTGATTTATATGCCAAAATGCACGGTAAATACCAAAAGTATCTTAAATATAGCACATGAGACCTGAAATGTGCCAGCAAATCAAACCTATGGTATAGTGGTGATTGCTTACCGTGGGAAAAAATTAGAGGCGAAAAGATGAACTCACGTCTTCATTTCAAAATTAGCACGTCTTCATTTCAAACGAAATTATGTTGTTTGTGCACACGAGCACTTAGAGGCAACTGTTTGCATAGGCCTTTCCGCGCGGTGACCGTGGATATTTTTTCACCCTTTTCACCTAGGCCGCCAACACCCCCCCACCGCCCACCCACGTTTCACTCAATTAGTCCACCCAATCTCCATCCCCAGCTCCCCCCTCCCCCAGATCCACAACAGAACCCTCTCTGGCGCCGGCGTACTCAACCCGGCCATGTGCCCGCTCTTCGGCCTCAACCCTACCTCCACTGCCATTCCTAACACGCGGCTGCTCGCGCCTCGCCGCCTTCATTTGCTCGCCAGCCACCCTCGAGCATATCAATCCTGTAACTCTCGCCTCTCCTGTGGTCCTGCCGGGTTTGCATTAAGAAACCTATTAGTTACTGCTCTCCATCGCGGTGAGGCATATTTCCTCACAATCCCTCTTCCTATTTCGTTCCGTCTGTTCCCAAATTGGCTATAAAATAACGGAGAGCGTATATATGTTCATTATCTACCTTCCTAACTAGTACATATACGTTGTATTTGTTCCAATAAGTTACGGTCGATTTACATATCGTGGGCGCCGAGTCACACCAACTTAACAAATTAGCCGTACATTTTCTAAATTATTGCATGACATGTTTAGACATCTTGATACCAAGTTGTTAGCTTCATGCTTATCATCCTTTCCTGAGTTTCGCATGTGTTATCTATAGATGCCGAGTAGCAGCGACAACACTCATGCTTCAGGCGATGTATCTTCATCTGATTTCGACAACACTAGGTCTTCAGCAGATGGTGAGGGATCAAGTAATCTAGAACGGGATAGAGCTGCAGCAATTACCCTTCCGGTCAGGACACGGAGGAACGCTCCAAGGAAGCCCACACACCAGCCTAAAGGTGTATATGAAGTAACCGACATCGATTTAAAGTCTTGGGCTCCAACTAAACCAGATAAAGCACGCACGAGGTTCAGGAGTGTGTGTGGATTTGTTGGCAGGGCAAGGCTCAACATTAATCTACCGGGGTTTCGGAAGGCTGACACAGAAACACGGCAAAGGATAGTCCGGGAGATCATGGATCACTTCAACGTTCCAGAGCAGTGGAGAATGCAGGTGGGACACGCTGCACTGAAGAAGGCTAGGGATGCTTGGAGAAACTGGAAGCACGGGTTGTACAAGAAGTACTTGAGTGAAGACAAGGACCCAATCCCCGCATACCCCCAAATTACAAAAGCAGACTGGGAAGAATTCAAAAGGGCCAGGGCAACTACAGAGTTTGCTACGAAGAGTGCCAAGCAATCAGAACTTCAGAAGAGGAACACACACCCCCAACATATGGGTGTGGCAGGATACTACGTCATGAAACCGATATGGGACCAGGAGGACAAAGAAGCAGTAGCTGCAGGTGGGAAACCGACCTTTAGTGAAATCAGGGGCGAACGCACTAGAGACTACTTGTGGGCACGTGCAAGGAGGCGTGATGACGGAACTTATTACTTTGAAAACTCACATGACGAAAAACTGTATCGCGTGATGTTAAAGGCTTCCGAGATCCCTGGAAGGTTCTACAGGAACTCAGGGCCATGTGACATTTTGTCCGATGCTCTGGAAACAAGAGAGCCCCCTGGCCGTGCAAGGGGTATAGGTGTTAATGTCCCGCACAAGAGGGCTTTCACACTCAGCAAAGAAGAGAGGCTCAGCATGAAAAAAGAGAGGAGTGAAATGAAGCAGAATGAATTGTATGAAAGATTGAGGAAGGACATGTATCTGACTGTTCGAAAGGAAATTGAGGAGTCAATGATGATATAGAAGACTCTAACATTGACAGATAGCCAGCAAATGGGAGGGGAGGCGGGCATGGGGGATGCTGGTTATTGCGCGACAACACCGCACAAGAGTAGCTGTGCATCAGCTGACCCCAGCGACACTGAGACTGCAGCTGCTCATGACGATGCTATATCTGATCTATCTGGAATGAAAGACAGACTGAAGGGCGTGCTTACACATTATGAAGGTACATTAAAATGTGTAATAGCCTGGGTTTGCCCACCCTTCTTGGAAGAGGGCCTCTTGTTGGACAATGTGCCATTGAAGCCGGGCTGTGTGAAGTGCTACATGAATGAAGTAAAGCCTAGATTCAATGAATTTGCCCTGAAGAATGTCCTAGGGGACTTTGATGAGCATAGGACCTTGGGAGAAACACTGTTACATCACATCTAGTGGCCATGAAAGGAAATAGACTTCATGGATGAGATCCTTGAAGCCCTGCCAAGAGCAACCAATGTCGCCCCTCAACCGGTGAAGCTCTCCTTGTCACAGCAGCTCTTGCGTGCTTCCCCCAAGGAACCTAATACTCGTAATCCGACGGCTGATGCATCAACCTGTGATCAGCCCGCCCGACTTTGTGCCGTACATGCCATGTCATCGTCTGCCCCAGAGCAGCCAGTAGCAAGGCCTACAACTGCTGAAGACGCACCATCGGTTCAGATGCTGGCCGCGGAAGCAGCGGGGGGAGGCCTAGCTGCACCACATGCTCAGCAGACCAACCTGGTGGAATGGACTACTAAGCAGTCTGATGCTTCGGAAGCGCCTGCTAAGCAGTCTGTAGGTCCAGAACCGACTGCTCATCAGTCCGTCGGTCCGCAGCCGCGTGATCAGCATACCAATGCGTTAGCACTGCCTGCTCAGCAAACCAACGCGTTGGCATGGCCTCCTCAGCACACCGACAAGTTGGCACCACCTGCACAGAAACCCGACATAGCTTCAACGCATGGTCAGCAGTCTGATGCCTCTGCTCCTACAACCCAGCAGTCCGTCACAACAGCACCGCCAGCTCAGCAGTCCGGCATAGCTAAACCGTCTGCTAAGTAGTCCATCGAAGCTTTACCGTCTGTTTGGCAGTCTTCCTTTCAGCCAACCAGACCTTGGACCAGAAGTGTTTCAAGTACCAAGAAGGAAGCGGGCAAAAAGGCTACACCCGTGAGGAAGAGCGCCCTGAGAGCAAAGAGGAAAGAGAAAGATTGCCTCTTAATTAAAGCACTCATCTTCCAGAACCAAATTAACAGCAAGTTGTTCGAACCGGAGAGTAATATTATTTCTGACGGCATGGATGATGAAGAAATAGCTTTGCTGCTTGCTAAAAATAAAGCAGACGTACTTGAAACACGCAATTACGTCCATGGCCAGCTATTTCTTATTGGCGAATACTTTGATGAGTGCAGCTCCAGTTGCCGCGAGTTACATAAATATTGCATGGATCAAATGTTAGCAGGTCATCATGTTCTGCTAGTCTGCTACAATAGAGATCATTTCCAACACGATGCTGGTTCCATCAGTGTGAGTTTTGAGGACTTACATCTCTTCTTCAACTTCAATGAGCTCGATGCCACTCTTGTTAGATGCCTAATTTTGTAAGTACTTAACAAACTCTGATCAACTTCTCCATACAAGGCTGTAAATGATAAACAACTAACTGCATTTTATTCCTCTCAGGGGATTGAACGCGCAAAGAAGAAAAAGGGAGAGTGTGTATTTCATAGATCCTGCATTAGCAAATGGCACAACATTACATGGTAAGGATGAACGGGAGTGGGCCATTAACACGGTCGCCCGTATCTTCGAAAACACATCCTATGCAGAATCATTTCTCTGGCCATATCATGAATGGTAAGTCAAATAAACAACCATGCATACACTGATTGTCTTTCAGATTTCGACATAATTCATAAGTTCATGGCTTTCTTAATATGTAGCAATCACTGGATCTTGGTATTCATTGTTCCAAACAAGAACACAGTTTACTACATGGATTCTCTTAGAGATTCAACAAATGCTCAGGATCTGACGCATCTTCAGCAATTCATGTATAGGTATTGAATTCTATGATATTGAAATTAATTTGCATCCATATCTGGTTCAATAATTGATGTTGTCAAAATTCATCTTCATTTGCAGTGTGCTCGCATTGTGGAAAACTAAACCAGGGAACCTGTTCAAGAAGGAACTACCTCTGCAGCACGAGATCGTTTCTCTGGTAACACACCAAAATCCGTTATTTTCAGAAAATGTATCCAATAGTATGCAAATACCTATTCTTATGCTAGTCAAATATTCAAGCTTCTAAATAAACTTTTTTCTATTTTTTCCAAAGAAAAAAATACATCTAACACCGGTTAGGTTGTTCCTAACAGGACAAATACATGACTAATTCTGTACAAAATATTTCAGTGTCCTCAACAACAAGCAGGGACCAACCTTTGTGGATACTATGTTTACAGACACATGATCTCCATCTGCAAATCTGCTGATAGTTGTGAAGATGCTCGCGAATTAGTACCAGTAAGTCTATCTTAATTAATATCTTCTACTCCACTCATATGGCACATTCTGATCTTAAAAATACCGCAGCTCATCTTAGAACCGAGGACCACTGAACTGCTCCCCGCTGGTGAATTGCTGATGGTTCGAAGATTTATCAACGACTTCTTCCTAAATCACTACATCAATCCCACTGGTGATAATGAAGATTTCAGCATGCCTTCTCCTGAAACATTGAGTAAGAGTTAGCCGCTAAACATATACGCATGGATCCATTGTTTTCCATCTGACGAGGTCTTCGTATTTCGTACACTATGATTAATTATGTAATGCATATATATGTTGACAAATCATTGGAATTTAGCTACCATTTGTTCAATTGCAATTGTTGCGAAATCTGATGAATGTTGTTCCTATGGACACTATTTGTTCAATTGCATATTGTGGCGAATTTTCTTTTTGCATGCCGATTCAAATGGGATATTTTTGCTTTAACCTGGCAATTGCTCCGCACACAGTTCAACTAAATGAGTGTGTGCGATCCACATCGGAAAGCATATGTCAATCTTAGCGAAATCGTCGGTGATACACAGCAGATCACAGACGATTTGCAGCACTACTATGTGTGCGTAGGGGCTCCGGAACCATTTGTGATTCCACATTATCGCACACGAGAGCTCGGAGTAAACCGTGCCCAACGTAAAATACAATCTCAGTCGTAAATTTTCCAGGAAACGTGTGGGATCCCAAACGAAAAGCACACGTCACTCTTACCGCAACCGTCGGTGATACACAACAAATCACAAACAGTCTACAGCACTTATATGTGTGTGAAGAGGCTCTTGAACCGTTTGTGATAGAACATTATCGCACACGGTTAATTGTTCGGAAACGTGTGCGATGGAGTCTTGCATGGCAGACGAGTCCCGCAGAAAACTCGTGTGCGATGGGGCACATATCGCACATAGTTCATATGTTGGCCCGTGTGCCTTACATACTCTTTTCCAAACGGTTCATTATGACACACCATTTGGTTTCACTGTGTCATTAGAAACGTTTAATCACCGATCCCACGCGTGAGAAAGAATTTAGTGTGTGCTACATCGCATACGATTACATTTGGCAAGGCCTCTACATCATGGCTCCCTATCCCCGGCGGTTTCTGGGTCATGTGGGAAGGACCCCCCTATCGCATACACTCACTCGACGACGGTTCAGAATGCCATCGCAGAAAGGGGTTTAAAATCGTTTGTATAGCACCTTGCTGTACCGGTGCTTGTACTCATCCAACATGGACCTTGCCATTTCCACAAGTGTACGGTTCTTCCTCTCGGCTACACCATTTTGTTGAGGAGTGTAGGGTGCGGAATATTGATGCTCAATCCCCTCATCACTAAGAACTTCTTCCAAGTTGTAGTTCTTGAACTCGAAGCCATTATCACTTCTTATTGCCAAGATTTCTTTGTCAAACTTGCATTGGGCTTGCTTGGGAAAATCAATGAAGGTGATCTTCGTCTCGTCCTTGGACTTGAGGAAAAAACACCCATGTGTATCTTGAGTAATCATCAACAATGACAAGTCCATACTTATTCCCATCAAGACTATCCCATGAAGGAGGCCCAAAGAGATCCACATGAAGGAGCTCCAAAGGCCTTGAAGTAGATACAATATTCTTGGGTGGGTGCTTTGATTGATGTTGCTTCTCGGCTATGCATGCACTACACACACGATCTTTCTCAAAAGAGACATTGGTTAGTCCAAGGATGTGATTACCCTTTAAGAGATCTTGAAGATTTCTCATGCCGACATGGGCTAGCCGGCGATACCATAGGGCCCTTGTCGGCCTTGGCCATCAGACAAGTTGCATGGAATGTGCTCTCTTTCGAGAAATCAACCGTGTAAAGGTTGCCATCCAACTCTCCAACAAAGGCCACTTCGAGAGTATCTCTCTTAAAGACTTTCACATTCGTTAGTCCAAATAGTGTATCATAACCAACGAAAGCCAATTGGCGAACGGAAAGCAAATAGTATTTAAGGGATTGGACAAGCATGACATTTGCAAGAGACATGTCATTTGTGATAGCCACCTTGCCCAACCCGAGTACCTGTCCTTTTGATCCTCCACCAAACACAATGCTCATAAATGGTTGAATAGATTCCATGAAATCGAAGAGCAATTTGCTATCTCCGGTCATATGGTTGGTGCATCCACTATTGATCACCCATTTGACTCCACTGGAGAGGGAAACCTACACACAATTCACGACTTGGTTAGAGGCACCCATTTTGCAATGGGACCTCTCAAGTTAGTCACAAGGGTCCTAGGAATCCAAATAGCATAAAAATGGAATGCATTACGAGGACCAACAAATTGAGCGTAAACTTCTCCATCCTTTGTTTTACGAAGTACATAGTATGGAGGCTTGAACTCTTTTGGCTTGTTGAGAGTGGACATGCCCCTAGTGGCCTTCCCACTCACAACCTTACCTTTTTTCCTTGTGCCCTTCACATACAAATGTCTCCTTGAGAGGTGTGGTGCACTTTTGGGAAGACGTTTTCTTCTTGCTTGTGCTTGGGTCAAACCCAAGCCCTTCCTTGGCAACCACCTCATTGTGTTGGCTCAATACCTCATTAAGGTTCTTTTGTCCTTGAGCACATGTCGTGAGTCCTCTCTCGGGTTGTGCCTTTAGAAAGCAATTTTCCTCAAGAATAGATGCTAGGTCACCACTAGAGTTAGTAGTACAAGCATCAGCATTGATAATAGGTGAAGAGTAAACCTGGGCTAGAGTTTCAAGATAAGTAAGTTTGAGCGTCTCAAAGCTCTTTGTAAGATGGGTGGGCTCCTCTTCCTTAGTCTTGAGGGACACAGATAGAAGCTCACAATCCTTAGAGAGAGAAGCATGAGATTCCACAAGCTTACTTTTATCATTCATCAACTCCTTGCAAGAGTTCTTAGCCTTTTTCAAGGAGGCAAGTTCTTTAGCATGAACATCAATGTTTGCACCAATTTTTAAGCATAGTTCATCATTTCGTGCTTCCTCAATTGGACTTTCCGCTCAAGGATTTCATATTTTCCCTTTTCCTCGGTGACGAGGGTTTCGAGTTCCTTAATGGTGATGGTGTGCTTACTCACCATCTCCATAAGCAGACAAAACATAGTGAGCTTCTTTCCTTTAAGGGAGCACATGAACTTATTTATTTTAGCAAGCATAGGATCATCTATATCATCATCATCATCATAATTATCCTCCACATCAAGATACTCATCACTAGGAGTAGACGGAGTGAAAAGAGGAGGATTTGAACGTGGAGTTACCTTGACCATGTCCGAAGAATTTTGGTTCTCTCCATCTTCCACCATGGCCTTTGCCATTAAACACTTGTGAGCATTGCCCTTGTAGTCTTTCATGTAGTTGTAGGTGACAACATCACCACTCTTGTTGACTAGCCTCAAGGTGTTTTGAGAATCTTGAGCTACTCTGGCAACAAAACCAACATCACCCGGGTCAGATTTGTCCTGAGCAACCATTGCCTTCCCATCTCTCTTCTTGAACTTGGAGTTCAGAGGGTTTGGCAACTTCTTCTTAGGAAAGGTCTTGGGAAACCTTGGTTTGTCTTCTCTATTCTCATAAGGGCAATTGTTGGAGAAGTGGTTGGTTTCTTCACAGTTGTAGCACTTTCTTACTTTCTTCTTTTGGAATCTTCCCTTGAATTTTCCTGCGCTAAACTTCTTGACAAATAGGGCAATGTCTTCATATGATGGGCTCTCATCGAAGCCAATCTCATCATCATCATCTTCTTCTTCTTCACTTTGCTCTTCCTCACATACATGCTTGGCCTTCAAAGCAAGATTGATATTTGACGTTGAGGTACCATGCATGGCAAGATGTTTTGTAGCATTTGCCTTGGATTCTTTAAATAGTTGAAAAGTGGATATGATGTCATAGGGAGTCATTTCCTTGAATTCATGATGTTGCCTTATGTCCCACACCATTTGGTGATGATACGGAGCAAGAGCATGAAGTAATTTGTCCACTAGAAATCGCTTAGTCAAGTTGAATCCATCTCGTGTCTTGTCACAATCACAGGACTCGAAGTCGGCGGAGAGGGTCATGAGACGCTCAAGGAGCTGCTTGGGGGATTCACCTTTCTCCATACAAAAGTTTTGCAATTGACCTTTGGCAATTTCATACTGAGCAAGCCGGAGAGTGGAGGTACCGGTCTTGGTCCTTACAATGCTGTCCCATAATACCTTGGCACTTGTGATGTGTATGTAAGGTCTCCTTTGCTTATCAATCATTCCTTTTCTTATGCACATGATTGCGGTGTCGTTGAGATTCTTGTCATAAGTTTCTCTTGGAGTGAGATTCTTTGGGTCGACAGGGTTGCAGCCATGCTCCAAGATGTCCAACATTTCATCATTTGCGTACCTAAGATGGTCCAGCATACCAACTCTCCACAAAGCAAAATCGGAACTGTCATCAAGCAAAGGGGGTTTCCCCCCAGGGTTATACTTAGGTTTCTCTACTTGAGGTCTTGCATAAAGCCATGAAACACCGGAGTGATCATTACTAGGAGGTTGTTAGCCAAGTGAAGGAGTAGGCGTAGTTGGCCTCGAGGCCGCACCACCCGGATTAGCAAGTGGTGCAAGCATCGTGGTTAATGCGGCTAATCTCATTTGGACCAAGGCCTCAAGAGAAGCATCATGCTCCTCCTTTTGGTTAGCAAGGGCCCGTTCCAGATCCTCAAAAGTGAAGGACTTGGCTTCCATGGAAGCCGCACCCTTCTCCTTCGGATCTGCAACAAGGGGAGTCCCATCGGGGTTCATCTCGCTCTAGGGCGGTTAAGCCACAAGAATAGAGCACGAGGCTATGATACCAATTGAAAGGATCGAGGTGGACCTAGAGAGGGCGTGAATAGGTACAATTACAAATTTTAATTCTTACTTAGCAATTTTAGGCTATAATGCGGAATATGAAGGTGAGCCTAACAATTGCAAAGATGATACAATGAGCTAAGCAAGGTGACTAAGTAATACAATAATATGACTAGGCAAGCATAATATGGAACAAGTAAAGATAATGAGACAAGTAACCACAAGTAGGAAGCTAGGGTTAGGAATAACCGCAACTCCCAGAGACAAGGATGTATGCCGATGTTCACTTCCTTGGAGGGAATCTACGTCGCCGTTTAGAGAGGTGGATGTTACCACCAAGGCACACCAATGCCACGAAGGCTCACCCTATTCTCTCTTTGAGATATCACCACGAAGGCGATTCTCAACCACTAGTGGTAGACCTTGGGGTGGTCTCCAAACCCTCACAAACATTTTGAGGGTAATCACAATGGTTTGATTCCTCACCGAAGAACTCCTACCGCCTGGGAGTCTCCAACCTCCAAGATTAACAAGATCAAGGCAACCGCTCAAAACTTGCTCAAATCACGAATTCCTTTGGTTGATAGAAGGAGAGAGGGGCGGTCTATCTATTGATTGGAACAACACTCAAGAATCCTCACAAATGCACTCAGGATATAGGATTTGGTGAAAGCAAGAGAGAGTGAGAGAGAAGGGTGTTCTTGGAATCTTTTCACTGTGTTGGACAATCCCCACACGAGGTGGAAGAAGGATATTTATAGTCATAGTGTAAAAATGGCCGTTGGAGGTCACTTAAGCTACGCAGACGCCGGACGTCCGACAGGTACCGGACATCCAGACAGAAAAGATGGACCGGACGTCCGACAGGTACCGGACATCCGGACAGAAAAGATGGACCGGACGTCCAACATGTGTCGGTCGTCCGGCCATCAGAGAGTGGAGTGGTCAGGCGCAGCTATAGAGAGGAGAGGAGCACAGGAAGCGGACGACTGGAGAATGTCGGCCATCCGGTGCACGATTGTCCGGGGAGGAAGGAAATCCGTTAATTTCGGTTTTGTGAAGTGGCACCGGATGACCGGACACCCACGGACGTCCGGAAGCCTGTCGTCCGGAAGGGCCAGAAATCCGAGATTTTCTTTCTGTAAAGAAGCACCAGACATCTGGAGAATAACGGACATCCGGAGGCCAGTGATGCGCTGGTCGTCCGGAAACTTTCGGACGTCCGGACAAGGCAGAGGCCAAACACCATAGTCAAGGTAAGAACTCCTCCAAGATATTTCCTAGATTTTGAGCAAGTCTTTTTGCGAGAACCAGTGATCCCCTCTTAATAGTGCAGAATCCCTATACTCAAAAAGAAAACTGAGAACGCGCTAGAGCTTTGTGTCTTGATTCTCCATACTTTGAGTATCTTGATTTTGTCCGTCATGATCCACACTACAATCTTTTGGGAACTAAACCTGACATGCACTTGACAGAGATGATTAGTTCCCTATATGTATGTTGTCAACAATATCAAAATATGATTAAGGGCATGATTGCACTTTCACCGGGGGGTAGGGCATGCATTGTTACCTTGTGGGACCCATGTGGCTCCGTCTAACCTAATTCCACTTCTATAAATTCGCAAATATTGGGAAACCAATAGAGAGCCACCCGAAACGCTTTTTCTGCTGCCACAAGCTTCTATTCTTCCGCGATTCCATATGGAGGCCTTTTTCGGTACTCTGCTGGAGGGGGAATCAATCATGGAGGGCTTCTACATCATCCTTGTCGCCTTCCGGTGATGCGTGAGTAGTTCACCACAGACCTACGGGTCCATAGCTAGTAGCTAGATGGATTCTTCTCTCTCTTTGATCTTCAATACAATGTTCTCCTCGATCTTCTTGGAGTTCTATCCGATGTAATTTTCTTTTGCGGTGTGTTTGTTGGGATCGATTGAATTGTGGGTTTATGATCAGATTATTCATTGAAAGTAATTGAGTCTTTTCTGAACTTTATTATGCATGATTATGATAGCTTTGTATTTCTCTCTGGTCTATCCGTTTGGTTTGGCCAACTAGATTGATTCATCTTCAGTGGGAGAGATGCTTTGTAATTGGTTCAATCTTGAGGTTCCCTCACCTAGTGACAGAAGGGGTAGCGAGGCACATATTGTATTGTTGCCATTAAGGATAAAACGATGAGGTTTATTCATATTGCTTGAGTTTACTTTGTCTACATCATGTCATCTTGCTTAAAGCGTTACTTTGTTTGTCATGAATTTAATACCATAGATGCATGCTGGATAGCGGTTGATTGGTGGAGTAATATTAGTAGATGCAGGCAGGTGTTGGTCTACTTGTCACGGACATGACGCCTATATGTGTGATCGTTGCAATGAATACGTCATAACTATGCGATTTTCTATCAATTGCCCAACAGTAAAAAAAATACCCACCGTATGCTATTGTTTCGAGAGATAAGCCTCTAGTGAAAACTATGGTACCCGGGTCTACTTTTATCATTAAAACCAAAAATACCTTGCTGCAATTTTATACTTTTTATTTTACTTTTCTTGTTATCTATCTATCATTATCAGAATTAATCCTTGCAAGTAGCGAGTTCAAGGGGATTGACAACCCTCTTGCCCGCGTTGGGTGCAAGTATTTGCTTTTTTGTGTGTAGGAGCTGAAGAAGGGAATTTACATGGTTCTCCTATTGGTTCGATAACCTTGGATATCACTAAGGGAAATACTTATCTCTACTGTATTGCTTCACCCTTCCTCTTCGGGGAAAATCCCAACATAGCTTACAAGTAGCAGAAAGAATTTCTGGCGCCGTTGCCAGGGAGACAACATCAAATTCTTGTCAGGTTCCTACATACAAACTATCATTTACTTGCTCTACTTTTTATTTGCCTCTATTTTTCATCTCCCTCCACTCTCATAAAAAACAAAAACACAAAAATATTTTACTTTGTTAATTTTCTTGCTTTGCTTGAAGTTGCTTTCATGTCTGAATTTGAGAAAGTCAATGATGTTCCCACCACTAGTGCTGAACCTTTTGATATCAAACTACACTTATGGAAAATAAAAATATTAAAAGAAGTTTTGATGAAGTTGCTAAAGAAAAGTTAGATAACCTTGCCGACGATGATCCAGATAAAGAATAACCCACTATTATGCATACTAAAAAACTTGTATAGCGTTGGGGATATTCCCCACGACCAAGACCCGACTCATAAGGATAAGCCGCCTTAAGACTTAAGCCATTTCTGGGTTTAAGTTGCCCTAACGTTAAGTCATCTCTGGACTTAAGCAACCCTATTAAGTCATCTCAGATCCTAACCCGGCAGACAGTTATAACCTGGCAGACAGATTGTGACCCGGCAGATGCATGGAGTTACGGAGATGAGTCTCAGAGATGAGTCGCCTGGAGTTAATAAGCCCAAGGCGTTAAGAAGCCCAAGGCGTTGAGAAGCCCACGATGAGAAGTCAGAATAGGTTAAGTCTTAATCCGACTTGGACTCTACATGTAACTCGCCCTTTCAACTTATATAAGTAGGGGCGGGGCACCCCAAGAGGGTCAAGTTTTTCTAGATGTCTCAATAGACAGGTCTCAGACAGACAAGTCTTAGACAAGATCAAAGTAGATGCTCTTGAAATAGAGGTAGCGAAACCTCGCCCTTGTAACCGAGATCATCATGATTATCAATATCAATCAAGCAGGATGTAGGCTTTTACCTCCACCATGAGGGGCCGAATCTGGGTAAAATCTCGCGTCTCTCGTCCCGCTCAACCCCTCTCAAGCTACCACATAGATGCGTTGGCCTCACGACTAAGTCCTCACAATAAGACATCTGCCGTGACAAAACCACGACAGTTGATGCCCACCGTGGGGCCACGCACGATGGTGTTGAGTTCTTGAAGGGATCTCTCCCAGGGATCGAGAAGTTCGCAAATTTTTTGGATGAAGAAAGACTCAGCTCGGAAGGATCTGCACCAGCTTCGAGTTCATCAGATCCCCGTGAGGGTTAAGTCAGAGAAGAATTAGGGTTACGGCCTATTCACAGCCGCCATCCTGCGATTTGCTCAGTGGATTTCAAGTCGCCTGAAACCGACGGATTTCTGGAACTCCGAGGGAGCCGGTGTTTTTACTACAACTGTAGGCTATAAGTCGGGCCGCTGTTATGACCCAGATTCGCTATTGTGGTTTTTTTTCAAGCTGCCTCTGCTCCGGGTTGACTCCGAGAAAATTCATCGCTGAGTCGCCGTGTGACCTCAAGCTGCCTTCGCCTCCACAAGCCACTAAAGCAGTTTTTTCCTTCGGTTAAAAATTATCAATACTATGAACAAGAGTCGGACAAGTGAGTAGCATGGACTAGTGCTCTTAGTTTTTACATGTATATGCATGGTCAAAGCAAAACTTGCAGAGGAAAACAGAGTCGGACACTGGTCAAAGCAACGACGGCAGCACGGGTCTGTCCTAGTTTCAAGCCGCTGCAGTCCTCCACTGCTTCAAGCCTCTGCCGTGGCTGATTCCGAGTCGCCGTGCCGTCAACTCGCTAACCCGCTGTTTCGCCTCGCCTCCACCAGTCGCTGCTCCAAACTGACCGAGAGCCGCCACCGGTGCTCCGAACCACCGCTGCAAGCCGCCAGCGAGCTGCTGCTGTGCTCACCTCCGCGCCTTGTCTCCATCGGTCGCTGCTCCACCGGTCACCTTTCAACCGAGCCGTAAGATGCCTTGAGCCGTTGCGCCGAGCCGCCGCAGCTACACCGGCCTCCGTCTCCGCCTATGGTCGCGGTCACGCCAAGAGCCGCTGTCACGCTATGAGCTGCTCCCGCAGTCGCGCGTCAAGTGGCCCTGCCATCGTGGTGCGTTTCGAGCCGACCATCCCAGCGCGCGTCAAGTGGCCCTGCCATCGTGGTGCGTTTCGAGCCGACCATCCCAGCGCTAAGCTGCCTCCCCGTCGCGGCCTCTATAGCTGTGAGCCGCCCTGTCCGCTGGTACCGCCTCAGCGCGCCTTCGCATCGCCGCTGTAACACCCGCAGTGGTTAGCTACAGTAATCCTTTTTTTTATAATGCCATGTTATCATGATCAACAGTGCTTAATCATCATTAGCAACATATTCCTTTTCAAATTCAAACTCAAATGGAAATTCAAACTTGAAGTGGAAAATAAAAGTTGTTCAAATTTGAAAACTAAATTGTTCATAATATTGTAAATAATCCAGAGACAGTTCTAAAATTATATTCAACATATACTAGATAAATTACGTGACTCTAACAACCACAAAACTATATTATTTAAACCCATTTCATTTAATAAAAATCCAAATGATATCCATTTACCTCTAAACCTTTTTCTGGCAGTGAGGTATATTGCCTAGAACTTTTGTGGACAAGGCTCATAATCTACAAAATTGAAATAGTGCTAAATGAAATTACAAGACAGAAATGAAAACAGAAAAGAAATAAAAGAAAGCAAAAGCAAAAGAAAGAAAAGTCCCCACCCCTGCTTCCCTGGGCCTTGGCCCACTGCACGGCCCAACCTGCCGCCCCCACGCTCTAACCCTAACCCCACGTACCCCACTCCCCTCTCGGTCCACTCCTCTCCTCTCCCGATTCGCCCCTCTCCCTCGTCCCTCCTCCCACGATCCCGATCTGGATCGGGACCCCGCCTCCCCGACGCCGCCCGACGCCTCCCGCCGCCCCCATCACCGGCCGCCCCGTCGCCGGACCTCCTCCTCGCTGACCCCATCTCCCCCGCCCTCCTCTGCTCGATCCCGTCTGGATCGAGGGGGACGCCCCGACGTCGCCGCCACCCGACGCCGGCGCCCTCGACACCGCCACCCGTCGCTCGCTACCTCATTTCCCCCCTCAACGGCCCACCACGAGCCTCACCGCCTCATCCCCTGCCGCCGTCGATGAGGACATTGTCCTCCTCCTCCTTTCCCCCTCCCGTGGCCACCGGCGCACGCGCCGTCCTGCTCACCCGCTCGGTGCCCGTGTCGCCGCGGCCTCGTCGCGCCGCTCTGCCACCGCAACGTGCCCTCTTCCCCCTTCCCGCGTCCGCTCAGCCGCGTCGCCCCTCCCGCTGGTCCTGCTGCTCCCTGCTGCTCGCTGCCGCCTGCGCCCGCTCGCCGCCGGCGTCCGGCCGCGCCCGCTCGGGCCACGCCCAGCCTCGCCCCGGGCCACTGTTGCTGCCGGCCGGCCGCGCCGTGGCCATGGCTCGGCCGTGGCTGCGTGCGTGTGCGCGAGCATGCCCAGCCGTGGCCATGTGCCACTGGCCACTGGGCCAGTACCCCTCTGGCCCGATGACAAGTGGGGCCCAGCCCCTAGAACGTTTAAAAAAAGGATTTAAAAGAAAAAGGAATAAAAATAAATATTAATAATAATTAATTAGTTTAATAATTAATTAATTTAATTAAGTCTGTTTAGATTAACTAATTAAGTTTATTTAACTTAATGATCTAATTAACTTAATTAATCTGTTAATTAAACTAATCAGTCATTGACATGTGGGACCCACTGGTCAAATTGACCAGTCAACAGTCACGTTGACTGCTGATGTCAGCATGACATCATGCTGATGCAATAATACATTTTCTGATTTAGAATAATTTTGAATGTTTAATAAAACTTTGTAAAATCGTAGAAAATAAACCGTAGCTCAGATCGAAAAACTTTGTACATGAAAGTTACTCAGAACGACGAGACGACTCCGAATACGCGGTCCGTTTGTCCGCCACATGTCTCTAACTATCCGAACATGGAACCATTCCCCTCCGGTCATCTGTTTGACAAATGTCCGGAACCGGGAAAACATTCCCGGATGGATTCCCCCTTCCTCGGTGACGTGTAGCCATACGTTAGGACACACCCGGCACTGCGTATTGTCATGTTATACCTTGTGTAGCACTTGTTTGCTTAGTATTTACTGTTTCTTCCCCCTCTTCTCTCTCGTTAGACCCCGATGCAGTTCCCGGTACCGACGCAACTCCAGAGATCGACTACGCCTCTGACGACCTTGCCCTTGCCGCCGAGCAACCAGGCAAGCCCCCCCTTTGATCATCCCGATATCGCCCATTCTAATTTTCTCATGCTTGCATTAGAATTGCTGCTGCTACTGCTTTACCTATTCTGATGCATAGCCTGTTTATTGTAACCCGCTGTTGATAATTACCTGCATATCCTAAACTGCTTAGTATAGGCTGGGTAGAGACCTATCAGTGACCCCCCTTGTCCCGACTGCCCCGCTGGATTATCAGAAGACCCGATCAACGGGATTTGAAGACCAGGTCCCGGCACCGCACATCACCCCCTTAGTTGTACGCCACTACTGGGTTACTATCGAGTGCCGAGGGTGATACCTCGTGTAGCACTTCTGATGTTAACTCTGTAGAGTAGCTATTCGGTCGTGGTCATCGAGGGTGATTCCTCCTTCACCGCTTCCGATAACGACGCCGTCGTACAACACCACAAGTGTGAACCCAGCGAGGGTGATTCCTCCGAGTTCATCTTGACGGATACATCGAGTGGGAATTCAACGAGGGTGATACCTCGGATTCCTCTGATGTTATGGACACACGGATACTTGGACCTTACACTGTTACTTGGAAAGGTGGGTCGACCCTGAGGGGTACCCGCGTGCGCCTAAGTGGCGAGTGTTGTGAAGACGGGTTGCCTGTATGGTGCCTGAGTGATGAATACGAGGCGCGGCCAGGCATTCTTAACCCTTGCAGCAAGTCCTTGAGACGGGGCGATGGGGTCACATCTTTCGTGAGTCTCCGCTCGTTACCGCAAGCCCCTAGTCCACTAACGATTTGGACATTTGATCCGAGCAGGGCTATAGCCTGATAGCACTAACCATCACGTGGGCATAGTATGGGCGTTCTGCATCGTAGCATCAGCCGAAAGCTCTGTCAGACGTCTAGTTCAGCCTTGCGGCCGGGACGGACCGGCACCCTCCTGGTGCCTGGCTTCACCCTGCTCGCAACGACCCGGAGTGCACAGGGCGATGGCCAAGACCCCTGAGCGCTTAGGATGTAGACCGGCGGGGACCTCTCTGCTGAGCTGTAGGTAGGGCTGCGGTGTGTTGTTTGGCCGAGGCCGGGCATGACCCAGGAAAGTGTGTCCGGCCGGAGTTAATCGAGCGTGTTGGGTAAGTTGGTGCACCCCTGCAGGGAAGAACACATCTGTCGATAGCCGGTCCTACGGTAAAGGACACTCGGAGTTGTATCCCGATCGATACAACTAGAACTGGATACCTGTGATGATACCTGGATATGTGGCTCTGGGATTGCTTCTCGCAGGGAGCCGAGAAGGGATCTCAGGACGAGGTTGATGACTGTATGGCTCTGGGATTGCTTTCTCGCAGGGAGTCGAGAAAGGATCCCTGGGTGAGGTTGAGACTTAATGATACTGCTACTTTATATTGATCTGTTCTGCTCTCTTCTATTGCTGCAAGACCGATGAAGATGCTAGTCTTCGATAGGACTAGGCTTTCCTCTCTATTCTGGCATTTCTGCAGCCCAGTCCACATATACAGTCACTCTTTGATAATGTTGCACAAGTTGGTATCAGAGCCGACTGCCTCTAGGAATCCCCCTTTTCAACTCCTTGGCCGTAGTTGAGTCTAGTACTTGAAAATTGTTTTACTAACTTGGCTGTGTGGCTTACGGGCCCACGTCGCCAAATTGGGTGGTATTAGGATCTTTTATTCCTCGTCTATACTCTGGGATTCTGATCTCTCTTCTATTCGGGTTAAATGATTTTACTAATTATAACTCTAGGTTCTCGATACCACTTCCTGCCGGAGAGCCCCTTCATTCCAGATGATCGACTGCTTCACCAGGAGGTTCCGAAGATGCTATTCGAATTTTCCCCGAGACACCTGTGTCCATCGCCTTTGCAAATTCCATATCGTTGTTATATCCTTATGGATAACTACATACCCTTGCCACTCTGACATGCCTTGCTTACATGATCGTGCGAGACGTCACTGCCCTTCCTACTTCTAACCCACATGGTGGACCATAACCCACAGTTCCACAGGATCGAAACCTGACTCTCCTGTACACCCCCTGTTCCCAAAGTTATTCCTCGCACGTGGCCTCGTATGTAATTCATGAGTCACCTTCCGATGAGATCATAAATTCTGGTATCAGACACTATACTTATTCTCGTTGCTCTGGACCCCTTTCGCACTTGGTTTCAGACATCTAACGATTGCCTATTCGTTTGAAACTTCTCATGGTACCTACTTACTTTGCTCCCGATATCTTCTTAAGTTCCAATTCGAGAGATACTTATGCTTCGTCCCCTGAGTTAACCGTCTGATGCTCAATCTTGTTAGAATCCGTCCTTATAGAGTTTTCTCCTCTTATCTTTTCGTAAGTACGGTGAAGATCCTGAAGGAAGGACGACAACTTCATCATGATGACCTGAAGCAGAGAAATGAAGACATCAACGTAGTGGATCTACCTCTTCGAGAAGAGCAACCAAGACCGAGAAGAATCGTTAGAATTTCGTGACCAATTCTTTTCCCCTTACTCTACCTCTTAATTCTCGGGGCAAGAATTCTTGTTAGTGGAGGAGATTTGTAACACCCCCAGTGGTTAGCTACAGTAATCCCCCTTTTTTATAATGCCATGTCATCATGATCAACAGTGCTTAATCATCATTAGCAACATATCCCTTTTCAAATTCAAACTCAAATTTGAAGTGGAAAATAAAAGTTGTTCAAATTTGAAAACTAAATTGTTCATAATATTGTAAATAATCCAGAGACAGTTCTAAAATTATATTCAACATATACTAGATAAATTACGTGACTCTAACAACCACAAAACTATATTATTTAAACCCATTTCATTTAATAAAAATCCAAATGATATCCATTTACCTCTAAACCTTTTTCTGGCAGTGAGGTATATTGCCTAGAACTTTTGTGGGCAAGGCTCATAATCTACAAAATTGAAATAGTGCTAAAGGAAATTACAAGACAGAAATGAAAACAGAAAAGAAATAAAAGAAAGCAAAAGCAAAAGAAAGAAAAGTCCCCACCGCTGCTTCCCTGGGCCTTGGCCCACTGCACGGCCCAGCCTGCCGCCCCCACGCTCTAACCCTAACCCCACGTACCCCACTCCCCTCTCGGTCCACTCCTCCCCTCTCCCGATTCGCCCCTCTCCCTCGTCCCTCCTCCCACGATCCCGATCTGGATCGGGACCCCGCCTCCCCGACGCCGCCCGACGCCTCCCGCCGCCCCCATCACCGGCCGCCCCGTCGCCGGACCTCCTCCTCGCCGACCCCATCTCCCCCGCCCCTCCTCTGCTCGATCCCGTCTGGATCAAGGGGGACGCCCCGACATTGCTGCCACCCGACGCCGGCGCCCTCGACACCGCCACCCGTCGCTCGCTACCTCGTCTCCCCCCTCAATGGCCCACCACGAGCCTCACCGCCTGATCCCCTGCCGCCGTCGGTGAGGACCTTGTCCTCCTCCTCCTTTCCCCCTCCCATGGCCACCGGCGCATGCGCCGTCCCGCTCACCCGCTCGGTGCCCGTGTCGCCGCGGCCTCATCGCGCCGCTCTGCCACCGCACCGTGCCCTCTTCCCCCTTCCCGCGTCCGCCCAGCCGCGTCGCCCCTCCCGCTGGTCCTGCTGCTCCCTGCTGCTCGCTGTCGCCTGCGCCCGCTCACCGCCGGCATCCAGCCGCGCCCGCTCGGGCCACGCCCAGCCTCGCCCCGGGCCACTGTTGCTGCCAGCCGGCCGCGCCGTGGCCATGGCTCGGCCGTGGCTGCGTGCGTGTGCGCGAGCACGCCCAGCCGTGGCCATGTGCCACTGGCCACTGGGTCAGTACCCCCCTGGCCCGATGACAAGTGGGGCCCAGCCCCCAGAACATTTAAAAAAAGGATTTAAAAGAAAAAGGAATAAAAATAAATAATAATTAATTAATTAATTAATTAGTTTAATAATTAATTAATTTAATTAAGTCTGTTTAGATTAACTAATTAAGTTTAATTAACTTAATGATCTAATTAACTTAATTAATCTATTAATTAAACTAATCAGTCATTGAAATGTGGGACCCACTGGTCAAATTGACCAGTCAACAGTCACGTTGACTGCTGATGTCAGCATGACATCATGCTGATGCAATAATACATTTTCTGATTTAGAATAATTTTGAATGTTTAATAAAACTTTGTAAAATCGTAGAAAATAAACCGTAGCTCAGATCGAAAAACTTTGTACATGAAAGTTACTCAGAACGACGAGACGAATCCAAATACGCGGTCCGTTCGTCCGCCACATGTCTCTAACTATCCGAACATGGAACCGTTCCCCTCCGGTCATCTGTCTGACAAATGTCCGGAACCGGGAAAACATTCCCGGATGGATTCCCCCTTCCTCGGTGACGTGTAGCCATATGTTAGGACACACCCGGCACTGCGTATTGTCATGTTATACCTTGTGTAGCACTTGTTTGCTTAGTATTTACTGTTTCTTCCCCCTCTTCTCTCTCGTTAGACCCCGACGCAGTTCCCGGTACCGACGCAACTTCGGAGATCGACTACGCCTCTGACGACCTTGCCCTTGCCGCCGAGCAACCAGGCAAGCCCCCCCTTTGATCACCCCGATATAGCCCATTCTAATTTTCTCATGCTTGCATTAGAATTGCTGCTGCTACTGCTTTACCTATTCTGATGCATAGCCTGTTTATTGTAACCCGCTGTTGATAATTACCTGCATATCCTAAACTGCTTAGTATAGGCTGGGTAGAGACCTATCAGTGACCCCCCTTGTCCCGACTGCCCCGCTGGATTATCAGAAGACCCGATCAACGGGATTTGAAGACCAGGTCCCGGCACCGCACATCACCCCCTTAGTTGTACGCCGCTACTGGGTTACTATCGAGTGCCGAGGGTGATACCTCGTGTAGCACTTCTGATGTTAACTCTGTAGAGTAGCTATTCGGTCGTGGTCATCGAGGGTGATTCCTCCTTCACCACTTCCGATAATGACGCCGTCGTACAACACCACAAGTGTGAACCCAGCGAGGGTGATACCTCCGAGTTCACCTTGATGGATACATCTAGTGGGAATTCAACGAGGGTGATACCTCGGATTCCTCTGATGTTATGGACACACGGATACTTGGACCTTACACTGTTACTTGGAAAGGCGGGTCGACCCTGAGGGGTACCCGCGTGCGCCTAAGTGGCGAGTGTTGTGAAGACGGGTTGCCTGTATGGTTCCCGAGTGATGAATACGAGGCACGGCCGGGCATTCTTAACCCTTGCAGCAAGTCCTCGAGACGGGGCGATGGGGTCACATCTTTCATGAGTCTCTGCTCGTTACCGCAAGCCCCTAGTCCACTAACGATTTGGATATTTGATCCGAGCAGGCCTCTGGCCTGATAGCACTAACCATCACGTGGGCATAGTATGGGCGTTCTGCATCATAGCATCAGCCGAAAGCTCTGTCAGACGTCTAGTTCAGCCTTGCGGCCGGGACGGACCGACACCCTCCTGGTGCCTGGCTTCACCCTGCTCGCAACGACTCGGAGTGCACAGGGCGATGGCCCAAGACCCCTGAGCGCTTAGGATGTAGACCGGCGGGGACCTCTCTGCTGAGCTGTAGGTAGGGCTGCGGTGTGTCGTTTGGCCGAGGCCGGGCATGACCCAGGAAAGTGTGTCTGGCCAGAGTTAATCGAGTGTGTTGGGTAAGTTGGTGCACCCCTGCAGGGAAGAACACATCTATCGATAGCCGGTCCTACGGTAAAGGACACTCGGAGTTGTATCCCGATCGATACAACTAGAACTGGATACCTGTGATGATACCTGGATATGTGGCTCTGGGATTGCTTCTCGCAGGGAGCCGAGAAGGGATCTCAGGACGAGGTTGATGACTGTATGGCTCTGGGATTGCTTTCTCACAGGGAGTCGAGAAAGGATCTCTGGGTGAGGTTGAGACTTAATGATACTGCTACTTTATATTGATCTGTTCTGCTCTCTTCTATTGCTGCAAGACCGATGAAGATGCTAGTCTTCGATAGGACTAGGCTTTCCTCTCTATTCTGGCATTTCTGCAGCCCAGTCTACATATACAGTCTCTCTTTGAAAATGTTGCATATTTAGTGTAGATCCTTGCTTGCTGAGTACTTCTGAGTACTCACGGTTGCTTTGTTTTCCTTTTCTCCCCATATCAGTTTGTCGCGACCAGATGATGGAGCCCCTGAAACAGCTGTCCCCGTCGACGATCGCTACTACTACCCCGAGGGTGGATACTACTACGAGTTGGATGACGACCAGGAGTAGGATCGGAGGGTCCCAGGCAGGAGGCCTGCGCCTTTCGATCGTAGTGTTTTATTTTGCCCCGCCTTTCTAAAGGCCTTTCTGTTTCTCTTTTAATATCTGTACTCAGATATCTGATGCTTCCGCTGACGCTTGTATGCAATCTTATGTATTCGAGCCCTCGAGGCCCCTGGCTTGTAATATAAAGCTTGTATGACTTTATTTATGTTTTAGAGTTGTGTTGTGATATCTTCCCGTGAGTCCTTAGGCTTGATCGTGCGCATTTGCGTGTATGATTAGTGCACGATTGGGCTGGGGGCATCACAGCCGCGGCCTGCAGCGCTGCTTCTAAGCCGCCTGCATCACCCGCCTCTACGCGCCCCATCCGCGCGATTCACTCCATGGGCAAGCCGCCACCGCAGGTCGCTGCTGCCGACGTCTTCGTTGCTCGTCTCGCCGAGCCGCTTCTGCCATTGCGCGACAAGCTACCCTTGCCCCGTCAAGCCACCTGTCGCTCCAAGCTGTCGTTGCTCCTCTGCGCCGGGTATCGTCGTGGCTCCATTTCCTGAGCCGCCGTTTGGGCCGACCCAGACGAGTCGCCAGTTGCCCTCTCCACCACCCGGCCTCCATGAGCCGCCATCGAGGCCTCGACATTAAACCGCCGACCGCTGAGCCGCCCCACGCGGACCTTGCTCCTACGTGTAAGTCCATCTAGTGCCCCTTAGTGATTTTGGTGTATTGAAGACTTATAGGTTAAGGGACTAATGCGTTTGTGAGTGTACACAGGTCTATAAGTCTATGAGGAGTTTGTTATTTACGATGATTGTCGACCCCTAAAAATGAATGTCTTCAACTGAAGACTTTGGTTTTCTTGAAGACTTTGAAAGTGAAGAAATTGGTGTGACCCTGAAGACTTGATATTCATGCGAGGATTATGAAGCCTGAAGACTTTTGTTTTCGTAGTTTCATTTTCTTCTTCTTGAGTCATAGGAAACACCGTACTGTCAAAGGGGGTCGAGGTAAAACTAAGGAAAAGTTTCCAAGTGATGCTCAACTCAAAATCCTACACCTACCCAATCCTTTCGAGTGAAGCCATTGGAAATCTCATACAGTTTAGTCAAGTTCTTTAGTGACAGAGACGAAGTTCTTCTGTTCTCTGAGGAATTTGTTCTGACTGAGGAGTTAGGAATTCGCCAGTGCGGATTGCCTACAAGTGAGGATCATGATAGCCCTGAGGAATTTGATACTCAAATATCCGACCGTTGCTGTGCTGCGCGCCAGCTGTCCAAATATCCTACCCACCTAACGGTCATATCATTGAAGGGCATTTATGTCTTATCATGTCGGGCTGCTCCCTAGGCTATAAATAGCCGCCCCCCTTCGACCACTAGCTGGTTGGCTGCTCCGAGAGATAGATTGACACTTGTCATTTAGAGCATCCCATCCTCCGAGGACTTTGAGCGAAAATCATCAAGTGAGGAAAAACCCAAAAAACCCAAACACCTACAAACCCAAAGTGATTGAGCATCACTGAAGAGATTGTTCCTGTGTGGAACCGACGCTTGTTACCTTTGAGGATTGTGCATCCTCTAGACGGTTAGGCGTCATGGTCTAGAGCATCCAAGAGAAAATTGTGGATTGCCGAGTGACCGAGTATGTGAAGGTTTGGAAGTCACCTGAAGACTTACCACGAGTGATTGGGCGAGGTCTATGTGACCTTAGCTCAAGGAGAATACGGTGACGACTGTGTTTCTGGGACTGTGTGTCCTCAGGTTTAAATACCTAGCCGCTCTAACCAGACGTACAACTGTCACAGCAGTTGGAACTGGTCTACCAAATCATTGTCTTCTCCGAGCTACTGGTTCTATTTCCTCAACCCTTTCATTTCCTCGCATACTTGCTATGTATTTGATCATTACTGTTTGAAGACTTTGACTGAAGACTTTCTCAATTTCCTCAGTTCAATTTCTTCAGTCAGTTTGTCTTCAGCCTGCTTATCCTGTGTTTACGCTACTTGTACTCTGCGCCTGTTTTCATTTCATCATGATGACTGTGCTACTGCTCTGTTATGTTTGCATCTGAGTACTTATTCCGCTGCTAAGTAGTTCGTCGCTTAGGAATTTCCTCATCTTGAAATTCCTCAGTGACGAATTTGTAAAAATCGCCTATTCATCCCCCCTCTAGTCGATATAACGCACTTTCAATTGGTATCAGAGCAAGGTACTCCCTTGTTCTGTGTGATTTTGGTTTAACCACCTAGAGTTTTAGTTATGTCGACTGCAGGCATGATCAAGGTCTCGGCTGGGTGTCCTACCTTCGATGGGATGGACTACCCCTACTGGAAGAACAAGATGCGCATGCATCTTGAGGCAATTGACAACGATCTCTGGTACGTTGTGGAAAATGGCGTTCCCTCTGTCACTCCTTCCGTAAACGCTGTTGATGTGAAGAGATTCAAGCAACTCGACTCTGAAGCGAAGAATATCATATGTGGCCATCTGAGCAAAGGGCAGTATGGCAGAGTGAGTGCTTTGGAGACAGCTAAGCTTATCTGGGATAGGTTGTCCAAGGTCAACGAAGGAGTCTCAACTCAACGTGACTCTCGAGTTGACGTTGTTCGCAATCTCTTCAACCGCTTCAAAAGACTCGACAACGAAAATGTTCAGCAAACCTTTGATCGCCTCACTGACATTTCAAACGAGCTTCAAGCACTAGGTGCCACTGACATCACCGACCATGAAGTGGTGAAGAAATTGCTGAGGTCACTCGATTCTTCATTCGATACACTGGCACTGATGATTCAAGAACGTGGAGACTACAAGTCACTTGATCCTGCTGATATCCTCGAGAGGCTAAATACTCATGAGTTCCAACTTGCTGAGAAGAGAGATCTCTACGGACCGAGCTATGGCAGATCTCGTGCACTGAAAGCCAAGGCAGTCTCTGAATCTGAAGATGAAGATTCTGGTAGCAGCCTTGGTGATCCTGAAGAACTGAGTCAGGAGCTAGCAATGCTCGTGAGGAAATTCCAAAAGTTCTCTAGACGTGGCCGATTTGGAAAATCCTCAAGAGGTGATGACATGAAATCAGATTCCTCATCCCGTGACTACAAGAAGAGAACTTGCCATAAATGCAAGAAACCTGGTCACTACATTACTGATTGTCCTCAGTGGGAGAAGGAATCAAAGAAGAAGAAATACAAGGATGATAGTTCAGATGACTCTAAGAAGAAGAAGAAATCTTCAAAGTCCTCATCGTCAAAATCTTCAAAGCCTTCATCTCACAAGAAGAGCAGCTCCAAGAAAGCTCGGGCATTCATTGGCAAGGAAATGGACTCTGAAGCTGAATCTGAGGAACATGAGGAAGAGGAGGCATCTGAGGAGTCAGACTCTGGTGTGGCGAGCCTAGCCCTCTCTACTGCTTATGTTAGCAAGTCCATCTTCAACACTGAGGAAAATGGCTTCCCCAACACTGCTGATGACGGCAACGATGACTATGCTCCCACCTATTGCTTCATGGCAAAAGGTGCCAAGGTACTCAAATATCCCTCCTCTGAATCAAGTGAGGATGAATCTGATGATAACCTCAAACCCAGCTATTCCAAACTTGCTAATATTGCTGTTAAACAACAAAAGGCTTTGGAAAAGGTTTAAAATATGCTAGACAAAAGCGATGATCTGTTAGGTGAGGAAATGGATCGAACTCAAACACTGACTGATAATCTTCAGCAACTACAGTCTAAGTTTGACACCCTTCAAGGTCGTCATGAAACTCTCTTAGCCGATCATGAGAAGCTTTCTTATGAATTTCTTCAAAGAAAGCAAGATCTTGAGAAGCTAAGGGTGAGTCATGAAGATCTTTAGAAGGAAAATGATTCTTTGCTTGCTCAACAGATCAGTTCCGCTCAGGAAGAATTTATTCCACCATGCTTGAAATGCATTGAACGTGAAACTGCTAATTCTTCACCTGAATGTTCAAATGCTTCTATTGCTGCAAATTCTTCAACTATCTCTGTGGTCACAAATTTCTCATCTGAGGATACCACTAGTATCACTGATGAAAATGCAGGGTTGAAGGAATTGTATGTGACAGGCATGTACAAAAGCCTCAAAGGGCATCAGACTCTTTGTGATGTGCTCAAAAAGCAGATCTTGAACAGGAACCCTAGGAAAGAGGGTATTGCCTTTGAGAGGAAACTCAATGCTGATGGAACCTACTGGAAACCTGAGCAGTATCCCAAAACCTCATGGGTTGCTGCGAAGGGACCTCCCGTAGATCCATCCACTTTATCTGGCTTTACTTGTGAATCCTCATATTCATCTGATGAGTCATTTGACTCCAACTATAAACTGTTCAAAAATCAGAATGGTGAAGTATTTGCTAGATATGTTGGATCTAACTGCAGGAATGGTCCCCCTGTGAAGAAAATCTGGGTCCCCAAAAGGTGCCTTGAAAGTCTTCAGGTGAATGTCCTCATGACACCACCTGTGAAGAATAAGAACCCCAGATCAAATTCTTCATATGGATCCAAGTCCTCGTATGGATCAAATTCCTCACATGGATCCAAGTCTTCACATGAACATCATCATGCTAACTCTTCTGTTTCGCAGGGAAAATCTAAGAGTTCTGATTATATGCATTATTCTTCAAATCATTATATTTATAAGTCCTCGAAGAATTTCTCTGCTTACTCATATGTCTATGCTAATCCCTCTCCTGTGAAACGAAGCACTCTGGCTTCAATGCCACCTTTCTCTTATGGAGCTCGCAGAATGATGAACTCTTTGCCACCCCTCCAGATGTGGGTGGTGAAGAAAAAGAACTAATCTCTTATGCAGGGTCAGGTCTCCAGACGAAGTAAATCGTCTGAAGAATTTGCTGGAGACCTGAACTGCTTGAAAGGACGCAAGCTAATCATGAAGAAATGATTTACTCATTTCTCACGTCCTCATACTGCTATATATATACATATGTTGCTTTTGTTGATGAAATATGTCTGATGAATTTGATGTCATATTCTTCACTCTGAAGTATATGAGATCGTAAGATGCACTAATTCATCTGCAGGATGATTTACCCAAAGCTACTGAGTGGGTCCTCGATAGTGGATGTACAAATCACATGACCGGTGACAAGAGCTTACTGATGAACACTCCTTTATCTCCATCACACTTGAAGCATATCACCTACGCTGACAAAGGCAAAAGCAAGGTATTGGGTCTAGGTAGGGTTGCTATCTCAAAGGATCGACACATGGATAAAGTCATGCTTGTCGAGTCCCTCGGATTCAACCTCATGTCTGTCTCAATGCTTTGTGATCTTGATATGGTTGTTGTCTTTGGCAAATATCATTGCTTAGTGCTCATGGAATCTGACAATTCCAAAGTCTTCGAAGGCTTTAGGAGAGGAGACTTGTATATTGTTGATTTCTTTGCAGGACCACAGCCTGCCACTTGTCTACTTGCTAAAGCTTCAGAAGGCTGGCTATGGCATCGACGACTGGGTCATGCTGTCATGAGGAACTTACACACGCTCGTGAAGAAAAAGCACGTCATTGGCATAGAGGGTGTCAAATTCCTCAAAGATCATCTTTGTGGGGCTTGTGAGGCTGGAAAAATGACCAGAGCCAAGCACCCCTCGAAGACTATCATGACTACTTCTCGTCCATTTGAATTGCTTCATATGGATCTCTTTGGCCCTACTCATTATGCCACACTAACAAATGCAGCATCTCTATATGGCTTTGTCATTGTTGATGACTATTCTCGTTACACATGGGTGCATGTCATTACTTACAAAACTGATGTGCAGGAAGTCTTCAGACGATTTTCCTCAAGGGCTTCAACGAATTTCGGTGTGAAGATCAAGCATATACGTAGTGACAATGGGACCGAGTTCAAGAATACTGGTCTTGATGACTATCTCGATGAACTTGGTATTACTCATGAGCTATCTGCCCCATACACTCCTCAGCAGAATGGCATTGCGGAGCGCAAGAACAGGACTCTTGTTGAGATGGCTCGCACCATGCTTGATGAATACAAGACACCTCGTCACTTCTGGCCTGAGGCAATTGATACTGCATGCCACATCATCAACAGGGTATATCTTCACAAATTCTTCAAGAAGACCTCATATGAACTCCTCACTGACAAGAAACCCAATGTGAGTTATTTCAAAGTCTTCGGTGCTAAATGCTGGATTAGAGATCCTCATCACAATTCTAAATTTGCACCGAAAGCACATGAAGGTTTTATGCTTGGTTACGGAAAGGACTCGCACACCTACAGGGTCTTCAACACCTATCACAACAAGGTTGTTGAAACTGTAGATGTGCGGTTTGATGAAACTAACGGCTCGCAAAGAGAGCACCTACCTCCTGTGCTAGATGAAAAGACGCCTGAGGAAACCTTCAAGTTCAAAGCTACTGAGGATGTCATTCCTACTGAAGAATCTGCTGAAGAAATCATTCCAGAACTTAAAGAACAGTATGCTGGCGCATCTGAAGAAAATGGCTCTGAAGAAAATGCTGAGCCAAATCAAAGTTGTCAACCTGCTCATCCTCGCGTTGCAAATGAAGTACAGATTGAGAGAATCATCAACGACATCAACGCACCAGGTCCTCTGACTCGCTCAAAAGCTTCACATTTATCTAACTTTTGTGGGCATTTTGCTTTCATCTCTATCACAGAGCCCACCAAAGTTGATGAGGCATTTCTGGAGCCTGAATGGATTCAAGCGATGCAAGAGGAATTACATCAATTCAAGCTAAACAATGTGTGGGAGCTTGTCAAGCGACCGGACCCATGCAAGCACAATATCATCGGTACCAAATGGATCTACCGCAACAAGCAAGATGAAAATGGCCTAGTGGTGAGGAACAAGGCTCGTCTTGTAGCTCAAGGCTACACACAGGTTGAAGGAATTGATTTCGATGAAACTTTTGCACCTGTTGCTAGACTTGAGGCTATTCGCATATTGCTTGCTTATGCTAACCATCATAATATCATCTTATATCAAATGGATGTGAAAAGTGCATTCCTCAATGGTAAGCTTGAGGAAGAAGTATATGTTGCTCAACCCCCAGGTTTTGAAGATCCTAAGCATCCTAACAAAGTCTTCAGACTCAATAAGGCCCTCTATGGCCTCAAGCAGGCCCCTCGGGCGTGGTATGATACTTTGAAGGAATTTCTCATGAAGAAAGGCTTCAAGACCGGTTCACTCGACCCAACTCTTTTCACCAAAACCTATGATGATGAATTGTTCATGTGCCAAATATATGTTGATGATATTATATTTGGCTGTACTAATCAACATTACAGTGACGAATTTGCCTACATGATGAGTGAGGAATATCAAATGTCCATGATGGGAGAATTGAAATTCTTCTTAGGTCTTCAAATTCGTCAACAACGCAATGGCATCTTCATTTCTCAAGAGAAATACCTCAAGGACGTTCTGAGGAAATTCGGTATGCAAGAATGCAGAGGCGTCAAAATCCCTATGCCCACAAATGGCCATCTATGCACTGATGAAAATGGAATAGACTTCGATCAAAAGGTATACCGCTCCATGATTGGCTCTTTATTGTACCTATGTGCATCTAGGCCGGATATTATGCTTAGTGTTTGCATGTGTGCCCGTTTTCAAGCTACACCGAAGGAATCACACCATAAGGCTGTGAAACATATTCTTCGATATCTAGCTCACACTCCAACACTTGGATTATGGTATCCCAAGGGCTCGGCTTTTGATCTCATTTGATATTCTGACTCTGACTATGCTGGTGATCGTGTGGACCGCAAGTCAACATCAGGCACATGCCATTTCCTCGGATGATCCTTAGTATGTTGGTCCTCGAAGAAGCAGAACTGCGTATCACTCTCTACTGCTGAAGTTGAGTATATTGCTGCTGGTTCTTGCTGTGCTCAATTGCTGTGGATGAAGCAAACCCTCAAGGACTACGACATCAATGTGAAGAATGTGCCACTCTACTGCGACAACGAGAGTGCCATCAAAATTGCTCATAACCCAGTTCAGCACTCGAAGACAAAGCACATCGAGATTCGTCATCATTTTCTTCGAGATCATGTGTTGAAGGGTGACATCTCTATTGATCCCGTGAAGTCTGAAGAACAGCTAGCAGATATCTTCACAAAGCCCCTGGATGAGAAGAGATTTAGCAAATTGCGGTGTGAGCTAAATATCTTAGAATCTTCGAATGTCCTTTGAAAAGGACACACATCCTAACACTTATGCAAATTGATGACTTAGATGTGCAACACACGAAGAAACGTTTTTCTTCAATCAATGAAGACTAACCCTCTAAGTGTGAAGAAATTAATGAAGAATTTGATTCTCAGAGCCCTACGACAATTGTACGCGGTGTCTGAAATCATCATTCTTACACGGTGGGTCACGCAACCACAAAAAGTTGAAAATCTTCAAAATTTGAGTCTTTCATCATTGTGCAAATTCTTAAAATTTTCAAATTCTTCAACTTTGCAAAATCTTCACTCTTTCCGACTGTGTTCTTCATTGACGATATATATTTGAGTTTTCTGTCCTCTACAGCATTCACTTATTGCTAATTCTTCAAGTTGTGTTTCTTCTAAGTGAATGTGATCGGACCCGTTCCCCCTCTATGCTAAACTCAATCCAGTCCGTTCACAAATTCTTCATGTGCGTTCTATTTGAAACCCGTTCAAAGTCTTCACTGTGTCCTTGACAGCTGAAGAATTTGCGAACGAAACATTAAAATATTCTTATCTGAATTTTCGGCTTTTGCCGCTCAAACCGTTCCATATCCCTCGACAAGATTTATCTATTCACCCACGATCTAACACGATCTCCACTTCACAGTATGTGGGTGACACATGTCGCTAGGATGAGAAGGGTCAGGGGCATGTTCGTCCATTTTCCTCGGACGAGCGGTTTTTCACCTCGGCTATAAATACCCCTCGCCCTCCTCAGAGCTCATTTACCCCGCTCGATCTTACTCCCTCGCTCGAGCTCTCAGACCTAGCGCCGCCGCTACACTCCATCGTCGTCGGTGAGAAAGAGCTTCACTGCCTCGACCTCGTCGCCGTCGTACTCACGCCGGCCGCGGAAATCTTCACTCCGCCGCCGCCGTAGCTGTTTTCCATCGCCAAGTTAGGGCGTGGAAGATCTGAACGGATGAACATCTCCACTGCCACTCTCAGTTCGTCGTGTTCTTCATCAAGGGTAAATAAAATTTATTTTTACTGCCCTTGTTGATTCTGATGATTTTCACAAAATCTTCAAAAGGTGTTTATTCTTTAACTTTCATGTTCTTAAACACCAACTTGCTTCTGTCCTTGATCAGTTTCTCTAAGCAACGTTTTTCTTCAAGATTCCTCAATTGTGTGGATTTTCAATCTACACAACTCTGGAACCTAAGTCAAAATGCTTAGTGAAATTCCTTAAGACACCCCTGGTCATCTTCCTCAAACTTGATACTTTTGAAAATCTTCTGAGAACGCATATGACCTCTCCAAAACTCTTCGCACCTGTATTCTATTCACAGGTACACATGTCCGCTGCTGAATCTCTAGGTTCTCATCAACTTAACTCATTTGCAGCGTTCCTTGAAGAAAAATTGCATACCTCATCAGAAAATTCGATTGTTCAAAATCCTCAAGTGAAGAAAATGGCTGACGGTAAAAGACCTCAGAAGGGAGGAAAGAGGCCAGAAACAAATACTGCTTTTGAGATCCCTGATGACATCTATGATGAATATTGTACTCCTGATGAAGCAACTCATGGCAAGGAGAGCAAAAATCAGCGCAAAGTGCGCATTCAGAAGATTGAGAGGAGATGGGCAAGAGAATGGAGCGAATATTGCTATGTCACTCCCAAGTACATGAAGAAATTCGCTGTTAACCCTCCATGTCCAAGACCTCCATTGGCTCCTGGCCAAGTAGCTGATCCCACTAGCATCAGAAGAGGTGAGGAATTTCCTCAGGAGTGGGCTAAGCGTCAAGCCAAGCTGGCCAAAGTGGCTAAAGAGGCAGTGAAGAAATTCAATGAAGATTCTGTTGCTGCCGCCGCTGAGGCCTCTGCTATCAAGCCTAAGAAGGCTATGCTGAAGAAATCAGCTGTCAAGACAAGTTCCTCAGCTGCAATGCCCTCACGGCCAAGCTCTTCAAAGCCCTCACGGCCTGTTCCTCAAGCAAATTCCTCAAAAGCAGCACCAACTCCCTCAGTTGCAAAATCCTCAGCTGCTCCTGCAAAGTCCTCAGAACCTGTGCATCTTGCCACATGCCAAAGGACTACTGGAATCTCAATTGCTTCAGGAGTCTCTGCAAGTTCTTCAGCTCCACCTCAGTCTTCAACAACTCCGACCTTGCTAAAGAAAAAGGCCACTGCTGGACGAGGCACAAGGCCAAGTCCTCACAAGAAGCATGTCGCCTTTCAGGTTCCGTCAAGCGAAGACGAAGCTGATGATGAAGAATTAGCTGAGATCATCAGAGATCGACAACAAAGGGCCTCCAGTGCCAAAGGCAGTGCTGTGCCCCTCATGCTGGATCCAAGGAAGATCCTTGATTTCATTGATCTATGGCACAAGGATCCAAATACACCTTTGCCTGAATTAAACCTCACTCCTGGTCAAAGTCACATGTTGACGGCCTTCATAAATGAAGAGAAATGGAAATTTGAAAAGGCCAGGCAGGTGAAGAAGGCTCAGTACAAGAAGGAGCGTTTTCTGAAGAACAATGTTGTGAAAATGTCTCCTAAAGAACTTGTGTCTATGCAGGCTGAGATCAAAGCACTCAGTGATGAATTTCATGCATTCCGTGCAGATTGGCTAGGTGCCAAAGTCAGATTCGTCAGAATGGCAAAAGGATTTACTCCAAGTGTTGCAGCTTCATCGCAACCCAAATTTCCTCAGACTGGAACATCTGTTGAAGAAAATGAAAGCGCCAGAGCTGATGAAGAAATTCCAGTCTCTGAAGAAAATGCCAGGGCAACCTCCAACATTGCGCCTGAAGAGCAATCCAGGCCAGTTGAAGCATCTGCTACTGTGCCTAAGGAATCTGAACAAGCCAGGGCAACTGCATCAGTTGTGCCTGAAGAAATTCAACCAATTTCCTCTGCTCCTCCTGCACCGATGACAAGCATCAACCTTCCTTCTGCATCAGAAGCGAAGAAAACCAAGGCTGCAGAGCGAGCAGCTGTGAAGAAAAGGAAAGCATCTGCCTCCTCAGAGTCTTCAGCTCCCAAGAAAGTGAAGATTTTGACGAGTTCATCTGAAAACCCAATTGATGCTATTCCAATATCAAGCATGCCATCAAAGGAGATCATTCCCTTTGGTGAGGAATATGAAATTCCAAGTAAATCTGATGAAGATGATCCTTCTGCTGCTTCGACAGAGCAGATGGATGAAGAAATTGAAGTGGATACTTTCCCTTCAACCCCACTGGTATCATCGCCCATGCCTCAGTTCACAGCTGAAGAGGCAGGCATCGAAGGAATTGAAGAAGATGAGGATGTGGATATTGGGTCTACAACACCTATTCTAAATGATGACTTTTGGGAAAGTCATCACCCCAATTCACCTCTGACAACCCCTCTACATCATGTTCCTCAGTCCCCTGTGCCAACTGAAGAAATTCATACGGGCTCTGATGAACATCAAGCTTCTCTTCATTCTATTCCTGAAGAAGTTCCAGTCACTAGCGCTGATGTACATATGTCTGAAGAAATGGAGGCCAAGGCTGCTGCTGAAATTCCTCAGCCTGTGGCTCTAGTGGCTATACCTCAAGAGGCTGTAAATTCTTCAACTGTTAATCTTCAGCCCAAGCCACAGAACCCTCACTCCAAGAAGCAGAAGTTTAATGCTGAGGATTTCTTCAATGATCACATATTCTTCACCGACTACAATCCCTATGATTCTGCTCGACTCCGTCGCAAGCGCTTCTGGACTGCAAGCCAGATGAACTTCTATTCCTCATTGTTGTTTGATAAGGATAAGATCTTTGATCATGAGCAAATTCCTCGTGTAGATATGGAATCGCTGCCCTGCTTCACCCCAGTCCTCAGTGTTCTTCATGACGCTGGGTTACTCAATTTTTGCACCGACATCTGTGATTGGAATGAAGAACTCATTCTTCAATTCTTCGTCACGCTGCACATTACTAGAAATGTTGATGATGTCAATTCATGGGTATTGGACTGGATGACCGATAATACTCATTTCAAAGCACCGGCCTCTGAATTGCTTCATGCCGTCCCAGTCAGTCCTCCCACTGAAGGTGCAAGGCTTCTCTATGTTGAACCTGAACTGTCTGATCATCTGATGCAAGTGCTGATGAAGCCTTTGAAGCCAGGCCAAGCTCCAAGGACCAAATTCCTCGTCAAGGAATTGCTCTATGTGCCAAGGACAGTTTATCGCATTTTGACCAAAACCCTCAGTCCAATCAAGGGCCACAACTCTGATGATGAAGAAGTTGTTGGCATTATGAAGAATCTGCTATTCAATATCATTCATGGTATACCTATCAACTACCACGATTTCTTCATGAGGACTTTGGCCAATGCTGCTCTGTCACCTTTTGAGTTGAAACCTTATGCTCCCTGGATCATGAAGTTCATCAGATCAAGGTCTTCAATTCATTATAAGGCTGATTTTCAAAATCATCTCAGCTATTTGCCTCCCATTGAAGTCCTCAAACGGACTATTTCCTCAGCTGACGAGAAGGGCAAGGCTGCTGTTATTGATGAAGGTACTCGTCCATTGGATGGACAGTTTCGCAAAGCTACTTCCTATTCCACCAATGATGACTCTGCAACTCAAGATTCTGCCGCTAAACCTTCAGAAAATCATCCTCAAGCCACAGCTCCACGTGTGATGACTGATCGTGAACTTCTCCTTAATCTTCATCAGAAAGTTGATCGAAATCACAAGTGGGTCAAGCGTCAGTTTGGTGCAATTCTTCAGAACATGACAGTCACTCAAAATACTGTGAAGAAGAATCACTACTACTTGCATGAAGTCTTTGACCGCACTTGGGCGATTCTGTCTAATCTTCATAGTGCTGAAGAACTCAAGGAGATGGGATTCCAACAGGACTTTGACTGGTCTCAGCCACCTTCGAAGAAATTCAAGAAAGTCAAAGTTCCTCAGCTTGTTGCCAGTTCATATTCTTCATCGCGCGAGACGGATGAAGCTGAAGACTTGAACGACACTGCGGCTGGCCCTACCTCAACAGACGACCCCAACAATGCTGGCGCTCCTCCATCGACATCATGATGATATTCTTCAGGGGCGTTAGTCCTCACTTTTCGTCCCTTTTGGTCATTCGATAACAAAGGGGGAGAAATTTGAGTTAGTCTTCAAGCAGGTCTTATATATGGGCTATATTTCTGTTAAGTTACAACTCTTGCTTTTCTGAGGTGTTTGCTCTGATGAGTTATAAACTTAAGTCCTATGGTGGTCTGATACTTTTGCTCTTTTTTCTGCATGCTATTTCCTCAATACCATAATGCACGCATGCTGAATTTCGTCAGACACCATATTTCATCATGCATTTCAAATTCTTCATATCATATGTTAAATGCGTGTATGAATTTCAAGATATAGGAGGAGATCTCCATGATATTACTCAACAATGTGCATTTGCTATTTCAAAGCAAATTCCTCAAATATGCACATCTTCAGGGGGAGTTCTTCTATATCTTGCAAACAAATTCCTCATTATCAGTATTTACACTTCATATGTTTATCCCCGTTGAAAACTTAACCTATATTGTCATCAATCACCAAAAAGGGGGAGATTGTAAGTGCATCTAGTGCCCCTTAGTGATTTTGGTGTATTGAAGACTTATAGGTTAAGGGACTAATGCGTTTGTGAGTGTACACAGGTCTATAAGTCTATGAGGAGTTTGTTATTTACGATGATTGTCGACCCCTAAAAATAATGTCTTCAACTGAAGACTTTGGTTTTCTTGAAGACTTTGAAAGTGAAGAAATTGGTGTGACCCTGAAGACTTGATATTCATGCGAGGATTATGAAGCCTGAAGACTTTTGTTTTCGTAGTTTCATTTTCTTCTTCTTGAGTCATAGGAAACACCGAACTGTCAAAGGGGGTCGAGGTAAAACTAAGGAAAAGTTTCCAAGTGATGCTCAACTCAAAATCCTACACCTACCCAATCCTTTCGAGTGAAGCCATTGGAAATCTCATACAGTTTAGTCAAGTTCTTCAGTGACAGAGACGAAGTTCTTCTGTTCTCTGAGGAATTTGTTCTGACTGAGGAGTTAGGAATTCGCCAGTGCGGATTGCCTACAAGTGAGGATCATGATAGCCCTGAGGAATTTGATACTCAAATATCCGACCGTTGCTGTGCTGCGCGCCAGCTGTCCAAATATCCTACCCACCTAACGGTCATATCATTGAAGGGCATTTATGTCTTATCATGTCGGGCTACTCCCTAGGCTATAAATAGCCGCCCCCCTTCAACCACTAGCTGGTTGGCTGCTCCGAGAGATAGATTGACACTTGTCATTTAGAGCATCCCATCCTCCGAGGACTTTGAGCGAAAATCATCAAGTGAGGAAAAACCCAAAAAACCCAAACACCTACAAACCCAAAGTGATTGAGCATCACTGAAGAGATTGTTCCTATGTGGAACCGACGCTTGTTACCTTTGAGGACTGTGCATCCTCCAGACGGTTAGGCGTCATGGTCTAGAGCATCCAAGAGAAAATTGTGGATTGCCGAGTGACCGAGTATGTGAAGGTTTGGAAGTCACCTGAAGACTTACCACGAGTGATTGGGCGAGGTCTGTGTGACCTTAGCTCAAGGAGAATACGGTGAGGACTGTGTGTCTGGGACTGTGTGTCCTCAGGTTTAAATACCTAGCCGCTCTAACCAGACGTACAACTGTCACAACAGTTGGAACTGGTCTACCAAATCATTGTCTTCTCCGAGCTACTGGTTCTATTTCCTCAACCCTTTCATTTCCTCGCATACTTGCTATGTATTTGATCATTACTGTTTGAAGACTTTGACTGAAGACTTTCTTAATTTCCTCAGTTCAATTTCTTCAGTCAGTTTGTCTTCAGCCTGCTTATCCTGTGTTTACGCTACTTGTACTCTGCGCCTGTTTTCATTTCATCATGATGACTGTGCTACTGCTCTGTTATGTTTGCATCTGAGTACTTATTCCGCTGCTAAGTAGTTCGTCGCTTAGGAATTTCCTCACCTTGAAATTCCTCAGTGACGAATTTGTAAAAATCGCCTATTCACCCCCCCTCTAGTCGATATAACGCACTTTCACTACGGCGCCGAGCTGCCCCTGCCGATCTCCCGCGGCGCAGTTCCTTCTACTTCTCTCGCGGACGCCGGCGCCTCTCTATTGCATCTACCTCTGAACCGCCGCCGCACTTTGACCTGGCCCATCGCCTTCGCCGGCCTCACTGTCAAGCCACCCTCCGAGCGGCCCGCAGCAGAGCCGCGGCCTTCCGCCAAGGCCCGGCGCCTCTGAGACACCCTGGCTCGCCACATTAGGCCATGGCCGTATCTTGTTGTCCCGCCTCTTCTGCCGGTGAGGCCACAGATGAGCCTCGCTTCCAAAGCCGCCCCGCGGCGGTGCCTTCACCTCCGACTCCGGCTGCTCCTGCTTCACCTTGCGCCGCAGAGCGCCACCTCTGCGGCCTCTTCAAGTCGGCCCCCCTCCGTCGAGCCACCGCAAGTTGCCGCTTGCGACCCGCCTCCGAGCCGTGGCCACTACCTCGCCGTGCCCCTCTGCGCTGTGCCACCTCGCCAGCACGTGCCTTTGCAATGGCTGCGCGCCGCCTCCTCCTCGTCGCGCCCCTCTCCAGCATCGTTGGTCGCCCGCCGCACTGACTGTTGCAATCACGGGTCTGGGTGCCCAATAAAAAACAGAGTATTGGGGGCGGGCTGCCAGTGTGGGATGGACTTAAGTTAAAAAAAGGTGGATTGGTCAAAATGACCCGGAGGATCTGTTCTGAGCCACCCAGTTCCGGCTCTACTGCGGTCGCGCTTCAAACCGCCGCCTTCACCGGCCTTCGCCGTCACCGCTGCGACCTCGTACTGAGCTACTCCCATTCGGCCTCATTCCGAGCCGCCGCACTTCCGTTGCAAGTCACCTTGCTTCCGCCGGAGAGGGTGGCTAACTCGCCGTTGAAATTACTGGAGGTGATCCACGGACGATGTTATACGGATCATCTGTCAAGTCAGCTGAAATCTATCCGGTCTATTTTTATTGATATATTTTTTCCTCTGAGAACAATTACTCTGGAGTGTGATGTTTTTCATGCAGGACAATTGATCACTGCAAGGGCGATCATCGTGCCACAGATATAGAGCTCGTGCTAAACATTATTATGTGCTAGCAACCTACTGTGCTGTACTGTTCAATGATCGTGTGTGCAAGCCGCCACCTATGGAGTTAGGTCTATATCAACATGCGGCCAACTCACACTCCCATGCTTACAACGCCATGGGTGACCCCTGTATCCGCGTCGGGTTACCGGCCGATTATCTACATCAACACGTCGGGTCCGCGCCTGTCTGCATGAACTGCTTAAACGAACACCGCCGCCCCCGTGGCCCGGTCTATTCCAACACCTCTAGAGCAATTGACAATATATTATCAAGCCTCCGCCTGCACCGGATAGCTCAATAGACAGGCGTACAAGTCACCGCCATTGCAGTTTGGTTAACTTCAACAACCAGCCGGGCTGAACCATTGGCCGAGTTACTAATACAACTCATACGGGATCATTTATAACCCGCCACGGCCGACCTCAACCTTCTGTGGATTCACATCGTGTTATCAACTCAAAGGATATACCTCTTATGCCATGGCCAAGAATGAAGAATCTCAAGACAACTCCTCGAGTCGTCTTAAGACTCGGGGGCTACAATGACATGACTTAGCAAATTTTGCTAGATTCAAGAACCCCGGGTCATTGGAGGGAAAATAACCCGGTCCCAGAGGCTACTACCACATTGGTGAAAATTTAAAGGCCGTCAGAAAATTTCCGGCTTAAAAAGTGCCTGGCAGTCAAAAAGCTCCGGCTCAATGGAAGAGTTTCGGGTTATCAGAAAATATTCCGATTCAAAATCTGGCTCAAGGGAAATCTGTCTCCCACAACGTTTTGACCTCTCAATATCCGGCTCAACATCCAGTTCAAGAGGAATTCATCTCTCGCAAGTTTGAGTTCTCAAAAAAAAAGTATAGGTTACCAAAGAGAACTTGCTGCCATGATGCGCGGTTCAAACATGGGTATCCTATCTTATGGGCTTACCGTATTATGATCAACTTAATAAAGCCGGCATCCCTGAAATTCGGGGCCTTTGTCGTTTCATTTCTGTGTATCTGAGTCTTTATTAGTTGATCATAAGGTCACTTGGGGGCTTCCAACCCACCGGGTTTAGCTTTCATACCCTCTTGACTAGGCGTGGACGCCAAATTATGGGTTAAACCTGCCTGTTTGCAACTTGCTACTCCACCAGGTGACCCGCCGAACTCTTAACAGTCAATCTTCTTTAAGACCCTGAACTTGTTAAGGTTAAAACGGCGGCTTGTGTCACGTGAGAGCCGGTTTACAGTGAGCTATGATTAACCACGGCTGTTGCGGCCATTGAAAGCAATCATGTGGCCTGAGTGCCAAACGGCTGTTGCGGCCATTGAATGCAATCATGTGGCCTGAGTGCCAAATGGCTGTTGTGGCCATTGAAAGCAATCATGTGGCCTGAGTGCCAAATGGCTGTTGCGGCCATTGAAAGCAATCATGTGGCCTGAGTGCCAAACGGTTGTTGCGGCCAATCATGTGGCCTGAGTGCCAAACGGCTATTGTGGCCATTGAAAGCAATCATGTGGCCTGAGTGCCAAATGACTGTTGCGGCCATTAAAAGCAATCATGTGGCCTGAGTGCCAAACGGCTGTTGCGGCCTTTGAAAGCAAATATGTGGCCTGTGAGCCAACGGCTATTGCGGCCTTTGAAAGCAAATATGCGGCATGTGAGCCAACTTTTTTAAGTCATGCTTTGAAAGCTGGCCTAACAAATATTTGCATATTTTCTATTTTGGTTTTCAGATGCTTTTATGCTCTCAAGTTTTGGCTTTTGCAGAAGTTATGAATCCCCGGGTTACACAACTTCGGGTTATGCTATTCATGATTGAGTATTTCGAGTTGTCACCCGCCCTGGCTTTTGACTTTAAGTCACCAGTATGTTATGGCTCATGTTTGAGCATTTCGGGTAGTCACCCGCCCTGGCATGTGACTTTAAGTCGCCAGGATGTTTCGGCTCATCAGCCACGTTCATGATTTTTTCAATAACTGGATTTTCATTATGGTTATAACCAGTATTGAATGGTTAAGGTTTTCATACTGGATTATATTATTTAAATCTTAAATAGCCAACATGGCTGGATATTTCATTATGGTTATCATAACCAGTATTGGATGATTGAGGTTTTCAAAGCCCCTTCAGAGTAATGGCTATTATTCTCTCATTCAAAAATACCAGCTTACAACAAAGAGCATGGTTCAGTATTGATATGCAAGGCTTTCAGCAACATCATCCGGACAATGGATATGGTTTTATTTTATAATGGAAGGAATGGTCCCGAGTTGCTGCAGGCATACGACCCGGCACTTGGGGGCTACATTATTCAAATCATGATTATATAAGGTATGCAAGTCCCATGTCGCTACAAGCATGCACCACGACACTTGGGGCCTAATGCAAGTTGCTTTTCAAATCATCACATTGTGAACAAACCCAGTTATCTCAGGGAGATGAGTCCCAGCCCAGTATTATCATACTGAACCGGTACTTGGGGGCTACACATTGCTCCTCAAGTCTATAATCAAATCTGCAAAAGTCCCTGCTCATTATTGCATAATGACCCGGCCCTTGGGGGCTACACTAGCTGAAGTTTTATAAACATAAGACTGTTATAAGTCCCTGATTGCTGCAGGCAAGACAACCAGGCACTTGGGGGCTACACATGTGAAGTACAAAATATTCAGTTTATGACTGGTGACTGACATGAACAAGCCGGATTTCTTCAAGGTTGCAGTATTTATATTGAAGCAAGTCTTAAGCTATCACTTTGTTCTACTCAAGACTTGGGGGCTACAGGTGAGGGAGAACACCTTCAAAAAATTTCAGTGTTGAGCAAACTAGGTCTCATATTTTTTGATGGAGAAATTTGCAAAGATTATTTGCTCTAATCTATTCAGACAACTTAACATCATACGGATTTTTTATCGAAGTCTGAAGTATTCAAAGTTGGCACAACGTCAGACGAATTTTAGTAAGTCAAGGCAGTTGAAGATAATAAGGGTTATTTTTGTCTCCAAGGAGCCAACGTCAGTTTATTGATATGACAGAGATTCGGAATTTTCAGGAGCTGGTCAACTGGTATTTTTTGAGTGAGCTAGTCCCTTTACATATTCTTATTTTAAGAGTTTAGTATGAATAAATTCAAAGCTAAACTGGGGGCTAATGTTGGGGATATTCCCCACGACCAAGACCCGGCTCATAAGGATAAGCCGCCTTAAGACTTAAGCCATTTCTGGGTTTAAGTCACCCTGATGTTAAGTCATCTCTGGACTTAAGCAACCCTATTAAGTCATCTCAGATCCTAACCCGGCAGGTGAGACCCGGCTGGTGAGACCTGGCTGGTGAGACCAGGCAGGTGAGACCCGGCAGATAGTTATAACCCGGCAGACAGTTATAACCTGGCAGACAGATTATGACCCGACAGATGCATGGAGTCACGGAGATGAGTCGCCTGGAGTCAATAAGCCCAAGGCGTTAAGAAGCCCAGGAGAGAAGCCCAAGGCGTTGAGAAGCCCACAGTGAGAAGTCAGAATAGGTTAAGTCTTAATCCGACTTGGACTCTACATGTAACCCGCCCCCTCAACTTATATAAGGAGGGGCAGGGCACCCCAAGAGGGTCAAGTTTTTCTAGACGTCTCAATAGACAGGTCTCAGACAAACAAGTCATAGACACGATCAAAGTAGATGCTCTTGAAATAGAGGTAGCGAAACCTCGCCCTTGTAACCGAGATCGTCATGATTATCAATATCAATCAAGCAGTATGTAGGCTTTTACCTCCACCATGAGGGGCCGAACCTGGGTAAAATCTCGCGTCTCTCGTCCCGCTCAACCCCTCTCAAGCTACCACCTAGATGCGTTGGCCTCACAACTAAGTCCTCACACTAAGACATCTGCCGTGACAAAACCACGACATATAGGTAGTGGTAATATTATTGGAAAAGGCATTATTCGGGATTTCTTTACTTTTGTTGGCACGTTACCTATGTCAGGAGGATCAATTGTTGCTAAAACTACTAGTCTTGCGGATGCCATAGCTTTGCTTATAGTTTAATTTGAAGGAAAAATTGTGCATATGCATCCTGCTATAGAAAGGATACTTCTAGAATTCTCAAACATTAATGATCCTTCTATTAAGCGCTTAGCCATTATATTTCTAGCTTATGAATTTGGCCAATATATTTTTATAATCTGAATAAATAAAAATAGCAAAGTAGCAAGTGATAAAATGGAGCACAAACGGTATTGCAATGCTTGGAAATGAGGCCTAGGGTCCGTACTTTCGGTAGTGCAATCTCTCAACAATGCTAATCTAAATGGATCATATAACCATCCCTCAAAGTGCGATGAAGAATCACTCCAAAGTTCTTATCTAGCAGAGAACATAAGAAGAAATTGTTTGTAGCTATTCTTTCCGATCGATCTATCCAAGAGTTCGTACTAAAATAACACCAAGTTATTCTTTCCGATCGATCTATCAAGAGTTCGTACTAAAATAATACCAAGTTATTCTTTCCGATCGATCTATCAAGAGTTCATACTAGAATAACACCAAAGCAAATTCAGATTCATAATACTCAATCCAACACAAAGAACCTCCAAGAGTGCCCCAAGATTTCTACCGGAGAAACAAGGACGAAAACATGCATCAACCCCTATGCATAGATTACCCCAATGTCACCTCGGGAATCCGCGAGTTGAGTGCCAAAACATAAATCAAGTGAATCAATATAATACCCCATTGTCACCACGGGTATTCATATGCAAGGCATATATTAAGTGCTCTCAAATCCATAAAAGTATTCAATCCGATAAAACGAAATCTCAAAGGGAAAACTCAATTCATCACAACAAGATAGAGAGGGGAAAACACCATATGATCCAACTATATTAACAAAGCCCGCGATACATCAAGATCGTGACATCTCAAGAACACGAGAGAGAGAGAGATTAAACACATAGCTACTGGTACAAACCCTCAGCCCCGAGGGTGTACTACTCCCTCCTCATCATGGTGGCCGCCGGGATGATGAAGATGGCCACCGGTGATGATTTCCCCCTCCGGCAGAGTGCCGGAACGGGGTCTAGATTAGTTTTTCGTGGCTACAGAGGCTTGCGGTGGCGGAACTTCTAATCTAGGGTTACCCCGACGGTTTTTGGAATATTTGGGAATTTATAGGGCGAAGAGGCGGTGCGGGACGCCACCGAGGTGGGCACAACCCACCTGGGCGCGCCTGGGCCCCCAGGCGCGCCCTGGTGGGCTGTGCTCTCCTCGGAGCTCCCCTCTGGTACTTCTTTGGCCCACCGGGTGTCTTCTGGTCCAGAAAAAATCTCCAAAAAGTTTCGCTGCGTTTGGACTCCGTTTGGTATTGATTTTCTGTGATGTAAAAAACAAGCAAAAAACAGCAACTGGCACTGGGCACTATGTCAATAGGTTAGTCCCAAAAAATGATATAAATGTGATGCCCCGGCTTAATCGTGCACTAACCATACACGCAAATGCACACGATCAAGCCTAGGACTCACTTGAATATATCACAACACAACTCTAAAACATAAATAAAGTCATACAAGCTTTATATTACAAGCCAGGGGCCTCGAGGGCTCGAATACATAAGCTCGCATACAAGCGTCAGCGGAAGCATCAGATATCTGAGTACAGATATGAAACAGAAACGAAGAAGCCTTTAGAAAGGCGGGACAAAACAAAAGCTACGATCGAAAGGCGCAGGCCTCCTGCCTGGGACCCTCCGATCCTACTCCTGGTTGTCGACAAGCTCGTAGTAGTAACCACCCTCGGGGTGGTAGTAGTAGTCGTCGGCGGGGGCAGCTGGCTCCGGGGCTCCTTCGTGTGGTTGCATCAAAAGGGAAAAGGGGGAAAAGAGGGAGCAAAGCAACCGTGAGTACTCATCCGAAGTACTCAGCAAGCAAGGATCTACACTACATATGCAACATTATCAAAGAGGGGCTGTATATGTGGACTGGGCTGCAGAAATGCCAGAATAGAGCGAAGGCCTAGTCCTATAGAGCAAGGATCTACACTACATATGCAACATTATCAACCGTGACGGACGCTCGGAGTTGTATCCCGATCGATACAACTAGAACTAGATACTTGAGATGGGAAATGGATACTAGGGCTCTGGGATTGCTTTCTCGTAGGTAGTCGAGAAAGGATCTCTGGCCGAGGTTGATACTTAATGTTACTACTACTTTATGTTGTACTAATCTACACTCTTCTAATGCTGCAAGACCGCTGAAGATTCTAGTCTTCGATAGGACTAGGCCTTCTCTCTATTCTGGCATTTCTGCAGCCCAGTCCACATATACAGCCCCTCTTTGATAATGTTGCATATGTAGTGTAGATCCTTGCTTGCTGAGTACTTCGGATGAGTACTCACGGTTGCTTTGCTTCCTCTTTTTCCCCTTTTCCCTTTTGATGCAACCAGATGATGGAGCCCCGGAGCCAGCTGCCCCCGCCGCCGACTACTACTACCACCCTGAGGGTGGTTACTACTACGAGCTTGCCGACGACCAGGAGTAGGATCGGAGGGTCCCAGGCATGAGGCCTGCGCCTTTCGATCATAGCTTTTGTTTTGTCCCGCCTTTCTAAAGGCTTCCCTGTTTCTGTTTCATATCTGTACTTAGATATCTGATGCTTCCACTGACGCTTGTATGCGAGCTTATGTATTCGAGCCCTCGAGGCCCCTGGCTTGTAATATAAAGCTTGTATTATTTTAAATTTGTGTCTAGAGTTGTGTTGTGATATCTTCAAGTGAGTCCTAGGCTTGATCTTGTGCATTTGCGTGTATGGTTAGTGCATGATTAAGCCGGGGCGTCACAATAAAGTTGCTATAAAATGATTGTAAAACATCTAAGAATGATAATATAACAGCATGAATACTTCATAAATTATAGATACGTTGGAGACGTATCAGCATCCCCAAGCTTAAGTCCTACTCGTCCTCGAGTAGGTAAATGATAAAAGAAATAATTTATGAAGTGTGAATGCTAGCAAGGTGCATAAGTTTGATCAATGATAATTTCCATCACTTTTCCTAGCATCATAACAACAATTCTTTCTCGTAAAACTTCTCATGTTAAAGTAGCAACCAATTCACATGTTAAGGTTCAAACAATGAATTCTCTTGAAACTCAACAACCTATGTTCTTAGTCACCAAACAATTGCAATTCAACTTATTCAACAAAGTCTAAGTAAGAGCTCCACAAACTCAATCATCATATAGTCTTCCATGATTGCTAGTACTCAAAGCATATTCTTAGAACAAATGGCATCCATCGAACACAGAGAAAGATAGGTGATGTCTACTACGCAACTTTATCCTTGTAGACGTTGTTGGGCCTCCAAGTGCAGAGTTTTGTAGGACAGTAGCAAATTTCCCTCAAGTGGTTGACCTAAGGTTTATCAATCCATGGGAGGCGTAGGATGAAGATGGTCTCTCTTAAACAACCCTGCAACCAAATAACAAAGAGTCTCTTGTGTCCCCAACACACCCAATACAATGGTAAATTGTATAGGTGCACTAGTTCGGCGAAGAGATGGTGATACAAGTGCAATATGGATAGTAGATATAGGTTTTTGTAATCTGAAAATATAAAAACAGCAAGGTAACTAGTAACAAAAGTGAGCGAAAACGGTATTGCAATGCTTCGAAACAAGGCCTAGGGTTCATACTTTCACTAGTGCAAGTTCTCTCAACAGTGATAACATAATTAGATCATATAACAATCCCTCAACGTGCAACAAAGAGTCACTCCAAAGTCACTAATAGCGGAAAATAAACGAAGAGATTATTGTAGGGTACGAAACCACCTCAAAGTTATTCTTTCGGATCGATCTATCGGGCTATTCCTATAAGTGTCACAAACAGCCCTAGAGATCGTACTAAAATAACACCTTAAGACACACATCAACCAAAGCCCTAATGTCACCTAGATACTCCAATGTCACCACAAGTATCCGCGGGTTTGATTATACGATATGCATCACACAATCTCAGATTCATCTATTCAAACCAACACAAAGAACTTCAAAGAGTGCCCCAAAGTTTCTACCGGAGAGTCAAGACGAAAACATGTGCCAACCCCTATGCATAAGTTCACAGGTCACAGAACCCGCAAGTTGATCACCAAAACATACATCAAGTGGATCACGCGAATATCCCATTGTCACCACAGATAAACACATGCAAGACATACATCAAGTGTTCTCAAATCCTTAAAGACTCAATCCGATAAGATAACTTCAAAGGGAAAACTCAATTCATTACAAGAAGGTAGAGGGGGAGAAACATCATAAGATCCAACTATAATAGAAAAGCTCACGGTACATCAAGATCATGCCAAATCAAGAACACGAAAGAGAGAGAGAGAGATCAAACACATAGCTACTGGCACATACCCTCAGCCCCGAGGGTGAACTACTCCCTCCTCGTCATGGAGAGCGCCGGGATGATGAAGATGGCCACAGGTGATGTATTCCCCCTCCGGTAGGGTGCCGGAACAGGGTCCCGATTGGTTTTTGTGGACTACAGAGGCTTGCGGCGGTGGAACTCCCGATCTAGGTTTCTTTTCGGGGGTTTCTATATTTATAGGAATTTTTGGCGTCGAGAACAAGTCAGGGGGGTCCACGAGGAGCCCACAAGACCGGAGGGCGCCCCCAGGGGGGTAGGGCACGCCCTCCACCCTTGTGGAGGCCTCGTGGCTCTTCTGGCCCAACTCTTTTGCTTCAGGGGCTTCTTCTGGTCCATAAAAAATCACCGTAAATTTTCAGCTCATTTGGACTCCGGTTGATATTCCTTTTCTGCGAAACTCAAAAACAAGGAAAAAACAGAAACTGGCACTGGGCTCTAGGTTAATAGGTTAGTCCCAAAAATAATATAAAATAGCATATAAATGCATATAAAACATCCAAGATGGATAATATAAGCATGGAACAATCAAAAATTATAGATACGTTGGAGACGTATCAATAGGGGCTTAATATTTCGCCTCCCAACTCATTTATCATAGAGATAATTGTCAACAATAATAAATCATGATCAAATATATTTGACTGGTCATATGTGCCTAGATCTTTCCCCACCACATGATGCTTGCCAACTAGAGAATAATTGAGGTTGAAATGAGAATGCATACTATTGACTCTTGCATAAAAGTAAATACTAAAAAGTAAAAGATAGGCCCTTCGCAGAGGGAAGCAGAGGTTGTCATGCGCTTTTTATTTGGATGCCCAAGTTCTTAATGCAAAGGAACGTCACATTATATTTCCCCTTATGATAGCAACCTTTATTATGCAGTCCGTCGCTTTTATTACTTTGCCATCACAAGTTCGTACAACGCTCAATTTTCCCTTACAATAAAAGATCAAACATATTTAGGAGCAATTTTTATTGCTTTATGCACTGATGACAACTTACTTGAAGGATCTTATTCAATCCATAGGTAGGTATGGTGGACACTCATGGCAAGAAACTGGGTTTAAGGGTTTTTGGATGCACACGTAGTATCTCTACTTAGTACGAATTTTTGGCTAGCAGAAGATCCTAGGCAAACACCACATGTTGGAGGATCCATGACAATATAACTTCTATTCAAATATACACAACCATAACTCATTACATTGTCTTCCTTGTCCAACTTCAACTAATTTGCTCAAGTTTGAAAATAATTAATGGGTATTCACAATCATAGAAGATTTCCAAGATAATATATTTGCATGTGAAAGTTCTCTTCCTTATAGTAATCATTCATGAATTGCTTGTATGACCAATATTTTGTTTGTCAAACTTCAAAAGATTTCACTTTCTAAACCCAATGTGAAGCTACTACTAGGCATGATATGAGCATATAATTTCACCTTCATGATATTCAATTCATTCAACAATTTACCCATAGGATATAAGTGAAGCACAAGAGTAAATGACAAACTACTCCAAAAAGATATAAGTGAAGATCAAGCGAGTAGTTATGTAAATGGGTAGCTATTTGAGGACTCTCTCTTATTTAAAACTTTCAGATCTAAGTATTTTATTAAAACAGCAAGCAAAACAAAATAAAATGACATTCTAAGAAAAGCACAACTCATGTGAAGAAGCAAAAAACTTAGGCTCAACCAAGGCTAACCGATAATTGTTGATGAAGAAAGGTGGGATGCCTACCGGGGCATCCCCAAGCTTAGATGCTTGAGGCTTCTTGGAATATTAACTTGGGATGCCTTGGTCATCCCCAAGCTTGAGCTCTTGTGTCTTCTTCATTCTTCTCATAACACGGTTTCCCTAATTCTTAAAAACTTCATCCACACAAAACTCAACAAGAACTCGTGAGATACGTTAGTATAAATCAATGCAATAACCTTATCATTATCTACTGAAGAAAATCACTAAAATTATTATTCAATATTGCATACTAAATGCCTCTGCATATTTAATACTCCTATCCTCAAATAGAATCATTCAACAAGCAAACATATGCAAACATAACAGCAATCTGTCTAAACAGGACAGTCTGTAAAGAATGCAATATTCTTCATACTTCCCTAACTCCAATAATTCTGAAAAATTACAGAACTGTAGAAAATTTATAAAAGCTTATTTTGCAAAACAATTTAACATTTTATCACATTATGAATTTTCTGGAGAATTATTGCAACAGCGATAAACTTTATGTTTTTGAAACAGCAATTCATATATTTGCAAAATAAGCATGGTGAAGGCTATCCTTGCCACTTTTATTGAAGTAAGAGATGAAAAAAATTATTCTAAATAACATAAAGCAAATCCTAATAAAATAAAATGACTCTCCAAACAAAACTCATATCATGTGACGAATGAAAATAAAGCTGCAAGTGAGGTTACCGATAATGTTGAAGACGAAAGAGGGGATGCCTTCCGGGGCATCCCCAAGCTTAGTTGCTTGGATCTTACTTGAATATTGCCTTGGGGTGCCTTGGGAATCCCCAAGCTTAGGGTCTTGTCACTCCTTATTCTCTTCTCCTCATATCGATATCTCACCCAAAACTTGAAAACTTCAATCACACAAAACTTAACGGAACTTCGTGAGATGGGTTAGTATGATAAAGACAAATCATTCACTTTGGTACTGTCAAATACAAGATTCATAATTGTTCTCAGACAATTCCTACTGTACTCTACAATTTCCACAATTTATATTAAGCAATATAAGCCATATAAACCATAAAACAAGCAAACTATGCATTGAAAACAGAATCTGTCAAAAACAGAACACTATGTAAATATCTGAATTAAGGTCATACTTTTTTAACTCCAAAAATGCTGAAAATTTAGGAAAACTTAGACCATTTGTATAACCAACTACTTTAAAAAATTCAGAGTTTTTCTACGCTCCAGTGAATTTAGAAAATTCTGTTACTGGGCGCAAAAGTTTCTGTTTTTGCACAGAATCAAGTCAACTATCATCCAGACTATCCCAAAGGCTTTACTTGGTACTTTATTGAAATAAAAGCAATAAAACATGATTACTACAGTAAAATAACCATGTGAACACACAAAAACAGTAGGTAAAAGTGTTGGGTTGTCTCCCAACAAGCGCTTTTCTTTAATGCCTTTTAGCTAGGCATGATGAGTTCAATGATGCTCGCACAAAAGATAAGGATTGAAACATAAAGAGAGCATCATGAATCATAAGTTCCTCTCTCATAATAATTTTCAGTAGCATCATGAATAGATTCATCAATATGATCATCACATAAAGCATTCATTTCATGATCCACAAGCATAGAAATTTTATTACTCTCCACATAAGAAAATTTCTTCTCATTCACAATGGTGGGAGTATCATATGAAACTTGAATACTATAAATTGTTTCCACATTAAAAGAGTAATGTTCAGAAAAAGGGTAATTATAACTATGAAAAGTTTTATAAATATAATCATTACCACTTTTTATAACATAAGTATCATCACAATAATCATCATAAGTAGCAACTTTGTTCTCATCATAGATAGGAGGCATGCAATCATCATAGCAAATTTGATCATTCAAAGTAGGGGGACTAAAAAGATCATCTTCATTAAGCATATCACCCCCAAGATTGGGACAAACATTAATTGCAGCAAATAAATTCTCAAACATGTCATTCTCATCAAACATAGCATCCCCAAGCTTGTGGCTTGGCATATCATAAGCATAATTATTCTCATCATTAATAGTATGAATAGCACCAATGGTATAACAATTGCTATCATCATAATTTTCCAAGTTGGTGCCAAAAAGATTTCCAAGATTATAAGAAGTATCATTATCTTCCCAATCATAATCATCACAACAAGCAATAGGCATAACAAAATCATCATCAATAGTGCTCTCGGACATTGTGCCATAAGACATAGAAGCAAAATCATCATCAAGTGCATCATCTTCCACAATTATTTTTGATTCATTTTCATGAGGCACAACAATAATAGGAGCAACATTATTTGGGAGAGATACCTTTTTACCTCTATTCTTTCTTCTTTTCTTCTTCTTCACCACATTATGTGTGGGTTTAATTAATTTTTTCAAGATTCTTATTGATGAGATTGGTTGAATAGGGAGCTCCTCCTCGTCACCTATTTCATCATGAGAGACAATAGGGGGGAAAGTGGAAATCTTTACCCTTTCATTAGTATTCCTTTTATATTCTATTGGTTTTCCCATCTTTCTATAGTTGGCAATATAAGCATTCTCATTGCAATTTACCATGCAAAACATATAGATATTTTTTAGATTAGTTTCAATGTCGTCCGTGAGAATGAATACTTCAAACCAACTATTTTTATGTGTCAATTCTTCACTCCCCAAAAATAGACAAAGCTCATTATAAAGTTCAAGGGTGATCAAGTCATTACAATATTTGGCCATGATTCGATCATGAAAAAGTTTGCATTGGAAATTAAGATGACCATCCTTATTGCAAAGTTCACAGGTAATAGGACAAAGAGAACATAATTTTGTAGCAAATTCATCTATCACTTTGAGCAAAAAATTGGTCCTATCATGCTTATGCTTCTTACAAAATCTATCTTCCCTATAAGGCACGCCTTCACAAAGTCTTTCCACTCCACAAAAATTGACATGCTTATAAGAAACCTTTTTGTCATGACTTGTGCAATCATCATTAGCATTTTGGATATTCAAAGAATTCATACTAACAACATTGCAATCATGCTCATCATTCATGCCAAACATTTTATTGAATTCTTCTTCTATCAATTGAGCACAATTTTCATTTCCATCACTTTCACGAAAGACATGATAAAGATGAATAATATGAGACCACCTCAATTCCATATATTTTTTGTAGTTTTCTTTATAAACGAAACTAGTGATAAAACAAGAAACTAAAATATTCGATTGCAAGATCTAAAGATATACCTTCAAGCACTCACCTCCCCGGCAATGGCGCCAGAAAAGAGCTTGATGTCTACTACACAACTTTATTCTTGTAGGCTCGTGTTGGGCCTCCAAGCGCAAAGTTTTGTAGGACAGTAGCAATTTTCCCTCAAGTGGATGACCTAAGATTTATCAATCCGTGGGAGGTGTAGGATGAAGATGGTCTCTCTCAAACAACCCTGCAACCAAATAGCAAAAAGTCTCTTGTGTCCCCAACACACCCAATACAATGGCAAATTGTATAAGTGCACTAGTTCGGCGAAGAAATGGTGATAAAAGTGTAATATTGATGGTAGAAATATATTTTTATAATCTGAATAAATAAAAACAGCAAAGTAGCAAGTGATAAAACGGAGCACAAACGGTATTGCAATGCTTGGAAATGAGGCCTAGGGTCCGTACTTTTGCTAGTGCAATCTCTCAACAATGCTAATCTAATTGGATCATATAACCATCCCTCAAAGTGCGATGAAGAATCACTCCAAAGTTCTTATCTAGCGGAGAACATAAGAAGAAATTGTTTGTAGCTATTCTTTCCGATCGATCTATCCAAGAGTTCGTACTAAAATAACACCAAGTTATTCTTTCCGATCGATCTATCAAGAGTTCGTACTAAAATAATACCAAGTTATTCTTTTCGATCGATCTATCAAGAGTTCGTACTAGAATAACACCAAAGCAAATTCAGATTCATAATACTCAATCCAACACAAAGAACCTCCAAGAGTCCCCAAGATTTCTACCGGAGAAACAAGGACGAAAACGTGCATCAACCCCTATGCATAGATTACCCCAATGTCACCTCGGGAATCCGCGAGTTGAGTGCCAAAACATAAATCAAGTGAATCAATATAATACCGCATTGTCACCACGGGTATTCATATGCAAGACATATATCAAGTGCTCTCAAATCCATAAAAGTATTCAATCCGATAAAACGAAATCTCAAAGGGAAAACTCAATTCATCACAACAAGATAGAGAGGGGAAAACACCATATGATCCAACTATATTAACAAAGCCCATGATACATCAAGATCGTGACATCTCAAGAACACGAGAGAGAGAGATTAAACACATAGCTATTGGTACAAACCCTCAACCCCGAGGGTGGACTACTCCCTCCTCATCATGGTGGCCGCCGGGATGATGAAGATGGCCACCGGTGATGATTTCCCCCTCCGTCAGAGTGCCGAAATGGGGTCTAGATTAGTTTTTCGTGGCTACAGAGGCTTGCGGCGGCGGAACTTCTGATCTAGGGTTACCCCGAGGGTTTTTGGAATATTTGGGAATTTATAGGGCGAAGAGGCGGTGCAGGAGGCCACTGAGGTGGGCACAACCCACCTGGGCGCGCCTGGGCCCCTACGCGCGTCCTGGTGGGTTGTGCTCTCCTCAGAGCTCCCCTCTTGTACTTCTTTGGCCCACCGGGTGTCTTCTGGTCCAGAAAAAATCTCCAAAAAGTTTCGCTGCGTTTGGACTCTGTTTGGTATTGATTTTCTGCGATGTAAAAAACAAGCAAAAAACAGCAACTGGCACTGGGCACTATGTCAATAGGTTAGTCCCAAAAAATGATATAAAGTTGCTATAAAATGATTGTAAAACATCTAAGAATTATAATATAACAGCATGAATACTTCATAAATTAGAGATACGTTGGAGACGTATCACCCTACTCCTCGCATTGATATTGATTGATGGGCATCCCCATAGCCTGTTGATCCACCGAGTTGATGCGAGACGTTCTTCCTTTTTGACTTCCCTTATAGGTCTCTACCACCGCATTCTATTCCACCTATAGTGATATATCCATGCCTCACGCTCATGTATTGCGTGGGGTTGAAAATGTTGAAGCACGTTAAAAGTACGATCCAATTGCCTGATTTGACACCAGGGTATATTTATGCGGTAAGGCGGAGTCATGCCATGCTAACATGATAAAATGAGTGGGGATAACATTCATTAAGGATCGTATATTTTGAAAAAGAAATGATTATGTTTCTTATATTCATGTATATTATTATGTTGATATTGTTATTTCATCGTTTCTCAATGATCATACCATAAAGAGATTACATGATACACATGTTAGGTAGCATTCAACATCAAAAATTCTATTTTTATCATTTACCTACTCGAGGACGAGCATGAATTAAGCTTGGGGATGCTGATACGTCTCCAACGTATCTATAATTTTTTATTGTTTCATGCTATTAGATTATCAATATTGGATAATTTATATGCATTTATATGCTATTTTATATCATTTTTGGGAACTAACCTATTAACCTAGTGCCTTGTGCCACTTGTTGTTTTCTGCTTGTTTTTGGTTTTCCAGAAAATCATTACCAAATGGAGTCCAAATGCTACAAAACTTTTTGATGATTTTTTCTGGACAAAAGAGACCCTGAAAGCTTCGGGAGGAGACTAGATGCGAAGCGAGGAGACGTCAATGTAATAGGGTGCGCCCTGTTACCTTGTGGGCCCCATGTGGCTCCGTCTGACCTAATTCCACTTCAATAAATTCTCAAATATTGGGAAACCAACAGAGAGCCACCTCAAACACTTTTTCCACCGCCATAAGCTTCTGTTCTTCCGTGATCCCCTCTTGAGGCCTTTTCCGGTACTCTGCCGATGGGGGAATCGATCCTGGAGGGCTTCTACATCATCCTTGCTGCCTTCTGATGATGCGTGAGTAGTTCATCATAGACCTACGGATCCATAGCTAGTAGCTAGATGGCTTCTTCTCTCTCTTTGATCTTCAAAACAATGTTCTCCTCGATCTTCTTGGAGTTCTATCTAATGTAATCTTCTTTTGTGGTGTGTTTGTTAGAATCTAATGAATTATGGGTTTATGATCAGATTATTCATTGAAAGTAATTGAGTCTTTTCTGAACTTTATTATGCATGATTATGATACCTTTGTATTTCTCTCCGATCTATCTGTTTGGTTTGGCCAACTAGAAGAATTTATCTTCAGTGAGGGAGGTGCTTTGTAATGGGTTCAATCTTGTGGTGTCCTCACCCAGTTATATAAGAGGTAGCGAGGACATATTGTGTTGTTGCCATTAAGGATAAAACGATGGGGTTTATTCATATTGTTTGAGTTTACTTTGTCTATATCATGTCATCTTGCTTAAAGCGTTACTCTATTTGTCATGAACTTAATACCATAGATGCATGCTGGATATCGGTTGATTGGTCGAGTAATAGCAGTAGATGCATGCAGGAGTCGGTCTACTTGTTACGGACGTGCTGCCTATATCTGTGATCATTGCCATGAATACGTCATAACTATGCGCTTTTCTATCAATTGCCCAACAGTAATTTGTTTACCCACTGCCAGTGTCAAAACCGGCAGACCTCGGGGTAGGGGGTACCAAGTTGTGGATCACGGATCGGTTGTAACAGGAATGAAGGAGGTAGGTGTTTACCCAGGTTCGGGCCCTCTCGAAGAGGTAATACCCTACGTCCTGCTTTGATTGTATTGATGATGATGTATCGAGTACAAGTTTGATCTACGTCGAGATCGTAAAGAGAGATCTAACTCTAGGGCTACTTGAATGTAATTGTGATTGGTTTCCCTCGACGGGCTAAACCCCCTGACTTATATACACACCAGGTAGGGCATCTAGGGTTACATGGTCAGTATCCAGGGATGTGCATGGAGGCGGCAGGAGATGTCTTGGAGTATACGCTAAGTCTTCAGTCGATGCAGTCTTCATCATGCCCAGACACGTAGCTTCCGGAGTCCTCCTTAATGAGAATGAGGGCCTACAGGCCCATCCCAAGGACTATTGGCCGACAAGGTTGGTCCGCCTAGTCTAGGACACCGTCAGTAGCCCCCAAACTGGTCTTCTACATCGAGGACGACCTCCTCGATTTTAACAACTTCGGATCCGAAGTCCTTGGCTCGAGAGACAAGTTCCCCCCTTTTTGATAATTCGAGATACTTTCCTTTATTTAAAGACACTAGGGACCACTCCATGAAGGAATTGCGTCCCTTGACCAGGACCTGACCGAACTCGCCCCACGTCCGAAGACATGAGATTACTTAGCCTTGAAGGCCTGTCGTGTCGGAGTGAATAGTACTCCTAGCCTAACAACTTTATCGAAGCGGCACCGCCCATGACTAGGCGGGCAGTTACTGTTCACCCAAATCGTGACCCAAGGCAATCCTCTTATTGGCACATCCCATCAAAATGGAGACCGTGCCCATTTTCTAAGAGATATCATTAAGATTTTGTTTCTCCCTATACGCATAACGACATCTTTTTATGGGTAATCGTGATTTCAACGGTGCGGCCGGAGGAACTCTTGGCCTTTTATCAGCCTATATGAGAGCAAAGGGATAGCGACCGGAAAAGTACGCTCTCCTCCCTCCTTGCCTACTACATCTCGAGCTCCAGTGCCCAGATCCAATCCAAAACTCATTTCGCTCCCGCAGCACTCCTCCACCTCCATCCCCAGCAATGGCAGATGCCAACCTGAAGGGACATCGGGCTGGCTCCTCCATCACAAAGTGCACTATCTTGGAGTTGCGCAGCGCGTGGTATATCCCTACTGAGGTCAATGCCCGAGTGCCGGATCCGAACCAGCGAGTACCCGCTCCCAATCCTGGGGAGAGGGTTGTCTTTGTCCACCACCTCATCAGAGGTTTGGGATTCCCGTTGCACCCTTTCGTGTGCGGGATCATGTTCTTCTACGGGCTAGATTTCCATCATCTAGCCCCGAACTCGATCCTCCACCTTACCTCCTTCATCACCGTGTGCGAGGCATTCCTCTGCATCGAGCCGCACTTCGGATTGTGGCTGAAGATCTTCGGCATCAAGCCAAAATCTAGCGGCTCTGAACTTGCAGAGTGCGGGGGCGCGATGATTAGCAAGAACTAGAAGGTGGGCTGGTTCAAAGGCACCTTCATAGAGACCATCAAGGAGTGGCAGCGAGAGTGGTTTTATATCATAGAGTCACTCACGGCTGGCTAGGCGGAGGTTCTGGCGTTCTCGGCGGGACCTCCGAAGAAGCTTGTGTCCTAGAAGAAGAAGGGCATGGACTAGGGGAACCCAGAGGAGGTGAAGATGCTGTTCCAGAAGATCCAGTTCTAGACAGACAAGAAGAACCTCCAGCTGGTGGACGTGGTCAATGTCATGCTTCACCGCCGTGTCCTGCCGCTTCAATTTCGGGCCACCCCGATGTGGGCGCGTAAGCCCGAGGACGTGGTGCCCATCCACCACTTATTCCGCTCCACACCAGTCGGGATGTGGGCATTGCTGTTCAAGCCGTCCGAGAACAAGTTTCCTCTAGAAGGCAGTGACCTCGGATTTGAAGTCGGCCATGACGCCCCCGAGGTGAATTTTTTTAATACACAGATTTACTTTCCGTGCTTCTCCGGGCCTCATAAATTTTGGCTGACTAGTCAACCATATATTTGCATAAGTGGATCCCCAAGGTAGAGCGAATGCTGTGCCTGACGCCACTGCCCAAGGGGGAAATGACTCCCCTACTCATGTCCCTCTTGATCGAGGAGCCGCATGTGGTTATCCCTAAGGAGTCGGAACCTCCGAAGGGCAGGGCGGGCCTCAGAGCATGGGAGACCTAGGTCACCCGATCGAAGGAGACCCACACCTCCTCCACCCACGAGGACGATGCGGAGGAGGACACAGGGGAGGGGAACCCTTCCCTCAAGGGGAAGAGGGCGGCATCCAAGGGCGCCGAGGAGGAAACGCGGCCAAAAGGCCTGAAGAGGCCGCGCAAGGCTTCCGCCAATCCTGCCAGCAATGTTGCTCCGCCGAAGAAGGCTAACTTCTCCGACGAGTCAGACGAGTGATGACCCACAAGTATAGGGGATCAATCGTAGTCCTTTCGATAAGTAAGAGTGTCAAACCCAACGAGGAGCAGAAGGAAATGACAAGCGGTTTTCAACAAGGTATTTTCTGCAAGCACTAAAATTATCGGTAACGACTAGTTCGATAGCAAGATAATTTGTAACGAGCAATAGATAGTAACGGTAACAAAAGTGCAGCAAGGTAGCCCAATCCTCTTTGTAGCAAAGTACAGGCCAGAACGGTCTCTTATAATAAGAAAAGCGTTCTTGAGGACACACGGGAATTTCATCTAGTCACTTTCATCATGTTTGTTTGATTCGCGTTCGCTACTTTGATAATTTGATATGTGGGTGGACCAGTTCTTGGGTGTTGTTCTTAGTTGAACAAGCCTCCCACTTATGATTAACCCCTCTCACAAGCAGCCGCAACTACGAAAGAAGAATTAAGATAAATCTAACAATAGCATTAAACATATGGATCCAAATCGACCCCTCACGGAATAGCGCATAAATTAGGGTTTAAGCTTCTGTCACTCTAGCAACCCATCATCTAATAACTATGCCACAATGCATTCCCTTAGGCCCAAAGATGGTGAAGTGTCATCTAGTCGACGTTCACATGACACCACTAAGAGAATCAGCAACATACATATCATCAAAATATCAAACAAATACCAAATTCACATGATTACTTATGACAAGACTTCCCCCATGTCCTCACGAACAAAAGTAACTACTCATGATTCATGTTCATGTTCATGTTCAGGATCAGAGGGGTATTGAATAGCATAATGGATCTGAACATATAATCTTCCACCAAATAAACCAACTAGCATCAACTACAAGATGTAATCAACACTACTAGCAACCCACATGTACCAATCTGAGGTTTTAATACAAAGATTGAATACAAGAGATGAACTAGGGTTTGAGATGAGATGGTGCTGGTGAAGATGTTGATGAAGATTGGTCCTCCCATGATGAGAGGGTTGTTGGTGATGCCGATGGCTTCGATTTCCCCCACCCGGAGGGAAGTATCCCCGGCGGAATCGCTCCGCTGGAGAGCAAAAGTGCTCCTGCCCAAGTTCCACCTCGAGACGGCGGTGCTCCGTCCCGAAAGTCCTCTCCTTATTTTTTCTAGGGAAAATGGGCTTATATACCAGAAGATGGGCACCGGAGGCTGGCCAGGGGCCCCATGAGCCACCAGGGCGCGCCCAGGCGGGTGAGCGCGCCCTGGTGCTGGGCACCTGGGTGGCCACCTGTGCTATTTCTTTCTTCTAGTATTTTTTATTTATTACAAAACGATTCTCCGTGAAATTTTAGCTCATTTGGAGATGTGCGGAATAGGTATCTCTGAAATAACTTTTTCAGGCCCAGAATTCCAGCTGCCGGCAATGTCCCTCTTTATGTAAATCTTGCAAATTAAGAGAGAAAAGGCATTAGAATGGTACTACAAATTCTTATATTGCCAAAAACATTATAAATAACATTAGGAAATCATGATGCAAAATGGACGTATCAACTCCCCCAAGCTTAGACCTCGCTTGTCCTCAAGCGAAAGCCGATATCGATAATCATGACCACATGCTTAGAGAGAGACATGTCGATAAATACAAAATACGAACATAGTAGCATCATGACTAGTATAATAGCAGCAATATATTATCATCATAAAACTTCTCATGAGCAAGTAACAATTCATCACAACAACGAAGTATAAAGCATAAACTTTCTTGAAAACTAACAAACTCTATTTTTAGTCAACAATGCAATTGCAATTCATCATATTTTCAGGAAGAGTCTCATGTAGGAGCTTTTGTTTAGCAAGTCCACATACTCAACCATCATTTAGTCTTCTATGATTGCTAACACTCACGACATATATATGGATCAAAAGTTTCAGCTAGACACATAGAAAGATAGGGGCTTATAATTTTGCCTCCCAACTCATTTACCTTGAGGGTAATGTCAACAATAATAACTCATGATCACTCATATTGAACTGGATATATATGCCTAGATCTTTCCCCACCACATGATGCTTGAAAAAGAGAAAAATAAAAAAGGAATAGAGGAGAACATTATTGACTCTTGCATGAAAACTAAATACATAAAAGTAAAAGATAGGCCCTTCGCAGAGGGAAGCAGAGGTTGTCATGCGCCTTTTTGTTTTTAGATGTGCAAGCTCTTAATGCAAAGGAACGTCACTTTATAATTCACCTTGTGATAGCAACCTTTATTATGCAGTCCATCGCTTTTATTTCTTTACCATCACAAGATCGTACAAAGCTTATTTTCCTTTACAATAAAAGATCGTACATATTTAGAAGGAATTTTTATTGCCTTTTGCACCGATGACAACTTACTTGAAGGACATTATTCAATCCATAGGTAGGTATAGTGGACTCTTATGACATGAAACTGGGTTTAAGGGTTTTTGGATGCACAAGTAGTATCTCTACTTGGTGCGGATTTTTGGCTAGCACAGATATTGTGCAAGCACCACATGTTGGAGGATCTATGAGAATATAACTTCTATGTGAATAAAAGCAAACATAACTCATTACGTTGTCTTCCTTGTCCAATGTCAACAATTTGACATAAACACTTAATTGGGGCTCACAATCATAAAAGATGTCCAAGATAGTATATTTATATGTGAATCTTCTCTTCCCTTATTAATTCTTTCATGAATTGCATCATTGACCAATGCTATGTTTGTTAACTTTCAATAAATTTTACCACTTACACTTTTGTTTATGTGATGTCATTACTTCCCATGAGATTAGCATATGATCTTTTCCATTATTTTCATTGCTAAGGTTGAAACATAAAAGTAAAGAAGCAAAAACTCAAACTACTCTTTATTATATAACTCTCAACTCGATTACATAGATAGATAGATAAGGAAACTAGCACTCTAAAATAGATCATATAAGCTTTTATTCAACTAAATCACGAAATAGCTAAAGATCAAACTAAAAATAGGTAAATATGATAAAAGTGATGGTGATACTATACCAGGGAACCTCCCCCAAGCTTGGCACAAGCCAAATGGAGTGCCCATACCCGTGTACTCAAGTTTCTTTCTTCAGCGATGATGGTGGTGATGAACTAGTGGGCTTGTCTTTCAGCTTTCGCTTGAGAACATAGTTTTCTTCCTTCAGCTTGCTAATCTCTTGCTCAAGCTCCACTATCCTCTCACATAACATGTTCTTGTTTTCCTGTAGAAGACAAAGGAATAAATTGAGTCTTAGATTTGTTTACTATGTTTGGGAGACCCGACTTCTTGAATTCCACATGCATATCCCCTGGTTGAGGTAGAGGGACATCATCTTCATCCGAACCCGTGTCCTCCATTCCCCTTAAATCGATGTCTCGCTCTTCCTCCGTGGACCATCCATAGGGATCTATATCACCATTGATCCTTGGATTTGCAACATAGTGTGATACGAAGCTCTCTCCATCTGAGTCTTGAGACGACATACTTTCGGATCTATCAGAAAAATAGCACGGAACAAGAACAGAGCATATTTCTGCGATACGGTGGTCAAAATGCCCGAGAGTATATATAAAGAATTTTCATCTTGCAAATCAAGTACTCCAGAGGAAAACGGAGTCAGGAAGGCTCACGAGGGGCCCACAAGCCACCAGGGCGCGCCCTGGGGGGTGGGCGCGTCTTGGTGCCTCGTGTGCACCTCGTGGGTCCCCTCGGCTGTTTCTTATTTTTGTAATTTTTATAATTTTCCAAAACTGTCAGAAAGTATTTTTATGGAATTTTTGGAGTTGGTTTACTTACCATATCATGTACCCCTTCCTTTTCAGGGTTCTGGAGTGTTCTGGAAGGTCTCTCTTCTGTATTCCTCCGATGTCATTGTTTGAATAATGTTAATTTCAACATTAATAGGTGTACCTAAGATATAATGCTTAATTCTTTGCCATTGACCACCTTCGGATTGGTGCCTTCGGCGTTATTGATCTTAATGGCTCTAGAAGGATAAACTTCCTCGATGTTATACGGTCCTTCCCATTTAGAGAGAAGTTTTCCTGCAAAAAATCTAAAATGAGAATTGTACAATAGAACATACTCACCCACTTTGAATTCCCGTTTTTGAATTCTTTTATCATGCCATCTTTTAACTTTTTATTTAAACAATTTGGCATTTTCATAAGCTTGGGTTCTCCATTCATCTAGCGAGCTAATACCAAATAACCTCTTTTCACTGACAAGTTTAAAATCATAATTAAGTTCCTTGATTGCCCAATATGCTTTATGTTCTAACTCAAGAGGTAAATGACATGTTTTTCCATAGACCTTTTTATACGGAGACATACCCATATGGTTCTTATAAGAGGTTCTATAAGCCCATAATGAATCATCAAGTTTCTTAGACCAATTCTTTCTAGATCTATTAACGGTCTTTTACAAAATTAACTTTATTTCCCTACTGCTCAATTCAACTTGACCACTAGATTGAGGGTGATAGGGGGATGCAATTCTATGATTGACATCATATTTAGCAAGCAGTTTACGGAAAGCACCATGAATGAAATGTGAACCACCATCAGTCATTAAATATCCAGGGACTCCAAACCTCGGGAAAATAACTTCCTTAAGCATTTTATTAGAAGTGTTATGATCAACACTACTAGTTAGAATAGCTTCTACCACTTAGTAACATAATCAACAAAAACTAAAATATGTGTATACCCATTAGAGGATGGAAAAGCTCCCATATAATCAAATCCCCAAACATCAAATGGTTCAATGACAAGTGAATAATTCATAGGCATTTCCTGACGTCTAAAAATATTACCAATTCTTTGACATTCATCACAAGATAAGACAAACTTATGAGCATCCTTGAAAAGAGTAGGCCAGTAAAAACCAGATTGTAATACCTTATGTGCTGTTATATCTCCAACGTGGTGTCCTCCATAAGCCTCGGAATGATACTTCCGTAGGATTTGTTTCTGTTCATGATCACATATACAATGCCTAATAATACCATCTACTCCTTCTTTATAAAGATGTGGGTCATCCCATGTCGCGGGAAACCACGGCCACCTATGGGGCTATGAGCCCCTTTTGGTTCGGCGGGGGGATGGGCACGTTGCACAAAGAGCGGAGAAGCGTCGCGCAGCACGGCAGAGATCACACGGGCAGTCTTTACCCAGTTCGGGCCGCCGTGAGGCGTAAAACCCTACTCCTGCTTTGGTGGATTGATGGTGGATAATGGTGGTGAATGTAGCACACTCGCCCGGCAAGGTCGCTTTGGGGGCGAGAGTGTCTACGCGCGTATGGATATGCGAGGGTCCAAACGACCAACCTCTTCTACGGTCGCCATAGGCCTCCTTTTATAGATTAAGGGGTCACCACAATGGCAAATCAACCTTTGCGTACTGATTAGATAGCTAACAGTGCTATCATACCTAACTCTGCAGGCTGACAGAGCGCATTAAATGCGCCACTCAGTGTCACATCACAGCTCGCCCGGCAGGTCCTGCCGGGCTGTTTTGCCAGCTTTGCGCATGCTCATTTGACACGTCTCAGGACGGGTGTCATATGGAGGTGTTTGCTGTAGGAAGTGGCTGCCATGTGGCAAAAAGCAGCCACTTAGTCAACTTGGAGCTCGACACCGCTCTGATTAATGACTTGTGTCGCTTGTGAGGTGGAGCGGTGGAGTGGCTTGCCTCCACCAGCCCCGGCAGGCTTGCCGGGACAATCTAGAGCTTGCTTCCGGGGTAAAACCCAACCCTGCCCGGCAAGGTAGGTCCTTCCTTTAGTGATGCCTTGTTCCTCTGGCTCACCTTGGCCTTCTTGACTTGCACTTGGATCCTTCAAAGGAATTGATCCTCCTTGTTTGGTATGATCTTGGTATTGTAATCTTGTCTCTGGCCTGTGCACAGTCCGTGCAATGGACCCAGGGTTTGTTGCACCGACTTCCCAGAAGTAATGTCTTAAATCAAAGAAGAATTTTTTTCTTTTGCTGGTATGTGAAACTAGGTGGTATAAATTTAGCAACGATGTAATTAGCATAGTCTGCATACCAAGGAGTATTACGAGAAGCATTTATGACAGTTAGTTGCCCATCAGGAAAACTATCATCAATAGGTAGTGAGTCATCATGAATATTTTCCAACCTAGACAAGTTATCAGCTACGGGATTCTCAGCTCCCTTCCTATCAATAATATGCAAGTCAAATTCTTGTAGCAATAGAACCCACCTAATGAGTCTAGGTTTGGCATCTTTCTTTTCCATAAGGTATTTAATAGAAGCATGATCAGTGCGAACAATTACTTTAGAATCAACTATGTAAGATCTGAATTTATCACATGCAAACACAACTGCTAGAAATTCTTTCTCAGTAGTACCATAATTTCTTTGAGCACTGTCTAGAGTTTTACTAGCATAATGGATAACATTTAATTTCTTATCAACTCTTTCTCCTAGAACAGCACCAACAACAAAATCAATAGCATCCCACATAATTTTAAATGGTAAGTTCCAATCAGGTGGTTGAATAATCGCCGCAGAAGTTAGGGATTTCTTAATTGTTTCAGAGGCTTCTACACAATCATCATCAAAAACAAATGGAACATCCTTTTTGCATGAGATTAGTAAGAGGCCTAGAATTTTTAGAGAAGTCTTTAATGAACCTCCTATATAAACCAGCATGACCAAGGAAACTTCTTATACCTTTAATATCTTTAGGAGATGGCATTTTCTCAATTGCATCAACTTTAGCTTTATCTACTTCAATACCTCGTTCAAAAATTTAATGCCCCAAGACAACACCTTCATTCACCATAAAGTGGCACTTCTCCCAATTCAAGACAAGATTAGTTTGTTCACATCTCTGCAAAACTTGATCAAGGTTGCTTAAGCAATCATCAAAATAAGTTCTGTAAATGGAAAAATCATCCATGAAAACCTCAACAATCTTTTCACAAAAGTCAGATAATATAGCAGTCATACATCTTTGAAAGGTAGCCAGTGCATTACATAAACCAAAAGGCGTACGTCTATAAGCATAAGTTCCAAAAGTACAAGTAAAAGTAGTTTTCTCTTGGTCCGCTTGTGATACAGGTATTTGAGAGACACCAGAATATCCATCAAGAAAGCAAAAGTGTGTGTGCTTAGATAGTCTTTCTAACATTTGATTAATAAAAGGCAAGGGGTAATGATCTTTTCTAGTAGTTTTGTTTAATTTTCTAAAATCAATTACCATCCTATAACCAGTTACAATTCTGTGTGGAATGAGCTAATTTTTATCATTAGGAACAACACTAATACCTCCTTTCTTAGGGACACAACGAACATGACTTACCCATCTATTATCAGCTATGGGATAAATTATACCTGCTTCCAGAAGCTTTAATATTTCAGTTCTTACCACCTCCTCCTTCTTAGGATTTAACCATCATTGATGATCGACAACTGGTTTAGCATCAGGCTCCATATTAATCTTGTGCTGACATAGAGTGGGACTAATGCCCTTAATATCATCAAGAGTATATCCAATAGCAGTACTGTGCTTCCTCGGAGTTTTTAGTAATCTTTTTTCTTCATGCTCTATAAGGTTAGCACTAATAATAACAGGATATATCTTCTTTTCATCAAGATAAGCATATTTCAATGTGTCAGGCAATTGTTTCAATTCAAACACAGGGTCACCCTTAGATGGAGGAGGGCTCCCCAGAGTTTTAACAGGCAAGTTATGTTTCAGGATAGGTGGTTGATCAAAGAACACCTTATCTATTTCATTTCTTTCATTCATGTGCATATCATTTTCATGGTCTAGCAAATATTGTTCCAATGGATCAGTAGAGGTACGGCAATAGAAGCTAGAGCCAATAATTTCATCTTTACTAGGTAATTCTTTATCATGAGGTTGTCTACGAAACTTAGAGAAATTAAACTCATGAGATATATCACCAAGTTAACACTGACAATTTCTTTAGCGCAATCAGTCTTAGCATTAACAGTGTTCAAGAAAGGTCTACCAAATATAATGGGGCAAAAATCATATTGTGGAGAACCGAGGACTAGAAAATTAGTAGGGTATATTATTTTTCCAGACAAGACTTCAACATCTCTAACAACCCCAAGCGGCGTAATAGTATCTCTATTCGCAAGCTTAATAGTAACATGAATGTCCTCTATCTCAACAGGTGAAATATCATTCATAATTTCTTGATGTAAGGTAAACAGAATAGCACTCACACTAGCACCCAAATCACATAATCCATGATAACAATGATCTCCTATTTTAACAGAGACAACGGGCATGCCAACAATAGGTTTATTTTTTTCTTTAGTATCGGGTTTAGCAATTCTAGTAGCTTCATCACAGAAGTAAATAACATGCCCATCAACATTATAGACAAAGAGATCCTTAACCATAGCAACATTAGGTTCAACTTTAATTTGTTCAGAGGGTTTAGGTGCTCTAATATTACTCTTGTTAACCACAGTTGAAACTTTAGCATGTTCCTTAATCCTAACAGGAAAAGGCGGTTTTTCAATATAAGCAGTAGGTACAACTGGATCAACATTGTAAATGATAGTTTCTTCTTAAACTATAACAGGTTCCTCAATCTTTTCTTTAACAGGGGGATGATATTTAAACCACTTCTCCTTAGGGAGGTCAACATGATTAGCAAATGATTCACAGAAGGAGGCTACTATTTCAGAGTCAAGCCCATATTTAGTGATAAACTTATGAAAAGCATCGGTATCCATAAAAGATTTAACACAATCAAACCTAAGTGTTATACCTGACTCTTTACCTTTGTGAGTTCCCAATCTTCAGAGTTGCGTTTAATTCTTTCCAGAAGATCCCATTTGAATTCAATAGTTTTCTTCATAAAGGAACCAGTTAAAGAAGAATCGAGCATGGTTTGATCATCATGAGATAGCCGTGCATAAAAATTTTGTAAGATAATTTCCCTTGTAAGCTCATGGTTGGGGCATGTATACATCATGTACTTAAGCCTCCCCCAAGCTTGAGCGATGCTTTCTCCTTCACGAGGACAAAATATATATATATAATTCCGATCACGATGAACCAGATGCATAGGATAAAACTTTTGATGAAATTCCAATTTTTGTCAACCGATTCCAATGCCAAGATCCAATATCATCACATAGCCTATACCATGTCAATGCCTTTCCCTTCAAAGATAAAGGGAAGACCTTCTTCTTAACTTCATCTCTGGATAAACCTGCAAGCTTAAATAATCCACAAACTTCATCCACATAGATTAGGTGCATATCAGGATGTAGTGTTCCATCTCCTACATAAGGATTAGCTAGCAGTTTCTCTATCATACCCGAAGGAATCTCATAATAAATATTTTCAGTAGGTGCAGTAGGCTGAGGAGAAAGTCTTTATGCTTCCAGTCGAGGTGAAGATACCCCAAACAAACCCCTCAAAGGATTGTTTTCCATAGTAACAAGTGAAAGTAAATTTCAGCACGTAAAATAAATGTTTCCTTACCAAATTCCACTTACCAAAAGAACTTCACTCCCTGGCAACGGCGCCAGAAAAGAGCCTTGATGACCCACAAGTATATGGAATCATTCATAGTCCTTTTGATAAGTAAGAGTGTCAAACCCAATGAGGAATAGAAGGAAATGACAAGCGGTTTTCAGCAAGGTATTTTCTGCAAGCACTGAAATTATCGGTAGCGAGTAGTTTGACAGCAAGATAATTTGTAAAGAGCAATATATAGTAATGGTAACAAAAGTGCAGCAAGGTAGCCCAATCCTTTTTGTAGCAAAGGACAGGCCGGAATGGTCTCTTATAATAAGCAAAGCGTTCTTAAGGACACACGGGAATTTCATATAGTCACTTTCATCAGGTTTGTTTGATTCGCGTTCGCTACTTTGATAATTTGATATGTGGGTGGACCGGTGCTTGGGTGTTGTTCTTACTTGAACAAGCCTCCCACTTATGATTAACCCCTCTCACAAGCATCCGCAACTATGAAAGAAGAATTAAGATAATCTAACCATAGCATTAAACATATGGATCCAAATCAGCCCCTTACGGAATAGCGCATAAACTATGGTTTAAGCTTCTGTCACTCTAGCAACCCATCATCTAATAACTACTCCACAATGCATTCCCTTAGGCCCAAAGATGGTGAAGTGCCATGTAGTCGATGTTCACATGACACCACTAAGAGAATCAACAACATACATATCATCAAAATATCAAACGAATACCAAATTCACATGATTACTTATGAGAAGACTTCTCCCATGTCCTCAAGAACAAAAGTAACTACTCATGAATCATGTTCATGTTCAAGATCAGAGGGGTATTGAATAGCATAATGGATCTGAACATATAATCTTCCACCAAATAAACCAACTAGCATCAACTACAAGATGTAATCAACACTACTAGGAACCCACAGGTACCAATATGAGGTTTTGATACAAAGATTGAATTCAAGAGATGAACTAGGGTTTGAGATGAGATGGTGCTGGTGAAGATGTTGATGAAGATTGGTCCTCCCACGATCGATGAGAGGGTTGTTGGTGATGCCGATGGCTTCGATTTCCCCTCCCAGAGGGAAGTATCCCTGGCGGAATCGCTCCGCCGGTGAGGAAAAGTGCTCCTGCCCAAGTTCCGCCTCGAGACGGTGGCACTCTATCCTAAAAGTCCTATCCTTATTTTTTCTAGGGCAAATGGGCTTATATACCAGAAGATGGGCACCGGAGACTGGCCAGGGGCCCCACGAGCCACCAGGGCGCGCCCGGGGGGTGGGCGCGCTTGGTGCCTCGTGGGCACCTGGGTGGCCCCCTCTGCTATTTCTTTATTCCAATATTTTTTTATTTATTCCAAAACAATTATTCGTGAAATTTTAGCTCATTTGGAGATGTGAAGAATAGGTATCTCTGACATAGCTTTTTCAGGCCCAGAATTCCAGCTGCAGGCAATCTCCCTCTTTATGTAAATCTTGCAAATTAAGAGAGAAAAGGCACTAGAATGGTACTACAAAGTCTTACATTGGCCAAAAACATTATAAATAATAGTAGGAAATCATGATGCAAAATGGACGTATCAACGAGGACCTCCTCGAGCTAGGGATGGAGAAGCCAGCTCACAGAAGGTACGTAATTGTAACCAGACTTAGATTTTGAAAGCCCGTTCATTAAATGGAACTTATAAGGGCAATCTTGTAGTCCGCCCATGGTACGCCTTAGTGGCGACACCTCGGACGGGCTACCCCCGGTGAACAGCGGGACGACCAAGCCCGTCAGGACCCCTCCAGCTCTCAAGGGGCTAGGGAAGCATCATCCGGTCTGCCCCCCCCCCCCAGTCATTAGGACGAGGGCCGAGATACCGGTCGTCATGGCCGAGGTTGACACCTCGGCCAAACAGGGCCAAGGGGAGGTAGTCCCCGAGGTCCTCAAGGAAGGGCTAGGCCAGACAGCGGCCCTGCCTACACCACCTACGGCGCTAGCACCACAGCCGGAGTCCCTCCTTCCCAGCACCTCGGTGTTGGGTTCAGAGGTTGTGTTACCCTCGCATCCTGCCCCAGGGCAGGCTACCGTGGGATGGGCCAAGGAGATGGAGGTGGCCTTGATGGGCTCCTCCATCGCAAAAGAGCACCGTACCCTGATCGGCACGGTGCTGCATGGCTTTCGGTACGCAGAGGTCATGATGTCTACTACACTACTTATTCTTGTAGACTCGTGTTGGGCCTCAAAGCGCAAAGTTTTGTAGGACAGTAGCAATTTTCCCTCAAGTGAATGACCTAAGGTTTATCAATTCTGTTGGTGCAATAATTTTCCTCCTTATGTTTTGGAGTTTGTTGACATAAACAGTATGGGACTTATGTGGTTTGCTAGTGCACACATAGTAACAGGTCCCTGGAATCAAGAGGAGTTTGATTCAAATGACGAAGATAATCCCCTGCGTGGTAGTGAAGGTTATCACCGAAGATTATGATAACAAGAGTGACCCCTCAAAAATTGCTGACGCGAAGCAATTGGTTCGGTGCTCGTCCGAAGGAAGTGACTGCGACCGAGAAGATTGAAGACGAAGTGAAGACGTAGCATTTATTTTGTTGTTTCTCTTCTCTTTATTGAGTCACAGGACCACCGTACTACTAAGAGGGGTGTAGCATTCGAAGCTTTGATTCTCTGATGCTAAACCCAAATCCTATGAAAGTTGCGAGAGAAATTTCTTTGTCTTCCGAGCAAATACTTGCCAGCAAGAGACTGTGATCTTCTTCGCTGCGAGAGATTTGTCTCTGACCGAGGTGTTAGCATTACTAGGACCTCAAGTAATGTTACCGTTGCTCTTGAAATCCGGCCATTGAGAACATGTTGGTTGGCCATTGGCTGGACCGCATGTCCAAAATGGTCATTTCCCACCAGGGAAGGCTGCGGCTATAAATAGCCACCCCGCACCGGCTTTGTAAGCTGGCTGCTCCATTTGATTGTGAGAAGATTGTTGAGCAATCCCCTCTCCTGGGTGATTTGAGTTTAAAATCCACCAAGAGAAAACCCCTAGAGCTGAAAAATTAGATAGTGGTTCAGCATCACTCGAATCTAAGTCCAGTACGCTCCGCCTATTACTCTTGAGAGCTGCAAACTCTCTAGACGGTTAGGTGTCAATCTCTTCAGAGACCAAGAGTAATTGTGGTTCTCGAAGAAGAAGTCTGTAAAGGTTCAGAGATCTCCTTAAGTATCTACCACGAGTTATCGACATTGGCTGACGAACCAATTGTCGAGGAGAATAGGGCGAAGAGAGTTTATCTTCTGTGTTAAATCACAACCCCTCCAACCAGACGTAGTCCTTGTGCAGAAGTACGAACTGGTCGAACAATTCCTTGTCGCCAGCGAGCATCACTAGTTACCTCTGCTCCTCCACTTCACTTTCGTACTGTCTCAATCATGTGATTTGCCTCGATGCATGCTTTAGTTTCCATTCGTTAGTTTGTATTCGCTCACTGTACTCTGTTTTTGTTCGCTCCGCTGTTGGGTTCCGAGAGTTTTTTTATTTCTGAAAGAAATTTTAAAACTCCCATTCACCCCCCCCCCCTCTGGTAGACATACTTCGTTCCTACAATTGGTATTAGAGCAAGGTACTCCTTGAGTCTGCTCATTTTGGTCTAACCACCTTGGAGTTTAAGTATGTCTTCAGTGAGCTACAAGTCGCATCTCAAGATTCCCATCTTCGATGGGATGGACTATCCCTTCTGGAAAGAGAAGATGAAGATCCGTCTCCGAGCTATTGATGATGATATGTGGAACATGGTGTAGAATGGAGTCTGGGTTTGAAGTACCCCAGGTTCCCACTGACCGCGAGAAGAGACTTGTTCAGTTGGACGCTCAAGCTAAAGATGAAATTGGCGGCCATCTCTCTCATGCTCAATTTCTTCACTATCGTCAGTGTGAAACTTCAAAGGAATTGTGGGACATTCTCAAGAAGATTAATGAGGGTGTCTCAACTCAGAAAGAAGCTCACATTGATACTCTTCGGGCGAAGTTCAATCGGTTCAAGCGAATCGGAAATGAAAGTTGTCAGCAAACCTTTGATCGTCTGAGTGACATTGCAAACAAGCTGCAAGGTCTCGGCGTGAAAGACATCACTGATCATGAAGTTGTGAAGAATCTGCTTAGATCTCTTGATAGCTAATTTGACACACTAGTTTTGATGATTAGGGAACGAGCTGATTTTAAATATCTCGACTTTGCTGATATCATGTAAAGGCTAAACACCCACGAGGAACAAGAAGAAGAAAAGAGAGATCTTTATGGCTCGAGTCACCGCAAAAGTCATGCTCTCAAGGCTGTGGTTGATTCTTCCTCAGAAGGAAATGCCGAAGATGATTCAGATGACCCAGAAAGGATCAGCAAAGATCTCGCATTAATCACGAAAAGATTCCAGCACCTTCACAGGAAAAACCAGTTTCAGAAGAAAGGTTCCAGCAACTCTGGTGGTTCAAAATCTTCATCAAAACCTACGGGAGATTACACCTGCTTCAAGTCCAAAAAGCCAAGACATTTCATTTCGGACTTCCCTCTCTAGGAAGCTGAAATCCGTGCTAGTGGAAGATATGATTCAGGCAACTATCGTGGCAAAAGCAAGAGCAAGAACTACGATTCCGATGATGAGAAGAAAACGAAGAAGTTCTTCAAGAAGAAGGACGACTTTGCCTCAAAGTCTTTGTCAAGATCTTCATCAAGGAATCACTCCAAGTCCTCCTCCAACCGCAAGAATACCTCTCGCAAAGCCAAGGCGTACATCGGCAAGGAGATGGACTCCGATGAAGAAGTGTCATCTGACTCCGAAGAAGTTGATGAATCTAATGAGGATTCTGATTCTGGCATGGCTGGTATGTGTGTACCTCCACCCCTGCGTCAAACTTCTTCGAGAAACATTCAACCGACGACGAATCTCCTGCCTACTGCTTCATGGCCAAAGCTTCGAAAGAAAAGGTATACTCCAAACATCACAACTTTCACTCCAGTGATCAATATTCTTCGGATGAGGATGACCATGCTAAACTGATCAAAATTGCTAATATACAACAAAACTCTCTTGAGAAAATTGAGAAAACCCTCAGGAAATCTGAAGGGTTGTTGGTTGAGGAGATGGAGAAAAACCAGTCGTTGACAGAAGAGTATTCCACTCTCAAGTCACGAATGGAAGAACTATCAAATCGTCATGATTTTCTCTTGGCCGACCATGAGAGATTGACTTATGATTACCTGAAAAGGAAATAGGAACTTGAGTCGCTGAGAGAGGCTCATGAAGATTACATCAGAGAAAATTCTCTTCTCACCCACCAACTCAAAGAGAAACCTGAAGTGTTTACACCACCTTGCTTAAAATGCCTTGAAGGTAGCAATGCTGAATCAAATGTTGAATCTTCTATGAATGCTAACCCCTCTGTCGAGGAAAATGGTTCTGTGTCTGATGAGAATGCTAGGTTGAAGGAACTTATGCAGACATGAATGTTCAACTCTTTCAAAGGGCATCAGACACTTTGTGACGTTCTGAAGAAATCTATTCTTCACAAAAATCCCAAGAAAGAAGGTATCGGTTTCGAAAGGAAACTGAATGAAAATGGCTCCTACTGGGAACCTGATCAATATCCTAGCACGGTGTGGGTGCCTGCCAAGAGAAAAATGATCGATCCAGCTTTGCTTTCGGGATATGACTCTCGCATCCCTGAATACTCACATGATGATTCTCTGTACAACTATAAGTTGTTCAAAAACCAACATGGTGTGGTTGTTCTCGCTATGTTGGACCAAACAGCAGAAATGCCCCCCCCAAAGAAAGATATATGGGTGCCCAGGAAAACTATTGATGCATTGCCTATTACTTCATCACTAACCATGCAGGTAGAAAATGCTCGTTACTTCGTTCGACAGAATGAGTACATGCATACCTCATTCAATCACTATACTCATTCATCTGGAAGGAATTTCAATGCCTATTCCTTAGATTATGCCCATTCTTCTTCGAATAACAATTATGGTTATCGAAAGAAATCATATCCTACTCGCTCTATTGTTTTGAAGCCACCTACAAAGATGTGGGTAAGAAAGCCTAATTCCTCTGCAGGACTATGTCTCCGGGTGTACCGAATGGATAATGGATAGTGGATGCACTAGTCATATGACCGGAGACAAGTCATTGTTTGTCGACCCCAACTTAACTGCTTCATCTCTGAAGTATATTACTTTCGGCGACAACAACAAAGGAAAGGTAATTAGGTTAGGTAAAGTTGCTATATCCAAAGACAAGACTATTGATGATGTTTTACTTGTTCAGTCTCTTGGACTCAATCTTATGTCCGTTGACAAGCTATGTGATCTAGGCATGGTAGTTCTATTTTCCATATCCAAATGCCTAGTCTTTATGGCCTCTGACAATTCCTTCACCTTTGAGGGAAATAGATAGGGTGATTTATATATTGTGGATTTCTCTAAGGGTCCCTCGGTCCAAACTTGTTTGCTTGCAAAAGCAACCGAAGGTTGGCTGTGGCACCGAAGACTTGGTCATGCAGGTATGACAAATTTGCAGACTCTGGTGAAGAAAAATCATCTCCGTGGCATTCCTGATGTAAAATTCGACAAGGATCGTCTCTATGGTGCGTGTGAGGCCGGCAAATTGGCCAAGAAGCATCATTCATCTAAAACTTTCATGACCATAACAAGACGTCTGGAAATTCTTCATATGGATTTATTCAGACCTCAAAACTATGCAAGTTTCGGAGGCAGTCATTATGGTCTAGTTATTGTTGATGATTTCTCTCGTTACACTTGGGTATTCTTTCTCGAAGACAAAACCTGCACCCAAGATATCTTCAAAGGATCCGCCAAGAAGACCCAAAATGAATATGATGTGCGAATTAAGCATGTCAGAAGCGACAATGGTACTGAGTTCAAAAATACTCATATCGAAGATTTTCTCGAGAAAAATGGTATAACTCATGAGTTCTCTGCCGCATACACTCCCCAACAGAATGGAGTTGTTGAGCGAAAGAATAGAACTCTCATCGAAATGGCGAGAACAATGCTCAGTAAGTATAAAACTCCTATTATCTTCTGGGCTGATGCTATCAACACTGCATGTCATGTTGTGAATCGTGTTTATCTTCACAAGTTCCTTAAGAAAACTACATATGAGCTCATCACTAGCAAGAAACCAAATGTTTCTTATTTATGTGTTTTTGGTGCACCCTGCTATATCGTGAGATGAATCATAATTCCAAGTTTGCACCTAAGGCACATGAAGGTTTTCTTCTTGGTTATGGCTCGAACTCGCTTACTTATCGTGTCTATAACTCTCACCATGGGAAAGTTATGGAAACGGTAAATGTGCGGTTTGATGAATCTAACGGATCCCAAAAGGAGCACCTGCCTAGTGTGATAGATGAACCACCGATTTCGGAGGCTATTCGGCAAATGGCCATTGGGAGCATCAGGCCAGTTGAAGGAAATGCACCTGAATCTTCCGATGATGATGCCCCCATGACTCGAAGCGGAACTCGCCAAGCTACTACCGAAGAAAATGTCATTCCGAACACAAATGGCAACCAGAATGAAAATGCCAATCAAAATGGCAATCCCGATGAAAATGGCGATACAAATGCTCATCCCAATGCTGATGCTGAGGAAATTGAAAATGATCATCAAGATGAAAATCCTCACCCACGAGTGGCTAATCGAGTTGACCCTGCATTAATTCTCGAAGATCTCGAGAATCCAGGTTATCGACCCACAACTCGTTCTCGCACTCGTTTGGCTAACTACTGTGGCAATTTCTCCTTTGTTTCATTGACAGAACCTACCAAGTATGAGGAATCCATGAATGATCCCGATTCGATGAATGTCATTCAAGAAGAGTTGGTGCAATTCAAATTGTGTGATGTGTGGGAATTGGTAGACAAACCAAATCCTAAGAAGCACAATATCATCGGCACTAAATGGATATTCTGGAATAAGCAAGATGAAAATGGCATTGTTGTGAGAAACAAAGCACGTCTTGTCGCTCAAGGGTATACACAGGTAGAAAGTATTGATTTCGGTGAAACATATGCTCCTGTTGCTTGCCTTGAGGCAATTCGTATTCTTCTCGCTTATGCAAACTACAATGATATCCTGCTTTATCAAATGGATGTGAAAAGTGCTTTCCTTGATGGTGTAATTGGTGAGGAAGTATATGTTAGGCAGCCACCTGGCTTTGAAAATCCTTAGTGTCCAAACAAAGTTTTCAGGTTGAAAAAGGCTCTATATGGGTTGAAGCAAGCTCCTCGAGCTTGGTATGACACCTTGAAAAGGTTTCTGCTCGACAAAGGGTTCAAGCCAGGATCCACTGATTCCACTCTTTTCACACGTGCTATTGATGGTGATCTATTCGAGTGTCAAATTTATGTGGATGATATTATTTTCAGCTGTACTAACAATGCTTGCAGCATGGAATTTGGGCGAATGATGTCCGAGAAATATCAAATGTCTATGATGGATGAACTTAAGGTCTTTCTCGGACTGCAAATACGTTAACAGAACAACGGAATTTTCATATCTCAGGAGAAATATCTGAGAGACTGTCTGAAGAAGTTCAAAATGCAAGATTGCAAACATAATGGCTACAAACTCCGATGGCCACGAATGGTAAACTGGACACTGATGTGTATGGTAAAGATTATGATCAGAAAGCTTATTGTTCGATGATTGGTTCTTTACTTTACCTATGTGCATCCATACCTGATATTATGTTGAGTGTTTGTATGTGTGCTTGTTTTCAAGCTGCACCAAAAGAATCGCATCACCAAGCGGTCAAGCATATTCTGAGATATTTGGCTCACACCACCACATTAGGTTTATGGTATCCTAATGGAGGACATTTTGATCTCATTGGATATTCAGACTCAGATTACGCAGGTGACCTGGTTGACAGGAAATCTACTTTGGGGACATGCCATTTCCTCGTTAGATCTTTGGTATGTTGGTCGTCAAGGAAGCAGAATTGTGTGTCTCTCTCTACGTCTGAGGCCGAATATATTGCTGCTGGTGCATGTTGCACTCAGTTATTATGGATGAAGCAGACTCTGAAGGATTATGGCATCAAGGTCATGAAGATTCCTCTATTCTGCGACAATGAGAGTGCGATCAAAATTGCACACAATCCAGTGCAGCATTGTTGCACCAAGCGTATTGAAGTCAGACATCATTTCCTTCGCGATCATGTTGCTCGTGAGGATATTGTTAGCAGTCACATCAGTACTAAAGAAAATCTCGCTGATATCTTCACCAAGCCTCTCGATGAGAAAAGATTCTGTGCGTTACGGTGTGAGCTAAATATCCTAGATTCCGCAAACGTGCAGTAAGCTGGACTCGGCACCCATACCAACACTTCCGCATCTTAAAAGGAATGTGAAAGTGCATTATATCGACTAGAGGGGGGTGAATAGGCGATTTTTACAAATTCGTCACTGAGGAAATACTACTTGAGGAATTTGCTAAGTGAGAAACTACAAGCAGTGAAATAAGTACTCAGGTGCAAGCATAACATGGCAGTAACACAGTCATCATGATGATATGAAACAAGCACAGAGCACAGGGAGCGTGTAAACAAGATAAGCAGGCTGAAGACAAAGTGACTGAAGAAATAGGATTGAGGAAATTGAAGCAGTCTTCAGTTAAAGTCTTCAAACAGTAACAATCAAGTTCATCAACACATGAATGAAGAAAAGGAAGGGTTGAGGAAATAGAACCAGTAGCTCGGTGAAGACAATGATTTGGTAGACCAGTTCCAACTGCTGTGACAGTTGTACGTCTGGTTGGAGCGGCTAGGTATTTAAACCTGAGGACACACAGTCCCGGACACACAGTCCTCACCGTATTCTCCTTGAGCTAAGGTCACACAGACCTCGCCCAATCACTCATGGTAAGTCTTCACAGGTGACTTCCAAACCTTCACAGACTTGGTCACTCGGCGATCCACAATTCCTCTTGGATGCTCTAGACCATGATGCCTAACCGTATGGAGGATGCACAGTCTTCAAAGGTAACAAGCGTCGGTTCCACAAAGGAACAATCTCTCCAGTGATGCTCAATCACTTTGGGTTTCAGGTATTGAGTTTGGGGTTTTCCTCACTGATGATTTTCTCTCAAAGTCCTTGGAGGATGGGATGCTCTAAATGACAAGTGTCAGTTTCTCTCGGAGTAGCCAACCAGCTAGTGGTTGTAGGGGGCGGCTATTTATAACCGGGGAGCAGCCCAACATGATAAGACATAAATGCCCTTCAATGATATGACCGTTAGGTGGATAAAATATTTGGGACAGCTGGCGCGTAGCACAGCAACGGTCGGAAATTTGAGCTCTCAAATTCCTCAGGGCTATCATGTTCCTCACTTGTAGGCAATCCGCACTGGCGAATTCCTAACTCCTCAGTCAGAACAAATTCCTCAAAGAACAGAAGATCTTCGTCTCTGCCACTGAAGAAAATGACTGAACTGTATGAGATTTCCAATGGCTTCACTCGAAAGGATTGGGTATGTGTAGGCTTTGAGATGAGCATCACTTGGAAACTTTTCCTTAGTTTTACCTCGACCCCCTTTAACAGTACGGTGTTTCCTACGACTCAAGAAAGAGAAAATGAAACTATGAAAACAAAAGTCTTCACGCTTCATAATCCTCGCATTAATATCAAAGTCTTCAAGGTCACACCAATTTCCTCATTTTCAAAGTCTTCAAGAAAACCAAAGTCTTCAAATGAAGATATTCATTTTTAGGGGTCGACTTTCTTCGTAAATATCAAACTCCTCATCAACTTATAGAACATGTGTACACTCACAAACACATTAGTCCCTTAACCTATAAGTCTTCAATACACCAAAATCACTAAGGGGCACTAGATGCACTTACAGAATGGGTGCACAACAGTCGAAGAGTTTGAAAATTTTGACAAAGTGAAATTTTCTTTCTGAGAGTGAATACATTAATGAAAAACTAGACTAACCTGGTGCCACGATAATTGTGCGACGCTCGGGGTCATACAGTTCTTATATGGTGGGTCACACCACCACAATTTTCTTTTGTTGAGTTGCCTTTCGGTTGAAGGATTTTGTGTAATGTCCGAATGTATTTCACTCATAGCTATTCTTTCGGGTGTTTGTGTTACTTTGTCTGAGTGAAATACCCAGGACCCTGTTTTCCCTCTATTCTATCTCTTCCAGTCTATGTTGTTCCGTTATGAATGCTCAAATTTCATCTGGTAACGATAATTTATCTGGTGTCCTTGACCACGTTAAAGTTTCGTTCCGAGCCTTATTCGTTTTGGTGAAAGCCGTCCAAAATTTGGGGTTTCCCGCCCAAGTCAGGACCAAGATCATTGATGACGGTTGTGACGTGCTATTCATCAACTGCCATTCTATCTGGCCCGTTGAATCGCAAAAGTCCTTTGACTGTGGCCGTCCGATCTGATTCACCGGAAGTGGTTATTTCCCCTCGCATATAAATACCGCATCGTCAAGCTTCCCCAAATCCATTCCACCTCCTCTCCACCATCACTTTGCAAATCCCTACCGCACTGCTCCTCCTCGAGCTCGACGACGATGATCATCTTCGCCGCTTTGCTGCCGGAAAGAGGTCGCTGGAGTCATTCCTCGCCGCCACGGATCATCTTCTTCCCCGCGCCATCGTAGCTGCTGCACATCATCGAGTTAGGGTATGTGTAGTGCGAACTCACTCTTGCATTCATCTCGCTTGAGTTCATCTGCGGTAGAAATTATCTGTATTTACCGCATTTCTCAGATCTTTACTGATAGGTAACTTGTAAGGATGTGGTTTGTAGATGTCCCTCACATCCGAAAATTTTCAGATCTAGGGTTTGTGTTAAGCCTCGTACGAATGGAATGCTTAGCACGTTAACTAGTATATTCTTCGAACCTACTAGTTTGTTCTGTACATTTCTTTCATTCGAAACGTTTCTCAAAGTCTGCATCTAATTCTTCTTCGAAATGTTTTTCTCGAAAACTTTGCTGTGAGCATTCGTAACCCTGTCCCTATTTTCCCTTGATTCTACCCTTTTTCACAGGTTAATGCAGTCAGTTGAGGATTCTGCTCGACCAGTGAGTATGGATGAGGGAGACGATGTTGTTCTGGGCATAGCTAATGTATCCAAAGCTCCGAATGCCAAGGGCCCAACGGTAGGCACATCAACCAACAAGCAAAAAAGAACCAAGCAAAATGCCGACGAGCAAGAAGAGAATGTGATGACCCACAAGTATAGGGGATTAATCATAGTCCTTTCGATAAGTAAGAGTGTCAAACCCAACGAGGAGCAGAAGGAAATGACAAGTGGTTTTCAGCAATGTAATGTCTGCAAGCACTGAAATTGTCGGTAACAAGTTGTTTGATAGCAAGATAGTTTGTAACAAGCAAGTAACGGTAATGGTAAATAAAGTGCAACAAGGTAGCCCAAATCTTTTGAGGCAAAGGACAGGCAAAAACGGTCTCGTATAATAAGCAAAGCGTTCTTGAGGGTTCACGGGAATTTCACCATGTCACTTTCATCATGTTGGCTTGATTCGTGTTCGCTACTTTGATAATTTGATATGTGGGTGGATCGGTGCTTAGGTGTTGTTATTACTTGAACAAACCTCCTACTTATGATTAACCCCCTCGCAAGCATCCGCAACTACGAGAAAAGTATTAAGATAAAATCTAACCATAGCATTAAACTTTTGGATCCAAATCGGTCCCTTACGAAGTAGCGCATAAACTAGGGTTTAAGCTTCTGTCACTCTAGCAACCCATCATCTAATAACTACTCCACAATGCATTCCCTTAGGCCCAAAGATGGTGAAGTGTCATGTAGTCGACGTTCACATGACACCACTAAGGGAATCACAACATACATATCATCAAAATATCGAACACATATCAAGTTCACATAATTACTTGCAACATGACTTCTCCCGTGACCTCAAGAACAAAAGTAACTACTCACGAATGATAATCATGCTCAAGATCAGAGGGGTATTAAATAGCATAATGGATCTGAACATATAATCTTCCACCAAATAAACCATATAGTGATTAACTACTTGATGCAATCAACACTACTAGTCACCCACAAGTACCAATCTAAGGTTCTGGTACAAAGATTGAACACAAGAGATGAACTAGGGTTTGAGAGGAGATGGTGCTGTTGAAGATGTTGATGGAGATTGCCCTCCCAAAGATGAGAGAGTTGTTGGTGATGACGATGACGATGATTTCCCCCTCTGGGAGGGAAGTTCCCCCGGCAGAATCGCTCCGCCGGAGGGCAAAAGTGCTCCTGCCCATGTTCCGCCTCGAGATGGCAGCGCTTCGTCCCGAAAGTCTTCTCCTCATTTTTTCTAGGTCAAAATGACTTATATACCAGAAGATGGGCATTGGAGGTGGGCCGAGGAGGGCACAACCCACCAGGGCGCGCCTGGGCTGCCTGGCACACCCAGGTGGGTTGTGCCCACCTGGTGAGCCCCCTCTGGTAGTTATTTGCTCCAATATTCTTCATATATTGCAAAATAATTCTCCGTAAATTTTCAGCTCATTTGGAGATGTGCAGAATAGGTGACTCTGACGTAGCTTTTTCTGGTCCAGAATTCCAGCTGCCGGCATTCTCCCTCTTTGTGTACACCTTGCATATTATGAGAGAAAAGGCATTAGAAATACTCCAAAAAGCATTATTATGCATAAAAACATTATAAATAATAGTAGGAAAACATGATGCAAAATGGATGTATCAACTCCCCCAAGCTTAGACCTTGCTTGTCCTCAAGCAAAAACCAAAATCGAAAAACATGTCCACATGCTTAGAGAGAGAGGTGTCGATAAAAACAAAATACGGACATAGAAGCATCATGCATATTATTATGACAGCAACAAACTTTAACATAAAACTTTATCACATAACTTTTATCATATAGCTTCTCATGAACAAGTAACAATTCATCACAACATCGAAGTAAAAGCATAAACTCTATTGGAAACCAACAAACTAAGTTCTCAGTCAACTTTGCAACTACAATTCATCATCTTTTCAGGAAGGGTCACGTATCAGAGCCTTTTGGAAAGTCCACATACTCAACCATCATATAGTCTTCTATGATTGCTAACACTCACCGCATACACATGAGCAAAAAGTTTCAACCGGACACATAGAAAGATAGGGGCTTATAGTTTTTGCCTCCCAACGTATTCACCTCAAAGGTGATGTCAACAATAATAACTCATGCCCAACCATATCCAACTGGATATATGTGCCTAGATCTTTCCTCACCACATGATGCTTGCAAAAAGAGAAAATAAAAAGGAATGGGGAAGAATACTTTGACTCGTACATAAAAGTAAATGCATAAAAGTTAAAGATAGGCCCTTCACAGAGGGAAACAGAGGTTGTCATGCGCTTATTTGTTTGTATGCCAGACCCCTTAATGCAAAAGAACGTCACGTTATATTGCCCCTTATGATAGCAACCTTTATTATACAGTCTGTCGCTTTTATTCTTTGCCATCACAAGTTCATACAACGCTCAATTTTCTCTTACACTAAATGATCCAACACTTTTAGAAGCAATTTTTATTGCCTTATTGCACCGATGACAACTTACTTGAAGGATCTTACTCAATCCATAGGTAAGTATGGTGGACTCTCAAGGCATGAATTTGGGTTTAAGGTTTTTGGATGCACAAGTAGTATCTCTACTTAGTGCGGATTTTTTGGTTAGCAAAGATATTAGGCAAGCACCACATGTTAAAGGATCTATGACAATATAACTTCTTTGTGAATATGAACAAGCATAAATCATTAAGATGTCTTCCTTGTCCAACGTCAACAATTTTGGCATATAATATTTTGATGGGGGCTCACAATCATAAAAGATGTCCAAGATAGTATATTTTCATAGGAATCTTCTCTTCCCTTATTAATTCTTTCATGAGGTGCATTATTGACCAATGCTATGTTTGTCAATATCCAACAAATTTTACCACTTATACTTTTCCTTATGTGACGTCATTACTTACCATAAGTTTAGCATATGATCTTTTTCATCTATTTATTCCTTTTATTTGATTGTAACATGAGAATAAAGAAGCAAAGACTCACACCAAAACTTTATTATATAACTTGCACACGATTACATAGATAGGTAGATCACTAAGCAAGCACTCGAAAAGAAAGGATTAAACTAAACTTTTATTGAACTAAACCATAGGAAAACTAAAGATCAAACTAAAATAGATAAAAGGAAAGATAGTGGTGATGATACGATACCGGGGCACCTCCCCCAAGCTTGGCACAAGCCAAGGGGAGTGCCCATACCATGAACTCAAATCTCCTTTGGTGATGAAGAAGGAGGTGGTGGTGAAGTAGTAGCGAGCATATCCTCCAGTTTCCATGGCAGTGGCTCACCATCATAAGAGTAAGAACGAGTCTCGCGAGTCTTGCAACTGGCAGCCAAACTCATACCTTTAAACCTTGCCTCATATTCAAAGACTTGGTTTTGGAGATCATAGATTTGGCTTTGCAGAAAATTGATTTGCGCGTTGAGGGTGAAGACGACATCCTTCATGGACCGGCCATCCACCTTGAGATCACGGGTGAAATCCGCAATCATGAGGTGATTGGCATTGAGTCTGCGCTCCACCATCCCCTTGCACTTGAAGACCTCTTGCTCCATAGCTTCGAGCCTAGCCTCCACGGTTCCCGTCCTCTTGGGCCCCTGGACATCCCGGATATGGAGCACCCCCTCACGCATCTCAATGGCTTGAGGGTGCTGCATCACCTCCAGCAAATACGGGTTGATGACATTCTCGAAGAACTTGTCCTTAGAGGAGCTCGAGGCGGCCATGACAATCTAGATCTGTCAGAAAACAGCAAGAAAGAAGAACAAAAGATTTCTCCGCGATACGGTGGTCAATACGTTCAGGGGGTATATAAAGGATTTTTTATCTTGGGAAACAAGCAAACGGGAAAAAACGGAGTTCGGAAGGTACCCGAGGTGGGCACAACCCACCTGGGCGCTTGTGCCCACCAGGGTTGCCTTCCTGGTTGTTTCTTATTTTCCTATTTTTTGTAATATTCCAAAACTGACAGAAAATATTTTTGCGGACTTTTCGGAGTCCGTTTACTTACCGTATCACGTACCTCCTCTTTTTTCGTGATTCTGGAGTGTTCCGGAAGGTTTCTTTTATGTGTTCCTCCGGTGTGATGGTTTGAATAATATTGCTTTCAACATTAATAGGTGTACTTGAAATATAGTGTTTAATTCTTTGCCCATTTACCACCTTCGGATTAGTACCTTCGGCATTATTTATTTTGATAGCTCCGGAGCGATAAACCTCTTCGATAATATATGGTCCTTCCCATTCAGAGAGAAGTTTTCCTGCAAAGAATCTAAAATGAGAGTTGTACAAAAGAACATATTCTCCAACTTTGAATTCCCGCTTTTGGATTCTTTTGTCATGCCATCTTTTAACTTTTTCTTTAAATAATTTGGCATTTTCATAAGCTTGGGTTCTCCATTCATCTAATGAGCTAATATCAAATAACCTCTTTTCTCCAGCAAGTTTGAAATCATAGTTGAGTTCCTTAATTGCCCAATATGCTTTATGTTCTAACTCAAGAGGTAAATGACAAGCTTTTCCGTAGACCATTTTATAAGGAGACATACCCATAGGATTTTTATAAGCTGTTTTGTAGGCCCAAAGTGCATCATCCAACTTCTTAGACCAATTCTTTCGGGACCTATTAACAGTTTTTTGTAATATCAACTTTATTTCTCTATTGCTAAGTTCAAATTGACCACTAGATTGAGGATGATAGGGTGATGCAATTCTATGGTTAACATCATATTTAGCAAGCATTTTACGAAAAGCACCATGAATAAAGTGTGAACCACCATCAGTCATTAAATATCTAGGGACTCCAAACCTTGGGAAAATAACTTCTTTAAGCATTTTAATGGAAGTGTTGTGATCGGCACTACTAGTTGGAATAGCTTCTACCCACTTAGTAACATAATCAACAGCAACCAAAATATGAGTATACCCATTAGAAGAAGGAAAAGGTCCCATATAATCAAAACCCCAAATATCAAATGGTTCAACAGCAAGTGAATAATTCATAGGCATTTCTTGACGCTTACCAATATTACCAATTCTTTGACATTCATCACAAGATAAAACAAACTTACGGGCATCCTTGAAGAGAGTAGGCCAATAAAAACCAGATTGCAATACCTTATGAGCAGTTCTATCTCCCGCATGATGCCCTCCATAAGCTTCGGAGTGACATTTCCATAGGATTTATTCCTGTTCATGCTCAGGTACACATCGTCTAATAATACCATCTACTCCTTCTTTATAAAGATGTGGGTCATCCCAAAAGTAATGTCTTAAGTCATAGAAGAATTTTTTATTTTGTTGGTATGTGAAACTAGGTGGTATATATTTAGCAACAATATAATTAGCATAGTCAGCATACCAAGGAGTATTATGAGAAACATTTATTACAGCTAGTTGTTCATCAGGAAAGCTATCATCAATAGGTAGTGGGTCATCAAGGATATTCTCTAACCTAGACAAGTTATCAGCTACGGGGTTCTCAGCTCCTTTTCTATTAGTGATATGTAAATCAAATCTTGTAGCAAGAGAACCCACCTAATGAGTCTAGGTTTAGCATCTTTCTTTTCCATAAGATATTTTATAGCAGCATGATCAGTGTGAACTGTTACTTTGGAGTCAACAATATAAGATCTGAATTTATCACAAGCAAACACGACTGCTAAAAATTCTTTTTCAGTAGTAGCATAATTTCTTTGGGCACTGTCCAGAGTTTTGCTAGCATAATGGATAACATTTAATTTCTTATCAACTCTTTGTCCTAGAACAGCACCAACAGTATAGTCACTAGCAGAAGGCAAGTTCCAATCAGGTGGTTGGATAATAGGTGCAGAAATTAAGGCTTTCTTAAGTGTTTCAAAGGCTTCTACGCAGTCATCATCAAAAACAAATGGAACATCCTTTTGTAAAAGATTTATAAGAGGCCTAGAAATTTTAGAGAAGTCTTTAATAAACCTCCTATAGAAACCAGCATGACCAAGGAAACTACGAATACCTTTAATATCTCTAGGACATGGCATTTTCTCAATTGCATCAACTTTATCTTTGTCCACCTCAATACCTCGTTCAGAAATTTTATGCCCCAAGACAATACCTTCATTAACCATAAAGCGGCACTTCTCCCAATTCAAAACAAGATTAGTTTGCTCACATCTCTGCAAAACTCGATCAAGGTTGCTTAAGCAATCATCAAAAGAAGTTCCATAAACAGAAAAATCATCCATGAAAACCTCAAAAATCTTTTCACAAAAATCAGAGAATATAGCTGTCATACATCTTTGAAAAGTAGCAGGTGCATTGCATAAGCCAAAAGGCATAAGTCTATAAGCATAAGTTCCAAAAGGGCAAGTAAAAGTGGTTTTCTCTTGATCAAGTTGTGAAACAGGTATTTGAGAGAAACCAACATATCCATCGAGAAAGCAAAAGTGTGTATGCTTAGATAATATTTCCAACATTTGATCAATAAAAGGCAGAGGGTAATGATCTTTTCTAGTAGCTTTATTTAATTTTCTGAAATCAATTACCATTCTATAGCGAGTAACAATTCTTTGTGGAATAAGTTCATTTTTATCATTTGGAACAATAGTGATACCTCCTTTCTTAGGGACACAATGAACGGGACTTACCCATCTACTATCAGCTATAGGATAGATGATACCTGCTTCCAGACGCTTTAATATTTCAGTTCTTACCACTTCTTTCATCTTAGGATTCATTCATCGTTGATGATCAACGATGGGTTTAGCTTCAGGTTCCATATTAATCTTGTGCTGATAGAGAGTGGGACTAATGCCCTTAAGATCATCAAGAGTATATCCAATAGCAGCACGATGCTTCCTCAGAGTTTTTAATAATCTTTCTTCTTCATGTTTTGAAAGGTTAGCACTAATCATAACATGATATATCTTTTTCTCATCAAGATAAGCATATTTCAAAGTGTCAGGTAATTGTTTCAATTCAAACACATGATCACCCTTGGCTGGAGGAGGACCTCCGAGAGTTTCAATAGGAAAATTATGTTTAAGCAGAGGTCGTTGTTCGAAGAAATTTTTATCTATTTCATTCCTTTCGTGCATATGCATATCATTTTCATGGTCTAGCAAACATTATTCTAGCGGATCAGTAGGAAGCACGACAATAGAAGCAAGACCAATTATTTTGTCCTTACTAGGTAATTCTTTCTTATGGGGTTGTCTATTAAACTTGGAAAAATTAAACTCATGAGACTCATCACCAAAGCTGACACCGACAATTTGTTTCTTATAATCTATTTTAGCATTGACGGTGTTCAAGAAACGTCTACCAAAGATAATGGGACAAAAGTCATCTTGTGGGGAACCAAGAACTAGAAAATTAGTAGGATATTTTATTTTCCCACACAAGACTTCAACATCTCTAACAATCCCAAGTGGTGTGATGGTGTCTCTATTAGCAAGTTTAATAGTAACATCTATGTCTTCTATTTCAGCAGGTGCTATTTCATTCATAATTTCTTGATATAAAGTAAAAGGAATAGCACTTATGCTAGCACCCAAGTCACATAAACCATGATAACAATGATCTCCTATTTTAACTGAGACAACAGGCATGCCAACAATAGGTCTATGTTTATCTTTATCATCGGGTTTGGCAATTCTAGCAGCTTCATCACAGAAGTAAATAACATGCCCATCAATATTTTCTACCAGGAGATCTTTAACCATAGCAACACTAGGTTCTACATTAATTTGCTCAGAAGGTTTAGGTGCTCTAATATTGCTTTTGCGAACCACAGTTGAAACCTTAGCATGCTCTTTTATCTTAACTGGGAAAGGTGGCTTTTCAATGTAAGCAGTAGGCACAACTAGATCAACATTGTAAATAATAGTTTCATCTTTAGCTATGACCGGTTCTTTAATTTCCTCTTTTATAGGTGGGGGATATTTAAACCACTTCTCCTTAGGGAGATCAACATGAGTAGCAAATGATTCACAGAAAGAGGCTACTATCTCAGAGTCACGTCCATATTTAGTGCTAAACTTCTGAAAAGCTTCGGTATTCATAAAAGATTTAACACAATCAAACTTGAGCTTAATACCTGACTCTTTACCTTTGTCGAGTTCCCAATCTTCAGAGTTGCGTTTAATTCTTTCTAAGAGACCCCACTTGAATTCAATAGTCTTCATCATAAAAGAACCAGTACAAGAAGTATCGAGCATGGATTGATCATTATGAGAAAGCTGAGCATAAAAATTCTGAATGATAATTTCTCTAGAGAGCTCATGATTGGGGCATGAATATAACATTGACTTAAACCTCCCCCAAGCTAGAGAGATACTTTCTCCTTCACGAGGCCAAAAATTAGATATATAATTCCGATCACGATGAACTAGATGCATAGGATATTTTTTTTGGTGAAATTCCAATTTCAATCAATTCCAGTTCCAAGATCCAATATCATCGCATAGCCTATACCATGTCAATTATTTTCCCTTCAAAGATAAAGGGAAAACCTTCTTATTAGCTTCATCTTCGGATAAACCTGCAAGCTTAAACAATCCACAAATTTCATCCACATATATCAAGTGCATATCAGGATGTTCAGTTCCATCTCCTGCATAAGGATTAGCTAGTAGTTGTTCTATCATACCCGAAGGAATTTCATAACCAATATTTTCAGTAGGTCCAGTAGGTTGAGGGGCAACTAATTGTGGTTTCGGTCGAGGTGAAGATACCCCGAACAAACCCCTCAAAGGATGGTTCTCCATAGTAGCAAGTGACAATAAATTTTAGCACGTAGTAATAATTTTTCCTTACCAATTTCCACTTACAAAGAGCGCTTCACTCCCCTGCAATGGTGCCAGAAAAGAGCCTTGATGACCCACAAGTATAGGGGTTCAAGTGCAGTCCTTTCCATAAGTAAGAGTGTCGAACCCAACGAGGAGCAGAAGGAAATGACAAGTGGTTTTCAGCAAGGTAATGTCTGCAAGCACTAAAATTGTTGGTAACAAGTTGTTTGATAGCAAGATAGTTTGTAACAAGCAAGTAACGGTAATGGTAAATAAAGTGCAGCAAGGTAGCCCAATCCTTTTGAGGCAAAGGACAGGCCAAAACAGTCTCATATAATAAGCAAAGCGTTCTTGAGGGTACACGGGAATTTCACCATGTCCCTTTCATCATGTTGGCTTGATTCGTGTTCGCTACTTTGATAATTTGATATGTGGGTGGATCGGTGCTTAGGTGCTATTCTTACTTGAACAAACCTCCTACTTATGATTAACCCCCTCGCAAGCATCGGCAACTATGAGAAAAGTATTAAGATAAAATCTAACCATAGCATTAAACTTTTGGATCCAAATAGGGACCTTACGAAGTAGCGCATAAAGTAGGGTTTAAGCTTCTGTCACTCTAGCAACTCATCATCTAATAACTACTCCACAATGCATTCCCTTAGGCCCAAAGATGGTGAAGTGTCATGTAGTCGACGTTCACATGACACCACTAAGGGAATCACAACATACATATCATCAAAATATCGAACACATATCAAGTTCACATAATTACTTGCAACATGACTTCTCCCGTGACCTCAAGAACAAAAGTAACTACTCACAAATGATAATCATGCTCAAGATCAGAGGGGTATTAAATAGCATAATGGATCTGAACATATAATCTTCCACCAAATAAACCATATAGTGATTAACTACTTGATGCAATCAACACTACAAGTCACCCACATGTACCAATCTAAGGTTCCGATACAAAGATTGAACACAAGAGATGAACTAGGATTTGAGAGGAGATGGTGCTGTTGAAGATGTTGATGGAGATTGCCCTCCCAAAGATGAGAGGGTTGTTGGTGATGACGATGATGATGATTTCCCCCTCCTGGAGGGAAGTTCCCCCGGTGGAATCGCTCCACCGGAGGGCAAAAGTGCTCCTGCCCAAGTTCCGCCTCGAGACGGCGGCGCTTCATCCCGAAAGTCCTCTCCTAATTTTTTCTAGGTCAAAATGACTTATATACTAGAAGATGGGCACCGGAGGTGCGCCGAGGAGGGTACAACCCACCAGGGAGCGCTTGGGCTGCCTGGCGCGCCCAGGTGGGTTGTGCCCACCTGGTGGGCCCCCTCTGGTAGTTATTTGCTCCAATATTCTTCATATATTGCAAAATAATTCTTCGTAAGTTTTCAGCTCATTTGGAGATGTGCAGAATAGGTGACTCTGACGTAGCTTTTTCAGGTCCAGAATTCCAGCTGCCGGCATTCTCCCTCTTTGTGTAAACCTTGCATATTATGAGAGAAAAGGCATTAGAAATACTCCAAAAAGCACTATTATGCATAAAAGCATTATAAATAACAGTAGGAAAACATGATGCAAAATGGACGTATCAAAATGCTCCGAAGAATAAGGGTGGCAGACAACCTTATACAAACACAGCTAAATATATCTCACATGATAATTATAACACTGTTCCAGGAGAAACAAAGCAACAGAGAGATAAGTGTCTGGAATGGATTTGACGTCACTGGGTTCGCAAATGGTTCAATTATGAATTTGTTCAACCTCGGTTTGCTCAAAACTTTGCATTTCATCCACCATGGGGTGACTACCGAGAAATTGCTCTCATCAAGCCAAATGATCCCTAGGAAGGACCGTCGCCTCCACCAAATGCTCATGAGTCCTCCCTTCGGACACCCGCATCTTATCCTGATGGGCTTGCAAAGCGTCAGCGAAATGCAATCTAGCGAGCTAAGAGAGCTGAGAAGCAACAGGCTCATGAAGAAGTAAACCATCGCCTTCTCAAAGATGATGTAGAGAAGAAAAGGGCCGAAGGAAAATCTGAAGGTCACTCTAAACGCAAGCATGATCCCAGTACTGCTGCATCAAAGTGAAAGAGTGCAGCGAAGAAGAAAACGGCTGCACCAGCCGATGAATTTACCATGAGTGATCCTTCTGATGATGATCCTTCACTCATAAAGGATGAAGTTGTTGCTACTATCAGTGAGCAAGTGAATATCACTACTTCAACGGTGTTGCCTGATCTTCGGGTTCCCATAGTTCCAAAAGCACCACCGTAGAAGATCATTTTAAGGAAAACTCCACCTACCACTGTCACTATGAAACATCATGTGGATATAATTCCTCACCCAGATGCTATCAATTTGAAGGATTTGGTAGTTGACACTCCTGTAAGTACTGCAAAGCCAGGCAAACAAATTCCCAAGCCTGACTTGAAGAAAACCAAGGCCCCTACTGCCGAGCATAATGCTCCTCAAGCTACTGCTCCGAAGGAGAAGGCTGCTAAGTTTGCTCCTACCTTAACTCAGTCGTTGGCTTCTAAATCTCCTTCCGAGCAAGTTCCTGTGCAAGCTGCTCCTACTACCAACTCTGATGCTCCTCACTACTATGATCATAAGTTTATCAAGGAACAGCTTGATAAGTTTGTGGACAATCCATTCGATGGTGAAGTGGCCTCTCTGCCTATCCCTCCTGAAGTTATTTCCCAGGCCACTACTATTGTTCAAGAAATGAGAGATGATGCAGTTCAAATCAGCACTCTTTCTGCCGAGCTAAATGACCTGGATGTTCGAATGAAACCGCTTCTTCCAAATTTGTCATTAGAGCACTCGAAGACTCCTACAATGACATCAACCGTGCAATTACTCTTCTCCGAAACAGAAGGTTGCGTTTTCACACTGATCTGGATGAAATTGTTCGCAAGATCTGTGATGAACATCAAGTAGAGGTTACTGGCCACAATGATCTGGTCAAAGGCCATATTGATCAAACTGCTCAGCAAACAAAGAAGCATCGAAAGAAAATTGCCAAGAAAAATGTACCTGCTGCTCCGAAAGAAAAGTCACCTGATCGCCCTGAAGATCAGTCTCGGAAAGAAAAATCTCATGAGTTAGCTATTCCTTTGCAACCACCAATCAAAGACTCGGATGCTCATCCTTCGCCAAGGCCAACTGAATCAGTGCCTGTGGCCTCCCCCTGCTCAAGCTGATATTCCTTCCCAGCAAAATGTTTCTGAGGAAGGTGAAATCACTCGCTCCAAGCCCCAAGCTTCTCCGGCTTATGAAGCACAACAGCAGATACCAGTGGATCAACCTCAACAATAGGCTCTAGTGCTTGATTCAGCCTCAGTGCCTAAAGGAAAGGAACCTGCTCAGCTGCCTACTACCTCTGCAGCTCCCTCGGTTGTGCTACCAGCCTCATCTCCGCTTAAGTTATCCATCGACACAGCGACGAGATTGCCAGATATTGGTCCCTCCGAACAAAAATCGGTTTGTGCTCGCCGGACTGACTCCGTTGTTTATGGCGATGGATTTATCTCACCTGAAGAAGAACTCAAATATCCATTCCCTCATGAAGAACTACCTTTGTTCTCGAAAGGAGCTGGTGCCAAAGGTCCTCTTTTCAATCGGAATGCGCATCCCCAATTCTTTCAAGATAGTCCGTATAATGGACCATGCACGTCGGAATCACCTTGCTTCTGGAAAAAGGAACAGGCCACATATTACTCTCGGGTTCTCTATGAGAGCAGAAAGATATTTCCTCATGAATATCCAAACATCCCTGCTATGTGAGCTATTGGCTGTTTCACTCAGTTGATGCAAGATCTGGATGATTTCTGCCTCACCAAAGTTCTCGAATTCGAGCATCCTTGGAACAGGGAGATTATTTTTCAGTTCTATGCTACTTTGTATATCTCTGGTGATGAATCTGACAGCTGAAAATGGATTATGGAGTGGATGACCGAAGGGAAACACGTCAAATGCACTTCAACTGATTTTATCTCGCACTTCCATTTCCCTCACTTTGAGCATGGTAATACTGATATCTGGGTGCACAACAATGATGTCATATCAGATGAAACCTTTCAGTGCACCATGGATCAAGACAAGATTCGTGACTACACTGGTCCTCCCCGTCCTAAGCATTTAACGTTCAAGAATCAAACGCTATGTCATTTGCTCTCTTACACTATCTGCCCTCTGGCCGAGATGAATTCGGATAAGTCCATCTCAGATGTTCTTCGGAATGCAATCTATGCAATCTCTGAATGATATATCTTCGATGTTGAGGACATGTTTCTACGTATTCTGAAGGATTCTGCTCAATATCCCTTCTGCGTCAAAGTGTTCGCGCCATGGATCCAGAAAACTATTGATCATGCCATGCGCATAGTGTATCTGGCGAAAGAAAGCCATAAATGCTTCATACCTCCTATTCGCGATACCTTGCAAGTCATGGAAGATATTTCTTTGGGAAAATTGACCGCGTCAAGCCCTCATGATTATCACTAGAAGTTTGATGGGCCACGTCTACCTTCGCGTGATCCAAAGATTTTGCCTCAACCTCCATCACAACTCGAAGTCATTTTGCGTACACAACAACTGCTGCTCCAGCATATTGCTAAAGATAGACGCGAAAAAGAACACCTCGCCTCTGAGCTGAATGCTCTCAACAATTGCACAAGAATCATGCATCTGATTGCTGATGAAAATGAGAAGAGGCTCTGGAAATTGCTTCGCAAGTTCTTTACCGAGAAACAACTCCTAAATGTAAATCTCAAAGAGCTCTATGATTATATTGACAAAGGCTTTACTATTGAAGATTTTCAAGAACGGAGCACCCCTCCTCTTCCTGATCGTGAGCCAACCACTGATCTTCTCCATCTCAAGCTTCACAAACTACTTGATGAATCTGAAGCCACCTCACTGACTGAGAAACCTACAGAAGGCAATGTGATATCCCGTGTTCCTCTCGTGGTTGATCCACATATGCCCTCGTCCTCTCAGCCCCAAGCTGTTATGCCTGAAGGAAAATCTGATGCTGCCAAAGACGAAGCCAATCCAGTCACTTCCGAAGATGAACTCACCTCAGTCAGTTCTTATGGAGATGCCACCGAGTGAACCAAGTTCCACGCTTTTGTACTCATGTTATTCGTCACCTTTTTTACACTAGTTGACAAAAAGGGGAGAATTACATCAGGTCTCGATAGATTTTCTTTCTGTGTTTTTTGGTTTGGTTTCGTGCAACTTTGAAACTTCTGGTTTAAGCTTATCTGCTCTAAGTTGTAAAACTTCTGTGTTGTAATGTTAATAACCCTGTCTGCTGCACTATTTCTCTCGAAGCATCTGTCTTGCAGGTGGAATTATTATCAAAAGTTATGAATGATTGCACTATGATCTCGATGGATTATATGTCATCAGTGTGAATCATTGTCTCGAATGATTGAAATTTCCTCTGTATACTTCAATACTTGTAGGAGAATTAATCTCATATCCTTTTGATGTGGTCACCTATTACAGGTAGGGTCAAGGACCCATCATTCGGGACCCACATGGGGCCCATCACCATCATAGGTAGGTCCCTGGACCATGCCAACATTCGGATGCTTACATCAGGAAGTCCACTCAGACAACTCGACGGCACTCGGACGACCACACGTCACTCGGCTAATGGACCACCACTCGGACATAGATGACAGGAGGGCGTCGTGGGAGCTGCAACGGTCGAGGAATCCTAAGTCGTCCATTAAGTAGAGTCATAGCTACCATTACCTGTAACTGTCGTAGTAGAGGCTCAGTATCTAGGCTCTCTTATTCGTACCCCTAGTACTCATTGTCAGGATCGTGACCCCGACAGTTGGCGCCCACCGTGGGGCAAGGCATCTAGCAAAATTTTCTCGGCGTAGGTGGAATCTTTCATCAACATGTCAGTCAGCGGCGAAATCCATTTCGGGGCACTCTCCTTCATCACCGACAACTCAGCGTGGCTTCGCGAGGCCTCGCTGGACATTGAGGCATTACCCGTCCGCAGCGCGACACACTTTCATGCTTCCTCCTACGGAGTCCTTCTCCGGCAGCCCTCAGCCCCGTACCGAGTGGCAGCTGCCACTCGGATCGCAGATTCCATCCAGCCCTCCGGCTCTATAGTCGGGGAGGGGATTCGGCAGATCCAGGCGCTCCTGAAGACGGTGTTGTTGCAGAACGCGGCACTGTCCCAGTCCAGAGATCGGGTCCACAGCGCATTGGTGCGCACGGAAACCCTTCAGCCGGCCCATAGCCCACTCGGCTCCGGCAGGGGCCGAGCCACTTCCTCCTCAAGAGATCACTACGAGGATCGGAGGCGCAATCGAGTTGGGTCGCCCCGGCATCACGACGACTATGATCGCGCCCTAATGCCTCCACCACAAGATGCCGCATACGGACGTCTACCATACGACGACAGGCGTACATTTGGCGGTGATCGTAAGCCAAGTCCCGCTCGTCATATGAGGGACACTCGGGACCCTTTGTTTAACGCGAGATCTGTTCTCGCTCAGAGCTTGGTCGATAGGGGCCGTGCCCTGCGAGAAGGCCAAGATCACGACATCGCAAGTGGTTCCGTACCATCGGGCCCCGAGTGCTTCAGCTGTTACATATGGGCGGCAGAGATTCCCAACAACTTCATATTAGCCACGGGGATCAGCAAGTTCACTGGCGAGTCCAAGCCTGAGATTTGGCTGGAAGATTACCGAGTGGCGGTCCGGATCGGCGGTGGCAACGAAAACGTGGCCATGAAACACTTGCCACTAATGCTCGAGGGCTCCGCTCGGGCCTGGCTGACACAGCTCCCGCCGGGTAGCATTTTCTGCTGGGACAATTTGGCGAGAGTCTTCGTCAAAACTTTTGAAGGCACATACAAGAGAGCAGGTGGACTTGCCGAGTTACAGCACTGCATGCAGAAACAGAACAAGACTCTCCGTGAGTACATCCAGTGGTGGACCACTTTGCACAATACAGTGGAGAACATCACGGAGCACCAGGAAATCTGCGCCTTCAAGGCCAGAGTAAGATACCGTGAGCTGAACATGAAGTTCGGCTGAACTGAGACCCTGACTCTCAGTCGAGCTATGGAGATAGCCAATCGGTACGCCAATGGTGAAGAGGAAGACCGACTGAGAAGTGGCAAAAGTCGAGCAGGCGACGCTCATCAGTTGGAAAACAAGGGCAAGAAGCACAAGCGCAAGGCTGAGGCTGGAGGGAGCGCTGAGGCTGCGGCTCTGGCCGGCCAAGGCAAAAACAAAGGCTCCCAAAAGCAGAAGAAGGACTGGAAAGGGAAAAAGTAAGTCATCTAGAAGAGTGACATCCTCGATCAACCCTGCCAGATCCACACGAAAAAAGACGAAGAGGGCAATTTGATTTTGCCCAAGCATACCACTCGGGTGTGTCGACTCCTGAAGCAAGAGATGCGGCAATATTCCTCCGGGGACAAGGATGAGGACAATGACGACGACGGAGACAAAGGTGCTTCCGGGTACCCCCAATGTCAAGAAAGTGTTGATGACCTTTGCCGACGTCGAAAGCAAGAGTCGCCTCAAGGTTATCAACCGAGAGGTCAACATGGCAGTTCCGACTGTCACCAAATTCCTCGACTGGGCCAATACACCAATGACCTTCGATCAGTCGGACCATCCAACCCACATTCTGACCCCTGGGCAGCAAGCCGTGGTGGTGGATCCGGCGGTAGGAGGAGTCCGATTGTGCAAACTCCTGATGGACGGCGGCAACGGGCTCAACATTATCTGCACCAACACATTGGACGCCATGGGCATTCCAATGTCCCGCCTCAGCAAAAGAAATATGCAATTCCACGGGGTAATCCCCGGGAAGAAGGCCAAGTCACTCGAGCAGATCGCCCTCGATGTCGTATTCGACGAAGAGAAGAACTTCCGAAAGGAACGGCTAACTTTCGATGTAGTGGACTTCCGAAGTGCTTACCACGCTATCCTGGGTAGGCCCGCCTACGCATGTTTCGTGGCCCGTCCATGCTACGTGTATCTTAAGCTTAATATACCGGGACCGAAAGGCGTGATCACCGTCACGGGCAAACGGAAGCTGGCCGAAGAGTGTCTCCAGAAGGGCTGTCAAATCGCTGACGAACAGATGGCGATGGCCGAGTTAGATGAGTACAAGAAGGCGGTGGATTCGAGTGAGCTGCTGAAGTCCAAAAAGGTGGCTGTGGAATCTGCTTTCCAGTCGGCAGGGGAGACGAAGCCAGTGCACATTCATCCCGAGGACTCGAATGTCGCTCCAACCAACATCTCCACCACCCTTGACAGCAAATAGGAAAGTGAGCTCATCCAGTTCCTCCGTGAGAACTGGGACATCTTCGCATGGAAGCCTGTTGACATGCCGGGTGTTCCCAGAGAACTGGCCGAGCACTGACTCTATGTCGATCCAAAGATGAAGCCTGTCAAAGAGCACCTTCGGTGATCCTCCACCGAGAAGCGCAAAGCAATTGGCAAGGAGATAGCGTGGCTCTTAGCCACCAAATTCATCCGAGAGGTGTACCACTCCGAGTGGCTTGCCAATGTCGTCAAGGTGCCGAAAAAGAATAACTCCCTTCGAATGTGTATTGATTTTAAGCATATCAATCAGGCCTGTCCGAAGGATCATTTCCCTCTCACTGGCATAGATCAGATAGTAGATTCTACTGTCGGGTGTGACCGGTTATCGTTTCTGGATGTGTACTCCGGGTACCACCAGATCTGAATGTATGGCCCTAATGAAATAAAAACAGCATTCATCACCCCATTCGGGTGTTTCTGTTATATCACGATGCCATTTTGGTTGAAAAATGATGGGGCCACATTTCAGCATATGATCCAGAAGTGCTTACGAAAACAGATCAGTCGGAACATGGAGGCTTATATGGATGACATCGTGGTTAAGTCCAGGAAAGGTTCCGACCTCCTGACTGACCTCGCTGAAACCTTTGCGAACTTACGCACTTTCGGCATCAAACTCAACCCATCTAAGTGTACATTCGGCGTACCCGCAGGCAAGTTACTCGGTTTCCTCATTTCTGAATGAGGGATCGACGCTAATCCCGAGAAGATAGGGGCTATCATCTGAATGAAGCAACCAGAGTGTCTCCACGATGTACAGCGCCTCACAGGCTGTTTGGCGGCCCTGAGTTGGTTCATCTCATGACTCAGTGAAAAAGCCCAACTGCTTTACCGATTGATGAAGAAGTCTGACAGGTTCGAGTGGACTCCCGAATCGCAGGCTGTGTTCTAGGAACTTAAAGCCCTGCTTTCCACCCAGCCAGTGCTAGCTGCCCCAAGCAGCAAGGAGCCTTTGCTCGTGACCACGAGCCAAGTTGTTAGCACGGTTCTCACTGTGGAATGGGAAGAACAAGGCAAGGCCTTCAAGCTCCAATGACCAGTCTACTACATCTCTGAAGTCCTGACGCCTTCCAAGCAAAGATATCTACATTATCAGAAGCTAGTATCTGGAATCTACCTAACTGCAAAGAAGGTACTATTTCAAGAACACTCGGTCACGATGGTAAGTGACGCTCCTCTGTCTGAGATCATTAACAACACAGATGCCACAGGGCGAGTAGCTAAGTGGGCCATCGAGCTCCTTCTGCTGGACATCAAGTTTGAAGCCAAGAAAGCCATCAAGTCGCAAGCCCTGGTAGATTTCCTCGCTGAGTGGATTGAGTAAGAGCAACCCGTCCTGAATGTCCCTGAGCACTGGACGATGTTCTTTGACGGCTCCAAGATGCTCCGTGGCTCTGGAGCCGGTGTGGTCTTGGTGTCTCCTAAAGGCGACCGACTCAGTTATGTGCTTGATATCCACTTTGACTCCTCCAATAATGAAGCCTATGAGGCTCTCCTGTATGGGCTGTGAATGGCAATTTCCGTGGGAATTCGCCAATTGATGATCTATGGCGACTCAGACCTAGTGGTGAACCAAGTCATGAAGGAATGGGATATCCGAAGTCCGGCGATGACTGGTTACTACAACGCAGTTAGAAAGCTAGAGAAACACTTTGAAGGATTGGAGCTCCATCATGTGCCACAACTCAAGAACCAAGCAGCTGACGATCTGGCTAAGATGGGCTCCACTCGGAAGACAGTGCCCAAGAATGTGTTCCTAGAGCATCTGCACTCACCCACGATCAAGGAAGACCCTTTCATGGAGGAGCCCCCGCAACCAGTCGGCCCGTCCAATCTTACTGAAATAGCCATCCCCGCGGTGATCGACCTCATCCAGGAAATCCTTGTGATTACCCCCGAATGGACCGAGCCGTACCTGGCGTATCTGCTCAGGCAGGAACTTCCAGAAGATGAAGTGGAGGCTCGACAGATCGTCCGGCGATCAAAAGCTTTCACCCTCATGGGAGACCAGTTGTACAAGAAGAGCACCACCGGAGTCACCCAGCGATGCATATCACCGGAAGAAGGGCAGCAAATTCTGTAGGAGATTCACTCGGGAACATGTGGGCACCATGCGTCCTCTCGGACGTTGGTTGCCAAAGCATTTCGAGGCGGGTTCTATTGGCCCCGCGTTAATGAAGCTGCCCGAGATATCGTGGATCGGTGCGTCGGGTGCCAATTCTACGCGAATCAAACACAAAAGCCAGTGTCTACTCTGAAGACTATTCCCCTCACCTGGTTGTTCGCTATTTGGGGGCTTGACATGGTCGGCCCGCTTCGGACCGGAGCGAGTGGTTTCACGCACCTGCTGGTAGCAGTGGATAAATTCACTAAATGGATCGAGGCCAAGCCCATAAAGAAGTTGGACTCGGCCACCGCCAGTCAGTTCATCAAAGAGATAATCTTCAGATTCAGAGTTCCTCACAGCATCATCACCGATAATGGGTCTAACTTCGACTCGGACGAGTTCCATGAGTTTTGCTACACCCAAGGCACTTGGGTCAATTACGCCTCCCTGGCACACCCGCAGTCAAATGGGCAAGCCAAGAGAGCGAATGGGCTCATACTCCAGGGATTGAAACCTCGCCTCATGCACGCCCTAACTCATGCGGTAGGGGCCTGGGTGATCGAGCTACCGTTAGTGCTCTGCGGCCTGCGGATGACCCCGAATCGATCCACCAATCGCATCCCATTCTTTATGGTGTACGTGTCGGAAACGGTTCTACCAAGTGATTTACTGCACAATTCCCCCTGGACCTCTACTCGGAAGAAGAAGCTGAAGAAGCACGGCAAGATGGCCTCGACCTCCTGGAGGAGGAGTGTGAGTTGGCGCTTATCAGATCAACACTATACCGACCTGCGCCACTACCACGACAGGCATGTCAGAGTACGCGCTTTCCAGGAAGGCGACCTGGTCCTCTGAGTGGATCAGCAAAAGCCTCACAAGCTGGCACCCCCTTGGGAGGGGTCGTTCACCATATCAAAGGTCCTACACAACAGTGCATACAGACTCTACAACTTCACCAAAGAATCAGAAGAGCCCAAAGCCTGGAACGCGGACCTGCTCCGCAAGTTTTACACTTAAAATAAATTTTCTCCTTTGTAATAGTTAGTCTGAATGAACTTAGATGAATAAAAGTCTTGCTTTTTCCACATATCGTCTAGTTCGACCTATGGTCGCTTTCACTCAGGCGACTAACTGCATTCGGAAACTAACACACCCCTAGTGGGTGAAGAGAGGAGATGGCTTAGCTGCGAACCAACTTTCACCTAAGTTAAAAATAATCCAAGTGAGGATCTGCTCCACACTCAGGGGCTTAGATGCGAACCAGCTTTCACCTAAGTTAAAAAATAATCCGAGTGAGGATCTGCTCCACACTCGGGGGCTTAGCTGTGAACCAGCTTTCGCCTAAGTTAAAAAATAATCCGAGTGAGGATCTGCTCCACACTCGGGGGCTTAGCTGCGAAGCAGCTTTCGCCTAAGTTAAAAAATAATCTGAGTGAGGACCTGCTCCACACTTGGGGGCTTAGCTGCGAACCAGCTTTTGCCTAAGTTTGAAAACAATCCGAGTGAGGATCCACTCCACACTCAAGGACTTAGCTGCGAACCAGCTTTCACCCGAGTCAAACAAAAGCATAGAAAGCAAATAAACTCTCAAAAGAGCACAAATCAAGTATTCGATTCGTTTGAATGTTTCAAGCAAAAGTAAAACGAGCCCCAGGCTCAATGAAGTATTTCATTACATCAACCACCCAGCATTCCGGGGCAAATTCAACCAAGTGTTTTAAGCCTCAGGCGGAGGGCTGGCTGGATCAACGAAGGTCTCCTGGTCAATCCCATCGGCGATGCGAGTGGCGACTTCAGCAAAGGTCTCCATGAAATACTCAAACTTGAGGTTCTTCTTGTTCATCACTCAGAGGCCCTTCAGCTTCTCCTCGTCTATGTTCTTGCAATGAACACGGACAAGTGACAGCGCAACGTCAGCACCACTCCGAGCGGTGGACTTCTTCCAAGCCTTCACTCGAGTGGGGACTTCGTTCAACCTCATCATAACTGAGTCCAGGTCCATCTGGGTCTCCTCACCTGGTTGCAATTCCTTGTCGATTCGACCCAAGGCACCTCGGGTCCGAGTGATATAGCCCAGCGCGTTCTCCAAACAATCTTCCAACCGGAGGATGGCGAGGGCCGCTTTGTCGGTAATGAGTGACCTGGCAGGATTCAGATCCCTTTCAATCCTCTCCAGTTCTAGCTCCTTATTGTAGCAATGATCTGGTTGGAAGAAGATAGTCCATGAGCGAATGATTGAGAAAGATTTGGTGGCATGTGGGTTTCACTCGGTCGAGGAAGAACTTACCGGCAAGCTTCTCGCTAAACTCATTGCAAACCTCCTCCATATGTGCTTCCAGGGCATCCTTCTTTTCAGTCAGTTGTGTGACCTTCTCCTCCAGCGTCTGCTTCTCCTGAGTGAAGGCACCAATGGCAGCCTTGAGGTTCTTCATCTCCTCCTTCTGGGCCAGCGCCAGATCCTTATCTTATCTTCATGGTTTCTAAATAAATAGAAGTCCTGAGCCTCATTACAAATTGGGCATTCTCGCTATGAACATCTGTCGAGGCGGAGCGACTCGGATCAAAGATGAAAAATAGATTACAATTGCCGACTAAAGGAAATGACTCACCTCCCAGAGTGGTTTTCTCCTTCTCCAGTCGGGCACTCTTGAGCTTCTCAGCATCCAGATCTAGTCGGAGAGATATCACCTCCTTCTCCATCACGTCGTAGTGGGACCCCAACTCACAAGTCCTCTGTAACGCACAAGAGGCAATCAGTTGCAAACCCAAAGGAAAGGTCAAAACGTTAGCAAGCAGACACCCTGTGGACCAGTACCAGATCCTGAAGTACCCGTGGTACCAAGTGGAACAAGCTAAAGTAGTACCAGATCCTAAAGTACCCGTGATATCGAGTGGAACAAGCTAGACCAGTACCAGATCCTGAAGTACCCGTGGTACCGAGTGGAGCAGGTTAGACCAGTATCAGATCTGGAAATACCGTCTGATCTACCTTCTCTAAGCTGACTTCTGAGTCAGCAGTGAAGAAGATGGAGGACAACAACACACTACGACTTATTCTCATTCGACTAAGTTTCAACATACGAGTGTTACCGAACACCCCGAGTGTCGAGCGGCAAGTTCTAAAGACTGCCGCCGATTGCCCGCAATCGACAGCAGTCTTGGGGACTACACCAGTGGGTGCACTCAGCGTGCCCCCACTGGAAAGTGACTCGTTGATGAGCTAAAAAAATTCTAAAGACTACCACCGACTGCATCCAGTCGATGGTAGCCTCAGGGACTACACCCAGTGGGTGCACTCAGCGTGCTCCCACCGGATCGTGATCACTCGTCAGTGCTCTGGCTAAGTCACGAGTGAAAACAGAATAACTTCTCAAGACTCCTGCCGACTGAATCCAGTCGACAGGAGCCTCGGGGACTACACCCAGTGGGTGCACTAAGCGTTCCCCCACTGGATCGCAAACATAACACCCAGTGGGTGTGCCCCATGCAAACCCACTTCTGAAAATTCTACTACAAGAATAGAAAAAACTTCGACTGGAAATTGTACTCACAATGGTACTTACTCACACATTGGTCTCCATCGCCGTGCTGGCGTCATAGGCCTCCTTCAGTCAGTTGCACATCAACCCTGCTTGGATCAGAGCCTCCTTGCTTTGCCCCCACCTGGTCTTCAGGGACACGGTACAAGGGGAAAGAGGTGACCGGAGCTGATGGGGACGCAAAGGTAGGCCTTGGAGCTGGGACCATCGCTGATCCACTCGAAGGAACCAGCGAGTCCCCTGTAGCCGAGATCACCGCAGTGACGGACGCCGAGCCACTCGGGGCAAGAGGACTCAGCCCCGTAGTTCTTTTTGCGGCCTTCACCGGAGAAACGCGGGTAACTCAGCGAGGGGAAGCATCCGGCATCGACACATCAGCACTCGACGCCTTCTCCTTGGTGGCATCTGGGTTGGACGGGTCATTCCTCTCATCATCGTCCAGCTGATTTCTGGTGGGGCTACACAAGTACGCGAACCAGAAGAGTCATCGAAGATTAGTCAGAAGATATTCAGGCACCATGAGTAGACGGTGCAAAGTTACCTTTGGAAGTGGCAGCGTCAGCCGCATCAGCATCACCCTGGTCTTGCTTGTGAGCCTGTGGGCCCACCGATAGGTGTCATTGCTGCAAAGATCAAACAGCACTCGACAATCAGCCGGATAGATGCAACAATCAAAACCAAACTAACAAGAGTACTCACGTGGAAGCCATAGGCACTGTCACTCTGATCCGAGCATCGTGGCCTTCCGAGGCTTAGCGGAAACCTGCTTGGGAAACTTGGGCTGCTTCTCAGTCGAACTCTCCGCCTCGGCACGGGTACGCTAGGAACTCCGAGTCGTCCGCCCTGAAGCAGTCAGTTGCGGAGCCCCACTCGCCTTCACTTTTGGGTCATGCAGCGCCTTGGAGCAGTGTTCCTTGGGGGCCTCATAGGATGGAGAGGACTCCGCCTCTTCCCCCTCCTCAAAGCTCTCCTCCTCATCGCTCTCCTCCTTGTCGTCACTCTCGTCATCGCCGTCAGAGTCCCCCGAGTACTGTTGCTCGGTGTCACTCGTCACGTCCTCGGGCGACCGGTCCACCACTAGGATCTTGGAGATCATCTTCGAGAAATCCTAAAGGACGAGTTCATCGCAACAATCAAAGCTAGATACACATAAAACAATACACGCATGGACCGACTAAGCGTCGCATACATACCTCTAGGGGCTGCAAGTCCTTGGAGTACGGAGGCACCCTCCTAGTTCCCCTCGAGTTGTCTCGAGCGCAGGTGATGGCCTTGATCTTGTCCCCCATGTCCGTCTCAGCGAGCTCCTCGGGATGCACTCGGGTGGGGTCACTCAGCCCCTCATACATCCACATTGGATGGACCCTGGCCTGCAGCGGCTGGATCCGCCGAGTGAGGAACACCTCCAGCAAGTCCATCTCGTTGACACCGGCATTCACAGCGCTGATGAGGGCAGTGGAAAAGATGTTGACCTCTGCCTTCTCCTCCTTCACTACAGAGAGCGACGGAGGCGCCCTCACTCTCTCCGAGGAATACGGTGGGAGGCCCGACCAAGTGCTGGCGCAGGGGACATCTCTGCAGTAGAAGCAGGTACCTTGCCACCCCTTGACGGAGTCAGGGAAGCTCATCTTTAGGAAAGATCTTCCCCCGCGAACCTGGATGCCCAGACCCCCACACAGCTGGGTGAAGTTGGTCTTCTCACCAGTCGGCGAGTCTTTCTTGAGGGTCACCGACTGGCAAGTGAAGATATACTTGAAGAGACCCCAATGGGGCAGACAGCCCAAGAAGTTCTCGCAAAGAGAGACAAAAGCTGAGAGATAGATGACGGCGTTGGGAGGGAGATGATGGAGCTGCGCACCAAAGTAGTCGAGGAACGCTCAGAAAAAGGGGTGGGGAGGCATCGAGAAGCCCCGCTCGATGTGGGTGATGAGGAGGACATGCTCGTCCTCTTGAGGCGCCGGCTTGACCTCTCCCGTGCCTGGGCGACGCCACCCTTCGTGTGGAATCAGCCCCTCCTTCGTGAGCGCTTCCAGTCGTCGAGCCGAGATGCACGACGGGATCCAATGCCCCGCCTTGCCGCCTGCCGCCGCTCCCGAACCGGAGGAGGTGGCCTTCCCTACCTTCTTTGCCCTCTCCGCCTTGGACGTCGAGTCCTTCGCCATTGCTACGGAGGTCTTACGCGCTCGAGTGGAGAATAGAAGTGGAGGACCCGAGGAGGAAGAAAGGGGATCTGAGGTCCCAACCTCGGGCCCCAAATCTCTGATACCCCAGGGCGTATCTTAAGCCGGATCCCGCGCCGCAGATCTTCGGATCAACGGCGCACGCAGTGAACCGGCGCACAGGGAAACAGTTGCACGTGGAGGATTTGTCACGTGAAAATTGAGGAGCCACGCCCCCACTTTCCCCACTAACGCACGACGTTAGCGCTTCCGCGCGCGAACGCGCGGATTCAAATCCCGTGATTTCCGGGCCGAATCAATCCAATTGATTGCCCACACCTCCTTTCCTAAGGGACGCATGTCAGTCTGACTGACCACCCTCCGCGGGGACCCGTGCACTCGGTCACGTTAAACACCCGACTGAAGTCTTCTTCAGGATCGTTATGTGACGAGCTTGACGCCCTCCGCAGGTTCACTTGGCCCTCTCAGCAGGCTCCAAGGGGCATGACTCGTAAACCTGGACTCGTAGAAGGCCTGCGCTGGCGTTCCTCTGGGATAAGGAGTGGCGTCTCTCCGGAGAGTCAGACCATGCACTGGCGTCACCACTCGAGTTGTAATGGCATGCCCTCACTCGGTCCCCTAGTCTATCTCCTCCGAGAGACAAAACGAATGCCACCGGGTTTTTCTCGACGATCATCAACACCTGGTCATCTGGGTAAACCTATAGTCCAGAATCCGTTGTGTTTTCATCCGAGGGACAACAAGCCACGATTCGGAAGCGTATTTCGAATGCTCCCACAGCACTCGAGTTCAACCGAAGGCTAGGTTTGATTGTCCTATGAAATCCCAACCGATTCGGGGGCTAATGACGTGGTCACCTATTATAGGTAGGTTCAAGGACCCATCATTCGGGACCCACATGGGGCCCATCACCATCATAGGTAGGTCCCTGGACCATGCCAACATTTGGATGCTTACATAAGGAAGTCCACTCAGACAACTCGACGGCACTCGGACGACCACATGTCACTCGGCTGATGGACCACCACTCGGACATAGAAGACAAGAGGGCATCGTGGGAGCTGCAACGGTCGAGGAATCCTAAGTCATCCATTAAGTAGAGTCATAGCTATTGTTACCTGTAACTGTCGTAGTAGAGGCTCATTATACTAGTAACTGACCCATTCAGTATCATTAAATGCCTTGGCGGCATGGGAGACATGGGGCTCCGGCGCACTCTATATAAGCCGCATCCCACTCCACAGCCAGGCACGGGCAATCTTTGTAACCATATCCACCAAATCAAAGCAAGCCTCAGGGCACAAGACGTAGGGCTTTTACCTCCACCGAGTGAGGGGCCTGAACTCGTTAAACACCGAGTGTTACACCTGTGCATAGGTAGGCTCTGCCCCTCTTATTCGTTCCCCTAGTACTCATTGTCAGGATCGTGACCCCGACACCTTTTCCCTGCATACATTTAGGGGGAGTCTATTTCATCATCGAGCAAAGTAACACTTATTCACTCTTGTTGGAATTACTTTTCACTTATCTACCTTCACTTTGATGATTATCTGTTTTGTCAACAATCGTCCAAAAAGGGGGAGATTGTTGGTGCAATAATTTGCCTCCTTATTTTTTGGGGTTTGTTGACATAAACAGTATGAGACTTATGTGGTTTGCTAGTGCACAGAGAGTAACAGGTCCCCGGAATCAAGAGGAGTTTGATTCAAACGACAAAGATAATCCCTTGTGTGGCAGTGAAGGTTACCACCGAAGATTATGATAACAAGAGTGACCCCTCAAAAATTGCTGACGCGAAGCAATTGGTTCGGTGCTCGTCCGAAGGAAGTGACTGCGACCGTGAAGATTGATGACAAACCAAGGACGTAGCATTTATTTCGTTGTTTCTCTTCTCTTTATTGAGTCACAAGACCACTGTACTACTAAGAGGGGTGTAGCATTCGAAGCTTTGATTCTCTGATGCTAAACCCAAATCCTATGAAAGTTGCGAGAGAAATCTCTTTGTGTTTCGAGCAAATACTTGCCGACAAGAGACTGTGATCTTCTTCGCTGCGAGAGATTTGTCTCTGACCGAGGAGTTAGCATTACTTGTTCCTCAAGTAATGTTACCGTTGCTCTTGAAATCCGACCGTTGAGAACATGTCGGTTGGCCATTGGCTGGACCGCGTGTCCAAAATGGTCATTTCCCACCAGGGAAGGTTGCGGCTATAAATAGCCACCCCGCACCGGCTTTGTAAGCTGGCTGCTTTGTTTGATTGTGAGAAGATTGTTGAGAAACCCCCTCTCCTGAGTGATTTGAGTTTAAAATCCACCAAGAGAAAACCCCTAGAGCCAAAAAATTAGATAGTGGTTCAGCATCACTCGAATCTAAGTCCAGTACGCTCCGCCTATTACTCTTGAGAGCTGCAAACTCTCTAGACGGTTAGTTGTCAATCTGATCAGATACCAAGAGTAATTGTGGTTCTCGAAGAAGAAATCTGTAAAGGTTCAGAGATCGCCTTAAGTATCTACCACGAGTGATCGACACTGGTTGACGAACCAATTGTCAAGGAGAATAGGGCGAAGAGAGTTTATCTTGTGTGTGAAATCACAACCCCTCCAACCAGACGTAGTCCTTGTGTAGAAGGACAAACTGGTCGAACAAATTCCTTGTCGCCATCAAGCATCACTGGTTACCTCTGCTCCTCCACTTTACATTCGTATTGTCTCAATCATGTGATTTGCCTCGATGCATGCTTTAGTTTCCATTCGTTAGTTTGTATTCGCTCACTGTACTTTGTTTTCGTTCGCTCCGATGCTGGGTTTCAAGAGTTTTGATATTTCCAAAAGAAATTTTAAAACTCCCATTCACCCCCCTCTGGTAGACATACTTCGTTCCCACAAATCCATGGGAGGCGTAGGACGAAGATGGTCTCCCTCAAACAACCCTGCAACCAAATACAAGAAATCTCTTGTGTCCCCAACACACCCAATACAATGGCAAATTGTATAGGTGCACTAGTTCAGTGAAGAGATGGTGATACAAGTGTAGTATATATAGTAGATATAGGTTTTTGTAATCTGAAAATAAAAAAATTGCAAGGTAGCAACTAGCAAGTGATAAAACGGAGCACAAACGGTATTGCAATGCTTGAAAACAAGGCCTAAGGTTCGTACTTCCACTAGTGCAATCTCTCAACAATGCTAACATAATTGAATCATATAAAAATCCCTTAACATGCAACAAAGAGTCACTCCAAAGTTCTTATCTAGCGGAGAACATAAGATGAAATTGTTTGTAGGGTACGAAACCACCTCAAAGTTATCCTTTTCGATCAATCTATTGAGCCATCCCTATAAGTGTCACAAACAGCCCTAGAGTTCGTACTAAAATCACACCATATGATATGCATCAACCAACTCTAATGTCACCTAGATACTCCAATGTCACCACAAGTATCCATGAGTTGATTATTCGATATGCATCAAACAATTTCAGATTCATAATATTCAATCCAACACAAATAACTTCAAAGAGTGCCCCAAGATTTCTATCGGAGAAAGCAGGACGAAAACATGCATCAACCCCTATGCATAGATTACCACAATGTCACCTCGGGAATCTGCGAGTTGAGTGCCAAAACATACATCAAGTGAATCAATATAATACCCCATTATCACCATGGGTATTCATATGCAAGACATACATCAAGTGTTCTCAAATCCAACAAGTATTCAATCCGATAATAGTGAAACCTCAGAGGTAAAAACTCAATTCATCACAACAAGATAGAGAGGGGGAACACAACATATGATCCAAGTATCTTAACAAAGCTCACGGTACATCAAGATCGTGCCAAATCAAGAACACGAGAGAGAGAGAGAGAGAGATCAAACACATAGCTACTAGTACATACCCTTAGCCCCGAGGGTGAACTACTCCCTCCTCGTCATGGCGACCGCCGGGATGATGAAGATGGCCTCCAGTGATGATTTCCCCCTCCGACAGGTTGCCGAAAAAGGGCTCTAGATGGGATCTCTTTGGTACAGAGGCTTGCGGCGGAGGATTCGAAGTTCTAGGGTTATTTCTAGGGTTTTTTTGGCCCCGAGGGTGAACAACTCCCTCCTCGTCATGGAGACCGCCGGGATGATGAAGATAGCCTCCAGTGATGATTTCCCCCTCCGGCAGGGTGCCGAAAAAGGGCTCTAGATGGGATCTCTTTGGTACAGAGCCTTGCGGCGGAGGAGTCGAAGTTCTAGGGTTATTTCTAGTTTTTCTTGGATTTATAGGAATTTTTAGAGTTGAACTCGCGTGAAGAGGGGCAAAGGGGGCCCACGGGGTACCTGGGCGCACCCAGGTGGCTTGTGGGGCCCCTGTGAGTCTTCTGGTACTCCCTCGAAGCTTCCTGGGTCCCTTTCCTTCCAGAAAAAAATTGTCAAAAAGTTTCGCTGCATTTGGACTTCATTTGATATGGATTTTCTGGAAGACCAAAAACAAGCAGAAAACAACAATTGGCACTAGGTCAATATGTTTGTCCATGAAAGTCATATAAAAGCCATATAAAAGTGTACCAAAATCATACAAAACTATAACAAGCGTGGCATGAATACTTCATAAATTATAGATACGTTGGAGATGTATCAGGTCGGAATGCGTGAGATCTTCAAGGGCCTCATCAAGGGCTTCGAGGTATGCCTCTTTGTATTTATATTATGAATAACCCCCATGCTTAGAATTGCTCATAAAAAGAAACTTTTGTCAGAAGACTTTTCGCTTTATATTCTAGCGTAGCACTTGTAGGAGCACAGCCAGCCAGTAGCCCCCGAGCCCAAAACTAGTTTTAAGAAACTAGCTTTGCGGTTGAAGTATATTGCCACAAGGTGTTAATTCAGTAGCCCCCAAGACTCTAGCTGACCTTCAAAAAGGACATACCAGGGGGACTAAAGTCAGAAACGGGGACTAAAGCGTGAGTATATGATTGCAGGTATCGACCACGGCTCCGAACTCCGCCTCCGAGGAGATAGCGAAGATGAACCGGAAGCTCAAGAGGTCCGAGGAGGACCTCGATCTGATGCAAAAGCAGATCGAGCTATCTCAAGGTAAAAAGCTACAGGGTTATCAAATTTACTTTGAAAATGTTTAAATTTCAATGCTGACGTCGAGCTGTGTGTCATGACAGTTGCTATGACCGAGCTTGAGGCGCCTAAGGCCGAGCTGGCGAAAGCTCGGCAGGAAGCCAAGCAGTAAAAAGCTGCGGACACCAAGGCCGAGAAGGATCTGGCCGTCGAGAAGGTGTCCAGGGGCAAGGTTCAGGCGCGGGCCCTTGAGGTAGAGGAGACCCTGAAGGGCATGTGCCAGGAGCGCAACGCTCTTCTAAACAAGGAGAAGGGGGCAAATGAAGAGCTCGAGAAACTGCGTCTGGCGCACGCGAGGTCCAGAACCAGGCCCGGGCAGACCGCGAAGTGCTCCAGCAAGTGAGGCAGATCGTTGCTGGTAAGCCGTTTTTACTTCAGTGTGTGTTTGTCAGCAAGGCGTTCCTCGAGCTCACCCAGCCATGGCAATCCATAGAGGCCTTCGCGGATCTCCCAAGGAGCGCGTTGGACGTCGGCCGCCACTTCAGCGCACGGGAGGGCTGCCACACGGAGAAGGTGTTCTGGCAACAATTCCACGCGCCATTACATCTGGAGCTGCTGAATAATCAGATGAAGCAGCTGATGGAGCTCCTCCACATGGCGAAGCCGGTGCTTTAGGACCTCTGCGTCAACCTTTGGCCCATGGAGGCATTGCTGACTAGCTTCTTCGGTCTCCTTGCCTAGCTGCAATAGGCCTGCCCCCAAGTGGCACGCTGGAAGCTCTCCACGTGCCTGGAGGGTGCCCAGCGGGCCTATGCCTGCGTGAAGACGCACTATCCACGCATCAAAGTGGCGGATGTGGTTGCGGGGCCTCCCGAAGGGAAGAACCGGACCGTGGAGTAGTACCTTGTCAGGATGATAGAAGGAGCCCGGATCATCAAGGCCGAGTGTCGTATGGACACTATGTATTTTTAGAGAGTGCTTAGGAATGCCGAAGTGTAGTTGAATGTAAAAAATGTCATTTTGTTTTAAATGAATGTGGCTTTATATTTCGACATATTTATGCTTTATATTTTTTGACTCCTATGTGACTGTGTTAAACTAAAAGTGACCAGTCGTCAGCTTCAGCCCCTTTGTGTAGTACACAAAGGGTGTTTCGTAGGCAATCATGACCCTTAGCCGACATCTCAGTTCCCGAAGGCGATCCTTGTCGGCCTAGTGGGAACCAGGGTACCACGGTCCATCTGCCTACAGCCCAGGAAAGGCCCCTTGGCCCAACTCATGAGGCGGACCGCCAGCAGGCGCCACGAAGCCAGTAGCCTCACGAGGGCCGTTCCCCGCGAGGGGCTTCCCCAGCAGAGGACTTCATCAAGATCACCATCGCAGCAAGCATCCTCGCGAGGCCCCCTTGCCAGGCACCTTCTCGCGAAGCTTCCCAAGGAGCCCCCATAGTGCGGGTAGCGTGCCCATCACATGGGTGATGCCCTCGTAGCAGGCGCCAGCCTGTGCGGCCGGGACAATTTCCCCTTTCGTGCTAAGGGAGCAGTTGTGCCTACCTGCCCCCAAAGCAAGTCCCAAAGGTTTTCCCATTGGTGATAGAAGACCAAGACGGTGGCGCGGTAGGACGGAGGTTATCGTGGGGCCACTGGTGCATCATGGATAAGCGCTTTAGCAGGCGAAGACCACCTTTTGTCAGGAGAAGCACCGGCACCTGTCCCATTTCAAATTGTCGCTCCATAGTAGCCCTTTCCCGCTCATATTTTCGGGGAAGAGGCCCGGGGCACCTATATAAGGGACAGAGCGGCCACCGTAGCAAGGGATTGGCTCTTGACCAAACCCTAGCGCCATTGCTAGCCCCAAAGAGCACCGGCTCATCTCGTAGCTCCAAGAGCATTGTCCACAAGCAATACAACCAAGGAGGAGTAGGGTTTTACACCGCACGGTGGCCCGACCCTGGGTAGCTCGTTGTGTCCTCGTCGCGCCTAGCTCGTAGATGTAAAGCCAGGCCCCCAGAGCTCTAACCAGGGTTTTGGAGGATTTCTTGTGGCTCAGAATCAATCCCGTGACATTTGGCACGCGCCTCAAGCTTCAATACCACCATGGCCGATGCTCGACATGCCCGCGCCCAGCGCTGGGCGAGCTGTGTCCATACGGAGCCCATCAACGACCCCCGCCACTGCCGAGCTCGAGTAGCAAGCATGGGCGCAGAGCCAGAGGCAGACACCTCCTCCGAACAACCTTCTATCGGGCAGCACCAGTAGCAGTAGCAGCCACCACCGGCCCACACGGCCACGGTGACCTTGCTTGCCCACCACGACCTGCCGGCCCCGCAGGCGGCGCTCCGCATGACGCAAGAGCTGCTGCACTACCGCCCCACCAATGGCGGCTATGATGCCTCGCTCACCTGCATCACCGAGCTCATCAATGTCGTCAACGACAGCCCGACGCCATCTTGTTCCCTGCCGCCCCTGCTGTCATGTAATGCGTGGGCGGGGCGCGACGTGCCTCCTCCACTCCTCCGTGCAATAATGACATGGAGTGCCATCGCCGCGCACGCGCGCCAGAGCCCTCTCATGGATCGTCTCCGTCGCACGGCGGGGACCCAAGCTGCCAGATCGTCAAGCGTGCGCCACCCGACGCGCACGTCCTCCTCGAAAGGTAGCGCGACCGCCAGAACCGCACCATCCAGGATGTCGCCGCGGCCGGTCACCAGAACCGCGCCGCCCTCGCCGGTGGCGTTGTCTCCTACAGCGGGAGCTGCCTCGCCCTCACTTGTGAGCTACATCGTGTGGTGTGGCCCACAATGTTCAAGCCAGAGTTGTCGCCCCGTTACGACGGCACCACCAACCCCATGGAGTTCCTAGAGCTCTACACCGTGAGCATCCAAGTTGTGGAGGGGGATGACCGTGTCATGGCGAACTGATTCCCCATGGCCCTCAAAGACGTCGCACGATCATGGCTGATGAACCTTCCCGAGGGCTCCATCTCCTCGTGGGAGAAGCTATGCCGGCAGTTCGTCTCCAACTTCAAGGGCACGTCCGACCGCCCCCTCATGCTCAGCACCCTGCGCTCCATCCACCAGTGCCCTGACGAGACCCCCCGCAAGTATATCCAATGCTTCAGCCAGGTGTGCAACAAGATCCCGCGCGCCTCCGATGCTGCGGTCATTGCTACGTTCTCCAATGGCGTCATGGACGTCAGGATGCGTGAGAAGTTCGCCATCAACGACGAGCTTGACACTGTGGGGGAGATGTTCGACCTCGCTCACAAGTGCGCCAACGTTGAGGAGGGCCGTCTCTTCGGCCACAACAACCCTGACGCCGACATCGACGTCGCCAAGCCTAAGGGTAGGGACACCAAGCGCAAGGGCCACGCCGTGCCTATGGTGGAGCCTGGGTGGAAGCATGGCCGCGACCGCAATGAGGCCAAGAAGGACGATCGCCCCTTTTGCGCCTACCACAACATGCAGTCCCACGCCACTAAGGACTACCATGAGCTCAAGCTACTTCGCGATGAGTGGTAGGAGAAGCGCCGCGATAGCAATGACCGCGGCTTAGGCCACAGCGGCAACCGCAAGGGTGGACGCTGGAAGGATCGCGACAACGACACCAACAACTCCCACTAGGGCTGGCAGAACCAGCCTCGCGAGGCCAACCCTTAGCAGGCCAACGCGGCCCTGCTGCGCCCCTACAGGAACAACGACAACCTACTTGAGGAGGACGTCGGGGGCTACCAGGAGCCTCGCGCAGTGGCCTGCATCCTTGGCGGAGCTTAGGCTCCCCCATCCAGCCACCACTTCAAGCAGTTCTCCCGTGAGCTGAACGCAGCCCTCCCGGATCGTGCAGACGCCAAGCCCCTCAAGTGGTCACAGTACCCCATCGGCTTCGACTACAGTGACCACCCCAAGTCTACAAAGTCCGTGGGCACTATCCCTCTATTGTGCACACCCACCATCAACAATGTGGCAGCCACCAAGACACTCATCAACGGCGGCGCCGGCCTCAACGTGATCTCTGTGGAAACCTTTGAGCTGCTCCAGGTGCCCTACGAGTGCTTGATGCCCATGAGGCCCTTCTTGGGCGTGACCGACGGTTCCACAGTGCTGCTCGGGCAAGTGCGACTCCCTGTCACCTTCGACTCCCGCAAGAACTACCACAACAATCTAATCGACTACGACGTGGCACACATTGGCATGCCCTACAATGCATCTTGGGCTACCCAGCGCTCACCAAGTTCATGGCAGTGACCCACCACGCCTACAACACGTCAAGATGTCGGGCTGCAGCGGGACCATCACCATCCGCTACGATGAGAAGGATGCGAGGCACACCCTCGAGCATGCCTACAAGGCTGCCGCCACTGTGTAATGATGTCTACTACGCAACCTTCTTCCTGTAGACTCGTGTTGGGCCTCCAAGCGCAGAGTTTTGTAGGACAGTAGCAATTTCCCTCAAGTGGATGACCTAAGGTTTATCAATCGATGGGGAGGCGTAGGATGATGATGGTCTCTCTCAAACAACCCTGCAACCAAATAACAAAGAGTCTCTTGTGTCCCCAACACACCCAATACAATGGTAAATTGTATAGGTGCACTAGTTCGGCGAAGAGATGGTGATACAAGTGTAATATGGATAGTAGATATAGGTTTTTGTAATTTGAAAATATAGAAACAGCAAGGTAACTAGTAACAAAAGTGAGCAAAACAGTGTTGCAATGCTTGAAAACAAGGACTAGGGTTCATACTTTCACTAGTGCAAATTCTCTCAACAATGATAACATAATTGGATCATATAACAATCCCTCAACGTGCAGAAAGAATCACTTCAAAGTTTCTATCGGAGAACGTAGGACGAAAACGTGCATCAACCCCTATGCATAGATTATCCCAATGTCACCTCGGGAATCCGCAAGTTGAGTGCCAAAACATACATCAAGTGAATCAATAGAACATCCCATTGTCACCACAGATATCCCATCGCAAGACATACATCAAGTGTTCTCAAATCCAATACTCAATCAAACATAACAAAACCTCAAAGAGCAAGACTCAATTCATCACAAGAAGCTAGAGGGGGAGAAACACCATATGATCCAACTATAGTAACAAAGCTCGCGGTACATCAAGATCGTGCCAAATCAAGAACACGAGAGAGAGAAATCAAACACATAGCTACTGGTACATACCCTCAGCCCCGAGGGTGAACCACTCCCTCCTCATCATGGAGACCACCGGGATGATGAAGATGGCCTCCGGTGATGGTTTCCCCCTCCGGCAGGGTGTCGGAACGGGGTCCCAATTGGTTTTTCGTGGCTACAGTGGCTTGCGGCAGCGGAACTTCCGATCTAGGGTTCATTTCGGAGGTTTCTATATTTATAAGAATTTTTGGAGTCGAAAACAAGTCAAGGAGGTGCCTGAGGGGCCCACAGGCCCTCAGAGCGCGCCCAGGAGGGTAGGGCGCGCCCCTGGCTTGTGGACTCCTCGGGACTCTTCTGGTCCAGCTCCGGTGCTTCGGGGGTCTCTTTTGGTCCATAAAAAATCACCGTAAATTTTCAGCCCATTCCAAGAACTTTTATTTCTGCACAAAAAACGACACCGCGGTAGTTTTGCTGAAAACAGCGTCAGTCCGGGTTAGTTCTAATCAAATCATACCAAAACCATATAAAATTGTTGCATACATGGCATGAATACTTCATAAATTATAGATACGTTGGAGACGTATTAGCATCCCCAAGCTTAATTCCTGCTCGTCCTCGAGTAGGTAAATGATAAAAGTAATAATTTTTGAAGTGTGAATGCTACCTAACATATTTATCAATGTAATCTTCTTTATTGTGGCATGAATGTTCAGATCCATAAGATTCAAAACAAAAGTTTAATATTGACATAAAAACAATAATACTTCAAGCATACTAATAAAGCAATCATGTCTTCTCAAAATGTCATGGCCAAAGAAAGTTATCCCTACAAAATCATATAGTCTGGCTATGCTCTATCTTCATCACACAAAATATTAAATCATGCACAACCCTGATGACAAGACAAGCAATTGTTTCATACTTTTAATGTTCTCAAGCTTTTTCAACTTTCACGCAATACATGAGCGTGAGCCATGGATATAGCACTATAGGTGGAATAGAATATGGTGGAGGTTGTGAGGAGAAGACAAAAAGGAGAAAGTCTCACATCAACTAGGCAAATTAATGGGCTATGGAGAGGCCCATCAATTGATATCGATGCAAGTGAGTAGGGATTGCCATGCAACAGATGCACTAGAGCTATAAGTGTATGAAAGCTCAAAAAGAAACAAAGTGGGTGTGCATCCAACTTGCTTGCTCACGAAGACCTAGGGCAATTTAAGGAAGCCCATCATTGGAATATACAAGCCAAGTTCTATAATGAAACATTCCCACTAGTATATGAAAGTGACAAAATAGGAGACTCTCTATCATGAAGAACATGGTGCTACTTTGAAGCACAAGTGTGGAAAAAGGATAGTAACATTGTCCCTTCTCTCTTTTTCTCTCATTTTTTTGTTTTTTTTCATTTTTTCATTTTTTTGTTTGGGCTCTTTGGCTTTTTTTATTTTGGGCTCTTTGGCCTCTTTTTAATTTTTTTTAAGTCCGGAGTCTCATCCCAACTTGTGAGGGAATCATAGCTTCCATCATTCTTTCCTCACATGGGACAATGCTCTAATAATGATGATCATCACACTTTTATTTACTTACAACTCGATACTAAAACAACATATGACTCTATATGAATGCCTCCAGCGATGTACCGGGATGTGCAATGATCAAGAGTGACATGTATAAAAAATATGAACGGTGGCCAAGCCACAAATACTATGCCAACTACATGATCATGCAAAGCAATATGACAATGATGGTATGTGTCATAATAAACGGAACGGTGGGAGTTGCATGGCAATATATCTTGGAATGGCTATGGAAATGCCATAATAGGTAGGTATGGTAGCTGTTTTGAGGAAGGGTATATGGTGGGTTTAATGCACCGGCGAAAGTTGCGCGGTACTAGAGAGGCTAGCAATGGTGGAAGGGTGAGAGTGCGTATAATCCATGGACTCAACATAGTCATAAAGAACTCACATACTTATTGCAAAAATTTATTAGCCATCGAAGAAAAGTACTAATACGCATGCTCCTAGGGGGATAAATTGGTAGGAAAAGACCATCGCTCGTCCCCGACCGCCACTCATAAGGCAGACAATCAAAAAATAAATCATGCTCCGACTTCATCACATAACGGTTCACCATACGTGCATGCTACGGGAATCACAAACTTTAACACAAGTATTTCTACCAATCCACAATTACTCACTAGCATGGCTCTAATATCACCATCTTTATGTCTCAAACAAATGAAAGGAATCAAACTTCTCATATATTCAATGCTCTTCATGAAAGTTTTTATTATATCCCTCTTGGATGCCCATCATATTAGGACTAAATTCATAACCCAAGCAAATGCCATAGTATTTCTAAGACTCTCAGAATAATATAAGTGAAGCATGAGATCTCATCAATTTCTTCAAAATAAAACCACCGCCGTGCTCTAAAAAGATATAAGTGAAGCACTAGAGCAACTAACAAACTACTCCAAAAAGATATAAGTGAAGATCAATGAGTAGTCAAATAATTAAGTAGCTATGTGAAGACTCTCTCTCATTTAAAAATTTCAGATCTAAGTATTTATTAAAACAACAAGCAAAACAAAATAAAATGACATTCCAAGGATAGACATATCATGTGAAGAAGCAAAAACTTAGGCTCAACCAAAACTGACCGATCATTGTTGATGAAGAAACGTGGGATGCCAACCGGGGCATCCCCAAGCTTAGATGCTTGAGACTTCTTGAAATATTAACTAGGGATGCCTTGGGCATCCCCAATCTTGGGCTCTTGTGTCTCCTTAATTCCTCTCATATCATGGTTTCCCTAAATCTTAAAAACTTCATCTACACAAAACTCAACAAGAACTCGTGAGAAAAGTTAGTATGAATCAATGCAACACCTTATCATTCTCTACTGTAGAAAATCACTAAAATTATTATTTAACATTGCATACTAAATGCCTCTGCATATTTAATACTCCTATCCTCAAATAGAATCATTAAACAAGCAAACATATGCAAACATAACAGCAATCTGTCTAAATAGGACAGTCTGTAAAAGTGTAATTTTCCTAACACTTCCCTAACTCCAAATCTTCTGAAAAGGTACCACACTGTATAAAATTTTTTGTTACTCATTGTGTAAAAATTTCAAGATTTTATCATGTATTGACTTTCCAGAAGAATCCAGACAATGATAGAAAACTTTCAGTTTTCAAAACAGCAACATATAGACTTGCAAAATGAGCATGGTAAAGGCTATACTTGACATTTTTATTGGAATAAAATATGCAAAACATTACTATAAATAACAGCAAGCAAGTCCTAATAAAATAAAATGATGCTCCAAGCAAAACTCATATCATGTGACGAATAAAAATATAGCTCCAAGTAAGGTTACCGATAATGTTGAAGACGAAAGAGGGGATGCCTTCCGGGGCATCCCCAAGCTTAGTTGCTTGGGTATTCGTTGAATATTACCTTGGGGTGCTTTGGGCATCCCCAAGATTAGGGTCTTATCACTCCTTATTCTCCTCATATCGATATCTCACCCAAAACTTGAAAACTTCAATCACACAAAACTTAACGGAACTTCGTGAGATGGGTTAGTATGATAAAACAAATCATTCACTTTCGTACTGTCAAGACAAGATTCAAATTTTTTTCACATGATACCTACTGTGCCCTATCATTTCTAAAATTTATATTGAGCAATATAAGCCATAGAAACTAGAAAACAAGCAAACTATGCATAAAAAACAGAACAGTCTGTAAAGATCTGAATGATGCTCATACTTCTGTTACTCCAAACATTCTGAAAAATTAGGACAACGTAGAAAATTGGTATATCAATCTTGTGTAAAAAATTCAGAGTTTTTCCATGTTCCAGTGAATTTTAACAATTCTGTTACTGGACGCAAAAGTTTCTGTTTTTGCACAGAATCAAATCAACAATCAACCACACTATCCCAAAGGCTTTACTTGGCACTTTACTCAAACAAAAGCTATAAAACATGGTTACTACAGTAGATTATCATGTGAACACACAAAAACAGTAGGGGTAAATGTTGGGTTGTCTCCCAACAAGCGCTTTTCTTTAATGCCTTTTTAGCTAGGCATGATGATTTCAATGATGCTCACATAAAAGATAAGAATTGAAACATAACGGGAGCATCATGAAGAATATGACTAGCACATTTAAGTCTAACCCACTTCCTATGCATAGTGATTTTGTGAGCAAATAATTTTTTAGAGCAGGAATCATCTAGCATAGGAAGGCAAAACAAGCATGACTTCAAAACTTTCAACACAGAGAGGAAACTTGATATTATTGAGATATGTAAAAGCATATGTTTCTCTCTCATAATAATTTTCAGTAGCATCATGAATGAATTCAACAATATAGCTATCACATAAAGCATTCTTTTCATGATCCACAAGCATAGAAATTTTATTACTCTCCACATAAGCAAATTTATTCTCATGAATAGTAGTGGGAGCAAACTCAACAAAATAACTATCATGTGAGGCATAATCCAATTGAAAATTAAAATCATGATGACAAGTTTCATGGTTATCATTATTCTTTATAGCATACATGTCATCACAATAATCATCATAGATAGCAACTTTGTTCTCATAATCAATTGGAACCTCTTCCAAAATAGTGGATTCGTCACTAAATAAAGTCATGACCTCTCCAAATCCACTTTTATCAATATTGTGAAAAGATTCAACACCCTCCAAAATAGTGGGATCATTAGTAACTAGAGTTGACACTCTTCCAAACCCACTTTCGTCAATATAATCATCATAAATAGGAGGCATGCTATCATCATAATAAATTTGCTCATCAAAACTTGGGGGACAAAAAAGATCATATTCATCAAACATAGCATCCCCAAGCTTGTAACTTTGCATATCATCAGCATCATGGATATTCAAAGAATTTACACTAACAACATTGCAATCATACTCATCATTCAAAGATTGTATGCCAAACATTTTATTGCATTCTTCTTCTATCAATTGAGCACAATTTTTTGATCCATCATTTTCAAGAAAGACATTATAGAGATGAATTATATGTGGCAACCTCAATTACATTTTTTTGTATTTTTCTTTTATAAACCAAACAAGTGATAAAACAGGAAACTAAAAGATTCAATTGCAAGATCTAAAGATATACCTTGAAGCACTCACCTCCCTGGCAACGGTGCCAGAAAAGAGCTTGATGTCTACTACGCAACCTTCTTCTTGTAGACTCGTGTTGGGCCTCCAAGCGCAGAGTTTTGTAGGAAGTAGCAATTTTCCCTCAAGTGGATGACCTAAGGTTTATCAATCCGTGGGAGGCATAGGATGAAGATGGTCTCTCTCAAACAACCCTGCAACCAAATAACAAAGAGTCTCTTGTGTCCCCAACACACCCAATACAATGGTAAATTGTATAGGTGCACTAGTTCGGCGAAGAGATGGTGATACAAGTGTAATATGGATAGTAGATATAGGTTTTTGTAATCTGAAAATATAAAAACAGCAAGGTAACTAGTAACAAAAGTGAGCAAAAACGGTGTTGCAATGCTTGAAAACAAGGCCTAGGGTTCATACTTTCACTAGTGCAAATTCTCTCAACAATGATAACATAATTGGATCATATAACAATCCCTCAATGTGCAACAAAGAATCACTCCAAAGTTTCTATCGGAGAACGTAGGACGAAAACGTGCATCAACCCCTATGCATAGATTATCCCAATGTCACCTCGGGAATCCGCAAGTTGAGTGCCAAAACATACATCAAGTGAATCAATAGAACATCCCATTGTCACCACAGATATCCCATCGCAAGACATACATCAGGTGTTCTCAAATCCAATACTCAATCCAACATAACGAAACCTCAAAGAGAAAGACTCAATTCATCACAAGAAGGTAGAGGGGGAGAAACACCATATGATCCAACTATAATAACAAAGCTCGCGGTGCATCAAGATCGTGCCAAATCAAGAACACGAGAGAGAGAGGTCAAACACATAGCTACTGGTACATACCCTCAGCCCCGAGGGTGAACTACTCCCTCCTCGTCATGGAGACCACCGGGATGATGAAGATGGCCTTCGGTGATGGTTTCCCCCTCCGGCAAGGTACCGAAACGTGCTCCCGATTGGTTTTTCGTGGCTACAGAGGCTTGCGGCGGCGGAACTTCCGATCTAGGGTTCTTTTCAGAGGTTTCTATATTCATAAGAATTTTTGGCGTCGAAAACAAGTCAAGGAGCTGCCCGAGGGGCCCACAAGCCCTCAGGGCGTGCCTAGGGTGGTAGGGCACGCCCCTGGCTTGTGGACTCCTCGGGACTCTTCTGGTCCAGCTCCGGTGCTTCAGGGGTCTCTTTTGGTCCATAAAAATTGACCGTAAATTTTCAGCCCATTCCAAGAACTTTTATTTCTGCACAAAAAATGACACCATGGTAGTTCTGCTGAAAACAGCGTCAGTCCGGGTTAGTTCTAATAAAATCATACCAAAACCATATAAAATTGTTGTAAACATGGCATGAATACTTCATAAATTATAGATACGTTGGAGACGTATCACATACCCAGCAAACGAAGACGAGGCAGGGCCTTCTGAGGCCGCCCCCATGAACAAGAAGCCACAGTTCTCATAGATCCGTGCGGAGACAAAGAAGGTGTCGCTGGACGGTAGTGGCTCAGGCCCCTCCCTCACCATCGGTGCCGGTCTCTCCCCCAAATAGGAAGACGTGCTCGTCACCTTCCTCGGGGCAAATGCTTATATGTTCGCCTGGACAACATCAGATATGTCTGGTGTACCGGGGAGGTGATCGAGCACCACTTAGCCGTGTACCCCAACGCACGGCCTGTGAAGCAGAAGGTACGGCGCCAGGCGCCCAAGAAGCAAGAGTTCATCATCCAGGAGGTCGAGAAGCTACAAGAGGTAGGAATCATCCGCGAAGTGCTCCACCCCGAGTGGGTCGCTAACCTTGTCATCGTTCCTAAGGCAAATGGCAGCAAGTGCATGTGTGTCAACTTCACCAACCTCAACAAGGCCTGTCCCAAGGACCCCTTCCGCCTCCCATGGATCGACCAGATCGTGGACTCCACTGATGGGTGTGATTTGCTATGCTTCCTAGATGCGTTCTCAGGCTATCACCAGATCACGATGGCAGAGGGGGGTGAGGAGAAGACCGCCTTCATCACCCCCTGCAAAGTGTTCTGCTACTTATGCATGTCCTTCGGCCTGAATAGTATGGGAGCCACCTTCACGAGGCTGATGCGCATCGGCCTAGGGCCCCAGATGGGAAGGAATGTGGAGGCCTACGTCGATGATATCGTCATCAAGACTCGCGAGGCCATCTCACTCATTGCAGACCTGGAGGAAACATTCGCCAACCTGCGCAAGACCAACCTCAAGCTCAACCACGTCAAGTGCGTCTTCAGAGTCCCTTCAGGCAAGCTGCTTGGCTTCCTAGTCTCCCACCGCGGCATTGAGGCAAAACCGGGAAGATCAAGGCCATTGAGGAGATGCGCCCACCTTGGAACCTCAAGGAGATGCCGCGCTTGGCGGGATGCAAGGCGTCGCTTGGGCGTTTCATCTCCAAGTTTGGCAAAAAGGCCCTTCCCTTCTTCAAGCTCATGAAGAGGTCAGGCCCCTTCAAGTGGACTCCTGAAGCTAACGCGGCCTTCGAGGGCCTTAAGAAGTACCTCACGAGCCCTCCCGTCATGGTCGCCCCGCGCCCTCTCAAGCCCCTGCTCCTATACTTGGAGGCCACCCCCTAGACGGTCAGTGTTGCCCTCATCGCGGAGCGAGAAGAGCAAACCCATGCCAAGAAGAAGACTGCAGAGCCTACGCCTCCCGAGGTCGCGCCCGAGCCTGCCGAGGCCGCCCCGGTGCTTGCCGAGGGCCCCCCTCCAGAGGCCCCTCCCGAGACCCCTACTCCGAAGACCCCTGGAAAGCTGCCTCGTGAGCCTCCCGAGCCCCACGCTAAGGACCCTGCACCCACACGCCTTGTCGAGCACCCTGTCTACTTTGTCAGCACCATGCTGCGAGATGCCCGCGAGCACTACCCCGTGTAGCAGAAGCTTCTCCTCGCCTCTAGGAAGCTGCGCCGCTACTTCTAGGGCCACCCCGTCAAGGTGATCATGTCTTACACGCTGGAGCAAGTACTGCACAGTCCCAACGCCACTAGCCGCGTTGCCGAATGGAACATCGAGTTGCAGCCCTTCGAGCTGTACTTCCTCACCACAAGGACCATCAAGGGTGCGGCCCTGGCTGACTTTGTGGCAGAATGGACAGACTCGCACCAGGAGGAGCCTCACGAGGAAGTGTCCATGCTGCCTGGAGATGGCACTCCTACAAGCTGGACACTGCACTTTGACGGCGCGTTCTCCCGGCAGGGCACGGGGGCTGGCGTCATGCTCACCTCGCCAACAAGGGACAAGTTGTACTACGTCGTGCAACTCTGCTTCAAGCCCAGCGACAAGGTCTCCAAAAACATTGACGAGTACGAGGGCCTCATTGTCGGCCTCAAAGCTGCCAATGCCCTTGGCATCAAACGCAACACCATCAAGGGAGACTCGCAGCTCCTCGTCAACTTCTCCAACACGAGATACAAGCCGAAGGTTGAGCACATGGCTGCCTACCTCGAGGAGGTGTGCAAGCTTGAGAAGCGCATCCTGGGCATGGAGCTCCAGCACATCCCTCGCGCAGACAACAAGGAAGCAGACGACATCGCCAAACAAGCCTCCCATCGCGAGCCTCAAGCTCCAGGAGTATTCGAGGAGTGGTTCCTGAGGCCATCGGCAGCCCCTCCCAAAGTTGTCATCATGAGGCCTCATGAGGAACTCCCACCCACACCCACCTCAGGCGCACCAGACTGCGGCCCATCTTCAGGTGCTCGCCTACTGATGGTGCTTGCGCCACACACTGAGGGCTGGGTCGCAAGGATCAAGGACTATTTGAAGGAGTACACCTTTTTCATGCATCAGTAAAACTTCATTTTCTAAGCGTTACAAGTGCTTGTCATGGAGTGCCCTCAGGAGGCATGTGTTGGGGATATTCCCCACGACCAAGACCCGGCTCATAAGGATAAGCCGCCCTAAGGCTTAAGTCATTTCTAGGTTTAAGTCGCCCTGGCATTAAGTCATCTCTGGACTTAAGCAGCCATGTTAAGTCATCTCAGATCCTGACCTGGCAGGTGAGACCCGGCAGGTGAGACCCGGTAGACAGTTTCTAACCCGGCAGACAGATTGTGACCCGACATATGCATGGAGTCACGGAGATGAGCCCTGAAGATGAGTCGCCGGGAGTTAAGAAGCCCACGGTGAGAGGCCCAGGCGTTAAGAAGCCCGTGATAAGAAGTCAGAATAGGTTAAGTCTTAATCCGACTTGGACTCTATATGTAAGCCGCCCCTTCAACTTATATAAGGAGGGGCAGGTCACCCCAAGAGGGTCAAGTTTCTAAGAGGTCACAATAGACAGGTCTTAGACAGACAAGTCTTAGACAAGATCAAAATAGATGCTCTCGAGATAGAGGTAGTAAAACATCGCCCTTGTAACCGAGATTGTGGTCATCATCAATATCAATCAAGCAGGATGTAGGCTTTTACCTCCACCGTGAGGGGCCGAACCTGGGTAAAATCTCACGTCTCTCGTCTCGCTTAACCCCGTTCAAGCTAACACTTAGATGCGTTGGCCTCACGACTAAATCCTCACAATAGGACATCTTCCGTGACAAAACCACGACAGTTAGCGCCCATCGTGGGGCCTACGCATGGTAGTGTTGAGTTCTTGAAGGGATCTTTGACAGGGATAAGGAAGTTTGCAATTTTCCGGTTGAAGATGAGCCGGCACAGAAGGACACAAATCAACTCCGAGTTCATCAACGTGTCGTGCGTTGCGATTTAGGGTGATATCAACCTCAATTTTTGTTAATCAAGGGCTGAGGCAATTCTGGTACTGCCCTCAATGCACAGCGTCTTAAATTACGCAGATTTCAAGGATGATGCTCAGCTGGTTTCGTACTACGGCCGATTATGTTGAAAATAAACAAGGTAAGTCGCCGCCAAGAGAAGGGTCAAGCCAAATGGAAAGAAATAAGCAATCCGCTGTTCCTGTTTCTAAAAGACAGATACGGCATGTATAAACCGCCGTAGCACAATACCTGGAAAAGGAAAATTCGGTCAAAGCAATTACGACCCGGAAACGGAGCCGGCCACGACCCGGATTTCCTGCAGCGCCCGCGACCTCGTTTCGAGGCGCCCACCTCCGCCGCCTCGCGTGTGCCCCGGCGGCTTTCGAGCCATCGCCGTCCTCCACACCACGGCCCGCCTCCGGGTTGTCCAGAGCCGCCCAGCTCCTCCGCCGCCTTGAGCCGCCGAGCTCCTCCGCTGCGGTGGGTTTTTCCTCGCCTCTACTGCGAGTCAACCCGCCTTGGGCGCCTCTGCACCGCCGCAGTCGAGAGCCGCCTCGCTCCGCGCGGCCTCAAGTCGCCCTGCCTCTGAACCGTAGCTCCTCGGGCCGCAAGTCGCCACCTCCAAACCGGCCGTCTTGTGCCGCCAGGAGCTCACCGGCAAGTTGCCGGCGTGCCTCGCCCCCGCTGAGCCGCCGCGGCATCTGCCTCTGAGCCGCCATCATCAAATCGCCAAGCGCGACCCGCCCGCTCGCGGCTCCGCCCGCGCTGGCCGACCTACGCGTACCCGCCTCTGCCTCTGCTGCCGGAGCCCCACCGGCCTTCGCTGAGCCGCCGCACGCCTCCAAGGCGCCTCGCCTCCACCTCGACGCCGAGTCGCGCAGGTGGCCTGCTTCTGCTGCAGACTCAATTCACGGGCCCGCTTCTGCCGCGGCCTCGACCTGCCGTCTTGGCCTCGTACCACCTCTGAACCGCTGTCTCCACAACCCGCCGGACTTCGTCGTGCCGCTATTGAGCCGCCGGCCGGCGAGCCGTGTGAGCCGCCCCGGGCCTCGCTCCGCCTCGCTGAACCAGTCACTTCCTCTGCTCCGAATCGAGCCCTCGCCTCAGCGCTTGGCCGCACCACACCCGTCTTCCGGCTTGCTGCTCCACAGCAGCGCCGAGCCTCCTCCGGCGTTAGTCGCCAAGTGGATTGTGCCTCTAAGCCGCCTCATCCCGGTGTCGACAGCCGCCGCCCTCTGAGCCGCCACCTCGACCCACCTCGCTCCAGCCAAGCGGCGCCGTCCCGGTCTCACCTCGCGTCCAGCCGTGGCCCTCGTCTCCAAATGGCTTCCGACGAGCGGCCTTGAGCCGCTGAGTTAAGCCGCCGACCGCTGAGCCCGCCAAGCCGCCACGGCATCGTCGCCGAGCTGCCTTCCCGCTAGCCCCGGCCTCCCGCTGCGCCACGCAGACCCGCTTTGGTCACCATCCGTTGCCGTGGCCTTGCCCCGGCCTCGCCTCCACGGCTTCGAGTAGACACCTCAAGCCACCGTTGTCATCAGCCACCACTTCGACCCGCTTCATCAACAAGCCAACCGCTGCCATGGTACTTTGCCTCAGTTGTCGCGCCTCCGAGCCGCTGTTGATGTGTCATGGTCCTGTTGTGTTCTTTGCTGTGTTCTTTGCTTGATGGAAGTGTGATAATGCTTCTGTATGAGCAGCCACAAACAGTTCAGCCACTTAAAAAGTTTCAGCAGCTGGCTCCCGAGCTGGTCCAGTTTACAGGAAAGGATGGGACTTCATTTTATGGAACTCTCTATCCTCCTGATAAGAAGAAATATGGACCACCTCCCTACAAAACACTTATTAATGTCCAGTGTCCAGCTCGTCAGTGATTCATGGATTAGCTCTGTTGACATGAGGGCTCAGTATCCGCGAAGTTAAGGTAATATTGGTTTGGAAGATGAGCAACCGGGGATTTGCAAGGCGAGGTTTGCGTTTTGAGGGACAGCTTAAGAGCAAGTACAATAGAGCTGAGTTAGCTGGCTATAAGAAATAAACTAGTATATTCTTGCTTAGTTGGAGGAAAGAAAAGAGGAGAGATAAGGTAAGCGGCCTCTTGGTGAAGAGTCAGCTCTAGCACGTGCTCCTAGGCACTTTGTGAGAGTGAAAGGTGGGCCATATAATAAAAAAATAGTACACTCTTCTAATCAACTATTCCCTCCGTCCGGTGAAGAGTGTACATCTAGCTTCAAAATTTGTCCATAAAAGAGTGTACTTCTATCTTCCCAATACACTTTAAAGTAGAAAAAAATACTTCTCTCTCGTCACATGGTAACCAAGACCAATAGCAATCTATATATGGTCTTCTTAATTTCTACATGCACTTAGCTCATTGGAGGTTGGGTAATTAAAGAGGAGAGAGATGGTGTCTTGCACCTTTCCAATGCATTTTTTATTTAACTTCATAATTTGTCCTAAAATTTCTAGATGTACACTCTTCACCGGACGGAGGGAGTACTCAGGTGATATCCATCTAAAGTCTATTTTATTAGCGCATATTGTTTTTGTGAAAGAACAATTACTTTGGTCTATATATTTTACGCAGGGCAATTATTCATTATGCAAGCGGCACCGTGAGTACGGAGCACGTGCTGGCAACATTCCGCACCGGTGTTTGTCCGTGTCATATTACCCGGTGAATGGACGCGCGCAAGCCGCCGCCCTTGCAACCCGGTCTACATCAACTTGCCGGGATCGCGCTTGCTCGCTGTTTAATGGACGTGCACAAGCCGCCGCCCATGCGGCCCGGTCTACATCGACTCACCGGGACCGTGCCTGCTCGCTGCTCAATGGACATGCGTAAGCCGCCGCCACTATGGTTCGGTCTATATCAGTTCACCGGGACCGCGTCTGCGATTGACTCGTTCGTCCGCACTGGCTTATAATGCCGCGGCCGACTCATTTGTCCGTGCCTGTGGCCAACTCACCCGCGTTCACGCCGCCTTCAAACGCCGCGGCTGTCTCTATCGCCTGCCCTCGCGGCCTGGTCTACATCAACACACTGGCGCTGCACCCGTCTGCATGAGTTGCTTTGTGAGCGCATGCAAGTCGCCGCTCTTACGGCACGCAAGTCACCGTTACTGCAGTTTGGTTAACTTTAACAACCAGCTGGGATGAACCATTGGCCGGATTACTGACACAGCTCATACGGGATCATTTATAACCCGCCGCGGTCGACTTCAACCTTCCGTGGATTCACATCGCGTTATCAACGCCAAGGATGTACAATGAGTGTCGTGAAGATCATCAGCTCGCCACCTCGCCTCCAGCTTCAGCATATTCCAGCGTTCTGCTGTTCAACTTTATGCCGGTTTATATCACGGTCAAGTATGGAGAATCTCAAGCCAACTCCTCGAGTCGTCTTAAGACTCGGGGGCTACACAGACATGATTCAGCAAATTTTGTCAGTTTCAGCAAATTCAAGAACCCCGGGTCATTGGAGGAAAAATAACCCGGTCTCGGGGGCTACTACCACATTGGTGAAAGTTTAAAGGCTGTCAAAAAGTTTCCGGCTTAAAAAGTGCCAAGCAATCAAAAAAGTTCCGGCTCAAAAGAAAACTTCTGGGTTATCAGAAAAGATTCCGGTTCAAAATCCGGCTCAAGGGAAATCTGTCTTTCACAAAGTTTTGAGATTTCAATATCCGGCTCAACATCTGGTTCAAGAGGAAGCCATCTCTCGCAATTCCTCGTCTCAGAAAAATTGTCAAAGAGAACTTGCTGCCATGATGCGCGGTTCAAACATGGGTATCCTGCCTTATTGGCTTATCATATTATGATCAACTTAACAAAGTCGGCATCCCTAAAATTCGGGGCCTTTGTCGTTTCATCTTTGTGCATATGAGTCTTTGTTAATTGATCATAAGGTCACTTGGGGGCTTCCAACCAACCGGGTTTAGCTTTCATACCCTCTTGACCGGCATTAAACGCCATATTATGGGTTAAACTTGCCTGTTTGCAACTTGCTACTCCGTCAGGTGACCCGCCGAACTCTTGACAGTCAATCTTTTTTAAGACCCTGAACTCGTCAAGGTTAAAATGGCGGTTTTGTGTCACGTGAAAGCCGGCTTACAGAGAGCTAGGATAAACTCACCTGTCTACTTAGTGCTACTCTGCTATATGGACTGTCGTACTCTTAACAGTCAATCTTTTTTAAGACCCTAAACTAGTTAAGGTTAAAATGACGAATTTATGTCATGGGAGGCCGGCTTACAGGATAAAACGGCTATGCGGCCATGAAAGCAAAAATGAGGCCTTAAAAGTCAACCTTTTTTTCGGTCGTGCCTTAAAAGCCGGCTTAACAAATATTTGAGATTTGCATGTTCTCTGTTTTGGTCTTTTCAGACTTTTTATGCTTTCAATTTTTTGCTTTTACGCAAACTATGAATCCCCGGGTCATACTGGCTCCGGGTTATCTTGCTCATATTTGAGTATTTGGGTATCACCCGTCCTGGCTTTTGACTTTAAGTCGCTAGTATAATTTTGGCTATAAGCCGCCATTATAATCTTTTCAATGATTGTTTATGACCATGAGTCTCTGGGTTATAACCCGCCCTAGATTTGAGCCTTAAAAGCTGGTCTTTTTGTCGAGCCTTGAAATTCGACATTTTTTTATACTCTATTATCATACGTCATCATACATTGCATCATCATACCATGCATCATATATGCATGGATATCCTGGTTTATATTGCAGGAACCGGTTTTCAAACCGGGTTATATTATTCAAATCTTACCAACATGGCTGAATTTTCATTATGGTTATCATAACCAATATTGGATGATTGAGGTTTTCAAAACTGCTTCAGAGTAATGGCTATTATTCCCTCATCCAAAAAATACCAGCTTACAGCAAGGAGCATGGTTCAACATTGATATGCAAGGCTTTCGGCAATATCATCTAGGCAATGGATATGATTTATTCTACAATGAAAGGAATAGTCCCGAGTCGCTGCAGGCATACGACCCTGCACTTGAGGGCTACATTATTCAAATCAAGATTACATCAGTATGCAAGTCCCATGTCACTTCAAGCATGTACCATGGCACTTGGGGGCTAATGCAAGTTGCTTTTCAAAACAGCATATTGTCAGCAAACCCGGTTATCTCAAGGAGATGAGCCGGCCTTTCATCATTTTCTAAGTCCCAGCCCAGTATTGTATTACTAAACCGGCCCTTGGGGGCTACACATTGCTCCTTAAGTCTATATGATCAGATCTAAAAAAGTCCCTGCTCGTTATTGCATAATGAACCGGCCCTTGGGGGCTAAACTGGCTGAAGTTTTATGAGCATAAGACATTTACAAGTCCCAGGTTGCTGCAGGCAAGACAACCCGGTACTTGGGGGCTACATATGTGGAACATTCAACTTATGACTGATGACTCAGACGAACAATCCGGATTTCTCTAGGGTTGCAATATTTATATTGAAGCAAGTCTTAAAGCTATCACTATGTTCTCCTCTTAAGACTTGGGGGCTACAGGTAATAAGAATATAAAGAAGGTATGCCTTCAAATTCTCAGTTATGAGTAAGCCAGGTCTGATATTTTTTGATGCAAAGGTTATCTCCTCCGGGCTATTCAGACAACTTAACATCATACGGATTTTTCATCAAAGTCTGAAGTATTGAAAGTTGGCACAACATCAGATGAATTTTATCAAGCCAAGGCAGTTGAAGATAATAAGGGTTATTTTTTTCTCTAAGGAGCCAACGTCAGTTTATTGATATGACAGAGATTCAGAATTTTCAGGAGCTGGTCAATTGGTCTTTTTGAGTGAGCCGGTCCCTTTACATATTCTTATTTCAAGAGTTTAGCATGAATAAATTCAAAGCTAAATTGGGGGCTAATGTTGGGGATATTCCCCACGACCAAGACCCGGCTCGTAAGGATAAGCCGCCCTAAGGCTTAAGTCATTTCTAGGTTTAAGTCGCCCTGACGTTAAGTCATCTATGGACTTAAGCAGCCCTGTTAAGTCATCTCAGATCCTAACCCGACAGGTGAGACCCGGCAGACAGTTTCTAACCTGGCAGATAGTTATGACCCGGCAGACAGTTATGACCGGGCAGACAGTTATGACCCGGCAGACAGTTATGACCTGGCAGACAGTTATAACCCAGCAGACAGATTGTGACCCGGCAGATGCATGGAGTCACGAAGATGACTCTCAAAGATGATCCCTGAAGATGAGTCGCCTGGAGTTAAGAAGCCCAAGGCGTTAAGAAGCCCACGGTGAGAAGTCCAGGCATTAAGAAGCCCGCGATAAGAAGTCAGAATAGGTTAAGTCTTAATTCGACTTGGACTCTATATGTAAGCCGCCCCTTCAACTTATATAAGGAGGGGCAGGTCACCCCAAGAGGGTCAAGATTCTAAGAGGTCACAATAGACAGGTCTTAGACATACAAGTCTTAGACAAGATCAAAATAGATGCTCTCGAGATAGAGGTAGCGAAACATCGCCCTTGTAACCAAGATTATGGTCATCATCAATATCAATCAAGCAGGATGTAGGCTTTTACCTCCACCGTGAGGGGCCGAACCTGGGTAAAATCTCGCGCCTCTCGTCCCGCTTAACCCCGTTCAAGATACCACTTAGATGCGTTGGCCTCAGGACTAAGTCCTCACACTAGGACATCTGCCGTGACAAAACCACGACAGCATGCGTGCTCGCGATCTTCCTTCTGAGTATCACATGAGCAGGGGCTAGATACGGTGCCTATGCTTGGGTTAGACCCAGCAGCGCCACTAAACCCAAGTGACCGAGCTCTGGCTCACGGGCCTACTCCCGTGCACGTCACCTCACCAAGGTCCTTGGTACTTGTCTTCTCGCGTCATACCCACAAGCAACCTCACGAGTGCGCTCTGCCTCACTACTTGCAAAAAGTTGGCAATCTCACTTATGCAGGATATCGGAGGACTCAAGTGATGGAAATATGCCCTAGAGGCAATAATAAAGTTATTATTATTATTATTATTATTATTATTATTATTATATTTCCTTATTCATGATAAAGGTTTATTATTCATGCTAGAATTGTATTGATCGGAAACTTAAATACATGTGTGGATACATAAACAAATACCATGTCCCTAGTGAGCCTCTACTAAACTAGATCGTTGATCAAAGATGGTTAAGGCTTCCTAACCATAGACATGTGTTGTCATTTGATAACGGGATCACATCATTAGGAGAATGATGTGATGGACAAGACCCATCCGTTGGCTTAGCATATGATCGTTCAGATTATTGCTATTGCTTTCTTAATGTCAAATACATATTCCTTCGACTATGAGATCATGCAACTCCCGGATACCAGAGGAATACCTTGTGTGCTATCAAATGTCACAACGTAATTGGGTGATCATAAAGATGCTCTACAGGTATTTCCGAAGGTGTCTGTTGAGTTGGCATGGATCGAGATTAGGATTTGTCACTCCGTGTATCGGAGAGGTATCTCTGGGCCCTTTCGGTAATACACATCACAAGAAGCTTGCAAGCAAAATGACTAAGGAGTTAGTTATGAGATGATGTATTACAGAACGAGTAAATAGACTTGCCGGTAACGAGATTGAACTAGGTATGAAGATACGGATGATCGAATCTCGGGCAAGTAACATACCGACAAACAAAGGGAATTGCGCATGTTGTCATAATGGTTTGACCGATAAATATCTTCGTAGAATATGTAGGAACCAATATGGGCATCCAGGTTCCGCTATTGGTTATTGTCCGGAGAGGTGTCCCAGTCATGTCTACATAGTTCTCGAACCCGTAGAGTCCGCACGCTTAACGTTCGTTGACGATATAATGTTATATGAATTATGTGATTTGGTGACTGAATGTTGTTCGGAGTCCCGGATGAGATCACGGACATGACGAGGAGCTCCGGAATGGTCCGGAGGTAAATATTGATATATAGGATGATGCTATTCGGACACCGGAAAGGTTTCGGAGCGTATCGGGTAGTCATCGGATCACTGGAAGGGGTTCCGAGAAGCCCCGGGAGGTTAATGGGCCTTATGGGCCAAGAGGGGGAAACACACCAGCCCACAAGGGGCTGGCATGCCCCTTCCCTTGGCTATCGGCCCTCGGGATGGAAAAGAGGGAGGGCTAGCCCCTCTTTCCTTCCCTCCACCTTGGAGGAAGGAAAGGGGGGGGGCGCCACCTCCTCCTGCCTTCCCCCCGCAGGCATACAAGGAAGGGGGGCGCTAGAGGGCAGGAGCCCAAGGGGGCCGGCCGACCACCCTTGGGGCGCCTCCTGGCTGCCTCCCCTCCCCCCACTATATATATATATGAGGGAGGGAGCGCCAAACAAGACCCACAACAATCTCTTAGCTGTGTGCGGCGCCCCTCTCCACAGTTTCGTCCCTCGGTCATATTTTCGGAGTGCTTAGGCAAAGCCCTGCGGAGATAGCATCACCACCACCGTCACCACGCCGTCGTACTACCGGAACTCATCCACTACTTCGCCCGTCTTGCTGGATCAAGAAGGTGAGGACGTCACCGAGCTGAATGTGGAGGTGTCGTACGTTCGGTACTTGATCGGTTGGATCGCGAAGAAGTTCGACTACATCAACCGTGTCAATAAACGCTACTGGTTACGGTCTATGAGGGTACATAGACACACTCTCCCCTCTCGTAGCTATGCATCTCCATGGATAGATCTTGCGTGTGCATAGAACTTTTTTTGTTTTCCATGCAACGTTTCCCAACATCAAGAGCTCCTCCTCAGGAGGCTCCACGGGCGACGCCTTGTTTGCAGGGGCTCCGCGGCAAGCACCCTCGGTGAGACATGCCCTATGGATGGCGCCATGCCAAGCCGCACATCGCTAAAAGGTAAGTCTAAAGTGCCACAAGGGCCACTTAATACGAATCTTGCCAGAGCGTCATCCTCACGCCCCCACGGGGATAAATCGATTTTAATATAGGAGCAAAGGAGAGGAGTTCGGGTGGAGCCGGCTCGTCTTCAAAGTCCGACTCGGGTGCTCCCTGCACCTAGTCGGAATCCTTGCCTTCGCTCTTGATGCTCCGGGAGCTTTCGTCGCTTTCGCTCCCGCTGGCGGAGTCGGTGGCACTTCCGCTCTCGCTCTCCGCGCAGTACTCCATGCAGCCGCCGGAGACCCCGAAGAACTTCACAAAGAGGGTGCCAGCTCCGTCGTACCTGAACTGAAGAGCCTGCCCGCGCTTCAGGCCGCGGGAGCGGGCAAACGACTTCCACCCCCGTGACACGAACATGAAGCCGGTGGGGGAAAATTCAGCCACCACCCAGGAGAGGCCGTTGCAGCAGTCATCCGCCTGTAGCCACAGGCCCAGGGGCCCGCTGTCCTCCATCACTCTCGCAAAGGAGTCCAGGAGCCGGAGCCAGCTGCAGGGCCAGAAGTGCAGCCCCACGATGAACTCATGTGCCACCACCTCTGTGTGGGCCTCCACCTGGGGAGGAAGGGCGGGCGCTCCGCCACGCCCTCCACGGCCGCGCACGCCGCGCCCCCCACGGCCGTGGGGCATGATCCTTCCATGGGCGCTAGAGCCGGCCTCCGCGACAGCAGCTGAGGAGCGCGTCCGGCCCCGAGGGGGAGCCCTCGTTGCAGTAGCGAGAGCACGGGCGCAACCCCTACGCTTCGCCGCTACTGGCGCCGCCTCCATCGCTGCCTTGTCCTTCGCAGCGGTGGAGGTCTTCTTGGGCGCCATGGCAGCGCTGGTGGCGGATGGAGACAGAGGAAGAGGAAGCAGAGGAGCAGTTCGCAAGGAAGGCGGAGAGTGAGATGAAAAGGCAATGATGCGCCTGCGCCCATTGCGGGCAGGCTATATGACCAAAACGGTGGTTACTGAGGCGTTGCGGGGGAGTGGAGGCGTCCCATCCCATCAGCGCTGCCATGCATCCCTGCCTGGGCTCGACAGTCTTTGGCCCCATGTCGTTTCATCCCTCAACGGGCGGAACATGCGCGCCATGGGCCCAGGGGCTATTGTCAGCCCACTGGGAACCAGGGTACCACGAGCCATCTGCCTACGGCCCAGGAAGGGACCCTTGGCCCAACTCATGAGGCGGCCCGCCAGCGGGCGCCGCGAAGCCAGCAGCCTCGCGAGGGCCATGCCCCGTGAGGGCCTTCCCCAGCAGAGGACTTCATCAAGATCACCATCACAGCAAGCAGCCTCGCGAGGCCCCTTGCGAGGCGCCCTTCTGCGAGGCTTCCCGAGAAGCCCCCGCAGCGCAGGTCACGTGCCCATCACGTGGGAGACGTCGCCATAGCAGGCGCCAGCCTATGCGGCCGAGGTAGTTTCCCCTTTCGTGCTAAGGGAGCAGCTGCGCCTACCTACCCCCAAAGCAAGTACCAAAGGTTTCCCCTTTGGTGATAGAAGACCAAGACGGTGGCGCAGTAGGACTGAGGTCATCGTGGAGCCCTTGGCGCGTCATGGATAAGCGCTTTAGCAGGCGAAGACCACCTTTTGTTAGGAGAAGCACCGGCGCATGTCCCCTTTTAAATTGTCGCCCTGTGGTAGCCTTTCGCACTCATATTTTTGGGGAGGAGGACCGAGGCACCTATATAAGGGACAGAGCGGACACCATAGCAAGGGATCGGCTCTTGACCAAACCCTAGCACCATTGCTAACCCCAAAGAGCTCCGGCTCATCTTGTAGCTCCAAGAGCACTGTCCACAAGCAATACAACCAAGCAAGAGTAGGGTTTTACACCGCACGGTGGCCTGAACCTGGGTAGCTCGTTGTGTCCTCGTCGCGCCTAGCTCGTAGCCTCGTAGACATAAAGCCGGGCTCCAGAGCTTGAACCAGGGTTTTGGAGGATATCCCGTGGCTCAGAATCAATTCCCCCGACAGTCCATGCACACGGGAACAAGGTAATCAGACTATAGTGGTGTTATAACTTTCACTTAGTCAGAGGAGCTTGACTGTGAGGGTTGATGACGAGCCCCCAGTATGTGGAGTGGTTGGTTGTGTAGCCGGGGTTTATGCCGCTAACCACTTCGGCTGATTTGATAAAAATCTCTTCGTTTAACACGGGTGATCTCGAATGATACATTGCTTGACGCTGTCTTCGGACAGCCGACCAGTTTACGCTTACCAAGATAGTCAGTTTTCCGCTTTCTCAATCAAGGCACTTTGCCATTCGAGCTGGCAGCGCAATGGCAGTGGTTCTTCCTTTACACCCTTAGCCGAATGGATCGAAAACGTAAGGGGTAAGCACAGGAGCCGGGTAACCCAACTATTGACCAAAATCAAGGTTCAAAACTAATTATATAATGCAACATCCGGAGCCCCTAGTTAGTTGTATCGTCAAAGTATACTTTTGGCTCAAAGGCAGTAAATATAATGAAATGCTTAATGACCTCAAGGGGTGCAGTTTCTTTAGTTCATGTGGTTAAGCCGTACATGCCGAGCTTTAACAAAAGTAACTTGTAAAAGATACAATGAAAAAAAAATGGAAAAGGAAAGGAGTAAAAACAGGTTGGACATGTCACTGGGTTTATTAGCCTGAGTCCTTCCTTGTCGCACGTCCGCGTCTCCATGCTATTGACCAGCTTATCTTCGTTGATAGCAAAGTTGGTATGGGCTGCCCGCAACCTCGATCGTTCGTTTGCTTGATGTTGTCGATGGCTGAGTCCTTTAAACGGGTATGCAGCTGCCGCTCGGATGGTTTAAACCATGTGGACATGTTACTCCCATTTGGGCCTTTACAGCGCCATACTGGTATGTAAGTCCGAAGTTCGTCGTTGTTCGGTTGAGCCGACAGCGATGTATCATATTTTTTGTCTCCTCGGCCACCCATGGAATTTTTAGTGCAAAGTTGTGCACCATAAGGATGTAGTGCCCTTCCAAGGGGAGGCGAACGAGAAGCCCGTGCCCCTATTTGGGATGAGTGGATGCTTGACCGAGGTCATCCTGTGCGGCTCGTGTACGCTTTGAGGAGATGGGCATACGTTTAGCTGCACGAGCTGCATCCTCGGCTGCCTGTACCTCAGCTGCGAAAGCCGTGGTTTGCTCCTCCTTTTGGAGGGAGCGTTCGGTGTTACCATTGACTGTAATAACATCGTTTGGTCCCAGAATTTTTAGCTTTAAGTATGCATAAGTGGGACTACATTGAAGCACGCAAATGCGGTGCACCCTAGCAGCACGTGGTATCCGCTCTGGAAGGGGACAATATCGAAGATTAACTCTTCGCTTCGGAAGTTCTCAGGTGACCCTGAAGACTACCTCCAGTGTTACTGTTCCAGTGCAGCGAGCTTTGACACTAGGTATAACACCTTTAAAGGTGGTGGTGCTGGGCTTGATTGATAACCCACAAGTATAGGGGATCGCAACACTTTTCGAGGGTAGAATATTCAACCCAAATTTATTGATTCGACACAAGGGGAGCCAAAGAATATTTGCAAGTATTAGCAGTTGAGTTGTCAATTCAACCACACCTGGAGAAATAAATATCTACAGTAGAGTGATTAGTAGCACAGTAGTACGATAGTTTGATAGCAGTGGTACCAGTAGCAACTACTGTAACAATAACAGTAGAAGTTTTCTAGTGATTGTAACAGCAGCAGTAGCAGTAATAGTAACTTAGCAAAGATCAATATGCGAAAGGCGTAGGCATTGGATCAGTGATGGATATTTGTGTCGGATGACATTCATCATGTAACAGTCACAACCTAGAGCGACACAGAACTAGCTCCAATTCATCAATGTAATGTAGGCATGTATTCTGTATATAGTCATACGTGCTTATGATAAGAACTTGCATGACATCTTTTGTCCTATCCTCCCATGGGAGCGGGGTCCGTAAGGGAATTAAGGGATATTAAGGCCTCCTTTTAATAGAGAACCAAAACAAAGCATTAACACATAGTGAATAGATGAAGTCCTCAAACTACGGTAATCACCGGAAAGAATCCCAACTGTTGTCACTTTGGGGTATGCGGATCATAACATGTAATAGGTGCGTATAACTTGCAAGATAGGATCAAGAATTCAAATATATTCATGAAAATACAAAGAGTTCATATCTGAAATCATGGCACTCGGGCCCTAGTGACAAGCATTAAGCATAGCAAAGTCATAGCAACATCAACCTCAAAACATAGTGGATACTAGGGATCAAGCCCTAAAAAATTGACTCGATTACATGATAAATCTCATCTAACCCCATCACCATCCAGCAAGCCTATGAAGGAATTACTCGCTCCCGGTGGTGAGCATCATGAAATTGTGATGAAGAAGGGTTGGTGATGAAGAAGGGTTGGTGATGATGATGGCGACGAATCCTCCTCTCCGGAGCCCCGAACGGACTCCAGATCTGGCCTTCTGATGAAGAACAGGAGGTGGCGGCGACTCCGTATTGTAAAACGTGATGAAACTTCTTCTCTTCTTATTTTCTCGGTAAATAGGAATTTATAGACTTGAGATTAGGGTCAGCGGAGCCCTGTGGGCCCCACAAGGTACTTGGGCGCGCCCAGGGGGTGGTCGCGCCCAAGTGCCTTGTGGCAATTGGTGGGCCCCCCAGTGGGTCTTTGCCCCAATATTTTTTATATATTCCATAAAAAATCTCCAGAAAGTTTCGTCTAATTCTGAGAACTTTTATTTCTGCACAAAAAACAAGACCATGGTAGTTTTGTTGAAAACAGCGTCAGTCTGGCTTAGTTTCATTTAAATCATGCGAATTAGAGTCCAAAACAAGAGCAAAAGTGTTTGGAAAAGTAGATACGATGGAGATGTATCAACTTCCCCAAGCTTAACTCATTGCTTGTCCTCAAGTAATTAAGTTGACAAACTGAAAGCGATAAAGAAAAACTTTTACGAACTCTTTTGTTCATGTATCCGTATATAAGCTTAAATAGCACCCAAGTTTCATCAAAGATCATAACTAACCATGCAAATGATAACTCTTAGAAATTATATTCAGTCATATCAATGGCATAATCAACTAGCAAGCAATATTAACATATCTCAAATGCCAACACTTTGTCAAAACAATCATGATATAATATGATAACATGGTATCTCGCTAGCCCTTTCTGAGACCGCAAAACATAAATACAGAGCACCTCCAAAGTTCAAGCAGTGACTAAACATTGCAATTCATGGTGGAACAGATCCAGTCATGATGCACACAATATTAACTATACACAATGCATAAGAATGACAATAGTGCTCTCAGGACTGGTGCTTTAATTGAGAAGGTGATGACTCAACAGTAAAAGTAAAATAACATAAAAGTAAATAGACAGGCCCTTCACAGAGGGAAGCAGGGATTTGCAGTGGTGCTAGAGCTCTAAGTTTAAATCAGAGATAAATATAATTTTGAGAGGCACGCCTTTCCTTCCAATGTCATGACCGAGAATTTTCAATATCTTCCATGCTAAACACATTATCGGCGGTTCCCAAGCAGAAAGGTAAAGTTTACTCCCACTCCACCAACAAACACAAGCCATGGCTAGTCGATTCCATGGGTGCCCTCCATACCAACAACTTTTCAGGGGAGTTTATTTTCATTATATTTTTTTCATTTTGATTGTAGGACTGAGCATCCCAATTACCAGCCTTTCTCGTGCAATGACAGATGAATAAACACCCATCGTGAGAATAACCCACTTAGCATGGAAGATACTAACCACCCCCCCCCCCCCGCATTGCTCCATGAGCGGTACGGGCACATAAAACAGATGATTATTTGAAGGATTAGAGGTGGCACATGCAAATTTACTTGGAACGGCAGAGTAATACCGCATATAGGTAGATATAGTGGACTCATCTGGAACAACTTTGGTTTAGGGATTTGGATGCACAAATAGTATTCCCGCTTAGTACAGGCGAAGGCTAGCAAATAGATTGAGAAAGGACCAACTAGAGAGCGACAACAGTCATAAACATGCATTGTGAATAATTAACATTGAATACTAGCATGAGTAGGATATAAACACCATGAACATAAATATCGTGGAAGCTACATTGGTTTTGAATCAACTACATGCGTGAACATGTGCCAGGTCAAGCCACTCGAAACATTCAGAGGAGGATACCATACCATCATACTACAGCATAACCATTTTAATGCATGTTGACACTCAAGATGAATCATTATCCACTCCTAGCTACTTAAGCATGGCATGAGAAACTATAATCTCTAATTGTCATCATAAACATGTTTACTCATACTATGCTGAATCATGGATACTGAGTTAAACATATTTACAAAAACAAAAACAAGTTGAGTTCATACCCGCTTTTCCTTGCCACAGTCACTTCATCAAATTATCATCATTATTGCCTTTCACTTGCACGACCGAATGATACAAAAATAATAATAGTGCAAGAGTGTCGTGGGCTAAGCTAGAATTTGCAACCATTTTATTCGAAGGATAAGACAATGTAATATGGGCTCTTTGTTAAATCAATAATAATGCATATGAGAGCAACTCAACATTTTCATCGTGGTCTTCTCCTTATAATGACTAAACAAAAAGAAAAGAATTTTAGAGAAACACACTGAAATATTTTTGGAGTTATTAGTTTTTCTTAAGAAAGCAAATTAACAAAGGAAAAACAAAAAGCGAGAAAAACTATTTACACGGGAAAGCTTCCAACAAGTAAAAGAAGAAACGAGAAATCTTTTTGGGTTTTCTTTTAATACTACAAACTAATTAAACAAGAAAGAAAAAATGAAAAGAAGTGAGAACTATTTTTGGATTTTCTCAAAGTTTTTCAAACACACAAGAAGAAAGAGGAAATAAAACTAACATGGATATACAATGAAAAAGGATGAACACCAACAACTGGAATGAAATGTGTGAACATGAATGTAATGTCAGTGAGAAATACGTACTCTCCCAAGCTTAGGCTTTTGGCCTAGCTTGGTAATCACCACCCGTAGTAGCCATCTGGTCTGATATGAAAGTGCTGAGGCGGCGGTACTTGAGCATCCCAAGCCTGGGCCTCGTTCTTGGCCGCGGCCAACGCATTCCGATAAGCAGTGATGTCCCGTGGCATGACGGTGTATCCGTTCCTGGCATGAGAGTCAAACAAAGCAGGTGCAGGCAACGGAATAATATCACGAGTATCCTCATTGAATACCAAGTTATAGTGAATGTGGTGAGGAGGTTCAGGTTCATCAATAAAATGGTGATCTTTCTTAGCCTAGTGATCTAAATAAATCCTAGGCAGCAAGTACTCATTGTGGTGTATGATAACATTAAAATGTCTCGCTAAGCGATTAGCATAAATACCACCATGAATTTTACCCTTAGTTCTGTTAGTGTGTAAGCGGCATGCAATGATAGCTCCAAGGCTATAAGTGTTATCAGCAAAAAGTGCGCGACATAAAATGGCGAGGTCAGGTGCACTGAGCGTACCACCTTCCTCCCTAGCAGTCAAATATTTCCCTATGAATAAAGCAAAGTAGTGCATAGCAGAAAAATGCAAACTAGTAGCTCAGGCTTTCGACATGCTCCTTTCCTCTCCCACGGTTAGAGTACGCAGGAAGCCCTCAAACTCCTCCGGTCTAGGCTCTCTTAATTCCACATCAGAGGGAATCAAAAATATCTCACAAAATTCAGTAAGTGATATCTCACGATGTTCAACATATAGATCAAAACGCACCATGGGGGGTTCGAGCCTATTTAGGAAATGGAAATTTTGCACAAAGGAATTCATGAGGGTGTGGTACTGATGGCACTCATCTGCTAGGAAATCGGTCAACCTGGCATTTGCTATGAATTGTGTGAACTCTTGGTGGAATCCAGCTTCGGTCATGAAGTCATTGTGCGGCCATTCGCACAGCCAGACCTCCGTCCTACACGGAATGTTGAGGTCACTGTCCTGGGCATCCCCAATGACTCCCTTGGCACTCTGTCTCGAGGAACCTCTCCGAAAGAAGTTCATTTTCCTAAGAACAAATTTCTGAAATTTTCGGGCCACCAAATGATGTCAATAAAACTTCACAAGATTGATAGCAACTACTCATATGAATGTCTAGAGGCTATATCAAGGATTCAAACTACTTGGAACTCAAAGATTTCTGCATGCAAGCTCATTTTCAGTAGCACCAAGAGCAGCTAATTATGCAAAATATAATCCACTAAAGCAAAAAGTAATTGGAGCAATGGAGGATTCACATACCAAGGAGCAATCCCCCAAAATAGTTCCAGAAATGGAGCTCTGAGCAAAGAGATCGAAAATCTCAGGTTTCGGAGCAAGAACACAAGGGAGAGAGCAACCAGAATTTTTTTTCTAGAGGTAAGGGATGAAGTGGGCTGAAGGGATAAGTGAGTAGGTCCCTGTGGGACCCACAAGGTACTTGGGCGCTCCTGGGGGTGGTTGCGCCCTGGTGCCTTGTGAGCACCAGGGGCACCCCCTGGGTTGTATTCAATGCCAAATTTTTTAAATATTCCAAAAAATTCATGTTAAAATTTTATGTCATTCTGCGCACTTTTATTTTGGGGCCATTTTTTTATTGCACGGATAATTCAGAAAATAGGATAATCATGGCATTTTATTTTATTTAACTAAGAATAAAAAGAACAAACAGTAAGTACATAAAGTTTTGTTTACTAAATTCATCGACCTCATGCCCCTAAAAAAGAATCCATTAATAAGGTTGATCAAGTCTTATTAACAAACTATTTCCGAGTAAAATGAAACTGAAGAATCTTCATATAACACTAGGTTACCTCAACGAGGATATGCATCTCCCCAATAATAAGAGTTTCATACTTCTTTTTAGCAGTAGGAAGAGGGAATTAAAAACCTCCAATAGTGATTGTCGAAACCTTTTCAATAATATTGATACCATTCACTGAATTGTTTCTTCAGAAAATGTACCGTATGCTCATTACCATTGATATGAAAAGTGATCTTGCTTTTGTTACAATCAATAACAGCCCCTGCAGTATTCAAAAAGGGTCTACCAAGGATAATCAACATGTTGTCGTCCTCGGGCATATCAAGTATAACAAAGTCTGTTAAGATCATAACATTTGCAACTACAACAAGCACATCCTCACAGATATCGATAGGTATAGCAGTTGATTTATCAACCATTTGCAATGATATTTCAGTAGGTGTGAGTTTATTCAAATCAAGTCTTCTATACAAAGAGAAAAGCATAACACTAACACCGGCTCCCAAATCACATAAAGCAGTTTTGACATAATTTCTTTTAATGGAGCATGGTATAGTAGGTATTCCTGGATCTCCTAGTTTCTTAGGTACTCCATCCTTAAAAGAATAATTTGTAAGCATGGTGGAAATTTTAGCTTCAGGTATCTTTCTTTTATTAGTGGCAATATCTTTCATATACTTAGCATATGGGGCCATCTTCAAAATATTAGTCAAACGAGTACGCAAAAAGACTGGCCTAAGCATTTCAGCAAAGCATTCAAATTCCTCCTCATCCTTATTTTTAGGTGGCTTAGTAGGATAAGGCATGGGTTTCTGAACCCATGGTTCTCTTTCTCTATCATGTTTTCTAGCAATGAAATCTCTCTTACCATATCATTTTTTTAGGAGGTGGGTTATCAAGATCAAGAGCGGGTTCTATTTCTACATAATTATACTGTTCTTTATCGCTAGGTGAATGTTCATTACCAGATTGTGTCTCAGCATCAGAAATAGAAACATCATTACTATTCTCTCAAGAGGTTTTTCTATCTCAGGATCACTAGAAGCACGCATACTTCTATCATTTTTTCTTTTTCTTCTTCGATGGACTAGGTGCAACATAATTAAATCTCTGAGAATCTTGCTCAATTCTTTTAGGATGACCTTAAGGATATAGTGGCTCCTAAGTCATTTTACCTCCTTTAACATCATTAGCAATTCTTTTACTCAACAGCATGATCATTCATATTATTATTATTCATATCATTAAACAAATCATTTGGAGACTTAGCAACTTATTCTGACTGAGTTTGGACCATGGATGCATGTTTAGCTAGACCTTTAACATCATTAGCAATTCTGAACATTAAGTCACTCAAATGATCAATCATGAAAGCATTACGTTTCAATTGCTTGGTAACATACATATTAAAGTGTTCTTGCTTAACAATGTAATTGTCAGATTCATCCAGGCATTGACTAGCAGATTTATTATAAGGAATATCGCCCTCATCAAACCTTATAAGAGAATTTACCTCTACTACCTGTGTCGGGATATTGAGCCCATGTATTTCTTCAATAGGTGGTAAATTATTAACATCTTCAGCTTTAATACACTTTTCTTTCTTAGATTTCTTTACCTCTTGCATATCTTCAGGACTGAGGAATAGAATACCTCTCTTCTTTGGAGTTGCTTTAGGTGGTGGTTCAAGAAGTGTCAAATCATTATCATCACAACTATCTAGGTAGTCCCTAGAAGCATCGGTTAGTCCATTATAAAAGATATCAAGTATTTAATTTTTCTTGAGAGGATGATCAGGCAAAGCATTAAGTAATTGGAGAAGCCTCCTCCAAGCTTGAGGGAGATTCTCTTCTTCAATTTGCACAAAGTTAAATATTTCCTGTAAGGCAGCTTGTTTCTTATGAGCGGGAAAATATTTTTAAGAGAAGTAATATATCATATCTTGGGGACTACGCACATAACTAGGAGCAAGAGTATTAAACCATATCTTAGCATCACCCTTTAACAAGAAAGGAAACAGCTTAAGGATATAGTAATAGCGAATTTTTTCCTCATGAGCAAATAGGGTGGCTATATCATTCAATTTAGTAAGATGTGCCACAACAGTTTCAGTTTCATAACCATGAAAATGATCGGATTCAACCAAAGTAATTAACTCAGGATCGACAGAGAATTCATAATCCTTATCAATAACAAAGATAGGTGAAGTAGCAAACTTAGGATCATATTTCATTCTTGCATTTAGAGATTTTTCTTTCAGCTTACATATTAGTTTCTTAACATCATCTCTATCATTACAAGCAAGAAATTCTCTAGTTATCTCCTCATCCACAACATAGCCCTTGGGTACCTTAGGCATTTCATTTCTAGGAGAGCTAGGCCTAATAGGTGAATCATAAAAATTTCATCAGTTTCAGCATTCTCAATTTCTTTAGCTTTAGCAAGTTGTTCATCAAGAAATTCACCTAGTGGCACAGTTTCATTAAGCAGAGTACTCGCATAATCAATAGCATCATTCATAGCAGAAGCAGCATCAACAATTACTTGTGACATATCAGAATTAATAGCAGGTGGTGGTGTCTCAAGCCTATTCAAAACAGAAGGTGAATCAAGTGCAGAGTGTGATGGTAGTTCCTTACCTCCCCTCGTCTTAGAGGGAACAATCTTGGTTCTAGTATCTTTCAGATTCTTCATAGTGATGAAGAGATATAAATCCCAAGTGACTCAGCAAATAAAGCTATGCTCCCCAGCAACGGCGCAAGAAAAAAGCCATGATAACCCACAAGTATAGGGGATCGCAACAGTTTTTGAGGGTAGAGTATTCAACCCAAATTTATTAATTCGACACAAGGGGAGCCAAAGAATATTCGCAAGTATTAGCAATTGAGTTGTCAATTCAACCACACCTAGAGAACTAAATATCTACAGTAGAGTAATCAGTAGCACAGTAGTATGATAGTTTGATAGCAGTGGTAACAGTAGCAACGGTAACGGTAACAGTAGCAGTTTTGTAGTGATTCTAACAGCAGCAACAGTAATAGTAACTCATCAAAGATCAATATGCGAAATGCGTAGGTATTGGATCAGTGATGGATATTTGTGTCGGATGACATTTATCATGTAATAATCACAACCTAGAGCGACACAGAACTAGCTCCAGTTCATCAATGTAATGTAGGCATGTATTCCGTATATAGTCATACATGCTTATGATAAGAACTTGCATGACATCTTTTGTCCTACCCTCCTGTGGCAGCAGAGTCCATAAGGAAACTAAGGGATATTGAGGCCCCCTTTTAATAGAGAACCAGAACCAAGCATTAACACATAGTGAATACATGAACTCCTCAAACTACAGTAATCACCGTAAAGAATCCCAACTATTGTCACTTTGGGGTATGCAGATCATAACACGTAATAGGTGCGTATAACTTGCAAGATAAGATCAGGAACTCAAATATATTCATGAAAACATAAAGGGTTCAGATTTGAAATCATGGCACTCACGCCCTAGTGACAAGCATTAAGCATAGCAAAGTCATAGCAACATCAAAATCAGAACATAGTGGATACTAGGGATCAAGCCCTAACAAATTGACTCGATTACATGATAAATCTCATCCAACCCCATCACCGTCCAGCAAGCCTACGAAGAAATTATCCTCCCAGTGGTGAGCACATGAAATTGGTGATGAAGAAGGGTTGGTGATGATGATGGCAATGAATCCACCTCTCCGGAGCCCCGAAAGGGCTCTAGATCTGGCCCCCCGATGAAGAACAGGAGGTGGTGGCGGCTCTGTATGATAAAACGCGATGAAACTTCTTCTCTTCTTTTTTTCTTGGGAAATAGGAATTTATAGACTTGAGATTAGGGTCAGCGGAGCCCTATGGGCCCCACAAGGTACTTGGCGCGCCCACGGGGGGTGGTCGCTCCCAAGTATCATGTGGGCAACTGGTGGGCCACCTCTAGTGGGTCTTTGCTCCAGTATATTTTATATATTCCATAAAAAATCTCTAGAAAGTTTCATCTAATTTCGAGAACTTCTATTTCGCCACAAAAAAAACACCATGGTAGCTCTGCTGAAAATAGCGTCAGTCCGGGTTAGTCTCATTCAAATCATGCCAATTAGAGTTCAAAACAAGAGCAATAGTCTTTGGAAAAGTAGATACGATGGAGACGTATCATTGATCCGGGATGAGTCTATGCCCATCTTTCTGATCGCATCCGCGTATATTAAATTGAGGTTGTTGCCTCCGTCCATGTGGACACGCGTCAAATTGATTAGATCCAAGACCAAAGCAGCCGATCCGCCATGCCTTATGCTGGTAGGATGATCATGTTTTTCAAACATGATCGGGTAAGCCAACCACGGATTGAACTTCGGGGCCACTGGCTCTAGGGCGTAAATGTCCCGAAGTGTTGGTTTCCTCTCCTTTTTGGGGATGTGGGTGGTGTAAATCATGTTCACGTCTTGCACCTCATGAGGAAACTGTTTCTGGCTTCCACTATTGGGTCACCGAGGCTCGTCCTCGTCTTCGCTGCGAGGTCGGGCTTCAGTTTGGCCCTCTATCGCCATCTTTCTGGCCTGCTTGAAGACCCAGCAGTTCCGGTTGGTGTGAGTTGCTAGTTTATCCGAGGTGCCATGGATCTGGCATGGTCTGTTGAGGATCTTGTCAAGCTGGTTGGGTCCATCTTTGTTCCCTTTAAAGGGCCTCTTTTTCTGCCCGGAGCTAGGTCCGTTAAACCCTGTGTTTACTGTGACGTCCTCGGTATTGCTCCCACCATTTTTATGACTGCGCTTATTCTTACTATGCGTGGGATTCCCATTGGCATCGCGGGCTTCCAAGGTGCCTGCCTCGCCGTTGTGAGTACTGCGGGCCAGCCAACTATCCTCTCCCGCGCAAAAGCGGGTCATAAGGGATGTGAGGGCCGCCATGGTCCTCGGCTTATCTTGCCCGAGCTAGCACGCAAGCCACTCAACTCGGATGTTATGTCGGAAGGCGGCGATCGCCTCGGCGTCGGGGTGGTCTATGATTTGGTTCTTTTTAGTTAAGTGCCTGTTCCAGAATTTCCTTGCCGACTCGCCGGGTTGCTAGATGATATGGCTGAGATCGTCGGCATCTGGGGTTGGACATAAGTGCCCTGGAAGTTTACCCTAAAGGCGTCCTCGAGTGCTTCCCAGCTCCCGATGGAATGAGGAGGCAAGTTGTTCAGCCAATGCCTCGTCGGCCCCTTTCATTTGAGCGGCAAATATTTAATAGCGTGGAGATCATCTCCATTGGCCATATGGATATGGTGAATGAAGTCTTCGATGCACATAGCTAGATTAGTAGTACCATCATATGACTCGATGTTGATGGGTTTAAACCCATCTGGGAATTGATGTTCCATCACCCTGTCTCTAAAACAAATCAGGTGAGTGAGGCCTCGGAACTGAGCAATGTCACATTGGACATCGGGAGATATCTGTGTGTAAGCTGTGGTTCCGAGCTCGGCCATTTTTGTCCATCAAGGCGTCATAGCCGTCAAGCCCAGCTGGCGAGCATTCTCTTGACCCGTAGATGGACCGAGAGGGCGCCCGGTTCGCCTCTATCTGGCGTCGAGCGTCATAAGGCTCAAAGTAACCAACATGGTCCTTGCCATGATGGCATGGCATTGTTTGGGTGTGAAAATATTCCCTTGTTGGCCTATCGCGCCCTCTAGGGGGTCAATCAGGTTGATCAGCCCATCTGCACGTTAAAGGCACGTCGTCGGTTAGTTCTTCATCGAACTCGGGCAGCAAACGCCTACGCGGGTAAGATTTAGGTGCGCTATGGCGCCATTCTTCAAGGTCTTGCGCGGACGAGAGTATTTCGATCCACTTGTCATTCAGTGTGTCCTGATTGGCTTGTAGCTACTGCTGCTTCCGTTTCATGCTTCAGGTGGTTGCCACTAGACACCGCCGGAACCGTTCTTGCTCAAAGGGGTCCTCGGGGACTATAAAGTCCTCAGTGCCGAGGCTCTCGTCCTCCTCAGATTGAGGTAAGTAATTATCGTCAGCCCCTTCAAAGAGGTCATCGGGCTCCTCGTCCTTGGGATTCTTACAGGACTGCGTTGCTGCCATCACTACAAAAAAAAGACACATCCGTGACATTTTGGGCCGAATGAATTTTTTTTTTCTGTCATGCTTATGACACTTCTATGATGATAATTATGACAAAGCCCGGTATCATCATAGATGTGGTGGGCTCCTACTTCTATGACAAAAAATCATGACAGAAAATGGGCTTTTCGTCCTGGGCGGGCCGGAGACGCAGCTGCATGACATTCTTTGGGCCGTCCATGACGGAAAAAATCATGTTACAAGCGAGGGCGAGGAAAATATCGGGGAGTTCCCGGTTAGGGTGGGTGGTCGGGGCCGAGCGATGCACGGAGGGATTGCGTATTTCTCTCGTACATGTACGCACGTGTGTGCGAGGTGTTGGGCTCTAACTGAACTCGAGTGAGGCGTTCGCTTACTGAACCCGAGCGATTGCACTGGCTACGCGTTACTGAACCCGAGCGACGATCGATCGATGCCTGGCTGTTAACTGAACCCGATCGAGCGATTCCTTCGCTACTGCTGCTAACTGAAGCTGATCGAACCTGCTGCCTCTTGATGAAAGGTGACTGTTGTTGGGGGTTGGATGAACAGTTCCCGGTGGGGGTTGGATGAACAGGACCCCGTGGTAGTAGTAGGCCATTGCCGCTGGATGAACAGGACCTCGGTCGAGGAGGCCAGTGGAGGGTGGATGAACAGGACCCCGTGGAGGCTCCATGAATAGTAGCCGGTGGAGGGTTGATGAACAGGACCCCATGGAGGGCTGGTTGAATAGTAGCCGGTGGAGGCTGGATGAACAGGACCCCCGTGGATGAATAGTAGCTGGTGGAGGCTGGAGGAAGTCGACGGTGGATGAACAGTAGCAGGTGGAGGCTGGAGCGGGGCAGTAGACGGTGGATGAACAGTAGCCCGTGGAGTCCCGTTTTGCGGTAGGCCACACCCCTCCCGATGAACAGGACCTTGTTTCGACCATAGGCGCTCCGACACAAGTCCGTTTCCTCTGTTTTGCGGTACGCCACACCCCTCCCGATCAACAGCACCCCGTTTCGACCATAGGCACTCAAACAGAAGGCCGTTTCCTCCGCTCTAGGGTACGCCAGACCCTTCCCGATGAACAGGACCCCGTTTCGATCGTACGCGATCGAACAGAAGGCCGTTTTCCTCCGTTTTGCGGTACGCCAGACCCCGTTCTGGCTGTTCCGTCCAAGCCGGTTGGCTCCCGATGAACAGGACGCGTTCCGACCCAGTGGCTTCGCTCTCGATGAACAGGATGCGTTCCAACCCAATCACTTGGCTCCCGGTGAACACGACGTTGTTTCCTCCGTTCTGACCCAGCCGGTTTGCTGCCGATGAAAAGGACGACGTCGCTGCCGTCTGTTGCCTCTCCATGTACACGAGCCCTGGCCGTAAGTATGCGCGCGTACATGTTCGAGACCCCGCCCGTATGTACGTACGTAGCCGTATTTACTTTCTTGCAGCGTGGCTGTACGTACGTGTACATGATTTATACAAGACTGCCTCAACTGCTACGTCACACATGCCGCTCCTTGCTCGGCCACGGTTCATCCTTATAGAGAGACCGATCGACCAGTATGTACGTACACGTTCGCTACCAGAGAGACAACCCTACGTACAGTTCGACCGAGTGGGTACCAGCTATCAGGGAGGATAAGGAGGCACTTCCTTGCGTGCGAAGATATAGCTGATGGGTCCCAGCTGTCAGGGGGAGGAATTCAATTTTTTTGCCCGTAATAAGGACACACTTTGTTGCGTGCGAAGATGTAGCTGGTGGGTCCCAGCTGTCAGGGGGAGAAAACATTATTATTCAGGGTAAAAAGGATGCAGTTGCATGCATGCGTCCATGGGTGTGGTGCGTCCCCACTGTCAGCCTCTCACGTACAGTCATCTTTCGATGACTCTCGTTTGTTGACCACGTTGACCACACCGTGCCGAGCGCACCAAGGCCGATGGACGACGGTGAGGCCCCAGACTAGAATGACCCAGAGATGGGGAAGACGCGGCAGTGGAGTCGCAGATGGAGAGGAGTGGGAAACTTGACTGGTTCGGGTGCGCGGCAGCACTGCCGCCCACGGGAGACAGGAGCAAGAACAGAGGTTGAAGAAGCAGCACGGCTGTTGGATTAACATCCAACGGTCCAGCTACTAGAATCATTTGTTGATTAAGTTGACAAAGCCCTGCGTACGCGTCAGCTTGGTAGGCCCACAAGTCAGCCACCAAATTTGTCGGATCCCAGCTGTCATCGGGAGGAATAGTTTTTTTGCATTACAAGAAGGCACTAACTTCCGTGCGAAGATACAACCGGTGGGTCCCAGCTGTCAGCTGGAGCAATCATTTTTTTCACGTAATAAGGAGGCACTTGCTTGTGTGGGTCCCTACTGTTAACCTCTCCACTTACATCCCTCTTCTGATGGCTGTTGTTTGTTGACCATGTTGACCACGCCGCGCCGAGAGCACAAACATGGTGTACGAGGGCGAGGCCCAGGAAGGGAACGACCCGGAGCCGGCAAAGCCACAGCAGCGGATGCCCACGCTGAGGGGAGTACGAGGGCTGACTGGTCGGCTGCGGGGTGAGGCTGACATCGCCGGAAAATAACAGGATGTGCGGGTGGGTAGAGGGATGGCCTGTCGGCAGCACAGCCGGCCACGGGAGGAGGGAGCAGGCAGTCCCGCCGGCACTGGTTTGGGCGGCTGGAGTAGGAAGATCAGAGATTGAAGAAGCACGACGGCCGTTGGATGGACATCCAACAGTCACTGCTCTGTGTTGACTAAGTTGACAAAGCCTTGCGTACGCGTCAAATTTTTTTTTAGGACAGCGTCATCGTCAACCTAGTAGGCCCAGAATTCAGCCTCCAAATCTGTGGAAAATAGCATACATCCCATTTGCATTATTTTCAATAATCTACAGCCCATTTGCTAATTCTTAAGGATATTTTCAAGCCCATATTCTTTTTATTAGCATTACAGACCATATTCTGGGCACTGCTAAAAAAATCAATGAAATTTTGCATATTTCGGTGGGGTCCGAACTCTTTTAATCACAAAATTTCGACTCACGTTAAAATAATTTTTAAAAAATTATATCAAAAAAAATTCTCCACAAAAAAATGAATGAAATTTAAAATCTTGAAATCCAGAAAAAAAGTATATTTGAATGTAATTGCCGGTTGGCTTTGGTTTAAAAATTTACAGCCCATTTCTTACTACTTATAGCCCATTTTCTGGGGAAGCCGAATACATCCCTCCTCGTCTTGAAAGATTTGCAGCCCAGCAGGGCTGAGAAAAGCAAGTAGGCCTCGGTTGGGTATTCTCCAAAAAAAAATTGAACTGGGCTAGCCATTTTCAGAAAGAAAAAAGATATCAACTGGGCTCGTCATGTGCTTAAATAAAAGCGTAAGCGTGGGCTAGACGGGCCACAGCCCCCGCACAGCACGCAGTTGAGCTCCGTCTCTAAAACTAAAAAACAACTGGGCGAGCTGCTTCTTCTCAAAAAAAAACTAGGTGAGCTGCTGGGTCCCTGGTGTTAGCCGCTCGTTGCGTAATTTTCTCGTTTATTGACTACATTGACAATGGCGTGGGACCTAGTTATCACACAATTAGGAGGAAGTATTTTTTTTGGCTTGTAATAATGAGGCACCTGCTTGCGTAATGCCATGACCCTGGTGGGTCCCTACTGTCAGCCTCTCCACGTATAGTCATCTCCTGATTCCTCTCGGTTGTTGACCATGTTGACAACACCAGACGGCGGCGGGCACAGCGAGCGAACCAAGGCGAAGAACGACGGCGAGGCCTCGGACGGGAACGAACAGGAGCCGTGGAAGATGCGGCAGTGTAGTGGCAGGCGGAGGGGAGTACGAGGGCAACAACATGTAAATCAATCTTACAAACGGTACAAAAGCCCAAGGATTAATTGTTCATCAAATTTAGACAAAACCCAGATTGAACATGGCAATAAGATATGACCCAACCACTGTTTTTGGTAGTCACAAACAAATGGATCGGTCTGATCCATAAAATCAACATCCTGTGCCAAAAAATTTATTGGAGCATGACCACAAGTTGTTGTAAATAGAAGCCGAGCACGTTCAGAAGCCCATTTGTCCACCTGAAACTTCTTTTTTTGCTGTTCAACATGTCCGTCCGTGAGAAATTTCTTGTTGAAAAACTTAAACCTCATGAACAATAGTAACCTCGCATTCAACAGGAAGAATTTGACAAAGCTTCTCTTTGCCTGGTTGGATGCATATCCTTCCATCGTCATTGTCCTCAAACGAATGTCATGAGAACTGAGAAAATCCCGGTGCTTATTACGCCACCGATTGGTTATATGTTTTTCTCCATGTGTTAGTGCCTAAGTAGACATGAATATTGAAAACAGTTAAGGTCTGAAAAAAGAGTATGTCGAAAGAGCGACAGCTGAACGGTTAATTCTAGTACAATATATATGGGCTTTCAATGTGCATGAAATCATCACCTTTATATATAAATTCTCCAGACATCGAAAGCATCGCAGCAAGCCAATAATTATGTTCAGATCATAACTAAACATTCTGATATATAAGATCTTGACAGAATCCAGCAGCATTGATAGGCTATCCATGGACGAACTCTTCATTGAGCATATAACATAATATTAGTACCCAAAGTGTACTCCAAGATGATATAAAACTTATGCGCACAAATGAAAAATGCATCTTATGATTACAAATGTGTAGATGATAATATATGGTACCTGAATAAGTGTGGAGCCAAACACCAACTTGTGATCATTAAACGGATCACGAATTACACCCAAGGTCTCCAGTTTGGGCGCTGAGACGACAGTTATTTGCGGAGGTATATAACAATAATGAAGGAGCAACCTTTCAAGTGAAGGGGCATCTTCGATGATGAGCTGCTGTCCTTCAAAACAAATTCCAATGCTTTTAAGGTGAGACGACTTTATTTGGAGACAACTGATACGGATTTCTATTCCCAAAACAATCAGCAAGCACTCCAGGGCAGGGCAACTGGAGTGGATGATGCTGTGCAGTGAGGCCTCCGACAGATAAACCACCACAAGCGAAAGTTTGTTTAGCAATGGGAGTCGAAGCATTTGAACCAGATCGTCTGGTAGATGGCACCGGGCGAAGGTGGCGGTGTGGAGAGAGGAGGAAAACCACGAGATGGACAACAGTGGTGTGGGCACAAATTCTTGGTGGTCGGTTCGTGGTATGAAACTTTCGTGGTAATGGTAGAACTCAAACTGCTGGAGTTTTTCGAATTCAGGGGATGTCAGCCAAGCGTCCACCGTGCATGGTATGGACTGCTGGTAGCGTGTTGGGATGCATAGGCATTGAATGGAGCCCTGGTGAGAGGAGATGATGGCTCTGAGGAGTTCAAAATCATGAACGACAGATAGCTGACGACAGTCGAGATTGAGGGGCGTGGTGCGCCATAGAGGGTGCCACCGAGTTGAGAGGACTTGGGTGCGGCAGCAATCCTTGGAGGGGAGAAGCGAGATGATCTCCCCAAGGATGGCGTCCGGGAGATCGCTGATGCGGTCCACCCAAGATTCTACGGGTTCCCCAGATTCGGTGGGGGGCCTACCGCTTCTCCCCGCGCTGCCGGGTGCGGGATCTACAACCGGTGTCGCCGCTGGCGGGAGCCTCATCTTCTTGGCGCTGGGGCCAGCCGACTCCATTTTCCTTGCGGGCGTCGCGCCAAGCTCATGGGTTTGAGCAGAGTAGCCAGAGACGAGCCTAGTGGCAGTGCGAGTGGGGAAGAAGGAGGGCTGGGGTTTTCTGTAGGAGTGGAAGAAGAGGAGCATGCATTTTCTGTACGAGTGAGGAAGAAGGTGAGCGGGGGTTTTCCTGTACGAGTGAGGAAGATGGGAGTATTTAACAAAAAACTACCACATTTCGTGGAACCATGCCTACAAACTACCACTTTACAAATTTGTGCCAAAAACTACCACTTTTTGATTAATTTTTCCCCAAAAACACTAGTGACTGCTTCGGCTGAAATTAAACATGATTATGACAGGGTTGGCCCACACGTAGGCGCTGACATGGCACTATAGTAAACTTCATTAGATTGACCGTTATGTTGACCATTATGACATGTGGGGCCCGTATGTCAGTGTTAGTTAAATTTCTCAAGTTTTTAATGAACATACTAATTACTTTTTTTCCGAGAAACACGGCCTAAATACAACTAGTTAGGCTAATCTAACCCCGCGGGCCCACTGGTCAGTGGCCCATCTAATCCTAACAAACCACTAACCTATACCTAACCAAATCTTACTGCTCGCGCCGCTCTGCCCAGGCCGTCGGCGGCCGCACCGCCGGAGTAATGCCGGTCAGGACGCACCGTGGGGAGGCCCTGGCCGCCGCCTGATGGCTCACTGCGCGCGGGGAGGCACCTCCCTGGCGTCGGTTTGGGACTAGAACGGTGGCGCAACCATGACGGCTGGAGCTGTGGGAGCGGCCGCCGAAGCTGTCGGAAGTTCCTCCCAGGCCGTCGGAGCCACCACCCGACGCAGCTCCTCGATGACGGCTCCGCACATGCACGCTCATGGAGGCGGCGGCCATCCGGCCAGCACGCAGCGGCGGCTGCACGCACGGCTCCGCACGCGCCAGCTCGCGGCGGCGGCGGCTGTGCGCACGGCTCCGAACACACCAACACGTGGCGGCGGCTGCGGCTGCGCACGCACGCAAGGCCGCGGCCAGCATGCACACAAGCTAGCAGTACACGCGAGGCTAAGGCTAGCATGCAAGCCAGCGCAACGCGTTGCATGCTTGCGGCCGCGGCCGAGCTGGTCAAGGAGCCCACCACGGTCGAGGCGGCTCCAGCCGACGTGGTTGTGCCGTCGTCTCCAGTCCCGACCAGCGCCGGAGAGGTACTTCACCAGGGTGTCGCCATGGAGAAGAGTGCGGAGTGCACATGAGGTGTTCGAGGAAATGCTAGAGAGAGAGAAGGAAGAAGATTGATGCTGACAGGTGAGTCCCACTTGTAATAACGCTCAACTTAACGGTTAAAGTTAACGGTCAAGCTGACTTGTGGGCCCATCCTATCAGAAAGGCGTTTAGAAGAGGCGAATCGGGCACTTTCCTGACATGGTAGTTCTTAGTCAAAGATTAGTGAAAAAGTGGTAGTTTTTAACACAAATTTGTAAAGTGGTAGTTTGTAGGCACGGTTCCACGAAATGTGGTAGTTTTTTTGTTAAATACTCGGAAGATGGGGAGCGGGGGGAATTGGGGGGCGACGAAAGCGGGAGAGTCCAGCGAGCTGCTGTATAAGTGGAAGCGAGGAGGAAGGAGGGTTTTTCTGGGATCGCCCCCTCTTCAAGAAATATGGGCTTTTCCTCGCAAAAAACAAAAACAAATGGGCTTTAAGATGGATAGGATTTTGTATCGGCCCAGTCGGCTGCCCGTGTTTCGTACTGGAGGGCCTTAACACTAGAGGCAGCCCATTAGAGAAACTCTCCGCCTCTCCAGCTTATTCCCCATTCGAAAGAAAAAAAGAGATGCCTCCAGCTTAATTATGGCTCCTCATCGGTAACATTTTTCAACTTGAAAAAAAGTTATAGCTCCTTTTCGGGCCGGCTTGGCATCCACCAAATTAGAGGATGGTGTACTACATGCAGACACTCACACTGGTCATAGCGCGGCAAAATGAGGGGTCAAATAACATGCCCACAATATACATAGATTGTAAAGGTTGACATGCTAACATTCACACTAAACTAAGCTTCACAAGATACGATATGCATACTAGCTAACATTCACAAGCACTTAAGTTCAGCATGTTTACGCATCTAAATGATTCACAAGACTATAACCAAGACAAAGTTGTCAGAAGGCGTAGAAATAAAGAAAAAAATGATAGATGCTTCTCTGAGCAAAGGGCCTCCCTACGCACGCATTAATTTCCTGGGCATGCTTCTTTCTGCTCAATGTTGCATGCACTTTGAGCATGTTGGCAACTTCACAGCTAGCTTGATGGCTCATCTTGCAATTTACACTGACACATTGCAGCAAACAGAGGAGGCAATAGAGATCACTCAACATCAGACCATTTTGTGCAGCTCCACTGAAATCATCTTCATTGTCCTGAATGTGAAAAGATAGGAAAGCGCTGTACTTAAACGGTGTCGCAAAACAATAGCAGATATCAATAGCTCGGCATGACAAAACACGATCATCTGGACGAAGGGGATACTGACCTGCGTGAGGAAGATTATGCATAATTTTATAGGTGGTTAGTTGATTTCCACCTTGGGATCTCCTATGATGGCACGGAGGAAATTCTATGCAATCGATGAGCGCAATTCCTTCCGTGTGGCTGTAGAAAATTTGTCCGACTAACCCCAATATCTTTTTTGTGCAGTTCCACTAGAATAATGTACCGCTGTCCGCACAACCCCTACTCGCCGGCCAGGGCATCAATGACTCGGTCTCTTTTATCTTGCGTTGACGGAGCGGCTGCAGTGCTTGTTTGCTCCTCCACACATGATAGGATCATTCCACACTGCAAACAGCAAGTCAACGTACGAATAAGCTTATTTCATCTTGCGTTGGTCATTCTACCTAGTTAAGAATGTAGGAATACCTGGAGCACCGTGAGGTCAGCTGACAGCAGGTTCCACTAAAATTGAGGTTTGTGCTTCCGTTTGCACAAATAGACACCATATGGAGATAGACAACCCTGTTTGCACAAATATGTAACAGGGTTATTTAAGCAGTGTCATTTTTTTGCAGCGGCATATGATTAACAGCAGCATCTCATATGTTATCAATGGCATTACAGTGACACTATGAAAAAGTACCATTAACTAAGAAGTGCCATCACATCAAATCAACACTGGCACTAGATTAACGGGGGCTTACATTAATATGCATAACAATTGCATTATGACTATGTGATGACAGATTGGGAGTAGCACTTGATCAGTATGTATGTGCACGGTTAACAGGAACGATCGTTCTAACAAAGGGTGATAAGGAAAGGAGAAACACATCATCGTGTCAACCATCGTGCAATTAAATTTTGTGCAGTTCAACGGAGATGCAGCTATGTTACGGCCCAAAACGGTGGTGACATTGATTCATTTTAGCCATGGCAATAGATTGACAGCAGCATTACTTAATAGCGACATCACATTAACAGTGGCATTGTTTCATTTTACCTGTGATGTTAGATTAACAGCAGCAGTAAGGGCATAGGGACAGGGGAGGCACAAGCATGTTTTACATCCACCGAGGCATAAAGTGGTGAGGCAGAGGTGTTGCCGAGTGCGGCAAACATGCAAAGCATGTCTGGATTTGTGCATTTTTTGTTCTCGTCAGTGACCTTTCCTATGTGACCACAAGAAATCTAGATGTGCTCATTCTCGGTTGCATTGTCGACCCAACACCCCCCACTTTCTGTCCTTTTTCGACCAAGAGACCGGTCAGGCCAGCATCTTTATTTCCCTTTCCAACCAAGAGATCGGTTCGTTAGCCAATATCTGCAGTACCTTTTTTCCTCTAATAGTAAAAATTTAGGTGTTGTTTGAGTGTTCGACAAGCCGACGGAGCTAGCTACATGGAGAGCTTTGTAATACTAGAAGAATATCCACATGCAGGATGGAGCGATGTGGGGAGCAATCCTAACTTGATGCAAAAAAGGGATGCAGCGACGTGGGGAGCTGGGCCATTAGAACAAGGCCGGTTCTAAAAAAAAGTTATACCTCCAGTCGGCGGGATGTGGCGAGGCAGGTGGCGGGATCTGCCAACTCGACGGTGGGGAGCAAGGGTGAGGAGGACCTCCCACACCAGCACCAGGTCAGAGAAGACGGCGCACATCGGCTTCCTCCCTCGCCACCGGCGACCACCAACGGAAGGTATCCGGTCGGATCTGTGTCAACCGAAGAGAAGAGAGAGAGAGAGACAAAGAGAGTGGACACCATGGTCTTGTTTAGATCTGGAGAGGGTGAGAGAGTGAGAAGAAGATAACAACCCTAGCAAGCAAGTCCCGAAGTGGACTAGTGGAGTAGTAATTGTTTTTCCTCTGTAGCGATCATTTCAAATTGAATACGTGCGCAACCATATTTTTTTCATTTAACATACCAGTAAAAAGAAACTCGATCAATAACCGCGCTACCGCGTTCGGGTCGCACTTGGTATGGCTGGCATTTGGTCCCAGACCCCACATTAAGTGGACGACTAGATGTCTCAAATTGTCACGTTACTTGCCTTTTCATGTGCAAATGCGCTCCATCGTGAGTGTACCCGGGCGTGTGCGTGAGGGGAGAGTGAAGTCCGATTTATAAACCTTGAGGTTGTAGAGCTAGTCGGAAACAAACCCTAACCTTTAAATCCTTGAAGTTTGTACCCTGTCCTCTGTAATCCTGGTCATTTTTAACCTTAAGGGCATGTGTGGTTCAAGGGGTTTTAACGGGGATTAATAGGGATTGTGGGGGATTAAATCATGTACAAGCCAAATTCCCCTCCATTCCTCTCCAAACCCCTACCTAGTGTATTGGGGATAGATGGGGATTTGAAGGGATTGGGTGAAGGTTGGGGTTTCACCCAATCCCTATGGGGATTATCCCCACCAATCCCCTCAAAAACCCTAGTACCAAACAAGGCCTAATGGACCTTGATGGTGTATGTCACCTTGTGTCCAGATCTGAGATGCCACGTGTACCAGATGAATGACTCCAAGTTCGACCACCATGATGCTAGGTGCGAGCCGAGGAACACTGTTGGAGAGACCCCCCTCATAATTTTCCTACATTGGTCGTTTGATTCATAGGATAGAATGCTATAGGATTTTTTTTCCCTATGAAATCAAGTGTTAATTGGCAATCTAGCATCCACTCCAACTTTTTTTCACTTCCTTTGTTTTTCCTATATCAAACACTCTGTTTTTTTAGGGGAACACTGTGTTAATGCTATGGGATTCAAGTGGACATGCCACTCCAATCCTTTATTTTTCCTATTCCTGCGTTTTAAGTTCCTACGAAGAGAGTACTTGCTCTAAATGATGTGCCGCTGCAAGAGCCGCCTATATTAATTAACCATGCTCTAAAAAGGTGGACCAGCTTTGGCTATAGTATACTGTACTAGGTTAGTAGGTGACCTTGCGCTTGGCTCTTCACCTCTTCCGGAAGTCGAAAAATAATTAGGGTACTACAGTAGTACTTCTGGCAATCTAACACCAAATGAACTGCTGCACGTCCACCGCTTGTAAGCAAAAGTTTCTCCTCGTTTTGCGAGCCAACGCGCACACGTGGGCGAGGGAGAAGGCGTAGTAAGCAAGCTTCTCGTCGTTCTGCGAGTTGACAGGACACATCAAAGTTATTTAGTACTCTCTCCAAAAAGGGCCGACCATGTCCATGACTACCATCCCGTGCTCCGTCATTGAGTACATGCACTATTCACGTGCCATCGAGGAGAAAAAATATTGCGTAGTATGTGCCATCGAAGTGCACGACTCACTTACGCACTACTTATCTCCATTTTCTTGCATGACACGTGCACCTTGATGCTAGATGTCCCGCGTGTTGGCAAAAGGATGAACAAAGCTTACGTAAAAAAAAGAGTGGAAGAACATAGATTCCCGACTACCGAGAAGGAGCAAGGAACCTCGCGGTGGAGCGTCTGCACTCATAATATTTTATATTATTCCACGATATAAAATCAACCAAATCTCTCCACATTCCTATACCATTCTATAATGTGAGAATAACTTTGAATGTTACCTCTGTGGGACACCTAGTTATAGTATATCCAGCAGCCCGTATCGCTTCTCGCTCCTCGTCCTTATAGCCTGCCGACTATACCTTATATACACTTGCTCTTTCAAGAAAGGCCTCCCTAAGCACGCATTAATTTCCTGGGCATGCTTCTTTCTACTCAATGTTGCGTGCACTTTGAGCATGTTGGCAACTCCACTACTAGCTTGCTGGATCATCTTGCAATTGATGTTGACACATTACAGCACTCCTACAAGGCCCAGAGGTTAATTTGAGAACAAGTACCTCGAGGTTAATTTGACAGACATGCCTTATAGGTTGACAGAAGTCATATCACTTTTTTTGGAAAGATGTCGTGAAGTAACACGATAGACCTTCTTTCAAGCCAATTAACATGTGTTCAAAAAACAAAAATTATCAAAAATTAACGCGATAGACCTTCGATTAACATGTGTTCAAAAAAACAAGTACTCCTGCAAGACCCAGAGGTTAATTTGAGAACAAGTACCTCGAGGTTAATTTGACAGACATGCCTTATAGGTTGACAAAAGTCATATCACTTTTTTTGGAAAGATGTCGTGAAGTAACACGATAGACCTTTTTCAAGCCAATTAACATGTGTTCAAAAAACAAAAATTATCAAAAAGTAACGCGATAGGCCTTCGATTAACATGTGTTTAGAAAACAAAAAATGTCAAAAATTACAAAACAAAGACCTCGCGATAGACCTTTGATTAACATGTGTTCAAAAAACAAGTACTCCTGCAAGACCCAGAGGTTAATTTGAGAACAAGTACCTCGAAGTTAATTTGACAGACATGCCTTATAGGTTGACAAAAGTCATATCACTTTTTTGGAAAGATGTGTGAAGTAACACGATAGACCTTCTTTCAAGCCAATTAAAATGTGTTCAAAAAACAAAAATTATCAAAAAGTAACGCGATAGACCTTCGATTAACATGTGTTCAAAAAACAAAAAATGTCAAAAATTACAAAACAAAGACCTCGCGATAGACCTTCGATTAACATGTGTTCAAAAAACAAGTACTCCTGCAAGACCCAGAGGTTAATTTGAGAACAAGTACCTCGAGGTTAATTTGACAGACATGCCTTATTGGTTGACAAAAGTCATATCACTTTTTTTGGAAAGATGTCGTGAAGTAACACGATAGACCTTCTTTCAAGCCAATTAACAGGTGTTTAAAAAACAAAAATTACCAAAAAGTAACGGGATAGACCTTCGATTAACATGTGTTCAGAAAACAAAAAATGTCAAAAATTACAAAGCAAAGACCTCAAGGTTCAACTAATAGGACGGAGCACTATATACATTTAAGCCAATTAAATGTTTATAGTAACCCATCCCATTAGTTTTAACATCGAGTCCACTTCCCATTCGGTCACCCATCTGATGACTACTCCACCCTCGGCACAGTTAACTTGGGAGTTCTTATTGGATGAGCAATCGGTACGGAAGCTGGTCTTTGCCGATATAGGAAGCCTCTTCGCATCCTTTATTGCGTACCCAGATGACCGCGTGTTACATCCTTCCCATTCGGTTCACGCGTTTTCCCCTGTTTTTTGTCGCCTGCCCACCTATAGAACCGCCTCGCGCCGGCCAATTCCTCTCCAAACACCTAGTGAGGCGGTTGAACCGAACAAGTCTAACTTGTTTCTAGTGGGTACATTGACGTGGCATCGAAAGGGTGTGATAGCTGACTCTGGCAAAATAATTGACTACCACGTTGGCATACATGAGCATGGGGCCCACTTGTCAGCGTGCTGGACAGAGGAAGGAACGCAAGACAAAATGGAGCGCGGAAGGGTGCGAATCGATTGGCTCACGTGTGATGACCACTAGAGCAATCCACTCAGATTGTACTACGTTAAAAAATTCGTGCAAACACGGCCGGTTATACTTTGAGTAGGTGACCGTGCGCTTGGCTCTTCGCCTCTTCCGGAAGTCGAACAATGATGATGGTACTACAGCATAGATACTTCTGGCAATCTGACACCGAACGAACTGTTGCACGCCACCGCCTGTATTAAGCGCACTATCGTAAAGCAAAAGCTTCTCCTCGTCCTGCGAGCCACCGCGCGCGAGCATGAGTGAGGGAGAGGTCATACTAGTAGTAAGCAAAGCATCTCCTCGCTTGCGAGTTGACGGGACACATCAAAAGTACTGTATTAGTCTCCAAAAAAAAAAGGGCTGACCATGTCCGTGGTTATCATCCCGTGCTCCATCATTCAGTGCGTGCACGATTCACGTTCCATTGAGAAAATAATGTTGCATACGTGCCATCGAATAGAATAACTTAATTTATAAAAAACGCGCCACGGCGTCATGATCGAACTTTGATTCGTCCACGCGTGGTTCCCATGAACAACTACTACACTCGCCAAATTATCAGGTGAGCTGCCTCTTCGTACAGAAATAAGCTCACCATGTACCCGCGCGTGAGTATTAGAGAAAGAGGCAAAGAGTACCTGCGTCGGTGCCTGCACCTCTTCTCTTCATGATCGTATTCCTTTTTTTTGGGTGATTCGTGCACGTACTCCACCTACGTTCGTGACCGTTGGTGAGTCTCTCCTACTATACTTAACTCCATTTTCTTGCATGACACGTGGACCTGGATGCTAGATGTCCCACGTGCCAGCAAAACTTAGAAGATCGCATTCCGACGACCGAGCAGGAGCAAGAAACCTCGCGATGGAGCGTCTGGACTCTTTAATATTTTTATTCAGTGATATAAAATCTACCCAATCTTCTCCACAGTAGACTAGAAGAGTCCGAAACACAGTAACCCAGTGTAGTTACATCATACATGGCCATCCCACGCTATCACCATATTTCTTGGCCTCCGTGCGACACCTAGCTCTAGTGTAATCCACCAGCCCGTATCGCTTCTCGCTCCTCATCTCTCTCAAAGTGCGGCGTGCTGGCGATTTTGCCGTCTATTGAGGTCGGTTAACTCATCACTCGCTCCCACATGTTAGCGACATGCCAAGAGCATTCTAAAAAAATTACTGTACTCTATTGTTATGCCAAGAAGAGGAAGCGCTTTGACCGACGGACCAAACGAGACAGGCGTGCCGTGCCGTGAGTGGGTCTAGTTTCTCGTTTTGAACTTGTTTGGTGTAGTAGTAACACTTGGTTTTGCACCTTCATAGAATGATGAAAAAACCCGCTAAAAAGGCACTTTGCTTTCTGCTAATCTCGTCAACCGTTCTTGTTTTGTGCATTAAATTGTTAAGTGCCATAACTAAGATATAATTAACCAATGCATGTAAAACATTCTTGTTTAGTACTGTAGTACTCCACACGCATGCATGCGTTGCGATTAGTACTACTCCCTTCATCCATACGTATATATAGGGCCTAATGTATTCTTCGAGGTTGCCTTTGTCTATTGATAAGATTTTATATAATTTGAAAATTATATCATTTGAAGATCCTTTCACGTACGAATTTGACGGTATGCTTTGAGCAACTTGCATGTCCTATACTGCTCCTGTTTGGATACTCTAACTTAGCTAGAGGTTAGACTAACGCATGACTAACCCTGAACTAACTCTAGCCAAAGAGGTGTTTGGATGACAGGGTTAGATTGACAATAAATGCATTGGATGGAGAGAGAAAAGTGATTTTTCAGTGGGCCCCACGAGAACTAGCTCCAATTAGCACCACTTGGCTGGCGGGATAGAGAGAGAAAAATGATTTTTAGTGGGCCCAATGAGAACTAGCTCCAATTAGCACCTCTTGGGTGGGATAGTTTTTTTTGGTGGGTTAGGTGCAACTTGCTCCAATTTAACCCTCATGTTTGGATACTTTAGGGCTATTTGAGCCCCAACTAGCTCAAACTAACTCTAACCCATGGATCCAAACAGGGCCAAAGTTAGTCTCAGAAAACGCATTAAGCCCTATATACATGGACAGACGGAGTACATGATACTAGCAAACGCTCACCATTAGTAGTAGTTCATTGGTTGGTTTCGATTTTTGATTCAGTTGCTGTGCTGCTACCGTCCAATATTCGCGTGCGGTTGTTTCTAGAATAAAAAAGGAGGTAGTACTTACTGTGGGAAAGGTGAAGTGATGGTTGCTTCGCCCGAGCAACTTACTGTGGCGAAGGTGGGGCTCTGTGATTTGACTGCTCATTAGTCATTATTACTGCGGCGCAACGACCGGGGTGAATCTCCCCTGCAGTTGTGCACTCAATATTGCTACATGGCAGGTGGAGCCGGATGAAGGATGTCCCACATGTCGGCGAAACGAAGTTGAATTGTTTATGGCATTGCTATCAATCTTTTAGGATTTGTTTATATGTACGCATAATTTTCCAGCATAATGAAATTGTACTATGATGCTATGAAGGTTTCAACTTTGGTTCCCGCAGAAAAAAGAAGGTTTCAACTTAGGATTCATGTGTCCTCTTGCCTCAAGATTGTCTCATTACAACATTCCATCAAATACAAATGAAACTACCATGGCTGCTAATGCATCTCAATGGTTCGCAGATCAGCGCCAATATTCACATCACAACTGAAGATGAAGTTGTGAGAAGGTGTACAAATAAAGAAAATATATAATTGATCGATGCTGTTCGTAGGCATGGCTCCATTTCCTGGGCACAGTGTTCATTGGTTGGCAGCTAGTTTCACGCAGCTCTGTAGCCAAGAAAGAGGTGTATGGAGGACATCACAATCCGATCATTTTGTGCAGTTCCGCTAAAATCGAGCTGATCATCCCTGTTTGCAAAGATATTCAGTCAGTGTGATTACAATAATAATGGAACTAGATGATGAAACATAACACACACATATAGAAGCCGATCACCTCTGCGATCTCTCTTTAGGACTAACTACTTGTTGGAGAAGATTAGGCAAGGAGTTGGATGAGGAGGATAGCAAAACCAATCTCCCTTTCTGTGGTCCCACAGAAATGTAAAAACGTTGCCCGTGTGACATTTTGGTGGAACTGCACAAAACACTCTTAAGAAAAAAGTGATTTGTGCAGTTCACCAAAAGGTCGCAATAGCAACGAGGTGAAATGGATAGCCCTGTTTGCAAAAAGAGGTAGAAAGGAAATAATTACTGCCCAATAACACGAGTTGAAGACACATACGCCGACAAAAAAGAAACATATTCCATGTCATAAGAGAAAGATAGTAGCATGGTGGTTTATCAAAAACGGTTTGAGGACGAGATTGCAAGATGGAAAGTACGCCGGCCGAGATACGTTTTAAGCAAAGAACTAAAGAAGATCCACATGCAGGATTTTCCACATGCAGCAACGTGGGAAGATGGGCAGTGGAGCAAGGCCAAAGGAAGCTGTACCTAAGGGTTGTCGGGATGTAACTAGGAGGGTGCCGGCGGCCGGGATCTGCCCATACTACGGCAGCGAGCAAGTGGCGAAGGCCCTACCGCGCCGGAGCTTGGTCAGAGAGAACGGCGGGTACCGCAGATCGGGACGTGCTGCCTCAATGCCGTCGAACAGAGAAATGATGCACATCCTCCCTTTCCGCCGGCGGACTGGATGCGGCCGGATCAGTGACCAACGGTGAGAGAGAGAGGCCACCGCCTCCTTGTGTGAGATAGTGTGACGAGAGACAAACCCCGGCAGGCAGGCTCCGTTTTATATAGTGGAGCGGATTTCTTTTTTCCCGATGACAATCATTTTTTATTCTGTACGTGCCATTGAGGAATATAACTTTATTTAATACTAACGTGTCAAGTCGAACTTTGTTCCGTCTACGCATGGTACACGACCCTCCTTCGAGTAAACAACCGCTACACGTGTCAAATTATCACGTGGGCTGCCTTTTCGTACAGAAATGAACTCCACCGTGTACCCGCGTGAGTGTGGCCGGGAATGAGTCATGAGTATGTGCGTCGTGCGTGCACCTCTTCTTTACGTGCAGGTACGTACGTGGGTGGGTGTGAGAGAGATGGTTTGTGCGAAATAGAGGCAATGTGTCGATGATATCTCAAACAAAATAATGTAACATATGCAATGTGTGTGAAACAGAGTCATGGATATATCATATATAGAGGGAGTGATCCATGAGAAGAGAGTGGAGGGATCATCGGCATGAGATATCGATAGAATCGAAAACATGGATGAAGTGTGTGGGTGCGCGATCGATAAAGAGTGCCATCGAATTTGTGTTTGCCCACGTCAAAGATATAGGGCGGCTGGCCTACTGGAATGTGAGAGGGCAGAGGTGCAGTTTGTCTCTGTGGCATGGATACCTACATACAATGTTTGACTATCGGTGTGGGGGGGAGGGGGCAGAGACCTAACTATAGAGAGGTAGATCGACTGGTATATCTGTGGAGAAGGAGAAAGACCTAGCTATGTATTGACGGAGATTGATCGGCATCCATGCATATGTGTAGCAGAGGAATAAGGTTGGGAGTGAGACAAAGGTAGAGTATCGGAGGGTTGGTGGTGGAGTTGCTTCTCACAAATGGTGGGAGAGGCCGCTAGACAAACGGAGGGTATGAGTGCAATATCAATAAGAGAGGGGATGTCTGCCTGTGTATGCACGTGCGTGTGAGAGACAGGTCAGGAGGTATGCAAGGATGATGAGGGGGGACGATATGTTTGTGGTAAGCAGACATAACTACATAGGAAGATCAATCGTCATGTGTCAGAGAAAGGGAGAGACATAACTAGTGAGGTACGTCGATCGGTGCGTGGGGAAAAAGAATTATAGTCGACTTAGCTATATGTAGGGAGATCGGTAGGTATACATGCATGCATGTGTTAGAAGCAAATAAGGTCCAGAGAGACGGACAGGGGGAGAGGGGTGCGGCTAGGAGGTGGTGCGAGAGGCCTACTATGTCGAGGGGGGGAGGAATGTGCGAGTATGAGATCGATGAAAAGAGGGGCGGGAGTGTGCACCTGCGTGGAACCGTATTGGACATAGGGGGGCATGTACGGTGAGAAGAGAAGAGGGGAAGTGTGTGTTTCTGGTAGGCACACTTAGCTAGAGAGGTATATCGACCGGTGTGTGCCGGAAAGAAGGAGCCATGGGGCCTACACACACCATGGGTGAACGACCTAAAGAGAAATAACGAATGTGTGCGATGGAGGGGACGCTGAGGGAGGGTGAGAGGGGGCGGGCGTGTGCATGCACGATAGAAAGTTAGCACTAGCTACAAAGAGAAGAGTATTGTGTGGGTGTAAAAAACGAACAGAGATGATAATTCATTATAAAAAAGTGGATTCGGATATTTGAAGAAGATATCATAGTGTTTTAAACCGATGCATGCATGAATGAATATATATAATGGTGATACGCATGGTGTGGTTATGAACATGTTATACTACATATAATATATAGAACATTGATTATAATTTGTGATAATGTGTGGCTTTTGCACCTCAGGGCTAAATACTTGTCATAATGTAGGGGGCGGGGCACTATACTTTGTGTGATAAACACGGTGTACGTATGGAACATGGTTTAGATTATGAAGATCTAGTTAGTACATCAAATGTACTGTTATTTGGAATCAACATCAAGTGTATTCAAAATTTTGAATTCGAGTTCATATAGTACACATAGTTCATATCTATCTCTATAGTAATCATGTGGTGTGTTTTTAAGATAATACATGAATGATGGTTTAAGTTGGCAATAATCATGATTGTAGATTCTTATTCAAATAGAGAAACGGATTCAAATTTAGTTCGAATTGCAGCGGTAGTATAGACATTTGGAATGCACTAAAATGTTGGTATGAGTAGGTTACATGCATTATACAGCCAGCAAAAAAATGTAATTGGACATAACATGGATTCATAGCATTGAATAGCATTTGTACAGTAAAACGGGACAAGACTCTCTCTTTGTGTGGTGCGAATAGTTTTATTTTTTTCGTTGAGAGAAGTGCGAATTGATTTGGTACGTACAATATTACACGTCAGGCTTGTCCCTAAAATTCAACCCGTGCCATGTTATATCCCGAAAATTCAGATATCGTGCTCCCAAAACTCGCGCCTTCACAACCCGCGCCTTGCTATCCCGAAATTACAACGCTCGCGAAAACTCCCTCCAGCTGCCAAATCCCGACACGCGAAATCCCCCTTCTAACCCCGAGCCGAAAGGGCTGCTAGTTCAAATCGGTGGGGGTACTTTTGTAACACACCCTACATTTTGGACAAGCGCGTCCCTAGGTCATGGTTCCCACCTCCCATCACCTCCTTTTCGCCATTCGAAATCCCAGGCCGCCATAACCTCTCTCCTCCAGCCGCGAAACCCCACCCTCCTCCGTCCACCACCCCACCGCTGCCCAGCCGGAGCCTCTTCCCCGACAACGTCGTCCACCGCAACAGCCCGACGTCCCTCATACACCTCCCCGGATGAGGATCCGTCGTCGATCTCGTCATCCCGCGGGTTCAGCCGCCCCGTCCATCACCTCCAAGGAGTTGCTCCGAGGATCGCCTCGTCTATCGCGCCTGATCCATCCCCACAGCACTGCTTTAACCTGCTCCACCGGAACCGCAGCATCCTCACCGACTCCTCGAACGAAGCTGAGGCCTACTCGGCACCACCAAAGAGGTTGTACACTCATCGCATTGCACCTTCTCCTTAACTCGACCTCCCGGCGCCGACGGTGCTCCATCCCGCACCCCCATGGCGCGGCTACCTCGAAGCCGGCGCCACGGGCGACATCTCCACGGCGGCTCTCCCCCAGTGCGAGGCCCCTTCAGCGGCGGCGTCCATACCAGCCGGATCTGCTGCTCCGGCTCTCGCTTGCTCGCTCGCTCGTGCTGCTGTTGCTGCTCCGGCTCTCGCTCACTCGCTCACGCTGCTGCTGCTGCTCCAGCTCTCTCTCGGTCACGCTGTTGCTCTGCTCTCCCCCTCGCTCGGGCTACTACTCTGCTCTTGCTCTCGCTCGCGCTACTGATGCTGGTACACGGGCTGCTGCAGCTACATGAGTTGCTGCTCTGGCTCTAGTTCGCGCAGCTCCTCCAGGCACTACTGCTCCGGCTGCTATCTGCTACTGTGTTCCCCGTTGATCGCCTGCTGATTTAGATCACTGTTTCTCTACTATTAGTGCTCAAGCGGCCTAAACTACATGTGAAGTGCCTCTCTGCTACCAGTGCGTTCAGTTTCGATAGTAACATTCAGATTCCACAGTAAATTTCAGTTTCGACAGTTTTTACCTCATCTGTTGTAGTCACGTGTTTTTTGGTGATGTAAATTTTACATCTATCACTTTTTGGTAATGTATTTTACATCATCTATTGGAGATGCTATTAGAATCCCACTTGAGATTAATGATGTCTGTCTTGTACTGCTTCAGCCAGGATGTCTTACGGCTCGCCGGAGCTGCTCCAACGACGGAACCATCCATCACAACAGAGCAGTGCCCTAGACACCGTCTACAGATTCCTCAGATCTTCCTCCACACCTCCGTTAGCCACCTCTGCCGCAACTTCTTCAGCGACCAACCCAATGATGCTGAGGTCGACACGGCGACGGCAAAGAGGTTGTACACTTGTCGCATCACTTATTACTCTACATTCATGTCGATCCATTAGGGCTATTTTGGTTCAAAGGAAAAAGTGAAGGAAAAACATAGCAATAGGAAATTTTCCTATGGCACTCTACTATTCAATTATTCATGCATTTTGTTGAAAGGAATGGAGCAAAACATCCACCTGGACCAACTTTTCAAAATCCTATGCATGAAAACAAGACCAAGTGCATTAGTGGCAGAATAACATTCTAACTGTACACGCTTTCATATGGTTTCACTTTGATTTGGCCATGTTTCTTTGCATTCCTCTGCTCTTCCAATTCCTGTGAACCAAACACCCAAGTTGACAGAAATCCTGTGTTTACAAATGCTCTGTTTCCCACGTATATTCCTATCCTATTCCGGTGTTTTTCCTATCCCTACGTTTTTAGAATCCTGCAAGCCAAAGGAGCCCTTACAGAATTACTTCAGTTACATGTAGGTGTTGAAGAAAACTTTGTGTGGTTTGTCCTCCTCCTGCCGTGACATCGTCCACCTCACCTGAGCTGCTCCATTGACAGAAGCATCCACCAAACCATACATCACGACTCCTGACCATCTTTTGCCGCCTCAGATCTCCTTCCCTGCCGCCGGCACCCACCGCAACTGCATCACCATCATCGACTCAGCAGATGAACCTGAGGGGTACACGGGTCCACAAGAGAGGTCGCACTCTTTTGTTTCTGCTTATGTTATGCATTGCTTAATATTGCCTGCTACTTTATCCTCCTGTTCACCTCTTAGACTCCAAGTCAGGTCCAAATTAATGTTCAAACTTGATTTTTAAAATTACTTGTGGGGCACATATCGAGGCAGCAATGAATAGTATCTCTGTCTATTATCTCATTCACCTAGGGTATGCCTATGTTGTTCATCTTGGGTGGGAAACAAATAGTAAAGCAATCATCATCTGTCTTTTTATTAAATTAAAGCTATCATCAGCCTGCTATCATTATTTTTGGATCCATCCACTGGTTGTTACCATCACTCTAGATTTCTGCATGCTCTCCTTACATAATCTCACTATATTTTTTTCGTATGCATGTCAGATATTGTACACAGTCATGCTGAACATGTAGAGAAAAAGAGAAGAGTTTTGCGCGGCAATACAATGTCATGCAGACATCGCTCCATGGTGGGTTCAATGGCAAACCCTCCCCCCCCCTCTCCAGATTGTAATCCAGAGGAAGATTTTTCGTTTCTGAGGCGGATTCAGACGCAGCTGACCACTCCTATTTACCCCCCAAGGTGTTTGCTCTAACTTGGCATGATGATGTTGGTCATATCATGCATATGTTGCCTTGCAGTGCCTACTTTCGACATCATATATGTCATCTGCTTAGTTTAGACATGTTCTGTAATGCCACATGTTTAGTTTCTATATCATATATGGGAATTATGCAGTCTCATCTCTTTTAGCCAGCCATAATATATGTGAACTATGCAATGCCATCTTGTTTAACCAGGCATCATATATTTGAATGATATCTTGCCCATCCTTTTCTTCATTACATTTCCATTTGTCGACAATGTTTGTACATTAAACTACTCTTCCTGTGAATCAGCCATTTGAGTGGGTGATGGAAAAATCTAGAGTGAAAACAAGGTCTTCAGAGCAGACAGTGCTACCTGTCGAAGCAGATCTCTTGATGGGTCCTGATAGCTCCTCAGAGATGGATTCAGAGACAGATGACCAGTCCTATTCCCCCACCGAGGTGTATGCTCTAACTTGGCACGGTTATACTGCTCATATCATGCATATGGTGTCTTGCGTTGCATAGTTTAGACATCATATACACAATATTCAACACCATGTTCTTAGTTCAGACATCATATATGCGAATGCCCTCTGCTTAGCATATAAATCACATATGTGAATTAAATCATGCGATCCTGATTACTTAGATAACATGCATGTGAATTATGTCATGCAAACCTGTTTACTAAAGACATCATATAATTATCTCATGCCATCCTGTTTAGTTAGTCATCATATCTTTGAATTATGTCATGCTATGCTATCTAGTTTAGATAGATATCATATATGTGAAATTATGTCATGCTATCCTTTTTAGTTAAACAATATACATGTCAACTATTTCATGCCCTCTTTTTTCCACACTATCTATTGCATCTGTCTCTCATATAAGGTCTGTACATTCAACTATGTTTCCTGTTTATCAGCCTTTTGAATTGGAGCGGGTGATGGCAGTATCTAGCGGAGTAAAAAAACGGTCTTCAAATAAAACAGTGCTACCTCTTGGTGGAGATAGCACCCCGGTTGTACATGCACGAGAACCAGCCCTACCACACATAACCCAGACTCTCACAGATTGTACCCCTACTGCGATGGACAGAGAACCAGCTTCACCCAATCTAACCCCAACCCCAGCAGATAGTAACCCAGTTCCTGTTGACACAGCACCATCTACACCACAGAGCTCCCAAACAAGAGCAGTTAGCAAGGCAGCTCCAGTGCCCAAAGCGCCAGTACTACCACGGGGAACCCCAACTCCACCAGTTAGTACACCTATTCCTATGGAGGAAGCACAACCAGCCATTTGTAGTTTAGCATCTATCGCATTGATGTTGTTAAATCCTATGTGCGTATCTTCCCATCATGGAAATATTATACTGAAGATGAAGGAAAAAGCCAGTTGCAGGTGATCGTCCAGGAGTTATGTGTAAGTAATGTTATTCATGGCAATTATTTTGCATTGTCCCATACATTCTACCTCCATGATGGTTATAATACAACAAATTTTCCCATTTTTCTCTATAGAGAAGGACCAATTTGGAAACTCAGGATGAGGTAACCTGTGCTAATACCTCTGCTATCTTCAGGAAAGCTTGGTGGCAGTATCGGAATTACTTGAAGAAAAAGTACTTCACTGGCAAAGAAACTCATCAAATTCCCTTACGTTCTCCTGAGACACATTTACTGGACGATGACTGGGAATGCCTTATTCTGTACTGGTCCCGAACCAAGAATGTGATAAGGTCTATGAGCTCATTTTTTATTTTTAAGTACTATATGCCTGCGTCTTACTGTACTCTGTTCGTGTAGAACAAGTGCTTAAACCTGAAGAACAACTGTTCTCATTTAAGATTCCATTGTTATCGTGCATACTGCTTTGCTCTTGTATCACTGTATTTACTCATACAAACTTATTTTTAAATTGAAGGATCCAATCGAAACTCCAATGGCACAATAGGTATGTTTACGCATGTTTCTTTAACAGGTTTGCTCTTATAAATAGCTCTGTTGATTTCAATTTCAATTGTGTATATAGTTGACTTCTCATATCATGCACATTACTAGCATCACAACAGAGCCAATAGTGTTGTTGTACATGTAGACCCGTGGTACCCATCTGAAATCTTGTTGTGCCGTGTAGTTTCCCACGCTTTGTATTCTTTCAGTGCTGCTTTATCTTGAACTGATATGATTTGAACTGTGTCTATATTTTGATTTGGCAAGACAATGCAGTGACCATAGGACATAGATATATGTTTGTTTGATGCTTTTATTATGTACTACTTGGCAATAGAAGACTTGGTAGTTTAATCCTGTCCACCTTACTAATGAACTGGTTCACCGAAATAAGTTTCATATACTAGTACATGCTAAACCTGTTATGTGCCTGCTTGTTTCTTCTTTTAGAATGTTGACAGAATATTGGGGAAGAGTGCCTTATTAAGCAATGGTAAAGGAAGTAATGCAGATAAGGTTCAGGATAGTGAGACATCCTTGTTGGTCTCCAACAAAGCTGATAAAACAACTAAGGAAAACTATCTTGAAGACAGTGAGACAACCCCAAAGTCCTGTCTTGGTGTAGTGTTCGAGTTACTGGCCACTACCGCTGGCACAAGCTATTCAAACTCACTGTCTGAATCAGTTCGGTTTCTTGAGTCTCAACTACAAGCTGAAAGACATCGATTAGCTGTGCTGCGACAAGAAGCCGAAGGACTGCGGAAGTCCCTGGAGAATTCAGATGCATACTTTCTGGTGCAATAGCAAGCTTTGGAGGATTTTAGCGCCAAACAGGAGAAAGCTAATAAGCTTGCTAAGCTTATTGCCAGCATGGTGGATACCCAGGATAACGTTTCTTGAGCTCTTTTGAAGTTGTTTCAGTTATGGACTTGTTTTGCTGCCGCATTTATTTGCATTGGTGGCCAATTTAGATGGCCAGTGTATGTAATATGCTGCTTTGTTCCCTATATTTGCACTGGTGGAAAACTTTGATGCCCAGTGGATGTAATATGTGTAATAGCCGTAATAGCCTAGCGTTAGTTGCTTGCTTATTTATTTCCTTATTGTCTTGTTTAGTTGTTTGCTTGTAGTCACTGTAGTTCTTTTTCCGCATTTTTCTAGTGGCCACAATAACCTATTTTTATAACTAGGCCACAATAACCATGGCAACACACGGACTGTTGTAACCATGGTCCTGCTACCTGCTGTAGTGACCACGGGCCTCCTACGGGCCGTAGGATCCATGGGCCTTCTACGGGCCGTCTAATCAATGGGCCTTCTACGGGCCGTATAATCATTTCGCCAAACATGGGTCGTACTATTCGGGGACCAATAACGGTCCGCAAAATGGGTCATAAACGGGCTAGAGTGGAAATCGTCTGTTTATGGCCCGACCATAACGGGTCGTTAATAGGCCATATTTGATGACGCTATGAAAACAGCCCAATGTGTTAACGGGCCACAATCGGGCTGACTGTAACCACGGGCTGAATTTGGCCCACAAGCGGAACAGGCCAGTAACGGACCATAAGTAACCGAATTCTGGAAATGAGCCCAAGAATAAATGGGCCCTTAGAAGGCTGAAAGTTAACACGGGCTGGAAACGGCCTACGGAAGGGCCATTAATGGGTATAAAGCGATACACTGTTCATTATGGGCGAGTTTCACCTCGGGCCTTTAATGGGCCCAGAGTTACAAAGGGCCTCGTATGGGCCGAAAGACGTCATGGGCTATACATGGGCCGGAAGTTACAATGGGCTGGAATCATATTGGACGGCCCAGATGACGCTACTGGGCCTAATTCGGATAGGCCGTAACGGGTCGTGAGTTAGCGGGCTGTAAATGGGCTATATGCGAACAGGCCGTTAATAGGCTTTCCGTGGGCCAGCCCGCTACCTTTTGACCAAGTCAAACGGGCCAGCCTTTTCATCGGAATGGGCCTCTGTTGGGCCGTGCCACATGTCGACGTATCATAGGCGCCTTCGGTCCAATGAGTGGATGACATCTGTCCCAACGGTGAGCCGACACGTGGTTCCTCTGGCCATTGAGAATTTTACACGTGGAAAATCCCCATTGGTCCGGGCTGTTAATGGGTTATCGGATTCAAACCGGAACCCGATAGCTTAACGGTGACCCGTTACGGTGGATGCCACGTGTCGGTTACCCTTGACGAAAGCACATCTATGACGCGCCATTTATCGTCATGGAAGTGGACACTTCCATGATGATAATTTTGGTATTGTCATGGAACACTTCTACGACAGCAAAGGTATGACTATCTTGATTCTGTCATAAAATCATCATGGATGTACATGCATGATAGAAAACGTGACCTACTGTGACAAACACGTATCATCACGGAAGTGTATTTTTTTGTAGTGCATGGGGAGGCTTGGAAGTCCTCTCCCAGGTTACTGGCCTCGTCTGCTACCGCGTCATTGTGTGTGTTGGTGGCGTCGTGCCAGTTGGGGTCCTCGTTGGTACCTTTCCCGCGCCTTCGCCGATGCCTTGACGGGTTTTTGGGAGTATCTACCATATATACATCATAAGTGGATGTTGCTGTCCACTTGCCGGTGTTGACCAGCGGCGTAGTGGTTTCTATAGGTCCGTCGACATCTTCATCCATGTCGGTAGCCTCGTCATAGTCTAAATGATCGGTTAAATCATCGATCATGGCGACTAGGTGGGTGGTGGGTGGGACATAAATCTCCCGATCATCGGCTTTAAGTCTGATCTTCTCGTAAACTGAGGTTTGACCGTCCGAGTTGATAAGCTCTTGGTGCGATCGAGCATCTCGTTTAGGTGAGATAATTCCTCGAGATTCATGGCCTGGCCATAAGCCGGGCCAACTTGAAGCATGATTGGTGAGTCAGTTGACGCGCTTTCAGCCTTGCGAAGGGCCGGGGTTGATTCCGGATCTGGAACTAGAGTTAGTTCTAGATCCAATGTAGTATCCGAAGCTAGGCCCAGACAGACGTCAGGGCTTGATGCCGAGATGAGGTTGCCCGAGACGGGGGTAATGGATTCCTCCGCATGGTCTTGTGGAGCCAGGAGGCCTAGTCCGATGTCCTTGACGAAGATCAGTTCCGGGGTCGAGCCCCCGATGTCCAATAGGCCCTTGACCCAACCTGGCATCCAGCCTAAGAGGACAAGCTCACCACGAGAATCCGCAATGTACTCCAAGCCTCCGAAGGTCACGACCTGGTCCGGGGCGTAATTCTTGACGGGAGCCAGATGGTCCGTGGAGTCGGCGCAGAAGATCATGCTGCCGAATAAGAAAAGTTTGCCGGGGACGAAGATGTCCCCCTAGCCAGTGCTGCAATTGATCTGGAGATGAGCCATTGACATTTTCGTTGATCTCACAGCAGAACTCTCAATGAAAGCATCAGTGACGGTGTCAAAACTGGCAGACCTCGGGGCAGGGGATCCCGAGCTATGGATCTCAGATCGGTGGTAATAGGAACGAAGGAGACAGGTGTTTACCCAGATTTGGGCCCTCTCAAAGAGGTAATACCCTACGTCATGCTTTGATTGTATTAATGATGATGTATCGAGTACAAGCTTAATCTACCTCGAGATCATAAGGAGAGATCTAACCCTAGGGCTAGGTGGATGTAATTGTGATTGGGTCCCCTCTACGGGCTAAACCCCCTGGCTTATATACACGCTAGGTAGGGAATCTAGGGTTACATGGTTGGTATATAGGGACGCGCATGGAGGCGGTAAGAGATGTCTTGGAGTATACACCAAGTCTTCGGTCGATGCAGTCTTGATCACGCCCAGATGTGTAGCTTCCGGAGTCCTCCTTAATGAGAATGAGGGCCTACATGCCCAGTCCGAGGACTATGGGCCGACAAGGTTGGTACCCCCAGTCCAGGACACCGTCACCCACCATATGCTATTGTTTCGAGAGAGAAGCCTCTAGAGAAAACTATGGCACCCGGGTCTACTTTTATCATGTTATTAAAACCAAAAATACCTTGCTACAATTTTATACTTTTTATTTTACTTTTCTTTTTTATCTATATATCACTATCAGAATTAATCTGTGGAAGTAACGAGTTCAACGGGATTGACAGCCCTCTTGCCCGCGTCAGGTGCAAGTATTTCCTTTTGTGTGTGTGTAGGAGCCGAAGAAGGGATTTTGCATGGTTCTCCTATTGGTTCCATAACCTTGGTTCTCACCGAGGGAAATACTTATCTCTACTGTATTGCTTCACCCTTCGTCTTCGGGGAAAATCCCAACGCAGCTTACAAGTAGCAATGGCATAATCTCATATAGGCATTACATTCGTGATAAGGATGTCATTAATCCAACTGCATCTACTACTAATACTCCACCCCAAAACTGCTATCCAACATGCATCTCAAGGTCTTAAGTTTGCAAAAAACAGAGTATCGCAATAAGCAAGATGACATGATATAGACAGGAAGAAGTCAATCAATATGACAAAACCCCGTTGTTTTATCCTTAGTGGCAACAATACAATACGCATCTTGGCCTTTATTGTCACTGGATTAGAGCATCGCAAGATTGAACCCACTACATAGCACAACTCCCTCTGAAGAAAAACCCATCAAACTTGGCTAAGAATATAGATAGACCGGAGAGCATACAAAGCTACTTAACTATGCAGCAAATAAATCTCAAAAGATCGATTTCAATGAACAATCTAATCATAAAGTGACAATTCAGCATGTCCCGACAAACACATGACGGATTACATCGAATTGATCTTGATCATGTGAGATGGCTCACGAGAACATGGTATTGAAGATCCAAAAAGAGAGAGAAGCATCTAGCTACTACCATGGACCTGTAGGTTCTAATGGAATTACTCACACATCATCATGGAGGCAGCAAGGTTGATGAAGATGGCTTCGACAATGGCTTCCCCCTCCGGCAGGGCTCCAGAACAGGCCTCCGAATGAGATCTTCATGGAACAGTGGCTTGCGGTTTCAGTAATTCTTCTGAAAATATGGCAGAGGGTTTCAGTAATTATAGGAAATTATGGCGGTGGATTCGGATTAAGGCGGTGCAGGGAGGCCCACACGATCAGGTGGCGTGACCACCCCTGGCCACGCGGGCTGGCCGTGTGGGCCCATGGCTTGGCCTCTTGATCTCTCCTGAAGCTTCTAGTGTGCCTTGTTTCCCCTAAAAAATCGTATTAAATTGACAAGTGATTTTGACCTCCGTAGATATTGATTTCTTGTGAAACCAAAATAACCAGAAAACAATAACTGACACTTGGCACTAAATTAATAAGTTAGTCCAGAAAAATCATATAAATTGCTACAAAAGTATATAAAATTATAATATAATAGCATGAAATAATAAAAAATTATAGATACATTTGAGAAGTACTAGTAGACGAGGGTGCCTGCGACAAAGTGACACAACAATGTTTTTTTAATGGGTTAAGTCGCCTCGTTGAATCACGACTGATGTCTACTACGCAACCATCTTCTTGTAGACTCGTGTTGGGCCTCCAAGCGCAGAGTTTTGTAGGACAGTAGCAAATTTCCCTCAAGTGGATGATCTAAGGTTTATCAATCCATGGGAGGCGTAGGATGAAGATGGTCTCTCTAAAACAACCCTGCAACAAAATAACAAAGAGTCTCGTGTGTCCCCAACACACCCAATACAATGGTAAATTGTATAGGTGCACTAGTTCGGCGAAGAGATGGTGATACAAGTGTAATATGGATAGTAGATTTAGGTTTTTGTAATCCAAAAATATAAAAACATCAAGGTAGCAAGTAACAAAAGTGAGCAAAAATGGTATTGCAATGCTTGAAAACAAGGCCTAGGGTTCATACTTTCACTAGTGCAAATTCTCTCACCAATGATAAAATAATTGGATCATATAACAATCCCTCAACGTGCAACAAAGAATCACTCCAAAGTTTCTATCAGAGAACGTAGGACGAAAACATGCATCAACCCCTATGCATAGATTACCCCAATGTCACCTCGGGAATCCGCGAGTTGAGTGCCAAAATATACATCAAGTGAATGAATAGAACATCCCATTGTCACCACAGATATCCCATCGCAAGACATACATCAAGTGTTCTCAAATCCAATACTCAATCCAATATAACGAAACCTCAAAGAGCAAGACTCAATTCATCACAAGAAGGTAGAGGGGGAGAAACACCATATGATTCAACTATAGTAACAAAGCTCCCGGTACATCAAGATCGTGCCAAATCAAGAACACGAGAGAGAGATCAAACACATAGCTACTGGTACATACCCTCAGCCCCAAGGGTGAACTACTCCCTCCTCATCATGGAGACCGCCGGGATGATGAAGATGGCCTCCGGTGATGGTTTCCCCCTCCGGCAGGGTGCCGGAACGGGCTCCCAATTGATTTTTTGTGGCTACAGAGGCTTACAGTGGCGAAACTTCCGATCTAGGGTTCTTTTCGGAGGTTTCAATATTTATAAGAATTGTTGGCGTCGGTCTCACGTCAAGGAGGTGCCCGAGGGGCCCACAAGCCTTAGGGGCGCGCCCTAGGGGGGAGGGCGTGCCTAGCGGGCTTGTGGTCTCCTCGCCCGCTTCCTGGCCCAGCTCTTGTGCTTCAGGGGTCTCTTTTGGTCCATTAAAAACCACCGTAAATTTTTAGCCCATTCCGAGAACTTTTATTTCTGCACAAAAAACGACACCCCGGTAGTTCTACTGAAAACAGCGTCAGTCCGGGTTAGTTCTAATAAAATCATACCAAAGCCATATTCAATTGTTGCATACATGGCATGAATACTTCAATAATTATAGATACGTTGGAGACGTATCAGCATCCCCAAGCTTAATTCCTGCTCGCCCTCGAGTAGGTAAATGATAAAAGAAAGAATTTATGAAGTGTGAATGCTACCTAACATATTTATCAATGTAATCTTCTTTATTGTGGCATGAATGTTCGGATCGATAAGATTCAAAACAAAAGTTTAATATTGATATAAAAACAATAATACTTCAAGCATACTAATAAAGCAATCATGTCTTCTCAAAATAACATGGCTAAAGAAAGTTATCCCTACAAAATCATATAGTCTAGCTATGCTCTATCTTCATCACACAAAATATTTCATCATGCACAACCCCGATGACAAGCCAAGCAACTGTCTCATACTTTTAATGTTCTCAAGCTTTTTCAACTTTCACGCAATACATGAGCGTGAGCCATGGATATAGCACTATAAGTGGAATAGAGTATGGTGGAGGTTGTGAGGAGAAGACAAAAAGGAGAAAGTCTCACATCAACTAGGCAAATTAATGGGCTATGGAGATGCCCATCAATTGATATCGATGCAAGTGAGTAGGGATTGCCATGCAACGGATGCACTAGAGCTATAAGTGTATGAAAGCTCAAAATGAAAACTGAGTGGGTGTGCATCCAGCTTGCTTGCTCACGAAGACCTAGGGCAATTTGAGGAAGCCCATCATTGGAATATACAAGCCAAGTTCTATAATGAAAAATTCCCACCAGTATATGAAAGTGATAAAATAGGAGACTCTCTATCATGAAGAACATGGTGCTACTTTGAAGCACAAGTGTGGAAAAAGGATAGTAACATTGTCCCTTCGCTCTTTTTCTCTCATTTTTTTATTTTTTATTTCCTCTTTTTTATTATTTTGGGCTCTTTTTTTGTTGGGCTCTTTGGCCTCTTTTTTATTTTTAAGTCCGGATTCTCATCTCTACTTGTGGGAGAATCATAGCATGACTCTAATATCACCATCTTTATATCTCAAAATAAATGAAAGGAATCAAACTTCTCATATATTCAATGCTCTTCATGAAAGTTTTTATTATATCCCTCTTGGATGCCCATCATATTAGGACTAAATTCATAACCTAAGCAAATTACATGCTGTTTAAAGACTCTCAAAATAATATAAGTGAAGCATGAGAGTTCATCAATTTCTACATAATAAAACCACCGTCGTGCTCTAAAAAGATATAAGTGAAGCACTAGAGCAACTGACAAACTACTCCAAAAATATATAAGTGAAGATCAATGAGTAGTCAAATAATTAAGTAGCTATATGAAGACTCTCTATCATTTAAGAATTTCAGATCTAAGTATTTATTAAAACAGCAAGCAAAACAAAATAAATTGATATGCTAAAAAATAGCACTGATCATTTGAAGAAGCAAAAACTTAGACTCAACCGATACTAACCGATAATTCTTGATGAAGAAAGGTGGGATGCCTACCGGGGCATCCCCAAGCTTAGATGCTTGAGACTTCTTGAAATATTAACTAGGGATGCCTTGGGCATCCCCAAGCTTGAGCTTTTGTGTCTCCTTAATTCCTTTTATATCACGGTTTCCCTAAATCTTAAAAACTTCATCCACACAAAATGCAACAAGAACTCATGAGATAAGTTAGTATAAATCAAATGCAAAACCTTATCATTCTCTACTGTAGCAAATCACTAAAATTAATATTTAACATTGTATACTAAATGCCTCTGCATATTTAATACTCCTATCCTCAAATAGAATCATTAAACAAGCAAACATATGCAAACAATGCAAACATAACAGCAATCTGTCTAAACAGGACAGTCTGTAAAGAGTACAATTTTACTCATACTTTGCTAACTCGAAAAATTCTGAAAATTTACCAAATTGTAGAAAATTTATTGTTACTCATTCTGAAAACATTTCAAGATTTTATCATGTTCTGACTTTCCAGAAGAATTCAGACAATGATAGAAAAATTTTTGTTTTCAAAACAGCAACATATAGACTTGCAAAATAAGCATGGTAAAGGCTATACTTGACATTTTTATTGAAATAAAAGATGCAAAACATTACTCTAAATAACAGAAAGCAAATACTAATAAAATAAAATGACGCTCCAAGCAAAACTCATATCATGTGACGAATAAAAATATAGCCCCAAGTAAGGTTACCGATACTGTCAAAGACGAAAGAGCGGATGCCTTCCGGGGCATCCCCAAGCTTAGTTGCTTGTATCTTCCTTGAATATTATCTTGGGGTGCCTTAGGCATCCCCAAGCTTAGTGTCTTGTCACTCCTTATTCTCCTCATATCGATATCTCACCCAAAACTTGAAAACTTCAATCACACAAAACTTAACGGAACTTCGTGAGATGGGTTAGCACAGGAAAACAAAACATTCACTTGGGTACTGTCAAAGACAAGATTCATAATTGTTTCACATAATGCCTTCTGTACTCTATAGATTAGATCCAAGACCAAAGCAGCCGATCCGCCATGCCTTATGCTGGTCTGATGATCATGTTTGTCAAATGTGATCGGGTAAGCCAACCACGTATTGAACTTCGGGGCCACTGGCTCTAGGGCGTAAATGTCCCGAAGTGTTGGTTTCCTCTCCTTTTTGGTGATGTGGGTGGCGTAAATCATGTTCACGTCATGCACCTCATGAGGAAACTGTTTCTGGCTTCCACTATTGGGTCTCCGAGGCTCGTCCTCGTCTTCGCTGCGAGGTCGGGCTTCATTTTGGCCCTCCATCGCCATCTTTCTGGCCTGCTTGAAGACCCAGCAGTTCCGGTTGGTGTGAGTTGCTAGTTTATCCGAGGTGCCATGGATCTGGCATGGTCTGTTGAGGATCTTGTTAAGCTGGCTGGGTCCATCTTTGTTCCCTTTAAAGGGCCTCTTTTTCTGCCCGGAGCTAGGTCTGTTAAACCCTGCGTTTACTGTGACATCCTCGGTATCGCTCCCACCATTTTTATGACTGCATTTATTCTTACTACACGTGGGATTCCCATTGGCATCGCGGGCTTCCAAGGTGCCTGCCTTGCCATTGTGAGTACTGCGGGCCAGCCAACTATCCTCTCCCGCGCAAAAGCGGGTCATAAGGGATGTGAGGGCCGCCATGGTCCTCGGCTTATCTTGCCCGAGCTGGCACGCAAGCCACTCATCTCGGATGTTATGCCGGAAGGCGGTGATCGCCTCGGCGTCGGGGTGGTCTATGATTTGGTTCTTTTTAGTTAAGAGCCTGTTCCAGAATTTCCTTGCCGACTAGCCGGGTTGCTAGATGATATGGCTAAGATCATCGGTATCTGGGGGTTGGACATAAGTGCCCTGGAAGTTTGCCCTAAAGGCGTCCTCGAGTGCTTTCCAGCTCCTGATGGAATGGGGAGGTAGGTTGTTCAGCCAATGCCTCGTCGGCCCCTTTAATTTGAGTGGCAAATATTTAATAGCATGGAGATCATCTCCATTGGCCATATGGATATGGTGAACGAAGTCTTCGATCCACATAGCTAGATCAGTAGTACCATCGTATGACTCGATGTTGATGGGTTTAAACCCATCTGGGAATTGATGTTCCATCACCCTGTCTCTAAAACAAATCGGGTGAGTGAGGCCTCGGAACCGAGCAATGTCACGTTGGACATCGGGAGATATCTGTGTGTAAGCTGTGCTTCCGAGCTCGGCCATTCCAGTCCATCCAGGCGTCATAGCCGTCAGGCCCGGCTGGCGAGCATTCTCTTGACCCGTAGATGGACCGAGAGGATGCCAGGTTCACCTCTATCAGGCGTCGAGCGTCATAAGGCTCAAAGTAACCAACATGGTCCTTGCCATGATGGCATGGCGTTGTTTGGGTGTGAAAATCTTCCCTTGCTGGCCTATCGCGCCCTCTAGGGGGCCAATCAGGTTGATTAGCCCGTCTGCACGTTAAAGGCACGTTGTCGGTTAGTTCTTCATCGAACTCGGGCAACAAACGCCTACGCGGGTAAGATTTAGGTGCGCTATGGCGCCATTCTTCAAGGTCTTGCTAGCCCGAGAGTATTTCGATCCACTTGTCATTCAGTGTGTCCTGATTGGCTTGTAGCTGCTGCTACTTCCGTTTCATGCTTCAGGTGGTGGTCACAAGGCACCGCCGGAACCGTTCTTGCTCAAAGGGGTCCTCGGGGACTATAAAGTCCTCAGTGCCGAGGCTCTCGTCCTCCTCAGATTGAGGTAAGTAATTATCGTCAGCCCCTTCAAAGAGGTCATCGGGTCCTCGTCCTCGGGATTCTTACAGGACAGCGTTGCTGCCATGGGGAGGCTTGGAAGTCCTCTCCCAGGTTACCGGCCTCATCTGCTACCGCGTCATTGTGTGTGGTGGCGGCGTAGTGCCCGTTGGGGTCCCCGTTGGTACCTTTCACGCGCCTTCGCCGATGCCTTGACGGGTTTTTGGGAGTATCTACCATATATACATCATAAGTGGATGTTGCACTGGTACAGCAAGGTGCTATACAAATGGTTTTTAACCCCTTTCCGCAACGGTGTTTTGAACCGTCGCCAAGTGAGTGACTGCGATAGGGGATTCCTTCCCACACGACCCAGAAACCGTCGGGGATATGCCCTCCTGTCACACACGCTCGGTAAAATGAGGTCATGTGCGATCGGCGAGCGTTCAAATACGGTTATACGTACAGTTGTGCTAAAAAAATACAATTATACGGGCCAAATCATTTCCGGTCGTAAGTACATCCCACACAGTCAGTCCCCGCTAAACGTTTCCGTTCGTATGTACATTCCACATAGTCAATCCAAGGAATATGTTTTCGTTAGTATGTACATCACATACAGTTAATCCAAGAAGTACGTTTCCGTTCATATATACATCCCACACAGTCACTCCAAGGAAAACGTTTCCGTTCGCAGGTACATCACACACAATTTTCCCCAATAAATCATTTGTGATAGCGTTGCCATTGCACACGATATTAACAATTTTATCGTTTGCGTTATTGAATGCATCACACACGATGCGTAGAAGAAACTTTGTGGCAAAGGCTGTCCATCACACACACTTTTTATGTGGTAAACGTTTGCGCAAGGTGGCCTAACGCAAACAGTTTTCAAGAGGATGTCGTGTGTGATTGTTCATTGATCCAACACGGTTTATTCCTAGAAACTATGTGCGTTGCCTGAGGTCATCGCCCACGGTGTTTTCTCAATAACCGTTTGCAATAGAAAAACTCAATTAGCAGGCTAATTGGCCATTAGCAGGCTAATTGCCCTATTATTAATAATCCATTTATTAATCTAATTGACATTTCATATTAAGCACACAATATATTTCATTTCCATATTAAGGAAGCAGGATTTCATAATTGAAATACATCAGAGTACAATAGCATATAGCTTCAGCACTCATCTACCTCATTACACAACTGCATCAGCACCAAGTTTCACATGCAACATCTATAACCTTTTGAAATTAGCATCATAGACGGTACATAGACAGATGAATCTCATCTGGAAAACTGCTGAAGCGGAAGGTGAATATTGAGCCTTCATTGACGTTGAAGGTCTTTGCAACTTTAGGCCAGTGCCTGTGGATGATTGACCGTCCATCCTTCGTCCTCTTCAGGAACACTTCAATATTGAACCATGGGTGTTGTATGAAAACCTTCCTTGCCTCCTGACCATACAGGTGGTTTGAGAGGTAATCATCAGTGAACTGCTTTGGAAAGGCCTGAAAACAAGGATGTGCATAAATATCTTCTTTATATTGGAAATGGGGCAAAGGAATAAAAAAAGGCAAGGTATAATAGTTAGTACCATCTTGTAGTGAACTGATGTCTTCTTCATTGTGCAGACAAAGATCTTGTTGTTTTTTGTCGCTAATTTCTTTATACTAACAATCTTTCTGAGTTTCTTGACTTGACTGATATTCATGGACAACTCATTTCCCCATATGCAAAAAGGGTCGAATAGTGGGTCAAAACCTCTGACAGCAGGACCTACATGTGCAAGACCAAATTGTTAAAAACCTAAATATTAGAATGGTTCCTGCAATTGCACAATAATGTGCTATTAGACAAAGGACCATGCATGTGCAAACCTCGATTGTAAACCTCAGTGCTTCCCAATGTTTCCCTGCAACACATATAAGGTAGTTAGTCATCAGGTTAAGTGAGGGTTCGCATGCTATCAGTAAAATATGTTGATGAAAAATAAGCACATTGCGGATTCATCAGATTAATTCAAGCCACATGGAAAACCCATTTATCCAAACCAAGCATGATTAAAAACAAGGAAATATAGAAGTTGTATATGTTTCTCATGTATTAAGTGCAGCCAAATTCGATTTATTCCTCACATGCACAACAATACAAAATTCTACCCACGACAATTGGACATCGCATTGCAGAATTGAACCAAGCAGTTAACTAAACACCACAACAAATGAACCAAACATTAACTGAGCACCACATTGCACAATATAACATACTCCTAATAGAAGATCAAACAGTTAACCAAACCAAGCATGCTTAACAACTTGGAAATATAGCAATTGTATTTGTTTCTCATGTATATAGTACAGCGAAATTCGATTTATTTCTCACATGGTATACAATAATAGAATGCACCCACAACAGTTGAACATCGCATTACAGAATTGAACCAAACAGTTAACTAAACACCACAACAAATGAACTAAACGTTAACTGAGCACCACATTGCACAATGTATAACATACTAGAAGATCAGACAGTTAACCCAACCAAGCATGCCTGAAGATCAGACATTGGAAATATAGCAATTGTATTTGTTTCTCATGTATTTTGTAAAGATAAATTTAATTTATTTCTCACATGGAAGATAATACAAAATTGCAGCCTGAAGAATTGAACATCACATTTGCAGAATTGAACCAAATAGTTAACTGAAGACGACAACTAATTAACCAAACAGTTAATAAGTGAGCACCACATTGCACGACATATAGAACATATACACTAGAGCAACAGATTGCATGGTAAAAGTAGATAGCACAATTCACTAGAATTGTGAAGGAAAGGCAGGAGCAGCACATGCAATGGGTAAACCGAGCATGCTTAACCGGCGTAGCTAGCAAACTGAACATGGGTCCTTATAGTGAGCTAATAAGACTAGCTACTCCTCATCGTCGGAGATATCGATGATGATTGGCTCCTTGGACATGGAAGAGGGCGAGGCCTCCACATCATGGGTGCCCTTGTCATAGTGGTGAGTTGCCTGAGCCGCTCCGGGCACAAACCTGCTGACTCTCGAGTTGAGGTAAGCACGTGCACACTGAGAAAACACCTCGTAGTCTTCGTCGAAGGCACCGAGGGTGGCCTCGAGAAAATGCCATGAACTATCGTTTAAAGCAGCCAACCGCGTCGCGGCGTCGGCGCGTGAGGTGTCGACGATGGCCTCGACGGCGAGGTGCTCCTCCAAGATCAGGGGGTCGGCATGAATGGCAGCCATCGTGACCTCATCCGCGCGTGCGCCCGCGATTTACTTCTTCGCTGCCAAATGCTCCTTGAGCTCCTGGCTATACTGTGTGCACCATGGCTTAGGGCGGCGCTTATTTGGTGGAGGGGTCGGTGATTTGGGTGGAAGGTGTCGCGCCGGCGGTCGGGGCATGTGGGATGTGGAAGGAGGAGGAGGATGGGGGTCGGGTGTGGATTACCTGCCTGGATAGACGAGGCCGAGCAGCGTGAAGGAGGGTCGCCGGCGAGGAGGTGGCGTTGCAAGCAAGGAGTGAAGGTTTCAACTTGGAAAGGAAGGCGGAAACAGGGGAAATGTGGCTTTTGGTAAGGAGGAGTGGGCGGGGAGGTAGATATTTCCGCGGAAGCCGAAAAATTTGAATCGGTGCAGCGAAAAAACTGGCGCGCAAAGTGTCATCACACACGGTCCCTTATTCAGCACTGTGTATGATATGTGAACATCACAAATGATTCATATAGCTTAACCCGTGTGTGATGAGTTTGAACGTGCAAATTTTCGTTTGAATTTCCTTGGTTACAGTGGTCATCCACGTCATTGCATAATTTGGGTACACAAAGGAGACTACAGCACACCCACACTTCTTAATCGAGCAAGTTCAGCAATTAAACAGAGCTAGCTGACCTAAACATTAATCTAACAAATTAAAGACTGGCGCTCTTAATTAAAAAAAACAAAGAGTACTACTACGGCTGGTGCTCGTCGATCTCCGCCGCCTCCTCCATGTCCAGCTCGCGCCCGACGATCTCCTGGGGAAGGGGCTCCATGGCAACCATCACACCATACTCGGCAAGCATCTCGCCATCCTCGTCCGCCATCTCTTTGGAAAAGGCCACCACGAGCTGGGCGTGGGCGGCCGCGATCTGGGCTTGGACGGGCTCCGTCGTGGCAAGGTATGCGGTGGAGGAACGGACGGCTGCTCGAACACTCTCGGCGATTGCCAACTCTTTGGCCGTGGGTTGCCGACCGTTGTCGGAGAAGCTTCGTTCGATTTGTGCGGTGACCGCCACGAGCTGGGCGTGGGCGGCCTCGACATGGTCGTGGGCGGCCTCCATCAGGGCTAAGGCCACCGCCGCAGAACGGACAGCTACTGTGCCGCTCTCGCCAGTTGCTATCCCCAAGGCAGATGTTGCTGCCGCCACCTGAGAAGCAACAATGGCCGTTTAGGCTGCCTTGGCCGCCCGGTCGCAGATTGCGGCCGCGCTCATGCACCTTGTTAGCACGCGCATGGCGGCTGTGGCCGCGCTCTCGCCGGAGTGGGCCGCCGAAGTTGCCCTCACGACGTGGGTCCGTGTCCCCATCTTTCACCTACGATAATTGAACAGTGAAATGATATTTGGGGAGCGAGCTAGTGTGCTTGACACGCCGACTGTGGACTGTAGCCGATGCCCCTTCTCACGTAAGCCATAGGCGTACTATACTCCGACGGTGCTCTAAGATATTTTGTACTGCATCTCACATGGTTGGTGATAATAAACTGTGTGTGATCTACTTGATTTTTCATCTTGATTTGAATTACATAATGGGGTCACAGCGGCAATGGAGGGTATTTGAATTGCTAGAACTTTTATCCACAGTGAACATGCAACTATAGGTGTGTCATAAAAAATTGGAATTATTCAGGGTTCGTTTGGACATTTTTATACATTAACTTGATTTTCTAGCCATTTCAGGTGCACAATTCAAAATTATACTACATGCACATGCTCCGGTGCACCAACATGTGTTGTAAAATCATATATGTGTCCATGGGTTTATGCTTATGTCCCATGCAAGAAATGGTGATGAATTTCGAACACCACGACACCGTGGCTCCCCGGCAAAGTTAAGGTACTTGCTTTTGTAATTCTAGTAAATCCAAAACCCGTCTGAAATTCATGAACCTTGGCATGCTATCATGGAATGGCATCAACATGCTAGGGTAAAAAATATTGTCCCATTTGGGGCAGGTTATGATATAAGCTTCTCACAAACCAGAGCTTCTCACAAGAAGCCTCATGGATCCGTTAGGGAAACGTGTCACCTTTGTGGACAAAATGATATTCATCGCCTCTTCTTGCTTTCAATTTTTTCCTGGTGTCAACATAGAACAACAGAAGTGTCGTGTTAAATTTTGGAAATTTTTGGGGATCGTTTGGACATTTTTATATGTTAACTGAGTTTTCTAGGCATTTATGTGCATAATTCAAAATTGAACTACATGCACATGCTCCAGTGCATAAAAACGGGTTGCAAAATCAAATGTGTGTCCTTGGTTGCAAGCTTAGGTCACATGCAAGAAATGAGAATGAATGTCAAACACCTTGACACTGTCGCTCGGCCGATAACATTGAGATACATGGTTTTAAAATTCTAGTAAATCGAAAACTCGTCTGAAATTCATGAAACTTGACATGATATCATGGAATGGCATCAACATGCCGTGATAAAAATATTGTCCCATTTGGGGCAGGTTTGGGTATAAGCTTCTCGCAAACCAGAGCTTCTCTCACAACAAGCCTGATGGTTTCGGTAGGGAACGTGCCACCTTGGGGGACGAAATGATATCTGTTGCCTCTTCTTACTTTCAAAATTTTTCTCGTGTCAACATAGAACAACAGGAGTGTTGTGTCAATTTTTGGGGTTTTCGGGGTTCCCTTGGACATTTTTATACATTAACTAAGTTTTCTATGCATTTATGTGCATAATTCAAATTTGAACTACATGCACATGCTCCAGTGCATATAAATAGGTTCAAAATTGAAATGTGTGTCCTTGGTTGCATGCTTAAGTCCCATGCAAGAAATGAGAATGAATGTCAAACACCTTGCCACCATCGCTCGGCCGCTAACATTGAGATACATGGTTTTTAAATTGTCGTAAATCAAAAACGCGTCTGAAATTTATGAAACTTGACATGCTAGCATGGAACGGCATCAACATGCCGTGGTAAAAATATTGTCCCATTTGGGGCAGGTTGGGGTATAAGCTTCTCACAACAAGCCTCATGGTTACGGTAGGGAACGCTTCACCTTTCTGGACGAAACGATATCCATTGCCTTTTCTTGATTTCGATTTTCTTCCTAGTGTCAACATAGAACAACATGAGTGTTGTGTTAATTTTAGGAATTTTTTGGAGTTCGTTTGGACATTTTTATACATTAACTGAGTTTTCTATGCATTTATGTGCATAATTCAAATTTGAACTACAGGCACATGCTCCAGTGCATGTAAATTGGTTGAAAAATCAAATCTGTGTCCTTGGTTGCGTGCTTAGGTCCCATGCAAGAAATGGGAACGAATGTCAAACACCTTGCCACCGTCGCTCGGCCACAAACATTGAGATACATGGTTTTTAAATTCTAGTAAATCCAAAACTCGTCTGAAGTTCATGAAACTTGACATGCTATCATGGAGCGGCATCAACATGCTGTGGTAAAAAATTTGTCCCATTTGGGGCAGGTTTGGGTATAAGTTTCTCACAAACCAGAGCTTCTCACAACAAGCCTGATGGTTTCGGTAGGGAACATGCCACCTTTGGGGACGAAATGATATCCGTTGCCTCTTCTTGCTTTCAAAAATTTTCTAGTGTCAACATAGAACGACAAGAGTGTTGTGTCAATTTTTGGGATTTTTCGGGGTTCGCTTGGACATTTTTATACATTAACTGGGTTTTTTAGGCATTTTATGTGCATAATTCAAATTTGAACTACATGCACATGCTCCAGTGCAGAAAAATGGGTTGACATATCAAATGTGTGTCCTTGGGTGCATGCTTAGGTCCCATGCAAGAAATGAGAATGAATTTCAAACATCAGGGCACTGTTCATTGCCGGCAAAATGTTGAGATACTTTGTTTTTAAATTCTAGTAAATCCAAAACTTGTCTGAAATTCATGAAACTTGGCATGCTATCATGGAATGGCACCCGACATGCTGTGGTATTTTTCGTGTCCATTTTGAGAGAAGGCGCACTCGAATAACAACCAACAAAGCCATTTTGAAACAAATAGCTGCCACTTTAACATCTCAAACATTTGTATAATTTAAATCGTGTGCGTTCTGTTAACCATTCACGTGACGCCACATGTCTCTCTTTTCATGGCTATAGGAGGTGCCGTGCGGACAGCTGCTTGACTGAACGGGAGGCATGCGAGCGCAGCCCGGTGTGCAGGCTGACCGAGAGGCATGCAAGCTGTCCTCCAATGCGTAGGCTCACCGGGAAGCGTGCGAGCTGTACGCTGCGCAGGCTCACTGGGAAGCGAGCCCTTTGACTTCCATGGCCGCCCGCCTTGCTCGCATCCTCTCCATTAATGGCGCCCGAGCCGCTGTTTAATATGGGCGGCCTTACTGTTCGCCTCCCATTCCCCTCCCTCTCGCAGACCTCCACCAACGCCATGGCGCAGAAGGATCATCTGCCACTAGTCTTCAAGTTTGGTGAAGTCGACTCCGAGCCGGAGGAGATAGAAAATAAGGAGGAATGGGGCCTCATAGACATGGCCCTGAACGAGCTGGTCGCGGCGGTTGCTGCCCCCGCGCCCATCGCAGCTCCCATCCCCGCGCCCGCGCCAGCGACCATCCCTGTAGCATTGACAGGCTCGTCGCCGAGCACTATCGCAGAGCTGGAAGCCACGGGCGTCAGTGAGGTCTCCACGGACCCGCGCGAGCTCGTGTACATGCTAGTGCCAGCGCACGTGCCCGTGCCCGTGCGCGCCCCTGCACCCACCACGGCGCCAGTCCCCGTGAGTTTACCTACAGCCGCCGCGCCCGTGCCCGTGCGCGAGCCCCCCTCAGCGGCATGGGACGCCGCCGTCGACCGCTACCTCACAGCGCCGCCAGTTGCCTTCCTCCCGCTCCTCACCCGTCGATCGCGCGATGACATGATGTTTGATTTTCAAGTGAAGAACATTCTGTGCTGCCTTGAAGACTTCAAGAACAGAGTCCCGGAGGGCGACAACGACAACACCGGCACAGCACGCCGCCTCCGCCGCCGCCGGAAATAGTTTTTTTTGGGTTTAATACTATATCTCGATCATATGAATATAAATTCATAGTGTGACTGAATGAAAGATATGGTTTGAACGAACTTGCATTTTTCTCTCTTAATGTACAGACTTATCAAATGATTTTCTTTAAAAAAATGACAATGGTTTTTAAATATAAAACACTCATCGCAAACGGTTTAGTTAGAACACCCATATGCAAACCGACAGCTTCCCCAGGAAGCCAAGGGAAAATGTGCCGAGCAGGATTTGAGCAGCTCTTGATCGCAAACGTTTTAGATAGAACACCCGTATGCAAAGTGAGAGCTATGGTCTTCCCTAGTAAGTCAAGTGAAAAATCGCAGCACAGGATTTGTGCATCTCTTCAACGCAAATGGTTCAGATTGAATATGGTATGCAAAGCCAGACTTCGGCGCTAAGCCAAGAGAAAATGTGTCGAGCAGGATTTGTACATCCCTTCAACACAAGCGGTTGTTTTGGATGACCCGTGTGCAACCACGCACAGACAATTTGGTAAGATTTGCATCTGTCATATTGGGTATATTGCCATTTGTCAAACTGGAAAGATTGACATTTGTTGATCTAGTAACATTGCCATTTGTCAACCTTGTAACACTGCGATTTGTCAAAATATGCAGCTGAAAATCACTAGCACTATCTAATTTTTGCAACTAAAATTCAGTAATTAAGCATAGATTTCATTCATAGATTAAGCAGTCGTTCTTTATACAAACAGTTCAACTCACCAGCTGAACCGACCAAACTTTTCCCCAATTGTTGCCAACCACGTACTGAAATAGCTAGTTCAACTATATATACTTGCTAATTTTAAGTACGTTGTACAGTTCCACCATATCTATAATCAGATGAACTGAACAAAATAGCCCCTAAATACTACTACTACGGAGGGGCTTTTATACTACTTCTGGCAGCCTCTCCTCTGCCGAGCGCGCTCAGTAAGAGGCAGCGGAGGAGGAGACTTCCGACGAGCTGGACAACTGCAATAAGGTGCCTGCCGCTGCTGCACCTTCAGCGACGCTCACCTCGAACGCCCTCTGCCGCTCCAGACGACCCCTCTTGAAGCAGTGGTTCTCCTCGTAGATCTCCTGATTCCTCGCCTCTGCGGCGGCGTGTGCTGCGGCCATGGCGGCGGTAAGGCTCATTGCGTGCTCGACGAGGCGCTCCTCCTCCTCCCGCAGGAACTCGATGTAGCGCGCAAGGTCGCTGACGCACGGGTGGGCCTCCACCTCTGCCTCCCGCCTTCGGGCGGCGGTGGCGGAGTGGGTGATGACCCCGGCGCTCGACGGTGGGCTGGCGGCCACGGCGGCCGACGATGGGGTGGCAGCCACGCCCACCACCTCCCGCCTTCTGGCCACGGCAGCGGAGCGGGTGATGGCCACGGTGGCCGGCAGTGGGATGGCAGCCATGATGGCCACCTCCCGCCTTCGGGCCGTGGCGGCGGAGCGGGCGGTGGCCCTGGCTTTCGACGGTGGTGTGGCAGCCACGGCGGCAGACGGTGGTGTGGCGGCAACGGCAGCCGGCAACAGCTGCCGACGGGCAGCGGCGGCGGAGCGTGTGGTGGGTGTTCCGCGCACACCCAACAGGGACTCCACGCGCACTACACTACGTCGGGGACTGCGCCGCCGCCGTGGTGTAGCCTCCGAGCTGGAGCTGTCCTCTGATGACGGCGGAGTGGCTGAGTGACGACGACGGACCGGTGCGATTGGCGATTGTGGGAGAAGGAGACGAGATAAGCTACAGGGAGGGAGGGGAAAATGCGACGCAGGACTCGCCGGCCGTAAGGGTTTATATAGCAGGGCGGTAAGCATTGGGATTTTGGGGGCTTTCACCGAGTCGGGCAGGAAGCTTGCGCGGGAACGGGCTCACCACCGTTTGGCCAAAAGAACGCCCCCGCGCGCTGCTCAAGCTTGCGCTCTAAGCCGTCTGCGGCAGCGGTGTGACAAGACGTGCGAGAGGAGAACGAAAGGACATGTACACATATGGTTAATAAAATAAAAATGTTTGTGATTAAATTACATACTACCCCCGTCCTGGTTTATAAGTCGTCTATGTATTTTTGTGCCAAATTTTGACTAGAGATTTAACTAATAAAATACGAATGCATGTCGCCAGAGATTATATCATTGGATTCGTATTTGAACATAGTTTCCAATTATATAATTTTTGTAACATGCATTAACATTTTGTTGGTTAAATTTAAGGTCAAAATATGGCACAGAATATAAAGGGGACTAATAGACCAAGACGGCGGTAGTAGCACACGACCACTCTCTACGCAGCGACGCAACTGTCGGCCAACTTGTAGACGACCATTTCCTGCGTGTTCAACTGCTCTATGCGTGTGGTTGCTTGCGGTTGAGGCGGCCGCGGCACGCTCTGCTTGCGTCTCGCTGCGCGTGCTCTGCTCTCGCGTCCCTCCGGGCGCTCTGCCCTCGTCCCTCCACACGCGCTGCCAGTGTCTGGGGCCGGCGCATGATCACGCACGTTCGTGTGCACGCGGTTGCGCCGGGCGTGGCGCCACGATGTAGTTACCCACTGCAAAAACTACCATGCGGACACGCCGAGAATCTAGGCCGCCCGGCCCCCATTTATTCCTGTGGCCATTTACCTTCATCTCTCGCGCCACATGACACAATAAGCACACCCACGACGACACATACAGAGAGGACATCCATCGGTTCCAATGGCGCTCCGCGTGGCTCAAATGGCACTCCCAGCGGCCGACGACGACAACGACGGGCAGTTCACCACGCATCACGTAGTGGACACCCATGTGAGGGGGAAGGCCCTCTCGGTGGTGTACACGAACGAGCCGGTCTCGGTGGAGTGCTCCATCCAAACTATGGAGCAGTTGCTTGCGGAGGACAAGTACCAAGTAGTCGGCTTCGACCTCGAGTACACCATCGATCGTGTCGGGCACGATCAGAAGGATGCCATCGCCCAGTTGTGCGTGCAACATGATGTCCTCGTCTACCACTACCACCTGGCCACAAGGCCTTGCGTGCGTTTCTCCAGGTTTATCAACAGCTCTGACTACAGTTTCGCTACGGTGGACACCACCAACAATCTAAAAGCGCTCAAGGTTTCGGGCTTGAAATGCCAGAATCTTGTCAACATCCAGGACCACTACAAGGTCTGGGGCAGCGACAACAACAAACAGAACTCCCTGGTTGACCTCGCCTCGGCCAACATTGACCCCTACTACATGAAGATGAAGGATGAGAGCAAGAAGGACAAGAACGCCTGGCACAGTGTCTGGCATGAGAGACTGGATGAACAACACGTCAAGTACGCGGCCAAGGACGCGTACACAAGCTACGAGATGTACATGCGGATAGTTGACATGAGGGAGTGTCTTCTTCCTGCCCCAGACGAGGGATCGAGCCACAGAGCAGTGGCGGGAGCATCACAAGAAGTAGATGACTAGACGATCGTTTCTCCTACTTTAGAATGCATACAATTGTTTATTGAGGTGTGTGCGAATGATCTGTATAGTCACTTATGTAATTGGATGTTTATTTCAGTTATATATATATATATATATATATAATTCTTCTGTAAACAGAGCAAATCACACGGCTTATTAGCAGCAATCATCTGTGTTATTATTGGTCTTCGCACACATTTCTGATTACGGACCTGTTTGCCGCGTATCACACACATCTTGTTCAGTTGAACCATTTCTATTGTGTTGCCTAATCACACACAGTTCATCCTAGTGAAATGTATGTCGTATATCGCACACACCCTCATCTGGCTGCTCATTTCTGTTGTTCTGCCTCATCGCAAACAGTTCTTATGGATTAACCATTTGCCATGCATCGCACACGCAACTCCAATCTGAACCGTGTTTGATGTCACCGCCATCGCAAATGTTTTGCATCTTTTTTGATGGTTTTATTACATCACCGTTTGTGATTGATGCATCGCACACAGTTTCGTCGAAGGGTCTCTGACTGGACTGTCGCGTTTGGACCATCCTGCAGTAGTGTTGCAGTCCACTTGCCAATGTTGACCAGCGGCGTAGTGGTTTCAATAGGTCCGTCGACATCTTTATCCATGTCGGTAGTGTCGTCATAGTCTAAATGATCGGTTAATCATCGTTCATGGTGACTAGGTGGGTGGTGGGTGGGACATAAATTTCCTGATCATCGGCTTTAAGTCTGATTTTGTCGTAAACCGAGGTCTGGCCGTCCGAGTTGATAAGCTCTCGATGCGATCGAGCATCTCGTTTAGGTGAGATAATTCCTCAGGATTCGTGGCCTGGCCATAAGCCGGGCCAACTTGAAGCACGATTGGTGAGTCACTCGACGCGCTTTCATCCTTGCGAAGGGCTGGGGTTGATTCCGGATCTGGAACTAGAGTTAGTTCTAGATCCAATGTAGTATCCGAAGCCAGGCCCAGACAGGCATCGGGGCTTGATGCCGAGATGAGGTTGCCCTAGGCGGGGGTAATGGATTCCTTCGCATGGTCTTGTGGAGCCAAGAGGCCTGGTCCGACGTCCTTGACGGAGATCAGTTCCGGGGTCGAGCCCCCGATGTCCAATAGGCCCTTGACCCGGCCTGGCATCCAGCCTGAGAGGACGAGCTCACCACGAGAATCCACAATGTGCTCCAAGCCTCCGAAGGTCACGACCTGGTCCGGGGCGTAATTCTCGATGGGAGCCAGATGGCCCGTGGAGTCGGCGCAGAAGATCATGCTACCGAATACGAAAAGTTGGCCGGGGACGAAGATGTCCCCCTAGCCAGTGCTGCAGTTGATCTGCAGATGAGCCATTGATCTTTCAATGAAAGCACCAGTGACGGTGTCAAAACTGGCAGACCACGGGGTAGGGGATCCCGAGCTGTGGATCTCGGATCTGTGGTAATAGGAACGAAGGAGACAGGTGTTTACCCAGATTTGGGCCCTCTCAAAGAGGTAATACCCTACGTCATGCTTTGATTGTATTAATGATGATGTATCGAGTACAAGCTTAATCTACCTCGATATCAGAAAGAGAGATCTAACCCTAGGGCTAGGTGGATGTAATTGTGATTGGGTCCCCTCTACGGGCTAAACCCCCTGGCTTATATACATGCCAGGTAGGGAATCTAGGGTTACATGGTCGGTATCCAGGGACATGCATGGAGGCGGTAGGAGATGTCTTGGAGCATACACCAAGTCTTCGGTCGATGCAGTCTTGATCACGCCCAAACGTGTAGCTTCCGGAGTCCTCCTTAATGAGAATGAGGGCCTACATGCCCAGCCCGAGGACTATGGGCCGACAAGGTTGGTACCCCCAGTCCAGGACACCATCACCCACCATATGCTATTGTTTCGAGAGAGAAGCCTCAAGTGAAAACTATGGCACCCGGGTCTACTTTTATCATGTTATTAAAACCAAAAATACCGTGCTACAATTTTATACTTTTTATTTTACTTTTCTTTTTATCTATCTATCACTATCAGAATTAATCCGTGGAAGTAACGAGTTCAACGGGATTGACTGCCCTCTTGCCCGCATCAGGTGCAAGTATTTGCTTTTGTGTGTGTGTAGGAGCCGAAGAAGGGATTTTGCATGGTTCTCCTATTGGTTCGACAACCTTGGTTCTTACTGAGGGAAATATTTATCTCTACTGTATTGCTTCACCCTTCCTCTTCGGTGAAAATCCCAACGCAGCTTACAAGTAGCAATGGCATAATCTCATATAGGCATTACATTCGTGATAAGTATATCGTTAATCCAACTGCATCTACTACTAATACTCCACCCCAAAACCGCTATTCAACATGCATCTCAAGGTCTTAAGTTTGCAAAAAACAGAGTATCGCAATAAGCAAGATGACATGATATAGACAGGAAGAAGTCAATCAATATGACAAAACCCCGTCGTTTTATCCTTAGTGGCAACAATACAATACGCGTCTTGGCCTTTATTGTCACTGGATTAGAGCATCGCAAGATTGAACCCACTAAATAGCACAACTCCCTCTGAAGAAAAACCCATCAAACTTGGCTAAGAATATAGATAGACTAGAGAGCATACAAAGCTAGTTAACTATGCAGCAAATAAATCTCAAAAGATTGATTTCAATGAACAATCTAATCATAAAGTGACAATTTAGCATGTCCCAACAAGCACGTGACAGATTACATCGAATTGATCTCGATCATGTGAGATGGCTCACGGGAACATGGTATTGAAGATCCAAAAAGAGAGAGAAGCATCTAGCTACTACCATGGACCTGTAGGTCCTAATGGAATTACTCACACATCATCATGGAGGCAGCATGGTTGATGAAAATAGCTCCAACAATGGCTTCCCCCTCCAGCAGGGCTCCGGAACAGGCCTCCAGATGAGATCTTCATGGAACAGTGGCTTGCGGAAGCGATAAAATTCTTCTGAAAATATGGCAGAGGGTTTCGGTATTTATAGGCAATTATGGCGGTGGATTCGGATTAAGGCGATGCAGGGAGGCCCACACGATGAGGTGGAACGACCACCCCTGGCCACACGGGCTGGCCATGTGGGCCCATGGCTTGGCCTCTCGATCTCTCCCGAAGCTTCTAGTGTTCCTTATTTCCCCAAAAAAATTGTATTAAATTGACAAGTGATTTTGACCTCCATAGATATTGATTTCTTGTGAAACCAAAACAACCAGAAAACAATAACTAACACTGGGCACTAAATTAATAAGTTAGTCCAGAAAAATCATATAAATTGCTACAAAAGTATATAAAATTATAATATAATAGCATGAAATAATAAAAAATTATAGATATATTTGAGAAGTATTAGTAGACGAGGGTGTCTACGACAAAGTGACACAATAATGTTTTTTTAATGGGTTAAGTCGCCTCGTTGAATCACGACTGATGTCTACTACGCAACCTTCTTCTTGTAGACTCGTGTTGGGCCTCCAAGTGTAGAGTTTTGTAGGATAGTAGCAAATTTCCCTCAAATGGATGACCTAAGGTTTATCAATCTGTGGGAGGCGTAGGATGAAGATGGTCTGTCTCAAACAACCCTGCAACCAAATAATAAAGAGTCTCTTGTGTCCCCAACACACCCAATACAATGGTAAATTATATAGGTGTACTAGTTCGGCGAAGAGATGGTGATACAAGTGTAATATGGATAGTAGATATAGGTTTTTGTAATCTGAAAATATAAAAACAGCAAGGTAGCAAGTAACAAAAGTGAGCAAAATGGTATTGCAATGCTTGAAAACAAGGCCTAGGGTTCGTACTTTCACTAGTGCAAATTCTCTCAACAATGTAACATAATTGGATCATATAACAATCCCTCAACGTGCAATAAAGAATCACCCCAAAGTTTCTATCAGAGAACATAGGACGAAAACGTGCATCAACCCCTATGCATAGATTACCCCAATGTCACCTCGGGAATCCGCGAGTTGAGTGCCAAAACATACATCAAGTGAATCAATAGAACATCCCATTGTCACCACAGATATCCCATCGCAAGACATACATCAAGTGTTCTCAAATCCAATACTCAATCCAACATAATGAAACCTCAAAGAGCAAGACTCAATTCATCACAAGAAGGTAGAGGGGGAGAAACACCATATGATCCAACTATAGTAACAAAGCTCGCGGTACATCAAGATCATGCCAAATCAAGAACATGAGAGAGAGATCAAACACATAGCTACTGGTACATACCCTCAGCCCCGAGGGTGAACTACTCCCTCCTCATCATGGAGACCGCCGGGATGATGAAGATGGCCTCCGGTGATGGTTTCCCCCTCCGGCAGGGTGCCGGAACGGGCTCCCGATTGGTTTTTCGTGGCTACAGAGGCTTACGGCGGTGGAACTTCCGTTCTAGGGTTCTTTTCAGAGGTTTCTATATTTATAAGAATTTTTGGCATTGGTCTCACATCAAGGAGGTGCCCGAGGGGCCCACAAGCCTTAGGGGCACGCCCTGGGGGGAGGGCGCACCTAGAGGGCTTGTGGCCTCCTTGTCCACTTCCTAGCCCAGCTCTTATGCTTCGGGGGTCTCTTTTGGTCCATAAAAAATCACCGTAAATTTTCAGCACATTCCGAGAACTTTTATTTCTACACAAAAAATGACACCCCGGTAGTTCTGCTAAAAACAGCGTCAGTCCGGGTTAGTTCTAATAAAATCATACCAAAACCATATAAAATTGTTGCAAACATGACATGAATACTTCATAAATTATAGATACGTTGGAGACATATCAGCATCCCCAAGCTTAATTCCTGCTCGTCCTCGAGTAGGTAAATGATTAAAGAAAGAATTTATGAAGTGTGAATGTTACCTAACATATTTATCAATGTAATCTTCTTTGTTGTGGCATGAATGTTCAGATCCATAAGATTCAAAACAAAAGTTTAATTTTGACATAAAAACAATAATACTTCAAGCATACTAATAAAGCAATCATGTCTTCTCAAAATAACATGGCCAAAGAAAGTTATCCCTACAAAATCATATAGTCTGGCTATGCTCTATCGTCATCACACAAAATATTTCATCATGCACAACCCCGATGAAAAGCCAAGCAATTGTTTCATACTTTTAATGTTCTCAAGCTTTTTCAACTTTCACGCAATACATGAGCATGAGCCATGGATATAGCACTATAAGTGGAATAGAGTATGGTGGAGGTTGTGAGGAGAAGACAAAAAGGAGAAAGTCTCACATCAACTAGGCAAGTTAACGGGCTATGGAGATGCCCATCAATTGATATCGATGCAAGTGAGTAGGGATTGCCATGCAATGGATGCACTAGAGCTATAAGTGTATGAAAGCTCAAAATGAAAACTGAGTGGGTGTGCATCCAACTTGCTTGCTCACGAAGACCTAGGGCAATTTGAGGAAGCCCATCATTGGAATATACAAGCCAAGTTCTATAATGAAAAATTCCCACTAGTATATGAAAGTGATAAAATAGGAGACTCTCTATCATGAAGAACATGGTGCTACTTTGAAGCACAATTGTGGAAAAAGGATAGTAACATTGTCCCTTCTCTCTTTTTCTCTCATTTTTTTTGTTTTTTCTTTCCTCTTTTTTTTTATTTTGGGCTCTTTGGCCTCTCTTTTTTGTTGGGCTCTTTGGCCTCTTTTTTATTTTTAAGTCCAGAATCTCATCTCTACTTGTGGGAGAATCATAGCCTCCATCATCCTTTCCTCACATGGGATAATGCTCTAATAATGATGATCATCACACTTTTATTTACTTACAACTCAAGAATTACAACTCGATACTAGAACAAAATATGACTCTATATGAATGCCTCCGGCGGTGTACCGGGATGTGCAATGATCAAGAGTGACATGTATAAAAAATATGAACGATGGCCAAGCCACAAATACTATGCCAACTACATGATCATGCAAAGCAATATGACAATGATGGTATGCATCATAATAAACAGAACGGTGGAAGTTGCATGGCAATATATCTCGGAATGGCTATGGAAATGCCATAATATTTAGGTATGGTGGATGTTTTGAGGAAGGGTATATGGTGGGTTTAATGCACCGGCGAAAGTTGCGCGGTACTAGAGAGGCTAGCAATGGTGGAATGGAGAGAGTGCGTATAATCCATGGACTCAACATTAGTCATAAAGAACTCACATACTTATTGCAAAAATTTATTAGCCATCAAAATGAAGTACTACACGCATGCTCCTAGGGGGATAGATTGGTAGGAAAAGACCATCGCTCGTCCCCGACCGCCACTCATAAGGAAGACAATCAAAAAATAAATCATGCTCCGACTTCATCACATAACGGTTCACCATACGTGCATGCTACGGGAATCACAAACTTTAACACAAGTATTTCTACCAATCCACAATTACTCACTAGCATGACTCTAATATCACCATCTTTATATCTCAAAACAAATGAAAGGAATCAAACTTCTCATATATTCAATGCTCTTCATGAAAGTTTTTATTATATCCCTCTTGGATGCCCATCATATTAGGACTAAATTCATAACCTAAGCAAATTACATGCTGTTTAAAGACTCTCAAAATAATATAAGTGAAGCATGAGAGTTCATCAATTTCTATAAAATAAAACCACCGCCGTGCTCCAAAAAGATATAAGTGAAGCACTAGAGCAACTGACAAACTACTCCAAAAAGATATAAGTGAAGATCAATGAGTAGTCAAATAATTAAGTAGCTATGTGAAGACTCTCTATCATTTAAGAATTTCAGATCTAAGTATTTTATTAAAACAGCAAGCAAAACAAAATAAATTGACTTTCTAAAAAATAGCACACATCATGTGAAGAAGCAAAAAATTAGGCTCAACCGATACTAACCGATAATTCTTGATGAAGAAAGGTGGGATGCCTACCGGGGCATCCCCAAGCTTAGATGCTTGAGACTTCTTGAAATATTAACTAGGTATGCCTTGGGCATCCCCAAGCTTGAGCTTTTGTGTCTCCTTAATTCCTTTTATATCACGGTTTCCCTAAATCTTAAAAACTTCATCCACACAAAACTCAACAAGAACTCGTGATATAAGTTAGTATAAATCAAATGCAAAACCTTATCATTCTCTGCTTTAGCACATCACTAAAATTATTATTTAACATTGCATACTAAATGCCTCTGCATATTTAATACTCCTATCCTCAAATAGAATCATTAAACAAGCAAACATATGCAAACAATGCAAACATAACAGCAATCTGTCTAAACAGGACAGTCTGTAAAGAGTGCAATTTTACTCATACTTCGCTAACTCCAAAAATTCTTAAAAATTTCCACACTGTAGAAAATTTGTTGTTACTCGTTGTGAAAAAATTTCAAGATTTTATCATGTTCTGAATTTCCAGAATAATTCAGACAATGATAGAAAACTTTCTGTTTTGAAAACAGCAACATGTAGACTTGCAAAATAAGCATGGTAAAGGCTATACTTGACATTTTTATTGAAATAAAAGATGCAAAACATTACTCTAAATAACAGAAAGAAAATACTAATAAAATAAAATGATGCTCCAAGCAAAACTCATATCATGTCACGAATAAAAATATAGCCCCAAGTAAGGTTACCGATACTGTTGAAGACGAAAGAGCGGATGCCTTCCGGGGCATCCCCAAGCTTAGTTGCTTGTATCTTACTTGAATATTATCTTGGGGTGCCTTGGGAATCCCCAAGCTTAGTGTCTTGTCACTCCTTATTCTCCTCATATCTATATCTCACCCAAAACTTGAAAACTTCAATCACATAAAACTTAACGGAACTTCGTGAGATGGGTTAGCACAGGAAAACAAAACATTCACTTGGGTACTGTCAAAGACAAGATTCATAATTGTTTCCACATAATGCCTACCGTACTCTATAATTTCCACAATTTATATTGAGCAATATAAGCCATAGAAACTTGAAAACAAGCAAACTATGCATCAAAAATAGAATCTGTCAAAAACAGAACAGTCTGTAAAGATCTGAATGATGCTCATACTTCTGTTACTCCAAAAATTCTGAAAAATTAGGACAACATAGAAAATTTGTGTATAAATCCTCTGTAAAAAATTCAGAGTCTTTCCACGTTCCAGTGAACTTTAACAATTATGTTACTGGACGCAAATGTTTATGTTTTTGCACAGAATCAAATTAACTATCAACCACACTATCCCAAAGGCTTTACTTGGCACTTTATTCAAACAAAAGCTATAAAACATGATTACTACAGTAGCTTAATCATGTTAACACACAAAAACAGTAGGGGTAAATATTGGGTTGTCTCCCAACAAGCGCTTTTTTTTAATGCCTTTTTAGCTAGGCATGATGATTTCAATGATGCTCACATAAAAGATAAGAATTGAAACATAATGGGAGCATCATGAAAAATATGACTAGCACATTTAAGTCTAACCCACTTCCTATGCATAGGGATTTTGTGTCGGTGCAAAAAACCTTCACATATGTTGCCCGGACTGTACACAGGCTCAAATGGCAGAAATAGAAGCAACACCAAGCATTCAAGACAAAACCAGGCCATAGAGAGAGGGCTCTTTGAGGAATCAAAGGGCGGATCAAGAAGACCAAGACAAGCCAAGACAGCAAGATATCACTAAGGAAAAACCTCCCTTGCTGGGCAGGCGAGCCTGGTCAGGCCGAGGCCACCCCGAAGACAAGTCCCAAGACTTCCCTGGCAAGGATTGCCGGGGCCGCTAGTGGCCTACATCCCCGCCAAGACTCCACCGCTCCACCGCATCGCAACACAAGTCATCCATCGGGGCGGTGTCGAGCCCCTAGATAACTAAGTGGCTATCATTTGGCACGTGGCGGCCATTTAGGAGGAAGATCACCTCCATATGACACCCGTCCAGAGGCGTGTCAAGCAAACAGGTGGAGGATGACTAAAGCGGCACGGCAGGCCTGCCGGGCCGCATCCACAGCATGACACATGGCATTGCATTTAATGCGCTTTGTCCTAACTGCCAGAGTTAGGTATGATAGCACTGTTAGCTATCTAATCACTGGATAATGACCATTTTGCCATTGTGGTAACCCCTTGGCCTATAAAAGGAGGACCGTGGCAACCTTAGAAAGGATTCGGACCCTCGTGTACTCATACGCGCGTAGCTGCTCTTCCCCCGAGGCGACCTTGCCGGGCTCGAGCGCCGCGCGTTCTTCACGGTCTCCACATCAATCCACCAAAGCGGGAGTAGGGTTTTACGCTTCTCAGTGGCCCGAACCTGGGTAAAAACCACAGTGTCACCATTGTCGTGCTGTCCCATGGCCTCCGCTCTTTGTGCAATGCGTCCTTCCCCCTGCCGAACCACAAAGGGGCCGATGGCCTCATAGGTGGCCGTGTTCTACCATGACATGTTTGGCGCGCCAGGTAGGGGGAGCGCTTGTGCGAACCCGAGGTTGTAAACAGCATGTCAGTCTTCATCATCACCTTCTTCAGCGTTGGCTTCATCGTCCATGGCGCCCAACAAGAAGTCCAGCGCAACTGCTCATCCTTCCACCTCGAAGGCCCCTTCGCATGCAGCCGCCGATGTTGCGGGGGATGCAGTGGCGTCGGGGGACACGGACGCTGTGGGGAACGTGACCGGCGCAGGCGGCACTGTTGTTGTTTCCCCCGGGGCCGAAGCGGGAGCAGAAAACACCAGAGGAGGGCGACATCAATAGCACTCCGACGGCCGTGCTCCACAACGCACGGGTGGGGAGAACGCTCAATCTCCACCACCCCCACCGTGCCGAAGAGCGCAACCACAGTGACAACGCTCGCTCCGGTGTGAACCGCGGCCCCTGGTTGCCCCTGCAGCGGGTACAACAGTGGGGCAAGCACCTCCCCCGGGGCGGGGAAACCAAGACGAAGCGCCGAACGGGACCATTAACCCCCATGCGCACCCTTCTCGCCACCGTACTGCCGTGGCGGCTGGCTCGTGGCGACGAGAGCACGGCACCGCTGCCACTGGTACTGGCAGGAGCCGAGTGACGTCGCGGTCTGCGTCGTCGTCTATGCCAAGCGCTGCTTCGGAAGCAATGGCGCGAGCCCAACTCCTGCTGAGGTTCCCACCAGCGGCCGATCAAATGGATGAGTGGATAGCTACCATCCAGAGCTTGATCGGTTTCGCTGAAGCAGGGGGATCACAGCGGGCAGATCCGCCACGGCTCCCACAAGCGACAGCCGCAGCCCAAGCTGCTGGCAGAGCTGAGGGGGCCACTCCAATGGTACAGTCCCCTCTGCGATGGCTAGCGCAAGGACCACAACCAGAACCACGCAACCAGGAGCCCGACGGGGTATCGATGGCCTCGTCTGAGCCTCGGGCCTGTCGAGATCAGCGGCGGGTCCTGGAGGACTGGCGGAGGGAAGACGCGCGCGTCACCATAGAGCGACGCCGTGAAACCCGCCGCCAATCCGACAGGCGCAATGGCCCGGACATCGACGAACCCGCGCCCAGTGAGGGTGGATACCTACCTTTCGAGGTCGGGTGTCCTACATTCACTCGTGAGCTGCGGCAAGTCCGTTGGCCATCTGCCCGCGTTTTCAAGCCAGAAATACCAGAAAAATATGATGGAAGGCTGAACCCGGCAGAGTTCTTGAGCATCTACACCATCGTTGTTCAAGCTGCCGGAGGGAGACATGAGGAGGTGTTCGCCAATTACTTCCCTTTGGCACTCAAGCCAAATGTGAGGTCATGGCTGATGCATCTTTCAGAGAACTCCATCTCATCATGGGCTGACCTGTGCCATGAGTTTGTTGGCGCCTTCACGGGCGGCCATCAAGAACCAGGACGGCCCAGCGATCTGCAGCTCCTTCCACAAAAGGAAGGAGAGAGCTTGCGAAAGTACATGCAGAGGTTTAGCCGGGTACACAGAAACATCCCAGACATCCACCCGGCAGCTGTGATTGCCGCATTCCAGTCCAACATGCGCAACAGCAGGATACGATCCAAGATGAACATTCGGTTGCCCAAGACTGTGAATGAGCTGTACACTTTGGCGGATAAGTGCGCCAGAACATAGGAAGGGAGGCGACTCCCCGGAGAAGAGGACGGCGTCGAAGTCGACTCAGAGGATGATGACGATGCCACAGACCCGAGGAGGAAGAACAAGAAACGCAACAAGAAGCATAAGGAAAAGGCAATATTGGCTGTGGAGGGCTCTGGCACTCCTAGTACCAGCAAGAAGGCCAAGACCGAAGCACCCGGCAAGGATGTTGCCGAGTGCACTGATTGCCGGGAGGCTGCGGCGACCGAAAAGGCTGGGAAGGCTGACGGGCCATACTGCAAGATCCACCGGACCTAGGGCCAAGATCTCCAAGAGTGTCACCAAGTTAAGCAACTTGTCAAAAAGCAGAGAGCTGAGTACGAGAAGCGCGACAAGGAAAGAGACCAAGAAGGTGTTGGCGGGAAGGGCCGAGGCGGCATAGGAGGCCGCCGCGGCAAGGATCCCCAGCATCCAGAGAGGCCCGCAAGGGGCCGTAAGAAGAAAGAAGGCGAAGACGAAAGTGATGAAGGGGATGAAGAGGAAACCAGTGAGCAAGAGTTCCAGAAAGCCACTGAGGCCCTGTGCGTTGACGGAGGCGCATCTTTGCACTCCTCTCACCGCCAGCTTAAACAATGGGCGCGTGAAGTCAATGTTGTAGAGCCAGCAGTGAACTCCCGGAAACCGCTCAAATGGTCCCGCACGCCCATGATGCGGCTTGAACTACGTCGGTATTTCCCCAAAGAGGAAGGGATGATGTAGCACAGCTATGATAGGTATTTCCCTCACTGATGAGACCAAGGTTATCGAACCAGTAGGAGAACCACGCAACACTACGTGAACGGCACCTGCACACAAAGAACAAATACTTGCAACCCGACGTAAAAGAGGGGTTGTCAATCCCTCCCAGGTAAAGAGATAGATAAATTTGTAGTAGATCGGATAAATAGATGTCGCGGGAACGTGAGATAAAATAAATAATAATAAATTGTAGAAAGATATTTTTGGGTTTTAGGATTAACAGATCTGAAAATAAAAGATGCAAATAAATAAAAAGGCAACTAGCAATATAGATCTGAAAGTATATGATCGAAAAATAGACCCGGGGGCCGTAGATTTCACTAGTGGCTTCTCTCGAGAAAAAATAGCATACGGTGGGTAAACAAATTACTGATGGGCAATTGATAGAACTTCAAATAATTATGACGATATCCAGGCAATGATCATTATATAGGTATCACGTCCAAGATTAGTAGACCGACTCCTGCCTGCATCTACTACTATTACTCCACACATCGACCGCTATCCAGCATGCATCTAGTGTATTAAGTTCATGGAGAAATGGAGTAATGCAATAAGAACGATGACATGATGTAGACAAGATCTATTCATGTAGGAATAGACCCCATCTTATTATCCTTAATAGCAACGATACATATGTGTCATTTCCCCTTCGGTTACTGGGATTGAGCACCGTAAGATTGAACCCATCATAAAGCACCTCTTCCCATGGCAAGAAAAATCGATCTAGTCGGCCTAACTAAACCAAAGATTCGAAGAAGAAATACGAGGCTATAAGTAATCATGCATATAAGAGATCAAAAGACTCAAATAACTTTCATGGATAAAAACATAGATGTGATCATAAACTCAAAGTTCATCGGATCCCAACAAACACACCGCAAAAAGAGTTACATCAAATAGATCTTCAAGAGACCATTGTATTGAGGATCAAAAGAGAGAGAGGAAGCCATCTAGCTACTAACTATGGACCCATAGGTCTACAATGAACTACTCACGCATCATCGGAGAGGCACCAATGAGGATGATGAACCCCTCCGTGATGGTCTCTAGATTGAATCTGTGGTTTCTGGAACTTGCGGCGGCTGGAATTGTCTTTCGTCGACTCCCCTAGGGTTTCTGAAATATTGGGGTATTTATAGAGCAAAGAGGCGGTGCGGGAGGCCATCGAGGTGGGCACAACCCACCAGGGCGCGCCTGGGCCGCCAGGTGGGTTGTGCCCCCCTCGAGGCTCCCCTCTGGTACTTCCTTGGCCCAACTTGTGTCTTCTGGTCCAGAAAAAATCACCAAAAAGTTTCGCTGCGTTTGGACTCCGTTTGGTATTGATTTTGTGCGAAGTAAAAAACAAGCAAAAAACAGCAACTGGCACTGGGCACTATGTGAATAGGTTAGTCCCAAAAAATGATATAAAGTTGCTTTAAAATGATTGTAAAACATCCAAGATTGATAATATAACAGCATGGAACAATAAGAAATTATAGATACGTTGGAGACGTATCAGCATCCCCAAGCTTAATTCCTGCTTGTCCTCGAGTAGGTAAATGATAAAAACAGAATTTTTGATGTGGAATGCTGCCTAACATGTTCATCACATAATCTTTTCTTTGTAGCATGGATATTTGGGCTTTTATATGATTCAAAACAATAGTCTAGTTTTGACATGAAGATTTCAATACTCAAGCATATCAACAAGCAACCATGTCTTTCAAAATATCCACACTAAAGCAAGTTATCCCTAGCCTATTATGCTCAATCATTGATCCATTCATGAAACACACTCGCATATTAGCTACACCCAATGCTCAAGTATGATCATAGTGCCCCTTAGTTGGTGCTTTATAAGAGAAGATGGAGACTCAAAATAAAAATTGCATAAAGTAAATAGAAAGTCCCTTTGCAGAGGGAAGTAGGGATTTGTAGAGGTGCCAGAGCTCAAAGCGAAAAAGATAGAGATAAAAATATTTTGGGTGGCATGCTTTTCCTGTCAACGAAAACGATCGAGTAGTTCCCAATACTTTCCATGCTAGATATATCATAGGCGGTTCCCAAACAGAAAATAAAGTTTATTCCTTTTTCCACCATACTTTCACATTCCACGGCTAACCGAATCCACGGGTGCTGTCCATACCAACACTTTCCAAGGAATTTATTATTTGACAACATAAAGTAAATTCATTTTTCATTTCGGGACTGGGCATCCCTAATACCTTTGTCGTACTCTCGTGCAATGACAAGTGAATAAACACTCATCTTGAGAATAACACATCTAGCATGGAAAAATATCAGCCACCCCCTACCGTTTCATGAGTGGTACGAGCACACAAAAAAGAAATTTATTTTGAAAATTAGAGATGGCACATACAAAGTTGCTTAGAACGGCACGGAAATACCGCATATAGGTAGGTATAGTGGACTCATATGGCAAAACTGGTTTAAGGATTTTGGATGCACAAGTAGTGATCATACTTAGTGCAAATGAAGGCTAGCAAAATATTGAGAAGCATCCAACCAAGAAACGAAAAATCTCATAAGCGAGCATTAAGCATAACTAACACCGAATAATGCACCACAAGTAGGATATAATTTCATTGCATAACTATTGACTTTCGCGCTTGCATAGGGAATCACAAACCTTAACACCAATATTCTTATTAAACCATAATTACTCACCAACATGACTCACATATTATATCATCATATCGCAAAACTATTACAAGGAATCAAAATTTATTTTGTCCAATGATCTTCATGAAAGTTTTTATTATATCCCTCTTGAATATCTATCATTTTGGGACTAGTTTAATGTGTTGCTTTTGATAGCTCAAACAAATCTAAGTGAAGAACATGAGCATAAAAATTTTCTTCTCTCAAAATAATATAAGTGAAGCATGAGAGAATTTCTTCAAAATTACTACTCTCAAATAAATCTAAGTGAAGCATGAGAGCATTTCTTCAAAAATATTAAAGCACACCGTGCTCAAAAAGATATAAGTGAAGCACTAGAGCAATTTCCATAGCTCATAATTTTAAGTGAAGCATAGAGAGCAATTCTAACAAATCATAGCATAATTTTGGCTCTCTCAAAATGGTGTGTCCAGCAAGGATACTTGACTAAGAATAAAAAGTAAAACAAGCAAAGACTCAAATCATACAAGACGCTCCAAGCAAAACTCATGATATGTGACGAATAAAAATATGGCTCCAAGAAAAATACCGATGGTCGTTAGAAGAAAGAGGGGATGCCACTCGGGCATCCCCAAGTTTAGTTGCTTGCTTCTCCTTTAGATAATAGCTTGGGATGCCATGGGCATCCCCAAGCTTAGGCTCTTCTTACTCCTTATTCCTCCATCCATCGTGATCTCACCCAAAACTTGAAAACTTCAATCACACAAAACTCAACAAAACCTTAGTGAGATCCGTTAGTATAAGAAAACTAATCTTTACTTTAAGTACTGTAGAAAACCCATTTAAATTTTGTTATTGCATTATATCTACTGTATTCTAACTTTACCATGGCTTATAACCTCCAATACAAACCATAGATTCATCAAAATAAGCACACAATGCAAAGAAAACAGAATTTGTCAAAAACAGAAGAGTCTGCAAAGATACGAATTGTTCTCATACTTATGTAACTCCAAAATTTCTGAAAAAATAGGAAAACATAGGAAATTTGTATGTCAATCTTGTGTAAAAATTTAGAATTTTTCGTCTCTTCTGTGAATTTTTAAAATTATTTTACTGGACGCAAAAGTTTCTGTTTTCCAACAAGATCAAATCAACTATCACCCAACATGATTCCAAAAGCTTTGCTTGGCACTAACACCAATTAAAACACAATCATAACAGTAGCATAATTGTGTAAACACACAAGAACAGAAAGAAAAAGACAAAAATAAATTTTATTCATTGGGTTGCCTCCCAACAAGCGCCATCGTTTTATGCCCCTAGCTAGGCATAATGCAAAGATCTAAGTGTTGTCATCCTTATTTCTAGATGCTAAGATGCCCTCATGATTGATTCATATGGTGGCTTAATTCTTGTTCTAGGGAAGTGTTCCATAGCCTTTCTCAAAGGAAATTGGAATTTGATGTTCCCTTCTTTCATATCAATCACGGCACCTATAGTGCGTAAAAACGGTCTACCAAGAATAATTGGGCAACACGGATTGCAATCAATATCAAGAACAATAAAGTCTATGGGCACATAATTCCTATTTGCAAGGATAAGAACATCATTAATTCTTCCCATAGGCTTTTTAATAGTAGAATCCGCCAAGTGCAAATTTAAAGAACATTCTTCAATATCGGTAAGACCAAGCACATCACATAAGGATTTCGGAATTGTAGAAACACTAGCACCCAAGTCACATAAAGCAAAACACTCATAATTTTTAATCTTGAATTTGATAGTAGGTTCCTATTCATCATGTAATTTTCTAGGAATTGAAATCTCTAATTCCAACTTTTCTTCCAAAGCTTTCATCATAGCATCAACGATATGTTTAGTAAAAGCTTTATTTTGTTCATAAGCATGGGGTGAATTTATCATGGATTGCAACAAAGAAATACAATCAATCAAAGAGCAATTATCATAATTAAAGTCTTTGTAATCCAAAAGAGTGGGCACATCACTAGTTAAAGTTTTGACCTCTCCAAACCCACTTTTATCAATTTTCTCAACAAGATTTTCACCCTCCAAATTATCGGGACGCCTTCTAGCTAAAGTTGACTCTTCTTCAGTCCCTTTACCATCAATCTTAATTTTACTAAACAAGGAATCAATCGAAGAAACACCAATCACTTTAAGATCTTCATCATTTTTATCTTCTAACGAGATTGGTTTAGCGGCCATTTGATTTACTAGGGTAGCTTGTGCATCCGATATTTTCCCTAGCAAACTTTCAGCAAAAGCATACTTCGATTGAAGATTATAAACTTCTCTACTAATATCATCAAGTTGTTTTGTTATAGCATCCAACACAACAGAGTGTTCCTTAAGTTCTTCAGTAAAATATTTATTGTGCTCAAATTGTGTAGTCATATATTCTTTAGTACTTTTCTCAATTTCAAGCAAAATATTAGGGTAAGGAACATCATAATATTTTCTTTGAGGCATCATGACTACGCAAACAAGATTGCACTCAAAAACAGATCTGAAGAGAAAACGGCGAACGAAAAAGAGGGCAAATAAAATGGTAAATTTTTGTGAAGTGGGGGAGATGAAAACGAGAGGCAAATGGCAAATAATGTAAATTGCAAGGAGATGAGATTTGTGATTAGGAACCTGGTAGATGTTGATGATGTCTCCCCGGCAACGGCGCTAGAAATTCCTTTTGATGCGGCTTGAACTACGTTGGTATTTCCCCAAAGAGGAAGGGATGATGCAGCACAGCTACGGTAGGTATTTCCCTCAGTGATGAGACCAAGGTTATCAAACCAGTAGGAGAACCACGCAACACTACGTGAACGGCACCTGCACACAAAGAACAAATACTTGCAACCCGACGTAAAAGAGGGGTTGTCAATCCCTCCCGGGTAAAGAGATAGATAAATTTGTAGTAGATTGGATAAATAGATCTCGCGGGAACGCGAGATAAAATAAATAACAATAAATTGCAGCAAGATATTTTTGGGTTTTAGGATTAATAGATCTGAAAATAAAAGATGCAAATAAATAAAAAGGCAAATAGAAATATAGATCTGAAAGTATATGATGGAAAAATAGACTCGAGGGCCGTAGATTTCACTAGTGGCTTCTCTCGAGAAAAAATAGCATACGGTGGGTAAACAAATTACTGTTGGGCAATTGATAGAACTTCAAATAAATATGACGATATCCAGGCAATGATCATTATATAGGCATCACGTCCAAGATTAGTAGACCGACTCCTGCCTGCATCTACTACTATTACTCCACACATCGACCGCTATCCATCATGCATCTAGTGTATTAAGTTCATGGAGAAACAGAGTAATACAATAAGAACGATGACATGATGTAGACAAGATCTATTCATGTAGGAATAGACCCCATCTTGTTATCCTTAATAGCAACGATACATACGTGTCATTTCCCCTTCTGTCACTGGGATTGAGCACCGTAAGATCGAACCCATCACAAGCACCTCTTCCCATGGCAAGAAAAATCGATCTAGTCGGCCTAACTAAACCAAAGATTCGAAGAAGAAATACGAGGCTATAAGTAATCATGCATATAAGAGATCAAAAGAATCAAATAACTTTCATGGATAAAAACATAGATCTGATCATAAACTCAAAGTTCATCGGATCCCAACAAACACACCGCAAAAAGAGTTACATCAAATAGATCTCCAAGAGACCATTGTATTGAGGATCAAAAGAGAGAGAGGAAGCCATCTAGCTACTAACTATGGACCCGTAGGTCTACAATGAACTACTCACGCATCATCGGAGAGGCACCAATGAGGATGATAAACCCCTCCGTGATGGTGTCTAGATTGAATCTATGATTTCTGGAACTTGCGGCGGCTGGAATTGTTTTTCATCGACTCCCCTAGGGTTTCCAGAATATTGGGGTATTTATAGAGCAAAGAGGCGGTGCGGGAGGCCACCGAGGTGGGCACAGCCCACCAGGGTGCGCCTGGGCCCCCAGGCACGCCCAGGTGGGTTGTGCCCCCCTCGAGGCACCCCTCTGGTACTTCCTTGGCCCAACTTGTGTCTTCTGGTCCAGAAAAAATCACCAAAAAGTTTCGATGCGTTTGGACTCCATTTGGTATTGATTTTCTGCGAAGTAAAAAACAAGCAAAAAATAGCAACTAGCACTGGGCACTATGTCAATAGGTTAGTCCCAAAAAATGATATAAAGTTGCTATGAAATGATTGTAAAACATCCAAGATTGATAATATAACAGCATGGAACAATCAAAAATTATAGATACGTTGGAGACGTATCAGCCCATCATCTTCGACGAAGAGGATCACCCTGACCGCACCACCGCGGTAGGGTGCTTGCCGTTGTTGGTTTCACCAATAATCTGCAACCTCAAGGTCATGAAGATGGTGGTTGATGGCAGGGCTGGCTTGAATATGATTTCCCCCAAGGTGCTCAGCAAACTTCAAATAACAGATGAAGAGCTCAAGATCACTGGCACTTTCCAAGGGATCAACCCCGGCAGGAGTCGTCCTAAGGGAAAGATCACGCTGCCGGTGACGTTTGGAGGAGAATTGAACTACCGGACCGAGAAGGTTGCGTTTGATGTGGTTGATCTCCCCCTGCCGTACAATGGAATCCTTGGTCATCCAGCCCTGGCAAAATTCATGGCGGCATCTCACTATGCCTACAACACACTGAAGATGCCGGGGCCAGGCGTCATTTCCATTCCGTCAGACAAGAAGGACGCAATCATATGCGTGGATAAGCTGTACCGAGACACAGTCGCCGTTGAGGCCGCGGAAGCTGCAGCTACTGCCAAGGAAAGTAAGAAAGGGAAGAAAGCTAGCAAGGATACCGACAAGGAATCTGGGAAGCGCACCTCTTCGGAGTGTGCTGCACCCATTGATGATTTGCCGGAGAGCTCCACTAGCAAGAAGCCCAAGGTTGCCTCACCTGCGGTGAAGAAGGTTCTGGCAGGGCTGGATGGCGTTGGTGGTACCTTCACCATCAGCTCCACCCTTGATGACAAATAGGAAAGTGTGCTTGTTGCCTTCCTACAGGCAAATGTAGATGTGTTTGCCTGGCAACCATCTGACATCCCCGGTGTTCCCAGGGAGGTAATCGAGCACCACCTAGCTGTTTGCCCTCATGCCCGCCCGTCAAGCAGAAAGTCAGGAAGCAAGCTTTGGAGCGGCAACAGTTCATTGCGGAGGAGATCAAGAAACTTGAAGCAGCTGGTTTGGTCATAGGAGTACTGCACCCAACATGGTTGGCGAACCCAGTGGTGGTGCGCAAGGCGAACGGGAAATGGAGGCTTCGCATAGACTTCACAGATCTGAACAAGGCATGCCCGAAGGACCCGTTCCCCTTGCCGCGCATTGACCAGATCGTAGATTCCACTTTCGGGTGTGATCTGCTTTCCTTCTTGGATGCATACTCTGGGTACCATCAGATCTTCATGTCCAAGGAGGACGAGGAGAAGACCGCGTTCATAACCCCATGTGGCACGTACTGCTTTGTGTGGATGCCTTTCGGGTTGAAGAGCGCTGGATCCACTTTTGCAAGGGCAGTGCAAATTGGTTTCGAGCCTCAATTGCACAGGAATATTGAAGCTTACATGGATGACATAGTAGTCAAGACCAAGGACAAGTCAACTCTCATTCAGGACTTGGAAGAGACCTTTGCGAATCTACGTAAGATCAACTTGAAGTTAAACCCTGAGAAGTGTGTGTTTGGTGTTCCCTCCGGCAAGCTACTTGGTTTCTTTGTATCCCACCGGGGGATAGAGGCCAACCCCGACAAAATCAAGGCGATAGAGCAGATTCAAGCACCCAAGACAGTTAAAGACGTGAGGCACCTGACCGGATGTGTTGCCGTGCTGAGCAGGTTCATTTCCAAGTCTGCCGAGCATGCGTTGCCATTCTTCAAAATTTTGAAGAAGGCAGGGCCGATGAAGTGGACCCCGGAGGCAGAAGCAGCGCTGCAAGACTTGAAGACCTATCTTTCCTCTGCTCCCACCTTGGTCGCTCCTAAGCCACAAGAGCCGTTGCTGTTGTACCTAGCGGCAACCAATCAAGTGGTTAGTGCAGCGTTGGTGGCACAGCGGGAAGTGGATGAAGGAGCAGCCACAGCTACTGCCCCCTCCGGAGAGGAAAGTGAACCCATCCCGGCAAGGTCCGGTGCAGATCAGGAGAAAGAAGAGCAGTATAATGGAGACAATTCCAAGACCGCAGCAAAGAAGAAGGTGGTGCAGTGGCCAGTATACTTTGTCAGCTCCCTATTGCAGGGGGCTAGATCAAGGTACTCTGGCGTGCAAAAGTTGATCTTTGGCCTCATCATGGTCTCAAGGAAACTGCGTCACTACTTCCAAGCCCACGAGATCATAGTTGTCACCCGCTTCCCTTTGCAACACATACTGAGGAACCCGGAGGCCACTGGCAGAATAGTGGAATGGGCTTTGGAATTGTCGAGCTTTGGTCTGAAGTATGAGAGCACGTCAACCATTCAGAGTAGAGCATTGGCGGAGTTCATCGCGGAATGGACACCAACCCCAGATGAAGAAACACCGAAAACAATTATCCCCAGCAAGGAGGCTCCCCAAGAGTGGATCATGTACTTTGATGGTGCCTTCTCACTGCAAGGTGCAAGGGCTGGCATGCTCCTTGTCGCACCCACTGGAGAGCACCTCAAGTACGTGATCCAAATGCATTTTCCCCAGGAGAAAGCTACCAACAACACTACAGAATATGAATGACTCCTTGCCGGGCTCAGGATCGCAACAGAGTTGGGAATTAAGAAGTTGATCATTCGTGGAGACTCACAGCTTGTGGTGAGGCAAGTAAACAAGGATTACCAGAGTCCATTGATGGAGGCATATGTGGAGGAAGTGAGAAAGCTAGAGGAGCATTTTGACGGATTGCAAACAGAGCACGTGCCACGTGCGGAAAACAACATTGCTGATCATCTGTCGAAATGCGCTGTGCAAAAGCTTCCTGTGGAACCAGGGACTTTTGTTCTCCACCTGACTCAACCTTCAGTATCCCCGATAACAATGGCCAGAAAGAGGAGGAAACTAGACTCCGGCAAGCCTCTCCCGGCAAAGCTTCCCGAAGCCCCCGGCGGAGAGGTTGGCGGGAACAACTCCACTTCGCCTGGTGAGCAGCACCCTCCCGCCAAACCATCACTTCTTGCGGTTGAGATATGCGCTCCCACAAATGAGGAGGTGCTGTTGATCCTTGTTGTCGAGCCCCAGGCTCCAACTTGGGCACGGCACATAGTCCATTACCTCCAAACATGAGAACTTCCCGAAGAGTAAGAAGAAGCTAAAAGAGTAGCCCGGAGGGCCAGTATGTATCAGTTTGTCGACAACACGCTATACAAAAGGAGGCCCAATGGTGTGAAATTGAAGTGCATTTGCCGGGAAGAGGGGAAGGAACTATTGGCAGAGATACACAAAGGCATGTGCGGCTCCCATATAGGATCAAGAGCCTTGGTCGGAAAAGCTTTTCGGCAACATTTCTACTGGCCCACGACCCTCCAAGATGCGATTGAGCTAGTCACCAGATGTGAAGCCTGCCAGTTCCACTCCAAAAATATCCATCAACCTGCTCAAGCTCTCCAGACGATCCCTTTGTCATGGCCATTTTTGGTCTGGGGGCTCGACATCTTGGGCCCCTTCCCCCGTGCTACCGGGGACTTTGAATTCTTGTACGTTGCAATCGACAAGTTTACAAAGTGGCCGGAGGTGGAGCCTGTGAGGAAGGTGACCGCACAATCAGCTATCAAATTCTTGAAGGGATTGGTGTGCCGCTTCGGAGTACCCGATAGAGTCATCACTGACAACGGCACCCAATTCACAAGCCGCACCTTCATGCAATACATTCAAACCCTCGGAAGCAAGGTTTCATTCGCCTCTGTTGCTCGTCCCAGAAGCAATGGACAAGCTGAGAGGATGAACGCTGAAGTGCTGCGAGGACTCAAGACGAGGACTTTTGACAAGCTGCGCAAGTGCGGCAGACGCTGGATCGATGAGCTGCCGGTGGTTCTTTGGTCCCTCCGTACGACACCAAATCGAGCTACTGGCCAGACTCCCTTCTCCCTAGTCTATGGGGCAGAAGCAGTGATCCCCACAGAACTCATATACAGGTCGCCTTGAGTATTTGCCTACGATGAAGAAGAGCAAGAGTAGCACCGGCATGACGATGTCGTGCTCCTTGAGAAGAACCGTCTCCGGGCTGCTACGCATGCTGCACGCTACCAGCAAGCCCTGCGTCGCTATCATAGCCGCAGGGTTCATGCCCGGAGCCTTGAGGAAGGCAACCTTGTCCTTAGGCGTGTTCAGTCCGCCAAGGGTGCAAACAAGTTGACGCCGAAGTGGGAAGGCCCTTATCGGGTAGTACGAGTCACCAGACCCGGTGCAGTCCGTCTGGAGACCGAAGATGTCATTCAATTGCAAAACTCATGGAACATTGAGCATCTTCATAAGTTCTACCCGTAAGGCACGGCTGTCGGGCCCTACCCGGCAGCCACCCTTTTGTACAAGCCATGCCAATGCGCATGTAACCCTTTGTACAAAGCCAAGCGCAGACCCTGAGCATAGACAATAAAACGAAGCACTGGGGGGACCCCAAAAACTTGCATGCATGCATAGCATAACATGAGCATACCATGATCATGTAGATAAGGTCATATGTAGCTTTGTTTTCATCTGCACTAAACTGCAGGACTCTTGCCGCGGACTCGGTCCCCAAAAGAAGAGGCGGAAACAAGTTTACATATTGATCCCCGACAAGCAAAACAGATAAGTTCCTCTTTATCCATACATGTCTCTGTAAGAAGAAAACTTGTGCATAGAGAAACCTTGTCACCTTCGAAACATTTGTGATCCCATCCTTTGACCCGAACGTTACTCCGGTCAAGATGGTTGTAGTAGCTCTTGGCGGAGAAGGTTCAACGAGGGGCCGGTCCCCTTCCATAGTTTTGAGCCCGGCAGGCCAAGCCTCGCGGCAACAAACGGAAGGCGCCCGGCAGGATAGCTTGCCGGAGAAAACTTGTTTACTTAAAAGTATAGAGGCATTCTTCCTCTGCATGGATATGGTACATGCACAAGTACCCGACAAGACCGTCTTTTTTCATTAATATGCGGATAAACAAGTACAAAGCTTACAGAGTACAAACATGGATAGAAGAGATTACATGTTTGAAACTAAAGTTTGGCAAATGCCTACATGTTTTAGATTGACAAAAGATAAGTGCCCCGTAATCCCTTTCTTGTCCCTCTCCTCCTAGGAACTATAGTGGGAGGCGAAGAGGGCAAAAGGAGTGCCTGGGCAGAAGCCCAGCCTGACCCCGTTGGAGCCCGCCGGGAGCGGCCTGACAAGCTCGGGAGTGGCGAGGCTGCGAAGGAGGGAGACAGGGAGAGCAGCTAGGTGGCGCCCTGGTCACCACCACCAGGACCAGCGGGACACGCCAGCATGGGCACCAGTGGGGCAATCCTGCCGGGGCCCAGCTGGAAGACTGTTGGAGGAGGTGAAGGCACCAAGAGAGCGTCCCCTCCCCGGCAACCGTCCGGAAGAAGCTGGTGATGATGGTGTTGGGGAGGAAGGGGAAGAGCGGAAAGACAGAGCAGCAGGCCAGCAGTACGAGATGAAGGCGTCGGTGCCATCGTACTCCGACCTGATGGCCTGCCACCCGCCTTCTCCGTCTTCGCCTGTTTCTTCCTCGTCACTGTCGCTCCGGGAGGACGCCTCCCCCTTGGCCCGTCGCCTCCCCTGAAGAAGCGGCTGACGGCGGCGGCGGCGCGCGAGGAGCACCACTCCCCACCTTGGCGGGCAGGAGGGCAACGCCATCTTCAGCGTCATCCCTGACCTCACCGAAGAGAGCAGTGTTGGGATTACTGAAGATCCCGAGCGCGTTCCCATGGGCGAGCACCAAAGGCCCTGAGGACTCCACCGACGGGTTAACGAGCTCCGACAGCTTGCAGCAGGGGCGATGCCACTTCCCCGGACGGCAAACTCACGTGGAAAGGGCGAGCGCTCCACCATAATGAGGGAGCGCAGCGCCTTCCACACCGGGGTCGGTGTGGCATTCGCTGACGCGCCGCCACGAACCACGACCGCCCCTACTACGGTCACGGCGCCTCCCACGGCCCCGGACCAGACTCACTCCCCGAGCGGTGACACTAACCTTCGGAATCATCACTCCCGAACTGAGGGCCGGGGCCTGACCCTGGCCTCTCCATTTCAGCATGACGAAGGAGGAGACAAGGAAGAAGAAGGCAGAAGTGCGTGGATGGATGCCTCCACTCCCCCTAGTGCCCCCTTTTTTTATATAGGCGAGCCAGGGGCCGGGGGCTGATTCTCCACCTACTCCCGAGGGCTCCTTCGAATCCGACCCGTCCAAGCTACGGACGGTGGCCGAGCCCATCGACCACCCTTTGGCACCAATCTGAAGAGCTTGGGTTCCTGTCATAGCGCTCTCCCCTGCACCGTGCGTGTCCGTTACCTACCCTGTGCGGCGCATGCGGCGTACGTGGCGGAAAGGGCGGGCGTAGTGGGATAAGTGAAATGGCAGTTACCGCCCCATGGGATAAAGTCATTCACGGGCCATAACAGGTTGGCCCCCACCACGTTTGGCATCGCACGACGAGCGGGAAAACCGAAAACTGACTCAGACGCAGGTTAATGAAGAAGAAAGAAGAAAAATCAAGGAAGAAGAAAATATTAGCACAAGACCCCTGCCTGTGTACCTGATAGGGCCTACCCCAACGATGCTTGGCAGCACATTTGGGCAAGGCCCGGGGGCTCCTGTCGGTGCAACAAACCTTCACGTATGTTGCCCGGACTGTACACCGGCTCAAATGGCAGAAATACAAGCAACACCAAGCATTCAAGACAAAACCAAGCCATAGAGAGAGGGCTCTTTGAGGAATCAAAGGGCGGATCAAGAAGACCACGACAAGCCAAGACAGCAAGATATCACTAAGGAAAAACCTCCCTTGCCGGGCAGGCGAGCCTGGTCAGGTCGAGGCCACCCTGAAGACAAGTCCCAAGACTTCCCCGGCAAGGATTGTCGGGGCCGCTAGTGGCCTACATCCCCGCCAAGACTCCACCGCTCCACCGCATCGCAACACAAGTCACCCATCAGTGCGGTGTCGAGCCCCCAGATAACTAAGTGGCTGTCATTTGGCACGTGGCAGCCATTTAGGAGGAAGATCACCTCCATATGACACCCGTCCAAAGGCGTGTCAAGCAAACAGGTGGAGGATGACTAAAGCGGCGCGGCAGGCCTGCCGGGCCACATCCACAGCATGACACATGGCAGCGCATTTAATGCGCTTTGTCCTAACTGCTAGAGTTAGGTATGATAGCACTATTAGCTATCTAATCGCTGGATAATGACCATTTTTCCATTGTGGTAACCCCTTGGCCTATAAAAGGAGGACTGTGGCAACCTTAGAAAGGATTCGGACCCTCGTGTACTCATACGCGCGTAGCTGCTCTTCCCCCGAGGCGACCTTGCCGGGTTCGAGTGCCGTGTGTTCTTCACGGTCTCCACATCAATCCACCAAAGCAGGAGTAGGGTTTTACGCTTCTCAGCAGCCCGAACCTGGGTAAAAACCACCAGTGTCACCACTGTCGTGCTGTCCCACGGCCTCCGCTCTTTGTGCAATGCGTCCTCCCCCCTGCCGAACCACAAAGGGGCCGATGGCCTCATAGGTGGTCGTGTTCTACCACGATATTTTGTGAGAAAACAATTTATGGGAACAAGAATCATCTAGCATAGGAGGGCAAAACTAGCATGACTTCAACACTTTCAACACATAGAGAGGAAACTAGATATTATTGAGATATGCAGAAGCATATGTTCCTCTCTCATAATAATTTTCAGTAGCATCATGAATTAATTCAAAAATATAACTATCACATAAAGCATTCTTTTCATGATCCACAAACATAGAAATTTTATTACTCTCCACATAAGCAAATTTATTCTCATGAATAGTAGTGGGAGCAAACTCAACAAAAATATCATGTGAGGCAGAATCCAAAATCAAAATTAAAATCATGATGACAAGTTTCATGGTTATCATTACTCTTTATAGCATACATGTCATCACAATAATCATCATAGATAGCAACTTTGTTCTCATAATCAATTGGAACCTCTTCCAAAATAGTGGATTCATCACTAAATAAAGTCATGACCTCTCCAAATCCACTTTCATAAATATAATCATCATAAATAGGAGGCATGCTTTCATCATAATAAATTTTCTCATCAATACTTGGGGGACTAAAAATATCATCTTCATCAAACATAGCATCCCCAAGCTTATGGCTTTGCATATCATTAGCATCATGGATATTCAAGGTATTCATACTAACAAAATTGCAATCATGCTCATCATTCAAAGATTTTATGCCAACCATTTTATTGAATTCTTCTTCTAACACTTGAGCACAATTTTCCTTTCCATCATTTTCACGAAAGACATTAAAAAGATGAAGCATATGAGGCAACCTCAATTCCATTTTTTTGTAGTTTTATTTTATAGACTAAACTAGTAATAAAATAAGAAACTAAAAGATTCAATTGCAAGATCTAAAGATATACCTTCAAGCACTCACCTCCCCGACAACGGCGCCAGAAAAGAGCTTGATGTCTACTATGCAACCTTCTTCTTGTAGACTCGTGTTGGGCCTCCAAGCGCAGAGTTTTGTAGGACAGTAGCAAATTTCCCTCAAGTGGATGACCTAAGGTTTATCAATCCGTGGGAGGCGTAGGATGAAGATGGTCTCTCTCAAACAACCCTGCAACCAAATAACAAAGTGTCTCTTGTGTCCCCAACACACCCAATACAATGGTAAATTGTATAGGTGCACTAGTTCGGAGAAGAGATGGTGATACAAGTGTAATATGGATAGTAGATATAGGTTTTTGTAATCTGAAAATATAAAAACAGCAAGGTAGCAAGTAACAAAAGTGAGCAAAAACGGTATTGCAATGCTTGAAAACAAGGCCTAGGGTTCATACTTTCACTAGTGCAAATTCTCTCAACAATGATAACATAATTGGATCATATAACAATCCGTCAACATGCAACAAAGAATCACTCCAAAGATTCTATCGGAGAACGTAGGACAAAAGTGTGCATCAACCCCTATGCATAGATTATCCTAATTTCACCTCGGGAATCTGCGAGTTGAGTGCCAAAACATACATCAAGTGAATCAATAGAACATCCCATTGTCACCACAGATATCCCAACGCAAGACATACATCAAGTGTTCTCAAATCCAATACTCAATCCAACATAACGAAACCTCAAAGAGCAAGACTCAATTCATCACAAGAAGGTAGAGGGGGAGAAACACCATATGATCCAACTATAGTAACAAAGCTCGCGGTACATCAAGATCGTGCCAAATCAAGAACACGAGAGAGAGAGAGATCAAACACATAGCTACTGGTACATACCCTCAGCCCCGAAGGTGAACTACTCCCTCCTCATCATGGAGACCGCTGGGATGATGAAGATGGCCTCCGGTGATGGTTTCCCCCTCCGGCAGGGTGCCGGAATGGGCTCCTGATTGGTTTTTTGTGGATACAGAGGCTTACGGCGGCGGAACTTCCGATCTAGGGTTCTTTTCAGAGGTTTCTATATTTATAAGAATTTTTGGCGTCGATCTCACATCAAGGAGGTGCTCAAGGGGCCCACAAGCCTTGGGGGCGCGCCCTGGGGGGTAGGGCGCGCCTAGAGGGCTTGTGGCCTCCTCGTCCACTTCCTAGCCCAGCTCTTGTGCTTCGGGGGTCTCTTTTAGTCCCAAAAAAATCACCGTAAATTTTTAGCCCATTCCGAGAACTTTTATTTCTGCACAAAAAACGACACCCCGGTAGTTCTGCTGAAAACAGCGTCATTCCGAGTTAGTTCTAATAAAATCATACCAAAACCATATTAATTGTTGCAAACATGGCATGAATACTTCATAAATTATAGATACGTTGGAGACGTATCAACGACCTACATCCTATGAGGAGAGTCATCAAGAATGGTGCTCGGTGCAAGCCACACTTGAGGTGTTGCCGCTTCCTAAGTCCCATGACTCCCGACTAGTTGGCGCCTTATTAGATCCCTCAGACTCAAGTTCCCAACCTCCTGTTGAGTTTTGCTCTAGGGAGGGGGAGAGTGAATTCTACCCTTGAGTTTATTCAAGTGGGAGTGAATTATTTAGATGCTAATGTGGGTTCTTATATAGCCTAGGTGACCTTTTCTGAATGACCAAGGCTACCCTTGAGGAGAGGAAGTGGGATGTCAGAACTATGTAATTTTTTGTCCTTTTTCCCATATCCCTTGATACCTCCTTTTAGTGATCCGGTAAAGGAATATAAAAGTATCCCACACCTATTTCTCCAAAGGTGACCCTGGGTTATCGAACCCACGAGAGGAAGGTTCCCTTGAAGCGACGATCTCTAGCAAGCTTTCATTAAAGGATCAATTCCAGTGTTTGACCGGTTCAATCAAGTGAATAGTGATTCAAACACTTATAATAAAAGAGGTACGGGTATGAGGTCTTGATGCTTACATCCATGTATTTGTGTTGGGACTAGATATGATCTTAATTTGTGCGCTAGAAGTCACCCATCGAATGTGTTTGTTACGAACCGAAGTGGGGGATGTGTCCAAATAACATCTTGGCCGACACGAGTCCTACATTAAGAATCAATTGTCCTACCGCAGGCCCTATCCATCGCACGGAGTTGCCTCAATAATTAAGATAATAATAATGAGATAAGAGCTTTGGGCGTTTAATGACTACACATCATGAATCCCCAAGGATTGGATCTGTGTTACCGTACGAAAACTAGTGTTTAGAATGACACTTCACGTTCTCCCTCCACTTAGCCTCACCGTTGCTCGATATCCATGATCTTGGGTACTTGCAGGGATGAATATCGCGGACAAGACAAGAGACATCTACGAAACTAATTTTTTTCACACATACGATATGTTAGTTCAAAGCCCTTCCATTGATCCCCACAACAAATACAGAGGGTTGCGATGCCTATGCCTCAACCCATACCTCACTAAAGTACTCACACATGGATATCAGATCGCAAGAAGAAAACATTGAAGAACACATCTTGAAGATTGATTGCAAATATGTCTTACAATGGTTGCCTTGTGCGATGCATGATTACAAGTATGAACTAGAGGTAGTTGGACTATGGTGGTGATGGCGGCTATGGGGATGGAAATGGTGGTAGCTAGGATTGATGAGAGGGGATGACGATGGTTCTGTTTTGGCTTTGTTTGACGCCCCTTTGTTGACATTACGATGGGGCCCCTTTATAAAAGTTGTCCAGGTGGACGAGCTCCTCGAAATCTACGCCATACGACTGCTCATACGAGCGCTCCCGATCGTATGGAACATCGTCTTTCATGTTTTTTCTTCTGGTGTGCCTCCTGGTGGTTCCTTCTTTCTTCATTTCCATTCATTTCCATGTTCGCACGTGATTTCTTCCCTTTTTAGCCCATTTCCCGTGGAAACACATCAAAGAGAGGATTTGTGGAATCCTTTGCATTCATTAGTAATTAGTAATATCGGAGCGAATATTTCGGTTTAAACTAAGGGTGAATGAGTGTAAAAATATCATTCATCATCCCTCTAGTTGGGCTAGGAGGTGGATTATAGCCCACTTATTATATGTGTTTGTCCTTTGGACGGATATGCAACTTGTTGGTCGGATATGCTCTATGTGTTGGTCATTTGACCGGATATGCAACTTGTTGACAATGTCTTTCTTTCTAGCCTCCCATGTGTGCAACTTGTTCTTGAAGGTGGAGAATAAAAACTTCATCCTCATGCATTGTTGGTTGAAGTTTAATGGGCAACCCAAGTGGCAACTATACATCGCCAACTCCATCAAGACCGTCGGCATCAACAATGAAGAAGAAGCGGGTGATCCAACCCACCAATGAAAGAGTCACCCAAGAAGGTTGGAAGGTCATTCTGGGGAAAGAAGTGAGAGGAGGATAAGGAGAAGCGAGAAGGGTGGCGGCCAAGATGACAGAGAGGTTTGAGAGCATTTTGGTGAAGAAGGAGGAGGCATGTGTGAAGCACTCCGATGTGAAGGAGGAAAATAAGGCGAAGTGGTTTAACATCTTGATGATGGCGACCAAGAAGAAGATCAACCTCGAAGAGAAGAAGACCAAGCTCAAAGACAGGAGGGTTGAGCTCGTGGCTGCTTGGAGGATATTGAAATATTGACCATGAGGATGGACGAGTTGGATGACGATGCAACGATATAGTGTGCGCCGTCCGTGTCCATATGTTGAAGCGCTTGGCGCCAAGATGGAGGCATACGAGAAGGAGTCGGATGGTGAGGAGAGTGAGCGAGAAGGCTCAGACAACCGGTCTGGTAGGGCAAAAATGCCATTTTTTGCACACTGTCGGACTGAAACTTTTATGATCGGGCGCATGTAAAAACTATGAACATCCACCTGTTTTTGGTTGTGATCGAGTGTTATGAACACCACACTTCAATTTTCTCATATTTCTATACATGGAAAATGAGATTGGTCGGACCTGGGCAGACATTTAGGAGATGCAATTCGATGGTCGGCTTCCGCACCCGTGTCCACGAACTGATGCATACCAATCCGCAGACAATTTGTGTTTATGTTTTAGGGGACGACATTGGAGATAACCTTAGAGCATCTACAATCCTTGTTGCCTAATTTGGCCCCCTATACGCTCATGGAAGCGGCTAGGCGCATCGGTGGTCAGTGACTGGCACACCTCATTTGTCCCTGTCCACAACCACATTCCCCATATGTCCGCACCCAAATCCATACAAAAGCATGCATGCTAGTAGATCATCATACAACTTATAAACACAACAATCAGACATGGATAGGGCAATCCAACATAGATAAGTTCATCACCCAACTCGATCCACAAGGGTCACCGGAGTTCACCACTAACTAAAACGCAAGATTAAAAAGTAACTAAACATAGGGAGTAGGGTGGTGTTCACAATGTCTAAGTTGGGCACTCCCCCTTAGGGTCCCAGGAGAGTCCGTTGTCCCCGGCGTAGGCGTTGGCGGTGGGCGGATTGTCATTTTTGGTGGTGTCGCCGTCCGAGGAGGAGGAGGAGATGATCCCCGCCATGTGACGGGTGGCACGGGCCTTCTTCCTCGCAAGCCTTGCGGCTCTCTTCGCTGTCATAGCCCTTTGTCTCGCCAACCTCTCTGACTCCTCGAGCCCGATGCGGAGCGCCACCACATTTTTACAGCGACGTTGGCGAGTGTCCGTCTCTGCCAAGGTGTACGAGTGGCGAATGATGTCGCGGATGGCTTCATCGTCGTCGCTGGTAGGCGGCAGCGGTTCCGACGCAGATCTGCAGGACCCGCAACAGTAGCGGTTGGAGGCGGCCTGCACCGCCCTCTTCCTTGCACGATGATACACGCGACCCATGGTCTTTGGCTGCCTTGCGAGCACTAGAACCCAGTGCCGCCCGGGAAGAGTAGCTGCTGGTGGTGCCAGACGCAACTGGTCGACCTGCCGCCTGACCGGGGAGGCACACCATGTCATGCGGCCGCGGGCCAGTACGGAGCTGCCGCTGCCCACCCGGACCGCCGGCGAGGACGATCTCCCGCCCGGGACCATCCGGGAGCGATGGGGGACAATGCGCAGCGTTAGCCCCTTGTCGTCCGGCTCGGGCGATCTTGAGGATTCCGTGACTAGCTTCTCCCAGTCGATCTCATCGGAATCGCTGCCGGATTTATGCCCGACCAGGGCGGAGATAGAGGAAATAGGGCGGGGAGAGGAAGGGGAGGAGATTGGAGTGGAGTAGAGAGGTTGAGAGAGTGTGATTGACTAGGGTTTGGTCGTGCGACTGAGGTATTTGTGGACACATGGATAGGGACAGCCTAGGCCATAGTGGGTCGGTCCGATGTGGCGGCGGTGTCCAGGCGCGTCCAAGCCTCCCCGTATCCGCCCTACATATCGGCCGGGTATAGGGGTTGCCGGACAACTGGACATTTGGACTGCGTTTGGGGAGGCTGCTTGTGTGCCAAATTTTGATCCGAAAGGCAGACCGTCGAGACGTTTGGGGCGGATATGAGCCGTCCCCCTATAAATGCTCTTTTTTACCACCTAGATGAAGTCCCGTGCAAAATACTCATTTCTTCTCTCAAATGGTAGAGTACACTTGTACTCCCTTCATAAGAAAATATAAGAGCGTTTAGATCACTTAGCCATCTTCAAGGCGGACCCATTAACCTCCCGCAATTGTTCAGGCCGCACTGTTTGCACCGTTGAAGCCAATGAACATCGACTTGTATCAGTTCGCAGGGCGGTCCAGACGCGATTTCTCCCACAAAGTGGAGACAAAAGTGTGGGAGATTTACGAGAATCCGGACACCTGAAACGTAGGACTCTTACACCCCCGGCCCACCCAATCCCCCCTCTCGGTCCTATTTCCTTCCACTCCGCCTTTCTCCCCCTTGCTTTGCATCCACACCCTCCACCTCCGCCGCCGCCGCTGTTCGTCTTCGGTCGCCACAGAGGCATTGCCGAATGTTCGCAACCAGCACCGATGCGCCCGCTCGCCGTTCCGACTGAGCTTTCATCCCTGGAGCAGTTTGTACCCACATACACTCTGCCCCCTGTCGACGACCTCCAAGGCGGACACCACGCCCGGCAGGTGCTTGGCCAAATGTCATTGAGCTTATTTTCAAATGTTATGTCATTTTTAGAGTACAAAGGATGGTGAGATACTCGACCATGGAGGATGAGTTGTTGTGCGATGCGTGGCTAGCCGTATCCGCGGATTTCATAGGCAGGACCAGAGGGTCGTCCTTCTGGGAGCAAGTGCATGAAAAGTTTCACGCATGAAAGCTCATTGCGCCCTACGACGTGTACATCATGAGACCACGCAACATGAGGACGTTGTCATATCGCTGGCACGCTATCCAGGTCAGCGTCATCAAGTTCTGCAACTTGGTCAGTCAGCTTGAGGCAAGGTGACCATTGCACGCGGGCATGGAGGAGATGGTAAGGTTTACTTCATCTTGCTAAACTTGTTGATTAATTCATTCAATCAATATTGGTCTACACATTATATGTAGCCCGCACGCGCCGCCGTGCTATACCACCGGTTAACAGGACAGCCATTTACGTGCACACACTGTTGGATGAAGCTGAAGGGAAAGTATGTGTGGGAGGACATGATCTGTTCCTGAAAAACTTGTTGGACATCCGGGATCTAGTCGAATTTGAGACCTTGTTGTACTAAAATAAATTTGCATGCTATTGTGGATGATTTGTGCTATTTTCTATCCAAACTTTGATGAATATCGGCCGGTAAGCATGAATTTCATCTGGTTAGTTAAAATGCGGTTTGAAATGTATACGGTTAGTGTTGGATGGCCGCCTTCCGTATCCATGTCCGCGGACTGGTCCCCTATCTGTGGACGAAGGCGGGAGGTTTTTTGTGGGTTGTCGTTGGAGATGCCCCTTAGGGGAGTATGAATTTTACAGCTATTTTTTTAAATAATACATTTTTTATTAATTTTCAGGAATAATACGCCGAAATTTTATTTTCTGAAAATAATATGGCCTCGTCTCGCGGGAGGACGAGTGGACCCCGTCGGCCTACTGCTGGATTACTGCACCCCGTTGGCCTATCGGAGGATGACAGGTGGCCGGTTCTCCACATGGCAGCCGGTGATTGGCCCGGCCACGTCACACCGCTCCCCCTCGTCTCGGCATGGGCTGTCGGTGGCCGGGGCCCAGCCGACACGGGCATGTCATCCACCGTCAGGACGATCGTCCACGTTTTGGACGACAGGGTCCCAGCCCCGCCCCGTCGCCCTCTTCTTCCACCTTGCGAGCTTATCCCCTTCCCTCTGTTCTTTCTGTTGTTCTTCGTTTCTTCTCTTTCCCACCTAGAAACTAACCCATTTGTACACCAAACTGAGCCAGTTTTTTCCCGATTTGCCACCGTAGATACGTTGTAGATAGTTGGGGGAGGCAAGGGAGACCTCGATCTAGTGATGGGGTAGCTCGTGGTGGTCGTGGTGAGCATATTAGTGGAGGTGGTGGTGAGCATATTGGTGGAGGTGGTGGACGTGGAGGTGAACTGGTGAAGCTGCGGCAGTGTGGTGGAGGTGAAGCTCCGGCTCCGGTGATTGAAGGCCGCCGTTCGTCGTCGTTGCTTCGCACGCTTCAAGGGTATAATTTAACAGACATTTTCTCCGGTAGATGTTATTTGCTCTGGTAGTAACCGATATATTTTTAGATGTCAAATATTTAGTTGTGTGAATATATTCAGTTGCTCCGGTAATATTTCGTATTATATGTGGATGTCAAATATTTAGGTCTGTCAGTTTTTTTAGTTGCTCGGTACTATCCGTAATATATTTAGATGTCAAATATGTAGTTCTATCAATATTTGAAGTTGTTCCGATAATATCCATAATATATTTAGTTTAGTAAATATTTTTAGGTGTGTGAATATTTTGAGTTGCTCCGTCAATATTCCGTAATATATGTACTTGTCAAATATTTAGGAGTGCGAATATTTCTAGTTTGCCATGCTGTTTAACAGTTGTCTGTCCATGTTAAATAATTTTATAGGTGAGCCGAGATGTCCGATGTAGTGACGTTCATATTTTACTATGGTCCTGGTACTGTCCAAACAAATGAGATTGGGGTTGATCTGAGTGAATTTGAGCACATAGAGGTGCCACTGACCGCCCCTCAAACATGGTCTCTTAGTCAGTTGAAAGAATGGTTGACAACATGTTTAGGGCTGAATACTGAAACGCACACCGTGGGTGTTCATGCATTGTGGACCCGGTCAAGTTCAAACATTTTCTTCTATTTGAGGCCAATAGAGCGGGACTCTCAGTGGGTGCGTTGGTTACAAGGTTGCAAACCAGGGGATGCAATCCTTGTGCCTTAGTGCTTCCCGTTGTGAAGGAGGTAATTGCACCTGAAGGCGAGGGTGGTTACAATCCTGGGCAAAGCAGTGATGGGATGCAGCACTCAATGTCAAATGCTGGAGATGATGGTTACAAACAAGGGCAAAGTAGTCAGGTACAAGGAGGAAATGCCGATGGTTATTACAGTGGGGAGGTGGACGGTGACGAGGTAGATGGGCACATGCAGAACCAGATGGAAGATGAGAATACGGATGTTGACATTGGTCATGCCGATGATTCCGACGAGTCTGATGAAGAAGAGAACGCAGAGGATGTGCCAAATCCTGCATCATGGAATCATGACTTCTCATCAGCAATGATCGTGAACGATGGGCATGATTCTGCCTGGCAATATCACCAGAATAACATTGCGACGGGTGCTATGTATCCCAACAAGAACGCTCTGAAGGACGCAATCATTCAATGGGCAATGTCCACACAAAGGGCTTTCACAGCTGAGGTGTCAAGTCAGAAATACTTGACAATGGTATGGAAGAACGAAGATTATCCTGCCAGGGTGCATGGCTATCTCCCTAAGTATGGCACAAGTTGGGTGATTAGTGACCTAGTTCAGCACACATGTCTTATTCCCTGCATCCCTCAAGATCATGCCAACCTTTCGTCCACGCTTATTGCTCGGTTGCTTTATAGCGAGATAGTGGAGTGCAAAGCGATGGAAGTGAAGGCTATCCAAACAAAAGTATTCATCGGGTTCAAATACATAATTTCTTATGGCAAGGCTTGGAGGGCTAAGCATAGAGCGCTAGAGACCAGATTTGGTTCTTTTTTCAATGCATATGACTCTATCGTCTGGCTCCTCCACAAGCTGCAGGACCGGAATCCAGGCACCTACGTCGACATCCAAGACCTCTTCATGCCAGAGTTCCCAACTGTGAGGGTGCTGCATCGACTGTTCTTCTCTTTCGGTGTATGCATCGAAGCTTTCAGGCATTGCCGACCGGTGATATGTGTAGATGGCACTTTTCTCACTGGCAAGTACAAGGGTCAGATCTTGACAGCCATTGGTCAAGACGGACAAAATCAAGTAGTACCACTCGCATTTGCATTTGTGGAGAGTGAGAACATTGAAAGTTGGACATGGTTCTTCAGGCAATTGAAAGTAGCAGTTGTGAAGGATAAGCCCAATGTTTGCATCCTTCATGATAGGCATGCCGGTATACTCAGTGCGATAAAGACACTGACAAACCCTGGTCCTGAGGAACAAACTCCATGGCAGGACTTGCAGAGCCGTTGGTGCATGCGCCATCTGGGGGCTAATTTCTTCTCGTAGTTCAGAAATAAGAACCTGATGAATCTGTTCAAAAAACTCTGCAAGCAGAACCAGCTATGGAAGTACAATTTGATACATTACAGACTTAATGTGTGCATGCAGAGACACGTTAGGGACAGGAAAGCTGCAAGAGATGCAGCGGTGAGAGCACATGTTGAAGCAGTAGCAGCACAGTTAGCAACTGGAACAGCGGCCATGGAGGAGGAGCCTGTTAGGCTTTGTGACTTGCCAGGATTTGACCCACCTGGTACTAGGAGAAGGCTAGGGAGGTTGATTAAAACCTTCGAGCAGTGGATAGAGCATGAGCCTCTGGAGAGGTGGTCTTTGCTGCATGACACACACATGGAGCAAGGTATGGTGTCATGACTACCAATCTCGCAGAAACATACAACTTTGTCCTCGGAGCAAACCGGGCATTGCCACTTACAGCCATCATTGAGGGTATTTTCTATGGCACCGTGAAGTATTTCAGAGATAGACGTCAAAAAGCAGAGCAACATATCTTGAACAACCCAAGCACACGTTACTGTGAAAGAATTATGAAGTACATGGAAGAAAAGATGCAACAAGCTAGGTCACACACTGTAGTCCCCATTGGTAATCAAGAAAGAAGGTTTGAGGTCCGCTTAGCTACCAACAAATTTGGCTGTGCAAATGAGCTGAGGACGCATGAGGTCAAAATTGGGAATGAAGTCTGGCCAACATGTGAGTGCACATGCAACAAACCAAAGTTGCTTCACCTACCATGCTCCCATGTACTTGCTGCTTGCAGGTAGCTTGGAATGGACGCAATATTGTTCGTGTCTCCATATTTTCTAAAAGAGTCCATCCTCAATACCTGGACATGTGAGTTGCTGAGATTTTGCTCAATGGGTAACTTCAACACCGTTAATCCTGTTGAAAGGCGGTACATTCCAGACCCAGAGAATATGCATACAAATAGAGGTAGGCGACAGTGTCGGCGCATCCGGAATGATATGGATGAATCTGAAGCGGGAGGTGCCATTATGCAATGCATTTTATGCAATGAATTTGGCCATAGGGACACTAATTGTCCCACTTTGGACACTGCCAGTGGTACTGGGCATGGACAAGGGAACCGGGGATGAGGAGCAAGAGCAAGAGGAGGAAGAGGGAGAGGCAGAAGCTAGGCACTAAGTTATAAATTTGTATTAAGTGTGGCACTATGTTTGAAATTTGTATTATGTGTGGCACTAAGTTATAAATTTGTATTAAGTGTGGCACTAAGTTATAAATTTGTATTAAGTGTGGCACTATGTTTGAAATTTGTATTAAGTGTGGCACTATGTTTGAAATTTGTATTAAGTGTGGCACTATGTTTGAAATTTGTATTTGCAGGAATGGTGGGAATGGGGTTGCTTAGTGCAGACATTGATAGAAAGCATCATGCTGCGATAGGTTCTGAGCGCAAGCTTGAGGCGCTGGTCACTCGCACTCAAAAGGAAGACGGGAAGATACACGAGGGATGGGTTCAGCGGTACGTGCTTTAGTTATTTCCTTCAAGCATGTATATTAATGGGACACACTAACTGATTTGTCCTGACATGCAGGTTGAAATGAGCTGGCCTTTTACCTTTTGCGCGGCTGGTTGAGTCCACGGAGACCTCCAAACGCCTCGCCATCGATGCCTCTTTGCTCACATGCTTAGTGGACCGGTGGAGGCCTGAGACCCACACGTTTCACTTCTGCTGGGGAGAGATGGCTCCTACTCTCCAGGATGTGTCCCTTTTGCTGGGACTACCGTTGGCAGGTCATGCCATAGGACCGTTGGAGGCACCGACTGATTGGCAGCTTGGTATTGCACAACATTTCACGGGTATTTATGACCGTGCTCCAGCGCTGACATCAGATAATCACGGACCTAAGTATGAATGGTTGCTCCATTTCCAGGTTAGTTCCCCTGCCTCATAAGTTTCAGTTGTCGTGCATCTGGTTTTACAGAAGATACCTTCGCTATGTACTAATACTCTCTTTGCTCAATACAGATCCAGAAGTTCCCGGGGTATCCAAGGGTCCCGTTGAATGCGACACAGATCACTCGCAGTCTGGAGGCATATATACTGTGGCTTCTCGGCAAGGTGATGTTCACAGAGAACCATGTCAGCACTATTAGCGTGAGCTACATCCCTATTGCACTGGAGATCATGAGCGCTGAGACGCCGGATCAGATCACACAGAGGAGTTGGGATTCGGCTGTCTTAGCGTATACATACCGAGCTATGTGCAATGCCTGCCAGCTTACGGCACCTACATCAGCACTTCTTGGATGCCCTCTATTTCTGCAACTGTGGTCGTGGGAGAGGTTCTCCGTAGGACGACCAGACGTACGTGTTGATGAGCCTATGGATACCATGTTCGATGTTGATGGCATCGACATGCCTACCTTCGGTCTGAGTTGGACACGTCGCAGGGTATGTCTCAATCTAACTTTTGTTCTTTTTGTACACTATGGTTCAATCTAACTTTTGTTTTCCGCAGAGACGCTTTGCTGGTGATCAGACCAGACGAGCTTACACGGCATTAAACGAGCAGTTTGATGCGTACACTAGGGTGATCTGGCAGCCGTACACGCAAGAAGCCATAGATGCAAGATACCCCGGCGGTTTGTCCGTGCTGTGCACAAGAGATGCCGATTATTGGATGACAAAATCGAAGATCATCTTCGATGTCTTCGTCGAGGAGATGGCCCAGCAGAGGGTTATGAGGCAATTTGGTCTTCTGCAATTGGAGACACCTCCCCCTACAGAGGCCCCGCTGCAAGGAGACATCCACAGGTACTGTCTAGTTATTCAATATTGCATTGTCCTTCAAAATTGTCCATAGTTAAGCAGTTAGTTAATTGTTCAACGAACACCAAAATTTTAGGATCACAAAGAAGGGGATTAACAGGACTGCTACTGAGTGGCTAGTTAGGGTTCAGCCATATGTTACACAATGGGAGACTGCGAGCACACATCTGTGGCACGAGAATCACGACTTTGATATGGATGAATTCAATCTCTATCTGCAGCGGTACATGACCGAAACACGGTTATGCATCATTCATCACACTCACCTAGATGAGATACCTGCCCCTACTACGGCGGATATGTACCCGAGCTATGATACTTCGGGCTCTAGGCAGCATGCGGTAAGATATATTCTCTTTATATAATGCAAGTAGTTCATACATACTTTGTCGTGCATACCTAATAATCATACTGACAATTTCAGGCTGAGTTGACTCACAGACTTGGCGAGGAGGTGTCCAACTTTCAGCGTTCACTGCCATCTGCACCTCTAATGCTTCCTCGGGCTCAGGTCCAGAACTAGATGACACGCATTGAGGGGAAACTACGATCTGTGTATCGGGCTATTACGTGCACACGCACTTCAGACGTTCTTCACCAGCATCCCCCGCATCACTCCACGCACCAGCAGCCGCCGCATCACTCGACTGGTCAGCTCGAACCCACACATCACCGACATGAGCCGCGTCCACGTCTAGTAGAGCAGTGGACGGCCAGGCCACCACCTCCTGACCAGGCTGCTAGTTCGGCATGGCAGCACCAGCCGGATCCCATGCCTAGCTACGTGTTTCGGCCAGGACCCCAGCAGCAAGGTCCCACACCGGGATTTGTGATGCAACCTCCACCTACAGGTATGTTTCTTCATATTAAATCTTGTCAATATCGATTGGGCCTATGTATTTCATCATTACTTATGTTCCTCCATCTAGCAGGGTCCTACGGATATCAGGCATATGGACATGACGCGTCTATGTCCGGATCCGGGTGGGATAGTGACCATGAAGGTGGGCATAACAGACATGATTTCTTGTCGTAGCACAACGAGTGGATGGACACGTATACGACTGCTGCACCACCTCCCACACAGGAAACACAGTATGACCAGGAATGGTCTGAGCTTCCTCCCCGTAACGTTCGGCAACCCCACAGGTATATGTGGACGCCGCCGCCTCCACCACCTCCACGACATGGCGGACGACGTGGCTGATGCTTGTCTAGCACTATATCTATCTATGTATGCGAGGGACATATTCTACCTATGTATGCGAGGGACATATTCTACCTATGTATGCGGCAGACATATATCTATTTATGTGTGCGAGAGACATATTCTACCTATGTATGCGAGAGACATATTTCTATTCATTCGCATTGTTAATCAAGATACATTTCAGGAGAGATTGCTGGAGATAATTAAGATACAAGTACATCGAAATTAAACGGTACGACTTAGCTTAGATAATACAACATACAAACTGCATGAAGACATCATCGTCATCCTCCGTCGATGCAGCACTCTTGCCCTTCGAAGATGAGGCACTCTTGCCCTTCGACGATGAGTCACTCTTGCCCTTCGATGATGTGGGTGTCTTGGCCTTGCTGCTCGGCATGAAGATATCGTCTTCGTCTTCGCTTTCGTCAGTCCATAAATAAGTATGCTCTGCTGCAATCCTTAGGAAAGTTGCACTCTTATGATGTTGCTTCTTCCACCTTACATGCAACCTGAGAAGTTCTTTCCGTATCTCCTCAAAGGTCCTTGTAGGCCACCCGCACCTACTTAATGCGTGAGCCAACTCATTCAGTATGGTGTCACTACTGATAAGTTCGTCCCATTGAACTATCCTATTGTCTATCTTGAAATTGCTGGCTAACCTCAGAAGACATTTCGACATACTCGGGTGGAAACTACGATCGAAAGGATAGTGAGGATGGGACATCTTGACGAGACTACAATGCACTGCTTACCAACCCTTTCTGTATGGGAGGGGGGTTTTATAAGTTGAGAAGAGAAATATGGCGGGAAAGAAGATGGCGGGAACAGAATGGTTGGTGGGAAAGAAGATGGCAGGAACAGAAGTTGGCGGGAACATAAGGGTTGGCAGGAAAGACGATGGCGGGAACAGAAGGGTTTGCGGGAAAGAAGATGGCGGGAAAGGCAGGTTTGGCGGGAAAGAAGATTGCGGGAAAGGGTTTCTGGGAACACGGTTATGAAAAAGTGTTGTGGACAACTAGGCCAGGCTCGAGCGAGGGTGATGAGATACAATTATGGGCCGAAATACAGTTCCATTAGCTCATAAATTTGGTTGCTTGCAGCTGTTGTGTTAGGGTAAGCCGACTGGAACTAATTACCCACGGGTAAGATGATTAGCTCCAATCATCTTCCGGGAGGACGACTGGAACTAATCATCTACAGGGAGAACGACTGGAGGCCCTCCTTCAGACGACTGCCCAGTCGGCCTGCTGTGAACCGACTGGACACTAATCATCTACAAGTAAGACGATTAGGTCATATTATTTGTGAAAAATATCTAAACCGTGTATTATTTCTAAAAATTAATAAAAACAATATTATTATTTTTTAGCAATTTTACAGACGTACTCCTAAAATCTTAAAAGCAAATCCGTATAGATAGTTTGCCTTTTATTGAAGAAAAACGGATTTGCTAATTTACACTCGGCTGTTTTCCAATTCGTTGATGTTCGAATTTCTGTCCGTTTGATCTCGCGTCGAGATTCGCGCTCGGTCCTGCTGTTTTGTGCTGGTTTTCGGGTCGGTTTTTTTATCGGGCGTGGTTTTCTCCATCCGCCCGTTTTCCTCGACCCGGCCGAACCACTGGGCACTGTAGGTTTTTGTCCCTTTTGAATTTGGAGCGGGGTGTCGTTCCCCTTTCTCATTTGGATAAGGCAGAGGGAGAGAGAGCTCGAGCGGCGGCGGAGGGCGAGGCGATTCCTCGTGTTCATGGTGATTTGGAGCTCATCCGCCACAGGATTTTTACTTCATCCTCTTCTTTCTCGTCGCCCGCGGCTGCGCTGGTTGGTTGTCCCTGTCTCTCATGCTTTTGCCCTTGCTTTTCGTGGCCATGTAGTTCCAGATCTAGGTGATTTTGGGTTTCACGGATCCGTGGGATGCGCAAGTTGCTGCCGTGGTGTTCTAGTCCGCCATGGGTGCGCGCATGAATTTCTGGTAGGAGCCTGCAGTGTGCCATGCGTAGTCTCCATGCCGTGATCTATGTGTTGTTGTTGTGGTCGCATGTCAAATCCCACCCCCGGTTTTTGGTTCTCGTTGTTGATGTGTAGGTAGGCGTAGAGGCTAGTTCTCCTGCAGATGTTGTGGAGGTAGGCATAATAGGTGTTAGTTTTCAGCGGCGGATCCCGTAGCTTGTCTCTGAAGATCGAGTTTGTGGTTATAGCCCCTGAATTTTGTCATGTTTATCTCGTTTTTGTCCCATGTTGTCGTTCATCCCGGTTGTTTACTGAACATCTCTATGTATTTGTTCCTTTTGTTGTGCACTTTCCTGAATTACATGCTTGTTTTTCAGTATTTCCACCATAATAGGAGTGTATGTAAGATCAAGGGTCTGAAGATATATGCGCATGAAGTTCTGCTGTGCATTTTCTCACCCTATTTGTTGACCTATATATTCACTGCATCTTGTCCTGTAGAGCTTCACTGCTACCTTATGCGCCATATATAGTTAATATTGTACCCATTTGCAGTATTTTTCCCAGTGTATGTTGTCCTAATTGATGTGCAACTTGCTCCCTAATTATTGTGTGGATATCTCATCCTTTTAGTTACGCCTTTGGACACATTGTATCCTTTGGGCACATTTTCCCATATTTTCTAGCCGAAGGTGCATTGTTCTGCTTAATTTCTGCGTAAATTGTTCTGTATTTTTAATCTACACAGGAGTAGTCCCCGTGCTGTGGTCTTCTATTTTTGTTGTGGACGCAGCCCAAATCCTGCGCCCCTCCCCAGTTTGGTTGTCATCGTTGATGTGTATATTATGTCTCCTAGAGTTGATGTGGAGGTAGGCGTAGTAGGCATTAGGTTTCAGCGGTGGATCCCATAGCTTTTGTCTCTGAAGATCGAGTTCTGGTTTGTAGCCCCTGTAGCCTCTGAATTTTGGTCATGTTGTAACGTTCTCATCTCTTGATGTTGTCTCATGTTGTTGGTCATGTCAAGCTTTTCTGTAGGCCGTGGAATCGCCTGCTAATTTTTGTTGTTGCTAGCTGTAGGTGTTTAACCCCCCTTTTGTGCCATGATTGTTTACTTTTAGGGAAGGCATGAATTTTGAGTTTATTTTCAGTGTATTTTTGTGTCATCTTATTTCAGTGTTGACTGTTGGTTAAGTATCTTCAGTGTTGTTGTTTGCACTGTAATTCATGTTAGACTTACAGTGTATTTTTGTCCTAGTCTTACAATGTAATTTCTCTCAGTTTTTACAGTGTATTTTTGTGCTAGTTTTACAGTGTAAATCCACTCAGTGTAATTACAGTGTACTTGTCCAATACTTACAGTGTAATAAACCTTTTGACGGAGCTATTGATTGTTTTTGGCCTGATCGATTGATTAGGCATACCTCTCAACTATCATGCCCAATAATTACAGTGTATTTCATTCCATCATTACAGTGTAATTTTGCCCAGTTTGATTGTCGTTGTTGATGTGAAGGTATGCGTAGTAGGTATTAGGTTTCAGCGGTGGATCCCATAGCTTTTTTGTCTCTGAAGATTGATTTCTGGTTTGTAGGCCCTGTAGGCTCTGAATCTTGGTCATGTTGTAACGTTTTCGTCTAATGATGTTGTCTCATTATGTTGTTCATGTCAAGCTTATCTGTAGGCCGTGGAATCGCCTAGTGATTTTTGTTTTTGCGAGCTCTAGGTGTTTATTCCCCCTTTTGTACCATGAATGTTGGTTAAGGATCTTCAGTGTTATTTTTACACTGTAATTCATGTCAGACTTACAGTGTATTTTTGTCCTAGTCTTACAATGTAATTTCTCTTAGCTTTTACAGTGTAATTGTGCTAGTTTTACAGTGTAAATCCACTCAGTATAATTACAGTGTATTTGTCCAATACTTACAGTGTAATATAACCTATTTATTTTTCAGTGTGATTTTGAGTTTTAATTGGATGCCTTTCACTGTTACTTAACTTTCTTTTTCCTTTTTGTGATCCTTCCTTTTTATAGGTTTAAATGGGCAAGCTACGGAAAGCTTCTCATCGGGATGTTCCTTTAGTATCATCTTTAGAGAGTGCAGATTCTGGGGGTGAACCATTTGTGCCTAATGATTTTGCAGAAGATGGTTCTTACCCTGTGTCTATGGTAATTATTTATTTTGTGCTTCTTTTATTTTAGTTTTATTGCCCCTTATTTATTTTGGGTTGTCTTATTTTCTTTATTGGTTGTTTCTGCAGGAATTATCTGATGACGAAGGAGGGCTTGACAAAGATCTTCTGAAGTTCTATCTTAATCAAGTATGTTTTATTTTATCTAGGACTTTTCATTCTTGTTTCATTTTTGACATTTTTTCTTTTCTCTTGCGTGATAGTTGTGTTTTTCTTATTTTTTCAGAAAGTAAAATGCTTGAAGAGGAAATTATCATCTGCTTCAAGGAGGAATGTGGTTAGTTCCTATTTACTCTTATTTTTTGATGTATTGCAATGTATTTTTTGTACTAAGTAATAGTAATCTGAAGTAATTATTTGAGTGGTTGATATGGTGTTTCTCTTTTGTTGTTTTTGTAGAGGCAGAAACGCTCTAGTGATTACCCTTCCTGTGCTACTTTCACTAGATATTTTGGGAAGTTCTTCTCTTGTGTTGTTGATGGACTGTGTTCTAGTTATCGTGGTGTTGTCCAGAGATATGGCATGGGCTGTCTCTTAGAGTTTGTTAGGACCGAGGTGCCCCTCAGGTTAGTGAAGTGGCTCGCCAGTAGGTTCGATGTCCCTTCATCTGAATTCCAGCTCAAAAGGAAATTTATCCCAATGACCAAGTATGATATTCATGACATCCTCGACCTTCCAGTAGATGGTGAGCCACTTGTGTGTGATCCTGAATCCGGCTGTGATTTTATCCTCTCGCACTTCAACGTGACCAGTATTCCTCCCGTGTCCTTCTTTGCAAACAAGCTAAAATCAACCGAAGTCGAGTTGCCTGATGAAGACGTCTTTATTTGTTTCATGATTGTTGCTTTCTCATCATTCCTTTGTCCCAACTCTAGCCTCAGTCCTAGCCCAAAGTACCTACATATCTTCAGGGATTGTCCTTCTGTGCGTAACTATGATCTCTCGAGATTTGTTTATGAGTGGCTGTTGAGTTGCATAAAAAAGTTCAAGGATTCCACTAAAGTTGCTTCCAAAAGATCAGTGATGTTTGGCGGTTGTCACTACGCTTTTGCTGTAAGTCTTGTTATTTTTCTTATTTTTTCCCTTTTTAAGTTTGATTTGACATGTTATAGTCATTTCAATCTTTTCTTTTGTTCTTCATTTGTAGGTTTGTTACCTTGACCAACTTAATTTTGGTCTTCACTCTATCCCTGATGTCTAGCCTCGGATCCTAGCATGGAGAGGTAACAAAGTTAAGCAATTTTCAGAGCTTGATAGAAACAATAGCCGCTCTTTTGGTAAGAGGGCTCTAAAGCAGTTGTGTCCTTCAGTTCATCCATAGGTTGGTTTTTTTCCTTATTTGTTTGCATATTTTTCCTTTGAATTTACTTTCACTTTTTGTGGCTGTTGATGTTTACTCTGTATGTTCTGATGTCAACTTTATTTTGTTGTAGCAGTCTATCGAGAAATCTTCAGCAAGCAAGGATGGTGATGTTCCCCGTTGCAATGCCATGCTTTTTGAAATGAATGTGCAGAAATCATTTGGTGCTCGTTTTGGGTTAGAGGTTAGCATAGTTATGAGTTTGATATTTCTGCTCTTTTTGCCTTTTCTTTTTGCTTGTTTAATTTTGTGGGTTTACTGAACATTTTTTTCTTTTCAGGCTGCTCAGGTAGTTATAGACCTTGTTCAAGCTAGGAACAAAGACAAGCCTAAGCTATTTGTAGAATGGTCAGAATCTCTTGTAATTGATGTCCTGGATTGCATAGCAAACTCAGCTTTGAATGCGAAATCTATTGCTACACCAAAAGTTTCTTCAAGCGAGGTTCAATCTCTGAACAACTTCTCTTTTGGTTAGTTCCTTCCTGATGTTCTCTTTATCTTGTCTTTATTTCCGATTTATGTATTTTTTTTATTGTATGATTGTTAGTTTTTTTGCTCATGTTAGTGTTGCTTCTTTCTATTTTTGAAGGCAATAAGTCTGTTTCTATTCACTCTTTCATCGCTGAAAGAAACATTGAAACTGTTGTCGAAAATCCTTCTCCTCAAGTCCAGCACCCAATCCCCAATTTGAACGAAGCTTCTACTTTTGCTGCTGGTGTTATTTCGGATGGGGATTTTCTCAATCCAGTAGTATTATCTAGTTCATCTCCAGTTCCTAAGGTGTGTGTTGATGTATTGTCTAGTAACAACAGTTGTCTTTTTATTGTTTGATGCATTTAGACTAATCTTTTTCAATTTTTTTTCATTTTTTTGTTTGATAGAGTGTGGTAAATGAAGCTAATGCGGAAGGTGCAACTCCAATGGCTCCTCTATCTTGTGGAAAAAGTGCTTCTGATGCTATAGGTTTGATCTTTCACTTATTTTTATTTTGTATTTTTGTGTTCTCCCGTGGGTTCTTCTTTTAGTTTTTTTCTTGTTATTCATGTGTGCTTGTATATTTTCCTTTTGTAGGTATATCCCCTTCAACAACGCAGTGTCCAATTCCTCCTGTTGGTTCTTCGCTGATGCATTCAGGTCATTGTGTGTTTAATTATTTCCAGGGCGTAGTTTTCATTTTCTTTTTCTTTGCAGTTGACCCTCTTTGTGTTTTTGTGTAGCTGGTCCTGATAAGAAGTGCGAGCCCAAGGTTGTTGTTAATGATTTTCAAAAACCAAGTTTCGCTGAATTCAGTCGCTCTCTTGGTGTTCAATCACATCCTGAAGTTTCGACTGAACAGCACAAAGTTAAAGAGGGTGACTCTTCTTTTGGAGGACTGTCCCCTCTGGTTCCTATTCGTTTGTCGCAGCGGTTCCATAATGTGGTTAGCATCTACCTTTGTTTGTCCTTTTATGCTATTTGTTCATTCGAATTTCCATGTATTTCAGTACTGATTTTGTATGTTTTATTGTTTTATATTAGATAGATGATGTTGAGTGCTCTCAGTATGTTGTTGAAAGATTCTTGAATTCGCTTGATCCAGCGAATGATGAGGTAATTATTTCTGAATTTTAAATCTTCTCTTCTCGTTTAGTAGTTGGTTTTTGTTTTTACTCCTGATTTTTCGTTTGTTCCTTTTTTCTGTTACCAGGATTGCATTGAAATGGCGACCTTGCCTCCTTCTGAAGTTTCAAAGTTAAATTTCTCCTCAAGCCACCTTAATGATCAGGTATGGTGATTTTTTTTATGATTTTTGTCTATTGATTCTTTTGTTTTTATTAGTTATTGTATAATGCCCTGTTAATCTAATGCTTTTTCTTGCATGTTTTATCAATGTATGTTAAGAAGCCAGTAGACGACGTTCAAATTGTGGGGACTTCCAGTTTTGTTGCTAGATGCAAAGACATTTAAAGATCTAATGATGCTGCTTACAACAAGCTTAACAACTTCAACTTGACAGAACCTCAATCAACTAGTCGTTACCCTAAGAAACAACAAGTAATGACAATTTCTCTTCCTTTCTCCCCTTATGTTCATCTTTTTTATAATGTAGTCATCCTTTTTCCTATTGTTTACCTAATGTTCATCCCTTTCTATTTCCGTTTTGCTCCTTTGTATGTTTTCAGGCTATTACTAGTCCAGAAGTAGAGATCTTGTCTTCCAGGAGTGCCTCTAGAGATCTTTCTCCTGTTCAAGTTCCTAAAGCTGATGGCCCATCTTTCGTTGTTCCTAGTGGTTCATCTGGTGCTCATCCACCTCGCAGGATGGTTTTACCAGGTAGATATAACTCGGATCCTTATGTTGCTCAGGGTAACAAGTTCCTTGTTACTGCTAAAGAAAGGCGTCACCACCTAGCAATGGTGCAAATTGGAAATCATAAAAGTTGGTGCAAGTACGTTTTTCTGGCCTTGTGCTTTTTCCTTTTTTTGAAATTCTATCCAATGCTGATGTTTGACCTTCTTTTTAGACTGGTAGGGTTTGTAGCTGTCATTTTAGTAGCTTCTAAAATTTACTACTTTTTCCAATGTGTTTTACTTATTATTTTGACTTTATTTTTTATCCTCAGGTTGAATTTATTTTTTGATTGGGTTTTATTATATTTCTCGCTAGGTATGAAGCAATTCGATATGACCGAGCCTACTGTAGCTACCGTAATCTTGCAACTTTGAAGTCAAGAGAACATGTGGATAATTTCTTGATTTTGTGCGTTTGTCGTTATCTGTTCAAACAAGCCCACCCATCAGTATCAAAGAAACATTTCTTCTTCTCTTATATTGGGGTATGTTGTATTATGTCATTCTTTTCTTATTTGTGGCATTTTGTATATAAGCATTTTAAGTCTGGTTTATTTTCTTTTTTGATTTTCTGATATGTAGTTATAATTTTTTCTCTTTTCAGGAAACCATTCTGAGAGGTACTGATGTTGAGATTGTAGGCAATGCATTTACTGGTGCTAATAGTGCTTTCCCAATGTGGAGAAGTAATCTGGTTAGTTGTTTTATGCTTCCTTTTTTACTGCGTGTGTCTCCTTATTCTAGTTTGTCTTTTTAGTTATTTTTATTTCGCTGTTGATGTCTAATTTGGTCTGGTTTTGGTCTGCAGTTATTTTTTCCTATTGGACAGGAGAAACACTGGTTTACCTTTGTTGTTTGCTTGAAGGAGAGCGCATTCGCATTTCTTGATTCTCTATACGGGGCAAAGGATCATTTTCATCTGGGAATTCGTGATAAATTGGTAATCAAAACTATTCCCCTTTAGTGATTCATCCCCTTTACTTCCCGTGCGTTGTTGCCCTAATGTTTATTTTATCTTTTGATATAGATTGAAAATTTCATAAGAATCTGGGATCAGTATGTGACACCTATCCTGCGTACTCGTATCGACTTTGAGAATTTTGACATTATGTACCCTACTATTCCATAGCAAAATAATTGGTATTTATATCTCCATTTCCTTTTTGGGTGTGCCTTTTGTCTAATTTTCTTCATGGGTTTCTTATTCTTATCGTTTTGGTTTATTTTTTTCCTTTTCAGGACTGATTGTGGTGTTTTCACTGTCATGTATCTGAAGCACTGGACTCCTAGGACCCCAATTGGCAATATGTTTGGCGCAACCGATGTTGACAACATAAGAATCAGATTGGCAAATGAGTTGTATTTCAGTGGATTCAACAGTGTCGACAAGACATTTGTTAACAACTTCTTTGATGATGTGAGTTCTCTTTGTATGCTTTCTTTTGATTTTTGGTTTTGATGTGTTTTATTCTTGTCGAAGAAGATTAAAGTATGTTGTCTTTTCTTTTGTACAGGTCAAGGCTTAGGTTTTCCTGGAAGATGCATTTGCGACATTGAAGGCTTTGCTTAAAACTAGGCTTCCAAGAAATTATAGATAGTAGTACTGCTGCCAATGTTTTTTGTCGATAGTGTGATTAAATCCGATAAATTTGTACACTTTGGTCTAGTTGTCATGTCTGTGTGTTGGATGGTTGTTCGTTTTTTAATGTCGTGAATCAGTGACTCTTTTTACAGAGATGTATGTGAAGGATGGTTTCATTGTCTCATTTGTTTAGCTGTTGCTTTTGTTCCTTTGTGGTTGTTTGATTTCTTTTATTTTACTGTATTATTAAGCATGCTTGCTTCAACGGCAGTTAGACGTTCCTAGGTAATCAAGGTTCATTTCCACCCAACATATTCTTTTGTTTGTTTTTTCCCTTTAGGTGTTTAGTATATTCTGAACATTTTTTTATCACTTTGTTGTTGTTGCAGGGTTGGTTTAATTCTTTCTGAAGTCCCCCAATAATTAAACTCAGATGGTCAAACTTACAAGTACAATATTCAGGTAAAAGAATGCTTGCTGGGCCTTTTCATTTTTCCTTTGTGTTTAATATTGGGTGTGCCTTTTCATCATACTAGCTAGTATTTTTTGATTTGCAGTGTAATTTCCATGCTTAGTTACTGTATTTTTTTAGTAGTATTATAGTGTAATTTACCGCAGATTTACTCTGTTATTCCCATGAATTTCATGTAGGTTTTCCATTTTCTTAGGCTTCTTCCCACACTGTAATATTATACATTTCTTAGTTCAGAGGCATTGCACTGTAAATCTCTGGGTTCTTACTGTGTAAGTTTTGGGTTTTTACAGTGTAAGTTCATGCGTTTTTACACTGTAAATCCTGGGAAGTTACAGTGCCTTTGACACTGTATTTTTAATGTATTTTCAGTGTAAATACCTACTGTAAATCTTGGTTTTTACGGTGTATAAGTTATGGGTTTTTACACTGTAAATCATGGGAAGTTACAATGTAAAATGCCCAAGAATTTTAATGTAAATTCCATTGGCTTTTGCACTTGATTTACACTGTATTTTCAATGTATGTAATACCCACTATAAGGTCAGAATTTACATTGGAACTACCTCAGAATTTCAGCGTAATTTCATTGTTCATGTCACTGTAATTACTGTATGAAGCATGCAAAGATTATGTAATTTCGCAGTTTTACAACTGTTGTTGAGCTGTCTCTTGCAATTACACTGTTTCCCGCCCTCTTACAGTGGAATTACGTCTCTATTTTCAGTGCAATTTGCATGTGCATGTCACTGTAATTGCCATATTTACAGTTTGCAAAGTTTATGTAATTTCCCAGATTTACAGTTTGATGTTGATATGTCTTGTAGATGAAGAAACTCCATCCTCATTTGTTCTTGTGGATCGTCTTGTTGATTTCCCTCATCGTCTTGTTGTTTTCGCTCTGATTGTCCCCCAATTCTTCCCGGATGTTCTTCCTCCTTGCTCCTCGTCAGGTACATTCCCCTCTCCCATGTGTTTCTGAAATGTACTGTAGGCTACTTTCCATTTTTGTTGAAATGTATGTATCGTAGTTTAAGTATTGTAGTTTAATTCACCCAATGCAGATTGAAATTAGGTAGCAACACTCCTCTCAATCATAGTACAACAATGAATTCGAAATTAGGTAGCAACACTGCCATCCATCATAGTACAACAATGATTTCAAAATTAGGTAGCAACACTGCTATCCATCATAGTAGATTCCTTGTTCACTAGTAGTTTTTCCTATCATTTTTTTCCTCCTAGTCATGTTTTCTTTCCTGCCATCTATCACTAGTAGAAACACTGCCATCTATCACTTTCTCATTCCTCATGTTCTGGTCAATTGTTTACTTCATTTCTTCCGGAGGGTTCTGCTATAGGGTTGTGTTGTGTTGTTGTGTTGCCCTTCTTCTTGTTGTTGTCCCTCTGGCTGCTTCTTTTGTTATCTCCACCTGTATTCAGTGAGTGGTATTTAAATTCTTTACTTGCAATCAAGTAGAGATCATTTCAATATATTTTACTTACCTTTCTTGACATTCCTTGGGTTCGACTGCTTCGGTTGTTTCCCTTTAGGCTTGTTGTACACCTTGTCAAGATTCGTGCAATTCTTTACTGTGTGTCTCTCAGATCCACAGTGTGAGCATTTGTAGAACTTGTTTTGCTTTATTGCTTCACGAATAGTTAGCATCCTTGGTCTCCCTTTTGTTTTTGCTACACCTGGGTCTTGAATTATGAATGATGATGTTGTTCTTTCTCCCTCTCCTGCTGTTGGTACGAATGTAACTGTTCTTGTTGTTGCACTCTGCCCCTCATCAATTGTTTCTTCTTCATCATCCATTTCCCGTAACCTTTTCTGTATCCTGTCTAATTCTCCCAGCAGATACTCATACTTCCTCTTCTTCTTTGAAGCTATTGATGCCACATGCACCAATTTCCTTGCTAACACATTGTACCTTAGTGTGGAGTTCTCAGCTGCAACAGCTGGTGTCTTTGTAATATCAAGCTTGTAGTCATTCTTCCTCCATCTGTCAATGATGTATTTTTCTGGTATCTTCTCGATGTTGAGATGGATCATCACTCGAAGTATGTGTGAGCACAGCAGACCATCTTTTTGGAATGCGCAACAAATGCAAGAGTATTCTTCTTCTTTTAGTCCAACTTGCACTAGGTACAACCTTTTCCAGAGTTCTTTTAGAGGGTAGTTTTCAGCTTGTGTCACAATGTAGTATTTGTCCTTTTCTTGCTCAAAGACATTCAGCCTTGTTGTGTCTGTCATTTTAAACTGGAATTTCCTGAATATTCCAATGGTGTATAGCTCATGTGCTTGCCTTTCTATGCTGTATTTTGACCAAAATGCTTTCTGTGCAACTTTCTTTGTTTCTACAAACATGGTCGCATTCTTCTTCCCTGTCATGCACAACATCAAGTATCCGGTCATACTCTCTCAAAAAGCTAGTAGCACTAAATTTAGCACCAACCCCTTTTTTGAAAAGGGAATTCGTTCCTTCACTTCTTGCTGTAGTTTGTATGAATGGGAAGAATTTTTCCTTGAAATACACTGGGATGAACTTTTTCCTGTTTTCCCACATGTCGTTGAAGTACTTGATGTGGTGAACTTGGTATTTTTCTATCATTTCTTGCCATTGTGTTTCAAATTCTTCAACGGTCAAGGAGTTGTCCACAATGTCCTGGAAATCTTCGTAGAGGCCCTCATTAGCTTGGAAGCAGGGCCCGACTTTCTCCTCTGCCTTCTTCTTTATGCGGAAGAGGCAGATCCTATGGGTAGCATTAGGAAAGACTTTTTCAATTGTTGCTTGCATTGCCTTGTCCTGGTCTATAATGATTGATATAGGATGCTTTCCTCCCATAGCCATCAGGAACTGTTCAAACAACCAAGCAAATGTTTCTTTTGTCTCATTGATGATGAATGCACAAGCAAACAAGTATGTGTTGCCATGTGGGGATATCCCCACAAAGGGTGCAAACGGTAGGTTGTACCTGTTTGTTAGGAATGTAGTGTCAAAACTGATGCAATCACCACAAATGTCATACATCATTCTTGACCGCACATCTGTCCAGAATAAGCTTCTCACTTTATTATCTCCATCAAGCTCAAACGAGTAGCAAAATCCAGGATTTTCTGTTTGCTTCTTATTGAACATTTGCACTACTTCCATCATGTAAGAGTTTGCGATATCTCTGTTTACTGTTGCTGCATAGTTAGTCACATGCTTTTTTGTGTAGGGTAGATGAGCCATTCCTCCTCGCAAGTAAGCTAGGACAGCAACAATCCTTCTTGTTTCCAGGTTTGTGTGCTTCAAAACCCTTATCAAGCACTTCTCTTCATCTGACATGTACTTATGAGACCTGAAGAATCTACTATTTGGTGTTAATTCATGGTTGTGTTCTAGCTGTTGTCTTGTAATCTCCCATATGCCTCCTTTCTCAGATATGACCATCACGACTTTACAATCTATTTTAGCAATGACTGTAGATTTTCTCATGGGCACTATGGACTCCTTCTCTATTTCCTTTGTCTTGCCCCACTTGTTGCACTTCATAGTGATCCTTGTCACCTCATTGTTCCTTTTTATGCTTGTTGTTCTTGAGATTGCTACTGTAGCCACTGAAAAACCTGCCATTTTTGAGTAGAAATTGAAATATTCCTGAGCTTCTTCCTTTGTTTTGAATTGCATGCCTAAATGCGGCTTGAAATTACTACTAGTGTTCATCAGATTGCCCTCTGATGCAGCTTCTTGTTCATTTTGCAGGAATCTTTCAATGTCTTCTTCATCGAGGAATTCATCGTCTCCTTCTTGTTCAAGTGAGTGTTCTGGTTCTTTTCTTTCTCCTTCTTCATCCCTGCCTGTGCTTGAGTTCGTGTTAGCTGCTGCTCTACTGGGATCAACATTTTCAGGCACCTGCAACATTTAGGGATTTTGTTTTAGTTACTTTCTTCTGAAATGTTCTGCACTTCTTTTATGTTCATCGTCTGTATTTCTGAAATTTGTGGTGTGTACCTGTTGCAGATTCATGTTGTAGAAAAGGTTTGTGTCCCAGGGATCGGATTCTCCTCCCCCATCTTCGCTCGCTGGCATTTCGTGATGCAAGTCTTCCTCCAGTGTCTACAAAGTAAGTTTAATGATTGTTAGTGTGTTTTCCTTCGGCATTTTCTTGTAATAGTTATTCAGCTATTGTTTTGCTTACATTCTCATCTCTTGTTGTGATGAAACTGTCCTTTGATTTGCTCCTGGAGTTTTCGTAGATAGTTTCGGCAATGTTCGTAGATCCATCTCCTGAATGTACCTGCAAGGTTCATCACAAGTTTTTTTACACATCACCTGAATTGTACTCGGTATTTTTTGTTTTTTGTTTTTTACCTTGTATATAATGTCGGATTGAAGGAGCGCAGTGAAAGAAAATGTTTCCTGCATCATAATTGTGTTAGCTTTTTACCCTTTTATGTATTTTAATCATATTCCCAAAGTTTTAGCAATTGTATCTCACATCTAGTATGAGTTCTTCCTGTGACAATCTCAGTAGATCCTCTTCAGTTACTGCCCTCATCATGCTCCTCTCCTGTCACATTTGGAAAGTAGAATGTCAGTGTTAACATAATCATGAGCAACAAAGCATATAGTAATAGATGAAAGTATTTTTGTAATGTCTGCATGCTTCAATGTGTTCTGTACTTCTGTGTTTCTATGCATTGGCAGAGGGGCAGGAGATAGTATCTGTGCATACTGTATTTTTCTAGGGGTTTTACACTGCATTTTACTAGGTACTTACAGTGGATTTCAGTGCATTTTTATAGTGGATTTTTACTGGGTACGTACAATGTAATTACCTAAGTACTTTCAGTGGATTTACAGTGCATTTTTACAGTGGATTTTCTGGGTACTTACAGTGTAAAACACTTAGTTTTACACTAGGATTTCTAGGGTTTTTACAGTGGAAGTTTCTAGGTAGCTACAGTGTAATTTTCACTGTAAGTCTGTATTTATAGTCTAATTTACTCTGTAACTTACACTGCAATCTACACTGTAAGTATGCATTTACAGTGTAAGTACATCATTTGTGTACTATTTTTTTCTATGATTTACAGTGTAAATTACTGTGCACTTACAATGTAATTACATCATTTGTTTACACTGGAATTTGTGGGGAATTTACACTGGAAAGTGCTAGGTAAAAGACTAGTTACATGGGGATTTGCACTGTAATTTTCTAGGATTCACACTGGAATTTTGACTAGGTTCCTGAATGTTTTCTCTTGGTGATCTCTCGGTTTTGTAGATGTAGGAAATTCCTTCAGATTTTGTCTACTGTGTTTTTCTATGATTTACAGTGTAATTTACTGTGTTCTTACAATGTAATTACATGATTTGTCTACATGTTTACACTGGAATTTATGGGGAATTTACATTGGAAATTTCTAGGTACAAGACTAGTTACATGGTGATTTGCACTGTAATTTTCTAGGATTTACACTGGAAATTTGAACTAGGTTCCTGAATGTTTCTGAATGTTGATCTCTCTGGCTTGTAGGTGAAGGAAATTCCTTCAGTTTTGTTCATGCAATAGGTGAAGAGAGATGATGGTGAGGAGTTGGTGTAAGACTGTTTGTTGACCTGTGGATCGTGTTGTTGATCTCCCTGCTGCTCCTCATCAGGTAGCTACAATGTATTTTACAGTGTAATTTCTCGTATACTTACAATGTAAATTTTCAGAAAGAATTAACCAAAAGAAGAAGCACAGTGAAATTTGGTATTGCTCTATAATTTTCTATCATTTTTACACTGGATTTTTTATTTTCTAGATTCCTGAATGTTTCTGAAAAATACAAAACTACAGTAAGTACCATCAGCTACACAGCATTTTACAGTGTAATTTCTCGTATACTTACAATGTAAATTTTCTAGTTACATAGGGTTTACACTATAATTCTCTAGCATTTTTTTACACTGGATCCTGAATGTTTGTGTGTTCTCTGATTTCTTGTCAACTGTATCTTTGCTATGATTTTTGCAGTGTATTTTACTCTTTTCTTGCAATGTAATTACTTCATTTTGTCTACAACTATTTTTACTCTGGAATTTAGGAGGAATTTACACTGTAAATTTACAGGATACAAGACTAGTTACATAGGGACAGTGGAAATTTGACTAGGTTCATGAATGTTTCTGATGTTGATCTCTGCCCTCTGTTTTTGTAGATGAAGGAAATTCTCAGGTTTCTGTCAACGTAAGAGCCTAAGAGGTGAAAGAGAGATGATGCAGAGGAGTTGCTGACCTGTGGATCATGTTGTTCATCTCCTTGGTGATCAGCAGGTTCATCCCCCTCTCCCAATTTTGTGTTTACTCTTCATTCTTCTCTTCCTGGGCGATCTCCTCCTCCCTGATCTGTCATGGTCGCCTCTCCCTTTCCCATGGGCGTCCCCAGATCCGGTTAGGTGAGATTTGTCTAGTGGTTGAGGAGGGAGGGGCGTTTTTGGTGGAGGGGGGTTTGGGCTTTTGCGTGGTTTGCAAGTTTCAGCTGTTGTGGTCTCTGAATAGGTGGGGGTTTTGTTGTGCTGAAGAAACCGGGTTAGATGGTTACCCGACCCGTTTAGGTGTTTATTTTTTCCTTTTTGATGATTTCACTGCTAGTACAGCTGTAATGTTGTGATTGGACAGGACATTTGACTGTTTTCAAATTGAAAAACAGTCGAATGTCAAATAGATAGACAGTCCCAGTAAAAATCATCTTTCACGGCGGGCAGCAGTTTCGCGAGCCAGCCCAAGCAGAATAGAATTTACCGTACGTGTGCCCATGCTCGATGCCACCGGGGTACCCAAACAAAGGCTAAAGTAAAGTTAATCGGGAGCCACACTAAAGATTCCCCCTCCCCTGTCCTTTCTCCCTCTCTTTCCTGGGCGCCCATTGCCCTCATCTTTCTCCATCTACTCCAAATCAACCAACTGTCACGCTACCACACACCATTACCAGTTGCTTGAGAGTGAGAGTGAGCAGCAGGCGCGCTGCTCTGTCCTGACATTGCACGCGCTTCTCGCCGAGCTCTGCATTGCGTCTACTAGCAGCTATCCTCGATGGGGTTGCCGGGATGCATCGCCGTCATTGTGCTCCTTCTGCTTTCATGGAGAGGTAAATAGATTTGTGGTAAATCGATGCTTCCTGGTTTCTTCTTTGCTTGGTGCGAGTGAGGTTCGGTAATGTAATGGCGGGCGAGCTGACGCGGCGCGCTGTGTTTCTTGGTGGTGTGCAGAGGGGGAGGCGGCGATGTTCACGTTCGTGAACCGGTGCGCGGACACGGTGTGGCCGGGCGTCCTGTCCAACGCCGGCACCGCGCGGCTCGGCACCACGGGGTTCGAGCTCCCGCCGGGCGCGTCGCGCGCGGTGCCGGCGCCCTCGGCCTGGTCCGGCCGTCTCTGGGCCCGCACCGGATGCGCGCAGGACGGCGCGTCAGGGCGGCTCGTCTGCGCCACCGGGGACTGCGGCTCCGGCACGGCCGAGTGCGCCGGGGCCGGCGCGGCGCCCCCCGCGACGCTGGCCGAGTTCACGCTCGACGGGACGGGCGGGCTGGACTTCTACGACGTTAGCCTGGTGGACGGGTACAACCTGCCGGTGCTGGTGGAGCCGTCCTCCGGAGAGCGCCCCGGCGGCGCTTCGAGCGCCGGGTCTTGCGCTGCGGCGGGGTGCGCGGCGGACCTGAACGCGATGTGCCCCGCCGAGCTCCGGTCCGGCGGCGGCGCGGCCTGCCGGAGCGCGTGCGACGCGTTCGGACGGCCCGAGTACTGCTGCAGCGGCGCGTACGCCAACCCCGGGACGTGCCGGCCGACGTCCTACTCGCAGGTGTTCAAGATGGCGTGCCCGCGCTCCTACAGCTACGCCTTCGACGACCCCACCTCCACCTTCACCTGCGCCGGCGGCCCCGACTACACCGTCACATTCTGCCCCGGCGCCACCCCGAGGTCAGCCTCACTCTCAGTCCCAGCACTCCTCCACTGACGCCCTGCAAGTCCGGATCTGGTTGGTTCTTGCCTTGCCAAGAGGGGTTGATCCGTTTCAGAGATTAGTGACTTTCCGTGTGAGTGATTAAAATGGAAAAGGATAGGAAGAGATCTGCAGATCTGAATCTAGGCAAGATATTTTAGCTTAGCGGCAGAACAGGGTGGGCATAAAAGACGAGCTTTTTTCGCCGTTATGTGCATTTGGTTTACTGTTTCCGCCATTCTCGTGACCTCACCATGTGCCCTTGTTCTGTCCTTTTGTCACACGAGCAGCCAGAAGTCGACCACGGTGCCGGCGGCCACGACGCCGACGCAGACGACACCCACGCCGACGACGGTGCCTCGGACGGAGACGCCGACGACGACGGTGCCCGGGACGGATACGCCGGCGATGATGCCGGGGATGACGTTCACGGACGCCAACCAGGACAGCATGCCGATGCCGATGGGCGGCGAGGCCGGCACTGGTGGCGGTGGCAGCATCCAGGGGCAGGGCGTGATCCTCGGGGGCGCCAGCAGCGACGCCTGGCTCGCCAACATGGCCACCGGCGACGTGACGGGCGCGGCAGCGACACCACGCGCGGCTGCCTCCGCCGCACGGCTGGTCGCCGCACCATTGGCGTTCCTCGCGCTCCATCTGCTGCGATAGATGGAGGTCGGCGGAGCACTGATTGATCGGTGCAATGTGTACGGGTGAAAAGAAAGAGAGATTGGTTGTAGGATTAGATTTGGAGAAACCATTGTAACATTCCGTGTTGATGGGATTTTGTTGTATGTAGGAGATTGTTGGTTAAACTGATGTTTTAGCTCAGTTCAGCTCCGGTATAATCATTGTAACTCAACCGGCATCGCTAACCGAGACAACGCAGGGACACTTAGGCGGTGTTTGTTTCAGTTTCAGGACAAGGTACAGCTTTTCTGAAACAAACAGCTATTCGAATCAGCTTTGAAAAATCAGCCAAAATCTGATTCGAGCATTTTCCCAGTGTATATTTGGGTAAAGCACATTCCGATGTACTTACTTCAGTGCCAAAAAGCACAATGAAAGCAGATTCAAGTACCGGATTATGGCTGATTCAGACATGGTACGGTAAAGGAACGGGTTGGAATCGAAAACTGTCATATACCACATATAATATAGGAGGAATATATAGATGATTTAAACTAAAATTATACAGAAACAATGAGAAAATCTAAATACGTGTACCCTTTAAGCACACATAAAACACTAGAAAATACTGAAATAAGCCAAATAAATCACTAATAAGCATATGCCTCGTCTCATAAGCAAAGATGACATTCACATATTGCTAGTTAATACTTAAAACTTTACACATAAATTGAATATCATTATTTAAATATGTCGAATTATCCTTTTAAAAATAGACACGGAACAATAGTAGTATCATATCCTATACCGTATCCTATAGTCGGACTTGGATTCGGTTCAGATGGCAAAAATCTCTTACCGTAGCTTATAAAAACGGATTCGAAAGTGGATTCAATCGAAAATTAACCTAACCAATTTCACTCTTTTTTAAGACCGAAGACTCAGAAAGAGCTCAGCTTTGAATTAACGAAGCCATTAACCAGCTAGGAATTACAAGATCACAGCCACCGACACAACGCCACACACACACACACACATGCAACAATCAAGTGACCAACGCCACACACACACACACATGCAACAATCAAGTGACCGAGACACACAATAACCAATATCTTCATAACCCGCAAGAAGATCAAAATAAAAACGATATGATGAAATACCCAGAGGCGGTTTCAGGCCCCAGGCAGCCCGGGCGGCTGCCTGGGGCGTAGCTCGTATTTCCTTCGTTGACTGTAGCTCCAGTAGTGCACTGTAGCTACGATGCCCCGAAGCTCGTCTGGGTCTTCATGTATTCCTGGGTCCGCCACTGGAAATACCTACTTGTACTTAGTTACAAACAAAGCCGTTTCTTACATCAAAGTTGAGGAAATTACCAAAATGGTGCATAACCAACTCAACATCGCTAGACCAAAGTTCATAAGCAACCAGAACAGAGAACACAGAACAGTTCATGAGGCAGTACTTAACTAACCCTTACAAAGGCACGAGTCATCAGTCCATGGATAAGTAGTTAACATGTGCATCTACTTATGGAAGTTCTTCCTCGGCGTCCAGATTTACGCCCCCTAGTTCACCGCCTGTGGGAACAGGCAAGCGGGTACCTAGCTGCTGCGTTAACTTCATGGCATTGCGGAAGTGTGGGCAGTCTGCTTTACTTTCAGGAACCCCGTTGCTGTGGAACCATTTTGCCCAAGCTTTGCTAAGCTTTGATCTTGCCTCCGTCTCTTACTTGAATATCACGTCGATTCGAGTTTGTGTCAGTACCTGGCTTGGCACAAGACCTGTGTCTATTCCTTGAACTCTGCTGTTTGATTTGTCTAACATATCTGTGGAGCGAGAAGAATAAAGGATTAAACCACATGTTATGGTTGCTGCAATGTCCCCAATCCCAGATGATCATTCTACATAACGGATATTGCTAATGGAAAACAACAAATCTGCTATTAATTGATATACCCAAGTCCCAAGTGGCCAATGTCTAACTGGCTATAGACACATAAATCAAGTTGCATGTTTTTTTTTTTTTGGTCAGTCCCAAGTTGCATGTATTTTACCTCCTGGTATGGTTCGGGTCGAGGCAGCTGCAGCAGCAGCATTGTCTCCTACCGCTCCTGCTCCCCTTGAAGCAGGAACCATGATGCTGCCATCCTTCGCCAGAGATCTGGAGATGCCACCAATTCTTCTTTCACATACTGACAGGTCACTCACTAGCAGGGAGAACTGACGTCAGATTGAGAAAATGGAAAAAGAAGTGATGAGAAGGGAGACTAAAAAGATGCAAGAGGATGCACTCAGACCTCAATGTCTTGAGTCTGAGTGTGAATAGGTGATAAGCTTTGTACATATATGATATAAAAACAGAAAATGATGGAAGGCAACTGAGAAACAGAAAATGCCAATAAAAATTAAATGAGCCTCTTTGGATAATGACAGTAAACGGCTAAACGCACCAGATTGTACAATTGAAAAGGTCAGCGTCAGAAAGAAGTATCTAAGATCTGAATGCTGAAAGGCTTACACTTAGACTTGCAGCAGGTCTCCTCAACATAAGATAAAGAGAGGTAATTATTACATATAAGTTTTTTCATATTACGGATGTATGATTAATAGAAAGATTTCTAGAGACGAACATTATACTATCACGGAAAAATACTGAATGAATAATATTACTAGCTTTGTGCTTCGAAATGGGCCAAACAACCACTAAATTGCTTACCTATAATATCATGCTATCAGAGTTTAAACTTAATTTTAGTTTGTATCTCGCAAATTTCCAGCTGCCGTATGCAGCCCATCCTCAAAAGATATGTAATATTGGTACATACGAATGGACATAACCATCGTATAATGTATGTATAGAAAGAAAGCAATAAGCTTTTGATTTTAACGATTTTGCCAGATTCTGTAATGGATTTATACACAATGTCATAGAATAAATTAGTTAAAACTGCTTCCTCTCCCTAAAGATGACAATATTTAAGTGCCACAACAGAGTACAGTTAATCAGTTACAAACACTTTGCGACAATGAAGGTATTCCAGCAACCAAGTGCAAAAAATAATTTGGCTATTTCCATGTTCTGTTTTCTGGAAATGTGAAGAGCGAAATACCTGCAGTATAGAAACTTTTGTACGGATAATAGGCGGTGGTCGTGAAATTATCTTTGCCAAGATTTCTGAACTGCATTGTCTCAAGCTGAATGATGCAGACACCAATATCTGTCCTTACATAAATCGCACGATCATCTTCATCATACCCCAACATGAGATTATCCATTCCTCCCATAGGCCCTAGACCAAGGATCGTGTTCATTTGAAATGTCTTCTGCAGCACCCATCCAGCAACACCATCACAATCGACCTTCCTCTCCCACATTTCGAATTTTTGGTATTCCAAGACAGCAAGGCCAAAACTGCCATCATCTGTCGACATAATCTTAAAGCTGCTCGAGCAGCTATAATACCTCAACAAATCCGGCATCTCGATATTAACTAGGCTATGCCTATCTAAATCAAACTTGAGTATGCCATCCTCATTGCCATCAAACACCCAATAAACAGAATCCCCTACAAGGGTACTGGGACGGTTCAGCTCACACATATACCGAATTGCTGCTGTTGAGATGAGCTCGCCCCATGTTCCGGTCTACGATGAGTAGACAGAGGCAAATGCTCGTTTATTGTCATCGTGGATACCTATCAAGACCACCTGAAATGGGCTGGTGTGGCAATCGCCGTGCACGTGGCCTTCGTCGCCGGCAACGCAAATCACGGCGGCGTTGAAGACGCCAATCTCCTTCTCGTCAAACACTGGTGGAACGACCACATGACGGCGGCCTCCAGTGGCGGGGTCAAACAGCATGACCTCACGTAGCTGGTGGTCGAAGAAGACGACGCGTCCATGGCGGCAGTCGAACAAGTCCATGTACATGCTGAGGATGTCTGGAGGAAAGAAGTGCTCGTGTGGGTTGTGGTCTGGATGGTCGAGATCGGACCTGAAGTAGGGGTGCCCGGTGTGGCCCATGACGAGGCCGAGGAGGGGAGGCTTCCGGTGGTGGTCGCGGAAGCCGCGGAGGAATAGGGGGTCGCGGACGACGCCGCGCCATTGCTTGCAGACGACGGAGACGCGGGGAATGGAGGAGGGCTGAGGCGGGAGGAGCAGGAAAATCTTCCGGAGGAGGTCTTCGTCTTCCAGCGCCGCCGGTGGCGAGGCGGGGCGAGCGCGGCGGCGGCTGAGGCGGCGGGCCATGTTGTCGTCGACTGGATGTGGTGTGGGGGTGTGGAGTAGTAGCCTGTCGACTCGACTGTGCGGCACGGTCCGTCGAGGTTTTCAGCCTCTTTTCAGCCAGGGGCGAAGAACCAGGCCCATGAGATGTCTAATTCTAGTGCTCTTTTTTTTTCTTCTCCAGTGTTTTACTTTGGTTGAATCTCCATTTGCCTCATTCTGTACTAAGGGTAACGTGCGCTTTGCTGCGCCATTGTTTCTATTCGATCACGCACTTTGATGCATTCAAAGCTAGTTGCACACGCACTGCCGATCATTAATTTTTCTCACAGCAGGCACCATGATTGACATCATGGTCTTTCTGGAAAAAAGAGAATATCATGACATTTTTTCGAAAACCCATCGGAGCGGACGAGCTCGCATGCTCCTGGAATCGCTACGCGCTCGTTCTCGTCGGGATATGGGTCGTGCCAGGTACTGTCGGGTGTATATGTTGTGTATTAGGCTTTGTAGATAGGACAGGACCCACATGCTTAACGGACGGATGTATCACGGCGTAGGGGCGAGGCAGCACATGCGACTGGAAATACCAGGGTCGTTGCCCCCCCCCCCCCCCCCCCCCCCCCCACAAAAAAAGGAAATACCAAATTTCAGAACGTAAAAGAGGAAATACCAGGTTTGTTTCACGTCCATACCTGCACTTTGGCACACCAACAACAGATAAGGAAATTTGATATATAACCTTTTACACGAACGGGCAGTAAAGCCAACTCCAACTATCGACCCCAAACGGACATTTGTTTTGTCTGAATTTTGTTCATTTGGATCGGCCAGATGAACACGGACGTCCAGATGCGGTCGTTCGGACGTCGGTGCGCCCAACCGGCCCGCCGCATCCCAAATTATCAGATTTGACCCAAATAAAACTCAAATAGACATTGCACATAATTTGAAAACATTAATATAAACATAAACGTCCACAAAAGTCCAGTCCACCACATTGCTAACTAAACTAAAAATTTAAACAAAATTATAAAAAGGAAGCCTGTCGCCACCGCGGCCGCCATCAATTCAGAAAAAAAAATTCTCTACAATGCATGGCAATTCTTGAAATACCCCTACTATCTTTGCACCATGGCAAATATTTTTTTTGTATGACTTTGCTGGCAAAACTAGATAGTGGACCAAGGCAAATCCTTTTTTTTTTGTTATGCCTTTTATGTGTTGACAGATTCACTTTCCTATGTTTTCTAAAATGATGGCAATTAATTGACATGGGAAAATTCATAGATTTTGTGCAATAAATTTGACATGCTCCAAAAAAACAATTTGTGATGGTACCCACAAATAAAAATGTCATGGTCAAATACAATAAATTTGCCATGGTCAAATACAACATATTTACCATAAGTACATCTATTAAAATGTAATCTAAAACTTAAACGGACGATCAGATACACCGTTTGCCATGCATAGTTTAGAGCTAAAAAGCATGTACATATTTTCCATGTAATGAACATAGATCTAATACAAATTAAGATGCCACGGAAGAAACATCTTTAAAAAGGTTGACAGGACATGTCTATATATGTATACAAAAAAATCTTAATTTTTTGCCATGGCAACTACATAGATGTAGAACAACTAACTAAGGTGCCATGGCAAAAACATATTAATGTTTCCCATGGCTAATATATAGATGTAGTACAAAACTTAAACAACCCATGAAAAATGCCATCTCAAGATTATAGCTAAAAATTGAATAAAATACCATGTCATTTACATAGTTCGAGGCGACTAAAACATCATCATAAGTTCTCAAAGCCAAAAAATCACAGCATGGCAAAAATGGCAAATGTGTGTAAAAATTACCATAACACTACTTGCCATGATGTTGAGAAAAAAATAAAGCGTGGCATTTGTGTATGAAATGTTCCATGATGCATAAGCAAATACATGCCATCAAGCTCTTAAAAAGAGTGCACATCATCGCAAATTTAAAGAATGTTTCATTTAATAATGATGACAATATAAGATTTTTCCCTGGCCACATGGCAAAACATTAGAAATTTTGTTCTCTAGAAATGTGACAAAATTAGAAATTTTCTATGCTACAGAAGAGGAATTTGGCACGAGTTATCTACAAAAAAATGCCATGGTAAAAACAACAAAAAGAGAATTTGGCATGGTGTCTATAATAAAAGTGTCATGATAAATACAATTTTGTTTGCATTCCTCATGGGTTTTACCTAAAACAATAAAAGGAGACTTGCCATGGTTTAGAAAATGGAATTTGTAAATTGTCGTGTGACAATTACATTTTTTTCCTAAAATTTGGCATGTGCAAGGAAACATAGTGTTCTGAATTTGGCGTGTGACCAATAAAAATTTCTTGCAAACTTGCCTTGTTATAGAGGGAGGAAAATTGCTCACGAATGCATTGACCGATCCACACAGTTACGTTTCCGTTTTCCGTTTCCCTCCTTTCCTTTCGAAATCACTAGTTAAGGAGTACTCATTGCAAAGATCACTCCCACCTTTCTAGATTGCGACAAGTGGCGCGCTGCATGTGCGCCACTTGTCGCAACCTGGGAGTTTTCCCTTTTTTCGTAGATTAGTTTATTCAAACCGTTTTATCTCTTTAACCGTGCGTCCAAATATCGAACCGTTTTCACCGTTGGATTCCTCGCGTCGAGATCTTCATCCCATGTTGATAGGTTTTGACGAACTTTTTTTTCACGAAAAAAACGGACGAAAAAACCGAACCGGGAGCACGGGGTTTTCCCCTTTCCGAAAGAGGCACGCCCGTGCCTCAAGCGAAACCACAAACCGTGCCTCTCGCGAAAGCACAACCGTGCCTCTCGCGAAAGTAAAAAGAAGAAGAGAAAACGCGTTTTTTTTTATTTTCCGAGGAGGCACGGCCGTGCCCCTCGCGAAAGCACAACCATGCCCCTCGCGGAAGAAAAATCGTGCCTCTCGCGAAAGAAAAAAAAAACAGAAACCACGTTCTTTTTTGTTTCCGAGAAGCACGGCCGTGCCTCCCGTGAAAGCACAACCGTGCCTCTCACGGAAGCAAAACCGTGCCTCTCGCGGAAGGAAAAAAAACAGAAAACACGTTTTCTTTTCGTTTCCGAGAAGGCACGGCCATGACTCTCGCGAAAGTACAACCGTGCCTTTTTCGGAAGCAAAACCGTGCCTCTCGCGGAAGGAAAAAAAACAGAAAACATATTTTTTTTCGTTTCCGAGAGGCACGGTCGTGACTCTCGCGAAAGCAAAACCGTGCCTCTCGCGGAAGCAAAACCGTGACTCTCGTGAAAAGGAAAAAAAAGAAAACGCGTTTTTTCGCTCAAAAAAATTTGTTTTCAAAATTTTTTGATCCAAAAGTTCAGGAAGACCGGTGGAAAACCAAAACGTCAAAAAAACCCCGAAAAAAACCGTTTAAAAAGCTGAAAACGCGTGCGGAAAAATAAAAAAAATAAAATTCGAAGGAAACGCCTAGAGCGTGACACGTGGCGGGCGACTGGAAGCGCGCCAAGTGACGCTTATCGTTGCGAGGCTATCGAAGAAGTGCTCGTCGACCAGTTGCTCTCCCTTTCTTTTCCTGTTTTCCCTGCCACGCCGCTGCTATCGATGGTACATGCACTCCGACCCATGGTTCGTCAATTCCTATCACGGCAACACCGGGCGCCGTAACCCCGCTATACGGGCCAAGCCCCGTATGTCAATTTTCTGCACTTTTAAGCCCACCGTGTATTTCTGCAATCAATTAATATAGGCCCCATGTGTACGCTGTACCATTGGTCCACGTACAGGGAGCACGCGCGCTCGTCCACGCTTTGGCCACTCTCGACATTTTTTATACTAAAATTGCAGCTGACTTCTTAAGGAAAAACGAAATCGGAGGTTTTGTTGCCGGATAAATGACATCAGAGTTATCATCACATGTATTCATACAACTGAATGTGCGTGCACAACATCGATGCAGAGGCGTGATTACCAGCCATCAATCCCCATGAGCAATACACAAAAAATATCATTCCAAAAACATTTGTGGCGGATAAAGCCTAAGAAGAAATGTATTGTAGACCTTTTACCATCAAACTATGTTAAAATAGGTATTTCAAACCGAATAGTGGGAGCGTCATTCTGGGACATGTCTACTTCTGGTGCATAGGCAATCTAGGCTCATTTAAATTTCATATGTTTCTTGAAATAAATAATTCTGAAAAAACATAGAGCATCCACCATATTTCATTACCCGTGTCTTCATTCTGTAACCTAAACTCAAACCTAATGTTCCTAACTCAAAGTATGAACCTTCATATCAAAGAAGACTTTGATTCGTATCAAAAAGCTATTCGAATCAGCTTTGAAAAATCAGCCAAAATTTGATTCGAGCAATTTCCAGTGTATTTGGCTAAAGCACATTCTGATGTACCTCAGTGCCAAAAAGCATAACGAATACATAGCCGTAAAGGTGAAGCCCAAACAAACAAGGCCTTATGCACACACGGAGGCCAACCAACAAGACACCGATGGCTCCAAGATAACAACTCCAACGAGGGAAACAATGTCAAAACATGGTCGTCATCCAAGATGACGCCTCCAACGAGGGAAACAATGTCAAAACATGACCGTCGTGCAATCCAGAGAACTAGTCTTACGCTTCTAAGTGGAGCACATAGGCTGGACAAGGTGTCCAATGCTACTCGACGACGCCTTTAGGGAGGAAAACAACACCCCTAATGTTCTACCATCATCGGTGCCAACAAAGCCGTCACATGACTTTCATCAGTATCATTAAGGGTGAAATAAGATCAGATTCGGATGGATAATTCTTGTACCGGTATCCTATTTCATATTTATTTTTGTTTTCAGAAGCGGGAGGGATATGAATTCCAATACCGGATTGTGCAGATTCGAATACCGAATTATGGCAGATTCAAACATGGTACGGTAATGGAACGGACTGGAATCGAATATGGTCATATACCACATGCATATACGAGGAATATACAAATGATTTAAAGTTTTAAACTAAAATCATACAAAAACAATGAGAAAGTCTTTATACTTTTACATTTTAAGCACACATAAAACACTAGAAAAATACTAAAATAAGCCAAATAAATCACTAATAAGCATATGTCTTGTCTCATAAGCATGACATTCACATATTGGTAGTTAATACTTTGGGTTTTTATCATTTATGCCACCGGTTGTGTCCCACTACTCAGTTTTGCCACTAGGAATTTCAACCGCTCAAAAATACCATCGCTTCGTTAGACACATGCTCAAAAATGCCACTAGACACCATTATTGTGATCTCAAATCTCTTTTGCCATGTTATAATGACATAAATACCTATGGACCAACATGCCAGCTCTCCCTCTATCTCACTACAATAAAGTGTGGGGCCTACTTGATCCCAACAGCGTTCTTATTTTCCTGTAAAATTATTCGCTTGGTTACTCCTGACAAGTGGGGCCACACTTATCATTGTGAGATAGACAGAACTGACATGTGGGTCTAGGCTTTTTTTGTCATATAACATGGTCAACGGGTGTGGAGTGAAAATAACAATGTCTAATGTCATTTTTGAGCAAACATCTAACAGAGCGATGACATTTTTGAGATATCTAATGTCATTTTTGAGCAAGCATCTCACGTATCGATGTCATTTTTTAGTAGTTGTAACTTCTAATGGCAAAACTGAGTAGTGAGACACAACTAGTGGCATAAATGATAAAAACCCAAAAACTTTACACATAAATCGAATATCCATATTTAAAGATGTTAGATTATCCTATTAAAAATAGACTCAAAATATTAGTAGTGTCATATCCTATACCGTATCCTATTAGTCGGACTTGGATTCAGACCAGATGTCAAAAATCTCCTACCGTAGCTTATAGAAACGGATTCGATCGAAAATTATCCTAACCACTTTCACACTTTTTTTAGACCGAAGACTCAAGAAGAGCTCGGCATTGAATTAATGATGTAGGGCGGAACCCTAATGGTCGATCTTTTCACACTTGGAGGGTGGGAAGAGAGCAAATCAAAGAGGAACACAAGAAGAATTCTCAAATAGACAAGATCCAATCACACATATGCTAAATCCACATACACAAAGAGGAGATACAAGGATCCAAAGTCAACACAAGAGGATACATAGGGTAACTAGTTCATCCCAATCCTTAAAGGAGAGAGGTCTTGAATCCTAGAAGGATCTTCCCATGAAGGGGTCTTGAATCCAGTTGGGGGATCTTCTCACATGGAGGTCTTGAACTCCATGAGAGTGGTAAGTGGATGAGCAGAGCTCTATATCAAATGAGCTCTAACCTTTGTTAACCCTAGAAGGAGGAGGGGATAATTTATTTATAGTGCCAGTACAAGTTGGGACGAAATGAAGGGTGCATAGGCCTTTGGCCCGGTCTCTCCGCACAGGTAGGTGCCAGATGTCCGGCGGGTCATAAAGAGGCGGATGTTCGGGGTTTCGGTCGGATGTCCGGGCTGGGCAGGCCCGATTCCTGCTGCTCTATGGATACGTCGGGCCGGATATCCGGGCGGGGGACGGATGTCCGGGCCTTGTAGTGATGGAGAACGAAGCATGAAAATCAAAAAAAAAATCCTACAAACACCCAAGATCTAATCTAGGAGATGCATAGCAATGAGAGGGGAGTGTGTTTACAAACATACCCTTGTAGACCGAAAGCGGAAGCATATATAACACGGTTGATGTAGTCATATTCTTCACGATCCGATCACGATCCAATCTGATCTAGCGCCAAACGGACGGTACCTCCGCGTTCAGCACACGTGCGGCTCGATGAGGTCTCCTCCTTGATCCAGCAAGCAAGAGAGGAGAAGTAGATTGGATCTCAACGAGCACGACGACATGGTGGAGATGGTGGTGGTGAAGTGCCGGCAGGGCTTCGCCAAACACTGTCGGAACCAATTTGAGGAGAAAACGGAGTTATGGGAGAGGTAGGGCTACCGCCAGGGCGTGGGAATTGGTGTGTTCAGCCCCTCCCTCTCCCCCACTATATATAGGAGGCAAGGGGGCTGGGGTGCAGCCCTAGCCCTCCTCGAAGGAGGGGGCGTGGGCCTAGGGAGGTTTCCTACCTCCCCAAGGCACCTAGGGGGGGTGCCTTCCCCCCTTATGACTCTTCCCTCTCTCCATGTTCCAGGCGCATGGGCCTCTTGGGGCTGGTGCCCCTGGCCCATGTAGGCCAGGGCGCCCCCCTTATAGCCCATGTGGGCCCTCGGGGCAGGTGCCCCCCCCCCCCGATGGACCCCCCGACCCCTTTCGGCACTCCCAGTACAATACCGATAATGCCCGAAACTTTTTCGGCGACTAAAACAGGACTTCCTATATATAAATCTTTACCTCCGTACCATTCAGGAGCTCCTCATGATGTCTGGGATCTCATCCGAGACTCCAAACAACATTCGGTTACCAATGCACATATCCCAATACTACTCTAGCATCATTGAACGTTAAGCGTGCGGACCCTACGGGTTCGAGAATCATGTAGACATGACCGAGACACCTCTCCGGTCAATAACCAATAGCGGGACCTGGATGCCCATATTGGTTCCTATGTATTCCACGAAGATCATTTATCGGTTGAACCACGATGTCAATGATTCGATTAATCCCGTATGCAATTCCCTTTGTCCAGCGATATGTTACTTGCCCGAGATTCGATCGCCGGTATCTCCATACCTAGTTCAATCTCGTTACCAGCTAGTATCTTTACTCGTTCCGTAATACAAGATCCCGTGACTAACTCATTAGCCACATTGCTTGCCAGCTCTTTACGATGTTGTATTACCGATAGGGCCCATAGATATCTCTCCGTCATACGGAGTGACAAAGCCTAATCTCGATCCATGCCAACCCAACAAACACCTTCAGAGATACCTATAGAGCACCTTTATGATCACCCAGTTATGAAGTGACATTTGATAGCACACTAGGCATTCCTATGGTATCCGGGAGTTGCATGATCTCATGGTCTTAGGAATAGATACTTGACATGAAGAAAGCTGTAGCGAAAACTAAAGTGATACGATCATATGCTAAGCTTACGGTTGGGTCTTGTCCATCACATCATTCTCCTAATGATGTGATCCCATTATCAAATGACGACTCATGTCCATGGTTAGAAAACCTTAACCATCTTTGATCAATGAGCTAGTCTAGTAGAGGCTGACTAGGGACACGGTGTAGTTTTTTTATTCACACATGTATTTAAGTTTCTGGTCAATACAATTCTAGCATGAATAATAAACATTTATCATGAACGGGAAATATGATAATTATCAATTTATTATTGCCTCTAGGGCATATTTACAACAGTCTCCCACTTGCACTAGTGTCAATAATCTACTTTACATAGTTATGAATCTAACACCCATGGAGTCCTGGTGCTGATCATGTTTTGCTCGTGGAAGAGGTTTAGTCAACGAGTATGCCACATTCTGATCCAGATGTACTTTGCAAAGTTCTATGCCTCCCTCCTTGATGTTATCGCGGATGGAGTTGAAGCGGTGTTTGATGTGCTTGGTCCTCTTGTGAAACCTGGGCTCCTTGGCTATGGCAATTGCACCAGTGTTGTCACAAAAGATAGTCATTGGACCCGATGCACTAGGCACAACTCCTAGATCGAATATGAACTCCTTCATCCAGACTCCTTCATTCGCCGCTTCTGAAGCAGCTATGTATTCCACTTCACATGTAGATCCCGCTATGACACTTTGCTTGGAACTTCACCAACTGACTGCTCCACCATTCAGAATAAATACGTATCCGGTTTGAGAATTCGAGTCATCCGGATTAGTGTCAAAGCTAGCATCGACGTAACCCTTTACGATGTGCTCTTTGTCACCTCCATAAACGAGAAACATGTCCTTAGTCATTTTTAGGTACTTAAGGATATTCTTGACCACTGTCCAGTGATCTACTCCTGGATCACTTTGGTACCTCCCTGCCAGACTTATGGCAAGGCACACATCAGGTCTGGTACACAACATGGACTACATTATAGAGCCTATGGCTGAGGCATAGGGGATGACTTTCACCCTTTTTCTTTCTTCTGCCATGATTGGGCTTTGAGTCTTACTCAACTTCACACCTTGCAAAAAAGGTAAGAACCCCTTCTTAGACTGGTCCATTTTGAACTTCTTCAAAATCTTGTCAAGGTATGTGCCCTGTGAAAGTCCTATCAGACGTCTTGATCTATCTCTATAGATCTTAATGCCCAATATGTAAGCAGCTTCACCCAAGTCTTTCATTGAAAAACTCTTGTTCAATTAACCCTTCATGCTTTCCAGAAATTCTATATCAATTCCAATCAACAATATGTCATCCACATATAATATTAGAAATGCTACAGAGCTCCCACTCACTTTCTTGTAAATACAAGTTTCTCCGTAAGTTTGTATAAAACCAAAAGCCTTGATCACTTCATCAAAGCATATATTCCAACTCCGAGATGCTTGCACCAGTCCATAGATGGACTGCTGGAGCTTGCATACCTTGTTAGCATCCTTAGGATCGACAAAACCTTCTGGCTGCATCATATACAACTCTTCCTTAAGAAAACCATTAGGAACGTTGTTTTGACGTCCATCTACCAGATTTCATAGTCGTAATATGCGGCAATTGCTAACATAATTCTAGTAGACTTCAGCATCGCTACGGGTGAGAAAGTCTCATCGTAGTAAACTCCTTGAATTTGTCGAAAACCCTTTGCGACAAGTCGAGATTTATAGACGGTGACATTACCATCTGCGTCTGTTTTCTTCTTAAAGATCCATTTATTCTCGATGGCCTTCTGGTCATCAGGGAAGTCTACCAAAGTCCATACTTGGTTATCATATATGGATCCTATCTTGAATGTCATGGCCTCTAGCCATTTGTCGAAATCCGGGCTCATCATTGCTTCTTCGTAGTTCGTAGGTTCGCCATTGTCCAACAACATGACTTCCAGGACAGGATTACCGTACCACTCTGGTGCGGTACGTGTCCTGGTCGACCTACAAAGTTCGGTAGTAACTTGATCTGAAGTTTCACGATCATCATCATTAGCTTCCTCTCTTGTTGGTGTAGGCATCACGGGAACTGTTTTCTGTGATGTGCTACTCTCCAATTCGAGAGAAGGTATAATTACCTCATCAAGTTCTACTTTCCTCCCACTCACTTCTTTCGAGAGAAACTCCTTCTCTAGAAAGGACTCATTCTTGGCAATAAAGATCTTGCCTTCGGATCTATGATAGAAGGTATACCCAATGGTCTCTTTAGGGTATCCTATGAAGACGCACTTCTCCGCTTTGGGTTCGAACTTATCAGGCTGAAGCCTCTTGACATAAGCGTCGCATCCCCAAACTTTAAGAAATGACAGTTTAGGTTTCTTGCCAATCCATAATTCATAAGATGTCGTCTCAATGGATTTAGATGGTGCCTTGTTTAAAGTGAATGTGGCCATCTCTAATGCATAACCCCAAAATGATAGTGGCAAATCGGTACGAGACATCATAGAACGCACCATATCTAATAAAGTACGATTACGATGTTCGGACACACCATTACGATGTGGTGTTCTAGGTGGCATGAGTTGTGAAACAATTCCATATTGTCTTAAATGCATAACAAACTCGTAACTCAAATATTCACCTCCATGATCAGATTGTAGAAATTTAATTTTCTTGTTACGATGATTCTCTACTTCACTCTGAAACTCCTTGAACTTTTCAAATGTTTCAGACTTGTGTTTCATTAAGTAAATATACCCATATCTACTCAAATCATCTGTGAAGGTAAGAAAATAACGATATCCACCGCGTGCTTCATCGCTCATCGGACCGCATCAATCAGTATGTATTATTTCCAACAAGTCACTAGCCCGCTCCATTGTTCCGGAAAACTGGGTTTTAGTCATCTTGCCCATAAGGCATGGTTCACATGTATCAAATGATTCATAATCAAGTGATTCCAAAAGTCCATCAGCATGGAGTTTCTTCATGTGTTTTACACCAATATGACCTAAGCGGCAGTGCTACAAATATGTGGAACTATCATCATTAACTTTGCATCTTTTGGCATCAATATTATGAATATGTGTATCACTACGATCGAGATTCAACAAGTATAAACCATTCACAAGGGGTGCATGACCATAAAAGATATTATCCATATAAATAGAACAACCATTATTCTCTGACTTAAATGAATAACCGTCTCGCAATAAACAAGATCCGGATATAATGTTCATGCTCAACGCATGCACCAAATAACAATTATTTAGGTTTAAAACTAATCCTGAAGGTAAATGTAGAGGGAGTGTGCCGACGGCGATCACATCAACCTTGGAACCATTTCCGACGCGCATCGTCACCTCGTCCTTAGCCAGTCTCCGTTTATTCCGCACCTCCTGTTTCGAGTTACAAATATTAGCAACCAAATTAGTATCAAATAACCAGGCGCTACTACGAGCACTACTAAGGTACACATCAATAACATGTATATAAAATATACCTTTGTTGACATTACCAGCCTTCTGATCTGCCAAGTACTTGGGGCAGTTCCTTTTCCAGTGGCCATTCCCCTTGCAATAGAAACACTCAGTCTCGGGTTTGGGTCCAGCCTTGGGTTTCTTCGCGGGAGTGGCAACTGACTTGCCATTCTTCTTGAAGTTCCCTTTCTTTCCCTTGCCCTTTTTCTTGAAACTAGTGGTCTTATTCACCATGAACACTTGATGCTCTTTCTTGATTTCTACCTCCACGGCTTTAAGCATTGCGAAGAGCTCACGGATCATTTTCTCCATCCCTTGCATATTATAGTTCATCACAAAGCCCTTGTAGCTTGGTGCAGTGACTGGAGAACTCTATCAATTGCTACCTCATCCGGAAGATTAACTCCCAATTGATTCAAGCGGTTGTAGTACCCAGACATTTTGAGTACGTGCTCACTAACGGAGCGGTTCTCCTCCATCTTGTAGCTAAAGAACTTGTCTGAGGTGTCATACCTCTCGACCCGGGCATGATCTTGAAATACCAATTTCAGCTCCTGGAACATCTCATATGCTCCGTGGTGCTCAAAACGTCTTTGGAGTGCCGGTTCTAAGCCATAAAGCATGGCGCACTGAACTATCGTGTAGTCATCTTTCCTGGTCTGCCAGACATTCATAGCGTCCAGATTTGCGGGAGCGGGTGGCACACCTAGAGGTGCTTCGAGGACATAAGCCTTCTGTGCAGCAGTGAGGATAATCCTCAAATTATGGACCCAGTCCGCATAGTTTCTTCCATTATATTTCAACTTTTCTTTCTCTAGGAACGCATTAAAATTCAGGGGAGCTACAGCGCGAGTCATTGATCTACAACATAGTTTTGCAAGGACATTAAGATTATGTTCATGATAATTGGTTCGATTAATCATATTTCTAATGAACTCCCACTTAAATCAACATCCCTCAAGTTGTCTAAGTGTTACATGATCCAAATCAACCAACCCATGTCCGATCATCACTTGAGATGGGGTGGTCATCAATGATGAACATCTCCATGTTGATCATATCTACTATATGACTCACATTCGACCTTTCGGTCCTCCGTGTTCCAAGGCCATGTCTGTACATGCTATGCTCATCAAGTTTAACCCAAGTATTCCGCATGTGCAAAACTGGCTTACACCCATTGTATGCGAACGTAGAGTCTATCACACCCGATCATCACAAGGTGCTTCAAAACGACGAACTTTTGCAACGGTGCATACTTAGGGAGAACACTTTTATCTTGAAATTTAGTGAGGGGATCATCTTATAATGCTACCGTCGTCCTAAGCAAAATAATATGCATAAAAAGATAAACATCACGTGCAATCAATATATGTGACATGATATGGCCATTATCATCTCGTGCTTTTGATCTCCATCTCCAAAGCACCAGCATGATCTCCATCTTCACCGGCATGACACCATGATCTCCACCATCATGATCTCCATCATCGTGTCGTCACGTGGCTGTCTCACCAACCATTGCTAACGCATAGCGATAAAGTAAAGCAATTACATGGCGTTATCAGTTGACACACATGTCATAAAATAAATTAAAGACAACCCTATGGCTCCTGCCGGTTGCCGTACTTATCGACATGCAAGTCATGAACCTATTACAAAACATGATCATCTCATACATCAACATATATCACATCACGTTTTGGCCATACCAAATCACAACATGCCCTGCAAAAACAAGTTAGACGTCCTCTACTTTGTTGTTGCAAATTTTCGTGGCTACTATGGGAAACTAGCAAGACCTGTTCTTACCTACGCAAAGCCACAATAGTGATAATAAAGTTGCCTTTTAACCTTCTACAAGGACCGCCTTTGTCAAATCAGATTCAACTAAAGTAGGAAAGACCAGACACCCACCAGCCACCTTATGCAATACAAGTTGCATGTTAGTCAGTGGAGCCGATCTCATGTGGGAGGACATGTAAGGTTGGTCCGAGCCGCCTCATCCCACAATACCACCGAATCCAAATAAGACAACGGAGGTAAGCAATCTGAACATCAACACCCACAACTTCTTTGTGTTCTACTCGTGCATATACATCTACGCATAGACCTAGCTCATGATGCCACTAATGGGGAACGAAGCATGAAAATCAAAAAAATTCCTATGAACACCCAAGATCTAATCTAGGAGATGCATAGCAACGAGAGGGGAGTGTGTTTACATACCCTTGTAGACCTAAAGTGGAAGCATATATAACGCAGTTGATGTAGTCGCACTCTTTGTGATCCGATCACGATTCAATCTGATCTAGCGTCGAATGGACGGCACCTCAGCGTTCCGCACAAGTGCGGCTCAATGACGTCTCCTCCTTGTTGATTCAGCAAGCAAGAGAGGAGAAGTAGCTGGGATCTCAATGAGCACGACGGCATGGTGGAGAAGGTGGTGGTGCAGTGCCGGCAGGGCTTCGCCAAACGCTGCCGGAACCAATCTGAGGAGAAAACAGAGTTATGGGAGAGGTAGGGCTGCCGCCGGGGCATGGGAATCGGTGTGTTTAGCCCCTCCCTCCCCCTAGTATATATAGGAGGAAAGGGGGAGGGCTGGGGCGCAGCCCTAGCCCCTCCTCCAAGGAGGGGGCGTGGGCCTAGGGAGGTTTCCTCCCCCCAAGGCACCTAGGGGGTGCCTTCCCGCCTTAGGGCTCCTCCCTCTCTCCATGTTCTAGGTGCATGGGCCTCTTGGGGCTGGTGCCCCTGGCCTATGTAGGCCAAGGCGCGCCCCCTACAGCCCATGTGGGCCCCCAGGACAGGTGGACTCCCCCAGTGGACCCCCAGACCCCTTTCGGCACTCCCGGTACAATACCGATAATGCCCGAAACTTTTTCGGCGACCAAAACAAGACTTCCTATATATAAATATTTACCTCCAGACCATTCCGGACCTCCTCGCGACGTTCGGGATCTCATCCAGGACTATGAACAACATTCGGTTACCAGTGCACATATCCCAATACTACTCTAGCGTCATCGAACGTTAAGCGTGCGGACCCTACGGGTTCGAGAATCATGTAGACATGATCGGGGCACCTCTTCGGTCAATAACCAATAGCGGGACCTGGATGCCCATATTGGTTCCTACATATTCCATGAAGATCTTTTAAGGATGAACTACGATGTCGAGTATTCGGTTAATCCCATATGCAATACCCTTTGTCCAGTGGTATGTTACTTGCCCGAGATTCGATTGTCGGTATCTCCATACCTAGTTCAATCTCGTTACCGGCAAGTCTCTTTACCTGTTCCGTATCTCCATACCTAGTTCAATCTCGTTACCGACAAGTCTCTTTACCTATTCCGTAATACAAGATCCCATGACTAACTCATTAGCCACATTGCTTGCAAGCTCTTTGCGATGTTGTGTTACCGAGAGGGCCCAGAGATATCTCTCTGTCGTACGGAGTGACAAATCCCAGTCTCGATCCATGCCAACCCAACAGACACCTTAAGAGATACCTGTAGAGCACCTTTATGATCACCCAGTTACGAAGTGACGTTTGATAGCACACTAGGCATTCCTCTAGTATCCGGGAGTTGCATGATCTCATGGTCTTAGGAATAGATACTTGACATGAAGAAAGCTGTAGAAAAAACTAAAGTGATACAATCATATGCTAAGCTTATGGTTGGGTCTTGTCCATCACATCATTCTCCTAATGATGTGATTCCATTATCAAATGACAACTCATGTCCATGGTTAGGAAACCTTAACCATCTTTGATCAATGAGCTAGTCTAGTAGAGGCTGACTAAGGACACGGTGTAGTTTATGTATTCACACATGTATTTAAGTTTCCAGTCAATACAATTCTAGCATGAATAATAAAAAATTATCATGAACGGGAAATATGATAATAACCAATTTATTATTGCCTCTAGGGCATATTTCCAACATGTAGCACTCGACTGCTATCCTGCTGCTGTGGTTGTGGCCTCCAGGCGCTGGATGTCCGGGCCAAGGGCTGGATGTCCGGCCGCTATAGACTTGCAACGGTTCCTCTTGTCGTATTCCTTCATCCTTGTACTTGGAGACTTGTCGTGGTTTTGTCACGGCAGATGTCCTCATGATTGGTCTTAGTCATGAGGCCATCACCACGAAGTAGTAGCTTGAACGGGGTTGATCGGAATCAAGAGACACGAGTTTACCCAGGTTCGGCCCCTCACAACGGAGGTAATAGCTGATTTCCTGCTTGATTGATTATTGCTTGGGTTCTCGATTACAAGAGTGCGACTTGGCTGTCCTAGTACTCAAGAGCTCATAACTTAGTCCTTTCTACCCCAAGGGCTCCCCTTTATATATAGATTGAGGCCCTGGGCTTACAACAGAGTCCAGGTCACATTCCAACCCGTGCCCTAATCTGTTTCCTACTCGTCGTTTTCCCCAAGTAAGGGAATTTCCATTGTCTCCTTAGATGAGCCGGCGTCCCAGGCGCTGGGCCATAAGCCGGCCTGCTTCATGAGTTGCCTTTCGGGCCTTGAGCCCCTTGATCTTCACAGCCCATCTGTCGGGCTTACCGTTCAGGCTGCCACTGGATAACCCGTCCCTGAACGGGCGGGTCATACCATGGGATTATATCCCCAACATTAGCTCCTAGATTGACTTGGATTTATCCATGTTAATCTTTAGACTGACAATAATTCCGGGTCACCTTTCCGTGAACCAGAAATTCTCGCCTCTTGTATTTGTCTTGTGGCCGGGTCATATAGTATTGTTGGCTTGTACACTTCTGTACTTTAACATTTCTTGCTTCCTCGCATCGTGACATCACCTTCCGGATTTGACGGCGTTTAGACGTGACATCACAATGAATCTTGATGTATATTCGTTAGGCGCGAGAATTGAGGCGACCCTTTTGCCCAAAAGTTATTGCGCCTCCTCTTTTCTTGCACTTGCCTTTTCACCTCCTTACCATATTATAAATACACATGAGGGGCCGTGGTTTTCACTTTTACCACTTCCATCGCTCTTCGTCTTCTTCCTCGTGCCCGAGCCCCCTCGCGACTAAAGCAACACCTCGCTCTCTTGAGTTCGCTGGTTGCCTCGTATGCGACCTCAACGCCATCCAAGTTACCACCGGAGCTTGCCGAAACGCTCCAGCCACTCTCCGTCGCGACCAGGTATACCCAAATCCCTCTCATTAGATCCACAACACCTCTATCCTCTCGTGCAGTTCGTCATAGTTCATAAGTATCCGCCACCTTCCTTTGGTAGTAAATCTAGATTTGTTTGAATGATCCGTAGAAATACTCTAGTCGCGGCCGTGGCACCATTTTTTGCATTGGAAACCTCGTGTTTTTCTCAAACCCCACTGATGGATTAGTTTGCTCTTCCACTTCATGTTTTAGGTCTAGTAAATATTTTTTTTGAACTATTTTGTAGATCTGTAGTTGTAATCTCTTTGTCAGAATCCTGTTCTTGCCAACACTTAGCAGAAAATCACGAGTCCTCTGAATAAGATGAGTTAGCTTATGATTTGCCGGCTCATCATTACCTATGTAGTTTGTATAACTTGATAGTCATAGCTTGTACACAACTGCCCTTTATCTTGTCGGCCCAGCATTTTAAGACGCTTGGCAACTTGCCACTCATAAACGTACGTGTTGACTCAACCCAGATCATAGCGGTGTCATTATTTGGCCGGCTTATAACTTGAACAAACCCAGCGACTCATCGCCCATGAATATAACACGCCGGTTTACCATCCTTATTTCACTTTGCAGTTTCAATCCTTAAGCGACTCATCATGGCCAAGACAAATAAGGCTAAGGCTGATAAGGCCTGCAACTGGGTCAGATCCCAAGTTTCTACCCTTGTGCTTGACGACCTTGTGGGGCAAGGCATGTTGCCCGCTCAAGGAACAATTAGCTGGCGGGCGCCTGATGAAGAGAGCTCCCCCAGCCCAACGAAGGAGAGGTCATTGTTTTCACAGATCATTTTCAAAGGGGCTTCTCATCACCCGAGTCAAAATTCTTCCGGGACTTCTTTAATTTCTTTGATCTCCGCCCTCAGGATATTGGTCCAAACTCAATGACAAATCTTTGCCAATTTCAAGTCTTCTGTGAATTCTATCTTCAGACGGAGCCAACTATCCCTCTCTTCCGGGAATTTTTCTACATCAACCACCAGACCGAGTTCACGGACGGTCCTGGCATAGAACTTGGTGAGATTTTCGTTCAAAGGCAAAAAAACAGTCCTTTTCCAGAGGCCAAGCTGGCGATTCATCCGAAAGGATGGAACAAGACTTTGTTCTACTGCAAGAACACCGCTCCCGCATGCGAAAACCCTTTGCCAGGTTATAGATTGGACCGCCTCAACGCAACAATTGCCTTTCTGGGTTGGCCGGCCGATGAAGAGCGTCAACAAGTCACGCCCATTTATTCAAAGCTGAGGGCCTTGATAGCCAATGGCCTCACTGGGATCGATCTGACTCGGTGTTGGATCAGCTGGCGAATCCAGCCACTAAGTCGGAGGGCGACTTAATGTGTAACTATACTGGCGACTTGGCTGATGTGCAACGCTTCAGTCAAGTCAACTTGTCTGCGGATGAAATAAACAAGGCCACAAAAAGGCTGCTGGGAGAGCCTCAAGACAAGTGCAATAAGACTGGGCTTGCTCCCTTCTGGATAAAAAACCCTATGCCTCCAGTAAGTATTCTTGCACTTTATATTACTCATTATGTATTTGATTTGTTCATCTTAATCTTGATTTCCGGCTTATCATATATACAGGCCGACGGCAAGTTCTGGAAGAAGAAGAAACCTCCCAAGTCAGCCCCTACCCCAGTTCCTCAAGAGAATGAGCGGTCAACGCAGACGAGCCGACCACTGAGAATGAGTCGGAGGTAGAACTTGACTCGCTTGGCCTTCTTTTTATTCAATTGGCGGACGCCCCTTCTTCTCAAGATAATGCTGAGACTAGTCGAGCCGACCACGATGAGGTAATTTCAATTTCATCAAATTCAAAAACACTTGTCCCGAAGAAAATGAGACGAGCCATCCGAAAAGTAAATTTTTCGCATCCAAATGCTCATTTGGACCCAAAATTTCTTTTGAAGAAATCACAGCAAATAGGTGCATCAAAATGCAAGCTCCCAAGTGGTTCTGATGAGTTGTCTGCCGGCTTATCAGATGATCTGGTTGCCCGTAGGCGATGAAATGAGGTGCCTCATAGCCCAACTTCATCTCTTCCATGAGCCGGACTGATTAGGCTACCACTTAACCCTTCTGACTCAAATTATCAGGAATCGTCCCCCTCATCTAGAGAATCGACCGCCTTCCAGCTCTCGCCATTGGTCATTAAGCCTGGGTAAGTATTTTAGTAATTCATACTTTGTCGTAGCCATTGTTTCTTTTATTTGACTATACTCATATGACTGCTGGGCTAAGGCCATAAGGAAAGAAGAGTTGGTGAGGCATCTTCTTCTGCAGCGACCCCTGAGTCCCAAGACCCGTCCTTGGTGACTCCAGAAGTCCAAGCTGAAAACACAGGCGAAGACAACCCTGATCAAAGGGTTGAGCCGCCCCAGCAAAATGAGTCGGCTGGTGCTGAAGAAACAGTGACAGTGGAGCCAGTCCACATGGATGTGCAAGGCGGCCCGGATGATGCGGCACACAACATTGACCCGCCAAGTCCAGCTCGTGCCTCCAGTCCTGTGAAGGAGGCTGAGGATATCATTCCATCGCACACAGTGGCCGATGATGAGGCGAACATCACTGGAGAAGCGTATAAAGCTCAGGAGGTATCAAATATGTTGGCTAAATTCATGGCCAAGGATGAGCCGGCCGCATCTGAGAAAGGGAAGGCAAAGTTGGAATTGCCAAACTTTGAAGATCTCAGCATGGATGAGCTCCATCAGGGTTACTTGACCCGGCTATCTACAAGCCGGGATATGGAGGCGAGCATGGTTAACATGGTGAAAAGAAAGTATGAGGTACGAAAAGCTTCCTCTTTCCACTACTGTATATACTTACATAGCCCTAAGTCTTAGACATAGGAAAGCATGAGTATGTGTAAGACTTGCGAATGATTTTGACAAGCGCACTGTAGCCCCCAAGGGCCGGGCTGTTATGAAAATAACAAGCCGGTTCTTAAAAAATATGTCCTTATCCATGTAATTGAAAAGAGTAACATGTAGCCCCCAAGGGCTGGCTCATCTCTGTGAGAGATCCGGGTCTTCAAAATGTTGACCTTAGCCAATGAACTGAAAGAAAACGCCATGTAGCCCCCAAGGACCAGCTCATCTTCATGAGATGGCCGGGTCTTTTCTTTGTATATGTATGAAAAAACAGCTTGCATTAGCCCCCAAGTGACATGTAGGTTGCTTGCAGCTACTTGGGACTTGAGTATATAATAATTTTTGCATCTTTTAGCCCCCAAGTGCCGGGTCGTGCGATCTCGCTGGCTCGGGACTCCAAAGTATTTGGAATAAATTTGCATTGTATATGCCAGGATATGCTCAACGAGGCTGAATCAAAAGTTGCTGGCTTGCAAGAGCAACTGAAAATGGAGAAAAGGCTGCATGAGAAGGCAGAGTCCTCTTCTTCTTCATTGCAGAAGTCTTTGCTGCTCGCGTCAGAAAACTTGAACTCCTTGAAGGCCACATAAGAAGAAGAAAAAGCAACATTATTGAAATGTGCTGAGGAGGCAGAGGGCCGGCTTGAGCCGGTCACTGAGAAGCTGAACACTTTAAAGCGCCACATCACCAACATGACGGTCGCCATCTTGGGTAAGTAATATAGCCATAGTCAATTCCGATTTAACTGTTGTAGCCGGCTTGTTGATGTTTGTCTGGTCCTTTGTGCAGGTAGGAGAAATAATATTGGCGTCCAACTTCCATTGGTGAAATTGAAGGCCATTTATACCTATGTAGAGCAACTATACACAAGTGGTGTGTATGCAATCATGGCGGTAAACAAAAATGCGCAACCACCCCAATGTATCAAAGAGATGCTCAATGAGTTATCCACTATTCCTCAACGACTCCAAGAGTTGGTAAAGTCGGCGGCTCATGCTGGGACCAGCATGGTTCTCGCTCGAGCCAAAGCTTTCCTTCCAGAGATGGATTCTTCTAAGATGGTTGGCGGGTTTCCATAGTATAACACTGATGGTACAGAATTCTCTCCAAAGGATTTTGCACGCTGTGTAAAGGAAACCCGAGTGGCGGCGACTCAACTGGTAGAAGAGCTGGACTTGGTCAAATATCAACCCGCCTACTCAGAAGATAACAAGCGCATCAACTCGCCTGAGTTCAAACCGCTAACTCTCGCGCCTCCTCGAAGTAAGCAAACTTTTGCCCCTGACGTCGACCCATCTGCTATAATCACTGATGATTCAAACTTCCAAGCTTTGTCCACCATCCAGTGGAAAGCAAGGGACCTCCAGACTGGGCAGGATGAGCCGGCACAAGGTGACACGACGACGATTGATGCAGGAGACCAACTTGAAGATGTCCCGGTGAGCTCTTAAGCCAGTTTGATTGAGCAACCTTGTTTTCAAAAACTTTATGATATTCAGCCATTTGTGAGGCTTGTAATAGGGCTAGAAAAAATACTTGCATTGTCGGTAGTGCCATCATGCACTTGATACTTTTGGCCAGATTTTGTGGTGGAACTTGAGCCGGTGTGGTTTATAACCCGCCAATTGCCTGTTAATACTTGTAGTATTTTTCTGCTCTGCAGCAGCCGTTATCTGAATGATATCCTGGGTCATATGACCCGACGACTCTTTGGCGATTAGAAACTCAATCTTGATCAGATATAATCCGGGAGATTGTTTGATCCGGTGACCCATGGTCGATATAATGAATGATCAAGGAGCAAAAAATCCTGTAAAACAGAAATAAAAATTCAAAGATAGAGATAATGTTAAGCCGGCTTTCGAGGCTCGAGTCTTGCTTCAATGAAGCTGGATTAATAGCCCATGGTTTATCCTAGCTTTCTGTAAGCCGACTCTCACGTGACATAAGCCGGCATTTTAACCTTGACAAGTTCAGGGTCATAATAGATTGACTGTCAAGAGTACACCGAGTCACCTTGGCGGAGTAGCATCAAGCATACAGGCAGGTTTAACCAAGATATATAATGGCATATGCCGGGTCAAGAGGGATGTTAATAGCTAAACTCGATGAGTTGGAAGCCCCAAAGTGACCAATGATAAAAAAATAAAGACTCATGCATAATATTTGAGACGAAGCGATAGAGGCCCCGAGTTTCAGGGATGTCGTCTTTATTATAATGATCATAAAAATATATACACAAAAAGGTATGTACAAAAAATTGGAGCCATTGTCTCTAAGTGTAATAGGGTCGGAGATGAGCAATATTCCAAGGCATGTTGGTCTCCTCCTAAGATGTGCATGACTTATTACGTTCACGTATGTCAATCAGGTAATATGACTCGTTGTTGAGATTCTTGCTGATGACAAAAGGCCCTTCCCATGGAGGTGAAAGCTTATGCATGACGACTTGTTCTTGGATCAGCCGGAGCACTAAGTCGCCCTCCTGGAAAGTACGGCTGCGAACTCTACGACTATGATAGCGACGTAGGTCTTGCTGATATATTGCTGATCATGCAGCAGCAAAGTCACATTCCTCCTCCAGAGCATCCAAGGAGTCTTGTCGAGCTTGCTCATTATCTGCTTCAACATAAGCTGCAACTCTGGGGGAATCATGACGAATATCGCTGGGTAACAAAGCTTCTGCTCCATAGACCATGACGAAAGGAGTGTATCCTGTGGATCTGTTGGGGTAGTCCGTATGCTCCAAAGGACAGAGGGGAGTTCCTCAACCCAACAACCTGGAGTACGCTCGAGAGGGACCATGAGTCTTGGCTTGATACCTCGTAAAATCTCTGGTTGGCTCGTTCTGCTTGTCCATTGGACTGAGGATGTGCAACTGACGCTACATCAAGCCGGATATGCTCCCTTTGGAAGAATTGCTTCATAGCTCATTTGGACAAATTAGTGCCATTATCAGTGATGATGCTATGTGGATAACCAAAGCGAAAAATCAATTTTTTGAGGAATTTGACTGTTGTGGCTGCATCACAATTGTTGATCGGTTCTGCTTCAACCCACTTGGTGAATTTATCAATAGCAACCAAAAGGTGGGTTTTCTTGTCCTTGGATCATTTGAATGGACCAACCATATCAAGCCCCTAGACTGCAAATGGCCAAGTGATGGGAATCATCCGGAGTTCTTGAGCCGGTACATGAGCCTGACATGCAAACTTCTTACATCCATCACACTTGCACACGATATCCTCAACATCTGCATGAGCCGTGAGCCAATAAAAACCATGTCGAAAAGCCTTCGCGACCAGGGACCTTGAGCTGGCATGATGACCACAATCACCAGAATGAATCTCATTGAGGATTTCTCAGCCTTCATCAGGGGAAACACATCGTTGAAAAACACTGGTGATGCTTCTTATGTGCAACTCGCCATGGACAATAGTCATAGACTTGGAGCGTTGGACGATCTAATGAGCAATGAGTTTATTCTCAGGGAGTTCACCTCGAGTCAGGTATGCCGGATAAGGAACCGTCCAATCTGGGATGGCATGAAGAGCCGCCACCAACTGCACCTCTGGGTCAGGTATAGCAAGGTCTTCATCTGATGGCAATTTGACGAAAGTATTATGGAGTACATCAAGTAACACATTGGGAGGGACCGTCTTACGTTGAGAGCCGAGTCATGACAAAGCATCAGCCGCCTCATTGAGCCGTTGATCTATGTGGTCCACCTGATATCCTTTAAAATGTCCCGCGATGTTAGTCACTGCTTGCCGATAAGCCACCATGAGGGGATCCTTCGAGTCCCACATTCTAGAGACTTGCCGAGCGACCAAATCAGAGCTGCCTAGGCATCTGACCCGGCTAAGATTCATCTCCTTAGCCATACGGAGACCATGAAGGAGGGCTTCATACTCAGCTGCATTGTTAGTATAGGGAAACATGATCCTCAGAACATAGCAAAATTTGTCACCTCGTGGGGAAGATAGGATGACTCCAGCCCCCGAGCCCTCCAATTGCCTAGAACCATCAAAGTGAATTGTCCAATATGTGTTGTCTGGCTTCTCCTCGGGAATTTGAAGTTTAGTCCAATCATTGATGAAATCCACTAATGCCTGAGACTTGATAGCTGTCTGGGGCACGTATTTCAGATTATGCGGCCCAAGCTCGATCGCCCACTTAGCAACCCGACATGTAGCTTCCCTGTTCTGGATGATGTCTCCCAAAGGGGCTGAGCTTACCGCAGTGATGGGGTGCTCCTGGAAATAGTGCTTTAACTTACGACTAGCCATGAAGACACCAAATACCAGTTTCTGCCAATGTGGACATCTTTGCTAGGATTCTGTCAAAACTTCACTGACAAAATAAACCGGCCTCTGGACTGGATATTCCTTCCCGGCCTCCTTGCGCTCCACGACGACTGCAACACTCACCGCTTTGTTATTAGCATCGATGTACAGGAGCATAGGCTCTTTGTCAATAGGGCCAACTGCTTCTTGAGGGCTTCGAAAGCTTCATCTGCAGCGTCACTCTAGACAAAGTTGTCAGTCTTATTTAGCATCTGATATAAAGGAATCGCCTTCACTCCAAGGCGGCTTATGAACCGGCTCAAGGCGGCGATTCGACCCGCCATACACTGGACATCGTTGATGTTGGCCGGCTTAGCAAGAGAGGCCACCGCCTTAATTTTCTCCGATTAGCTTCAATGCCCCGCCTAGACACCAGAAAACCTAGCAATTTGTCTGCAGGAACGCCAAAAACACATTTTGCCGGGTTAAGCATCATCTTGTAAACCCGGAGATTGTCAAAGCTTTCTAATGTAGGCTGGAACCCAAGGGGCCGATCTTTCATGATTTGAAGGGGATCCCACAAAGAACACGAGGGGAAACACGAGAGGAACACTCAAGAACAAGTCCAATCACACATCCACTAGACAATCAAACACACAAGATCCACAATGGTACATGAACGACAAAGAGAAAGATACAAGGTATAGTTCATCCCAAATCCAAAGGAGATGGGGTCTTGATGATCTAGATAGATCCTTCCCCGATGGGGGGTCTTAATATCCCTCAGGATCTTCTCCTAGAGGGAGGTCTTGGCCTCCAATGGAGTGGTGTCTCTCTCTCAAGAGTAGAGGTAGGAGCAAAGCTCAAATAGAAATGAGCTATCATATTTGCTAACCCTAGAATGGAGGAGGGGGATGAGTATATATAGTGGTAGCCACGAAGGGGTAAGTAAGGGGCAAAAGGGTACATGGGCTTCGGCCCGAGTGCTTGCGCGCAGGCAGGGCCGGAAGGTCTGGGCACCGGAGGTTCCGGGCGAAGGTCTGGGCAGGGTCCGGCTATCCAGAGAGTTCGCATGCTCTTGGACAGCTTCGGTGCGGGATGGCCGGAAGTTTCGGGCAGGAGGCCGGAAGTTCCGGGCTTTCCAGAAGCTTGTCCATGCTTCTTCTTCCTTCTCTTCCACGCTTCCCTCGCGGATGGTGTAGTTGTACTCTTGTGCTCGCACTCCTCCTCATCATCCGTGGTGCTCCGTTAATACCTATGCATGCACACGGGAGAAGTGTCAAGTAGTATACCATCCTCGAAGGGGTCAAGTGAACACGCATAAAGGAGATGATTCACCTTTGTGTATGTGAAGTAGATGTCGCACGTGTCACTTGCCGAACGGACTCTTGACATGGTGATGTTCGTAGGATGCTTCGCATCATCCCCTCCCCCTTGGGAAAGATCCGACCTCGGATCGAAAACCAAATCACCATGGGAAAGAGATGGCATCGCCGTGTAGAAGTGGACGATCACCAAGTACTCGTCATCTTGAAGCTCGAAATGGGCACTCTCCAATGTCGCATCGTCTCTAGATTCCTTCAAAAGGAGCAAGGACAACAAACACTTGGACAAACAAATGTGTTTAGCGTTAGTGCAAAACCAAGCATTCAAGTGGTGATTCACCCAACAAGTGTTGTTATCAAGCATAGCATATGGTGTTACATGGGATTGTGGCATGGCATATAAGCACATAATGTGAGCAAAATCAAGGACATCATGGAAACAAGCATGTAAATGTGAGGTAGTGATGCAAATATGTGGGACAAGAGAATAAACGTCTACCTCAAGTTCATAGCAAGTATGCTTCAAGCGCTCAACAAATGGTTTATGGTATGCATATGAATCATTCATAACACCAAAGAAAATGAAGTGTCTAAACACATGTGGCAAGACAATCCAAGCATAAGGTGCATAGGGTGTAGTGAAAATTGAGGGGCACTCAACACAATAGAAAGAGCATTTGTTTAACATGTGTGAGGCAATCAAGGCAAGCATGTAGCAATCAATGGGACATGGCATATATGAAGAAATGACATTGTTGCAACCAAACATATGATAGGCGCAAGTAATCCAAGAATTGGATGCAACACACAAGGTATATATGTCATGAAGCATGGCAATGTGGCAATGATAAGTCGAAGCAAGATCTCTAGCATGTGTGCAATATGTCAAGGTGCAAGCAACCCATGAAGTAGGATCCACAATATTCATGCTCATGGTTTGGGGGTTCTCAAAAGAGAAGGATAACACCTTGAAAGCATTTCCTTGTGCGTCCTTCACAATGCCGAAACACAAGCAAGTGCAATGTAGAAGCATCATGATCGAAGGTGGTTCGCTCTCAAGAGCTCGAATGGTCAACTCATGGGAAGTGGAAGGTGACACGTAGTCGAAGTATCCTACACATGCAGAAAAGAAAGCAAACAACGTATGTGCATGGTAGATAAACACATCATCCATCATGATGGTTCTCTTCTCTTGCACATAACCATTAGAAGCACAAGTGCATGAATAATATGATGCAACACTGGCGATACTCATGGCACTAGGTGTATGGTGCAAAGAAGTAAGACAAGCATGCTTCACAAGAAATATGTCAAAATCTCCAAACATATGGGAGAATGCTATGGGGACAATCTCATTAGCAAGACTAAAAGCATTGTTGCACTCAATACATGGCAAATCATCTAGCATGAGAGAGGCAACATATGGAGATATATGACAAGAAGCAATAGCAATCATGTGCAAAGCATGGCAATGGTTGTCATCAACCGCATGAAATGAGCAAGTATGAATCATGGGTGCGAAGATGTCGTGCAAGCTAGTAGTGCGAAGATGCAACATACTAGAAGAAATCATGGCAATCATGTCATATGAGCAAATAATAGATATAGACAATGCACATGACATATCACAAGCACGAACACAAAGCAAGATCATAGTATCATCGTAGGAATGGGTCATAAGTGGAACATGGCAATAACAAGCAATATCTCCACCAAGCTTGCAAATACACATACAAGTATTAGAATCATGGATCATGTGAAATGCAAAGCATGGGTCACCAAAGCATGTCATCCAAATGGAAATGAGCATATTATGTGAAGTGAACATGGCAAGATGGGCATAGAATATGTAATGGACAATAACCCATAACCATGTGAGGGCCATGTAGAATAAATGTGCGGAGTTTTTGTAACACCCTGGTTTTCGCTCCTGTTTTTTTTTCTTTCGCGGGATTTGACTCCCGTCTTTTTTCTCGATGTTATCGGATTTCTTTAGCTCTTGGGTATATGAAGATGGTCATTTAACCTTGCCTTCCCTATCCAACCAGATATTCTCTTCAGTCCAACCTTGCCACCCAAGATCTATTCTCAGGGTTTTGCCTTCGAAACCCTACCTTCCGAGTTGCCGGAAGGGAAACCCTAATTCTTGCAGTTACAAAGGTACCCCGATTTCCTCTGATCTGTTGCCTCCCAAACTTTTCCCAGTGATCATCCCACATCTATAAACCCTGGATATGCAAGAATATTGCCAAGTCATTTGCAATATTTTTCATTTATAATTAATTCCTTTTTCTGCCAGTTAAAGGAGTTAAATCCAGGAAAATATCTATCCATCTCCAAAGTTGATGAAAACTTGTGGAGATATTCTTTGTGATCATATTGAGCTCCCATAAAAATATTGGCCATAATTAAATAAGGGAAATTGCATTTTCCTATTTAATGCCAATATTGCATGTTGGGCACTTTCTAAAGGAACTACCATTTTGGTAGCCAGGGAAAATCCCAAATAAATTGTGAAGCTTCTCCTATCCATATCTTCACCATTTCCATCAAAACCCAAGTCCCATAGTTCAAAGTTTGAGCACAGCATCCATTTGCAAATTCTGTCCAGATTTTCAGTTTGCAAAGGAAGTGCTTGAACCCTTGATCTATTTGAGCTGAAATTTTTCATGGTGATTAACATTGACAAATAACTCATGGAAACCAAAAATCAGCTCAATCTATCTATCCATTATTCCCAAGCAATTTTCTCAAATTTATGTCCATTTGGAAGCTCTATGAAGGAAGTACCACTTTGGCATCTCCAAATGAGCTGAAACTTTTCCAGTACCCTCATACTTCCAAATCATCACCCTACACCAAGTTTGAGCCATATCCACCTAGCCATTTTCCCCAGCAAGCTCATCTTCCTTTCTGGCCAGATGGCATGGTTACAAAGGAAGTGATAGCTATGTTGATCTAATTGAGGTGAAACTTCGTGTACAGAGTGACCTCAGTAGATCATGGCTCCACACCAAAACTCAGCTTAATTCCTTCAGCCAAGTTTTCTTGAATCATCTCAAACACCTTGCTGTCAGAATCTTTTTCAGCATGCTTCCCTCATATCAGAGCCCCCTAGATGGTTCTAGCCACTCCCCTCACCTATTTGACCAGTGCCTATCGTGTTTGACAAGGTGTGGTGGCCAAACAGGCACTAGAGCGTGCCATGCACGTGGTGACCATGCAGCCACCGAGCAGAAACGGTTCTCTGCGGCACTGTCCTCGTCGGCCCGATAGCTCCGACCAGCCCGAGCTAGTCTGAGCATGCCGACTAGCTCCGCACCATCCACGTACCCCTCTCCCGCACCTTCTTCCCTTCGGAGCCTTCCTCCTCGCGCCACGACGAGCGCCGCCACGGCACTGTCCTGCCCGTGAACCACCATCGTTTTCCTCCCTGTTGGCCTCTTCCTCCCTGAGCTGTCCCCTCCCTCTGTTGAGCGTCAGGTCGGCACCGCTCTTCGCGCGCCACCTTGCCGGAGCTCCAATGTGGAGATGAGGATGCCACGACGGCCATCCTCATCCGTTCGTCGTCGGCCGCCTATATAAGCCGCCACCCCGCGCCCTCCCGAGCACCCACACCACCCGCAGAGGCCTCCTCTTCCCCCTAGCGTCCTCCCCCACTCCTCATTTGAGCTCAGGGAGCCCCCGTACCCGCACATCGCCGCCGGTGGCCTCTGCACAAATTCGGTCGCCTCCGGCCCCTCCTCTCCTCCTAGCCACCGCAGCCGATCTCCACCACCACCCTCAAGCCCTCCCCGCCTCCATTTCTTCCTGGGACAGCCCATGGCCCCGGGCCCGATCTCACCAGCGCCGCCGTCCGCTGCGGCTGGCGTCCCGCCCGCTTCTGAGCTCCCCGGCCTCCGTGAGTTGCATGGATGGATGCGTCTCGCCGTCCTGCACACACTCATGGGCAGAGCGTCGCCAATGGTGCCTCCTACCACCGACAGTCGTCGCCGGAGCCCACTGCTGCCTCGGTCGGGCGTGCGAGCGGGAGGTGGACGAAGGCCTCCCGACGGGCCCCGCGCGCCAGTGGCCCAGCACCCCTCCCCTCCGTTTTTTTAAGGGCAGCGGTCCGGCTGGGCTAGCTCAGTGGAACAGCAGCAGCATCCGCGGTACATTCGGCCCAAGACAGCCCAGCGAGCACAATGCACTTTCATCTTTTTCAGCAGAAAAACTATTAGGGACCTGATAGTAAATATTTTATTTGCAGATGGGTCCCTGGTAGTCAAACTCCTCTAACTTTTTGCTCGTAGCTCCGATTCAGGTGAATCCAACGCCCAAGTCTTCAGTTCGTCGAGCCCGTTCCGATGGTATCATTTTCATAATGCCCTCACACTATGAAAATGACCATTTTGCCCCTATCCTTTATCTAGCCCCTTCGAGAGGGAATCTTTTCCGGCGAATTCTTCCGCGGCTTCACCGCACTTCTTCCCGGAGTATTCATCGACCCCCAGGCAAGCCGACCATCTGATATATGCCCTAAAGCATTGCTCTGTGTTATTCTTGCGTGTTTAATTAATAATTATACCTGTGATAGAGATGATTGAACTTCTGCTAGGTTGCACTTACTGTTTACATTACTTGTCAATGCTCATTGTATTATCACACTAGTGACTCATATATGACAGTTGGGAGATAGGTTGTTATGTTTTCATCATACATAGCTACTGCCATCTCCAGTTATTGTGAGAAACCACTATGCTTGCTAAGTACTGGCTAAAGTTAAACCTAGTCGGTTGGTCCAGAGTCACCTGTATGGACTTATCCGTGCAGCCACATTTGCCGATATGGGACGGCCTTGACTTGGTGTGATTACGTGCTCTTTTATCGGTACCACCAACTAGGGAAGGTTATGTGCGCGCGCTGCCCTGGCCCGGTAGGCGGCGATAACCTTGTGAGCCCAGTTGAGATATTTGCCGGCGTCCCCATTTGGGACAGTTTAGTTGGCCACGACGGTGGCAGGTGTCACGAGGTGACACAGGGGCCACCCAGGACATGACCCTAGGAGGGTATGATTGTCGGTGGTACGGTGGAGGAGTCACGGGTTAGGCAGGTTTCGTTGGAGCAACGCTGGTCCACCCGAATAGGATCACGAGGTCAGGTGCTCCATGGTGTGGGTAAAGTGTGCAACATCTGCAGAGTGTAAAAATCTATTCAAATAGCCACGTCCACGGTATTGGACAGTCCGTACAGACCTCACTAGGTGGTCAACCGTAACAAAGATAATAATGATGGAAGAACTTGTCTTATGATCGGAGGTACTCAACGACTCATGAGTATTCCGAGGATTGTGGGACAACCCGTAAGAGAGTAAGTTTATTGGACTTGCAGTGGAGATGCATAGACATCGGATGATGTCAAGAATATGATATGATAGCCATGGAATGGATATGAAAGAGATGGTCAGATGACCGAAAGAGTTGGATTGGATCCTGAGATTGTTCGGAGTATGGATCACTTACTTGATATGCTTTACTTTACTATATTTTACTTTAGTAGTTATCTTGCTGGATAAACCTGTTATGGCTTGATGATTAATCTTGGTAGAGAGGTATACTATGCCATGATAATTAATGTTGCTCTAATAACAAATGCATGCTTGAATGCCATGGATTGCTTTTCTTGGTGTATATGTTAGTTTGGTTTGCTTGCAAGTACATTCAAAAGTACTCAGCGGCCTTCAATGTGGCCAGGTTCACATAAGGATCCGTCGTCCGTCGACGAGGAGTCGGAGCATTCGCGGGCTAGGAGAGTAACCCAGTCAGATCCCTGTGGATTGGAGCCGCACCAAGACCAAGCTGCCTTAGATAGAGCCTTTCCGCTGCCATCACCTCTGTAATATATCTCATGTAAGACTTATATATCCATGGATAGAAATGCATGTGTTCATGATACTTGTTGTAAACGCGCATGCCAGAGTGATTTCCTGGGCTGGTATGCGTGGCGACCGTCTGGCTACAGTGGTAATCAGGCGGGGCGCCACAGTTTTCGCGTAATGGGAACGGTGTGAAATACAATGCACGGGATCCCGAATCATCATTGCTCTCTAAAGCTCGTTTCGTCAACTCATGGGATTGCGAGGTTGACGAGGAAGCGTGTGTACCTACACAAAAGAGACACAAACCAAAGAAAGTGTGTGCGTGGTAAATGTACACATCATCCATCATGATGTGCATGTGCACGTGTGAGTTAGCACAAGATAAGAAATGCTCAAATAAATTTGAAGCATGATAGAGAAATATGGCATCCATCTTGAAAGAGTAGTTGTTATGTATAACACGATGGGGACACTAATTGGAGCAAGTATGTGGCACAATGATAGCACTTTTATTCATGGGGAGCGTATTGTGCACACAATCATGGGAATTATGCAATGGATAGGATGAATAAAAATCTCCTAATATGGATGAGGAAACTATGGGCATCTCCTCATGAGCAATAGCAGAAACATCAAATGGAGAAAAGTTATAACATCCAAAGCAATGCATATCCGAAGCTAGGTGGTCGTGGCATGGTATATGATGTATATGATGCAAAGGGAGCATATCAATATCATCACAAGAAAAACAAATGCCAATAACCATGGGCTTGTCATCTATGCCATATGTGCAAATTGGGTTTATTTTAATGGCATATGCATAGTTACTACGAAGAGATTGCAAATTGGACATATTGTTGATCTCATGCATAGCATATAACAAGTCAAGCGGATTGTCTAACATGATGTGACCGAGAGAATTATCACAAGAAATCCTATGCAACATGGCATCACAACTAATAGATTCCACATGGCAATCATCAAGCTCATCATAAATGGGTAAATCATAGCATGGGAAAGTCGAACTAGCATGAAGCATGGCAATAGGTGGATCAACATCATACAAGCAATCAATGTCAAGATAGTCCACTAGTGGGACAAGAGCATCACCGTCACCTATGTTACCTTTGTCATTCCACTCATGTGGTGTAGGTGAGGTGGCAAAGACCAAATGGTGGTCATCATCATCAACTTGATGGAACCATGTGGGGGGTGCATCATATTCCTCCATGGCCATCATCTTGTCCAAATGAAGGATGGAGTCATCGAGGGTCGGTGCGTCATCATATATGGGACCTAGCACCAAATGAGAAGACACAATAGAGGTAGAGGTTAAGTCGTTAGAGTTCAAAATGTCCTCACATGACCTATCAACTATCACACTCTCTCTATGTGGTGGCTCACTCACTCCCTCAAAGTAGGTGCACTCAAAGTCACATATGGTGGAGTCACTCATCTCACTCAAGTGATGGGGGTTGTGGCTCTTGTCACATGGGAATTTGGGCAGCTCATCATATATGGGGCTAGTGGTGAAGTCACTCTCACTCTCAGTATGGTGGCAAAAGTCACTCAAGTCATCATACGCCATCGTGGTCGAAGGGAAAATCCCGTGCTCAACCATCTCGTCACCATTGTCGTGGATGAAGGCCGAAAATGGCACATCATCACTCTCACCTCCTAAGATGGAAGCATCATCCTTGCTTGTCACCATGTCGCTCGCCTCCAAAGCATGTTCCTTGAGAGACTCCGTAGTCGTAGTCGTCACCGCGCAGTCTTCAAAAAGAGTCATGGTAGACTCGGCATCATCAATGCCACAAAGAGGGATGGCGGTGAAGTCGAACTTGGGAGCATCGTCTTGGAGCTTGTCGGGCTTGGACATCTTGGTGGTACTATCCTCATGCTCGTTTTCATGGAGCTTGGTTGTCGCGAAGTGTGCTTGGGGTGGAGAAGTCTTGGCCTTCATGTGTTCTTGTTCCGCCTTGAGAGCACCAATGTAGTTGTCGTTGAGGGACTTGTAGTTCTCGAGGAAGATAGTCTTGGAGATGTCGTTGTTTAATCCCATCATGAAGTGGAACTTCATTGAAATGGGGTCGTGCACGCCGGCTCATCGCAAGGCTTTCTTCATCTCCTTGAAGTACTTGTCGAGGGACTTGGATCCTTGTATGGTGTTCTCCAATTGGCATTGAAGATGTTCCGTGTAGGTGGAAGGAAAAAACTCTCGCCGCATAGCTCTCTTCGTCTTGGGCCAACTCATGTCGAAGGTCTTCGAAGGTGTATGAATCCACCATGTCGACGCTAGTCGTGGAAGTTACTTGTGGCGCACTTCACTTGATCTTCGGAAGAGACTTGAAGTAGCTTGAGGTAGTCGTCCATCTTGCGCTCCCACTCAAGATACTCCTCGGGGTCTTGAGTCCCATAGAAAGGAAGCTCGTGGTCGGTGTCAAGGTCATAGTAGCTCGTGGAGGTCGTGGACTTGAGCTTGGGGAGCTTCTCTTGAGGTGCTTGTGGGCAAAGATGCCGCATGTCCAAAGGCAAAGATGCCTTGAAGTCGCTTGGTGAAGATGCTAAGGTATATGGTGGAGTCGTCGAGCGGTGGTTGGTGTTGAGCTCTTGACTTTCACGTTCATGTCGGTGAAGGTGCCGATGCAGATGTGACCTTGCCGGAGATGGTAGCTTGGAAGGATGTGCACTTGAGCGCCTTCTCGAAGATGATGTAGACCTCTTGCGGTTCTTGATGAGGACTTTAAGCTCCTCCTTTAGAGCATCCATCTTGTCGTTGATGTGGTCCTTCATGGCATTGAACTCGTCGTTGTTGTTGTAGACCAAAGTAGACGTGCTTTGCCTATCCATCACAAGACTTGAGTAGAGGTGAGTAGGAAATGAGATAAACAATACCAAGCTACCTTTTCCGAAAGTTGAGGATGTATCCCATTTCACTCAATGTGAAGTGAAAGAATAGTGGAATTGGTACCGGACTTGCTCACTCACACCTACGAAGTAAATCTTATCGAGTGGCTTGGTTAGGACAAGTGGCACAAAATTCAAGCAATTGTTAGTAAGAGTCAATAATGTTGAAAGAGATTCACAAATTCGCAAGTGAAACAAGTAGACCAATAGCAATATGTGGCACAAGGAAACACACACACGGATAGATAAATGGGGTCGTGCAACCAAGGAATGAGCACAAAATGTGGAATCCACGGAAAACGCTCGTGTTGCACAACTCAAGAGAGATGCTAGCACGATTGCTCAATAGGCGGATACGACACTTGTGCACAACCTATAAGATGCAAAATGTATCAACTTTCTATCCCAAGTATGCTATGTATGTATGATTCCCGGTGTTTCACACACGATGATCCAAGATGATTGATAATGGAAATTTGATATGCAATGTGGTATGATGCTATGGCTCTTGCTTACAAGCTCTTTGTTTCTCTTTGCTTAAAAGCTTATTCTCTTTCTTTTCTTTTTGTTTTGTTTTGTATGGCCACTATGCGAAATGCATAAACCAAGATAGCAATTGTGTATATGCGGGAACAATCTTGTGACACAAGAGATGATATGATGATACCAAGATGAGGATACCAAAATGATATGGTATGTATGCAATGGAAGGTTCATATCGACGATCACTAATGTGCACAAGTAACTTTGCCGGGCAATACTCAAATGGCTAGTCTCGATAGGAAAGTGACGCAAAATGGGCTAGGGGTTATCAATGCAATGGCAAGGGGAATATACAATGGTGGGATACCATGATGCCAAGATGATATAGAGATTATCGTTTTGCTTACGGTTAGGGTGTCAAAATGGTGAAGGTGGTCGATGTCGAATCCTTTGCAAAGTTGAGCGGCAGTGTTGTCGATGTCGAACCGTTCCTAGTTAGCCGAAACACCCAAGGAAACGGAAAAACCACAAACTCAAAATCTCCAAAGGCAAATGTCAAATGGTGGTAGCGGAATGCGATGGTGATTGCCGAAAGGATTGGTGGAAACCCGGTCAAAATGGGTTAAGTTAGCGGAAGTGTATGATGGGCTATACACGGTGTCAGAGTTGAAGGCACGGTCCCTAAGTACCCAAAACACCTTAGGAGACACAAACCACAACTCAAACAACCTCAAATGTAATGGGGAACAAAATGGGTTAGGTTGCGGAAGTCGGTGGTGGTATTGCGGACAATATGGTGGAAGCCCTAGGCAAAGATGCCAAAGTTCCCAAAATTTGATGGAGTCAAATGGTTATGAAACCAAGGCAAGGTCCTCGGGCACGTCGATAGCTTCAAAATGATCCAAAGAACACTCAAATCGGAGTTCGGAGCGAAAAGTTATGACCAAAAAGGTAAAGAAGGGTATTGCTGAAATTTCGGTGTAATGTTGCTGGTTAGGCCGGAAGTTTCGGGGCTAAGGCAGGAAGTTCTGGGCTCCGGAAGTTCCGGGGGGTGGCCGGAAGTTCCGGGGGTCGTGGAAAAATTCTGGTGAAACCGGGGGGATTTTGGGGTAAACTTTCGGTTTAGCCCGGAAGTTCCGGGGTGAGGATGGATGTTCCGGGGGTCGTGGAATTTCTTCCGGGATGAACCCTAAATTCTGGATCTGAGAACGGGGGTGGAAAAACACAATTTACCGGGGCCAAATTGAGAAGATTTCGTGGATGGAAATGTGGGAAAGATGGGGAAGGCTAGATCCACTTGAAACACTTCGAATCCATGGATCAAATTCAACAAAATCTCATCAAACCAACAAATCACAAAAAAAATTGGGGGCTATTTTTGGTGGGGGTTTTGAAAATTAGGATGAAACAAAGCAAAATTAGGCTAGAAAATGGTGGGGGAGACTCCAAAATCATGATCAACGTGGCTCATGATACCAAGATGATGTAGGGTGGAACCCTAGGGGCCGATCTTTCATGATTTGGAGGGGATCCCGCGAAGAACACAAAGAACACGAGGGCAAACACGACAGGAACACTCAAGAACAAGTCCAATCACACATCCACTAGACAATCAAACACACAAGATCCACAAGGGTACATGAACAACAAAGAGAAAGATACAAGGTAGAGTTCATCCCAAATCCAAAGGAGATGGGGTCTTGATGATCTAGATAGATCCTTCCCTGATGGGGGGTCTTGATATCCCTCGGGATCTTCTCCTAGATGGAGGTATTGGCCTCCAATGGAGTGGTGTCTCTCTCTCTCTCAAGAGTAGAGGTAGGAGCAAAGCTCAACTAGAAATGAGCTATCATATTTGCTAACCCTAGAATGGAGGAGGGGGATGAGTATATATAGTGGTAGCCACGAAGGGGTAAGTGAGGGGCAAAAGGGTACATGGGCTTCGGCCCGAGTGTCTACGCGCACACTGGTGCAGAGACGTGCTATACAAACGGTTTTTACCCCCTTTCCACGATGGAGTTTTAAACCGTCGCCTAGTGAGTGTGTGCGATAGGGGGGTCCTTCCCACACGACCCAGAAACCGTCGGGGATAGGCCCTCCGGTCACACACGCAGGGCAAAATGGGCTCGTGTGCGATCGGGCGAGGCATCAAAGACAATTATATAGGCCCAATCGTTTCCGTTCGTATGTACACCCCACACAGTGAATCCCAGAAATACATTTCCGTTCGTATGTATATCACACACAGTGTTTTATGTGGAAACATTTGTGCAAGGTGGCCTAATGCAAACAGTTCTCTGCTGGAAGCCGTGTGTGATTGTTAATTGATCCAACACGCCTACTTTCTAGAAACCGCGTGGGTTGTTTGAGTTCATCGCCCACGGTGTTGTCAGAGTAACCGTCTGCAATAGAAAACCCCAATAAGCAGGGTAATTGGCCTATTATTGATAATCCACATAGTAATCAAATTGACATTTCTTACAAAACACACCAGATGTTTCATATCCATATAACGGCAACCAGATTTCATAATTGAATTACATCAAATAGCTTCAGCAGTCAGTTACACCAAACAGGGATATAGCTACCTACGCCATTACACAACAGCACCAAGTTTCACTTGCAACATCGAAAACCTTTGGAAAGTAGCATCATACACGGTAAATAGACAGATGAATCTCATCTGCGAAACTGCAGAAGCGGACGACGAATATTGAGCCTTCAGTGATGTTGAATGTCCTTGCAACTTTAGGCCAGTGGCTATGGATAATTGCCCGCCCAACCTTCGTCCTCTTCAGGAAGACTTCAATATTGTACCGTGGGTGTTGAATGAATACCTTCGTCGCCTCTTGACCATGCAGGTGGTTTGAGAGGTAATCATCGGTGAACTGCTTTGGAAAGTACTGAAAACAAAGATATGCATAAATCGCTATTATAAATTTTGAAATGCACAAGGGGTAAAAACAAGGTAAAAGAGTTAGTACCATCCTATAGTTGACTGATGCCTTCTTCATTGTGCAAACAAAGATCTTGCTGTTATTCATCGCAAGTTTCTTTATCCTAACAATCTTTCTGAGTTTCTTGACTTGACTGATATTCATGGACATCTCATTTCCCCATATGCAAAATGGGTTGAACAGTGGGTCTAAGCCTCTGACAGCAGGACCTACATGTGCAAGACCAAATTGTAAGAAACCTAAATATTAGAATGATTCCTGCAACCGCACGATAATGTGCTATTAGCGAAAGGACCATGCATGAGCAAACCTCGATGGTAGACCGCAGTGCTTCCCATTGTTTCCCTCCAACACATATAAGGAAGATCTTGATCAGGTTAACTGAGAGTTGCCATACTATCAGTAGAATATGTATTGAGTACAGCCAAATTCGATTTATTTCTCACATGCATAACAATACAAAATTGTACCCACAACAAATGAAAATCAAATTGCAGAATTGAACCAAACAGTTAACTGGACAGCAGAACAAATGAACCAAAACAGTTAACTAAGCACGACATTGCAGAATAGAACATATACTAGAAGATAAGACAGTTAACAAAACCAAGAATGCTTGAGAACAGTACTACAAAATGTAGCAATTGTTGGACCAAACTGTTAACTGAACATTACATTTCAGAATATCGGATTGCATATTAACATTACAGAGGACAAATCACTAGAAGGCACTGGCGGTGGCCTCGAGAAAATAGCACAAACTGTATTTCAAAGTAGACAACCGCGTGGCGGTGTCGACGGTGGCCACGAAGACGAGGTGCTCCTCCAAGATCTGGAGGTCGGCACACATTGCAGCCATCATGACCTTGTCCGCGCGTGCGACCGCGATTTGCTTCTCCGCTGCCAGATGCTACTGAGCTCCATGTTATACTATGTCCAAAATGGTTGTGGGTGCCGCTTAATTGGAGGACGGGGCCAGTGATTTGGGCGGAAGGTGTCGCGTCGTCAGTCGGGGCATGTGGGATGGGGAAGGAGGAGGATGGTGTGGGTGGGGTGTGGATTACCTGACCATGTCGACGAGGCTGCACATCAAGAAGGGTCGCCGGCGAGGAGGCGGCGCTGCAAGAAGAAGGGTCGCCGGCGAGGAGGCGGCCCTGCAAGAAGAAGGGTAGCCGGCGAGGAGGCGGCGCTGCTAGTAGACAACAGTGAAGATTTGAACCTGGAAAGCAAGGAGGAACAGTGGAAATGTGGCTTTTGGTGGGGGGGGGGGGGAGATAGATATTTCCGCGGTGGCAGAAAAAATTCGCTCGGCGCCGCGAGAAACTGGTGCGCAAGTGTGGTTCAAGAGCGGGCGGTGGACTATAGAAGAAGCTTCCTGCGTAAGCCAGACAAGACGGTGCGCCAAGATATTTTATATCGCATCCCACACGATTCTTGCTAGTAAACTGTTTGTGGTATACCTGATTTTTTCATTCTGTTTTGAAAGACAAAATGGTGTTACGGAGGGAAAGGTTGGTGTTTGAATTGCTAGAACATTTATCTACAGTGAACATGCAACTATATGAGTGCCGTGTTAAAATTTGGAATTATTCCGGGTTCGTTTGGCCTTTTTTATGCATTAATTGAGTTTCTGGGCATTTAATATGCATAATTCAAATTTGAACTACAACCAAATGCTCCAGTGCACCAAGGTTGGTTGAAAATCCACATGTGTGTCCTTGGGTGAATTTCTAGGTCTCATGCAAGAAATGGGAATGAAATTCAAACATCTGGGCGTTGTGGCTCGGCCGGGAACATTGAGAAACTTGGTTTTTAAATTCCTGTAAATCCAAAACTCGCCTGAAAATCATGAAACTTGGCGTGGTGTCATTTCATGGCACCAAAATGCTATGGTAAAAAATTTGACCGAATTGGGACAAGTTTTGGTATAAGCTTCTTGCAAACCGGAGCTTCTCTGAACAAGGCTCGTGGTTCCGAGAGGGAACGTGTCACCTTTGTGTGCGAAACGACATACGCTGCCCCCCCCCCTCTTGATTTTTTACAGAGCCAACATAGAACTATATGAGTGTCGTGTTAAATTTTGGAATTATTCCGGGTTTGTTTGGCCTTTTTTATGCATTAATGGAGTTTTTGGGCATTTAATGTGCATAATTCAAATTTGAACTACAAGCACATGCTCCAGTGCACCAAGGTTGGTTGAAAAATCATATGTGTGTCCTTTGGTGAATTTCTAGGTCCCATGCAAGAAATGGGAATGAAATTCAAACATCTGGGCGTCGTGGCTTGGCCGGGAACATTGAGAAACTTGGTTTTTAAATTCCTGTAAATCCAAAACTCGTCTTAAAACCATGAAACTTGGCATGGTGTCATTTCATGGTACCAACATGATGTGGTAAAAAAATTGGCCGAATTGGGACAAGTTTTGGAATAAGCTTCTTCCAAACTGGAGCTTCTCTTAAGAAGGCTCGTGGTTCCGAGAGGGAATGTGTCACCTTTGTGTGCGAAACGATATACGCTGCCTCCCCCCTTGATTTTTTACAGAGGCAACATAGAACTATATGAGTGCCGTGTTAAAATTTGGAATTATTCCGGGTTCGTTTGGCCTTTTTTATACATTAATTGAGTTTCTGGGCATTTAATGTGCATAATTCAAATTTGAACTACAAGCACATGCTCCAATGCACCAAAGTTGGTTGAAAAATCACATGTGTGTCCTTGGGTGAATTTCTAGGTCCCATGCAAGAAATGAGAATGAAATTCAAACATCTGGGCGTCGTGGCTCGGCCGGAAACATTGAGAAACTTGGTTTTCTAATTCCTGTAAATCCAAAACACGCATGAAAATCATGGAACTTGACATGGTGTCATGACATGGCACCAACATGATGCGGTATTTTTTTTGGCCGAATTGGGACAAGCTTTGGTATAAGCTTCTTGCAAACCGGAGCTTCTGTCAAGAAGGCTCGTGGTCCCGAGAGGGAACGTGTCACCTCCGTGTGCGTAACGACATACACTGCCTTCTCCCGACTTAATTTTTTTACAGAGGCAGCTTAGACCAATAGGAGTTTCATGCTAAATTTCAGAATTATTCCGGGTTTGTTTGGCCTTTTTTATACATTAATTGAGTTTCCAGGCATTTAATGCACATAATTCAAATTTGATCTACAAGCACATGCTCCAGTGCGCCAAAGTTGGTTGAAAAATTATTTATGTGTACTTGGGCGAATTTCTAGGTCCCATGCAAGAAATGGGAATGGAATTCAAACATCTGGGCGTCATGGCTCGGCCGGAAACATCGAGAAATTTGGTTTTAAAATTCCTGTAAATCCAAAACTCGCCTGAAAATCATGAAACTTAGCATGGTGTCATGACATGGCAGCAACATGACGTGGTAAATTTTTTGTCCGATTTGCGAAGGCACACACATTAACAATCAACAAAGTCATTTTGGAACAACTGTTGTCATGTTACAATCGGAAACACAAGTATTATTGAAACCGTGGGCGTTCTACTTACCATTTATGGGCCGCCACGCGTCCCCTCTTTTTATTGGCTAGGAGGTGCCGTGCGGGGTAGCTATTTGAGTACGGGAGGCGTGCGATCAGACCCATGCGCGTGCTTACCAGGAGGATTGCCCTTTGACCTCATCCACCACCCACCTCTCTCCCAATGTCTCCATTAATGGTGCCCGAGCCCCTGTTTAATGGCATGGCTATGTCTCACTCGACTGAGATTTAAGAGAGAAAAAATAAAATCTGAAACAAAATTTTTGCACAGATCTTGATGTAAGATCCGACGGACATATATAGCATCGACTACGACTTATAGAAGACTGATGGCGCTTGAACTACGTCGGTATTTCCCCAAAGAGGAAGGGATGATGCAGCATAGCTACGGTAGGTATTTCCCTCAGTTATGGAACCAAGGTATCAATCCAGTAGGAGAACCAAGCAACACTATGTAAATGGTACCTGCACACAAAGAACAAATACTTGCAACCCGACGCTTATGAGGGGTTGTCAATCCCTCTACGGGTAACGGCGCCAGAAATTGTCAAGTGTATTAAGGTAGATTGGATAAATAGATCTCGATAAAATGTGAGATAAAATAAGTAACAAAAAATTGCAGCAAGGTATTTTTGGGTTTTTGGAATAATAGATCTGAAAACAAAAGCAAATAAAAATAGATCTCAAGGCAAATATGATAAAGAATAGACCTGGGGGTCGTAGATTTCACTAGTGGCTTCTCTCAAGAAAATAGCATACGGTGGGTAAACAAATTACTGTTGGGCAACTGATAGAAAATCGAATAACTATGATGATATCCAAAGCAATGATCAATATATAGGCATCACGTCCAAGATTAGTAGACCGACTCCTGCCTGCATCTACTACTATTACTCCACACATTGACCGCTATCCAGCATGCATCTAGTGTATTAAGTTGATGGAAAATGGAGTAATGCAATAAGAATGATGACATGATGTAGACGAGATCTATTCATGTAGAAATAGCCCCCATCTTGCTATCCTTAATATCAATGATACATGCGTGTCTTGCTGCCCCTTCTGTCACTGGGAAAGAACACCGCACGATCGAACCCATCACAAAGCACCTCTTCCCATGGCAAGAAAAATCGATCTAGTTGGCCTAACTAAACCAAAGATTCGAAGAAGAAATACGAGGCTATAAATAATCATGCATATAAGAGATCAAGAGAAAACTCAAATAATATTCATGGATAAAGATCTGATCATAAACTCAAAGTTCATCGAATCCCAACAAACACACCGCAAAAAAGAGTTACATCAAATAGATCTCCAAGAGACCATTGTATTGAGAATCAAAAGAGAGAGAGAGAGAGGAAGCCATCTAGCTACTGACTACGGACCCGTAGGTCTATGATGAACTACTCACGCATCATCGGAGAGGCACCAATGAAGATGATGAACCCCTCCGTGACGGTGTCTAGATAGGATCTCGTGGTTCTGGAACTTGCGGCGGCTGGAATTGTGTTTCATCGACTCCCCTAGGGTTTCTGGAATATTTGGGTATCTATAGGGCGAAGAGGCGGTGCGAGAGGTCATCGAGGGGGGCACAACCCCCTAGGCGCGCCTGGGCTCCTGGGCGCGCCCTGGTGGGTTGTGCCCACCTCGGGCCTCCCCTCTGGAACTTGTTTGGCCCAAGTTGTGTCTTCTGGTCCATAAAAATTCTCCAAAAAGTTTCACTGTGTTTGGACTCCGTTTGGTACTGATATTCTGCAAAATAAAAACAAGCAAAAAAACAGCAACTGGCACTGGGCACTATGTCAATAGGTTAGTCCCCAAAAATGATATAAAGTTGCTATAAAATGATTGTAAAACATCCAAGAATGATAATATAACAGCATGGAACAAGCAAAAATTATAGATACATTGGAGACGTATCAGCGTCCCCAAGCTTAATTCCTACTCGTCCTCGAGTAGGTAAATGATAAAAACAGAATTTTTGATGTGGAATGCTGCCTAACATGTTCATCACATATTCTTTTCTTTTGTAGCATGGACATTTGAACTTTTATTTGGTTCAAAGCAATAGTCTAGTTTTGACATGAAGATTTCAATACTCAATCATATCAACAAGCAACCATGTCTTTCAAAATATCAACACTAAAGAAAGTTATCCCTAGCCCATCATGCTCAATCATTGATCAATTCATGAAACACACTCGCATATTAGCTACATCCAATGCTCAAGTATGATCATAGTGCCCCTTAGTTGGTGCTTTATAAGAGAATATGGAGACTCAAATAAAAATAAAAATTGCATAAAGTTAATAGATAGGCCCTTCGCAGAGGGAAGTAGGGATTTGTAGAGGTGCCAGAGCTCAAAGCTTAAATTGAGAGATAATTTTTTTTGAGAGGCATACTTTTCCTGTCAACGAAAACGACCGAGTAATTCCCAACACTTTCCTTGCTAGATATATCATAGGCGGTTCCCAAAATGAAAATAAAGTTTATTCCTTTTTCCACCATTCTTTCACAATCCATGGATAGCCATATCCACGGGTTCCCTCCATACCAACACTTTCCAAGGAATTTATTATTTGACAACATAAAGTAAATTTCTTTTTCATTTCAGGACCGGGCATCCCTATAACCGCCGCACTCTCGTGCAATGACAAGTGAATAAACACTCATCTTGAGAATAACACATCTAGCATGGAAAATATTGGCCAGCCCCTGCCACTTCATGAGCGGTACGAGCACACAAAAAGGAAATTTATTTTGAAAATTAGAGATGGCACATACAAATTTGCTTAGAACAGCATGGAAATACCACATATAGGTAGGTATGGTGGACTCATATGGCAAAACTAGGTTTAAGGATTTCGGATGCACAAGTAGTATTTCTACTTAGTACAAGTGGAGGCTAGCAAAAAGATTGAGAAGCAACCAACCAAGAAACGAAAAATCACATAAGCGAGTATTAAGCATAACTAACACTGAATAATGCACCACAAGTAGGATGTAATTTCATTGCATAACTATTGACTTTCGTGCTTGCATAGGGAATCACAAACCTTAACACCAATATTCTTACTAAAGCATAATTACTCACCAACATGACTCACATATCACTATCATCATATCTTAAAACTATTACAAAGAATCAAGTTTATTTTGTCCAATGATCTTCATGAAAGTTTTTATTATATCCCTCTTGAATATCTATCACTTTGGTACTAGTTTCATATATTGCAATTGCTTTTGACAAGCTCAAACAAATCTAAGTGAAGAACATGAGCATAATTTTTTTGTCTCTCAAAATAATATAAGTGAAGCAAGATAGAATTTCTTCAAAAATTTACTAACTCTCAAATAAATCTAAGTGAAGCATCGGAGCATTTCTTCAAAAATATTAAAGCACACCGTGCTCAAAAAGATATAAGTGAAGCACTAGAGCAATTCCATAGCTCAAATTTTTTAACTAAAGCATAAAGAGCAATTCTAACAAATCATAGCTTAATTTTGGCTCTCTCAAATAGGTGTGTCTAGGAAGGATACTGGTGACAAAATAAAAGTCAAAACAAGCAAAGACTAATATAATACAAGACGCTCCAAGCAAAACTCATGATATGTGATGAATAAAAATATAGCTCCAAGTAAAATACCGACGGTCGTTAGAAGAAAGAGGGGATGCCTTCCGGGGCATCCCCAAGCTTAGTTTCCTGGTTTTCCTTGAATATTATCTTGGGGTGCCATGGGGCAGCCCCAAGTTTAGGCTCTTTTCACTCCTTATTCCTTCATCCATCGTGATCTCACCCAAAACTTGAAAACTTCAATCACACAAAACTTAACAAAACCTTCATGAGATCCATTAGTGTAATAAAGCAAATCACCACTTTAAGTACTGTTGCAAACCCATTCATATTTTATTATTGCATTATATCTACTGTATTCCAACTTTACTATGGCTTATAACCCCCAATATACTCCATAGATTCAACAAAATAAGCACACAATGCAAAAAAATGAGAATCTGTCAAAAACAGAACTGTCTATAGTAATCTGGAAACTTCATATACTTCTGTAACTCCAAAACCTCTGAAACATTAAGAAAATGTAGGCAATTTGTATATCAATATTGTGTAAAAAATTCATAATTTTTCGTCGCTTCTGTGACTTTACAAAATTATTTTACTGGAAGCAAAAGTTTCTGTTTTCCAACAAGATCAAATCAACTATCACCCAACATGATCCCAAAGGCTTTACTTGGCACAAACACTAATTAAAACATAAAAAACACAATCATAACATAGGAATAATTGTGTAAACACTCAAGAATAGAAATAAAAAGGCAAAAATAAAATTTATTCATTGGGTTGCCTCCCAACAAGCGCTATCGTTTTATGCCCCTAGCTAGGCATAATGCATAAGTTCAAGTATTGTCATCTTTAGTTTCCAATTCCTCAATCACACAACCAATATTATTCAAAGATTTAGCATATAGATTTTCAATAACAATACTCCGAGGAACGAGATTGAAAAATTCATTCTTGCAAGTAGGGTCTTTTATCACTTCAACAAAATCGGGGTGAATACTAATCATTTTGAGATCTTCCTTGTTGTTATTGGAAGTTGCACCCTTGTTCTTAGTGACTTGAGTAATCTTGCCAATTTTTACGAGAGTTTTTTCAATAGTTTTAGCAGAAGCAAAAGCCGAGCTTAAATTACTAAAAATTTCTTCCAACTTATCAATCCGAGAAGAACTTTCTTCAATTCTTTCGTTAATTACGGTTCCCTTTTCCTTTAGCAACTTAAAAACCTCTCCCGCTTTTGACCCAATTTTGTTAGAAAGATTATGCATTTTTTATCTAAGTTTTCAATATGTTCTTCGGTGAGCATTTTCTTTTCAATAGCATCAAGCCTTTGCATAACATGCTCAAGTGTTAAAGCAGTTTCATTGATAGTGAGAGGTGGTGAACCCACTAGATTTCCCATAGCATTAAAAGCATCCAAGGATGGACACATCAAAAAATTCCCACCGGTGACCGTATCAAGAACGAATCTATACCAGGTGGTAATGCCCACATAAAAACTGCGAAGAAGAACAACGGTAGATTGCTTATGAATAGATCTATTATGAGCATTGCAAATTCTATATCAAGCATCTTTTAGATTCTCCCCTCCCCTTTGTTTAAAATTAAGAACCTCATTCTCGGGGGTACACGCAATAGAGGAAGAACTATCCATAACGACAAAGTGGCAAGCAAAAACACACACAAAAAGATAGATTTGACGAGAAAAAGGCGAACGAAAAAGAGAGCGAATAAAAAGGTAAATTTTTGTGAAGTGGGGGAGATGAAAACGAGAGGCAATTGGCAAATAATGTAAATTGCAAGGAGATGAGATTTGTGATTAGGAACCTGATAGATGTTGATGATGTGTCCCCGGCAACGGCGCCAGAATTTCCTTTTGATGTCGCTTGAACTACGTCGGTATTTCCCCAAAGAGGAAGGGATGATGTAGCACAACTACGATAGGTATTTCCCTCAGTTATGAAACCAAGGTATCAATCCAGTAGGAGAACCAAACAACACTATGTAAATGGTACCTGCACACAAAGAACAAATACTTGCAACCCGACGCTTATGAGGGGTTGTTAATCCCTCTACGGGTAACGGCACCAGAAATTGTCAAGTTGATGGGATAAAAATTGTGTAGATTGGATAAATAGATCTCGATAAAACGCAAAATAAAATAAGTAACAAAATATTGCAGCAAGGTATTTTTGGGTTTTTGGAATAATAGATCTGAAAACAAAAGCAAATAAAAATAGATCTCAAGGCAAATATGATAAAGAATAGACCTGGGGGCCGTAGATTTCACTAGTGGCTTCTCTTAAGAAAATAGCATACGGTGGGTAAACAAATTACTGTTGGGCAACTGATAGAAAATCGAATAATTATGATGATATCCAAGGCAGTGATCAATATATAGGCATCACGTCCAAGATTAGTAGACCGACTCCTGCCTGCATCTACTACTATTACTCCACACATCGACCGCTATCCAGCATGCATCTAGTGTATTAAGTTCACGGAAAAATGGAGTAATGCAATAAGAATGATGACATGATGTAGACGAGATCTATTCATGTAGGAATAGCCCCCATCTTGTTATCCTTAATAGCAACGATACATGCGTGTCTTGCTGCCCCTTCTGTCACCGGGAAAGAACACCGCATGATTGAACCCATCACAAAGCACCTCTTCCCATGGCAAGAAATATTGATCTAGTTGGCCTAACTAAACCAAAGATTCGAAGAAGAAATACGAGGCTATAAATAATCATGCATATAAGAGATCAAGAGAAAACTCAAATAATATTCATGGATAAAGATCTGATCATAAACTCAAAATTCATTGAATCCCAACAAACACAGCGCAAAAAAGAGTTACATCAAATAGATCTCCAAGAGACCATTGTATTGAGAATCAAAAGAGAGAGAGAGAGAGGGAGCCATCTAGCTACTGACTATGGACCCGTAGGTCTATGATGAACTACTCACGCATCATCAGAGAGGCACCAATGAAGATGATGAACCCCTCTGTGACGGTGTCTAGATTGGATCTCGTGGTTCTGGAACTTGCGGCGCCTGGAATTGTGTTTCATCGACTCCCCTAGGGTTTCTAGAGTATTTGGGTAATTATAGGGTGAAGAGGCGATGCGGGAGGTCACCGAGGGGGGCACAACCCCCTGGGCATGCCCTGGTGGGTTGTACCCACCTCGGGCCTCCCCTCTGGTACTTCTTTGGCCCAAGTTGTGTCTTCTGGTCCATGAAAATTCTCCAAAAAGTTTTGCTGCGTTTGGACTCCGTTTGGTAGTGATATTTTTTAAAGTAAAAAACAAGCAAATAACAGCAACTGGCATTGGGCACTATGTCAATAGGTTAATCCCAAAAAATGATATAAAGTTGCTATAAAATGATTGTAAAACATCCAAGAATGATAATATAACAGCATGGAACAAGGAAAAATTATAGATACATTGGAGACATATCAAAGACTGTTGAATATATAAGGATGATGACAGTGGATAATAATTGTCTTACATATTTAGGAAGATAATTAAAAAAGCCACATGCGGCAACGACTGAAATACACAAGGGCAAAAGAAGAAGGAAGACACAGACAACGATCTGGCTCACTGATCTCTACTTTCTTGATGCGCTGCAGGCCGCGGAGACTAGTTCTCGCGGCGAGCGACGATGATCTCTTTCATGTCCTCAATACGCTGCTTGGCAGCATCCACAGATTCCTCCACCAGCCTTTCGCGCTCGATGCGGAGCATGTCATTCTCGTCCATAAGTTTCTTGATGATGACGCCCGTCCTCTTCAACAAGGCAGTGGTCTCCTCGTGCTCCTTCGCTCTTCCGGCGATCTTCGCCCTCAGCAGGTCACACTCGGTGTGGAGCTTCGCCTTGTCCTCCCCTAGTCCCCGGATGACGCTGGTAGAATTTTCAAATGAGGCATTCATCTCGTCCTGCAGCTTCATCCAGCCGGAGATCCGACCCATCAGGTCATCGAGCATAGCGCACATGCACCTGTGAGAGTCCTCGCCTACTCGCGAGACATTTTCCCGGGCCGCCGCGATGCGGGAGGACCTCTCTGCTGCATTAGCGGTGCGGCGGGACATCTCTGTTGCTTCCGCGGCGTGGCCGAACCAGTCTGCTGCATCGACGGCGCGGCGGGACCTCTGTGTTGCTTCGGCAGCGCGACGAGACCTCTGTGCTACTACGGCGGCGCGGCGGGACATGTCGGCTGCTTTCGCGGCGAGGCAGGACATCTCTCGTGCTTCCGCTTCCATGCTCGCCTTTCCCTGGTAGTAATCTCATGACCCAGAACTCATGCGGGCCATGGCAGACGCAAGGGAACGACGATGAAAGACTTGTTTGTTTTTGTGGATGAGGAGTTGAGGAGGAATGTGCAGTCATCTTCGAGTAGCTAGTATTTATAACCATGTACTAATATGCTCCTAAGTGGAAACCGATTAGGTTTTCATCGGTGTGAACAGGTTTGCAATTAAATATAGCGTGGTAGTAATTTGGAATGTGACGGGACGCAAGCTCAAAATTTATTGACGGTTCTAATTTCGAAGTGCGGCACTATTCCCAGATGGCGTAACGTGGGCATGCCTTCTCGCCCGCGTATGTGGTGTTTGCACCATAGGGTGCACCATAATAAGCGATGTCAGCACACGTCTTGTTTCATCAACTGTGCGCGCTCGTTATTACCATCGCGCACGCTTCTTTTAATTAGAATGTGTGCCCATCTAGCGCACGCACGTTGATCTTTCTAATTGTTTCTGTTTGTTGTGGCTAATCGCAAACAGTTCATCCGTGTGAAGTGTATGCCGTCAATCGCAGAGACCTTGATCTGGCTGACCATTTCTGTTTTGTTGCCTAATCGCAAACAGTTCATCCGTGTGAAGTGTATGCCATCAATCGCAGTCACCTTGATCTGGCTGACCATTTCTGTTGTGTTGCCTAATCACAAATAGTTAATCCGAGTGAACTATATGCCGTATATCGCACACACCTTCATTTGGCTGCCCGTTTCTGTTGTTCTGCCTCATCGCAAACAGTTCATTCGAGTGAACCGTATGCCCCGCATCGCACACGCAACTAAAAACTGAACCGTGTTTGATGTATCCGCCATCGCAAATGTTTTGCACCTTTTTTGATGGTTTTATTACATCACCATTTGGGATTAATGCATCGCACACAGTTTCGTCGAAGGGTCTCTAATTGTAGTGTCGCGTTAGCAGCATCCTGCAGCAGTGGCAGGCAGGGCCAAAAGTTCCGGGGACGGCCGGAAGGTCCGGGCGCCGGAGGTTCCGGGCGAAGGTCCGGGCAGGGTCCGGGCTATCCAGAGAGTTCGCACGCTCTTGGACGGCTTTGGTGCAGCTGGGCCGGAAGTTCCGGGATGGCCGGAAGTTTCGGGCGTCGGAAGTTCCGGGCAGGGGGCCGGAAGTTCCGGGCTTTCCAGAAGCTTGTCCATGCTTCTTCTCCCTTCTCTTCCACGCTTCCCTCGCGGATGGTGTAGTTGTACTCTTGTGCTCGCACTACTCCTCATCATCCGTGGTGCTCCGATAATACCTATGCATGCACACAAGAGAAGTGTCAAGTAGTATACCATCCTCGAAGGGGCCAAGTGAACACGCATAAAGGAGATGATTCACCTTTGTGTATGTGAAGTAGATGCCTCACGTGTCACTTGCCGAACGGACTCTTGACATGGGATATTTGTAGGATGCTCCACATCAGTTTCCTTAAGATCATCCAGCAACGTTTCCTTCTTTTGAGATTTGACCACAATATCATCAACATAAGCATGAACATTGCGCCCGATCTGATTGTGAAAACAATTCTGTACGCAGCGCTGATAAGTAGCTCCCACGCTCTTAAGCCCAAAAGGCATAGAGACATAGCAGAAAGCCCCAAAGGGTGTGATGAAGGCCGTCTTCTCCTGATCCTCAACAACCATCTTTATCTGATGATAGCCGGGGTAAGCATCCAGGAAACATAAACTCTCATAACCAGCAGTGGAATCGATGATCTGATCAATGCGAGGAAGAGCGAACGGATCCTTAGGGCAGGCCTTGTTAAGGTCTGTGTAACCAACACACATTCGCCAAGTCCCATTTTTCTTTAACACAAGCAATGGATTTGCCAACCACTCTGGGTGAAAAACTTCAACGATAAACCCTGCTGCAAGGAGTCGAGCTACTTCTTCACCAGTAGCTTTTCGTCTCACCTCGTTAAAATGATGGAGGTACTGCTGGACTAGTTCCATCTTAGGATCAACGTTGAGGTGGTGCTCAGCGAATTCTCTCGGTACACTAGGCATGTCAGAAGGTTTCCATGATGTCCCGATTCTCACAGATGAACTCGATGAGCGTGCTTTCCTATTTGGGATCCATGCCAGTCCAAATAGTGAACTGTTGGGATGAGTCGCTAGGGGTGAAATCAACCTGTTTCGTGTCCTCGGCCGACTTAAAATTGAGCGAGGGATCAGACTCTATGGTGGGGTTCTTCAGGGGGTCATGTCGGCCGGGTCAACATTGGATGTATAAAACTTCAACTCCTTTGATGCGTGATACGTCTCCAACGTATCTATAATTTTTGATTGTTCCATGCTATTATATTATCTGTTTTGGATGTTTTATATGCATTAATATGCTATTTTATATTATTTTTGGGACTAACCTATTAACCTAGAGCCCAGTGCCAGTTTTTGTTTTTTCCTTGTTTTTTACCTTTGTGGAGAAGGAATACCAAACGGAGTCCAAACGGAATAAAACCTTCGCGATGATTTTTCTTGGACCAGAAGACAACCAGGAGACTTGGAGATGAAGTCGGAGGAGCCACGAGGCGGCCACAAGGACGGAGAGCGTGCCCAGGGGGGTAGGGCGTGCCCCCCCACCCTTGTGGGCCCCCCGTGACCCTCCTGACCTAATTCTTTCGCCTATATATTCCCAAACCACCAGAGGCATCCATGAAAACACTTTTCCACTGCCGCAACCTTCTGTACCCATGAGATCCCATCTAGGGACCTTTTCCGGCACCCTGCCAGAGGGGGATTCGATCATGGAGGGCTTCTACATCAACCCTATTGCCCTTCCGATGAAGCATGAGTAGTTTACCACAGACCTACGGGTCCATAGCTAGTAGCTAGATGGCTTCTTCTCTCTCTTTAATTCTCAATACCATGTTCTCCTCGATGCTCTTGGAGATCTATTCGATGTAATACCTTTTTGCGGTGTGTTTGCCGAGATCCGATGAATTGTGGATTTATGATCAGCTTATCTATGAATATTATTTGAATCTTCTCTGAATTCTTTTATGCATGATTTGATATCTTTGTAATTCTCTTCGAACTATCGGTTTGGTTTGGCCAACTAGATTGGTTTTTCTTGCAATGGGAGAAGTGCTTAGCTTTGGGTTCAATCTTGTGGTGTCCTTTCCCAGTGATAGTAGGGGCAGCAAGGCATGTATTGTATTGTTGCCATCGAGGATAAAAAGATGGGGTTTTCATCATATTGCTTGAGTTAATTCCTCTACATCATGTCATCTTACTTAATGCGTTACTCCATTCTTTATGAACTTAATACTCTAGATGCATGCTGGATAACGGTCGATGTGTGGAGTAATAGTAGTAGATGCAGGCAGGAGTCGGTCTACTTGACACGGACGTGATGCCTATATTCATGATCATTGCCTTAGATATCGTCATAACTTTGCGCTTTTCTATCAATTGCTCGGCAGTAATTTGTTCACCCACCGTATTATTTGCTATCTTGAGAGAAGCCTCTAGTGAAACCTATGGCCCCCGGGTCTATTTTCCATCATATAAGTATCTATTTTCCATCATATTAGTTTCCGATCTACTGTTTTGCAATCTTTTACTTTCCGATCTATAAACCAAAAATACCAAAAATATTTACTTTACCATTTATCTATCTCTATCAGATCTCACTTTTGCAAATAACCCTGAAGGGATTGACAACCCCTTTATCGCGTTGGGTGCAAGTTGTTTGATTGTTTGTGTAGGTATTAGGTGATTTGTGCGTTGTCTCCTACTGGATTGATACCTTGGTTCTCAAATTGAGGGAAATACGTATCTCTACTTTGCTGCATCACCCTTTCCTCTTCAAGGGAAAAACCAACGCAAGCTCAAGAAGTTGCAGGAAGAATTTCTGGCGCCAGTGCCGGGGAGATCTACGCCAAGTCAAGACATACCAAGTACCCATCATAAACTCTCATCTCTTGCATTACATTATTCGCCATTCGCCTCTCGTTTTCCTCTCTCCCACTTCTAAAATGATTTTTGAAAAGATTTGCCTTTTCTCTCGCCGCCCTCTTGTTTGCTTAAGTTCGCCTTTCTATTGTTATGGCCGAATCAAAAAGGGCTAAGGGTTTTCTCCCGAGTTTTAATGCTTTAGATAGCCCTTCTGTCCTCTCTAAGCTCATAAATAATGATGCTACGGAAGGACCTACCGGGGTTGTTAATGAGAATTTTAACAATTTTGATGAAGATGACCCCGAAGTTTTTTGTTATCTTCTTGATGAATCTTTGAAAGATGCTTGGGATAGGCTGTTGAGGATCCGAGCTAGCTATGTGCCTCAATATCATATTGAAATATACTTGAAAAGCTTTTATGTTGGTTTACCCCCTTCTTTTAAGCAAGTTTTGGATTCTATATTTGAAAATGGTTTTCTTGAAGGGGATACCATCGGTACTTATGAAAAGATGAAAACTATACTTGGGCACTCCAAAGGTGAAAATGTTGAATCAACTACTCTTATGTGCTTTTATCAAAATGAAATAATCAAAGAGATGAAGGCTAGTTTAGATGCAAATTTTCAAAGTGTGCTTAATCTTTCTTCCACCATTAATGGCCACGTACTTTCACAAAATAGAAAGATAAGCGCTCTAGACAACAAACTCTCTCTTTACTACCAAAAGGGAGAAGATGATAATACCTAGATCTATTCGTGTTTTTATGCCTAGCTAAGGGCGTTAAACAATAGCGCTTGTTGGGAGGCAACCCAATTTTATTTTTGTTTTTGCTTTTTTGGTTCTGTTTTGCAATAAATAATTCATCTAGCCTCTGGTTAAATGTGGTTTTGTGTTTTAATTAGTGTTTGTGCCAAGTAAGACCTTTGGGATGGCTTACGGTGATAGTTGATTTGTTCCTGTTGAAAAACAGAAACTTTTGCGCCCAGTCACAGAATTGTTTAGATTCACTGGGGCATGGAAAACCCCTGAATTGTTTACACAAGATTGATATACGAATTGCCTCTGTTTTCCTAATTTTTCAGAAATTTTGGAGTTACAGAAGTATTAGAACAATTCAGATCTTCGCAGACTGTTCTGTTTTTGACAGATTCTGTTTTCTATGTGTTGTTTGCTTATTTTGATGAATCTATGGGTAGTATCGGGGGGTATGAACCATGGAAAAGTTGGAATACAGTAGATATTACACCAATATAAATAAAGAATGAGTTCACAACAGTACCAAAAGTGGTGATTTATTTTCTTATACTAACGGAGCTTATGAGATTTTCTGTTGAGTTTTGTGTTGTGAAGTTTTCAAGTTTTGGGTAAGGATTTGATGGACTATGGAATAAGGAGTGGCAAGAGCCTAAGCTTGGAGATGCCCAAGGCACCCCAAGGTAATATTCAAGGACAATCAAGAGCCTAATCTTGGGGATGCTCCGGAAGGCATCCCCTCTTTCGTCTTCGTCTATCGGTAACTTTACTTGAGGCTATATTTTTATTCACCACATGATATGTGTTTTGCTTGGAGCGTCTTGTATGATTTGAGTCTTTAGTTTTTAGTTTGCCACAATCATCCTTGCTGTACACACCTTTTGATAGGGACACGCATGAATCGTGATTTATTAGAATACTCTATGTGCTTCACTTATATCTTTTGAGCTAGGCAATTTTGCTCTAGTGCTTCGCTTATATCTTTTTAGAGCACGGTGGTGGCTTTATTTTATAGAAATTGTTGAACTCTCATGCTTCACTTATATTATTTTGAGAGTCTCTAAACAGCATGGTAATTTGCTTTGGTTATAAATTTAGTCCTAATATGATAGGCATCCAAGAGGGATATAATAAAAACTTTCATATAAAGTGCATTGAATACTATGAGAAGTTTGATTCTTTATGATTGTTTTGAGATATAAAGATGGTGATATTAGAGTCATGCTAGTGAGTAATTGTGGATTTGAGAAATACTTGTGTTAAGGTTTGTGATTCCCGTAGCATGCACGTATGGTGAACCGTTATGTGATGAAGTCGGAGCATGATTTATTTATTGATTGTCTTCCTTATGAGTGGCGGTCGGGGACGAGCGATGGTCTTTTCCTACCAATCTATCCCCCTAGGAGCATGTGCGTAGTACTTCGTTTCGATAACTAATAGATTTTTGCAGTAAGTATGTGAGTTCTTTATGACTAATGTTGAGTCCATGGATTATACGCACTCTCACCCTTCCACCATTGCTAGCCTCTCTTGTGCCGTGCAACTTTCGCCGGTACCATACACCCACCATATACCCTTCCTCAAAACAGCCACCATACCTACCTATTATGGCATTTCCATAGCCATTTCGAGATATATTGCCATGCAACTTTCCATCGTTCCGTTTATTATGACACGTTCCATCATTGTGATATTGCTTCGCATGATCATGTAGTTGACATCGTATTTGTGGCAAAGCCACCATTCATAATTCTTTCATACATGTCACTCTTGATTCATTGCACATCCCGGTACACCGCCGGAGGCATTCATATAGAGTCATATTTTGTTCTAATATCGAGTTGTAATTCTTGAGTTGTAAGTAAATAACAGTGTGATGATCTTCATTATTAGAGCATTGTCCCAAGTGAGGAAAGGATGATGGAGACTATGATTCCCCCACAAGTCGGGATGAGACTCCGGACAAAATATATAAAAAAAAGAGGCCCAAAAAAAATGAGAAGGCCCAAATATAAAAAAAATGAGAGAAAAGAGAGAAGGGACAATGTTACTATCCTTTTACCACACTTGTGCTTCAAAGTAGCACCGTGATCTTCATGATAGAGAGTCTCCTATATTGTCACTTTCATATACTAGTGGGAATTTTTCATTATAGAACTTGGCTTGTATATTCCAATGATAGGCTTCCTCAAATTGCCCTAGGTCTTCGTGAGCAAGCGAGTTGGATGCACACCCACTTAGTTTTCTTTTGAGCTTTCATAAACTTATAGCTCTAGTGCATCCGTTGCATGGCAATCCCTACTCACTCACATCGATATCTATTGATGGGCATCTCCATAGCCCGTTGATATGCCTAGTTGATGTGAGACTATCTACTTCTTTTTGTCTTCTCCACAACCACCATATTCTATTCCACCTATAGTGCTATGTCCATGGCTCACGCTCATGTATTACGTGAAAGTTGAAAAAGTTTGAGAACATCAAAAGTATGAAACAATTGCCTGGCTTGTCATCGGGGTTGTGCATGATTTGAATATTTTGTGTGATGAAGATGGAGCATAGCCATACTATATGATTTTTGTAGGGATAACTTTCTTTGGCCATGTTATTTTGAGAAGACATAATTGCCTTGTTAGTATGCTTGAAGTATTATTGTTTTTATGTCAATATTAAACTTTTGTTTTGAATCTTATGGATCTGAACATTCATGCCACAATAAAGAAAATTACATTGATAAATATGTTGGGTAGCATTCCACATCAAAAATTCTGTTTTTATCATTTACCTACTCGAGGATGAGCAGGAATTAAGCTTGGGGATGCTTGATACGTCTCCAACGTATCTATAATTTTTTATTGTTCCATGCTATTATATTATCTGTTTTGGATGTTTTATATGCATTAATATGCTATTTTATATTATTTTTGGGACTAACCTATTAACCTAGAGCCCAGTGCCAGTTTATGTTTTTTCCTTGTTTTTTAGCTTTGTGGAGAAGGAATACCAAACGGAGTCCAAACGGAATAAAACCTTCGCGATGATTTTTCTTGGACCAGAAGAACACCAGGAGACTTGGAGATGAAGTCGGAGGAGCCACGAGGTGGCCACAAGGACGAAGGGCGCGCCCAGGGGGGTAGGGCGCGCCCCCCACCCTTGTGGGCCCCCCGTGACCCTCCTGACCTAATTCTTTCGCCTATATATTCCCAAACCACCAGAGGCATCCACGAAAACACTTTTCCACCACCGCAACCTTCTGTACCCATGAGATCCCATCTAGGGACCTTTTCCGGCACCCTGCCGGAGGGGGATTCGATCATGGAGGGCTTCTACATCAACCCTATTGCCCTTCCGATGAAGCGTGAGTAGTTTACCACAGACCTATGGGTCCATAGCTAGTAGCTAGATGGCTTCTTCTCTCTCTTTGATTCTCAATACCATGTTCTCCTCGATGCTCTTGGAGATCTATTTGATGTAATACTTTTTTGCGGTGTGTTTGCCGAGATCCGATGAATTGTGGATTTATGATCAGCTTATCTATGAATATTATTTGAATCTTCTCTGAATTCTTTTATGCATGATTTGATATCTTTGTAATTCTCTTTGAACTATCGGTTAGGTTTGGCCAACTAGATTGGTTTTTCTTGCAATGGGAGAAGTGCTTAGCTTTGGGTTCAATCTTGCGGTGTCCTTTCCCAGTGACAGTAGGGGCAGCAAGGCACGTATTGTATTGTTGCCATCGAGGATAAAAAGATGGGTTTTTCATCATATTGCTTGAGTTAATTCCTCTACATCATGTCATCTTACTTAATGCGTTACTCCGTTCTTTATGAACTTAATAGTCTAGATGCATGCTGGATAGCGGTCGATGTGTGGAGTAATAGTAGTAGATGCAGGCAGGAGTCGGTCTACTTGACACGGACGTGATGCCTATATTCATGATCATTGCCTGAGATATCGTCATAACTTTGCGCTTTTCTATCTATTGCTCGGCAGTAATTTGTTCACCCACCGTATTATTTGCTATCTTGAGAGAAGCCTCTAGTGAAACCTATGGCCCCCGAATCTATTTTCCATCATATAAGTATCTATTTTCCATCATATTAGTTTCCAATCTACTGTTTTGCAATCTTTTACTTTCCGATCTATAAACCAAAAATACCAAAAATATTTACTTTACCGTTTATCTATCTCTATCAGATCTCACTTTTGCAAATAACCATGAAGGGATTGACAACCCCTTTATCACGTTGGGTGCAAGTTGTTTGATTGTTTGTGCAGGTATTAGGTGATTTGTGCGTTGTCTCCTACTGGATTGATACCTTGGTTCTCAAACTGAGGGAAATACTTATCTCTACTTTGCTGCATCACCCTTTCCTCTTCAAGGGAAAAACCAACGCAAGCTCAAGAAGTAGCAGTTATCAGTACTGCCCACTATTCAACTGCTTAGGATTTCTCTGAAAACCTCACTGGTTGCCCTGTTGCTGAACACCTTGGCCAGAACATTGATTTCCTCCATTATTGCCAGAGCCCTGGTAGCCAGACCCTGAGCTGCCCGATCCTCGGTAGCTAGGATTCTGGAACCCACTAGATGAGCCAGCTCCCGGGAAGCCGGATCCTGAGCCGCCTGCTCCAGGTTGCCCTGGGTTTCCGCTGCCGCCACCTTGGTGATTCTGGTAAGCCTGATAGCGAAATTGTTGCATAATAAAACAGTTTTCCCAAGAGTGGTTCGCCGGCTTATCCCAGGTGCTATGTTTCGGGCAGGGGGCTTTGGGTGCTTCCTCGAAATTGCGTGCATTATTTCCATTGGAAGGCCTTCCAGAATTATTCTGCCTTTGGCATTTGAAACCTGTGTTGTTGTTGGCAAAAAAGTCTGAGCCGCCCTCCGGGTGTTTGCGCTTTCCACCATTACCCTGATTGCTGTTGTTGCCATTGTACCCGGGGTGACTCTGCTGCTGCCCCTTGCCACCACCATTTTTCTTACCCTTGCCAGCCTGATCGTCATCCGGACTAGGGTCCTTCATGGTGTCTGACTCAACATATCTAGTAAGCACGTCCATGAGCTCACCCATGTCCTGTACTTTTCGGTTGAGCCATCCAAGTTCCTGAACAAGGGGATCAAAATGACAATTCTTTTCCAGAATCAAAATAGCCTAAGTAGTTGTTATGCTGTTAGAGGAGTGGATGATGTCCGCAACCCGGCGCGACCAATGATGAGCCGACTCTCCATCATGTTGGACACAATGCTGTAAATCGACAATCGTCATCATGCGTTTGCAAGTTCCTTGCAAGTTCTTGATGAAACGTTCCTTCAACTCAGCCCAAGTGTTGATGGAGTTGGGGGCAGGTTCTTCAGCCAAGTACGAGTCGTCCCCTCCAACAACATGGTTAAATACTTTGCACAAACCGCGTCACTAACATCCAGCATGTCCATGGCAATCTCATAACTCTCAATCCAGGCCGCCGGCTCAAGATCAGCTGTGTAGTTAGAGACCTTGCAAGGACCCTTGAAATCCTTAGGCATGTGCGCTCGTTCCGTAGAGCCTGCACCAGACATGGAATCCCAATGGTGCTAGTACTCGATCCAACACCTTGCGAAACCAAAGGGGTTGTAGTAGGTGATGGCTGAGCCGCTGTGTTGGCCGCTTCTGCTTCTCGTCGTGCCCAGGCCGTGTTAACGGTTTCCTGGGCGTCCAAGGCTCCCTGACGAGGCAGGTCACGCGGTTGTTCACACCACCGATGGGCGCTGCTAGAGACTGCTGGCGACTCAGCATGATGGCTCCTACTGTGGCTTGGATGTGGGGTGGAGTGGAGTCACTACTGACTGTAGGAGTAGTTTGCTTGCTGGGCAACCGCAGTCTTCAACATCTCGATGGCGTTTAAGGCCTCGATCTCAACCGGGGTATTCTCCGTGATCGGAAGCGTGATGAGGTTGGTAGCTGCTGCCAACAAGTTATCAACGGGATTGGAGAAATGGCCCGCCGGTGTCACAAAACGGTCTGGAGTCGTTCGAACAGGCGGTGGGCGCTGGGTTGGCTCGAGCTGGCGCCGTTGAGCCGGTTGACGAAACTGAGCCAGTGGTGGCTGCCCAGCTCCATCCTGGGTTACAACCCGATTCGACTGAGGCATAACTGGAGCCCCCGGGGTGCTTGTCCCAGCCCCGAGTGCAAGTGTATTAAACAGACACATGGGCTCAAGATTGGGGGGCAGACGGCTCATGTGCCTCCTCCGATGAACCATATCTGAAGCGTTCTATCGTAGACCCATGCGCCAGGCCTCTATCCTCAGGCCTTTTGCCTAATTGTGAATCTGGGCTCGTAGCTCCACCATGCGAGCGCTCTCGGCATTGATGTCCTCCGGGGCTTTGGCCATCTGCTCGCGAAGTTTAGCTACCTCCGCATTATGCTCCACCTGGTTCTCCGCTGTCAGCGGCGACTCTAGGAGCATTGTCAACGAGGCTACTAGCTCTGAAAGAACTTGCGCTGATGGTTTAACCGGGCCGGCCACGTTCGGATCTGTTGCCGAAGTACCAGTTCCTCCCATGGCGCCTGCTGCGGTAGAGTCGAGAGCTGGCACAGTGCCTTCCATGTAGATGGTTTTCTGATGGAGCGGCTCGTAATCGACTGGGGCCGGCTCGTCATTGGAGTAGCCCCCAAGTTTGTCGTCATATAGTGGGAGGATTGACTCAGTATCCCCGACCAATGACTCGCTGTCTGAGTGGACAAAGGAGTCCTCACCAGATACGGAGTTGTCTGGGAGATCGACCCCCTGGGTGAAACCGATGAAGACGTGGTTCCGACCGGCTTGAGCCTGGGCAGGTTGCGTGCACCGAGCCGACTTGATGATGTCAGTGCAGATGTCTGGCTCGGGTCCTGATTCGCCGATTTTGCCGATGAAGACATGGATCTTGCCGAAGGGGACCCGGTACCCGTACTTGAATGAGTCAGCCTCGGGGCCCTAGCCTGAATCATCGATGTAGAGCTTGCCGCGACGACTCTTGGTCATGCGGCCAATCGCATACCCCTCGATCCCTAGGAGAGCTCCCTCCAAGAACTCAACACCATCGAGCGATAGCCCCACCGTGGGCGCCAACTGTCGTGGTTTTGTCATGGCAGATGTCCTCGTGAAAGGACTTAGTCGTGACGCCATCGCCACGAAGTAGTCGCTTGAACGGGGTTGATCGGAATCGAGAGACACGAGTTTACCCAGGTTTGGCCCCTCATGATGGAGGTAATAGCCTACTTCCTACTTGATTGATTATTGCTTGGGTTCTCGATTACAAGGGTGCGACTTGGCTGTCCTAGTACTTGACGTGGCTTGAGACTGCGTCGGTATTTCCCCAAAGAGGAAGGGATGATGCAGCACAGCTATGGTAAGTACTTCCCTCAGTTATAAAACCAAGGTATCAATCCAGTAGGAGAACCAAGCAACATTATGTAAACGGTACCTGCTGCACACAAAGAACCAATACTTGCAACCCGACGCGTAAGAGGGGTTGTCAATCCCTCCTCGGTAAAAAGATAGATTAAATTGTATGAGATTGGATAAATAGATCTGAATAAAAAACGAAATAAAATATGTAAAGAAAAAGTGCAGTAAGGTATTTTTGGGTTTTTGGAATAATAGATCTGAAAACAATATGATAAAAGATAGACCCGGGGGTCGTAGATTTCACTAGTGGCTTCTCTCAAGAAAATAGCATACGGTGGGTAAACAAATTACTGTTGGGCAATTGATAGAAGAACAAATAATTATGACGATATCCCAGGCAATGATCATGAATATAGGCATCACATCCAAGATTAGTAGACCGAAACGATTCTGCATCTACTACTATTACTCCACACATCGACCGCTATCCATCATGCATCTAGTGTATTAAGTTCATGGAGAAACGGAGTAATGCAATAAGAACGATGACATGATGTAGACAAGATCTATTCATGTAGGAATAGACCCCATCTTTTTATCCTTAATAGCAACGATACATGCGTGCCTCGCTACCCCTTCTGTCACTGGGTGAGGACACCGCAAGATCGAACCCATCACAAAGCACCTCTTCCCATTGCAAGAAAAATCAATCTAGTTGGCCAAACCAAACCAAAGTTTCGGAGAAGAAATACGAGGCTATAAATAATCATGCATATAAGAGATCAAAGAAAACTCAAATAATATTCATGGATATAGATTTGATCATAAACTCGCATTTCATCGGATCCCAACAAACACACTGCAAAAAGCCATTACATCAAATAGATCTCCAAGAACATCGAGGAGAACATTGTATTGAGAATCAAAAAGAGAGAAGAATCCATCTACCTACTGCCTACGGACCCGTAGGTCTATGGTGAACTACTCACGCATCAATGGAGGAGCACCAATGAGGATGATGAACCCCTCCGTGATTGTGTTCCCCTCCGGCAGAGTGCCAGAATAGGGCTCCAGATTGGATCTTGCGGTTTTGGAACTTGCGGCAGCTGGAATTGTGTTTTGATCGCTCCCCTAGGGTTTCTGGAATATCTGAGAATTTATAGAGCTGAGAGGTGATGGTGGAGACCCCCATGGGCCCCACCACCCACCTGGGCGCGCCAGGGGCCTCTGGCACGCCCTAGTGGGTTGTCGGCCCCATGGGCCTCCCATCTGGTGCTTCCTTGGCTCCCAAGTTGTCTTCTGGTCCAAAAAAATCTCCAAAAAGTTTCATGGCATTTGGAGTCCGTTTGATAGGGATATTCTGCGAAGTAAAAAACAAGCAAAAAACAGCAACTGGCACTGGGCACTATGTCAATAGGTTAGTCCCAAAAATTGATATAAAATTGCTATAAAATGATTGTAAAACATCCAAGAATGGTAATATAACAGCATGGAACAATCAAAAATTATAGATACGTTGGAGACGTATCAGAATCCCTAAGCTTAATTCCTGCTCGTCCTTGAGTAGGTAAATGATAAAAACAGATTTTTTGATGTGGAACTGCGTAACATGTTCATCACATATTCTTTTCTTTTGTAGCATGGACATTTGGACTTTTAGATGGTTCAAAGCAATAGTCTATATTTGACATGCAGACTTCAATACTCAAGCATATTAACAAGCAACCATGTCTTTCAAAATATCAACACTAAAGAAAGTTATCCCTAGCCCATCATGCTCAATCATTGATCCATTCACGAAACACACTCAAATATTAGCTACACCCAATGCACAAGTATGATCATAGTGCTCCCTAGTTGGTGCTTTATAAGAGAAGATGGAGACCCAAAAAAATAAAAATTGCATAAAAGTAAATAGATAGGCCCTTCGCAGAGGGAAGCGGAGATTTGTAGAGGTGCCAGAGCTCAAAGCTTAAATTGAGAGATAAAATATTTTGGGAGGCATGCTTTTCCTATCAACGAAAACGACCGAGTAGTTCCCAATACTTTTCATGCTAGATACATCATAGGCGGTTCCCAAACATAAAATAAAGTTTATTCCTTTTTCCAGCATTCTTTCACAATCCATGGCTAGCCGTATCCACGGGTGCCTTCCATACCAACACTTTCCAAGGAATTTATTGTTTGAAAACATAAAGTAAATTTCTTTTTCATTTCGGGACTGAGCATCCCTATTAAGGCCACACTCTCGTGCAATGACAAGTGAATAAACACTCATCTTGAGAATAACACATCTAGCATGGAAAAATATTGGCCACCCCTTGCCGCTTCATGAGCAGTACGGGCACACAAAAAGGAAATTAATTTTGAAAATTAGAGTTGGCACATACAAATTTACTTAGAATGACACGGAAATACCGCATATAGGTAGGTACGGTGGACTCATATGGCAAAACTTGGTTTAAGGATTTTGGATTCACAAGTAGTATTTCTACTTAGCACAAATGGAGGCTAGCAAAAAGATTGAGAAGCAACCAACCAAGAAACAAAAATTCTCATAAACGAGCATTAAGCATAACTAACACTGAATAATGCACCAAAAGTAGGATGTAATTTCATTGCATAACTATTGACTTTCGTGCTTTCATAGGGAATCACAAACCTTAACACAAATATTCTTACTAAAGCATAATTACTCACCAACATGACTCACATATTACTATCATCATGTCTCAAAACTATTACAAAGAATCAAGTTTATTTTGTCCAATGATCTTCATGAAAGTTTTTATTATATCCCTCTTGAATATCTATCACTTTGGGACTAATTTCATATATTGCAATTGCTTTTGACAAGCTCAAAAAAATTTAAGTGAAGAACATGAGCATAAAAATTTTCATCTCTCAAAATAATATAAGTGAAGCATGAGAGAATTTCTTCAAAAAAAATTACTAACTCTCAAATAGATCTAAGTGAAGCATGAGAGCATATTTCTTCAAAAAATTAAAGCACACCGTGCTAAAAAAGATATAAGTGAAGTACTAGAGCAATTCCATAGCTCAATAAATTTAAGTGAAGCACATAGAGCAATTCTAACAAATCATAGCATAATTTTGGCTCTCTCAAATAGGTGTGTCTAGCAAGGATGATTGCGACAAACTAAAACGCAAAAAAAGCAAAGACTCATATAATACAAGACGCTCCAAGCAAAACTCATGATATGTGACGAATAAAAATATAGCTCCAAGTAAAATTACCGATGGTCGTTAGAAGAAAGAGGGGATGCCTTCCGGGGCATACCCAAGCTTAGTTGCTTGGTTCTCCTTGAATATTATCTTGGGGTGCATGGGTATCCCCAAGCTTAGACTCTTTTCACTCCTTATTCCTTCATCCATCGAGATCATACCCAAAACTTGAAAACTTCAATCACACAAAACTTAATAAACCTTCGTGAGATCCGTTAGTATAAGAAAACCAATCTTTGCTTTAAGTACTATTGAAAACCCATTCATATTTTGTTATTGCATTATACCTACTGTATTCTAACTTTACCAAGGCTTATACCCCCGATACAATCCATAGACTCATCAAAATAAGCACACAATGCAAAGAAAACAGAATCTGTCAAAAACAGAATAGTATGTAAAGATGCGAAGTTTACTCATACTTCTGTAACTCCAAATCTTCTGAAAAAACAACACAACAGAGGCAATTCGTATATCAATCTTGTGTAAAAAAATCATAATTTTTCGTTGCTTGTGTGAATTTTAACAATTCTGTTACTAGACGCAAATGTTTCTGTTTTTCAACAAGAATCAAATCAACTATCACCCAAAGCTATCCCAAAGGCTTTACTTGGTACAAACTCTAATTAAAACATAAAAAACACAATCATAACAGAGGCATAATTGTGCAAACACACAAAAACAGAAAGAAAAAGAGGAAAATTATTTTATTCATTGGGTTGCCTCCCAACAAGCCCTTTCTTTATAGCCATCTAGATAGGCTTGAGATTTTATTGATGCTCACATGAAAGATAATAATTGAAACACAAATATAGCATCATAAAACATGTGACAAACACATTTAAGTCTAACATACTTCCTATGCATAGGAATTTATTATCAAGACAAGAATCATCTAGCATATGCAAAGGGGAGGAATAAAACATTGACAATCTCAACATAACAAGAGGTAATTTAGTAACATGAAAATTTCTACAACAATATTTTCCTCTCTCATAATAATTACATGTAGGATCATAATCAAATTCAACAATATAACTATCATATAAAATTTTCTCTTCATGATCCACATGCATGCAAAGTTGACACTCTTCCAAAATAGTGGGATTCTCATCAAATAAAGTCATGACCTCTCCAAACCCACTTTTATCAAAAATTTCATAAGATTGATCATTCTCCAAAGTAGTGGAATAATTATTACCTAGAGTTGACACTCTTCCAAACCCACTTTCAATATTATTGCAAACACTATTATCAATATCATATTCATCATAAGGCTTAAATACATTTTCAAGATCATAAGAAGAATCACCCCAATCATGATCATTACAATAAGTAGTGGACATAGAAAAATTAGCATCCCCAAGCTTGGCGTTTTGCATATTATTAACACAATTGACATTAATAGAATTTATAATAACATCATTGCAATCATGCTTTTCATTCAAGGAGCTATCATGAACCACTTTATAAATTTCTTCTTTTAACACTTCATCACAATTTTCAGATTCACGAATTTCAAGCAAAACTTCATAAAGATAATCTAGTGCACTCAAATCACTAGCAGTTGGTTCATCATAAATGGATCTCTTAAAAAGATTAGCGAGTGGATGGGGATCCATATCAATAGATTTTTAGCAAGCGAAGATGCAAGCAAATAGAAGACACATGGCAACACAAGCAAACAAAAGATCGAAAGAGAAAAATGCAAACGAAAAAGAAGGCAAATAAAAAGGCAAATATTTTTGTGCTTTTCGCAAAAACATTTTAGAAGTGGGGGAGATGAAAACGAGAGGCAAATGGCAAATAATGTAAATCGCAAGGAGATGAGATTTGTGATTAGGAACCTAATAGATGTTGATGATGTCTCCCCGGCAACAGCGCCAGAAATTCATTTGACGTGGCTTGAGACTGTGTCGGTATTTCCCCAAAGAGGAAGGGATGATGCAGCACAACTACGATAAGTATTTCCCTTAGTTATGAAACCACGGTATCAATCCAGTAGGAGAACCAAGCAACACTATGTAAACGGTACCTGCACACAAAGAACAAATACTTGCAACCCGACGCGTAAGAGGGGTTGCCAATCCCTCCTCGGTAAAAAGATAGATTAAATTGTATGGAGATTTGATAAATAGATCTGAATAAAAAACGAAATAAAATATGTAAACAAAAAGTGCAGCAAGGTATTTTTGGGTTTTTGGAATAATAGATCTGAAAACAATATGATAAAAGATAGACCCAGTGGTCGTAGATTTCACTAGTGGCTTCTCTCAAGAAAATAACATACGGTGGGTAAACAAATTACTGTTGGGTAACTGATAGAACAAATAATTATGACGATATCCAACGCAATGATCATGAATATAGGCATCACGTCCAAGATTTGTAGACCGAAATGATTCTGCATCTACTACTATTACTCCACACATCGACCGCTATCCAGCATGCATCTAGTGTATTAAGTTCATGGAGAAACAGAGTAATGCAATAAGAACGATGACATGATGTAGACAAGATCTATTCATGTAGGAATAGACCCATCTTTTTATCCTTAATAGCAACGATACATGCGTGCCTCGCTAGCCCTTCTGTCACTGGGTGAGGACACCGCAAGATCGAACCCATCACAAAGCACCTCTTCCCATTGCAAGAAAAATCAGTCTAGTTGGGCAAACCAAACCAAAGTTTCGGAGAAGAAATACGAGGCTATAAATAATCATGCATATAATAGATCAAAGAAAACTCAAATAATATTCATGGATATAGATCTGATCATAAACTCGCACTTCATCGGATCCCAACAAACACGCCATAAAAAGTCATTACATCAAATAGATCTCCAAGAACATCGAGGAGAACATTGTATTGAGAAACAAAAAAAGAGAAGAAGCCATCTAGCTACTGCCTACGGACCCGTAGGTCTATGGTGAACTACTCACGCATCATCGGAGGAGCACCAATGAGGATGATGAACCCCTCCGTGATCGTGTTCCCCTCCGGCAGAGTGCCGGAATAGGGCTCTAGATTGGATCTCGTGGTTCTGGAACTTGCGGCGGCTGGAATTGTGTTTCGATCGCTCCCCTAGGGTTTCTGGAATATCTCAGAATTTATAGAGCTGAGAGGCGGTGGAGGAGACCCCCATGGGCCCCACCACCCACCTGGGCGCGCTAGGGGCCTCTAGCGCGCCCTGGTGGGTTGTGGGCCCCATGGGCCTCCCCTCTGGTGCTTCCTTGGCTCCCAAGTTGTCTTCTAGTCCAAAAAAATCCGTTTGATAGGGATATTTTGCGAAGTAAAAAACAAGCAAAAAAATAGCAACTGGCACTGGGCACTATGTCAATAGGTTAGTCCCAAAAAATGATATAAAGTTGCTATAAAATGATTGTAAAACATCCAAGAATGATAATATAACAGGATGGAACAATCAAAAATTATAGATATGTTGGAGACGTATCAGTACTCGAGAGCTCGTAACTTAGTCCTTTCTACCCCGGGGGATCCCCTTTATATATAGGTTGATGCCCTGGGCTTACAACAGAGTCCTGGTTGCATTCCAACCCGTGCCCCAATCTGTTTCCTACTCGTCGTTTTCCCCAAGTAAGGGAATTTCCATTATCTCCTTGGATGAGCCGGCATCCCAGACGCTGGGCCATAAGCCGGCCTGCTTCATGTGTTGCCTTTCGGGCCTTGAGCCCCTTGATCTTCATGGCCCATCTATCGGGCTTATCATTCAGGCCGCCACTCGATAACCCGGCCCTGAACGGGCGGGTCATACCATGGGATTATATCCCCAACAAGACTTGTTTGTGATCCCGAGCATCTCCGAGAGGGTCTTCTCAATACCTAAGCACACATAGCATTCTGGATTGAGGTAGTAGCCATGTCTCACGTGGATCATACGAAATCTCGTTAAGGAGAGATGTCACCTCGCTCTCGATAGCTCTCGCACGTGCTCGTGTCATCGGACCACTTGGCACTTGAGGAGACGAAGGTAGGTCCGTGGGGATGAACGTAGGATGTGTAACACCCCATGTATTAAGCTACAGTGATCACCCTTTTGATTATGCCATGTCATCATGATCATCAGTGCTTAAACATCATTTGGAACATATCTCATTTCAAGTTCAAATTCAAATGGAAATTCAAACTGAAAGTGGAAAATAAAAGTTGCTCAAATCAGAAACTAAATTGTTCATTAAGTAGCAAGTAAATCAGAGACAATTCTAAAATTGAAACCAACATTATTGGAATTATGTAAGTGACTCAAACATCCTCAAAAAGTGACTAAAGACAATATTTATTAACCTTTTATTTAATCTAAATTAAATATGAAATTATGTTTTGCCCAAACTAATTTTTGGTGATAGGGTATGTTGCACTGTGATTTATGGACCAGGTCATATATTTTATAAAATTCATTTGGGTGCCACACATTATATAAAACAGGAAAGAAATAAAATAAATAACAGAAAAATAAAAACAAACAAAAATGAAATAAATAGAAAAGAGAGCCCTCCCTCCCCCCCCCCGACTGGGCCAAGCCCAGCTGGCCTCAGCCAACCAGGCCGGCCCAGCAGCCCCTGGCTATAACCCCCCCTGCGCGACCCCGAAACCCTAACCCGTCGACCCACTCACCCCCCTCGCTCTCCTCCCCCCTCCCCGATCCCATCTGGATCGGGCCAGATCCCGCCACCGTCGCTGCCCTACGCCGTCGCCCCGCCGTCGAACGCCGCCTCCTCGACCCTCCTCCCCGAACGGCTTCCCCGAACGCTCCCCGACAACGATGTGAGCACCACCATCAGCTCCCCTCTCTCTCTCTCTGCGCTCCGGGTTACACGCTAGCCAGCGGCTGCTGCTACCGTGCGCTGGCCTCCGCCATTGCTGCTGCGCGCGTTGCCCCGAGCTAGCCCGTTTGCCTCGGTTGCGCCAAGACCCTACTAGAGCCCGCAGGTGTCTAGTGCGCCTCCTCGTTTCTTCTGGTTCGGGCTAAAACGCCGCCCCGCGCGACCACCGAACACCGCCGCCGCCATGGCCGGGACTGAGCTCGATTCCGACCCGCCCCGCGCCTCTAACCACCACCAAATGGCGCGGCTCACTCTCAGGAACGCGCCGAGCCAAACCGAGCAGCGAACGGTGGCCGGAGTTGGCCGGACGGGCAACTCCGGTGGCCTCGATTAGCTCCGGCGGCTCACGCCGGTTTAGGCTGACGTGGCATCGCCATTTGGGCGCTAATCGCGTGATTAATTAGCCCCTGTGAGTATGACAGTGGGCCCCGCATAAATTAAACCACTAGATAATTAATTTGGATAGGATTAGATTTAATCCAGTGGCCCCCACACGTCAGTTTTGACTGTGCTGACATGGGCGTTGACCCGGCCCCACCCGTCTGTCTCACAGGACAGCTGACTAGGCAGTGCCCAGTCACTGCCAGTGGGTCCCGCGTGGGCCCAGTTGACTGGTCAGCGGGTCCGCTGACCGCTGACGCAGTGCTGACATCATGATGACATCACAATTCATTTTCAGCTGATTTTAAATAATAAAAATAATTCCAGAAAATCAATAAAAACTTTAGAAAATCATATCTTTTAATCCGTAACTCCGATGAAAATAATTTATATATGAAAGTTGCTCAGAATTTCGAGACGAATCCGAATACGCGGTCCGTTCATTCGTCACACGTCCCTAACTATCCAAACATGGAACCGTTCCCCTCTGGTCATCTGTCTGACAAATGTCCGGAACCGGGAAAACATTCCCGGATGGATTCCCCCTTCCTCAGTGACGTGCAACCATACGTTAGGACACACCCGACAGTGCATATTGTCATGCCATACTTTGCATTGCTCATGTTTGCTCTATATTTATACTGTTTCCTCCCCCTTTTCTCTCTTGTTAGACCCCGACGCAGTTCCCGGTACCGACGCAGCTCCGGAGCCCGACGACACCGTTGACGACCTTGCCCTTCCCGCCGAGCAACCAGGAAAGCACGCCCCCTTTGAGCATACCGATATCGCCTATTCTTTCTCTCTCATGCTTGCATTAGAATTGCTGCTACTACTGCTTTACCTATTCTGATGCATAGCCTATTTATTGTAACTTGCAATTGAAACCTTACCTGCTTACCCTAAACTGTATAGTATAGGCTGGGTAGAGACCTATCAGTGACCCCACTAGTCCCGACTGCCCCGCTGGATTATCAGAAGACCCGAGCAACGGGATCGAAGACCAGGCCCCGGCACCGCACATCACCCCCCTTTAGTTGTATCGACACTGCATCGTTACTATCGAGTGCCGAGGGTGAAACCTCTTGTAGCACTTCAGATGTTAACTCTGTAGAGTAGCTATTCGGTCGTGGTCATCGAGGGTGATTCCTCCTTCACCGCTTCCGATAACGACGCCGTCGTACAACACCTCAAGTGTGAACCCAGCGAGGGTGATTCCTCTGAGTTCACCTTGACGGATACATCGAGTAGGAATCCAACGAGGGTGATACCTCGGATTCCCCTGATGCTATGGACACACGTATACTTGAACTGTACTATTGTTACTTGGAAAGGCGGGTCGACCCTGAGGGTTACCCGCGTGTGATGTGAAGGCGGGTTGCCTGGATGGTGCCCGAGTGTGAATATGAGGCGTGGCCGGGCATTCTTGGCCCTTGCCACAAGTCCTCGAGACGGGGCGACGGGGTCACACCTTTCGTGAGTCTCTGCTCGTTGCCGCACCCCTAAGGTACTAACAATTTGGATATTTGATCCGAGCAGGCCTCTGGCTTGATAGCACTAACCATCACGTGGGAAGAGTTATGGGCACTCTGCATCGTATGCATCAGCCGAAAGCTTTGTCAGACGTCCAGTTCAGCCTCGTGGCCAGGCCGGGCCAGTGCCATCCAGGACTGAGGTGGTGCTCGTCCCGACCCTGAACACACCGACCCGGAGTGCACAGGGCGATGGCCCAAGACCCCTGAGCGCTTAGGATATAGACCGACGGGGACCTCTCTGCTGAGCTGTAGGTAGGGTTGCGGTGTATCGTTTGGCCGAGGTCGTGCATGACCCGGAAAAGTGTGTCCGGCCGGAGTTAAGCGAGCGTGGCGGGTAAGTTGGTGCACCCCTGCAGGGAAGAACACATCTATCGATAGCCGGTCCTACGGTAAAGGACACTCGGAGTTGTATCCCGATCGATACAACTAGAACTTGAGATGAGACCTGGATATAAGGCTCTGGGATTGCTTCTCGCAGGGAGTCGAGAAGGGATCTCAGGACGAGGTTGATGACTGTATGGCTCTGGGATTGCTTTCTCGCAGGGAGTCGAGAAAGGATCTCTGGGTGAGGATGAGACTTAATGATACTACTACTTATACAGTACTAATCTACACTCTTCTAATGCTGCAAGACCTCTGAAGATGCTAGTCTACGATAGGACTAGGCCTTCTCTCTATTCTAGCATTTCTGCAGCCCAGTCCACATATACAACCTCCCTTTGATAATGTTGCATATGTAGTGTAGATCCTTGCTTGCTGAGTACTTCGGATGAGTACTCACAGTTGGTTTGCTTTTTTTTCCCCCATATCCTTTTGATGCGATCAGATGACGGAGCCCCGGATACAGCTGCCCCCGCCGACGATCGCTACTACTACCCCGAGGGTGGATATTACTTTGAGCTTGCCGTCGACCAGGAGTAGGATCGGAGGGTCCCAGGCAGGAGGCCTACGCCTTTCGATCGTAGTGTTTTTCTTTTGTCTAGCCTTCTTAAGGCCTTTCTGTGTTTTCTTTTATATCTGTACTCAGATATCTGATGCTTCCGCTGACGCTTGTATGCGAGCTTTTGTATTCGAGCCCTCGAGGCCCCTGGCTTGTAATATAAAGCTTGTATGACTTTATTTATGTTTTAGAGTTGTGTTGTGATATCTTCCCGTGAGTCCTTAGGCTTGATCGTGTGCATTTGCGTGTATGATTAGTGCACGATTGAGCCGGGGGCGTCACAGGATGCTCCGCATCATCTCCCCCCCCCCCCCCCGGGAAGATTCGACCTCGGATCATAAACCTCATCACCATGGATGGGAGATGGATCCTTGACATTGAAGATGTGGCTCATGTTGTACTTGTCGTTTGGGATGTCGATCTTGTAGGCATTGTTGTTGTAGCATGCTAGCACCTTGAAAGGTCCATCGGCTCGAGGTAGAAGCTTGGACTTGCCCTCGCTGGGGAAGCGTTCTTTACGTAGGTGTAGCCACACAAGATCTCTGGGGTTGAACATCATGGGGTGCTTGTTGACGTTGATCTTGGTCACGAGGCATTGTACTTGGTGCTCGACGGTGTGTCTTGTATCTTCATGCACCTTCTTGAGGTAGCTTGCTCGTGCACTCGCGTCCATGTTGATGCCCTCTTGTAGTGGTAGCGGTAGAATGTCCAATGGGGACAACGGGTTGAATCCGTAGACGGCCTCGAAGGGGGACTTGTCGGTAGTAGAATGTCTTGCTTGATTGTAGGCGTACTCGGCGATGGGTAAGCATTCCTCCCACTCCTTGATATTCTTCTTGATCAACATGCGAAGGAGGGTCAATAGCGTCCGGTTGGTGACCTCCGTTTGGCCGTCGATTTGCAGATGGTATGCCGATGAGAAGAGTATCTTGATTCTGAGCTTGGCACATAGTGTCTTACAAAAGTAGCTAAGGAACTTGACATCGCGGTCCGATACAATTATCTTGGGCACTCCATTCAATCTCAAGATTTCCCTACAAAATAGGTTTGCAACATGTGAAGCATCGTCTATCTTGTTGCAAGGAATGAAATGTGCCCTCATAGAGAAAAATGGTCAACAACAAATACCAAATCTTTGCCATTACGAGTTCTAGTCAAACCAAGCACAAAATCCATACTAATGTCTTCTTATGGGTGATATGGAATAGGAAGTGGCATATAGAGACCATGGGATTGAGCGGTAGACTTAGTTTTGCGACATGTAGAGCACCGGTTGGTGTAGCATGAGACATCACGAAACATCTTGGGCCAAAAGTAATTCTTTGAGAGCATGGCGAAGGTCTTGTCTGTTCCAAAGTGTCCCATAAGTTCTCCACCGTGAGCCTCTTTCAAAAGCAACAAACGAAGAAAAGACACGGGGATAAAAAATGTTCATAAATTCAAAAATTGTTCATAAATTTTTTCATGAATTCAAAAATTGTTAATAAATTTTCTAAAAGTTCACAAGTTTCAAAAATTATTCATACTATTTTAAAAAAGTTCATGGATTTACAAATAATTTTGTGAATTTTAGAAATGTTCATAAATTTTTAAAAACATTCACTAATTTAAAAGGTTCATGAATTTGAAAAAAGATTTACAAATTATCAAAAATGCTCATGAATTTGAAAAATAAATCATCCTTCGCCAAGTCACTCAAATGAAAATGACAGTTGTTCCGAACAAGGTATAAGCAGTCAACCAAACGTCGAAGCTTGATACAAACAAAACGGCCAATAACAGTTGTTATTTGATTTGATTTTAAAAATCGGCAACACATTGTTCTTGATGTAGAAAAGAAAGTTTACCTATCATGACTATTTGTAATATAGTATTAACTAGATAATTTCGGCAAAGAAGAATAATGCAATCAGATAGCATCAACAATTTTAAAACACTCGCAAATTTGAAAATTGTTCATGAATTCGAAAAATCGCTATGAATTACAAATAAAAGAAAATTTGAAACACAATAAAAAGATAATAGATGAAAAAAAAACAAAAACTAAAAAAAAGTGAAAAAAATAAAAGGAAGAAATAGTTTGGACGGGGCGGAGGAGGAGGCACATGGCACGAAGAAGACGGGTAGGAGGCACACTGAACGAAGGTGTTAGTCATCGGAGGAGGCTGCCATCGAGGAGAAGGGGAGGTGGCGGCGTGCAGCTAGGTGTCCCGTGAGGAGGAGGAAGGAGCTCGGGAGCGAGATGAAATCAGGAGGAGAGGTAACCCTAGCGGGCCTCTTGGGTCGTGGGGGAACACGTGGGTTGAGGGGAGCGTTCAAGCGAGACATGCTCAGCAGCGCACGCTTGTGGGGTGTTCTCTCCTCGTGCAGGCTAAAGGGTTGTTTGGGCTGGGCTCATGCAGGCCGAGGAGGCCATGCGCACGCTATCAAACAACAAAAAGTTGATCGAACAGGGAACATGCAGGCTCGTGCATGCTACCAAACACACCGTAAGGAGCTGAGTTGTGCAGCGTCTATATCTCGCATTAAGCGAGTCCGTAGAAAATCTCATGTCGATTTTTCATGGTTGTGGCTGTTATTGGGTCGGCCAATTTTCGCAAATAGTTAATGGGGAAAAAGAGTAGGAAAAGGGGAGCAGGAGGGATCGATCTGTGGTCGCCGCGAAGATAACCAGTGCTACAAGCCAACACGCGAGGGTAAAATTTGTGACATGTATAAGGGCACGGTCTACTTGAAGTGAGTCGAGCCGGTTTTCTCCAGCTTTGTTTCCTTTTTTGTTTTCTGTTCTTTCTTTTCTTTTCTCTTCTCCGTTTTTCATTCTTGTTGCACTTGTTTATTCATTTTTTATTTCTTCTTTTCTTTGGTTTTTTGTTTCTTCTTTGGTTTACATTTTTTTGGTATCCTCTGTTTCTTTTAGTTTTCATTCTACATTTTTTGTACTCCCTCCTTTTCGGTTTATTGGGCTCAACTCAAAAATCTCACCAATCAAGGTAGATGATGAGTGGTGGAATAATTTTGTAGTTTGCAGAAGCACTCAATTAATGCGCTCGTTTTCCCAAAAAATTTGTGTTACCAATGCATTAGTTGCAATGCATGCATGCATGAAGTACATGCATTGGTCAATTTTCACTTAATCCTTGCATGCAATGATTTAATGCACCTTAAAATCTGAACATGTGATGGAGAACAGTCAAATTGAGACTTATAAAACGGGAAACCTAAAATTTTGAGATAAGTCCTATAAACCGGAAAGGAGGGAGTATATGTCAACAACATTATCCTAATACATGTTTAATATTTTTCAAATACAAATTTGACATTTTAATAATACATGGTCAACATTTTTCTATATACATTTAAAAAATCAAATGCTTGATTAACATTTTTCAAATACAAGATCAACATTTTTTAATACATGATCAACATTTTCTTATGCACATTTAACATTTTTAAAATGCTTCATCAACAATTTCTAAATGCAATATTAACACTTTTTTAAAACATGGTCAACATTTTTTCTAAACACATTTAACATTTTTCAAATGCTTGCTTAATATATTCAAATACTTGTTTAACATTTTTTTTCAAATGCTTGATTAACATTTTTGTATACATTAGAATTTTTTTCATTGTTTTTACTACATGGTCAACATTTTTTCTATATACATTTAACATTTTTAAAATACTTGTTCAACATTTTTCGAGTGCTTGATTAACATTTTTATATACATGATCAAATTTGTTTCATCATTTTTTAATGCATGGTCAACATTTTTTCTATACACATTCAATATTTTCCAAATATTGTTCAACATTTTTTTCAAATGCTTGATTAACTTTTTTAAAATACATGATCAAATTATTTTATACACTTTATAATTTTTTTGTATACATTTTTCGTATACATGATAAACATTTTCTTTATACACATTTAACATTTTTCAAATGTTTGGTCAACATTTTCCAAATGTTTTTATGTACAATTTTTTATGATATATATTTTTATAATATTCTAAAATGTAAAGTAAATTACAAAAATAAAGCAAAGAACAAAAGAGAAACAAAAAAACAGAAGAAAAAAAAGCATGTGGCCTCCGGCGCTGCTGGGTCGGCCCATGTCGGTCTCCCTTTCAGCGAAGGTTCCTGCACTCTGGCTGAAGGCGAGATATAGGGGCACCCGCTGAATTGGACGTTACCGCTCATGGGCATAAAAAAAATGAGCCACAGCCCAATATCTACTCGCTCTCATCGCCCGTTACGTTGGCTCAGACTTGAGAAAACAAAACTCTGGCTTGTAAAAAACTAGCTATGCTTTTTTATAGAGTTTAAAAACTTCATGAATTGAAAAAAGTTTATGAATTCGAGAAAAGACAATATTTAAAAAATCATGATATCTAAATTATTTCACGTTTTTTCACAAATTTCAAAATTGTTTATAAAATTTAAAATGTTCACAAATTCAAAACAATTCATCAATTTTATAAAATACTCATCTTTTTCTTAAAGAATAATGGATTTTAAATTAACTTTATGAATCTATAAATGTTCATAATTTTATAAAAATTGTAAATTTAGAAAATATTTATGAATTTGAAATAAATTATCAATTGTAAATTTTTAATGGATTTCAAATTTTTTTTGAAAGTGAACAGTTCATGGATTTGAAAATGTTCCTGAAAATTAAGAAAAGTATGCAGTTTCCAAAAAAAATTCACAAAATTGAAGAACATATGATGCATTTTTTAAATGAAAAAATGAAAAACATAAAAATAAAAAATACGAAAACACCAAGCAAAAACTAGGGAAAACAGAACCACATAAAACCCAACCCCAAAAATCGGTGGGAGGAAATATAATGGCCTGCAAGCCCACTTAGATCTAGCAAAAAGGGAGGTGTGCGCATTGTAAAGTTTGGCCTCTATTGGATTATCAAAACTTTCTAAAAAAAAGATTCTCAAAAAATAATAATTTGGCCTCTATTTGGCACCTTAGAGCAACTCCAATAGCTCCCGTAAAAATCATCCCGTTAAAGTTGTTTTACGGGATGGCAGTATAAATTAGAGGAAGTTTTCATAAAACTTATTCCCCTAAAATCCTTCCCCCCCCCCCCCCCCTATTTCTTACTAAATGGTGTTGGGCCGCAAGTTAGTGATATGACGCTGGGCTCGCAAGTTAGCGAGACGACGTGTCAACGGCTTGCGGAGCAGTGAGGTGGCGTGACCTAGCGACGACGCGGCATTGCGGCGCAGGGGAGAGGAGGCGGGGCGGAGCGGCGGCGGTGGCGCGACTTGGCGGTGAGAGCCCTTGTCGTGGCATGACCCAACAGCGGCCTCGTGGCAGCACGACCTCGTGGGGCAAGGTAGGTGACAGAACGGCGGCGGCCTCACAGCGGCGCGGGGCAGGGAAGGCGGCGGGCTTGCATGACAGGGTGGCGACAACAGCGGTGTGGCAGCCCGGCTGCCCGGCGAGGCACAAGGCTCACCTCTAGTAAAGTTTTAGGCGGTTATTGTCAACTCCAACAGATGATACAAAACGGAGATGTAAAAGAGCAACTCCAACAGACGATGCAAACTAGAGATGTAAAACCAGCCGCCGACCGCGCGACTATGTACAAGTAGTTGGCATGAGTGCCGGCGGCCGAGCGCCGAGACAAGGGGGAGCGACGGTGGGCCGAGCGGCGGCAGCAGGTGCGCCGGCGCCGAGCGGCGAGAGTCGGGAGGTCGAATGCGGCAGGCGGAGCTCGAATGGCGGGCGGCGCGGCTGTGAATCGAGCGGTGGATTGGTCATGGAGGGTCGACGAGGAGACGGCCGTGCGGCGCGAGAAGGTTGATTCTGGCAGCGGAAAAGCGGCGACGATGTGGAGGCAAGTGTGCGGCTTGAATCCGGCAGTGGCGGGGCGAGCTCAAATCATGCGGCGGCGAGGTGGCGATTCGGCGGTGGAGAAGCGCCAATTCGACCGATTTGGAGGCGGGCGGCGGCAGAGCAGCGGCAGAACCGGCAGCGGGGGTGGTGGAGAGGCCGGATTTGGCAGTGGGGCGGCGGCGGCGTGGTGCGGTGGGCGAGTGCCGTGGTGGCGGAAGTGCGGCGGGACGGGCTCAAATCGGTGGCTCCTCGGCGACTACGGCGACGCGGCGGGGTGGGTCTGACCAACGGCGGCTGTGGCGGGGTTGTCGGAGTTGGCCATGGGTCGGGCGGTGGGCGGCGACTGGTCGCGCGGAAGTGAAATAAACGACAGTTGGGCAGTTGGCGGGGGGTTGCGTTTTTACATCTCCTGTAGGTGGAGACGCAAATTTGCACCGCGAGGTGTTATAGTTTACATCTCCGAGAGGCAGAGATGTAATTTTTTTTACATCTACATCATCATCTGTTGGAGAAGAGTTTTGGGGCCTCGGAGATGCAAAAGTTAGTTATTTTTGCATCTATATCATCTATTGGAGATGCTCTAAATGTGCTGAAACTAATCCTATCGGAGATCATTGCCCCAAATCAGAGCTAATCACGGATAATATTTTGCTCGCTTATGAAGTCACACACTTTATGCAGAATAAAAGGTCAGGGGCTGTTGGGTATGCTGCATTGAAGCTGGATATGAGCAAGGCCTATGACATGGTCAAGTGGCATTTTCTCGAAGCAATGATGAAGAAGTTGGGGTTCACCGAGTCTTGGATAAGTTTAATCATGAAGTGTTGTACCACAGTAAAATTCCGGTTCAGATTCAATGATACTTTGACAGAGGAGATTGTTCCAGGGAGGGGTTTGAGGCAAGGAGACCCTATATCACCGTATTTGTTTCTGTTTTGTGCGGAAGCTTTTTCGAGCCTGCTGAATAGCGCTGAACAAGGAGGTGTGCTGGAGGGAGTAAATGTGTGTCGTGATGCATCAAGCTTTAATCATCTATTGTTTGCTGATGACTCATTAATTCTTCTGAGGTTCTCAGAAGATAGTGCACTTCATCTGCAAGATATTCTTAATTTGTATGAGGAATGCTCAGAGCAAACTATCAATGCGGAAAAGTCAGCAATTATGTTTAGTAAAAACACCAAAGGAGTGGACAAAAGACGCATGATGGACCGACTAGGGCTGATAAGGGAGACTTGGAATGAACGATATCTGGGGCTGCCGGTGTACGTTGGGCAGTCCAGAATGAAAGTATTCACGTATTTGAAAGATCGAATATGGCAGCGCATTCAAGGGTGGAAAGAAAAGATTCTCACGAAGGCGGGAAAGGAATTATTGATAAAAGCATGCGCTCAGGCAATTCCCACCTTCGCATTGTCTGTTTTTGATATCACCAAAGGTTCGATCGATTCACTTTGGTAGCTATAGCCACACCATTGTACTCTCATTCTCCCTCGTGAGGCAATCCAACCAGAAGCAGGAGTAGGGTTTTACACCGCAAGGTGGCCCGAACCTAGCTAACCGCCGTGTCCATTGTTCTTCTTTCCTAGCTCGTGCTCGCCACAGCGTCGCTGTGGGGTTGAGAGGGTAGAGCAGGGCGGTTGGAACAAGCGCTCCCCAGAGTTCGAACCTCTTGGGTCCCCGGAGCCCCGATTTTAACAGGTAAAGCTGATTTGAAATAACTGTTTGTTTCAGATTTCAGATTCAGCTTCACTAACAAAGCTAAATCCGGTTCCTGAAGCTCAAACAAACAGAACCTAAGTCTAACATACTGCCTATGCATAGGTATTTTATAAGCAAACAAATTAACAAGACAAGAAATATCTAGCATATGCAAGGGAGAAGAATAAAACATTGACAATCTCAACATAACGAGAGGTAATTTAGTAACATGAAAAATTCTACAATAATATTTCTTCTCTCATAATAATTACATGTAGGATCATAATCAAATTCAACAATATAGCTATCATATAAAATTTCATCTTCATGATCCACATGCATAAAAGTTTTATAATCATCCAAGATAGTGGGATTAACATCAACAAAGTCATGACCTCTCCAAACCCACTTTATCAGAAAATTCACAAGATTGATAATTATCCAAAGTAGTGGGATCATTATTACCTAAATTTTACGCTCTTCCAAACCCATTTTTAATAGTATTGCAAATTTTATCATCAATAATAGATTCATTATGAGGCTCGGAATTCTCAAGATCTCAAGATACATCATAATTATCACGCCAATCATGATCATTAGCACAATTGACATTAATAGGATTTACACTAACAGAATTGCAATCATGCTTTTCATTCAATAGATGTATCCCAATAGCATTTTCTTTTATCACTTCTTCATTTTTAGCTATTGGTTTGCAACATGCGGCAAGTTTGAAAAGATTAGCAAGTGGATGAGGATCCATATGTCTTTACTTTTGTTTTCTGTTTTGGTGTGATGACATGACTAGTAAAATAAAAAGTAGAGCAAGTAAATAATAATTTGTATGTAGGAACCTTACAAGAATTTGATGATGTCTCCACGGCAACGGCGCCAGAAATTCTTCCTAACACTTGTGAGCTGCGCTGGGATTTTTCCCGAAGAGGAGAGAAGACGCAGTACAGTAGAGATAAGTGTTTTCCTCGGTGAGAACCAAGGTTTATCGAACCAATAGGAGAATCACGCAAAGCCTCGTGAACAATACCTACACACACAAAAGAAAATACTTGCACCCAACGTGAATAACAGGGTTGTCAATCCCCTTGAACTTGTTACTTGCAAGGATTAAATCTTTTATAGATAGATATATATTGCAAAATAAAATAAAGGTAAATAAATTGTAGCAAAGGAATTTTGGTTTTTATAATATGATAAAAATAGACCTGGGGCCATAGTTTTCACTAGAGTCTTTTCTCTCGAACACATAGCATACGGTGGGTGAACAAATTACTTTTGGGCAATTGATAGAAAAGTGCATAGCTATGATGTATTCACAGCAATGATCATGTATATAGACATCACGTCCGAGACAAGTAGACCGACTCTTGCCTGCATCTACTACTATTATTCCACCAATCGATCGCTATACAACATGCATCTATAGTATTCAGTTCATAAAAATGGTGTAACACCTTAACACTACTGCAGGATGCTGCTAACGCGACACTACGATCAGAGACCCTTTGACGAAACTGTGTGCGATGCATTAACCGCAAACGGTGATGTAAAAAAACCATCAAAAAAAGATGCAAAACGTTTGCGATGAAGGATACATCAAACACGGTTCCGATTTTAGTTGCATGTGCGATGCGGGGCATACGGTTGATCCATACGAACTATTTGCGATGAGACAGAACAACAGGAACGGGAAGCCATATCAAGGTGTGTGCGATATACGGCATACAGTTCGCTCCTATGAACCGTTTGCGATGAGACAGAACAACAGAAACGGGCAGTCATATCAAGGTGTGTGCGATATACGGCATACAGTTCGCTGACATGAACCGTTTGCGATGATCGAGTTGAACACAAACGATTCGGTGTAACAAGATGTGTGTGATACGCAGCAAACATGTCGGTAATCGGAATTATGTGCGATCATTATAGACAGCCCATACGGTCTTTTTTTGTGAATTGTGTGCTCATCAGGGCACACAATTCAAGAAACCAACCTGTGGGCGATAATGTAAAAGATCTTTGTCGAATACGTATTACTAACCGTCTGCGATGAGTTTGACAGGGGAAACAGCGATAACGAATTAATATGAGCGAACGGATACAGAGATATATACAGTCTGCTTAATTTAGTCCTTCTTCTTGTTGTTGTTGTTGTTGTTGTTGTTGGATGGCCCCGTGACATCGTCTTGGTGAGGACGCTTCTTGCCGCTGACCATTGGCTTTTCATCACCGCCCGCCGTCGTCATCGTCGTTGCTGTCGTCGTCCTCCTCCTCCTCGTTCGACCATTCCTCCTCATCATCATCGTCATCCTCCGACGGCTCCTCATCCGTCTGGTTGTCGTCTGACGACTCCGGAGGCGGCATCCCTTCCATGATCCAGATATAATCGAGGTCTGGGCTCGATGCCGGACTCATGGAAGACGAGCGGGATGATTCCGATGTTGACCTATCTGTTAGAATAACTCCGAGGCGCATAGTCGATCATCCGAGGACCAAGAAATCACACGAGCACGACACCGAGATTTGTTAACGAGGTTCACCGATATGGCTACATCCTCGGGGCAAGACTATGGGCGCTCCTCCCCATGACACTGTCACAATACCGCACCCTGGTCGCCCGGGCGCCGGCACACGCCGCCGGTTCCCTCGCGTGCCTGTACTATTATGTTGGCATAGGTTACATCGTGTGTCTACCCTCGCTATATATGAGAGGTCTAGGATACAAATGTCCTACTTGAACATGACTACATATCCTGTCTACACACTGTACGACTTCAAGTCTAACTGTAACCTACCTTGTACAATAATATTCGACACAACTCTAACAAACTCCACCTTGGCGAATATTCTCGACCACCTTGGATTCATCCATGCGTCGAACCTCCATGTACATTGGACTTGAGATACGCCGTGAGGACCGCTGCTACTCCCAGACTCCATGTGACTCCACCTGCAACTGTAGTCCCTTCTCGTCTTCCTCACAGTCAACACTCGAGTAAAATTAAGTTCCTCATTACTCTACCTTGTACTCCCAACTTCCGGAGTATCCGTTCAACGACATCACACACCGACACTAATCTACGTGAAAATGAACAACTCACATATTGGACGCCACATATAAGAGTTACCTGAACTCAACATTCTCGCTCTTTCTTGATTGCTTGTCTGAAACTTGAAGGAATTTCACCGTCGCCCTGTGTCACCCTGAGTCAAATTCATAGCGTCCCCTTTTCCCGGATAGTCTCTGACATGTCCCACAGCTATAGCACTCCGCCTCATTCTGTACTTGTCATCCGCACTTTGCCATGTGCACTGAACACCACAGAATATACGGCCATGTACTCTCTCAGCTTTTAACAATTTCAGACTTTCTGCCACTTTCTCAGATTCTCCATGGTCAACTCCTGTCCATCAACCGGCACCGATAGACCCAGTCACCAACTTGAATCCGGTACTCGTCAACACTGCTTCAGCACCCCCTGCACAATTTGTCTGACCACATGTATGACCACCAGTGCCTTGGCCTGTCACTGTGTCCCGTGCTTACCGCACACCTTGCCGCTATCACCGCGTCGAGCCTCTGCTGTCCTGGTCGAGTCTCCCGGTAGCTAGCCCACACTGCCTTAACCCCCACTGCAGAGAACCACCGATCATCATCGACCGATGCCGAGTATCACGTCTCCATTAGACCATTGGGCCCCAGTTCGATCCACGTGTCTCTCGCTATCTCGCTGAAATAGGCTTCGATTCTCCGATATCTTACACCGTAGCCCCTCCATCAGCTCAGAGTGAAGTCGTCCATCAGACTCTAGCTCCACCTTCAACATGACTCCATGGTGGTTGTACGTGCCACCCCCATGCCCTGTCGACTTCAAGCTCTCATGTGTACACAAACCTTGAATCAACCCTGCGACATTGTCTTGTTGAAGCCGCACAAGCCCTCAGGCATGCACCACGTGTTTCCACGTCCCAGAAGTCGGCCACCATCAGCATCACGCTCCTATGTCATCGTCGCTGAAATCACCACCGTCTTCTGCTTTGACCAACATCCATGTCAGTCCATCGGACAATCCAATCCGACCCAGCCGAAAATATTCGGTTGCAACCATGCTTCACCCTGCATCGTGTCTGCCCCGCACATCTCCGTGCACTGCTTTGACACCCTGTGTATGCACGATCCTGCCACGACGTGCTCCAGACTCCTCTGAACCTTATACGCGCGTCGTCATCCTTGCTACGCACACCGCAGATCCTCACGCTACCATCAACGTACACAAACCGTGTACCAAGAAATAAAGTCAAAATCCACCGCATAAGCCTTCCTGTGTGCACTGCACCGTGAAGATCAAATTAAACTCCACCTCGTGCTTCTGTAGGCCATATGTCCATGAACTTTTCTATCTCTTTATCCCGATGGAATAGCACCAGTCTGCAACGTAGCGCTTTTTTTCTTTTCAAACAAATCTGACGTCCAGGCCTTTTGCCTCTGGCTCGTACGCACGCACTGCCTGCCTCGACCCCCGATCCTGCTCGGCTTTGCCCATCCAGCAATCTATACCTGGGCCACGCCCACCAGAGCCGCTTGGGCCTGGGCCCCAAGTCCCACGCTGCACCAGCGCACGCGCTAGGGCTGTTGCTCACACGTACGCCGCCGCCGAGCCGATCCCGATCGATCTCTCCGAGACAGAATCCTTGTATTTCTTGTTTACATGCGCCGCACGATACCTGATGTGCACCTCACGCCGACCCACGTCGATCCCTCCGAGCTCGATCCGATCTCGTCGAGACGTTGCTGCGCAATTTTGCCGCCTGCTTCTGATCGCTTTTATCCGTCGCTTTGATTGATACTACTTGCCACTGCTTTTCACCGCTTTGACCTGGTGATGCGACCTCGGCAGCGGCTCCGTCGATCGAACATGACATCCTCTATATCAAATCCGTAGCCTTGCTCATGATACCACTGCAATACCGCACCCCGGCCGCCCGGGCGCCGGCACAATACCGCCGGCTCCCCCGCGTGCCTATACTATTATGTTGGCATAGGTTACATCCTGTGTCTATCCTCGCTATATATGAGAGGTCTAGGATACAACTGTCCTACTTGAACACGACTCCATATCCTGTCTACACACTGTACGACTCCAAGTATAACTGTAACCTACCTTGTACAATAATATTCGACACAACTCTAACACTATCATCGGGCGCCAGACTGCCGGCGGAACTGTCGTCCTCGCTGTCGCTCGACATGGCTGCGGTCATATAAAAACCGCGAGAAAGCGAGATTGCAGAGTGTGTGCAAGTATGTAGCGCGGCCTGCCGGGGACGATGAAGATGGTGGACACTTAAGCGGGGTATTCAGAGAAGAGGAATGTCAATTGAAGCGGCGGTTGACGTATTATCTAACCGCTGATATAATCAACCGCAATTATTTGTACCCAGTCGCTCCAAATTCCTGGGGCTGCGCAGTTCTCAATGTGATAATTAATTACGCACACGCGTTGGAGCATCCAAATATGAAAGAAGCATTTTTCGCAGTACTTCTACTCCCTCCGTACCAGCGACCTAGGTGGGGAAAAAACGAAAGAACTTGATGATTATTTGGTAATCAATACCATTGCATGCAGAGAATTGACCATTGCATGCATGTTATGCTAAGTAGTCTGAAGTCATTGAATGCATACTAGCCGCAGGACTCTTATTGGCTGATTTCTTTTTTCAGGACAAAAACAAGGAACGAGTTTTGGGATTATTTGGTTTTCCGAATGTGACTTATGCACCAGTACGAACTGAGTAGGACATTTGGCAAGCAATACATTAAGCTCTTCTTATTGATGAAGCCAATAATAATCAAACTACAAAAAAAAAGAAAAAAAGACAAAGGAAAATATCTGCACGAATCTTCACGTAACATCAATGGCATAGGACCTAGATGTGCATTACTTAGAGCACATCTAGATGTGCTTTAGCAATACCGTCAAACAAAACCCCTAATCATCATTGCAAACAGCGCATAGAACATGGCTAATGCGACAACCACAACTACACATGCTAGTTCCTTTTTGTCTTTTGCTTTCATCTATTGCCTGTGATTGATTCTTTCTTGCTTCATCGTACTGATTGTACATTCCAGATCAGCCAATTTCTTCTTCAGCTTTACGTTATCTTCTGCAAGCATGGTGATAACACTCCAAGCCCTGCCATGCCATTCTTCATCCAGCCAGTTAACAAAGGCACAAGCCTCATATCCCTGCCAATGTTAAATAGTATTCAGGATGAGCGGTGGCATTAACTCAAGTAAAATGATGAACTTAGCACTAACCTCTAAGGGGCAACTGAGAAACCGCCTGCCAATGTCGAATCCCTCCATGCATACACGTCGAGCGGGAGTGTGTCCGTGCACACAAATCAGCTTTTCGTACTTCTCGGTGGCGCAAAACTCGGATTCGAACTCGTGTTGCGGGAGTCTGGAGTCATGCTCCGGATCCGGCGGCAGATCGCTTTTCTGGGGGGGGAGGACGGATTCAGCAGGGAGCTACTTTGGACATGCTAAAAAAGACCGGGATAGATTGGAACCTGACAGGACGATTCCGATTCATAGTACACCTGCCTTCTGCTGACCTTAGGCAAGTGCTCGGCGGTGACCGCCGTCATGGCGGCGCTGCCGAGAGCGGCAATACGAGCAGGAGCAGCCGCACCGAAACCATCAGCACCACTCGCCCGCATTCCCTCAATGTCAGCGCCGCGAGGGAATTTGGAGGCTATCTAGGGATTTGGGGGAAATGGGGAAACTGTGGGGATAAGCTAACGTTCGGGAACTACTTATCGCACTATATGTTGTATTTGTATACGGCACACTGTTTATACATGTCGTTTGTGTTAGGTATTACAACTTCACACACGATTTTTGCACCAAACCGTGTGAGAAGACAATATAGGTGAGACATGGTTGCCGTGACATAATCGTATGTGATGTACCACCCTGTACATACAATTAAGTTACAGTAATACCGTGTAAACAGCCGCTCTACGGATATATCCGTCAAAAAATAAAACAGCCGCTCTGCAGATAGAGATGGCGGCGGCGGCCGAGGCAGCGGCTACAGGATAAGAGGTCAATACTCGGTCGGTGGGCGGTGGCGGCGTCATAGGAGGTCAATCCTTGGTCTGCGGCGGGAGATAGGAGGAGCTCAACCATCGAGGTCAGCGGCGGCGTGATTGGAGCACATCCATCGCGGTCGATGGCGGGATAGTGGAGGTCAAACTTCAGGCGGTAGCCGCACTAAGCTTTGCTCCTCGACCCTGCTGTCTCGGCGTGCCGCCGCATCGCGCTTCTCTGTCTGCTGGGTGGAGGTCGCCGCGCGGCAAATTAATTAAGGTATTCTTTTCGTGAGTGGCTTAATTAAGGTATTCAATTCCTAAGGGTAGTGCTGTAGTACTCTGCCTGTAAATTGACCGGCCATTAATTTTTGTCATTGCACGTATGGATAACAATATGGAGCGCCCTCAGTAATTATGAAAATAAAACCTTGTGATTTATGCACGCATCTTTGGGCATCAGTTAATCCGTGTATTAATGTTGTTGTTTTGTTTTTAATTACCCTCTGTGCGGTGCAGATGGAACGATCTGAATGGATGAAGAAACAGAGAAGCTCAGATTTTATGAGTGGCGTGGCGGAGTTCATGAATTTGGCTGAAAGTACAAAGAAGAGAATTGGTGATGAGGATTACATCCTGTGTCCATGTAGTCATTGTGCCAATACAGAGTCACATGAAGTTGCAGATGTCGAGTGGCTCTTACTCTCTCGGGGATTCATGGATGGATATACACGTTGGACTAGACACGGTGAAGAGCAGGTCATGGATGAATATACCCAGGGCTGCGAGATGTCAAACCCCGGTCAGTGTCACATGGATGTTGAATCTAACATCAGGGCAGAGCGTCAAGCTACCAATGGAACACCGGAAAGCTGAAACGCCCATTGGAAAACCAAGACGGCGACGCAGACGACGATGATCTTGATATGCCAGATTTTGCTGCTATGATTGCAGATTTCAAGGGCCCAAAAAAGGATACACTACAAAAAAAAGACACATCCATGACATTTTAGGCCAAATGAATTTTTTTTCTGTCATGCTTATGACACTTCTATGACGATAATTGTGACAAAAGCACGTATCATCATAGATGTGGTGGGCTCCTACTTCTATGACAAAAAATCATGACAGAAAATGGGCTTTTCGTCCTGGGCGGGCCGGGGACGCACCTGCATGACATTCTTTGGGCCGTCCATGACGGAAAAAATCGTGGTAGAAGCGAGGGCGAGGAAAATATCGGGGAGTTCCCGATTAAGGTGGGTGGTCGGGGCCGAGCGATGCACGGAGGTTTGCGCGTTTCTCTCGTAGACATACGCGCGTGTGTGCGAGGCGTTGGACTCTAACTGAACCCGAGCGAGGCGTTGGGCTCTAACTGAACCCGAGCGATTGCACTAGCTACGTTATTGAACCCCAATCGATCCCTTGGCTGTTAACTGAACCTGAGTGAGTCCTTCGCTACTGCTGCTAACTGAAGCCGATCGAAGCTTCCTCTTGATGAACAGTCCCCGGTGGGGGTTGGATGAACAGTTCCTGGTGGGGGTTGAATGAACAGGATCCCATGGTAGTAGAGGCCGTTGCCGCTGGATGAACAAGACCCCGATCGAGGAGGTGGGGGTGGATGAACAGTAGCCGGTGGAGGGACCCCGTGGAGGGCTGGTTGAACAGGACCCCGTGGAGGGCTGGTTGAACAGAAGCCAGTGGAGGCTGGATGAACAGGAGCCGGTGGAGGCTAGATGAACAGGAGCCGGTGGAGGCTGGAGGAACAGGAGCCGGTGGATGAACAGTAGCTGGTGGAGGCAGGAGGAAGTCGACGGTGGATGAACAGTAGCAGGTGGAGGCTGGAGGAAGTCGACTGTGGATGAACAGTAGCTCGTGGAGTCCCGTTTTGCGGTACGCTACACCCCCTTCGATGAACAGGACCCCCGTTTCGACCGTAGCGCTCCAACACAAGTATGTTTCCTCCGTTTTGCGGTACGCCACACCCCTCCCGATGAACAGGACCCCCGTTTCGACCGTAGCGCTCCAACACAAGTCCGTTTCCTCTGTTTTGCGGTACGCCACACCCCTCCCGATCAACAGCATGCCGTTTCGACCGTAGCCGGTCGAACAGAAGGCCGTTTCCTTCGTACTGCGGTACACCAGACCCCGTTTCGGCTGTTCCGTCCAAGCCGGTTGGCTCCCGTTGAACAGGACGCATTCCGACCCAGTCTGTTGCCTCCCGATGAACAGGACGCTGTTTCTCCGTTCGACCCAGCCGGTTGGCTGCCCGATGAACAGGACGCCATTGCTGCCGTCCGTTGCCTCTCCATGTACATGAGCCCTGGCCGTACGTAAGCGCGAGTACGCGTTCGAGACCCCACCCGTATGTACGTACGTGGCCGTATTTTTTGGCATGTGGCTATACGTATGTGTACACGGTTTAGAAGGGACTGCCTGAACTGCTACATCGGGGGCTCTACTACTACACGTGCCGCTGCTTGCTCGGCCATGGTTCATCGTTGCAGAGAGACCGATCGACCAGTATGTACGTACACGTTCGCGACCAGACAGAAAACGCTACGTACGCCTCGACCGGGTGGGTCCCAGCGTCAGGGAGGACAAGGACGCACTTCCTTGCATGCGAAAATATAGCTGGTGAGTCCTAGCTTTCAGGGGGAAGAATTATTTTTTTGCCCGTAATATGGACGCACTTCCTTGCCTGCGAAGATGTAGCTGGTGGGTCCATCTGTCAGCCTCACCGCGTAGAGTCCTCTTCCGATGGCTGTCGTTCGTTGACCATGTTGACCACGCCGCACGGACAGCACTCAGGCGGTGGACTACGGTGAGGCCTATGAAGGGAACAACGCGGAGCCAGGGAAGATGAGGCAGGTGGATGCCCATGCGGAGGGGAGTACGAGGGTTCACTGGTTCGGCTGCGGTGTAAGGCTGCCGTCGCCGGAGAATAACAGGAGGTGTTGGTGAGTAGAGGAATGGCCTGGACGGCGATGGCAGTAGGGTGGGCCGATGAGTCCTGCGCGGCAACACAGCTGGCCACGGGAGGCGGTAGGAGGCGGTAACGCCGGCGGTGGTTTGGGTGGCTGAAGCAAGAATATCCGAGATTGAAGAAGAAGCACGACATCCGTTGGATGGACATCCAATGGCCACTGCTGCTAGAATCATGTGTTGACTATAAGTTGACAAAGCCTTGCGTACGCGTCAACCTAGTAGGCCCACAAGTGTGTGGTAGAGAACATATAGCCCATTTGCGATTTGTAAGAATGTACAGCCCATTTTTGAATTCTAATGGAATTTACTACAGCCCATTTATAGTTTGTTAAAATTACAGCCCATTTTCTAGCTAGGACAATGATTAATAATTTCAACCAAACGCTCAAAACAGAATTGAATAAAATTTCCCACATTTTGATGGGATCCGAAATATTTTTATCCCGAAATTTGAAGTCAGATTAAATATAATTTCAAAATAAATTTGTATAACGTAAAAATCCAACGAAATATTGCGCGCACAACGAGTAATGAAATTAAAATTTTCAAAATCCAAAAATAATTTTTTTAACTAATTACGTGTTTGGTGCTTTTTTTTATAGTTACAACCCAACTTTTATAATTACATCCCATTTATTATTTCTTAAAGCCTATTTTCTTGTTAAGCCTAATGCATCCCTCCTAGGAAAGATTTGCAGCCCAGCGGGGCGGAGAATAACAAGTTGACCTGGGCTGGGTATTCCTCAAAAAAAAGTATAGCTGGGCTAGCCATTTTCAGCTTGAAAAAAATTAATATCTGGGCTGGATATTGGGTCGACATAAAATAATAGCCTGGGCTAGACAGGCCACAGCACGCCCAGGTGATCTCCTCTGAACAACAACAAAAACATCGCTCAAGAAAAACTCTGCTCACACCTCAAAAATACAAATACTGCTCGAGCTGCTGGGTCCCAGCTGTCGGCCGCTCCTTGTGCAATTCTCTCGTTTATTGACTATATAGGTTGACAATGGTGTGGGACCGTGATGTCAGGAAACCAGGAGGAAGCAAAAAAAATATAGTTGTATATAATAAGGAGGCACTTGCGTACGTGCGGCTATGGCACTGGTGGGTCCCCACTGCCATCCTCTCCAATTAAAGTCTTCTCCTGATTCCTCATGTTCGTTGACCATATTGACAATGTGAAACGGCGGTGCCACGGCGAGCGCAACAACTAGAAGGACGGCGGAGAGGGCCTCGCGGGCCCTATGGATGGTCTGATACAGCGCCCGCTGCTCATTAAGGAAGCCAGGATCATAGGGCCACATGTCCGTGATGACATTGTCGTTCGCTTGTTCGCCGACGATTCATCCTTTTGCGAGCCGATGCTCGTTGGGGAGACGGAGGTTGCAGCACAGGTCCTCCTGCGTCGGTAGCTCTTCCGCCATTAGGGCGTCGAAGTGCGGCCGCACCTGCTCTATGGTGAACACGGCATGAACCGGCTTGGGCGGTGGCGCCGGCTCCTGGTCGGAAGCCACGTCCATCGTCTGATTCTCGTCGCTGAGCTCGGCGAGCTCGCTGGCGAGCTAGCATGTCCAGCTGCTGGACCGGACCGCTGCCAAGCACGAGTCTGACCGCCCGGGCCCACCGAGACCCCCTCCCTTGCCCGCGCGCGCTTTCCGCCCGAAATGGTCAGCGCCGCCCGTGCCGCTTCCCCGTGCAGGCGGTTGCTCCGCGTTCAAATGACACAAGTGCCATCCGTCCGTCCGTCTACCGCCCGCATTAATGATATGCGGTTGCCGAGGCGGCTACTCCGGCAGCACCCGTCAGTCCCTCTGCCGCCCACCATTGCTATATAAACTGCTGCGCCGGCCATAGCAGCAGCCATCCGCCTCCGTTCCCTTTCTCCTGTCCACACCACTCCCACCATGGCTTCGTCGCGCTCCAGCGCTCTTCGGGACGAGCGGACGATGGACCAGAAGGAGATGGCAGCCATTGCTGCCGACTGGCTGGCCGGCAGGCAGCCGGAGGACGACGACGTCCCAATGAAGAACATGGTAATCGACGATCCGGCGCCAACCCCCTCCTCCGCGCCATCCTCGTCGGTGCATGGCACCATGACCATCGGTGAGGCCCGTGCCCAATACATGGACATGGTGAGGCAGAAGCGTGAGGAGCAGTTCCGGGAGGCGCAGGCCGACGCCACCTACAACCACCATGTCCTCCAGGAGCACCTACAGGCGGAGGAGCAGATCGCCGCGGAGCGGGCGGAGCAGGAGGCGCTGCTCGAGTCATACCGCTCAGCCCGCGAGAGCCGCCTCGTGTGCTGGCGGTACCGCATGCGGGTGGCGGAGGTTGCGTCCGCCTACAAAGAAGGTGATGAAGCGGGTGATGCGCTGTTTGGCTAGACCGACGACGAGGCGGAGGTCAATGCCGGCTCCACCGAGGCCCCGCCCCGCCGGCACCAAGGCGGAGGACTTCGCTGACTTCCGCGAGGCCCTACTCCGTCGAGGCCCCGCCCCGCCAACAATGAGGTAGAAGACATCACCGGCTCCGCCGAGGCCTCGCCCTGCCAGCAACGAGGGGGAGGATTTCCCCTGCTCCACCGAGGCGCCGCCCCGCCGGCAACGAGACAGAGGACATCACCGGCTCTGTCAAGGCCCCGCCCCACTGCCAATGAGGCCACGCCACACAGAAAACGAGGAAGAGTAGAACACGGTAGGTCACCACCGCTCGGGTCCAAGTAAGGCCACCGCTGCTACCCTCCGGTTGAAGCCAAGCTTGGCGGGTTGAACATTGACGGCCGATTAGCTTCTTGGCGGGGACGTGGAGTCAGAGAGCTGAGCTGGAGAAGAAGCTTCTATTCGGCTCAGCCGGACATGGGAAATGGGCGCCGGAGATCATAGATTAGGTTAATTAATTATACCTCCAGCGCACCCCTTTTTAGCTGAAGAATGTATGAAATGTAATGATTATGCATCTCAATGATTCACACATCAGAGCTAATATTTACTTCACAACTAAAGAATAAAGAAAAATCGATCGATGCTGCTAACGGCAAAGGGCGTCCCATTCCAAAATATCAAACGCATGTCTTCTTGATAACATCAATGAGCAAAATTTGAGAAGGTTGTCCATTCAAAAATATCAAATGCGTGTCTTTTTGCGTACATCAATGAGAAAACTTTGACAAGGTTTTCCCATTCCAAAATATCAAATGCTTTTTGTGTACATCAATGAGCAAACTTTGACAAGGTTTTCCCATTCCAAAATATCAAATGCCTACGATTGTGGAATGGGCCGGTTTTGCCATCAGTTCAGACATTGACATGTCACCTCGTGCTAAATAAACCAGCTGTTCTTTTTGTGAAGTTCCACTAAAATCAACCAACTTCGCGCGTAGCTTGTATGATTTCGCCTTTATATGTTGCAAGGCCTTGAAAATATCGGCACCTCCTTTATTGTAGCTAATTTTGTGGCTGGAGGTGGAAATGAATGATTTGAGAACATTCGATCTATTGTGCATGATGAAGTATAATGGAGGGCACGAATCATCAGAACATTTTGTGCAGTTCCCATTGAAATGAAGCTGAGCATCCCTGTTTGCATAAATACAAAAAAGTGATCAGTACAAAGCAAACTGTATTACGAATTTACAGTTTAAACAGGCAACCTACATGATCCATGCAGAGCACACATTTAAAAAAATAGAACTCACCAGAAAGAATCCTAAAACAACATTGTATTGGCCATCACAACAACAAAGATGAAGATCTGTGAGTCCTTCTGAGCTGAAGTTAGTTTGTTCTTGTGGGCAGTAATGTAACCATCCTTCAACTGCTCCTTCTGATAAGAAGAGAAGGGCTTGGCTTCTTTATCCTGGCATATTCTTCTTCAGAGGAGGATGATCCTGTTGTGCAAAGACAAGAGAACAACTAAATGCTAGCATCCCTGTTTGCTCGAAAAGAAGGAAAGGAAATATTTAAAACAGCCATTACATTAACAATGGGAGTAACTGATGAAATGTATAGTCACAAAGAGATGCATCCTCATTATCCTCATAGGAAATGACATGATACCAAACACAGCAGCTCAACTTGAACTGTATTATTACTTAATTTTATCAGTGGCTATAACGGTGGCAAACCAGTGCCTCAATTTATTAGCAACCTTAGATTAACATGCGAAACAATACCACTTTCTCATGACAGTAGCTAAACAGTAGCACAACACCAATAGAGATGACAAAGCTCGATCATATGGATGAAATCCGTGGGCCGGTACCAACCTTTGTCAGGAGGCTTATTGTCCACTAAAATATATGTTATCTTCAAACAAGATCCCTGTTTGCACAAGTAGACATAATTACATATTACATTAAGAGTGGCATCAAATCACAGTGGCAAAACAATTGCTCGTTCCAGCCATAGCAATAAATTAAGATGCAAAACTATATCATTACTTGTGTCATCACAGTTCTAGTGCTTCATTACAGCACCGAGAGTTGATTTTTGTTCTTCTTCCGCTTGTTCTTCCCCTTCATCACTTGGGTCAATATCAGACAAGCTTCGCGTTCAATGTAAGATTTGGCATGTCAATTAGGGAGCACAAGTATAGCACTAAACAACAACATTACTTTTCTGATGACAGTAGCAATATACAGGCCAACAGTTGTGAAATATCATTATCTTACCTCAATGGGATATTGCGGTGCACATACAGATTGGAAGTCTGGTCTCCTTTTGTGTAGTTCACTAAAATCAAGCAACATTACCGTATAAGTAGTAAAACATATGAAAGCACAGTGCACAATCATGTGGAAGAAGGCCAGTACTGACCTCACATGATGCGGAATTGAAACAACTCATAAGAAGAAGATCTGAAACAAATTTGCCAACACAGATAGGAAGTCAGATCTCCTCTTGTGCAGTTCCACTAAGATCAAGCAATCAAGCAATGTTGTCGGTGTGACATTTTGGTTGAACTACATAAAACACTCTTAAAACAAAAGTGTTTCGCTGTTTAAATCGGGGCATAAGGAATAGTACTTCCTGTGAGTCCGGCGCTCCCGCGTCGCTCCCGCGAGCGACCGGGAGGCAACCCTAGCCGCCGTCGCTGGTCCCCCCAATCCCCCGCCTCCTCCCTCGCCGTCGCTGGAGGGCGAGCCGGGCGAAGCCCGTGCAGCGCCAGCGGCGGCGGGGCCCCTCCTCCTCCCTGCTTGGTGGTGGCCGACGCGGGACGGCGCCGCCGGGCTGTGGCGCGGTGCTACTCATGGGGCGTGGCGGCGTGGTGCTGGGGTCTCGCCGCAGTCACGGCTGGCCTCGGCGTCCACGCGGACGGCTGCATGGCGGTGGTGCACGCCCGTATTGGTGGTGGCTGTGCAGCGGGATCCCGATCTGGCTACGGGCGGCGTGGCTGCGATGCGGGCGGTGCGGGCTACGGGCGGCGCGGGAGCCGGAGTCATGCCTTACTTGGTGCGGTGGCTCGGCCGACGGATGGCCTGGTGGCCGCCGGTGGTTCCTCCAGCCGCTCCTGGAGATCCCCCCTGTGTCTCCATGGGTAGGTGGGATGGCTGCTGCGTGGCTGCGGGGCGGGTGGCGGCGTGCTCGTCCTGGATCTGGCGTCAGGATCCAGGTGGGCGACGCGGGTTGGGCAGCAGCCTGGCGTGGATGTTGCTCCGGCCGTGGGCGGCGGCACGGGGAGGTCCGGCGCATGGACGGTGAGCGCGGCCGCTACACGGTGGCTCGGCGGCTCTACTCGTGGCGACGGCTGGCTTCTACTCCGGCGTCGGCTCGTCTGCGGGCGGACCGTTTCGACCTTCACTTCATCTCCTCATCGTCCGGGCGCTACTCCCATCAAAGGGCTGGTCCTCTCTCAGCCGCGGTCCACCGCTCGTCTCGCGCCTGGTGCTGCAGGACCGAGCTCGTCTCGCACACGGTGCAGCAGGACCGAGCTCGTCTCATGCACGGTGCAGCAGGACTGACCTCGTCCCCCTCTCGGTGCTGCAGGACCAAGCTCGTCTCGCGCTCGGGGCAACAGGGCAGGTCAGTGGATGCCAGTTCTGGCTGGCCTATTGGGCCTCGACGCTAGGGGTCGCCCAGGGGTGCGAAAGGTGGGACCTTTCCGCTCGTCTCTTTCGTTGGGGTGCGGCGGGTCTCGGGTGAGGTGGTGTCAAGGTCTTGGATGCCGGGGCGGCGGCCCTGGTGGTGGTCGCGCGGTGCTCTTGGGCAGAGCCCGTGCCTTGGTGTTGCCCGGTCTCCATGGCTGTGTGGGCGGCGTGGTTGCCGGGGTGTGGCGTTCGGTGGCGGTGAGTGTTGGCCGAGGTGAAAACCTGTTCTATCTTCGGACGGACCGGCGGCAGCGAAGATCGTTCCCTTCTTGAAGGCGTCGTCGCGGCTCTCATTGCCCGTCATGCGGCTCCAGGGGAAACTTTGATCCTTGGATCGGGCGGTGGCGGCGCTACGGTGCCGTTCCCTTCTTGAAGGCGCCGCCTTGGAGCACATGGTTTGTCATATGTAGCTTCATCTCTTCGTGGTGGTAGTGCTAGGGGTGGTGTTGCTGTGCTCAGCGCCTATGTATCTTGCCCTGGGTGTGTGCGTGTGTTGTGGTGGCGTGTGTTTGTACTGGGTGCTTGATGATCGGTGCTTTATATATAAAGCGGGGCGAAAGCCTTTTTCGGTAAACAAAAGTGTTTTGTGCAGTGCAACAAAAGGTTGCAATAGCAACGAGGTGAGGTAGATAACCCTGTTTACACAGAGGTGCAAAGGAAACAATTAGTGGTCAATAACGGTGGATGACACAGAAGCCCACAAAAAGAAGCATCTAACTTATCTAAATGGGAAAGAAAGCAAGACAGTAGCATTTCTCAAACAGTGGCATTGATTCATATTAACAGAGAGATTATATTAACAATAAAATTCATTAAACATGTAATTTTCTTTTAACTGTGGCATTGCTTCAATTTTCCAGCGGCATTATTAGATTATAAACAACTAAAGAGTTGTATGGGACAGTGGACGCACAAGCACCATGTGCATGTACCGATGTATAAAGGGGTGATGCACAGTCTGTTGCAACAAACAACCAATGAACATATTTGTGTTGGTCCCATTTTTGTTATCTTTAGACACCTTTCCCTATGTGAGGGCAGCAAATCTAGTCCTGCTCAAACTATACATCCTTGTCCCCCACCCACAGAAAGATCAGTTCCTTACAGATGTGTGTATTGCATTTGTCATTGTTTTCCCTTTTCGACCAACATAGGTGTTGGATAGCCAGTCTGTACTACTTTCCCCCCTTCCTTTCCTCTTTGAATCACATCCTAGATTCATGTTATACCACTTTCCCCACTACTTTCCTGTTTGATCCAACACCTAGATTCGAGCGCAGAAGCGAAAAAATTCCACATGCAGCTAGAGCAATGCCTATGGATTAAGAAAATTATACCTTAAGGTTCTCGGGGTGTGGCTCGGTGGGCGGCCGGAGGCCGATCTGCCCACACTATGTACGGCAGCGAGGAAGAAGGGGTCGGAGGCCCTCCCGCGCCGTCGCTGGGTGAAAGGGAACAGCGGTGCCGGCAGTGGAGTCCCTCCCTCGCCGACGGCGACAGCGTTAAGCCTCCTTGCCTTCCCCGATGGACGGGACCCTGCCGGCTCTTTGACCAGCAGTGAGGTGAGAGAAAGAGAGGAGAGGCCAATGCAGTCTTGTTTAGATCTGGATAGGGTGAGAGAGTGTGTAGAGAGCAACTACAAGCGCTGAGGCTCCAGTGTGTATATATATAGTGGAGAGAGAGTGTGAAGAGAGCAAACACTAGAAAACAAGCACTGAGGCTGCAGCGTATATAGTTGGAGTGGTTTTCTTTTTCTCTCCATAAAAATCATTTTAAATTGTGCACGAAATGGAACTCTTTATTTAACGTACTACTAGTGAAGAAAAATACTACTAGTAGGGCAAAGCTAATACTACTACGTGAAGAAAATTTAACGCTCCAAGGAGTCAACTCGAAATTAACGCTCCACGCCTCCCGGTCGCACTTACTATCATTCATGTGTGGTATGAAAAGCAACAACTGAACCACACACGGTCAAAATATCGGAAAGGTGGGCTGCACCATCCTCCAATTTTAAATATTTTGGGCACTTGTATTTGGCCTAAGTCAGTGTGCCACCGTATGTACTAAGGGTTACAGCGGGTGCTAAGAAACTAGGGCGTATTGAGAGTAATTGCCATGCCGTTTATTTGTAGGGTCTCTTGCAAACTGTCAAACTCTATTCTCCTCTTATTTAATGGATGAGGCAAATCTTTTGCTTCCGTTTCGAAAAAAAATGAGAAATTCAATTTTAATTATTTTGTATGTACACTTTGCTCTCTTCCAATAATTTTGGGCACTTGTATTCGGCCTAAGTCAGTGTGCCACAGTATCTCGTAGTACTCCCTCCGTCTAGGTGTATAAGTCACGTTAGAAGGTGCAGCGGGACCAAGGTCTGGACCAAGGTGCAAGAAGATTGGAGGAGAAGGAGAAACTTAACCGGTCCTTCCTCCAATCAAAGCCCTGATTTCTCTCTCTAAACGCAACAATTAATCACAGCAATTAAGAGATGCCGTTTAGCTACCATGCAGGGCCACGTATTAACTCTCATGCAAGCCGGCTTCGATTCCTTGACTAATCAACGCGTAGTTGTGCTCCATGCATTGGGTTTCCGGGGGAGATAACAAGGCAGAGTAAGTAACACTCGCTAGCAACGAGGCTAGGAGGGGATTGAGATGCGAAGTTAATGAACGACGCTCAAACATTTTGGGAATATCTGATTTTCGTAAGATGGCTTAACACCTAGACGGAGGGAGTACTACCTCAGTCCATGTTTTTACGCCACGTCATATATTTTTTGTCAAAGTTTGACCAAATTTTTAACTACTCACTACTTTCCGGTTAATAGGGCATAAATTTGAAATCTCATCAACCAAGGCAGATCATGAATGGAGAAATGTAGTACTCCATCTCGTAGTTTACAAAATTACTCAAACTTTAATCTGCATTAATTACAATATATTCATGGACGACCACTAAATGAGTAGGAATGGTTACATGCACTGGTTGGTTTCTTTTAATCCTTCAGCAACGACATTTTGATACAGGGAAGTACATTCACCAATTCTTTGCTAGGAGAGCAAGACCAAAGAAAACAAGAACCACAATTAGACATTTTAAAAGATATCCAATTTCCATAACTGCTCCCACTAATTGTATTAATATCTTCTCTATGTCTTCATTGTTGATCTGTGGCTTCTCGAGCTTGCACACTTCTTTCTTCTTCGATTCTAAAGAACTAGACGCTGCTTCACATCTAATATCATCTCTAGTCTCATCTCTAGCCTCTATTCTAGCAAGGAGTGCACGAGCATCTACCAAATTCCGTGCTATCAATAGATCGATGTATTCTTCTTCCCAAAACCAAAACTTGCATCCATCCTACACATATGTTTGAGTATAAGCTGCCGAACATGCGCCGAATAAGGGAGCACAGCCAAATCAAAAGAAGTACTACGCACCTTATCTTTTTCGCACTTGATGAACACCCATCCGGGATGTTGTGGCATGGTCGAAACACGGCGCAGGACCTGCCGCGGGCAGCCGTCACACTTTATGAGCGGCAACGGTGAACCGACTAGCCGCTGGGCCAGGGCCGAGCCCGGACGGTGGCTGGCCGTGTCTTTGCCGGCGATCCACCGACGGGATAGATCCGAGCGGCTAGAGGCGGATTCAGTACCTGCATGTGACGTGGAGGCATTGCTATTGTTGTGCGACCCGGTACCCAGACACTCCATGGCAAGGAGCAGTCACAGGCGGCTGGAATGCTCCAAATCCGGCAGCCACGTGCGTCAAATCCTGCGACCGCAGATATAGCGGCTGACCGCCGGCGCTGGGACGAGAGGCACATATCCGGCTGTCGTGCTGTGGTCAGCTGGGCTATAGTGCGAGGCTCCGACGGACGTGCGTGTACGTCTTCTCTTCCTGTACGTACTCCATTTATCTCACTTCCTGTGGCTTCCCACTCCCACGATATTCCTATTCTATGAACCTGTGTGTGCGTGTGTGTGTTAGAGAGAGTGACACATCGACCTACTCCTACAGAGAGATGGTGTGTAGTACTGGGCGTCCAGTCGGGATAGCTACCATGCCCGCTCCTGACCAGCCTGGCCCACCCAAAGCCCCTCCATCGCCCGCGCATGCTTCCCGCCCGAAACGGTCTGCGCCGCTCCAGAGAATCGGTGCCGCATTCATGCCCGGGCAGAGCGAACGCGACCTCTCACTGGCGCCTGCGTTGAAGGGAGAAGCGGATTCAAGAGTGATGGTTGCTTCGTCCATCCAACTTACTGCCGGGTCTATGTGATTTGACGGGTCATTGGTCATTATTACTGAGGTGGTACGACCGTGCTGAGTCTCAGTTGCACTATACACTTTACTTTGGTGCATGACACGTGCACCAGATGCTAGATGTCCCATGTTTCGGCGAAAGGAGGTAGACCGTCTCCACTCTTTACAATTTTCTCCATTCTTACAGCGGAGGAGTGCGAAAGTAGTTAAAACACGCAAGCTCAGTGATTACATGGCCCACCTCACACTATCACCATATTTTCTGGACACCGTGCGACACATAACTCTTTAGTACATAGTAGTACGTACTGTAATTTCTCAGCGAGATAAATTTGTACAATGCTATGAAGCTTCCAGCTTCTGTTTCATGTATCTTGCGTCCAAGGTTGCCCCGTTGCAACATTCCATCAAATACAAAGGAGACTAACATGCATGCTATTGCATCTCAATGATTGACAGATCAAAGCCAATATGTACTCCCTCCGTTCCAAAATAAGTGTCTCAACTTTATGCAAACTTTAGTACAAAGTTGTACTACTACTAAAGTTGACACTTATTTTGGAACAGAGACAACTAAAGAAAAAAATGATCCATGTAGTCCCTAGGCCTTGAACCCTAAACCCTAACCAAGCTTTAATTTGCTGGCGACATTGAACCTTCCGAAGAAATGAGGTTTGCAACCCTTTGACCTTCGGATCATTTTGTGCAGTTTCACTAAAATCGAGCTGAGCATCCCTGTGGCAAAGAAATTGAAGAAGCGTGATTAGAATAAGACTAGTGGGACTAGTTGATGATACATAAACTCATCACAAATACAGTAGAAGCCAGTAGAGGTACGTGCGGGGAAAACAAGTAGAGAAATATCCACATGGAGCGATGTGGGCAGCTGGGGCAATGGTGCAAGCCGGCTATAAAGGAAGTTGTACCTGAGGGATGTCGGGATGTAGCTAGCTTAGAGGAGGGCGGCGGGAGGCGGCAACTGCCCACGTCGTGGCAGTGAGCAAGGGACGAAGGCAACCGCATTGGCTTTGTGAGAGAGAACGGCGGGGACCCCTGATCGGGACGCGCCGACAGTGGGTTTTTCGCCGTCGGCGCCGGCAACCGCATCTACACAAAGCATCCACCCCTTCCCCCGGCGGACGTGATCCACCCGGATGTTAGAGATGTGGCCACCGTCGTTTTGTGTGAGAGAGTGTGAAGAGAGCAACCCCAGCAAGCAACCATGTAGGCTCGTCCTGGCTATGTATATAGTGGAGCGGTTTCTTTTTCTCTCCATATGAACCTATTTATATTGCGTACATGCCACTGAAGAAAAAAACTTTATTTATAAATGGCGCGGCACCGTTCATGCGTGGTTCCCGACCCTCCATTTAGTGAGTAACTACTACTAGACGCATCAAATTATCATGTGGGCTACATCATCGTACAGAAATGAGCTCCACCGTGTCACGTGTGTGGTTGGGGAAGACGCAAAAGACGCAAAGAGTGCTACTAGTACTACGTGCATGGGTGCGTGCACCTCTTCTCTTCGAGCATGGTTAAGTATAGCACACTAGTACTCTACCATGCGGTTATTATATGGGCAAAGAGTATAGGCAGTAATAATGACTAATAAGCCGTCAAATCACGAGGCCTACCTTTCTCTATGTTTGACCGAGGAAGCAGCCATCATTTCACTCCTCGTTGAATATCCATCCGCTGCTACCTCCGCAAATAAATAAAAATCCGCTTCTACCTCTGCAGCATGGTTAATAATATAGCCATGTCAATCACGACGTAGAAATATCATTCACTGATACAATAGGGCTGGCTCTAAGGCTGCTGATTTTTTTTTACTTTGTCTCTTTCTCTTTTTGTCTCATTTACTTATTTTACATAGGAGCACGTGTAGAGGATGGCTATTCCTTTCGATGGGACTTCTTCATGGGGTTTAAGACTAAGCAGCTCCGAATTATTCCCGCTGCCCACCACTCTGAATCGTGCCATCTATGATAGTACTCCCATTGCAACAATGAGGTCCACTAGGTCTAGCACGTCCGGTAAGAAGAGACTGTCACGCAAAACATACATTCTTGTTGCCTTCTTCCTCATACAGTACGTACCACTGGTACAGTACGTACTACTAGTACTACCAAGGTTTTGGATCCCAAGCGGACCTTTTTTCTCGAGGGGCACCGGAATTTGCGGTTACCACGATAACCACGAAATACCGAGAAAAATTCGGACGAAATTTAAAATCAAAATTTGAATTTAGATATTTTCAAAGTTGATATAGATAGTTATTTAACTCTTAAATGTCAAAAACCTTGCCCTGGCGTAGTGGCTATTGGGACGCAGCTTTCGCCTGCTACTACGACGCGAGTTCGACCCTTGGTCGCTGCAGCATTTTTTTAACTTTTGCATCCTAAAAAAGAATAAAAATGCGTGAGCCCAAACTCGACCCCGCGACTCGCTGCTGAGGAAAGGATGCCTTTGCCACTATGCCACAACCAGTTCCATTGTCATAGAAGAGATGGCTTTTATTTAACTCTACAGCTAGCGTTTGAATTCAAAAAATTCGAGATATTTTGCTCGATATGATTGTTTCTCGAGGGGGGACGGTAAACGCGGTAAACGCGCGAAATCACAAAATTATGTTCGGTAACCAAATCAGTGAGTACTACTACTACTACTCGTTCTCCTATAAACCTTGCGCTTGGCATCTCAAAAATATTAACCCTGCGCTTGGCTCTTCGCCTCTTCGGGAAGTCGAGCAATAATGGTACTGCAGTATATGGTTCTGGCTATCTAAGACCGAATGAATTGCTGCACGTCCACCACGTGGGCGAGGGTCGAGGGTCGAGGGGCGAGGGAGAGTGCGTACTACTACGTCCGTTTCAATATGGACTACATACGGAGCAAAATGAGTGAATCTACACTCTAAAATACGTCTATATACATCAGTGTTTGGAGTATGTACTAGTAGTTCATATTGAAATCTGCTAAAAGACATATATTTCAAACAATATGATAATCTCTCTAACCAAGGTAGGGACGAGGAGTGTATATACGTCTAACGGAGGGAGTAGTAAAATTTTATCCTCGTCCTGCGAGCCACCACGCGCGTGGGCGAGGGAGCAGGCGTAGGCGTAGTAAGCAAAGCTTCTCCTCATCCTGCGACTCTGCGAGCCACCGCGCCCATGGGCGGGGGAGAGGGCGTACTAAGCAAGCTTCTCCTCGTTCTGTGAGTTGATGGGACACATCAAAAGTAATACAGAGCATCTCCAATGTATAGAGCCTTGCCTCTAAGGTAGGACCCACATGGTTTGCCTCTTTTTTAAAATAACGCGTCAAGTCGCAATTTGTTTGTTCACCCGTGGTACACGATCCTCCATCAAGTGGACAACCAGTACACGTGTCAAATTACCACGTGGGCTGCCTTTCCGTACAGAAATGAGCTCCACCGTGTACCCGCGCGGGTGTGGTTGGGAAAGAGACGGGAGTACGTGCGCCATGCATGCACCTCTTCTCTTCGTGCACGTCCCCCACCTACGTGTGTGTGTGAGAGAGAGATACAAACCTAGAGAGATGGCGTGTGCATTCGTGAGTGTTTTTTGTTATGGGGGGGTGATTTTGTGAATGTATTTGTGGGAATATGTGTCGATGATATCTCAAACAAAAATTTGACACATGCAATGTGTGTGAAATAGAGGCCTATCTATATCATATATAGAGGGGGTGATCCACGAGAAGAGAGGGAGGGGTCATAGATATCATAGATTCTAAGAGAGGATCAAGTGTGTGGGTGCGAGATCGATGAAGAGAGCCATCGAAATCGTGTGTGTGCACGTCAAAGATATAGGGCGACTGACCTACCGGAACGTCAGAGGGCACAGGGCAAGTTTGTGTGTGGCAGGGAGACATGACTAGAGCGCTCAATGTATCGGTGTGTGTGGGGGGGAGGGGGGAGGCAGAGACCAAACTAGAGAGGTAGATCGACTCGTATATGTGTTGAGAAGGAGACACCTAGCTATGTCTTGAGGGAGATCGGTCGACATCCATACATAAGTGAAGGACGGGGAATAGGTTGGGACATATAGAGAGAAAGAAAGGGAGAGAGAGAGAGAGAGAGGTAGAGTGCCGGAGGGGTGGTGGAGTTGCTTCTTGGAGATGGTGGGAGAGGCCTACTAGACAAACTGAGGGTACAACTGCAATATTATCAAGAAGAGTGGGGATGTGTTTCTGTGTGTGCGTGTGCGTGATAGATGTGTCGGGAGGCATGCATGGATGATGAAGGGGGACCATGTGTTTGGTAAGCAGACCTAACTAGATCGGTAGATCAATTGTTGTGTGTCGGGGGAAGGGAGAGACATAACTAATAAGGTAGATCAATCGGCGCGTGGGGAAAATGAGTTATAAATGACCTAGCTAGCTATATGTATAGCGGGAGATCGGTCGGTGTACATCCATTTGTTAGAGGCAAATAAGGCCCAGAGAGACGGATAGAGAGAGAGATGGAGCTAGGAGGTGGTGCGAGAGGCCTACTAGCTAGATAGGGGGAGGAGTGTGCGATTGTGAGATCGATGAAAAGAGGGGCGAGAGTTTACACGTGTGTGGGACCGTATGAGAGACATGAGGCATGGACACAGAAAGGAGGAGATGGAAAGTGCGTGTGTATGTGGTAGGCAGACATCGCTGGAGAGGTTTATCGATTGGTGTGTGTCGGAAAGGAGTTGTGGAGACCGTGGGAGAATGACCTAAAGAAAAAAATGAATGTGCGTGATGGATAGAATGCTGAGGGAGGGGGAGGGCGAGGAGGGCGTGTGCATGCACGAGAGAAAGTTAGTGCTAGCTACAAAGGTGAGAGGATTGTGTGGGTGTAAGAGACTAACAAAGATCATAATTCGATATGAAAGTGGATTCATATATTTGAATAAGAGATCATAGTGTTATAAACCTATGCATGCATGAATATAGCGATGATACGCGTGGTGTGGTTTTGGACATGTTATACCATAATGTGATAATGTGTGGTGTTTGCAACTCACAGCTAAATATCGAACAATCTAAACCATACTATATATCGAACAATCTCACATTTTATTTGAATTTGTGATAATGTGTGGCGTTTGCAGCTCACAACTAAATATCAAACAATCTAAACCATACTATATATCGAACAATCTCATATTTTATTTGAATTTGTGATAATGTGTGGCGTTTGCAACTCACATCTAAATACTTGTAGGCGTAGGGGGCGGGGCACCATACATTATGTGATAAAAACATTATACATATGAGACATGGTTTAGATTATGAAGATCTAGCTAGAGCTTGAAATGTACTGTGATTTGAAATCAACATAAAGTGGATTCAAAAAATCGAGTTCGAGTTCATATAGTACACATAGTTCATATCTAACTCGACAGTAATCATGTGGTGTGCTGTAAAGATAATATATAAACGATGGTTTAACTTGACAATAATGATGATTGTAGATCTTATTAAAACAGAGAAACAAATTCAAATGGTTTAACTTGACAACAATCATGATTGTAGATCTTATTAAAATAGAGAAATGAATTCAAATTTAGTTCAGATTGAAGCGGTAGTATATACGTTTGGAATGCACTAAAACGTTCATTTGAGTAGCAGGTTGCATGCATTATACACGTAGCGAAATATTTTAATTGAACATAATATGGATTCAATGTTTTGAATGGCATTTGTAGTGTGAATTGATTTGGTACAGTACACGGGACTAGACTCTCTTGTGTGGTGCGAATTGATTTCTTTTTGTTTTTTCGTCGAGGGAAGTGCGAATTGATTTGATATAGGGTGTGTTTGGATTGTGGCCAAAGTGCACCTTACCAAAAAATTTGTCATGACCCAAAGATTGATCTTTGTTTGGATGGTTGCCAATTTTTTCTTGCCAATGTTGGCTAAATCATGGGCAACCAAAACCTCAACCAAAATTTTGGCTAGCCAATGCTTTGGTGGGGCAACCTTGGGCACAAACCAAACACACCCATAGTATACACGTTAGGCTTGTCCGGAAATTTCAACCCGCGCCTTGTTATCCCAAAATTTTAAGATATCTCTTTGTCTCGTTGTGCTCCTAAAATTCCCTCCATCTCAACCCGCACCTTGCTATCCCAAAATTACAACGCACGCAAAAACTCCCACCTCCTGCCAAATCCCGACACGCGAAATTCCCGTGATACCCCTGAACCGAAAGAACCACCTAGTTCAAATCGGCGGGGCTACTTTCGTAACTTACCCCACATTTTGGACAAGGGCGTCCCTAAGCCATGGTTCCCCCCTCCCATCCCCTCCGCCCCCCATTCGTATACCGACGCCGCGAAAACCCGCGAAGCCCCACACCCTGCTCCATCCACCCACCCAGCCGGAGCCTCTTCCCCAACGACGTCGTGCACAGCAACACCTCGATGTCCCTCATCCACTGCACCGAATGAGGATCCATCGTCGATCTTGTCGTCCCGCCGGTTCAGCCACCCCGTCCTCCACCTCCAAGGAGCTTCCCCGATGTTCCCCTCGTCTTTCGCGCCACCTCCATTCCCACACCGCCGTCTTCACCTGCACCACCGGAAGAGCAGCATCATCACCGATTCCTCGGATGAAGCTGAGGCCTAATCGGCGCCACCAAAGAGGTTCTACACTAATCGCTGCATTTTCTTCTTGATTCAATCTCACGGTGCTGCCGGCGCTCGGTCCCGAGCCGACATGGTGCGGCTCCATCTACGGCGGCATCGCCGGCCACTTCCTCCACGGCGTCGCTCCCTCGGCGGCGATGTCCACATCAGTAGGAGCTGCTGCTACATTGGCTCTCGCTCGCGCTGCTGCTCTGCTCTTGCTCTCGGTCCCCTGCCTGGTCTGCTCTTGCTCTTGCTCGCGCTGCTGCTCTCGCTCTTGCTCTTGCTTGCGCTGCTACTCTACTCTTGCTCGCGTTGCTGCTACACGAGCAGCAGATCCTGCTCTCGCTCGAGCCCCTGCAGCTGCTACCCGAGATGCTGCTACATGACCAGCTGCCCCGGCTCTCGCACGTGCTGCTGCTCCGGGAGCTGCTGCTGCTGCTACTGCTTTTCTGCTACTAGTGCATTCAGTTTTGACAGTAAAATTCAGTTTTGACAGCAAAATTTAGTTTCGATAGTAAAAATCAGTTTCGACAGTTAAATTCAGTTTCGATAGTTAAGTTCAGAGATGAGCGGCTGATGTATTTTACATCTAGCACTTTGTGGTTATGTATTTTACATCATCTATTGGAGATGCTATTAGAATTCCACTCAGGTTAACATTGTCTCTCTTGTCCTGCTTCAGTCTCGCCGTCGTACAACTTATCGGAGCTGCTCCAACGACGAAACCCTCCATCACAGCGGAGCAGTACCCTCGGCTCCATCTCCAGACGCCTAAGATCTTCTTCCCCTCCTCCGACAGCCACATCAGCCGGAGCATCCTCACCGACCAACCCAATCATGCTGAGATCGACATGGCTTCGCCAAAGAGGTTGTACACTTGTTGCATCGCTTTTTTACTCTACATGTTATATATATTGTCCACTGAGCACACGTAGTAACGTGAAATATGATTAGTTTCTCCTACTATATGACAAGTGAGGTACCAAGCAATTTAGCTACCCGTGATGGACTCTCTCGAAAGCCATCATTATTTATTTCTACGTGTTTGAGTTGTGCATGTGTAGATGGGCCTGGGAGTTGAGATAGTAGGGCAGTGGCCTGGGTCCAAAGTAGTACAAGTAGCACAAAAACATTTTTGGAGTGTAGGCCTTTGCCTGTTCAAGCCTGCCTACTAGAATTGCCAGTGGTTGAAAGGAAAAGTGAAGGAAAAACATAGGAATTGGAAAGCTTCCTATGGTACTACTATTAATGCATTTGGTTCAAAGGAATGGAGCAAACGAAAATTGTAGGATTTGTTCCTTTAGTGTCTCTTTCAAAGAAAATTCGTAGGAATTTTAATATCCACTTGGCCCTCCTTTTCAAATTCCTATTCATGACGAACAAGACTAAGTGATAGTAGCATAATAGCATTATAACTATACATTTTCTTGTGGTTTGACTTAATTTGACCATGCTTCTTTGCATTCCTGTGACCTTCCAATTCATGTGAACCAAACAACCAGATTGACAGAAATCCTGTGATTTTAAATTCTTTGCACATGCATTCCTATCCTATTACTATGTATTTCCTATCCCTGTGTTGTTAGAATCCTCCAATTCAAACGAGCCCTTACAGAATTACTTCTCTTACAGATAGTTGTTAAAGAAAACCTTGTGTGGTTTGTCCCGCTCCTGCTGCGCCGCCGTCCACCCCAGCTCAGCTGCTCCAATGACAGAAGGGTCCACCACAGTAGGAATCCGCCCTCCAGACTGTCTTTCACCGCCTCAGATCTTCTTCCCCGCCGCCGGCAGCCACGACAACTGCATTACCATCATCAACTGAGGAGATGACCTCGAGGACTACACGGGTCCGCAAGAGAGGTCGCACTCTTTCGTGTCTGCTTACGTTATGCATCGCTTAATATTACATGCTACTTTATTGTCCTGTTCATCGATTAGACTCTGAGTCAGCTCCAAACTAATGCTCAAACTTGAGTTTTTAAATGGTTGTGGGGTACATATCGGGGCCGCAATCAATAGTATGTGTCTACTATCTGGTTAATCCCTGGTGTCTACTATGAGTTTCATGTTGGGTGGGAAACAAATAGTAAAGAAGCCATTATCTATATTTTTTAACTGAAGCCATTATCCGCCTGCTATCATTGGTTTTGGGTCTATCCACAGGTTGCTACCATCACTCTGGATTTCTTCATGCACTCCTTACATAATCTCACTATGTTTTATTCCTATGCATGTCAGTTACTGTACACAATGGAACTGAACATGTAGAGCAAAAGAGACGAGCGTTGCGTGGCAATAAAATTTCATGCAGACATCGCTCCATGGTGGGCACAAAGGCAGCCCCCCTCCACCCATTTCAGATTGTAATCAAGAGAAAGATAACTGTTCTGAAGGGGATTCAGAAGGAGAAGACCACTCCTATTTACCCCCTGAGGTCTTCGCTCTAACTTGGCATGCTGATGTTGGTCATATCATGTGTATGGTGCCTTGCATTGCTTACTTTATACATCAAATATGTCATCTGCTTAGTTTAGACATGCTTTGTGTGAATGCCATCTGTTTAGTTTCTTTATCGTATATGTGAATTATGCAACGCCATCTAGTTTAGCCAGGCATCATATATGTGAATTTTGCAATGCCATCCTGCTTAGCCAGTCATCTTATATGTGAATTATATCATGCCATCCTTTTTTTTCATTACGTATTACATTTGTCAACAATGTTGGTACATTAAACTACTCTTCGTGTGCATCAGCCATTTGACACGGTGATGGAAAATTCTGGAGTGAAAACAAGGTCTTCAAAGCAGACTATGCTATCTGACGAAGCGCATATCTCGCTGGTTACGGATAGCTCCTCAGGGGAGAATTCAGAGACAGATGACCAGTCCTATTTTCCCCCGAGGTGTATGCTCTAACTTGGTAGGGTTATGTTGCTCATATCATGCGTATGGTGTCTTGCATTGCTATGTCATTTGCTTAGTTTAGACATGCTTTGTGTGAATGCCACCTGTTTAGTGTCTAATTACCATATATGTGAATTATGCAATGCCATCTTGTTGCAAGACATTATATATGTGAATTATGCAATGCTATCTTGTTGCAAGGCATTATATATGTGAATTATGCAATGCCATGCTGTTTAGCCAATCATCATATATGTGAATTATATCATGCTATCCTTTTTTGTATTACGTATTCCATTTGTCGACAACGTTTGTATATTCAACTACTCTTCCTGTGCATCAGCCATTTGAAGCGGTGATGGAAGTATCTGGAGTGAAAACAAGGTCTTCAGAGCAGACAATACTACCTGCTGAAGCAGACATCTTGCTAGTTACAGATAGCTCCTCAGAGGAGGATTCAGAGACAGATGACCAGTCCTATTTCCCCGCTGAGGTCTATGCTCAAACTTGGCAGGGTTATATTACTCATATCATGCATATGTTGTCTTGCATTGCTTAGTTTTTACATCATATATGCGATTGCCATCTGCTTACTTGCTTAGTTAATAAATCATATATTTGGATTATATCATGCCATCATGTTTACATAGACAGCTTCTATCTGAATTATGGCATGCCAACCCATTTAATAAAGACATCATATAGTTATATCATCTCATCCTGTTTAGTGTTTACCGTCATCATATTTTGAATTATGTTATTCTATCCGTGAATTATATCATGCTATTGTGTTTCCATAGGCGGCATGTATGTGAATTATGGCATGCCAACCTATTTAATAAACACATTATATAGTTATATCATGTCATCCTGTTTACATAGTCATCATATTTTGATCTATGTCTTTCCATCCTGTTTAGTTAGCCATCATATATGTGAAATTGTGTCATGCTATCCTGTTTAGTTAGCCATCATATATGTGAAATTGTGTCATGCTATCCTGTTTGGTTAGACAACATAAATGTGAATTATTTCATGCCCTCTTTTATTCCCCACTATCCATTGCACATGTCTATCATACAATGTCTGTACATTCAATTACTTTTCTTGTTTATCAGCCATTTGAATTGGAGAGGGTGATGGCAGTATCTAAGGGAGTAACAACACGGTCTTCAGAAAAGATAGTGCTACCAGTCGATGCAGATAGAACCACGGTTGTACTTTCCCAAGAACCAGCCCCACCACACATAACCCAGACTCTCGCAGATTGTACCCCTACCCAGTTGGATAGAGAACCAGCTACACCCCTTCTAACCCCGACCCCACCAGATAGTAACCCAGTTCTAGTTGACACAGCACCGTCTCCACCACAGAGCACCCAAACACGAGCAGTTAGTAAGGCAACTGCAGTGCCCAAAGCACGAGGACCACCACTCTGAACCCCAACTCAACGCTTAAAGAAGAAGAAGAATTGTTCTCAGGTCAGGTTCTGTAGCTATGGTTCATACTCCTTTGCTCTTGCATCACTGTATTTACTCATACCAACTATTTTCAAATTTGAAGGATGGAATTGAAACTCCAATGGCGCAACAGGTATGTTTTAAACCTGTTTCTTTAACTGGTTTGCTGTTGTAACTTGCTCTATGTTGATTTCAGTTTCAATTGAATAAACAGTTATGTTCTCATGTCATGCACATTACAAGTGTTGTTATTGCTCTGTAGTTTCCCACACTTATATTCTGTCTATGCTGCTTTGTCTTAAACAGATATTATTTGAACTGTGTCTCTATCTTGATTTGGCAACAAAAACTAGAATGATATAGACCATACAGTGACCATGGTACATAGATATATGTTTGTTTCATGTTGTTATCCTGTCCACTTTACTACTTAACTGATTTACCAAAATGAGTTTCATATACAACATGGTAAACCTGTGATGTGTCCGCTTGTTTCTCTTTTAGAATGCGGACAAAATATTGGAGAAGAGTACCCCGTTATGCAATGGTAAAGGAAGTAATGCAGATAAGGTTCAAGATAGTGAGACATCCCTGTTGATCTCCAAGAAAGCTGATAAAAGCTATCTTGACGACAGTGAGACAACCCAAAAGTCCTGTCTTGATGTAGTGTTCGAATTACTGGCCACTACTGCTGGCACAAGCTCTTCGAACTCGCTACCTGAATCAGTTCGTCTTCTTGAGTCTCAACTTCAAGTTGAAAGACATCGATCAGATGTGCTGCGACACGAAGCCGAAGGACTGAGGAAGTCCCTGCAGAATTCAGATGCATACTTTCTGGTGCAACAGCAAGCGCTGGAGGATTTAAGCGCCAAATAAGAGAAAGCTAATAAGCTTGCTAAGCATCTTGCCAGCATGCTGGGTACCCAGGATATTGTTTCTTGAGCTCTTCTGAAGTGGTTTCAGTTCTGGACTTGTTTTGCCGCGGCGTTTATTTGCACTTGTCGCCAACTTTGACAACCAGTGCATGTGATATGCTACTTTGTTCCCTATATTTGCACTGGTGGCGAACTTTGATGCCCAGTGGATGTAATATGTGTAATAGCCATAATAGCCTAGCATTAGTTGCTTGCTTATTTATTCCCTTATTGTCTTGTTTAGTTGTTTGCTTGTAGTCACTGCAATTCTTTTTCCGCGTTTTTCTAGTGGCCACAATAACCTATTTTTTATAACTAGGCCACAATAACCATGGGCAACATACGGACCATTGTAACCATGGTCCTGCTACCTGCTATAGTGACCATGGGCCTCCTACGGGCCGTAGGATCCATGGGCCCTCGACGGGCTGTATATTCAATGGGCCTTATACGGGCTGTATTATTCGTGGACCAATGACGGTCCGCAAAATGGGCCGTAAACGGGCTAGAGTGGAAATCGTGTGTTTATGGCCCGACCATAACGGGTCGTTAATAGGCCGAAATGTATAACGGGCTTAATTCTATCGACAGGCATCACAGATCGTTAATGGGTCGTATTTGATGACGCTATGGAAACAGCCCAACGGGTTAATGGGCCACAAACGGGCCGACTGTAACCATGGGCTGAATTTGGCCCACAAGCAGAACAGGCTAGTAACGGGCCATAAGTAACCAAATGCTGGAAATGAGCCCAAGAATAAATGGGCCGTTAGAAGGCCGAAAGGTAACACGGGCTGGAAATGGCCCAACGGAATAATGGGCCATTAATGGGTGTAAAGCGTTACACTGTTCATTATGGGCCAGTTTCACCACGGGCCATTAAAGGGCCAAGAGTTACAAAGGACCTCGTATGGGCCGAAAGACGTCATGGGCCATACCTGGGCCGGAAGTTACAACGGGCTGGAATCATATTGGACAGCCTAGATAACGCTACTCGGTCCAATTCGGATAGGCCATAACGGGCCGTGAGTTAGCGGGCTGTAAATGGGCTATATGCGAACAGGCCGTTAACAGGCTTTTCGTGGGCTGGCCGGCTACCTTTTGACCAAGTCAAACGGGCCGGCCTTTTCACCTGAATGGGACTCTATTGGGCCATGCCATGTGTCGACGTATCATAGGCGCCTCCCGTCCAATGAGTGGATGACATCTGTCCCAACGCTGAGCTGACACGTGGTTCCTCTGGCCATTTAGAATTTTACACGTGGAAAATCCCCATTGGTCCGGGCCGTTAACGGGTTATCGGATCCAATCCAGAACTCGATAGCTTAACGGTGACCCGTTATGGTGGATGCCACGTGTCGGTTACCCTTGACGAAAGCACTTCCATGACGCGTCATTTATCGTCATGGAAGTGGACACTTCCATGATGATAATTTTGGTAATGTCATGGAACACTTCTACGACAGCACAGGTATGACTATCTTGATTCTGTCATAAAATCGTCATGGATGTACATGCATGATAGAAAACGTGACCTACTGTGGTAAACATGTATCATCACGGAAGTGTATTTTTTTGTAGTGATATGATTGGGTACAAGGATCTGCCAACCATTGTTGCGGACTACAAGAAAGAATTGTATCCAGGTTGCAAAAAGAAATATTCCAAGTTGAGTGCCATCCTGGCGCTTCTCAGATTTAAAGCAGCAAGCGGTCTATCAAACAAGGGCTTCATAGAGTTGTTAGGTCTTTTCAAAGAAATTCTTCCGGAAGATAATGTGCTCCCCAGAAGCACGAACGAAGCGAAGAAAATTGTTTGCCCATTGGAACTTGAAGTACAGAAGATACACGCTTGTGTGAATGATTGTATATTGTACCATGGTGAGTACAAAGATTTGCGTGCATGTCCCACATGCAAGCATGCATGATACAAGCGCAGGAGAGCAAAGGACAAGTACAAATTGGACGACGAGATCAAGGCAGGAATCTCGTTCAAGGTTGTTTGGTACTTGCCTTTAATTCCAAGGTTGAGGCATTTGTTTGCAAACCCTAGAAAAGCAAAGAGGTTGCGGTGGCATCATGATGAGCGAACTGTGGATAAATATATGAGGCATCCGAAAGATGGGGCTCAGTGGGAATTAATCGACAACAAGTTTGAAGACTTTGCCAAGGATCCTAGAAGTATAAGGCTCGGGGAGTGTACTGACGGGATGAATCCTTTTGGCGATATGAGCACCAATCATAGCACATGGCCGGTGCTTCTGTGCATATATAACCTAGCTCCTTGGTTGTGTATGAAGAAAAACTACATTATGATGTCAATGATTATCCAAGGCCCGAAGCAACCTGGAAATGACATTGACATTTACTTTTAGCTACTGGTAGAAGAACTGCTGACAGTGTGGATAGAAGGGCCTGCTGTAAAATGTTATGATGCTTACAAAAAGGAGATTTTTGATCTACATGCGATGCTGCTGCACACCATTCAAGATATGCCGGCATTAGGCAACACATCGGGGCAGAAAACAAAGGTAGATGTAGGGTGTGTCACATGCATGGATAGGACAGCTAGCAGATTTCTTCCCAACTTGTGCAAAACCGTGTATTTGCGTCATCGTAGGTTCTTACGGAGAAATCACCCATACCGAAAGATGAAAGCTGAATTTGATGGTACGGCAGAGGAAGGTGTGGGCCCAAGACCCTATGTTGGGGAGGTGTTCCACAACATGGCTAAACAAATTAATGTTGTGCTTGGCAAGAAGCACGCTTTGACGGTGAAACAAACACCCAAGGGTCACGTGTTTAAGAAGAAATCTGTGTTCTGGAAATTACCTTACTGGGAGATTCTACATGTACATCACTGCATCGATGTCATGCACATAGAGAAGAACGTATGTGAAAGCATCCTTGGTACTCTGCTCAAGATTAAAGGGAAAACAAAGGATGGTGACGGTGCATGCTACTTCTTGAGCTTGCGTTGGTTTTTCCCTTGAAGAGGAAAGGGTGATGCAGCACAGTAGAGGTAAGTATTTCCCTCAGTTAAGAACCAAGGTATCAATCCAGTAGGAGAAGAACGCACAAATCACCAACACCTACACAAACAATCAAACACTTGCACCCAACGCGATAAAGGGGTTGTCAATCCCTTCACGGTCACTTGCAAAGGTGAGATCTGATAGAGATAGATAAACAAAAGATAAAATATTTTTGGGTTTTTTGGTATATAGATCTGAAAATAAAAGATTGCAAAATAGTAGATCGGAAAGTAATATGATGGAAAATAGACCCAGGGGCCATAGGTTTCACTAGAGGCTTCTCTCATGAAGGCAAATAATACGGTGGGTGAACAAATTACTATCGAGCAATTGATAGAAAAGCGCAAAGTTATGACGATATCCAAGGCAATGATTATGCATATAGGCATCACGTCCGTGTCAAGTAGACCGACTCCTGCCTGCATCTACTACTATTACTCCACACATCGACCGCTATCCAGCATGCATCTAGAGTATTAAGTTCATAAAGAACGGAGTAACGCCTTAAGTAAGATGACATGATGTAGAGGAATTAACTCAAGCAATATGATGAAAACCCCATCTTTTTATCCTTGATGGCAACAATGCAATATGTGTCTCGCTACCCCTACTTTGTCACTGGGTGAAATCACGCAAGATTGAACCCAAAGCTAAGCACCTCTCCCATTGCAAGAAAAACCAATCTAGTTGGCCAAACCAAACCGATAATTCAAAGAGAAATACAAAGATATTAAATCATGCATAAAAGAATTCATAGAAGATTCAAATAATATTCATAGATAAGCTGATCATAAATCCACAATTCATTGGATCTCGACAAACACACCGCAAAAGAAGATTACATCGGATAGATCTCCAAGAACATCAAGGAGAACGTTGTATTGAGAATCAAAGAGAGAGAAGAAGCCATCTAGCTACTAGCTATGGACCCGTAGGTCTGAGGTAAACTACTCACGCATCATCGGAAGGGCAATGGAGTTGATGTAGAAGCCCTTCGTGATCGATTCCCCCTCCGGCAGGATGCCGGAAAAGGCCCCAAGATGGGATCTCATAGGAACAGAAGGTTGCGGCGGTGGAAAAGTGTTTTCATGGATGCTTCTGGTGGTTCTGGAATATTTGTGAATATATAGGAGGAAGACCTAGGTCAGGAGGTCACCGAGGGGCCCACAAGGTAGGGGGCGCCCCCCTAGGGCGCGCCCTCCACCCTTGTCGCCACCTCGTGGCTCTTCTGACCTGGACTCCAAGTCCCCTGGGTGTCTTCTGGTCCAAGAAAAATCATCGTGAAGTTTTATTCCGTTTGGTATTCCTTTTCTGCGAGGCTCAAAAACAAGGAAAAAACAGAAACTGGCACTGGGCTCTAGGTTAATAGGTTAGTCCCAAAAATAATATAAAATAGCATATTAATGCATATAAAACATCCAAAACAGATAATATAATAGCATGGAACAATAAAAAATTATAGATACGTTGGAGACGTATCAGTGCACGGCTCGATATGCTTGCTGATCAATCAAAATGCAAGAGTGAAGCAGAAGATGATAACAAATTCATCCACGCTCGCCAGAGTTACAATTTCAGTACAAAAGAAGCAACAGAGTTCTTGACCTATTTGTTGTCAGTTAAGACACCCTCTTCCTACTCCGCAAACATCAGAAGTCTCGTGGATGTGAGCTCAGGTAAAATGAAGCTGGGACACATGAAGTCACATGATTGCCATGTAATGTTGACACAAATCCTCCCGGTGGCCATCAGGAATCTGATGGACAAAGATATAAGAAACACACTCATTGAGCTTTGTGATTTCTTCAACCAACTATGGCAGAAAGTTGTAGATCCTGAAGAGTTGGATCATATGCAAGAGGATATTGCAAGAATATTGTCCAACCTAGAGATGTTTTTCCCACCGTCATTCTTTGATGTCATGGTCCATCTCACTGTGCACCTTGTCGATGAGATAAAGTATTGTGGTCCTGTGTTTCTTTGCAACATGTATCCCTTCGAGCGGTTCATGGGAATACTGAAGCGCTATTGTCGGAACCGAAACCATCCAGAGGCAAGCATCCTACAAGGTTATACCGCGGAGGAGGTGGTTTAGTTTTGCACCAAATAAATGAAACAAAGACCTATAGGTTTGCCCCTCTCTCGCCACGAGGGAAGGCTGGAAGGTAAGCCGGTCCTTGCTGGCATGCAAAAGGCTGCACCCGGAGAATTGGCAGAGAAAGCCCATTTGACGGTACTGCTTAACAGCCCAATTCTCAGCGCTTATGCCAAAGAACAATTGGCGGAGATACGCCAAAGCTTCTTACCAATGGTGTATCCATTAGATGCGGAGATGAAGGAGCACACTAAGAACTACGCCGAATGGCTGAAGAATCATTTGGCACAAGGATCCATGGATGACATTGCTACGTGGTTGGCACAAGAGCCATCACCTACGATGTTGACATACCAAGCATATGACATAAATGGCTACACGTTCTACACTGAGGAACGTGATGAGAAGACCTCATATCAGAACAGCTCTGTTCGAATAGAATGCATGACTGTAGATGAAGCTGATAAAAGGGTATACTATGGAACCATCAAAGAGATTTGGGAGCTTAATTATGTGAAAGTTAAGGTGGCATTATTCAGGTGCACATGGATCCCTCTTAGTCAGGTAAATGTTGATGATTACAGGAAGACCTGTGTTAACAGGACAAAGATGGCATATCACGTGGACCCGTTCATTCTTGCCAGCGATGCTACCCAGATTTTCTATGCGGAAGACCCCTTGCGTAAGAACTGCCATGTAGTGATGCATGGGAAGAGGAGGGTACTGGTTGTCGAGGATGTTGCCGATGAGGACGAGTACGATGAATTTGCTGAGTTGCCAGCCAAGGTATCACGCACCCCTCAAACAGAGAAGCGTAAAATCATCAGGAAACCCAAGTTCATTCGGGGTCAACATAATGATCCCAGTTCCCCCATGTACATGGGAATTACGCCGTAAGACTAGTTTTTATGCCTACCCTGCAACTTAATTCATTCAATTTAGAACTGTCGCGTGTACTGAATTTGTGAGTTATGGCCGGTTTTCTGTTGATGTAAGAACCGTTAATATGTTGACCTTGATATGCTATCAGCTCAGGCAATGAATTTGAACCGTTTATTATTATTATTATTATACCATAGAGGTAGCACACTCAATTGATCTCACTCCAGTATGTATGAACAGAAGATATGCAATCTGGTTTGCGAATAGCACACGGTTCTTTCATGAAAGCCGTGTGCCGACCAAACCGCGCGCGCGATCTGAGTCGTGCGTTCTGATTGGCAAGAACCCAAACCCCACGGATCGTACGTCTGCACCGTTGGATGCTCCCTGATCGAACAGCAATCCTCATCCCTTTCGACAACAAATGCAGTTTCGGTTGTAATTTTATTTATATGCACAAAATGCACGTTAAATTCAAAAAATGTCTTAAATATAGCAAACGATACCTGAAATGCGCCAGAAAATCAAACCCATGGTATAATGGTGATTGCGTACCGTGGAAATTTTTATGAGGTCAAATGATAAAGTCACCGGCCACTTGAGTTTGAATTGGCACGTCTCCTTTTGGAAACCATGATCCTTCTTGTGAGATGCTCCGGTTTGGAAGGAGCGATCATCAAAACTTGTGCCAAACTTTACCAAAAAAATTCCACGGGGTCATGAGAGCACGCCACGGGCACACACCGATTTTGATGATGTCCGGACTCCATCTGAATTTCCTGTAATTAAAATACCAACTAGGCCGCACCTTGCGGCCGAAATGTTTGAAACTTCTCCCCGCTTCTCGGACAACAAATGAAAACTCGCAAAGCGAAGCACAAATGATTTGTACACCTTCTTTGCTAACTAACACCCACATGTAGTTGTAGTAGGGTATTGACTTATATGTACTAAATGCAAGGTAAGTGCAAAAAATGACTTAAATATAGCAGACGAGACCTGAAATGGCCCAGAAAATCAAACCAAGGGTATATCCGTGAATTTTTTCAAGGCAGAACGATGTAGTCACCGACGATTTGGAGTCCGAAGTGCCGCGTCCCCTTTTGGAAACTATGATCCTTCTTGTGAGATGCTCCGGTTTGGAAGATGCGAGCACCAAAACTTGTGCCAAACTTTACCAAATTTTTTCCATGGGATCGTGAGAGCACGCCACGGTGACACAATGATTTTCGTTATTTTTGGACTCTATATGCATTTCATGTAATTAAAATACCAACAAGGCCTACGCCTCTGGCCGCACCCTGCGGCCGAACTGTTTGAAGTTTTTTTCCCGTTTCTCGGACAATGAATGAAAACTCGCAAAGCGACACACAACTGATCTTGCTAACACCCACATGTAGTTGCAACTATATATATATATATGCATGGTAAATGCAAAATGACTCAAATATAGCAAACGAGATCTCAAATGCACCAGAAAATCGAACCATAGGTACAATGGTGATTTCTTACCGTGGAAAAAAAATTAAAGGCGAAACGATGAACTCATGTTTTCATTCAAACAAAAATATGATGTTAGTGATGTAAATGTTTTCAAATAGCACATGGTTCACTCGCGAAAGCCGTGTGCCTACTAAACCATGGCCGATGCCCCCCTGCCACGCACGTGATCTGAGTCGTGCGTTCTGATTGGCCAGAACCCAAACCCCACGGATCTTATGTCTGCACCGTTGGATGCTCCCTGATCGAACGACAATCCTCATCCCTTTCGACAGCACATGCAGTTCTGGTTGTGATTTTATTTATATCCACAAAATGCACGTTAAATTCAAAAAATGTCTTAAATATAGCAAACGATGCCCGAAATGCGCCAGAAAATCAAACCCGTGGTATAATGGTGATTGCGTACCGTGAAATTTTTTATGAGGCCAAACGATGAAGTCACCGTCCACTGGAGTTTGAATTGACACGTCTCCTTCTGGAAACCATGATCCTTCTTGTGAGATGCCCCGGTTTCCAAGGAGAGATCATCAAAACTTGTGCCAAACTTCACCAATTTTTTTCCACGGGGTCGTGAGAGCACGCCACGGGCACACGCCGATTTTGATGATGTCCGGACTCCATCTGAATTTCCTGTAATTAAAATACCAACTAGGCCTACGCCGGTGGCCGCACCTCGCGGCCGAAATGTTTGAAACTTCTCCCCGCTTCTCGGACAATGGATGAAAACTCGCAAAGCGACACACAAATGATTTGTACACCTTCTTTGCTAACTAACACCCACATGTAGTTGTAATACAGTTTTGATTTTATATGCACTAAATGCAAGGTAAATGCAAAAAAATGACTTAAATATAGCTGATGAGACCTGAAATGGGCCAGAAAATCAAACCTAGGGTATATCCGTGATTGTTTACCGTGAAAAAAAAATCGAGGCGGAACGATGTAGTCACCGACGATTGGAGTCCGAAGTGCCGCGTCTCCTTTTTGGAAACTATGATCCTTCTTGTGAGATGCTCCGATTTGGAAGGTGTGGGCATCAAAACTTGTGCCAAACTTAACCAAAAATTTTCCATGGGATCCTGAGAGCACGCCACGGTGACACACCGATTTTCGTTATTTCTAGACTCTATATGCATTTCCTGTAATTAAAATACCAACAAGGCCTACGCCTCTGGCCGCACCCTGCGGCCGAATTGTTTGAAAAAAATTCCCGTTTCTCGGGCAATGAATGAAAACTCGCAAAGCGACACACAAATGATCTTGCTAACACCCACGTGTAGTTGCGACTCAAATATAGCAAACAAGATGGCAAATGCACCAGAAAATTGAACCATAGGGTACAATGGTGATTTCTTACCGTGGAAAAAAAATGGAGGTGAAACGATGAACTCATGTTTTCATTCAAACAAAATATGCTGTTAGTTCATGTAAATGTTTTCAAATAGCACACAGTTCACTCACGAAAGCCGTGTGCCTACCAAACCGTGACCGATGCCCCCCTGCTGCGCGCGCGATCTGAGTCGTGTGTTCTGATTGGCAAACCCCACGGATTGTACGTCTGCACCGTTGGATGCTCCCAGATCGAATGACAATCCTCATCCCTTTCATCAGCACATACAGTTCCAGCTAGGATTTGATTTATATGCCAAAATGCACGGTAAATGCCAAAAAATGTCTTAAATATAGCACACGAGACCTGAATGTGCCAGCAAATCAAACCTGTGGTATAATGGTGATTGCTTACCGTGGGAAACAAATTAGAGGCAAAACGATGAACTCACGTCTTCATTTCAAAATTAGCATGTCTTTGTTTCAAACAAAATTATGCTGTTTGTGCACACGAGCGCTTAGAGGCAACCGTTTGCATAGGCCTTTCCGCGCAGCGACCGGGGATATTTTTTCACCCTTTTCACCTAGGCCGCCAGCACCCCCCCCCCACCGCCCGCCCGCGTTTCACTCAATTAGTCCACCCAATCTCCATCCCCAGCTCCCCCTCCCCCAAATCCACAGCAGAACCCTCTCCGGCGATGGCGTGCTCAACCCAGCCGTGTGCCCGCTCTTCGGCGTCAACCCTACCTCCACTGTCGTTCCCAACACGCGGCTGCCCCCACCCCGCCGTCTTCGTTTGCTCGCCAGACACCCTCAAGCATATCGATCCTGTAACCCTCGCCTCTCCTATGGTCCTGTCGGGTTTGCATTAAGAAACCTGTTAGTTACTGCTCTCCATCGCGGTGAGGCATATTTCCTCGCAATCCCTCTTCCTATTTCATTCCGTATGTTCCCAAATTGGCTATAAAATAACGGAGAGCGTATATATGTTCATTATCTACCTTCCTAACTACTCCCTCTGTAAACTAATATAAGAGTGTTTGGATTACTAAAGTAGTGATCTAAACACTCTTATATTAGTTTACGGAGGGAGTAGTACATATAAGCTGCATTTGTTCCAATAAGTTACTGTCGATTTACAGATCGTGGGCGCCCGAGTCACACAAACTTAACAAATTAGCCGTACATTTTCTAAATTATTGCATGACATATTTAGACAGCTTGATACCAAGTTGTTAGCTTCATGCTTATCCTCCTTTCCTGAGTTTTGCATGTGTTATCTGTAGATGCCGACTAGCAGTGACAGCACTCATGCTTTAGGCAATGTATCTTCATCTAATTCCGACAACCCTAGGTCTTCAGCAGATGGTGAGGGATCAAGTAATTTGGAACAGGATAGAGCTACAGCAATTACCCTTCCGGTCAGGACACGGAGGAACGCTCCAAGGAAGCCCACACACCAGCCTAAAGGTGTATATGAAGTAACCGACATCGATTTAAAGTCTTGGGCTCCAACTAAACCAGATAAAGCACGCACGAGGTTCAGGAGTGTGTGTGGATTTGTTGGCAGGGCAAGGCTCAACATTAATCTGCCGGGGTTTCGGAAGGCTGACACAGAAACACGGCAAAGGATAGTCCGGGAGATCATGGATCACTTCAATGTTCCAGAGCAGTGGAGAATACAGGTGGAACACGCTGCACTAAAGAAGACTAGGGATGCTTGGAGAAACTGGAAGCACGTGCTGTACAAGAAGTACTTGAGTGAAGGCAAGGACCCAATCCCCGCATACCCCCCAATTACAAAGGCAGACTGGGCAGAATTCAAAAGGGTCGGGGCAACTACAGAGTTTGCTACGAAGAGTGCCAAGCAATCGGAACTTCAGAAGAGGAACACACACCCCCATCGTATGGGTGTGGTAGGATACTACGGCATGAAACCGATATAGGACCAGGAGGACAAAGAAGCACTAGCTGCGGGTGGGAAACCGGCCTTTAGTGAAATCAAGGGTGAACAGGCTAGAGACTACTTGCGGACATGTGCAAGGAGGTGTGATGACGGAACTTATTACTTTGAAAACTCACATGACGAAAAACGGTATCGCGTGATGTTAAAGGCTTCCGAGATCCCTGGAAGATTCTACAGGAACTCAGGGCCATGTGACATTCTGTTCGATGCTCTGGAAACAAGAGAGCCCCCTGGCCGTGCAAGGGGTATAAGTGTTAATGTCCCGCACAAGAGGGCTTTCACACTCAGCAAAGAAGAGAGGCTCGGCATGAAAAAATCAAGGAGTGAAATGAAGTAGAATGAATTGTATGAAAGGTTGAGGAAGGACATGTATCCGACTATTCGAAAGGAAATTGAGGAGTCAATGATGATGCAGAAGACTCTAACACTGACATATAGCCAGCAGATGGGAGGGGAGGCGGGCATGGAGGATGCTGGTTATTGCGCGACAACACCGCACAAGAGTAGCTGTGCATCAGCTAACCCCAGCGACACTGAGACTGTAGCTGCTCATGATGATGCTATCTGATATATCTAGAATGAAAGACAGACTGAAGGGCGTGCTTACACATTATGAAGGTACATTAAAATGTGCAACAGCCTGGGTTTGCCCACCCTTCTTGGAAGAGGGCCTCTTGTTGGACAATGTGCCATTGAAGCCGGGTTGTGTGAAGTGCTACGTGACTAAAGTAAAGCCTGGATTCAATGAATTTGCCCTGAAGAATGTCCTAGGGGACTTTGATGAGCATAGAACCTTGGGAGAAACACTGTTACATCACATCCAGTGGCCACGAAAGGAAATAGACTTCATGGATGAGATCCCTGTGAAGGAAATATGCCCTAGAGGCAATAATAAAGTTGTTATTTATATTTCCTTATATCATGATAAATGTTTATTATTCATGCTAGAATTGTATTAACCGGAAACTTAATACATGTGTGAATACATAGACAAAACAAAGTGTCCCTAGTATGCCTCTACTTGACTAGCTCGTTAATCAAAGATGGTTAAGTTTCCTGACCATAGACATGTGTTGTCATTTGCTGAACGGGATCACATCATTAGGAGAATGATGTGATGGACAAGACCCATCTGTTAGCTTAACATAATGATCATTAAGTTTATTGCTATAGCTTTCTTCATGACTTATACATATTCCTCTGACTATGAGATTATGCAACTCCCGAATACCGGAGGAACACTTTGTGTGCTATCAAACGTTACAACGTAACTGGGTGATTATAAAGATGCTCTACAGGTGTCTCCGAAGGTGTTTGTTGGATTGGCATAGATCACTCCGTGTATCGGAGAGGTATCTCTGGGCCCTCTCGGTAATGCACATCACTATAAGCCTTGCAAGCAATGTGACTAATGAGTTAGTTACGGGATGATGCATTACGGAACGAGTAAAGAGACTTGCCAGTAATGAGATTGAACTAGGTATGATGATACCGACGATCGAATCTCGGGCAAGTAACATACCGATGACAAAGGGAATAACGTATGTTGTTATGTGGTTTGACCGATAAAGATCTTCGTAGAATATGTAGGAGCCAATATGAGCATCCAGGTTCCGCTATTGGTTATTGACCGAAGAAGTGTCTCGGTCATGTCTACATAGTTGTCGAACCCGTAGGGTCCGCACGCTTAACGTTCGATGATGATTTGTATTATTAGTTATGTGATTTGATGACCGAAGTTTGTTCGGAGTCCCGGATGAGATCACGGACATGACGAGGAGTCTCGAAATAGTCGAGAGGTAAAGATTCATATATTGTAAGGCTATATTCGGACATCGGAAAGGTTCCGAGTGATTCGGGTATTTTTCAGAGTGCCGGGGAGTTACGGGAATTCACCGGGAGAAGTAATGGGCCTTATTGGGCCATACAGAAAATAGGAGGCAGCAGCCAGGAGGTGGCGCCCCCCCCCCCCAAAGCCCAGTCCGAATTGGACAAGGGGTTGGGGGCGCAGCCCCCCCTCTTTTCCCCTCTCCTTTAGGTGGAATCCTACTAGGACTTGGAGTCCTAATAGGACTCCCCTCTCCTGGCGCGCCTAGCAAGGGCCGGCCGACCTCCCCCTCCCTCCTTTATATACGGGGGCAAGGGGCACCCTAGGACACACCAAGATTTGTCTTAGCCGTGTGCAGTGCTCCCCTCCACAGTTACACACCTCGGTCATATCGTCGTAGTGCTTAGGCGAAGCCCTGCGCCGGTAACTTCATCATCACCGTCACCACGCCGTCGTGCTGATGGAACTCTCCCTCGTCCTCAACTGGATCAAGAGCTCGAGGGACATCATTGAGCTGAACGTGTGCTGAACGCGGAGGTGCCGTACGTTCGGTACTTGGATCGGTTGGATCGCGAAGACGTTCAACTACATCAACCGCGTTACTAAACGCTTCCGCTTTCGGTCTACGAGGGTACGTGGACATACTCTCCCCTCTCATTGCTATGCATCTCCTAGATAGATCTTGCATGAATGTAGGATTTTTTTTGAAATTGTACGTTCCCCAACACCTTGAAGCCCCGCCAAGAGCAACCAATGTGGCCCCTCAACCGGTGACGCTCTCCTTGCCACAGCAGCTCTCGCGTGCTTCCCCCAAGGAACCTAATACTCATAATCCGACGGCTGATGCATCAACCTGTGACTAGCCCACCCGTCTTTGTGCCATACAGGCCATGTCATCATCCGCCCCAGAGTAGCCAGTGGCAAGGCCTACAACTGCTGAAGAGGCACCACCGGTTCAGATGCCGGCCGCTGAAGCAGCGGGAGGAGACCCAGCTGCACCACATGCTCAGCAGACCAACCTGGTGGAACGGACTGCTAAGCAGTCTGATGCTTCGGAACCGCCTGCTAAGCAGTCTGTAGGTCCAGAACCGATTGCTCATCAGTCCGTCGGTCCGCAGCCGCGTGATCAGCATACCAATGCGTCATCACTGCCTGCTCAGCAAACCAACACGTTGGCACGGCCTCCTCAGCACACCAACAAGTTGGCACCACCTGCGCAGAAACCTGACATAGCTTCAATGCATGGTCAACAGTCCGATACCTCTGCTCCTACAGCCCAGCAGTCCGTCACAGCAGCACCGCCAGCTTAGCAGTCCGGCATAGCTAAACCGTCTGCTAAGCAGTCCGTCGAAGCTTTACCGTCTGCTCGGCAGTTTGCCTTTTAGCCAACCAGACCTTGGACCAGAAGTGCTTCAAGTACCAAGAAGGAAGCGGGCAAAAAGGCTGCATCCATGAGGAAGCGCGCCCCGAGAGCGAAGAGGAAAGAGAACGATTGCCTCTTACTTAAAGCACTCATCGCCCAAAACCAAATTAACAGCAAGTTGTTCGAATCGGAGAGTAATATTATTTCTGACGGCATGTATGATGAAGAAATAGCTTTGCTTCTTGCTAAAAATAAAGCAGACGTACTTGGAGCACGTAATTATGTCCATGGCCAGCCATTTCTAGTTGGCGAATACTTTGATGAGTGCAGCTCCAGTTGCCGTGAGTTACATAAATATTGCATGGATCAAATGTTAGCAGGTCATCATGTTCTGCTAGTCTGCTACAACAGAGATCATTTCCGACACGATGCTGGTTCCATCAGTGTGAGTTTCGAGGACTTACATCTCTTCTTCAACTTCAACGAGCTCGATGCCACTCTTGTTAGATGCCTGATTTTGTAAGTACTTAACAAACTCTGATCAACTTCTCCATACAAGGCTGTAAATGATAAACAGCTAACTGCATTTTATTCCTCTCAGGGGATTGAACGCGCAGAGAAGAAAAAGGGAGAGTGTGTATTTCATAGATCCTGCATTAGCAAATGGCACAACATTACATGGTAAGGATGAACGGGAGTGGACCATTAACACGGTCGCCCGTATCTTTGAAAACACGTCCCATGCAGAATCATTTCTCTGGCCATATCATGAACGGTAAGTCAAATAAACAACCATGCATGCACTGATTGTCTTTCAGATTTCGACATAATTCGTAAGTTCATGGCTTTCTTACTATGTAGCAATCACTGGATCTTGGTATTCATTGTTCCAAACAAGAACACAGTTTACTACATGGATTCTCTCAGAGAGTCAACAAACGCTCAGGATCTGACGCATCTTCAGCAATTCATGGATAGGTATTGAATTCTATGATGTTGAAATTAATTTGCATTCATATCTGGTTCAATAATTGATGTTGTCAAAATTCATCTTCATTTGCAGTGTGCTCGCATTGTGGAAAACTAAACCAGGGAACCTGTTCAAGAAGGAACTACCTCTGCAGCACGAGATCGTTTCTCCGGTAACACACCGAAATCCGTTATTTTTGGAAAATGTATCCAATAGTTTGCAAATACCTTTTCTTATGCTATTCAAATGTTCAAGCTTCTAAATAAACCTCTTTCTATTTCTGTCCAAAGAAAAAAATACATCTAACACCGGTTAGGTTGTTCCTAACAGGACAAATACATGAATAATTCTATACAAAATATTTCAGTGTCCTCAGCAACAAGCAGGAACCAACCTTTGTGGATACTATGTTTGCAGACACATGATTTCCATCTGCAAATCTGTTGATAGTTGTGAAGATGCTCGCGAATTAGTACCAGTAAGTCTATCTTAATTAATATTTTATACTCCACTCATATGGCACATTCTGATCTTAAAAATACTACAGCTCATCTTAGAACCGAGGACCACTGAACCGCTCCCCGCTGGTGAATTGCTGATGGTTCAGAGATTTATCAGCGACTTCTTCCCGAATCACTACATCAATCCCACTGGTGATAATGAAGATTTCAGCATGCCTTCTCCTGAAACATTGAGTAAGAGTTAGCCGCTAAACATATACGCATGGTTCCATTGTTTTCCATCTGATGAGGTCTTCGTATTTCGTACACTATGATTAATTATGTAATGCATATATATGTCGACAAATCATTGGAATTTAGCTACCATTTGTTCAATTGCAATTATTAAGAAATCTAATGAATGTTCTTCCTGTGGATACTATTTGTTCAATTGCATATTGTGGCGAATTTGCTTTTTGCATGCCGATTCAAATGGGATATTTTTGCTTTAACCTGGCAATTGCTCCGCACACGGTTCAACTAAATGAGTGTGTGCGATCCACATCGGAAAGCATACGTCAATCGTAGCGGAACCGTGGGTGATACACAGCAGATCACAAACAATTTGCAGCACTACTACGTGTGCGTAGGGGCTCCGAAAGCGTTTGTGATACCACATTATCGCACACGAGAGCTCGGAGTAAACTGTGCCCAATGTAAAATAAAATCCCAGTCGTAAATTTTTCAGGAAATGTGTGGGATCCCAAACAAAAAGCACACGTCACTCTTACCGCAACCGTCGGTGATACACAACAAATCACAAACGGTCTGCAGCACTTGTATGTGTGCGAAGGGGCTCTTGAACCGTTTGTGATAGAACATTATCGCACACGGTTAATTTTTTGGAAATGTGTGCGATGGAGTCTTGTATGGCAGACGAGTCCCGCAGAAAACTCGTGTGCGATGGGGCACATATCGCACACAGTTCATATGTTGGCCCGTGTGCCTTACATACTCTTTCCCAAACGGTTCATTATGACACACCGTTTGGTTTCAGTGCATCATTAGAAACGTTTAATCACCGATCCCACACGTGTGAAAGAATTTAGTGTGTGCTGCATCGCATACGATTACATTTGGCAAGGCCTCTGCATCATGGCTCCCTATCCCCGACAGTTTCTGGGTCGTGTGGGAAGGACCCTCCTATCGCACACACTCACTCGGCGACGGTTCAGAATGCCATCGTGGAAAGGGGTTAAAAACCGTTTGTATAGCACCTCGTTGTACCAGTGTAAGCAACATGACATGATGTAGACAAAGTAAACCCAATCAATATGAATAAACCTCGTCGTTTTACCCTTATTAGAAAAAATTTACAAATACGTGTCTTGTCCCCTTCTGTCACTAGGATGTAGAGCACTGCAAGATTGAACCCATTACAAAACACCTCTCCCACTGAAGATAAATCAATCTAGTTGGCCAAACCAAACGGATAGATTAGAGAGAAATACAAAGCTGTGACAATAATGCATAATAAAGTTCAAAAAAGACTCAATTACTTTCAATGAATAATCTGATCATAAACCCATAATTCATCAGATCCCAACAAACACACCGCAAAAGTAGATTACATCAGATAGAACTCCAAGAAGATCGAGTAGAACATTGTATTGAAGATCAAAGAGAAAGAAGAAGCCATCTAGCTACTAGCTATGGACCTGTAGGTTTGTGGTGAACTACTCGCACATCATCGGAAGGCGGCAAGGATGATGTAGAAGCCCTCAGTGCTCGATTCCACCTCTGGCAGAGTACCGAAAAAGACCTCTAGATGGGATTGCGGAAGAATAGAAGCTTGCGGCAACGAAAAAAGTATTTCCCTGGGGGTTTTCCAATATTTGAGAATTATAGAAGTGGAATTAGGTCAGACAAAGCCTCGAGGGCCCACAAGGCAATAGGGCGCCCCCCTGGGCGTGCCCTATTGCCTTGCCGTCTCCTTGTTCATCCTCTGGTCTCCTCCCGAACCTTCTAGGGTCTCTTATATTTAGAAAAAATCTTCAAAAAATTTCGTAGCGTTTGGACTCCGTTTGGTACTGGTTTTCTAGAAAACCAAAAACATGCAGAAAATAGCAACTGGCACTAGGCACTGGATTAATATGTTAGTTCCCAAAAATGATATAAAATAGCATGAAAATGCATGTAAAGTATCCAAGATTGATAATATAATAGCATGGAACAATAAAAAATTATAGATACGTTGGAGACGTATTAGCAGACGCCCTTGTTGCAGGAGTGCGTCTGCCACGCTCATCTCCTCGCCCCGCTTCTCCAAATCTGGACGCCAAGAGAGCAGATCATCGAGCTTGTGGGAGTTGGCCTGGATCGCGTGGGTGTTGTTGCGCAGGCCAGCGTGGAATTTGTCCACAGATTTTGTAATCTTCTCGAGGTACTCCTTGATCGTGGGATCCACGGTTTCAAGGTGGAGACGAGCTTGTCGTGGATGCCTAGTATCCATAAACTGTTGTTGTTCGAGCTGGCTAGAGCTGAAAGCAAGAGCATGATAGACAAGTATTTTGTGCTGTGAACTGATTGCAGCTTTTCTATTTCTCCTCCTTTTATTCAGAGATCGAGCTATCGTGCAGCGAGACTCGCTCAGACTACCAGATCGTGCCATCCCACGACCTTGAGCGTGCTCCTGGCACTCCTACTTCGCCGCCACAAATCACACAGAACGCGTCTTGCGGCGCTGACTAACTGAAACTGCGAAAGCAAAGCTAACTGAATCCTAGCTACGGCTGCCAGTGCAGCGTTATTCTCTGAACCTGAAACTAACTGAAGAGATAACTAGGTGCGGCAGGATTAGCTAACAATTCACCCCCTTAAGCCTGCTGCATTGCGTTGACGCCAAGCTTCTCGCGCATCTCCATGAACCTGATCTTCCCTAACGCCTTGGCGAGAATGTCCGCGAGCTGGCCGTCGGTGCCGACGTGATCGACGTCGAGCTTGCCCTCTTTGATGCACTGACGGATGTAATGGTACTTGATGTCGATGTGCTTTCTCCGGTCGTGGTGCACCAGATTCTTGCTCAGAGCGATCGCGGATTTATTGTCGACGAAGAGCTGAAATTTCGCCACCGATCGCCCCATCAGGTCGGCCAGGAGGCGGCTGAGCCACACCCCTTGGCACGTCGCTGCCGATGCGGCAACATACTCTGCCTCGCAGGATGAGGTTGCCATCATCTTCTGCTTCTGGGAGGTCCAGGTGCCAGTGCTGCTACCGAAGAAGAACACCACGCCGGACGTGCTTTTGTGGTCGTTCACGTCGCCGGCGAGGTCGCTGTCGCTGTAGCCGATCAGTGGAGGGGCGCCGGACCCCCTCTTGTAGCTGCACCCGTAGTGCAGAGTGCCACGGATGTACATGAGAATTTGCTTCACCGTGGTCCAATGGCGTGAGCTTGGCGCCTCCATGTATCGGCTGGTCACCTCGACAGCCAGGGCAATGTCAGGGCGCGTGTTGACGAGGTAGCACAGACATCCGATGACGCCGCGATATTCCGTGGCGTCTGCCGGCGGTGAGCCATCCTCCTTGCACAACTTGAGCCTCACCTCCATCAGAGTTTGGCTTGGGTTACAGCCAGCCATCTCGGCACGCTCGAGCACCTTCTCTGCATAGCCCCTCTGGCAGAGAGTGATCCTGTCGCGCTCTTGCTTCACCTCGATCCTGAGGTAATACGATAGCAACCCAAGGTCGCTCATTTTGAACAGATGCTGCATCTCGGCCTTGAACGCCATGATGTTGTCGCCGTCAGTCCCTGTTATGATCAAATCATCGACATAGAGTCCCACGAGCAGAAACGAGGTGTTGTCACGGCGCCTGTACACAACATGCTCCAAGGGGCTGCGCACAAACCCAAGTTCACCGAGAGATGCGTCAAGTTTTGCGTACCAGGCCCGCGACGCCTGTCGCAGGCCGTACAGAGCTTTACTGAGCTTGAGGATGCCGTGCGGGTTGTCGTCGTCGGTGAATCCCTCCAGTTGGTGGATGTAGACCTCCTCGGCGAGTTCGCCATTCAGGAAGGCAGACTTGACGTCCATACGATGGACCTGCCAGCCTGCGTGCGCGATGAGTGCGATTGGCACGCGCACCGTCTCCATCCGTGCCACCAGCGCGAACACCTCATCGAAGTCCACCCCTTGGCGTTGGGCGTACCCCTTGACAACAAGCCTGGCCTTGTACTTTACCATGTTGTCGTCAGCGTCCTTTTTCAGCTTGAAGACCCACTTCAGCTCGATCACTCGGGATCCAGTGGGGAGCGCGGCGGCCGTCCACGTGTTGTTGTCAGCGATGGCCCCCATCTCCTCCTGCATCGCTTCCCTCCACTCGGGGGAAGCCAACACCTCCTCGACGCACATCGGCTCATCCGCCGTGACGAGGCACAGCGCCTCGAGCTCGTCGTCGTCGAAGCCTGGTTCAGGCACCTCCTGTGGGGCATTCACGGGCTTGGTGGTGTTGTACAGCGGTGTCCAACACACTGTCGTGCGTGGGTGGAGTGCATCGCTCCACCGCTGGTTCAGGTGTGGCGGTCACTGGCGTGGCGGCTACCGGCATTGAGGGCCCGATCGTGGGCGACGAGCGAGCTCCCTGGTCATCCTCGTCGATGATGGGCTCCCCTGACTCGGTGCTGTACGTCACAGAGAATGACGACGACGGTGTTGCTCCACCAGCCGGCGCGGTGCCCGCCGTCCGCGGCCACGCACGGCGTTCCTCGAACAACAGGTCGCGCGTGACATGCACTCGCTTCGCCATCGGGTCATACACCCGATAGGCCTTCGAGCCCTCTTCATAGCCGACGAACACGGTGAGCACGGAGCGATCTGCAAGCTTTGTCACGCCGGGTCCCATCTTCTTCATGTGAGTGACGCAGCCGAACGTGCGCAGGTGTTCGACAGAGGGCTTCCTCTTGTTCCAGGCCTCGTATGGTGTCACACCGTTGAGGCTTCTTGTAGGTGCTCTGTTGAGAATGTAGACGGCGCACTTGACAGCTTCTCCCCAGAACATGGCCGGCATGCCCATGCTCTTGAGCATGCAGCGCGCCATCTCCACTACCGGTTGGTTGCGGCGCTCGATGACGTCGCTCTGCTGTGGTGAGTACAACGCAGTCCTATGGTGCATGATGCCAGTCTTCTCGCAGTGGGCCCTGAATTCACCAGAGTTGAACTCGCCCCCCCCCCCTGTCCGAGTGGAACGCGCGCAAGCGACAACTCTGTTTCGCCTCAATGAGCGCCTGGATCTTCTTGAACCGCGAGAACGCTTCGTCCTTGGACCTGAGCACCTCAAGCCACATGTATCTGCTGTAATCATTCACAACTAAGAGGAAGTACTAATTACCACCTGCCGCCGCGGGCTTGATCGGGCCGCAGAGGTCGGTGTGCACGAGGTCCAGAGCGCGCTCCGAGCGGTGTGTGCTTGCACGCGGGAACGATAGGCGGTGCTGCTTCCTTATCATGCATCCGTCGCAGATCTCGTCGACGTGGTCCACCTGCGGTATCCCTCGAACCATGCCCCTTTTGGACATGGCGTTTACCGCCCGAAAATGGAGATGGCCGAGGCGTGCGTGCCACAGCCACGCCGGATCATCCAGCTTGGCCATGAGGCACGCGGGCGCGGCCAAGTCCAGCCGCAGCACGTACAGGCGGTTCACCGCACGCTTAACGCAGACGAGGATCTGCCGCTGCTGGTCGTAAACACAGAGGTGGTCGTCCTCGATCACGGACTTGCAGCCCTTTTCGTCGAGCTGCCCGAGCGAGATGATGTTGGCCCGCAGCTTGGGGATGAAGTACATGTTCGCGAGCACGCACTGGTTGCCGGTCGTGCACCGGAACATGACGCTCCCCTTGCCACAGATCATGACAAGGGAGCCGTCCCCGAACCGCACGGAGCCGTGCACCGACTCGTCAAGGCTGACGAATGCGCCGCGCGCGCCGGTCATGTGGCTGCTGGCCCCGGTATCCAAGTACCACGCGCCCCGCACCCCGGTGGTGATGGGTACGATGCGTTCCTCATTGAGGAAGATGGCCTGGGCGCGCCCCGCGATCACCTGCGGTGCGCCCGTCTGAAAGATCATGGATGTCGCATAGAGGGGGGTGAATAGGTGCTTTAAAATAATTACGGTTTAGGCTTGAACAAATGCGGAATAAACCTAGCGGTTAATTTGCCAAGCACAAAACCTAAAACAACTAGGCTCACCTATGTGCACCAACAACTTATGCTACGCAAGATAAACAACTAAGTGATAGCAAGATATATGACAAGAAACAATATGGCTATCACAAAGTAAAGTGCATAAGTAAAGGGCTCGGGTAAGAGATAACCGAGGCACGCGGAGATGACGATGTATCCTGAAGTTCACACCCTTGCGGATGCTAATCTCTGTTTGGAGCGATGTGGAGGCACAATGCTCCCCAAGAAGCCACTAGGGCCACCGTAATTTCCTTACGCCCTCGCACAATGCAAGATGCCGTGATTCCACTAAGGGACCCTTGAGGGCGGTCACCGAACCCGTACAAATGGCAACCCTTGGGGGCGGTCACCGAACCCATACACTTTGGCAACCCTTGGGGGCGGTTACCGGTACCCGTCAAATTGCTCGGGGCGATCTCCACAACCTAATTGGAGACCCCGACGCTTGCCCGGAGCTTTACACCACAATGATTGAGCTCCGAACACCACCAACCGTCTAGGGCGCCCAAGCACCCAAGAGGAACAAGCTCAAGGGTACCAATCACCCAAGAGTAATAAGCTACTCAACTTCACTTCCACGTATCACTGTGGAGAATTCAAACCGATGCACCAAATGCAATGGCAAGGGCACACGGAGTGCCCAAGTCCCTCACTCTCAAATCCCACCAAAGCAACGAAAGCTATGGAGGAAAATGAGAGGAAGAACAAGAAGGAGAACACCAAGAACTCCAAGATCTAGATCCAAGGGGTTCCCCTCACATAGAGGAGAAAGTGATTGGTGGAAATGTGGATCTAGATCTCCTCTCACTTTTCCCCCAAAAACTAGCAAGAATCCATGGAGGGATTGAGAGATAGCAAGCTCGAAGAAGGTCAACAATGGGGGAAGAACACGAGCTCAAAGGATAAGGCTCAATAGGGAAGAAGACCCCCTTTAATAGGAGGAAAAAAATCCAACCGTTATCCCCATTCTCAGCCCACAGCGGGCAGTAGTACCGCTCTAGGGAGCGGTACTACCGCTGGCCGCAGCGGTACTGCCGCTCGGCCCAGCGGTACTACCGCTGGGACCTCGCACAGCACCTACGGGAGAAGGAAAAGAGAGGAGGGTCATTGAGCGGCACTAGTAGCGGTAGTAGGGGCGGTACTACCGCTTACAAGCGGTACTACCGCTCCTACTGCCGCTGCTACTGCTGCTGAACCCGACATGAGACACGCAGGTCTCGAGTCGAGGCGGTACTAGCGCGGAATCGGAGCCGTACTACTGCCTGTGGCCGTGGGCGGTACTACCGTTGTGAAACAGCGGTACTACCTCTTGTGGCTTTCAGCGGTACTGCCGCTCCGGGGCCGCGGTACTACCGCTGGCGCCTCACAATACCACTTCCAAGCAAAACAGATGCTCCAGGAAAACCAGAACTGCCACAACTTCTGCAAATGAGCTCCCAATTGAGCAAACTCAAGCTTGTTGGATAGATGATGACGAGTAGCATCCAACAACGACTGGTTATAGTAAGAAGAGGCAGGGGAGGTATGCCAAGATATAGAAGAGAGAAACCTCCAACAGAGAAGAATCGGCATAACCTCCAACATAAAAAACATCATAGAAGAAGCATGTGAACTCCGTTTTCGATGAACTCGAGCTTGTCCTCAAGATGACCATAAGCTCTAAGACTCACAAAGAGAACCGACAAAAACCCCAACATAAAAAACATCATAGAAGATGCATGTGAACTCCGTTTTCGATGAACTCGAGCTTGTCATGAAAATGACCATAAGCTCTAAAACTCACCAAGAGAAATACCAAACAAGAACCAAGAAAGATGATGCAAGGATGCAATGGTTTGAGCTCTCTATGAACGATACGACCAAGCTACCAACTTGAGAGCCCCCCTTGATAGAACGGCGATTGATCCTATAACCCGGTCTCCCAACTACCACCATGAGACCGGTAAAATAGAGAACCTATCAAGGGCAAACCTTTGCCTTGCGCATGATCCACTTGAGCTAGATGATGACAATCTTGTCCTCCTCAAGATGGACCACCTTTCTTGATTGCGTTGGGTTGATGAAGACTAGTTGATTGCTCCCCCATACTCCACTATGGGTGAGCCACTCTTCGGCACATCTTCACAAGTCCATTGTCACCACAATGGACGGCAAGCTTCAAGCACTTGATCTCTTCATGATGCTCCACTTGAACTTGCACACAGAAATCTTGATGACGATCACCACTTGATGTCATCCTCTCCATGGGTTGTATGATATCTTGCTCTTGACGCAAGCCCGTGGAAACATACCTAACCCCACATAGAACTCTCACGTAGACCATGGGTTAGTACACAAAGCGTAATGGACAATGCTTACCATACCATGGGATCACTTGATCCCTCTCGGCACATCTTCTACGCTTTGTGAGTTGATCAACTTGATTCACTCTGGACTTAGTCTTGATCAACCTTGAATCTTTCCAACTCTCTTCATGTGGATGATGTCTTGAAGGTAAACATGAATGATCACACAATCTTCTTCTTCAAGACATGCTTGCAATAAGCTCAACACTCACATGACCAATCTTCGGATAATTCCTTAATAGCAACTTGGTCAACTCATAAACTCCTTGAAACCAACACATGGACTTCAAGAAATGCCTATGGACAATTCCTTCAAATATAACTCAAGGCAACCATTAGTCCATAGAGATTGTCATCAATTACCAAAACCTCACATGGGGGCACCGCATATTCTTTCACCGTCGCGTCCGTGCCTGGTTGCTGGTCGTCGACAGTCGCCAGCAGGAGTGTCAGCGCCTCCACATCCGCCTCGGCGAGGTTAGCCGCCTCGCCCTGGCTCTGACGATCCCGCTCCGCTATGCAGCACTCCCTGGCCCAGTGGCCAGGCACGCCGCAGTAGCGGCATTTTCCCTTTTGCTTCATGCCCGCGGGCTTCTTGCTAGCCCCGCAGCGTCCACCGCCCCGCTCGTCACCTTGTGGTCACGGACCGGACTGCCCCTTCCCCTCCTTCACGCCAGAGGAGGAGGAGGAGGAGGCTTGGCTTTGATGGTGACTCTGAGCCATCCACTCCCTCTCTGTGAGGAGGAGTTCTCCGACGCCGCGGTCGACATCGTCTAGAGCGTAGCTCTCCTCCACGGACTGCAGACGCCCACAGAGCTCTTCGATCGAGAGCGTCCGCAGGTCGATGAAGGACTCGATGGCCATCGCCATCTGCCAAAATTTGTGAGGCACCGCACGAAGGAACTTGTGCATGGCACGGTACTCGGTCACTGGGTCATTCAGGAGCTCCAGCTCATTGACGATCGTTGTAAGACGAAGAGAAAAATCCTCTATGGACTCACCATCGCCGAAGCGTATCTCCTCGAACTCGCGGCGGCGGGTTTGCGCCTTCGCCTCCCGCACGCGCTCGCTGCCCATGCACATCGTCCTCAGGGTCTCCCACGCCTCCTTGGCAGAGTCCTTGCCAGCGAGGGCTCGGATCATCTCCGGAGGCACCACGCGGAGTAGCACGGCCATTGCGGTGCGATCGTCACGATCACCGTTGCCATACTCCACGGCCTCCCACAGGCCCTGAGACTGCAGTTGCACGCGCATCACCATGGCCCAGTCGACGTAGTTGCTGCGAGTGAGTGTCGGATATTGGGCAGAGCTTCCGCTCTCCCTCACCACTCGCTCGCGCACCACTAGATCGCCATGCCGTCCGCGGTGCAGTGGAGGCGAGTGCGACACCCTGCGATGGCGCGCAGGAGACCTGGAGCTGACGCACTGTGTGCCGTCGCTCCCGTCATGGGCGCCCTGTTGGACGTTACCGCCGCCTTCCTGCTGCACGCCGCCGCCGGTGCCTTGCTGAACGCCGTAACCGGCGCCCTGCCGTGTCCCGCACCCTCCAACCATGGATCCTTAAGTGGCTCTGATGCCAATTGTTGTTGTTTGAGCTGGCCGGAGCTAAAAGCGAGAGCACGAGAGACAAGTGTTTTGTGTTGTGAACTGATTGCATCTTTTCTGTTTCTCGTCCTTTTATTCAGAGATCGAGCTATCGTGCAGCGAGACTCCCTTAGACTACCAGATCGTGCCATCCCATGACCTCGAGCGTGCTCCTAGCACTCCTACTTCGCCGCCACAGATCGCACAGAATGCGTCTTGCAGCGCTGACTAACTGAAACTGCGAAAGCAAAGCTAACTGAATCCTAGCTATGGCTGCCAGTGCAGCGTTATTCTCTGAACCTGAAACTAACTGAAGAGATAACTAGGTGCGGCATGATTAGGCTAACATAAACTACACCAGAATGAAAGGGTGGTGTCTAGCCTCTGATACCAGAAGTAAGTAGTAGCCTCGATCTATAGCTCACGAGTGCAGCTAGGAGGATTCGATGTCCCGATTACACATGAACTAGGGTTACAAGAATGGAGAGTCGAGGTAGGTGGGAGGGGTAGCCGCCAAGCTGTGTCATTCTGATCCTCTGGATGCTATCCTCCTCTGGAGTTGGTGGCTACGTAGGTGAGATGGCGAGGTGGGCTTCACTGGGCTAGCCCGGTCCAACCACCTTGGAATTGGGCTTGCGTTGACGGGTGGGCCTGGGCCTTGTGGTGCTGCTGTGTGTGACACCGCCAGGTGGGGTAGCCATGTCAGGGGTGCTGACACATCGTCTCCACATATTTTGTTGACGCACCGCTTGAGAGATGCCGGGTTTCGCCCATCAGATTAATGAGCGACATACATCGTCAGTTGGTGCCGTGTGATAGGTACGAGCTAGGGGAACATTAAGTGTAGCAGAAATCTCTACCTTTCATACGAATTCAGTGGCGGATACAAGGTGGATTACAAGAATTGGGGCTAGGGTTCATGCGAGGTTGGAAAGGGAATTGGGGTAGGTGCCGTCGAGCCGTTCGCCTGATCCACTGGATGCCTTCTCCTCTTGCAGCTCTCCCTTAAGTAACGCGTCGGGCTGTCTTCAGTTAGCCCATTCCGGCCCGTGGACGCGTGGGTTGGGCCATCTCGGCCTTGAGGGTTGCTGGGCAGCGCTGTCGCTGATGTGGTCGCTGCCCTGCGGGTCCGGCATGTCAGGCATGCTGACATCCCCCCTTCTTGTGTCGAGGCTTGTCCCCAAGCCTCTGCATGTGGAAACCGAGCTTGGAGGCTGCTCCTGTCCTCCCATGTGGTTCCCAGGTGTGAAGAATTGGACCAATGTATCTTGACCTGTTCACGCATGCCATCTCTTCCTTTGCGCCAACGGGTCTGAAGTATGGCTACTGGAACAGCTAATTCGTCAGAACAATGTGGAAGTTGAGGTTCGACCATCATACCCGGGAGAAGTGCTTGTCAAAGCAGAGAGACGTGGAACACCGGGTGTACTGTTGCTTGGGCCAGGAGTTGTAGCTTGTAAGCCACGTCGTTGATCTTGGCGATGATTGGGAATGGCCCATAGTATTTGTAGGCGAGTTTATGATTTGCTCGCGGTGCCACTGATGACTGAATATACGGCTGTAATTTGAGGAACACCCGGTCGCCCACTTGAAAAGTTTTGAAGGAGCTCTTCTTGTCAGCTTGCACTTTCATCAGTTGATGTGCCCTATTGAGATGCTGTTGCAGTAGGTCTTGCACCATGGCATGCTCGTCCAACCAAGATTGGAGTGCCGGGACCGAGCAAGTGTTAGCAGCTGTGATTCCCCAATGACGTGGTTCATAACCAAACACAGCTCTGAATGGTGTCATGCCGATCGCTGAGTGGTGGCTGTTGTTGCACCAAAACTGTGCTAGTGGGATCCAGAAGCTCCATCTCCGTGGGCATGCTTGAGTGAAACAGCGGAGGAAGGTTTCGACGCATTGGTTAACGCGCTCTGTTTGCCCGTCGGTCTGAGGGTGGTTTGCTGTGCTGAGTCGGAGCTCTGTTCCCGCCCCTCGGAAAAGCTCCTGCCAGAAGTGACTTGTGAAGACTGGATCCCTATCGGACACGATCGCACCGGGGAGGCCATGGATTTTGTAAATCTGGTGAAAGTAGATCTAAGCCACTGATGCTGCTATGTAGGGGTGGGCTAAGGGTAGGAAGTATGCAAACTTTGTACGCTTGTCCACAATGACGAGCATGCAGTTGAACTTACTGGACTGAGGAAGACCATCGACAAAATCCATAGATATCATGTCCCATGGCTATTTGGGAATCGGCAGAGGCAGGACCAGTTCTGGTGATGTTGCGCGGTCGAGTTTGGCCTGTTGGCACACCTGGCAGTAGCACACATATTGTAGTATGTGTGCTTTCATCTTGGGCCATGCAAACAGGCGTCGGATGCGTCGGTAAGTGACAGGAAATCTAGAGTGGCCACCTACGGGGCTGTCGTGGAATGCTGAGATGATCTTCTGTTGAATTTGCGTGCTCCCTCCCAGCCAAATTCTATCACGAAAGCGGATGATACCTTGTTGCAGGGAGAAGCGTTTCTTTGGATCTTCCCGGAGTGCCAATTGTTCCAACAGACGTGAAGCTTGTGGATTGTTGATATAGCTGGTGGCCACATCCTCAAGCCATGCTGGACAGCAAGAAGTGACGCTGGCAAGCGTGTCGGTTGGGTTTGCCCTGGACAGTGCGTCAGCGTCGGTGTTTTCAGTATCTTTTTGTAACGGATGTGGTAGCGGATGCCTAGCAGCTTGGTAAACGCCTTTTGTTGCCAAGGTGTGGTTAGCCTCTATCCTTCCAAGTGAACTAAGCTTTTCTGATCTGTCAGAATGACAAATTCAGCGTGTTGAAGATACGGACGCCATTGATCGACAACCACAATGATAGCTAGGTACTCTTTTTCATAAGTTGACAAGCCTTGGTAGCGTGGGCTGGGTGCTTTGCTCATGAAGGCAACCCGGTGCCCTTGCTGTTGCAGGATAGCCCCAATGCCGCGGTTGCTTGCGTCTGTTTCTACAATGAACGGCTGCTGAAAGTTGGGCAGCGCGAGTACAGGAGCTGACACAAGCTGTTGTTTGAGCACTTGAAAAGCTGTCTCTGTGGTCGAGGTCCATAGGAACGGAGTACCCTTCTTGACCAGATTGAATAAAGGCCTCGCGATCACTCCAAAGTTCCTGACAAAGTGGCGATAATAGCCAGCGAGCCCCAGAAAACTGCGCACCCCTTTGACATCTGTGGGAGCGGACCAATTTGCAACCATTGCGATTTTGGCCGGATCGGTAGAAACTGAAGGAAATATGCCCTAGAGGCAATAATAAAGTTGTTATTTTATATTTCCTTATTCATGATAAAGGTTTATTATTCATGCTAGAATTGTATTGTTCGAAAACCATAATACATGTGTGAATACATAAACAAACACCGTGTCCCTTGTAAGCCTCTACTAGACTAGCTCGTTAATCAAAGATGGTTAAGGTTTCCTGACCATGGACATGAGTTGTCATTTGATAACGGGATCACATCATTAGGAGAATGATGTGATGGACAAGACCCATCCGTTAGCTTAGCATAATGATCGTTCAGTTTTATTGCTATTGCTTTCTTCATATCAAATACATATTCCTTCGACTATGAGATTATGCAACTCCAGGATACCGGAGGAATGCCTTGTGTGCTATCAAATGTCACAACGTAACTGGGTGATTATAAAGATGCTCTACAGGTATCTCCGAAGGTGTTTGTTGAGTTGGCATAGATCGAGATTAGGATTTGTCACTCCGAGTTTCGGAGAGGTATCTCTGGGCCCTCTCGGTAATACACATCATAAGCTTGCAAGCAAATGACTAAGGAGTTGGTCACGAGGTGATGTATTACAGAACGAGTAAAGAGACTTGCCGGTAACGAGATTGAACTAGGTATGAAGATACGAACGATCGAATCTCGGGCAAGTAACATACCGATGGACAAAGGGAATTACGTATGTTGTCATAACGGCTCGACCGATAAAGATCTTCATAGAATATGTAGGAGCCAATATGAGGTGTCTCGGTCATGTCTACATAGTTCTCGAACCCGTAGGGTCCGCACGCTTAACGTTCGATGACGATATAGTATTATATGAGTTATGTGATTTGGTGACCGAATGTTGTTCGGAGTCCTGGATGAGATCACAGACATGACGAGGAGTCTCGAAATGGTCGAGAGGTAAAGATTGATATATAGGACGATGGTATTCGGACACCGGAAGTGTTTCGTGGGTTACCGGGTACTTATCGGGTCACCAGAAGGGGTTTCGGGCACCCCCGGCAAAAGATATGGGCCAAGAGGGGAAACACACCAGCCACCCACAAGGGGCTGGTGCACCCCCCATATGGGCCGGCCAAGGTGGAGAAGGAAAGGGGAAGGAGGAAAGGAAAGAAAGGGAATAGGATTCCCCCTTCCTTCCTCCTCCCCCCTCTTTCCTTCCCCCTCCGACAAATAAGGCAGGGGGGGCGCGCCACTTGGGAGGACCCCAAGTAGGATTCGGCCTACTTGGGGTGCCCTCCTGGCTGCTCCCTCCTCCCCTCCACCTATATATATGTGGGAGGGGGGCGCCTAGCACACCCAGAAAATTGTTTAGCCATGTGCGGCGCCCCCCTCCACCGTTTACACCCCCGGTCATATTTTCGTAGTGCTTAGGCGAAGCCCTGCGGAGATCACTTCACCATCACCGTCACCACGCCGTCGTGTTGACGGAACTCATCTACTACCTCGACGTCTTGCTGGATCAAGAAGGCGAGGGACGTCATCGAGCTGAACGTGTGCAGAACGCGGAGGTGCCGTACGTTCGGTACTTGATTGGTTGGAGCGCGAAGAAGTTCGACTACATCAACCGCGTTGTTAAACGCTTCCACTTACAGTCTACAAGGGTACGTAGACACACTCTCCCCCTCGTTGCTATGCATCTCCATGGATAGATCATTGCGTGTGCGTAGAATTTTTTTTGTTTTCCATGCATCGATTCCCAACAGAAACCTCCTAGGCACTGACGGTGTGGCCGAGGTATGAAATTTATTGTTGTCCGAAGGCACACTTGCTGAGCTTGACGTACCAACTGTCTCGACGGAGCAGTGTCAGGACTTGGCGCAAGTGGTCGATGTGTGCTTGCAGCGTAGCACTGAAAACCAATATATCGTCAAAGAATGACACCACACAAACACGGTTGACTGGTTGCAGGGTGTTTGTGACCGTGCCTAAGAATGTGGCCGGTGCTCCTGCTAGTCCGAATGAGACCACCCTGAATTCGAAGTGCCCCTGGTGTGTTTGAAAAGCGGTCTTGTATTCTTCTCCTGGTGCCAATCGGATTTGGTGGTAACCGGTGCGGAGGTCAAGTTTGGAAAACCAGGCTGCGCCGTGGAGCTCGTCCAAAAGTTCTTCTATGATAGGTACAGGATGCTTGGCGATGACTGTGAGGGCATTGAGGTGTCTGTAATCGATGCATAACCTCCATGTCCCGTCTTTTTTCTTGACAAGTATCACTGGAGAAGAAAATGGGCTGGTGCTCCTATGAATGATTCCCGATCGCAGCAATTCTTCCACTTGTTTCTCAATTTTAGACTTGAGCTATGGCTTGTGTTGGTACGGACGCACATTCACTGGTTGTGCTCCCGGAATAAGAGGAATTTTGTGGTCGCAGGCACACCGAGGAGGCAGACCAGCGGGCTCGGCGAAGACGTCAGGGAATTCATCAATTACTTTTTGAATGCAGGTAGGGATTGGAGTAATTGTTTCAGCCTCGGCAGCGACCACACACAAGTGAATGATGTGAGAAATGGAACCTTGGCTGCACAGCCCTTGTAGTTGCATGTACTTGATGGATTCACAGCAAGTTGATGACGCATCTTGGCGAGCAAGACGGAGGGGTCCCGCCGAGGTGGGTATCTCAATGAAGCGGGCACGCCAATCGACTACCATAGGGTTGTGCTCCTTGAGCCAGTCCATCCCCAAGATTGCATCATAGGTTCCGAGCGTGAGCACTTTCAAATCTGTGAAGAACTCGTGACCTTGTGAGTACCTGATACGTCTCCAACGTATCTATAATTTTTTATTGTTCCATGCTATTATATTATCTATTTTGGATGTTTTATATGCATTAATATGCTATTTTATATTATTTTTGGGACTAACCTATTAACCTAGAGCCCAGTGCCAGTTTCTGTTTTTTCCTTGTTTTTCAGTTTTACAGAAAAGGAATATCAAACGGAGTCCAAACGGAATAAAATTTTCGCGATGATTTTTCTTGGACCTGAAGACACACGTAGGACTTGGAGAGGAAGTCAGAAGAGTCCCGAGGGCTCCACAAGCCCTCAGGGCGCGCCCTAGGGGGGGCGCCCCCTAGCTTGTGGGCCCCCCGGGAGTCCTCCAACCCTAATTCTTGGCCTATAAATTCAAAAATATTCCCAAACGACCAGAAGCGTCCACCAAAATACTTTTCCGCCGCCGTAACCTTCTGTACCAGTGAGATCCCATCTAGGGGCCTTCTTCGGCATCCTGCCAGAGGGGGATTCAATCACGGAGGGCTTCTACATCAACTCTATTGCCCTTCCAATGAAGCATGAGTAGTTTACCTCAGACCTACGGGTCCATAGCTAGTAGCTAGATGGCTTCTCTCTCTTTGATCTTCAATACAAAGTTCTCCTCGATGTTCTTGGAGATCTATCCGATGTAATATTCTTTTGCGGTGTGTTTGTTGAGATCCGATGAATTGTGGATTTATGATCAGATTATCTATGAATATTATTTGAATCTTCTCTGAATTCTTATATGCATGATTTGATATCTTTGTATTTCTCTTCGAATTATCGGTTTGGTTTGGCCAACTAGATTGGTTCTTCTTGCAATGGGAGAGGTGCTTAGTTTTGGGTTCAATCTTGCGGTGTCCTCACCCAGTGACATAGTAGGGGTAGTGAGGCACGCATTGTATTATTGCCATCAAGGGTAAAAAGATGGTGTTTTCATCATATTGCTTGAGTTTATCCCTCTACATCATGTCATCTTACTTAAAGTGTTACTCTGTTCTCTTGAACTTAATACTCTAGATGCAAGCAGGAGTCGGTCGATGTGTGGAGTAATAGTAGTAGATGCAAAATCATTTCGGTCTACTTGACACGGACATGATGCCTATATTCATAATCATTGCCTTGGATATCGTCATAACTTTGCGCTTTTCTATCAATTGCTCGACAGTAATTTGTTCACCCACAATATGTTTTCTTTCAAGAGAGAAGCCTCTAGTGAAACCTATGGCCCCCGGGTCTATTTTCCATCATATATTTTCAGATCTATACACCAAAAAACCCAAAAATACCTTGCTGCAATTTATTTGTTTTTACTTTGTTTTGCGTTTTAGAAATCTTTTATATCTATCTCTATCAGATCTCATCCTTGCAATTGACCATGAAGGGATTGACAACCCCTTTATCGCGTTGGGTGAAGTGTTTGATTGTTTGTGCAGGTGCATAGATTGGAGACTTGCTTGTACCTCCTACTGGATTGATACTTTGGTTCTCAAAACTGAGGGAAATACTTATCTCTACTTTGCTGCATCACCCTTTCCTCTTCAAGGGAAAAACCAACGCAAGCTCAAGAAGTAGCAGAAATAATTTCTGGCGCCGTTGCCGGGGAGGTTCTACATCAAGCCTACCAAGTACCCACCATAAACTCTCATCTCTTGCATTACATTATTCGCCATTTGCCTCTCGTTTTCCTCTCCCCCACTTCTAAAACAATTTTCAGAAAAATCCAAAAACATTTGCCTTTTTATTTGCCTTCTTTCCGTTTGTCTCTATGTCTTACTTGGTTTGTTTGCTTGTTCACTTGGAATAATTGTGTATTTATTGAAAATCAGAAAGCAAAATTTTTATGGATCCTCATCCACTTGCTAATCTTTTTAAGAGATCCAATTTTGATGAACCAATTGCTAGTTAGTTGAGTGCACTAGATTATCTTTATGAAGTTTTGCTTGAATTTCGTGAATCTGAAAATTATGATGAAGTGCTAAAAGAGGAAATTTATGAAGTGATTCATGATAGCTCCTTGAATCAAAAGCATGATTGCAATGATGTTATTATAAATTCTATTAATGTCAATTGTGCTAATAATATGCAAAACCCCAAGCTTGGGGATGCTAGTTTTGCTATGTCCGCTACTTATTGCAATGATCATGATTGGGGTGACGATGCTTCTTATGATCTTGAAAATTTATTTAAGCCTCATGATGAATATGTTTGCTATAATATTGAAAGTGGGTTTGGAAGAGTGTCAACTTTAGGTAATAATGATCCCACTACTTTGGAGAATGATCAATCTCATGAAAATTTTGATAAAAGTGGGTTTGGAGAGGTCATGACTTTAGTTAATGTCAATCCCACTATCTTGGAAGAGTGTCAACTTTGCATGCATGTGGATCATCTAGAGAATATGTTATGTGATAGCTATATTGTTGAATTTGAATATTATCCCACATGTAATTATTATGAGAGAGGGAAATATGGTTGTAGAAATTTTCATGTCACTAAATTACCTCTCGTTATGTTGAGATTGCTATTGTTTCTTTCTTCTTCCTTGCATATGCGAGATCTTGCTTGTATTGCTAATTTGTTTTCCTATAAAATTTCTATGCATAGGAAGTATTTTAGACTTAAATATGCTTGTCACATGTTTTATGATGCTCTCTTTGTGTTTCATTATTATCTTTCTTGTGAGCATCAAAACAATTTCATGCCTAGCTAGGGGCATAAAACTATAGCGCTTGTTGGGAGGCAACCCAATGAATAAAATTTATTTTTGTCTTTTTCTTTCAGTTTTTGAGTGTACACATTATTACCTCTGTAGTAATTGTGTTTTGGTGTTTTAATTAGTGTTTGAGCCAAGTAAGACCTTTGGGATGGCTTACGGTGATAGTTGATTTGATCTTGCTGAAAAACAGAAACTTTTGCGCCCAGTAAAACAATTTTAGAAAATCACAGAAGTGTTCTTTTGATCTGAAATTTTTACACAAGATTGATATACAAATTGCCCAGGTTTTCCTAATTTTTCAGAATTTTTGGAGTTACATAAGTATACAAAATTTCTAGATTGCTACAGATTGTTCTGTTTTTGACAGATTCTGTTTTCTATGTGTTGTTTGCTTATTTGATGAATCTATGGGTAGTATCGGGGGGTATGAACCATCAAAAAGTTGGAATACAGTAGATATTATACCAATATAAATAAAGAATGAGTTCACAACAGTACCAAAAGGTGGTGATTTATTTTCTTATACTAACGGATCTCATGAGTTTTCAATTGAGTTTTGTGTTGCGAAGTTTTCAAGTTTTGGGAAAGATTTGATGGACTATGAAATAAGGAGTGGCAAGAGCCTAAGCTTGGGGATGCCCAAGGCACCCCAAGGTAATATTCAAGGACAACCAAGCATCTAAGCTTTGGGATGCCCCGGATGGCATCCCCTCTTTCGTCTTCAATCCATCGGTAAATTTTCTTGAGGCTATATTTTTATTCACCACATGATATGTGTTTTGCTTGGAGCGTCTTGTATGATATGATTCTTTGATTTTTATTTTGCCACAATCATCCTTGCTGTACACACCTTTTGAGAGGGACACGCATGAATCGTGAATTTATTAGAATACTCTATGTGCTTCACTTATATTTTTTGAGCTAGGCAATTTGCTCTAGTGCTTCACTTATATCTTTTTAGAGCACGGCGGTGGCTTTATTTTATAGAAATAGTTGAACTCTCATGCTTCACTTATATTATTTTGAGAGTCTCTAAACAGCATGGTAATTTGCTTAGGTTATGAACTTAGTCCTAATATGATGGGCATCCAAGAGGGATATAATAAAAACTTTCATATAAAGAGCGTTGATTACTATGAGAAGTTTGATTCCTTGCATTTGTTTTGAGATATAAAGATGGTGATATTAGAGTCATGCTAGTGAGTAATTGTGGATTGGTAGAAATACTTGTGTTAAAGTTTGTGATTCCCGTAGCATGCACGTATGGCGAACCATTATGTGATGAAGTCGGAGCATGATTTATTTATTGATTGTCTTCCTTATGAGTGGCGGTCGGGGACGAGCGATGGTCTTTTCCTACCAATCTATCCCCCTAGGAGCATGCGTGTAGTACTTTGTTTCGATAGCTAATAGACTTTTGCAATAAGTATGTGAGTTCTTTATGACTAATGTTGAGTCCATGGATTATACGCACTCTCACCCTTCCACCATTGCTAGCCTCTCTAGTACCGCGCAATTCTTGCTGGTGCATTAAACCCACCATATACCTTCCTCAAAATAACCACCATACCTACCTATTATGGCATTTCCATAGCCATTCCGAGATATATTGCCATGCAACTTCCACCGTTCCGTTTATTATGACACGCTTCATCATTGTCATATTGCTTTGCATGATCATGTAGTTAGCATAGTATTTGTGACGAGGCCACCGTTCATATTTTTTATACATGTCACTCTTGATCATTGCACATCCCGGTACACCGCCGGAGGCATTCATATAGAGTCATATTTTGTTCTAGAATCGAGTTGTAATTCTTGAGTTGTAAGTAAATAAAAGTGTGATGATCATCATTATTAGAGCATTGTCCCATGTGAGGAAAGGATGATGGAAGCTATGATTCCCTCACAAGTTGGGATGAGTTTCCGAACTTTACAAAAAAATAAAAGAGGCCAAAAAAAGTCCAAACAAAAAAAAGGAAAAAATGAGAGAAAAGAGAGAAGGGGCAATGCTACTATCCTTTTACCACACTTGTGCTTCAAAGTAGCACCATGATCTTCATGAAAGAGAGTCTCCTATGTTGTCACTTTCATATACTAGCGGGAATTTTTCATTATAGAACTTGGCCTGGTATATTCCAATGATGGGCTTTCTCAAATTGCCCTAGGTCTTCGTGAGCAAGCAAGTTGGATGCACACCCACTTAGTTTCTTTTTGAGCTTTCATACACTTATAGCTCTAGTGCATCCGTTGCATGGAAATCCCTACTCACTCATTGATATCTATTGATGGGCATCTTTATAGCCCATTGATACGCCTAGTTGATGTGAGACTATCTCCTTCTTTTTGTCTTCTCCACAACCACCATATTCTATTTCACCTATAGTGATATATCCATGGCTCACGCTCATGTATTGCGTGAAAGTTGAAAAAGTTTGAGAACATCAAAAGTATGAAACAATTGCTTGGCTTGTCATCGGGGTTGTGCATGATTTAATACTTTGTGTGATGAAGATGGAGCATAGCCAGACTATATGATTTTGTAGGGATAACTTTCTTTGGCCATGTTATTTTGAGAAGACATGATTGCTTTATTAGTATGCTTGAAGTATTATTGTTTTTATGTTAATATTAAACTTTTGTTTTAAATCTTATGGATCTGAATATTCATGCCACAATAAAGAAAATTACATGGATAAATATGTTAGGTAGCATTCCACATCAAAAATTCTGTTTTTATCATTTACCTACTAGAGGACGAGCAGGAATTAAGCTTGGGGATGCTTGATACGTCTCCAACGTATCTATAATTTTTTATTGTTCCATGCTATTATATTATCTGTTTAGGATGTGTTTACATGCATTAATATGCTATTTTATATTATTTTTGGGACTAACCTATTAACCTAGAGCCCAGTGCCAGTTTCTATTTTTTCCTTGTTTTTGAGTTTTACAGAAAAGGAATATCAAACGGAGTCCAAACGGAATAAAACTTTCGCGATGATTTTTCTTGGACCTGAAGACACACGTAGGACTTGGAGAGGAAGTCAGAAGAGTCTCGAGGGCTCCACAAGCCCTCAGGGCACGCCCTAGGGGGGCGCCCCCTGGCTTGTGCCCCCCGGGAGTCCTCCAACCCTAATTCTTGGCCTATAAATTCAGAAATATTCCCAAACGACCAGAAGCGTCCACCAAAATACTTTTCCACCGCCGTAACCTTCTGTACCCGTGAGATCCCATCTAGGGGCCTTTTCCGGCATCCTGCCGGAGGGGGATTCGATCACGGAGGGCTTCTACATCAACTCTATTGCCCTTCCGATGAAGCGTGAGTAGTTTACCTCAGACCTACGGGTCCATAGCTAGTAGCTAGATGGCTTCTTCTCTCTCTTTGATCTTCAATACAAAGTGCTCCTCGATGTTCTTGGAGATCTATCCGATGTAATATTCTTTTGCGGTGTGTTTGTCGAGATCCGATGAATTGTGGATTTATGATCAGATTATCTATGAATATTATTTGAATCTTCTCTGAATTCTTATATGCATGATTTGATATCTTTGTATTTCTCTTTGAATTATCGGTTTGGTTTGGCCAACTAGATTGGTTCTTCTTGCAATGGGAGAGGTGCTTAGTTTTGGGTTCAATCTTGCAGTGTCCTCACCCAGTGACATAGTAGGGGTAGCGAGGCACGTATTGTATTGTTGCCATCAAGGGTAAAAAGATGGGGTTTTCATCATATTGCTTGAGTTTATCCCTCTACATCATGTCATCTTACTTAAAGTGTTACTCTATTCTCTTGAACTTAATACTCTAGATGCAGACATGAGTCAGTCGATGTGTGGATTAATAGTAGTAGATGCAGAATCGTTTCGGTCTACTTGACACGGACGTGATGCCTATATTCATAATCATTGCCTTGGATATCGTCATAACTTTGCGCTTTTCTATCAATTGCTCGACAATAATTTGTTCACCCACCGTATGTTTTCTTTCAAGAGAGAAGCCTCTAGTGAAACCTATGGCCCCCGGGTCTATTTTTCATCATATATTTTCAGATCTATAAACCAAAAAACCCAAAAATACCTTGCCGCAATTTATTTGTTTTTACTTTGTTTTACGTTTTAGAAATCTTTTATATCTATCTCTATCAGATCTCATCCTTGCAATTGACCGTGAAGGGATTGACAACTCCTTTATCACGTTGGGTGCAAGTGTTTGATTGTTTGTGCAGGTGCATAGATTGAAGACTTGCTTGTACCTCCTACTGGATTGATACCTTGGTTCTCAAAACTGAGGGAAATACTTATCTCTACTTTGCTGCATCACGCTTTCCTCTTCAAGGGAAAAACCAATGCAAGCTCAAGAAGTAGCAGTACCAGGCGCAGTGTGGTACAAAAGCAGAACAGATCAGTTCGCCCCGTCGGCCACACGGACACGTCCGGGGTTTGGCAGACTCTGTAGGCCGGACAAAGACTGTGCAAGTTGAGCATCGACGAACGAGTTGGAGCTGCCGGAATCGACCAGCATCAGCACCTCACGCCCTTGGATCCAGGCGCACAATTGAAACGCCTTGGCAGAGACGCCCCCTGTCACAGCAGACAGAGAAATCGCCATGACCATGTCACTTGTCTCCCCGGTCTCTGGTAGTTGAGTGTCGGTGAAATTGTCGATGCCGAACAGGTTCAGAAGCTCTTCGACGACGTGCAATTGAACCGAAGTGGGGCAAACATGTTCATGTCCCCACTTCTCGCCGCACTTGAAACAGAGGCCGCGAGCTCGCCGATATTCCCGCAGCGTCTTGAGCTTGGATGCATCGGCACGCGTTGTGTCAGTGCCACGACAATCGGTGGCGACTGCAGGCGCTGGACGGCGCACTGGTGGCGCTGGCAGCGGTAGCGGCACTCCCGTGCGCGGTGGCGGCTCTGGAAGGCGTACGGGGGTCGTACGCGCGCCGTCAGCTACCTCCTCTTGGAGTAGCGCCAGAGCACACGCCGTGTCCAGGTCCGCGGGGCGTTGCACCATCACCACCGCCCGTATATCAGTCCTCAGTCCCTCGACAAAATGAGTCAAGAAATAGTAAGGATGAATGGTATCGGAGTATGAACTTAAATGATTGATAACCGGTTCAAATTTCTCAATGTAATCAGCGACGGAAGTAGTCTGATGAATCGTGTAAAATTGCCGTATGAGCATCTGATGGCGATCGCGACCAAAAAATGTGCCCAAAAGGGACGTGAACGAGTCCCAGTCGAACTCGCTCAGTAGTTTCTGGATCGATTGGAGCCAAATGGCTGCTGGCCCAGAGAAATTGAGGGCGGCCATGGGCACCCAAAAGGATGGAGCTATCCCAAACATGCTAAAGTATTGCTCACAAAGAGTTTTCCACAAATTGGGGTTCTCGCCCGAAAATTGGGGAAAAACAATGGATGGATGCGCCTGACCCAATCCCGTGAGCATCTGGCTAGCATGGGTAAAAGGGGATAGGGGAACTGGCGAGATCGGAAGTGTGGTCTGACCTTTTGCCGGGGGCAGGGCGGCGTCACTAGGGATGCCGCCGGGTGCCCCCGTTGGAGATGGAATGCGCCGGGGCCATCAGGCCCGTGTTGGTCGCTCGCTGCGCCTGCCGCAGTGCCTAGGTGGTCACCGGGCTGCAGCAGCGTGGAGGGGCGCGACTGCTGTTCCTCCTGATCCTTCAGCGGCGGTGGCCGCGCCGCCTGGAGGGCAGCCACTGCGTCGCTCAGATCCGCGACGCGATGCTCGAGATCGGGGCGCCAGCTGAGCAGATCATCGATCTTCGTCGTCGTGGACTGTTGTGCCTTGGTGAGACCATCTATGGCGGCCTCGATCTTGGTCTCGAAGCGGGTGAGGAAGGCGAAGACGCTTGGATCCATGGCCTCGCGTGCTTGTCAAAGACCGCGCGTCTCGATGAGATGTGCCAGGGCGGAGCGGGGAGGAGTGGTGGTTGGTGTCTCTGATACCAGATGATAGGTACGAGCTAGGGGAACATTAAGTGTAGCAGCAATCTCTTCCTTTCATACGAATTAAGTGGCAGATACAAGGTGGATTACAAGAATTGGGGCTAGGGTTCATGCGAGGGAGGAAAGGGGAACTAGGGTAGGTGTCGTCGAGCCGTTCGCCTGATCCACTGGATGCCTTCTCCTCTTGCAGCTCTCCCTTAAGTAACGCGCCGGGTTGTCTTCAGTTAGCCCATTCCGGCCCGTGGACGCGTGGGTTGAGCCGTCTCGGCCTTGAGGGTCGTTGGGCAGCGCTGTCGCTGATGTGGTCGCTGCCCCTACGGGTCCGGCATGTCAGGCATGCTGACACCGTGCGTGTTACCAGGGACAAATCTGCAACCCTTGAATTCGCACCCCTGCAGCCTCCTCGTGGCTACAGGCTCGGTTATTAAATCCGCAATTGGCTTCCTTGATTGGTTGCACTATCCCTTTTTTGGAAAGTTCATGTCATGTTTTGAGGGGTGGAAAGTTCATGTCTTGGCTGATGGGTCATGTTATAGAATTATGTCTCAGATGCTGAAACTTGATACTCTCTACTGTACTGTAATGTGTAATGTACTGAGTCATATACGAGTATACCACCACCTGTGTCAGTTAGTTGATTTTCCTTGTATGTTTCTACAACAAATTGTCACTTTTTTCTGCTGTGCCTATGGATTTTAAGTTCTGAACAGAGGTATGCTGATAAGGTTGTCAAGTTTTTCCTGTAAACTAAACATGGAGAGAAATTCAGTATTGCCTATACTCTAAAATCATGTACAACACACCAGTTTTTCAGTTTGTAGCTTCGAGCAACAAAGTAAGTGCCCATATATTGGTGGCATCAATCACTAGTTCTACTAATACCATTTTAAAGAGTATCTACAGCCGGACTTGACAAATCCGACCCCTCAAACGCCCGCGGAAGCGCCCGGGCGCGTCGGGGGACACTAATCGGTCAAGCCTCATATTTCCAATCTCACAACCGGATACCTCAATTAGCATACCTCAAATCCATGCAAACCCATGCAACTACGTAAACGATGCTACATTGTCCGGCTACTATAACATGCCATCGAACTACCAAAATTTGGCATGTTTGGCTATGATGGAGAAGATCATCCACGGCTGCCCTTGCCCTTCCCGGCGCCCTTCCCGTCCTTCTCGTGGAAGTACCGGTCCAAGATGTAGTAGGGATCGAGCCGAATCTACTCGTCGCCGGAGCTGTCCTCGCCGTCGCTATCCTCCTCCTCCTTTGGTGGCAGTCCGGCCATGGCACGGACCGCTCGATTCCGCTCTCGGGCGAGGGCGCGCGTGTTCCTACGTTGTTGCTTCTTCACAGTGCGGGCGCAGATGGCTTCCTCCTCTACGGCCGCCCGTGCCGCCGCATCAGCCGCCGCCACATTGGTAGCGAGACGGGCCTCATCGGCCCTTATCCTCTCCTTCCCACGCGGGCAGACCGGTCCCGGTGGGACTCATAGTCTGCCCGACCAGTGATTGGGGAGGAGAGATTTCCCGGCTGTCGGGACCTCGATGATCCAGCCTCAGAGGATCCGAGCGCCCGTTGATCCGAGGCTATGGAGTCGCGCCGGACAAATCATGTCGTCGACCGGGCGTTGTCCTCCCCGAAGCGATGGAGTGCAATGCGGACGACCATTGCCTCCTCCAACCCGCATGGGACACCCTAGTCGACGGATCCGGACTGGTCAGAGTCAGATCTGCTGCGCGCCATGGCGGAGATCGCCGGAGATGAGCTTGGGTGGCGGAGGGGAGTAGAGGGGAGTGGGGTGAAGTGGCTAGGGTTTGGTTCGGCGAGCGGATGGGGAGGAATATATGTGGGGTCGAGTGGGCCAGCGTGGACCGAGTCCGACGTGTCACGCGCGCCCGGACGCCCCCATATCCGCCCCATATTTGGGCTGGGTATGAGGCGTGTAGGTCGGCCCGGGCGTTTGAGACCCATTTGGGTTAGCTTTTCGTGACCGGTCAGTGACCGGGCGGGCTTTCCGGGCGTTTGAGGCCGGTTTGAGATGCACGGCTACAGATGCTCTAACTCCCACAACCCTACCCTACTACCTGTAACCTGTGGGTAACTAAAAATAGAGGATTACTGAAGCAATGATTTTTATTTCATTTTTTCAGGGAAGCACAGCAAGAGCCCATGCCAAGAAGGAAGTTATGAGAACCACTAAAAGTTGAGGTCACAAACCAGCTTTCTGGTGGCTGGGGAGCTAATTAAGGCTTTCACCAACAAAACAGTACATCCCTAAAAAAAAGTATATGTTGCTGACATGGCATATTCATAATATCCAGACATTTTGCACAGCATGACGTCTGAATAATCAAAATAGAAACATTACTTCACGCAGCATAATAATAAATTAAAGTAGGCACCGAATATTCACAGGTGCGGACGAGCTCGCCTGATCATGGAATCAATGGGCGTTGGTTCGCGTTGGGATATGGGATGCCTGCGGTACTTGCGGTCGTATACGGTGTCTTATTTAATACGTAGTATCGACGGGAGCGTCGATGATTGACTGGTCGGAGCAACGGACGTCCATCCATCAGCGACGGATCGCAAGGTTCAGCCGTGACAGCATCACGTCGTGGTGGATATAGAAGTCGAGTTGGCTTGGCCCACCCATCACAGATCGCAACCTCCATCCAGCAGCCGCCAGCCCTCTTTCTTTGATCTGCGCCGCCGGCACATTCCTGCCCCTCGAGCTGCGTCACCGCCAGTTCTGAGTACACGACCGGCAGCCGTGGAGGCCATGGTGTGGGTCGGCACGAAGGAGGTCGGATCCGCGCGGGTGACGGTGACCTATGACGCGTCGGGGCCGTGGCGATAGAGCTCTTCTTCAAGGGGAAAAGCGAGGACGTGGTGGAGAGGTTCAGGGCCGGCGGTCAGGTTTCTCTGCACCGCTCTTGCGATGATGCTGGGCAATTTTGACTGAAACCAGCGTTTTTTTGTTTGACTGGAATCTGTTAAGCATAACAGTTTTTGTACACCACGTTGTAATTCAGTTAGTAGATTGACATAGTCAGAAGGATGGTTCAGTAACTGATATACTGCAGCGTCTCAAACACACGATTGTTTGCCTGCACGTTGTGCCTTTGTTCTCTGAATCAGTGTAATCAAGTGTCCGTTTGCATTCAGTTTGTGTTTGATGCCAAAGTTAAATACATTGTACATAATCACAAGCATAGTAAGTGGTGACATGAACAATTTCACTCCATTCCATCTCTCAAGCCAAACACTAAAGTGTAACCATTTCATTCCTCGGAATTTTCCCTGCCAAACACAAGGATAAAACCGAACACCAAACCCCATCCACCCCGCCGCACGGTAATCCCAAATCGATCCCCCGAATCCAGGCAAGAAACCCTAGCTGCAACAGATGGCGAATGTGAACCAAGGTCCAATCCGCCCGTCCTACCAATTGTTCTGTGCCCAGACTGCGGCAGGAACGTTGTCACCTACTTAATGCGACAGGGGCAGAATGCCGGCGAGCGTTTCTACAAGTCCCTCAAACACAATGTAAGCGGATATTAGGAAAATTTTCTGATTTGTTTCCACATCTCATTTTCTTAGCTGATTGTTTCCAACCAATGCTAGCCTTCGGGCGAGGATGCGAAGCAGGGGCAGACATCTCTGCTTACGCACAAACTATGGCAGAATGGAACTGGGCTGCGCGCAAAGACGCAGCTCCTGATTAAGTACAGGCTTTGGTGGGGAGCCCTCCCAAGCAGTTTGAAAATCAAAAGGGATGCATTACCACTCACTGAGTACAGCAGGATTGTGTTGCCACCTGCATCACGTAGTCACACTGACTGTCATCACAACCCACCTGTACACGGGAACCACTTGCCAAGCATTTTTCAAAAGAGATTCTTTTCAAAATGGGGCACAGGAAAATCTACTGAAGCTTGCCCTGAAAATCAATTTGTTCAAATCACCTTGCAACTAGAAGGTTCAGTAATATTGAGGAACATCTGCACCTGAAAAATTATTTTGTTCAAATCCATCTGAACAAATCTATTTTGCAACATATGTAACTGAAGCTTGCCCTGAAAATCCATTTTGTTCAAATCACCTTTAAAACGGAGAACAGAATAATCCCACATCATGCGGATAAATTTATTGAACACCCACTCAAATGTTTCGACCGTCTCATCCCTTACTAGCACGCCACCAAATATCACGCTTTGAAAGTGTATTTAACTCTGCTCTATCATAAGTTCTGAAGCCTACATTTGCATTCATGAAATGACTTCAAAACTAAAGAAGGCCATGACTGAAGCATATTAAGACTTCAACACAGGTTATAGGAAGTAGATATCACAACATAGCAATAGAATTAGGATATCATAAATTGCAGAGCACAACGCCATTGAGAGGCCCAAGATAGATCAGCCGAGGTTACTGCAGCACAACGACCTGACTCGAACTCCATGTTGATTTTGCAGCAGCATATCTTGTTGTGGTTCTCCTCCCAACTAATCAATCCATGGGACGGTCTTGTTAAACTGTAGGAATACAATTACAAATTATCAGCAATGGGATCAACGAACCCTGTACAATTCGCAACAACTATTAATCTCACGAAACAAACCAAAAAAATGGTTTGTAATTCTAACTGCAATCTACTTTCAGGGATGCGCAGTAGTGCAGATCATTCAGTACAATTATTTTCTATCTAGTACACTGAAAAATCAAGGGGGCAAGTAGGTGCAGTCCCATAGCGAGAGTTTCATTGATAGATTTTTCTAGTGGACAACATCTTCCTACTGGTGATTTGCAATTCTATTTGCAATCTACTTCCAGGGATGCACAGAGTACAGATCATGCGGCACAATTATTTTTGTCTAGCACACTGAAAAATCAAGGGGCAATTAGCTGCAGCTCCATAGCGAGAGCTTCATGAAATCCACATACCTCTTTGTCCAGCCCGGCGCCTGCGAATCGTCTCTGCCAGTGCCAGTTGACTGTTCCGCGTCCGGCGCCAACAAGCTCAGGCCATTGCAGGTGATGTTCAGGTGTAGTTGGACTGTCACTGCCGCATCGCCCACATCACCAATGCTGGACCCGGCGGCCGTGCAAGACCAGAGTTTGGACGGGGTCGCCGCCTACGAGATCCGGCAACGGAACCTGCCCAAACAACAGAGCACTCCTAAGCTGCACAAGCAAACATACCTGTCAACCGAATCTAATAGAAACTCAAATCCATCGCCTCCCGCCTCCGCCGTTGCCATAGCTCTGAGCTTGTCGCGCTGTGCGGCGCCCCAAGGGATCCGCGATATCCTTTGGTGAACACGCCGTTGATGCGCCAGAACCCGTCGACGGCATACGTTATGTGCCGCGGGCCGGATTCTGTACCAACGGAACATGCGCACCTTCTGCCGTGGCAGCATCATCATGACAAACTGAGGCGTCACCGTATCGAATTGTTTGAAGCTACACATCGTTTGCTGTTTTGTACGCCCGCATTTAGTGCATGTATGGCTGCCTGCTTGTTGCGTTGGCACACGTAGCGGGAGCAAACGAGCTCGTCCGCTCTATCGACCTTCTCCAAATAGTCGGATAACATTAGGTCGATACACAAACAGTTGGACATGTTAGCTGATCAATACACAAATACATCAACAGTTTCGCAACCACATGCAAGACAAAAACAGATAAAATGGGCGGAGTGAATCATAGTCCATAGCATCCATGCCACAAGAACTATCAAACATGTCCTTCTTAGAGGATTTCCATCTTGTTCTTGATAAGCTGGGACCAAGCAACAGTAATCTCCACCTTAGAGTCACCAATCTCACATATACCTCGACTTATGTTGCAATATTTGGTCCTAAACGTGAGACGGCTTTGCCTAGCAATGGCACCAGACTGTGAGTAAGCTTGTATGACAAATTGCAGGTTATGTCCCAGTTCTACAGAAACAACATGCCTTGACAGATCAACGTAACCAGCTGAGCCCATTGGCATTTCTCCATCAAAATCATGAGAATCAACCAACACAACATGCCTGGATAGGGGGTCCTTAACTTCCTGTGGTGGTGAGGAGCACATAATCCGGCCGTCGTATTCAAAAGGTGATGGCCACCCTTCAACAACACAGACACTCAAGATAGTAGCCTGGACGGTTTCTGTAAGCCGCTCAAAGCTTAACTCTACCGTGCAAAAGGAGTTGCTAAAGAGCGCTGTATCTAAACCTTCACGATAACCACCAGGGTAAGTCTGGAAGCGACTGATCAATGCTTTATCACCAGACCATGTTGTGCCCTTTACTTTGAGTTGGATTTCGAAGTCAACATTGTCCACAGCCACAATCGCACGAGACGGGCCAGTCAGGTGCAAAAAAGGATCCTGCAAGGATCATAATCGTCAGTATAGTTGAATGCAACAAACAACGACACTTGCAGGAAGAAGAAAAAGAAGGAGAAAATGAAGAACAAAATGGAAGACCGTATATTACCTCTAGAGTGAGTTCTTGGTAGTCTTCCCTTTGCCGAGAGAAGAGAATGTTACGGTTGTGATCTACGGCATCTCGGGCAGCGACGATACCGTAGACATAGAGTGGCCACTTCAAATTTCCCTTTGTTTCAACAATCTTGACAGAGTAGATCTGCAAGGCGCTCACAGTGCTAGCAGTGTAGGGGATCAGTCCCAGCGTGCAATGTGTAAAGTGCATAGGACTCAATAAGGGCTGCAGCACCAAATTAATCCAAGTGTTAGCCATGTTCCAACATGAATTACTTACTTATATGCAATGAATGAAGGAAGGAAGGACGGAAGGGTGGGGGGATCTGCTTGCATTGCCATTGTTGGAAGATGAATACGATGAGAAGGAATCAATGGGTGTTTAAGTTTACTTACTCATGTCTTCGAAGTCACTGCGGTCTCCCCATGCAGATTCCCAGCCTTTACGGCGTCTAGCAAACAACCTGTCCTCCTTCTCCATCTCCCCTGCCTCCTCTGCCTCGTCCTGATGTGAGACAGAGATCCAGTTCGGCGTGTCCTTATCATCCTGCTCCTGGACTCTGAGAATGTTGGCTTCCATCTCTAATAGCTCCTTGTCAAATTGGCCAGCCATCGCTAAATCCTCCGGGGTCATCTTCCCCTCCTCCTCCTCTTCCTCACATTCGAGCATCTTCGAATATTTGCGCATCTCCATGGTCATGCCCCTCACTTCATGCTCCTCATCGGAATCCAGCACCATCACCACTGCCTGTGTGCTTGATTTGCTTTCGTTGCTTGATTTTCCTTCGTTGCTTGAATTGCCCTAGTCCATCATCCTCGACGCATGCGTCTCCGTGCTTGATTGGCCTTCATTGCTTGATTTGCCTTCGTTGCTTGAATTGCCCTCGTCCGTCATCCTCGACGCATGCGTCTCCGTGCTTGATTGGCCTTCATCTGTCATGGGATCAATCATCTCCATGTACTCCGTGGTACTCTGGTTCTCGTGAGAGTGGACAGTCGCCTGGTCGCAAAGGCCACTTATAGGATCCGCTGCCACGAAATGTTCATCCTCCTCATCAGTCATCTGGCCATCAGGACAGTAGGGAGCCATCTGCGGCGTTTCCATGATTGATTTACAAAGGCCCATTGTCAGATCTGTTACCGATGCATCCACATGTTGCTTGGTTCCCTGGTTCTCAAAACAGTGGGTGCTGGATTTGCCTTTGTCCTCCTGGGTCCTCTGGTCCTCGACATTTTGGTCAGCCATCTTTTTATCTGCATTCGCGGTAGAATGTAATATATTCAGGGAGATCTTAGATAATCTCTGCGCCGCGTTTAACAGATCGAAGACCTTGTAATAGGAGATAACGGGGACACGGATTTTGGCCAGAATAGATGCCATGGATGCCATCTCGTCGCACAAGGCATCAGTCCGTTGCAATATATAACTGAATAAGCAGTTTAGGCGCTCGCCCTCATCCTCACCGCCGTGGGGCAAATATACATGCTCGGAGTTGGATATGAATCCGGAGGCAGGTTTGATTTTCCCCGAGTCAATCTCCTTCTGGTCGCACCGCTCGGGCATCTGCTCAGAGATGCAACTGACTTGGGAGCTCACGCTCTGGGTATCGGAGTTGGGCAGATCCACGCCCTCCTGATCGGCCATGTTCTCCTCCTTCTCCGCGCCCCTCGGCACAGCAGCAGCGAACTTTTTACGCCTCCTCGCCACTGTGCGTTTCACCTCCGGAACCGACGCTTTGCGCTCCCTCGCCAACTTCTGGCATGCGATCTCGCTCCTCAGGGACGTGATCTTCCTCACGATCTCAGGGTCGAATGGAAGAATGTCAGACTGCTTCTCCCTGAGCAAGTTCACCAGGGATGCAATCTCCATGCTCAGGATCTCTGCTTCGGAAGGAACTTCCAGCTTCCGATCCATCTCCCGAGGCGTCCTCACCTCTCCTCCCCGGCCGCCACCCGCCATCGATCTCTCTTCTCTTTCTTTTTTGGTTGATTGAGATTGCTAACCAGGCTTGCCGTCTGGTATTCTCGCCGCCGCCGCAGTCTCCGCCTCCGCCAAACTTGGGGTTTCTATACGGAACGAACGGGGGCGATGCTTTACGCTTATATTTCATCTCACGCTCGACTCCGGCTCGGCCCGGCCCAGACAATCGAGACGGACACCGGCTCACTCGGATTTGCAAAGTGAGACAGTAACCAAACTCGGATTTGCCTAAAGAAAACAAAGCCAATTTTTTTTTCTGTAGCCAATGCGGGTGGGGTGGGGAAGCGCCTGGCCAAATCACATTTCACGCTTAAACCAACTCTACTAACTCCCGTCCCTTTCAAAAAAAAAAACTCGAATAGCTCCCGTATCCACGAACCAGTGATTGGATGGTTAGGATGGTATTGGTATCCCCAGCTCACCAGAGTTTAAGTCATACACTTGATATTGGTGCTCGCATTACTCCTGGATTTATTTCAGTCTTTCGGCGATGTTCGTTCAGTAGGAGGAGACGTTCCCGTCGACTGCGAGACATCTGTGGTCACTTCATAAAATCTCAAGATGCTATGCCGTCTCAACCTCTCAAAGGTCCTCACAGGGTAGGGGTGTATGTGTGTGTGTGCGCGTTTATAGGAATGAGTGTATGCTCATGTATGTGAGCGACTTCGATTGTACCGTGTTAAAAAAAAATAGCCCATGTATCCCTGAAAAATTACCGTTTATCGGAAGTTGGGCAAAAAAAAAGCCTCCTTTCGTAAATCCGAATTTTTGTATGGGATCTCCTATGATCACCTCTCTTGTCACTTACGTTTGTGGGAAGATGGTCTTCCCGTATAATTTTGATGGGTGAATTTTTTTGAGATGCAAAAGACATTTTTTGGAGATGTAAATTTTTACATCTCTTGTTTTACATATTTAAATTTGCATCGTTTATTGGAAATGCTCTTAGATACTAATTTATACGTAGACTACATTTAGATGCTCTTAGAGAAGAGAAGAAAGAAAAATAGAGGTTTCAAGATGATTATTCGTTTCCTTATTTCTCACGTACACGAACGAGTCAAAACCGCAAAATCCCAAACCTAGCAACCAAACGGCGAAGCTCTCGAGCTCTCAGCGGCTATGGAGGACGACGACGACTGCCCTCCCCTCGCCGTCGAGCTCCCTCCGCAGACGACCTCTCCTCTGGTTCCCGCTTCCTCCTCCGCCTCCGCGCCGGTCGGCGTCACCATCATCACCGGCTACCTCGGCGCCGGCAAGTCCACGGTGAGATTCCTCTGCGTGCCTTAACCCCGCTTCCCTCCCCGTCCGCTGCCCCGATATCCTGGTGCTGCATATACGACCAAAGACAAATCGCCAGCTACTACGGACTCCTTACTGACAGGGATGCCTCTAATTTTACCAAAACTGAATCGTAGTTTAAGCCTGTATTTGTGTCCTATGAGGAATCACTGGCACGAACTGTAGCACTGTTCTTTGAGTTTTCTGTCAGCACTCAAGTGTCATCTCCAATTAATGTTATTGTGTTGATACTTTAGGCTGTATATCACCTTTTTTTTTCTTCCTTTCTTCACAATTGTGCTCTAAAATTTCCTAGTCAGTTTATTAGTTGAGCTAGTTGGGACCCCACGGGTTAACAGTCACTCGCCGTGTTTAAAACTTTCAGTTAGTCAACTACATTTTGAGTGGACAACATGGGAAAAGAATAGCGGTGATACTGAACGAGTTCGGAGAGGAAATTGGAGTAGAAAGAGCAATGATCAATGAGGGGCAAGGTGGTGCCGTTGTTGAGGAATGGGTGGAGCTAGCAAATGGATGTGTTTGTTGCACTGTAAAACACAGCCTGGTTCAAGCACTTGAGCAACTTGTGCAGACTAAGGAGAGGTAAGAGAACATTTTCCTGTCTAGTATCTTGAATGGGTACTTAACATACAACATAGGACTCTGTAGATATGTACAGTACTATCATTACTCGATTGTTGCTTGTGATGTTTTGAGTCACCAAAATTGTCTACCTATATATGCTGACTTCGTGTTGACATTCTGTTTTTACCTCAGAGTTAAAGTTATGTGTACCCTGCTTATGCCTTAATGGGAGGGGCGGGGGGCAATTTCCAGACTTGGTGTTGAAGTTCTGTTTTTACCTCAAGTCAAATTATGTGTATCCTGCTTATTCCTGCAAAGGGGCCATTTTTTCTGTTGCTAAATTTGTCTGCTTTCCTATTCTAGTTCTACATGAAGTGCTAGAATTAGTTTAGTGCTTCTTATTCTAAAAAATAAGTTCAACGCTTCTTTAATTCAATGCAGTAATGCACTGGTCTGTTCCGCTGTATATTTGTATTTAGAAATGTCTCATACGTCATGCTCTTCCATTGACTTCCATTCAATGTTGGATTTGATAGCAATGCACTGTAATTTATGATGGCGCAAATCTGAATTTAATTTCCCCTAACCTGTCAGACTCACTACATCTGCTGCAGAATGGATCATATATTATTGGAGACAACTGGTTTGGCTGATCCTGCACCACTTGTCTCCATTCTCTGGCTAGACGATCAATTGGAGTCATCAATCAGACTAGACTCTATCATTACGGTTAGTTTAGTTCGCTTTCTATTGTTATGGATATTTTTTTGTTGCCACAGTTTCCTATCATTAGTTTGTAATAGGAAGAAAACACATGCTGCAGTGCAGTTACTCATTTAAGCTTGTCATTCTGCTAATATCTTACAAGTTCAGATAAATGCTTATTTCTCTGGCAATTGCTCTTCGGACCAGAATTTATAACATGAGATCACATTTCACTGTTTCCTGCTCAACATGTTACTGTATATGCTCAGGTTATTGATGCAAAAAACTTCAGGCGGCAAATTGATGAACACACGAACTCTTCCTCATTTCCCGAAGCATTTCACCAAATCGCATTTGCGGTAATTTGTTGTTTTTGGCACCAATCTCTCATTTCACACATTCTTTTTGGGGTCTTGCTTCTTGAATATGAGATTCTTGTGTTGATCCCTATGGGATGATGCAGTTAAAATTTCTCTTGTTGGTGATAATTATCCAAACGAATATAACAGAGTGTCAATTCTTGCGTAACAGGATGTTGTGATATTAAACAAAATTGATTTAGTAAAAGACGATCTCGAGGATTTGGAAAGGCAAATTCATGATGTCAATGCGCTTGTTACAGTCGTGCGGTCTGTGCGGTGCCAGGTTGACTTAAATACAATATTTGATCGACAGGCATATGGTGTGAAGGTAAGTAAACTACTGAAATCTGATTTGGTCACTACCTTTTAGTGCTTCTCCGACTTACTTTGTTTTTCCTCCCCTAGAATTCATCACAACTACAGGAGCTTCTGGAGTACAGTAAATCAGCACCACCTAATAGTCGCCATGATAACAGTATTTCCACCTTGTGCATTTATGAACAGGATCCAGTTTACTTGACTAAGGTACCTTATCTCCTTGAATGAGATGTGTTGGTGATGTCTATGTTCTGAGGGTAGCTTTATAACACATTATTGCAAGCAGTTATAAACAACTGAATAGAGTATTTTATTCATTCATCCGTGCACTTAGAATTGCAGTCCGGTAAGACATCCGTTTTACATATTTGCCTTATGCATTTTGCTTGACAGGTGGAATCATGGCTTGAAGATCTTCTTTGGGAGAAGAAGTCCAACATGGATATATATCGTTGCAAAGGGATTTTAAATATCCATAATTCAAACCAACTTCATACATTACAGGTTTTTACGACATATTACAAGGCATCTGAAAGAACTACCCCCTCCGTCCCGAATTAGATGACTCAGATTTGTCTAGATACGGATGTATCTATTGTCTAGATACGGATGCATCTAGACACGTTTTAGTGTTAGATACATCCGTATCTAGACAAATCTAAGTCAACTAATTTGGGATGGAGGTTGTACATGATAAGCTAGAGCTATTGATGAAAGTTTCTACCCAGTCCTCTGCAATACGAAGTTACCAAAGTGGGCCTTCTTTGTTGAACAGATTGTCATTGCTGAAGTCTGTTTTTGCCCTTATGCAGGCAGTGAGGGAAGTCTATGAGGTTGTGCCGGCTCGAGAGTGGTCTGAAACACAATCTCGCATGAACAAGATAGTTTTCATAGGTATAATTTCAAATATGGTAGTTAATCATCCATTACTTTTAAGTTACAAGTCAGTCCTGAATCTTTCCATGCCTATTTTGCTACAGGCCGTGATTTGGATATCAGTATCCTCCAAGATTCATTTAGTCGCTGCAAGCACTGATTAACGAATGATTTGCATGTTACCTTGTAAGTCATTCATCTTTGTCCTCACGTTTTCTGTTTTGGGGAACACCTTGTAAGCGGGTATGGTTTTACTGTTTGAGGCTTTTGCGCTGCTTATCATCATGAGTTGCTGCTTGCAAAGGAGGCATGGTGTTTGTACTTCGTTTACATAATCCTGTAATTCTGCCCTATCGGTGTTTAGCATTTTAACTTTATCCCCTGTGCTCGCAGGTACCTCTGTTACTGAATACTTCATGGAGGCTCACACAGCCTGGACTGGGACTGGGATTGGGGTGTTCTGGTATGGTTCCCCGAAGTTACATTCTGTTGAACAATCTTCAGTAGAGGCGAAGCAGTTTGCAGTGCCGAGATCAACGAGACGACTTCAACTGCTGCTGTGAGGCTATGTGCCACGGGAGCGCCTCCCTGATACACTAGAAAGGCATTATGCTGAGCATTTGTATATGTTCAGTATAGCGTATGCAACTGTGTTTAGGTTTTGCGGAGGGAAAAATGTATCCAATCGTAAGAGGATGTGATCCAAATATGGTGGAGAAAGACCTAAATCGAAATGTATGGAAGATGCCTCTGGAACTTTTTGGTTCTTTTTTGGGTAAGAGGATGTGAGCCAAATATGGTGCAGAAAGACCTAAATCGAAATGAACGGAAGATGCCTCTGGAACTTTTTGGTTCTTTTTTGGGGGCGATACGGAAGTAGCTAGGTGTCTTTCCCTATGGAAGGATTTTGGTTCTAGTGATATCCAAGCTGATGGTTTTGTGCATCTGTTGATGCAGGCAGGGGCATACGGAGTGGAGACCTTACTTGAGCCGTAGCTTGCTTCCATAATTCGTCGCCTCTTGGTGCTGCTAGTCACCTTGTAACTGCAATTTCGAGCTTAAGTTTGACCTTCTGAGACTAATTACGTCAATTCTGAGCAATTTCGAGCTTACACTACCATGCTGCCGCGTAGGTGAACTGAGATAGGATAATCCCAGGCTTATAAATTGAATACAACACTATCTTTTTTGGACAAAGAATACAACACTATCTTAGTGTTAGTATTAGTATTTGGGTCGTAGAATACTATACGGAGAACGCTATGCGAGTACGTAGAGTTCATTTTTATAATATAAACTATATAAATTATACAACACAACTAGTGCTATAAATATCCATGAAAACCCATAGATTTTTGAAATGCAAGCACCAAGTGGTCAATCATTTTTCTTACATAATCCATCTTAACTGAAAGCAAGCCATTTCTGAAACTTGGTACGCATGCTACTTCTGTGTATGAAACGTGTGTCTCAGAGATAATACTAGTAGTAGTTTACAGAAATAATTTCTGAGGCTTCAGCGCATCTACAACTTCACGATTTCATCCCAGGATCACAAGTGTCCGAGAAGGAGAGGATTTTTTTTTTTCCTGAAAAGTAGAAGGGCAGTGACGAAACAGCCCTTCCGAAGGTCCACAGCGCACAAGAGCTCGGGGCTTCTCTTCTGTTTCCCGTTCCGCCTACTCCCCCGCCCACCCGATCTCAGCCGCCGTCTCCCCCGCCACTCCCCGCGCCCCCACTAAAACCCTAGCCCGCCACAATGGCAGCGGCGGCGGCCGCCACGTCGCTCCTCCTCCGCCGCCACCGCAGGGGCCCGCCCCTCCTCCTCCTCCGCGCCGCGATCTCCTCCACCCGCGCGCTGCCGCAGCAGCCCGAGCTCTCCCCTCCCCCGGCCCCCGCCCAGGCCGACCCCCCCTCCCCGCTCCCCCCGAACCCCACCGCCGGCATCCCCTTCTACGGCGACAACTGGCGCAACCCGGCCGCCTCCGGCCCGGCCTCCTCGCTCCTCCCCGCCGTCGTCGCCGCCGCCGGCCCCTTCCCCGACCGCCACCGCGCGGCCGCCTTCTCCGCCGCCCGGAGCGCCGCCGACCTCAAGGAGACCTTCGCCGCCTGGATGACGGAGCAGCACTGGGAGGACATGAAGCAGCTCTTCGAGTTCTGGGTCCGCTCCCTCGACGCCGCCACCGGCAAGCCCAACCGCCCCGACGTCGACCTCTTCAACCACTACCTCCGCGCCAACCTCATGTCCGGCGCCCTGCCGCACGAGATGCTCGATCTCGCCGACCAGATGCGCGAGTTCGACCTCGCGCCCAACACCGCCTCCTACAACCTCGTCCTCAAGACCATGGTCAAGGCCCGCGAGGTCGATGGGGCCGAGAAACTTGTCGAACGGTCAGTTCTCTTTTTGTCTCTCTACGACTTATTAACTGCTGTAGTGTAGTCTAGTGTACAAATTCGCAGCACATCCTAAGTTATTGTCAACATATGGATTGCTTAGTTATCTGTTGTTACACAAGAATACGTTTGTTTTAAAATTGTACTATTGTGGAACCTCAACCCAATCTACAAATCCTCTTCAGTCTGGTATTAGCATGCTAGGGTGATAGTTTGATCTGATGCTAGTTGCAAAGGTCATATATTCGTTGTGCTCAAGCCCATTCTTCTTTTCCTTTTTCTATAAATGCGCTGAGAACTTTGATCCATGGCATGGCACGTTTGAGATTTGCTTCACTCAGCTCCTGAGACTACATTTGTAAGTACTTTTGTCATCAAAATGTGTAGACTATCGAGTTTTCCTGCAGAGGGTTACTGTTAATAAAATTCTGGTTAACTGCTTAGCTTTGTTTTTTCCGGTCGAGATAGCTTATCTTTGGTTTTTCTCCTACATGGTTAGCATGGCAGTAGCTTATGCTCTCATTTGTACCAAATGTGTTACTTTGAGGCCATCATAAATTTTGTGACTCGCTGCTGCAATAAAGTTGGCTTTCAGAATGATTGTCTATCACTCTATCTGTTGAAATCAGGATGCTGCAAACAGGAATTGTGCCAGATGATGAATCCTACAATTTGGTTGTAGATCTGCTTCTTAGACACAACCGTGCTGACTCAGCCTTCAAATATTTGGAATTGATGCTTAAATCAGGCTATGCGATATCTTCACCTGTATTTGCTGAGTATGTCCGAGTATGTGTTAAATCTGGGAGTTTGGACACATTGGCATCAATCATAGAGAAGTGCAAGGTACTTATTCTAAAGAACAGTTCATTCATTGCTTGTATGCTATTTAGGAATTTGATATTACAGTTGACCTCATTCCTTCGATGTTTGTGAGTTACACTGATGGCCTTTGACATTCATACTTTTGGCATGCACCTTATAGTATGCATGTAGTTGTCAAGTAAAAATCATTTGTCTGCCATATTTATGACCGTGCAATTTGGTTTATTTCAGGCAACAGAGAAGAACAAAGTCTTGTGTCCACAATGGGCCTGGTGCATTGACATAGCAGAAGCTGCTTTTGAAGCTAACAATAGCAAGCTAGCCATGTTTGGTTTGGAATTTCTTGCGAGATGGATTGCACATGGCGAGGGTTCTAAACCCCCTACTCACCGTTCAGTCGATGAAGGTTTAGTACTCTCGGCTTTCAGTGCTGCTGGTAGAACCTGCAGCAGTGACCTCTTGAACGCTGCTTGGTCAATATTACGCAAGTCCTTGCGCCAGAAAAGGGCACCCACGCCAGAGACTTATCTTGCGAAGATTTATGCTCATTCATCAATTGGTCAACTCCAACGAGCTTTTGGGACTCTTCGTGAATTTGAAAATGCCTATAGGAACTTTGAGGGTATCGATAAAGAGCTCTTCTCACCATTTACTTCATTGCAACCACTTGTTGTTGCTTGCTGCAAGGATGGCTTCACCACATTGGACTCGGTAGATCCGCTTACACTTGCTATTCATGATGCAATGAGTCTTCTTTCAAGAAAAAGCATCTACCATATAATTCCGTTGGCGACATGATTGCATCCATTCTATATGCTGTGACATCGCTTGAATGCTCCCTTTTTAAAAAAAAATATTATGCCAGTTTCTTCTCTACTGTTATTTTCACTTGGTCAGCATTACTACTGTAATATTTGTGGGAAATTGTGCGTTGGCTCTCCACTGGCAATAATCTCTCGTGGCTTTCTGTACCTCAATTCCATTCTGCTAGCATTACATGTATTTCTTGAATGACTTGGCTTGCATTCGTACATAACTGCGACTCACTTGCTTACTGAGACTTGGAAGATACTTGTTGTACAACGTCTACATGGTTAGCCAGACTTCATTTGTTCATGACATGCTTACAACTGCATGATCTTTGTCAATTGGACTTCATAATCTGGAATAAGCATTTTATTGCCCTGCTATGTCTTTTTGTTTTTGAAGTATGATTGAATGCTCTAACCTATAGGCTACCATTTGTAGGTTTATGTTCAGTTAGAGAATCTTAGTTCCGCGGATCCACCATACAAATCTGTTGCTGCTCTTAACTGTGTTATACTAGGCTGTGCAAATATTTGGGACATTGAGCGAGCATACGAAACTTTTGAGGCAATGAAAGAAAAGTTTGGACTTACGCCTGACATACATTCGTACAATGCCCTGTTGCATGCATTCGGGAAGCTAAAAAAGGTATCATTATTGCTGGCCATATTTCCTTTGTTTCTTATGTCTCTTCAAAGTACCTGTTTGGCAGCTAGATAACAAAATCCCTTTTAATGTGTTGCCCTTTGTGTTTCACAGACAGAGGAAGCTAGTAATGTATTCCAGCATTTAGTAAGCCTTGAGGATGTTAAGCCAAATGCAACAACATACTCCCTGCTTGTCGATGCGCATCTTGTCAACCGAGATCCAAAAGCTGCTCTTGCTGTTCTTGACGAAATGGTCAGTTGAACTGAACCCGCCCTTTATACATTGCTTATGTATGTTCCCTCAAACCAACGTTTTGTTCAGGTTGATGTGGGCTTCACTCCTTCAAAGGAGACCCTTAAGAAGGTCCGAAGACGCTGCTCCCGTGAATCAGACTTCGATAGTGATGAGAAACTGCAGTCCCTGTGTAAACGGTTGAACTTGCGGATGGGCGGTGAGGGCCGTAGGGAGTTGCTGTATAACATCGAATACAGTGCCGAGTACTGAAGCAGTGAGTACTGGGCAACCTTCCCTGATTTCAACCTCTACCTGTTATCAGTACCTCAGCCGCAGTACATTTTTTTTTACTGATTATGCCTTCTTTGCTGATTTTGTTTTTGCCAGTTTGATTTTGATGATGCCGGTGTTCTTTCAATCAAGTAGGCACGTGTACTGTTTACCAGTACTCGAAGAGCACAGAGGCTGTAGTCTGTAAATTATACTTTGTAACAGTTTTCCTAATCATTCTTCAGTATCCCAGGCTTTCTTTGTTCGCTGGAGAGACAGGACGAGATTTATTTGTTAGGATTTCAGAATAAGGTCCTAATACATTTGTTTCTCTGCTCAAATCACTATCTTCCACAATCAGCGGATATTACATCAGTTTATCATAATTCTATTTTTGTGCATGGCTCGGGTGATGTTTTGGTGAGACAGGTAGTGTCAATTCTGCCGACTCTAAATTTACAAAACGAGTATTTACTAGTCTATTTAGCGGACGCCGTAGGTTTACTGAAGCCTGTAAGGATTATTTGTGCAAGATTGCCTTTGTGGATACTCTGTTTATCGGTGCAAAATTGCTTTTGATCGGTTAGCTTTCGATCAATAACTCCACGCACATAAGCTGTATGGTGGCACGTGCTGTGGATCCTTTGCGTTTCTGAGCGGTCTGACCAGAAGTCTAGATCCTGGGAAATCTTACTGGAACAAATTTCTCTATATGACTCCACTCGAATTCAACGGTCGAGGTACAGACTACAGAGTGATCCCATCCATCCATAAAGAAAAAACTGTGGAACGGAATCCAGCAGCTTAATGGACCGAACTTAGCGATGCACAGGGCACCCAGAAGGAATTTTAACACAGCCATTAGCTGATCGACCAACACTCGGATACCACTGGCCCACAGCAAGCAATAAAAAGGAGCTTAGATCGCGTCCGCTTCCAGCGTGTTTGGTTCATGGGAATTAGAGGTGGGGATGGGAATTGAGGGGTGTGGAAATTAAAAGTCCTTAGGGTCAATTCCCACTGTTTTTTTGTTTTGTTTTGCATGGGGTACCCTGTTAATTCGTGGATAGAGCTCTATTCTAATATAATTTCCAACTTATATCAAACAAGGGAACGAGAGTAAAAATCTAAATCTCATGTCTAATCCCTATACAATCGTTCATGTGCAAACTCCCATTAACTTGCACCAATGGTTACGAAACATGCTGTAAAAAAATAACATGCAGGATTCGCTGTGCCGGTTACAAGGCGCAGCGGTGGCTTTCTCATTGGGGCAAATGGGCGAATAACATTTCAAAATCTGCTGCTGCAAAAAATAACGTTACAAATTTGCAACCAAAGTGTGACGTTTCTTTTCAGGTACTAATACAATGACGCTGCAAGATTTCCAGAATGCTGCTAATCTGAAAACATACTATGTTACTCTGTTCGGGTTTATCAGGCCCCTCCTTGTCAGTTGAGTCAGGCTTTGTCTGTTCGGGAGTATATATTACAAGAATTATAGCGTCCGAATCCTCTTTCGAATACAAATCCAATAGTAGACAATCTTTATAGCATATACATCATATATTGTGAGCTATAGACGATAAAGAAAAATTGGCCCGAAATACGAGGGGCTCGATCCAATAAACCCAGACGGAGGAAGTGTTCATGAACAGGTAGCAGAGATCGAGACCATCCAAATATTGACTTGGTAAGTCTCCCAGAAAGAATGCCCCAGTAACACTGCAAATCTCCTATCATTGGGCAAGAAAAGAAGAGATCGCATACTTGTACAGATCACCAGAAACAAAAAGATGATTTGGCTATTGGCACTTCAACTTGAGACCTGACTGACCAAATATTGACGCGTTGGATATTCTGAATCCTGTTCGGACAAGAGCTCAGTGGTGCCCCTATTATCAAAACCAGGCGTTTCCCCTGTGATCTATGGGTGGATCTGTCCTTGAGCCGGTTGGCTTCCATTGTTTCGCCTTGAATGTGACAGTAGGTCGGCCAGGATTCCTGCTAGCTTCATCCATCAAATGGTGCACCATAGCTTCCGAGTTACGGCATGGATCAGCATGGACCAAGACCTCTTGAAGATTTGCAAGAAAATTGATACCTGAAGGCTGCCGGATGGAAGCATTTTCGAAGAAAGATAGCTCCAGCCTGTGGAGCTTAGGCGCACTGCCTTCCTCAAACCTCAAGTTCAATGGCTGGTATACACCGAGATGAATGGTGAGCAGTTTGAGACTTGGGAACTCTGACGCAGAGAATGTGAGTGCTCTTCCGGTGTATGCACCGTGATGCAACCTGAGGTAGAGCAGGCCTGGCAACTGAGAGAGAACTTTCAGGTGCTCCTCAGATCCCAATTCAGTGGCGCGAAGGGTCAACTCAGTGAGATTCGCCAGCGAACCAATCCATTCTGGTAGCTGTCGCAACTTACCGCGGAAGTTTATGCTTTTTACAAACATTGGTGGCCTGGACAGTGTATCAAGAACCCTGAAATTCATTGCTCCGTCAGGTCGCCAAATGAGCAGTGACCGAAGGGAGCTGCCCAGTTTTGCAATGGCGGCGATCAAGGACATCCAATTCATGTCGTCATCAACAAACATCATCACTCCTAGCTTCCTCAACTGTGAAAGCTTCCCCAATTCAGTTATGTAATGGGAAGTAGAGTCTGTGATCTCTATTTGTGCAAGGGTTGTAAGCATTTCTAAATTGCCAAGCTTGTTAGGGATGTGCATTCCCCAAAATTCAGAAATAGGATCCAAACCACTGTAGTTATAAACTCTTCTCCCTCCAAGAAGGTTTGACAAATTTGGCAGATTGGTAATGTGTGGAGGCAAATGCTTTATGGCTGTGTCCCTGACATCCAGTGTTTCCAACTTCTTGAGGTTCCCTATTTGCACAGGGAGTTCAGTGACATATGTATTCCTGAGACTGAGATATTCCAACTGAAACAGTTTACATATATTTCTGATGTCTCCATTCCTGGCAAACCCAGAACCTTCTAAGTCTAATATTCTAAGAAGTTTTATCCAAGCAAACTGTAACATTTCTCCATCAGCAAATATACTCAATGATCGGACATGGCTTAACAATTTGCTTGTGGAGATATTTTTGTTACTTCCACCATGAATGGATAGCCGCCGAATCTTCTCTTGTGGAGCTAAAGTATGTTGTTCACCCATCAAAGTGATGAAATTCTCTTCAATTGATTTTGAAACAATGATCTCTAGCATTATATCGTGAACTCGAAAAGTCTTGACCTTCCCGTCAAAGCTCATTTCAACTGGATGAACAATACTCCTGTTGAGGAATTCATCGAAATATTTTTCAGCCACCTCCAAGGCACTCAATCCACGCTTCTCAGACACAAAGCGTTCTGCTATCCATCTTCTCAATAAACTTTTCCTTCTGACCTTATGATCCTCGGGGTAAGTGCTTAAATATAAGAAGCAAGTTTTCAAATGGTATGGAAGGTCATTATAACTAAGCTCAAGAATCTTCTTCAGTTTTTCAAGCCAGGGACTGGTTTCCAGCTCCAAGCCAAGAGAGTTGTAGATCTTCTCCCAGCGATCAAAACTGTACACTGACGTGCTAGCCAAAAGACCTGCAATGCTGACTATGGCCAAGGGTATACCCCCGCATTTACCCAAGATCTTTTCCGATATATTTTTCAAGGCAATTGGGCAATTTTCCCTGTTACCGAATATTCTCCTGAAAAATAACTCGCTAGATTCATTATCCGTGAGTGGTTCAATTTCATAAGTTCTGTCATACTCATGGAGGCAGCAGGCTTGTGCTACAGTTTTCATTCTTGTGGTAACAACTATTTTGCTTCCGGTATGTGAGTTAGGCAAACAAAATTGAATACCTTCCCAAGCTGAGATGGTCCAAATATCATCAAGAACAATAAGACACCTCTTATCTTCTAGATGCTCCCTTAGCTTATTTGCAAGCTGTCCCACGTTCCATTCTTCTATGCCCTTGAGTGGGTCCACTGTGGGTTCTTGACCATTTCGATCTACTGCTTGAATAATCTGTCGAAGAATGTCCCTTATGAGAGCTTTGACATCAAATTTCTGGGATACAGTTACAAAAGCTCGACATTCGAAGCTCGCACTTGCTGTCTGATATGTCATCATAGCAAGAGTTGTCTTGCCCAAACCACCAAAGCCAAATATAGATATCACCATTAATCGTTGTACGTTTTCATCCACCAACCAGTTAACAAGATTACTCTGACGTGCCTCAATGCCCACAAGTTTTGTCATCTCTGGGAAGAGTGTAGGAGTATGAATATCCAGAGAAGTAATATTAGATGGAGCTGGCTGTGCAGCAGATGTGCTCCCCTCTGCTCCGGAGATGAGATGATTACCACCATACCTACGAGAAGAGTTTGGAAGTTACTGCAACATCGCATACATAGCAGACGGGGAAGAAGAAAAAACTTCCATATCTTTTACAAAACAAAAACACGTTGTAACTACAAAGTTTCAAAAGCTGAATGTTACTCTCATCTAAAGTTCACTTTCTCACGTACAAAATAGATGATGTTTGTGACTTTGCACAACCTCCAAGGAGCAACTTTGGCCATTTCTTTCTCTAAAAATATGTAAGTAAATGATGATTAAAGTTCATTGTATGGATCTTTTTTTAATAACAATTTAATGGTACAATTTTTACTAAACCAATCTAAACATATTTTTTTCTTAGTCAGTCGTCAAAGATAGAGAAAGTTTGGCGGCATGCTTAAAGAAGCCATGTATTTTGGAACAGAGGTACTAGTATTTATAAAATGCAGTTTTTCACCATAACACCAGAACACAGAATCTATACTTCCTCCCGTTCTCTTGCTACAGTGCTATCACATTTATCATGTTTCCATTTAGGGGAAAGTCATATGATAAATACCAAGATATTCAGCCATGTGGCATAATAATTTTATAGAAGGAAGAGAAATGCAAGTACCTTGAGTTTCGGTCGCTGATACTTGTAGCGCGCGCTTTCAGTTCTTGGATTTGTTTCGCGATCTGACGCCGCACCCTGACAGTTTGCAGGAAACGGATGCATCTGTGGAAGAGCCCGGCAAGGCCAGAACCACTCGTGGTGCTGCCAAGGTGATATGTAAACTCATCAACGCAATCCTCAACATCATACGCAACCTCTCGCACCTGTTTCATCCAAATCTTAACCTGCTTCCTGCGGTTTCCCCCCTCAGCAAGGTCCTGCAGGAATGCTGTCATGCTCTCAAGCTCATCCTTCATGTACTGCAGCTCGCCTCGGATGCCTCCAAGGAGCTGTGCTTCTTGGATGAGCACTGTACCCAGCTTACATAACAGTATGTTAATGGCACCCCCACCAGCGCTAACAACAGGATGCTCCATCTCTCTACCAAGTACCAAAAGGGGGATAAGAGTTTCTGCTGTTGTCTGTTTGAATGGGGCTGGGCAATATATGTGGGGGGCACAGGAAATGCTCCTCACCATCCTCCAAGCGAAGAGTCCAGGCCACACACGTATACCAATATAGTCCACACAAGCATCTTATGACTTTTCAATGATATGTCGTTGTCTTATTACCTCCCAATGGTCCAAAGGGGGGAGCGGCTGAAGGACACCTTCCAGGAAATGTTGGATTCACGTTGGCTGACTTGAATGGTACATCATCTTACCTCAAAATTAGGTACATCATCTTAAATCAAAATTGATAAGAACAAACCGCAGGTATAAAAAAAATGTCAGTTAAATAGCATAAATCAAGGCGGTTATGTTTGAATCCAAGTGCCATTCACAGCAACTTTAAATGATACTCACTGAAGCCTTTGTTTGCGTCATGCCTAAAAACTTGCTTAGAAATTTAGGGGTGGTTGTTTATCTTTCAAGTGGTTATTTCAACAACTTGTTGGTGATTATTTACCAAAAGTAATGTATGTAGGTGCAGAAATTAACGTGCAACATTCTTATTAAAAAAAAAAGACTGCTCATTCAGATGGTCTGTTTTGAAGAAGGATCTGAAAATCTGAACCAGAGAGAATCACACAGAAAAATGCTAAGATATGAACTATGAAGTCATTTAGATGGATACACATGCCACCTTAATGAATGAGACTTCTTACCAGTGTGCTTTTGGTTGATTACTTGGTAACCAAGCGATGGTTTCACTTGTAGGCTATGAGATTTCACCACATGGAGGCAGCTGGCTCGCTCAATCTTGCCCCTCAATTATTTATCCAATCATACATCATGATGATAACAACAGGTCATTTGAGTCATGGAACCAATGGCCATTGAATCAGCCATTGCTGCCAACAAAGAATCTTATGACTTTTCAATGATATGTCGTTGTCTTGCTGCCCCATAATTCAAATGGAGCAGCAGCTGAAGGAGCCTTTTAGAATATGTCGGATTCACATTGTCAGACTTCGATGGTGTGGTTCATCGTGTGTAATTTTCCTAATTAGATGCATTACCTTATCTTGAAATTGATAAGAACAAATCATCAGTATAAAAAATGTTAGTTAAATAACATAAATCAAGGTGTTATGTAACTTATGTTTGAATCCAAGCGTCATTCATGTCAACTTTAAATGCTACTCATGGATGCCTTTTTTATGCCTAAAATTTTGTTTAGGCCTTTAGGGTGGTTGTTTCAACAATGTATGTTATTGTTAGGTTAGGAAAATCTTTTGAGTGGTTATTTCAACAATTTATAGGTGATTATTTACCACAAATAATGTATGTATGTGCAGAAATTTAATTTGCAACATTCTTATTTCAAGAAAGACTGCTCATTAAAAGATTTTGTTTCGAAGAAGCATCTAAAAGTCGGAATAAAATAAAATCACAAAAATTGCTAAGATATAAAAGTCATTTGAACTTACATGCATCATTCGAATGTTCAAATGAAATGGTTAAGAGAGGGCTGAAGGTGAACCGTGTATCCTCCTAATTCCTGAAAGAACTTACCAAGACACTCGAAAAAAAGACACATACTACCAGAAGTCCAAAGAGAATGGAAGCAAGAGGTAAGACTAAGACAAATGCAAGCACAAAAATATTTGTTTGTTCCTCAAAACTGTACTGTATTTGACACTTCTATGATACGTAATACACATCACACGCTCCTAGCTTCTGACTCCTGAGATGATGGTAAGCAACTATAATCTTCAACTGCTGTCAAACGCCCATTCATCGCTCTCCTCCTCCTATCCCTTGTGGCCATCCTCTCGCCATAGGTTAGAAAGATGTCCCCAAGATCAACATGACCTGTTTCTCTCAACCTCCTTCCAACCTCCTCAAACATCGCTACTCCCTCCTCATTCGAGAAGTAGTGCAAGAACTTATTATAGTCAAACCTCGGCACATCCACTCCACCCCACATCGTCCTCTCCACAAACTTAGTGGCCTCCAGTGTCCTCCCCGCCTTCACCAATCCGCCGACGAAGATGCTCTCAAAATTCACCAATGGATCCCTGCCCTTCCTGCCCCTCTTCCCCAAGTGCCCCTGAAGCAACATGATGTATGTGTGCATGTTTGGCTCGCACCCACTGGCAACCATCTCCCTAAACACCTCAGTCGCCTCCCCAGCTCGCTTGATCCTCACCAAACCCTTCATCAACCCATGGTACAGTGCAATGTCCTTCTCCTTGACACCATGAAAAACGCTGTACCCTTCCCTCACCCTCCTCCTCGCCAAGAGGCCATACACCAAATCCCCCAGCACCTCTCCGTCCACCTCCACCCCTCTCTTAACCATTTCGGCCAGCACCATGAACGCCGACCAGGTCCTTCCTTCCTTGCACAGCCACGAAACCACCGCGTGGTAGCACGCGCCACCACCGCCGGCAGACAACCCCCTCCTCCGCATTCCGTCGAACACCTTCATGGCGTCAGGGATACGGTTGTTCTTGAACATCGTCACCACGATCTCTTCGTATGCCGCCGCGCCGGGCTCGATCCCGCGCTTCTCCATCCCGTTCCACACACTGCACGCGTCAGCAAACATCCCCGCGCGGCAGTACGCGACGACCAGCAGCCCGCAGCACCTACCGCAGCGCGCGAGGCCGTACCGGTGCTCGGCTTGCTTGACCACCTTCTCTGCCACGTCGGGCAGCTTGCAGACGGAGCAGACGACGTCGACGATGAGGGCGAGCACGCGGGGGCGCTGCGCCTCGGGGAAGAGGGTGAGGAGGGCGGAGACCTTGCCGACCTCGCGGGCGGGGGCGAGGCCGCGGACGGCAGCGCGGAGGGCCGCGTCGGAGAGGAGCCCGGGAGGGAGGGCGAGCAGCGTGGAGTGGAGCAGGTCGACGTTGCTGGACTTGGCGAGGACGTCGAGGAAGCGCGCGGCGGTGGCGGGGGAGTGCGCGAAGCCGTGGCGGGCGGTGAGGTGCGCGAGGAGGCGCTGCACGGGGCGCCAGGAGAGCGGGAACCGCGCGGACGCCTGGAGGAAGAGCTCGCGCAGGTCGGCGGGGGCGGAGGGGAGGGGGAGCGCGGAGAGGCGGCGCTGCAGGGCGGCGTCCGGGGCGTTCTGCTGCTGGTAGAGGACCGTGCAGAGGCGGACGAGCAGCACCGGGTCGGTGGGCCTCGGCGCGGCGGCGGCCTCCGGAGCGGGAGCTGCGACGGCGATGGAGAGGAGGCGGCGGAACAGGAGGCGCGGAGGCATGGAGGTGGACCAGGTGGTCGCGGGTCGTGGTGGCTGAAAAGGCGGAGTACTGAAGAGGGCGCGCGTCGGCGGACAGAGATCAGGTGACATGCAAACGCATGTCACCGTGTGCCTCGCGGCCTCCCATCCACCGCCCAGCCTGCATCCAACGGACAGCAGCACTCCAAAGCAAAAACAACATCCAGACACAGACCAAATCGGGAACGCGCGGGTCAGCGGAAAAATCTGGAGGGGAAGGCAGGGAAAAGGCGGGCTTTGGCGCGGCGATTCGCCGGCGTCTCCTCGTCTCGCGGCCTTCGTCGGCCGCCGCCGCCGCGGGAACCAGGGCCGAACGCCGCCGCGGGTCGGGGACGAGCGCCGTCCGCCGCGGGAGCCGGGGACGAGCGCCGCCGCGAGCCGGGACGAGCGCCGCCGCGAGCTGGGGACCGTTCATCATCGTCAGCGACCTCTTCTCAGGTCCCCTCTCTCTCTCTTATTCCATTAGTGCCAGAGGCGGAGCCAGCTCCCGGGCTCGTCCGGCAACTCTTCACTGCAGATTAGTCTAATTACTGTGCTTAGTAGTGATTTTTGTTGGGGCAAAGCTAGCTGACATCGCTATGCACGAGCTTTGCCCAGGCTCCTCGCGCTGTCTGGCTCCGCCACTGATTAGTGCACTCGATCAGATGTAGGCAACAAAATTGAAATTGGTATTTGTATACTGGTAGAGCTAACCATAATGTACCTCCTGCTGTGGTATTTGATATAATTGGTTGTCCAGTCACCGGTATAATACTAATAGTGACAAACTATACTCTGAATAAATATGGAGACTCGCAGCACTACACTCTGAAAATATCAGTCAGCACTACACTCTGAATAAATATGGAGACTTGCAGCGAGTTAAGTACTTCTGTGCATCTCGATAAGACTATAATCTGCTAAGCTTTGTGGTTTCAACATAGGAACTACTTCTATTTTGAGTCAGCACTACATTTCTGAATAAATATGGAGACTTGCAGCGAGTATTGTACTTCTATTTTCTCTGTTCACTACAGCACAACAGTATACTTCTATAATTCTGTAACTTGTATACTGCTTGAATTTCAGTTAGCTTCTACCTTGTTCCACTAATTTGTATACACTGTAGAATTTGGCAGAATTGTGCGTTGTGCGATGGGATCGATTGCAACAGGATACCCGAAGTTGGTATGCGGTTCAGAAATTCGGATGAGGCTTGGGAGTTCTGGGTGCAATATGGAGGTCACATAGGCTTTGATGTGAGGAAAAGAAATACCATCAAAAGCAGAACTGATGGAACAATCACTTCATGTAGGTTTGTTTGTTCCAATGAAGGCATTCGAAGGAAAAGTCAAATAGATCACGAGCCGAAGCGCATTAGAGCTGAAACAAGAACCAATTATAAAGTTCGGATGATTGTTTCATTACTTTCTTGGGGATGGAAAAAGGAGCCATCCCATCAGCACCGTTTAAGCTCTTCTTCACTGGCGCGTTGCCACGCATCCAGAGAAGGACACCTAAACGGACACCTCACGGTGCATTAAATGCGCTTGTCCTAATCCGTCAGGGGTTAGGTATGATACCCTGTAGCTACTTTACACCTCAATGTATGTACATTTTGCCACTGTGGAGACCCCTTTGAGCATATAAAAGGAGGCCCAAAGCAACTGCTACAGAGGAGGGAGAACTTCTGACCCATTCTGCATGCGTAGCTGCTCTTTGAACGTACTGTTCACTGCGAGCGCTCCTGAAGGCTGGGCTCAAGAACATCAATAAGAACACAAAGCAGGAGTAGGGTTTTACGCTGATCAGCGGCCCGAACCTGGGTAAAATCGTCCCGCGTCGATCATTGGTTCTGCTCTTTGCGTATACCTCTCCCCCCGCCGAATCGTAAAGGGGTCTCTCGGGATCCCATAGGTGTCGTACCCCGACATCTTTGGATGATTGTTTCATTTGATCGAGTGGCCAAATTTTTTGAAGTCACCGAAGTTGATTTGGAACACAATCACCTCCTTCAATTGCCACAAACCTGTCACTTGTTGGCATCACAAAGGAAGATTTCAGATGTGCAAGCTTTAGAGATAGAAACAGCCGATGATTCTGGAATTATGCCAAAAGCTTCACATGAGTTTGCATGTCGTCGAGCTGGTGGGAAGTTCAACGTTGGTTACACTTTGACTGACCAAAAGAATCATTTGCAAACCAAGCGGCAGCGGGAGATGGCTTATGGACAGGCCGGTAGTATGTTGAAGTTCTTTCGTGACAAAATAGCTGAGAATCCATCATTCCAATATCATTTGCAGTTGGATTGTGAGGAGCATATAGCCAACATATTCTGGGTTGATGCTAAAATGCTACTTGACTATGCACACTTTGGTGATGTTGTCACTTTTGACACTACATTTGGCACGAACAAAGAGTATAGGCCATTTGGTATTTTTCTTGGGCTCAATCAGTTTAGAGAAACAACCATTTTTGGTGCTGCATTGATGTTTGATGAAACACGTGACTCATTTATATGGCTCTTTGAGACATTTCTAGCCGCACACAATGGAAGGCAGCCTAGAACTATCTATACCGATCAAGATGCAGCAATGGGAGGAGCCATAGAGAAGGTCTTCACAGAATCATATTATGGACTGTGTACATTTCATATCATGCAAAATGCTGTCAAACATTTAACTCAAGTGGGAGTGGAGGATGAAGAAAAAGAGCCTCATATTCTCATAGATTTTGGTGCTTGTATGTATGGATATGAGGACAAGGCAGCATTTGAAGAAGCGTTTGACAATATGAGGCTCAAAGTGCATAAGCAAACTTGGTTAGATAGCATCTACAAGGTGAAAGAAAAAATGGGCTGAATGTTATATGAGAGATGTCTTTAGCTTGGGAGTGAGAAGTACACAATTAAGTGAGAGCTTCAACAATGCGTTGAAAAATCATTTGAAATCAGATTTTCATATTCTTCGGTTCTTGATGCATTTTGAGAGGACGGTGGAAGTAAAAAGAACAAAAGAATTGCAATCTGAATTCAATGCAAGAAAATATATACCAAGAATTAAGATGTTCACTCCTATGTTGGTGGAAGCAAGCAAAGTGTACACTTCAATTATATTTGAAGCTTTCCAAGGTGAGTATGAAAGATCAACGGCTGCATGTTGTAGAGTATTGGATGGAAATAACAGATTTGCCGTTGCTATTGCGAGTTTGCATGGTGATTTAGAGTTTGAGGAGGAGCGCATAGTGATAGGTGATCCTTTGACCAAAACGGTTTCATGTAGTTGTGGAATGTTCAATAGGACGGGGATATTGTGTGGACATGGTCTAAAAGTCCTTGATTTGATGAATATAAAGACATTGCCGACACATTATGTCTTGAAGAGATGGACTAGAGAAGCTCGCAATGGAAGTATACAAGATAAGGAAGGAAGGAAAGTGGTAGAAAATCCAAAACTTGAAACTCAACTTCGGTACAGGGATTTGTCTCATCAATTTCATAATGTGGCACATAGAGCAGCCAGCTCCCCACAGTGTTGTTTGCTATTGGCCAATGCACTTGCCTCCGTTGCACCTAGCATACAGGAAATACTCAATGCCACTAGTGCTATGGATGAACCATATAAAGACAAAGAGAATGTTGACCCAAATGTGCAGCAAATAGATGAATTGCTTAGAGCTGCACGACTGAAGAAAAAAGAGGTTCCGGCAACAAAATTAAGGAGAAAGAAAACTTGGCTTGATAAGTTACTCAAGGGGAAGCGTATACCATTGAAATCTACCGCGCCGACCAAAACGGGAGAAAATGTATGCTGCAATTGGTACATGATAAGTTTTTATTCTTCATTTGTAAACTAATCACTATACTTTTCATTGGCAGCCAAAAAAGAAGAAGGATGGTGTGCAAAAAAAGAAGAAGGATGGTGTGCAACAAAAGAAGAAGGATGATGTACAACCTCAAGTACTAGTGGAGAAGTGTGACAACACCAAAGGAGTAAATATGGAGCCCCAAGAGTGCAATGCTATCATGAGTTTCACCCAGCTCTTGACGGCTCCGCCTTGTGGTGAGGATGATCTGTTCTAGCGTGCAAGCTCGCTAGAAGTATTTGGGACATAGTTAAGTATAGTATTTTGGGCTAACTATAGTCGTCTTTTGGGGCCTAAGTGTACAAATCAAATGTCACTAAATGGCTGTTAAGAGCTCACTGAATTCACTGGAAAGTGGTACTGAAACTTCAAATCATGTACTTCTGAATTACTTGTGATGAAGTGGGTTGTCTGAATCTAAATACTGATGAATGGCATGTCTGAATTTCTTATGAATATGAATGTAAACAGTATATTTGACTGTTGTTTGTACTGTTTCCGGACTAAAAGGCTGATGTTTATATTTTGTATTGTTCAAAACTGAATTTCTTGTGAATCTGAGTGCAAACAATATTTTGACTGTTGCTTGCACTGTTTCCGGACTAAAAGGTTGATGTTTGTATTGTGTTTTGTTCAAAACACTTGTTTGTACTGTTGAATGACTAAAAGATTTGTATCTGTATCATATAAAGTTCAAAACTGTGAAGTTTCAGAGCGTCTGGGCTGAAAACTGTGAAGTCTGGATGTTTTTGCCTTGGGAAGTTGTGGTGCGTTGGATTCTGGCTGGGCGGTGGATTGGAGGCTGCGAGGCACACGGTGACATGCCGTTTGCATGTCACCTGATCTCTGTCCCGCGTCGGCGCGAATGCTGCTCGGAGAGAGTCGCAAGATCTTCTGGTTTCGGCTGCGTAGCCTTTTCATGGGCCGGTTTGTTTTGGCAGCTTTTCATGCGCCGATTTGTTAGGCGGTAAAGATTTTTTTTTTACTGAACAAATTCGTTCATGGTGCCTCCCTCATCAAACATCTCTACTTCTAATGGAAGAGTCCGTTGTTGTTTCGTCTCGTCACCCTCCCCATCGAACAATGCCTCCACCACCGATCGATCCTAGCCCCACCAATTTTTTTCTCTCCCATGCTCCCCTGCAAAACCGGTGGGCATAAAACCAAAGAGAAAAACATAAAAAAAAACCACGCTTTCCTAATGTATCAATCTAATCTAATCAATCTATCAATCTTTATCTAATAATAAATGGGCTATTGCTTCTGGTCATCCGTCATCGAAATTGTCCCAAAAGTTGCAAAATATTACTCACTAATGCCATCGATAAGTGATAAAACAGTTTCACACAGGGGTATCCCTGCCTGGGCCGGCCCAGTAGGAAACCTTTTATACTGCACTCTGCTCGCTGGGAGAAGAAAAATAGAGCACCTCCTTGAGCCAGCCCATGTCCGGGCGGCCTGTTTTTTAAATTTCGTATTTTATTTTCGTTTTTCTTTTATATCTTTGTTTTTTCTAATTTAAATAATTAGTTAATTCAAAAAGTTCATAAAATTAAAAAAAGGAATTTTTAAATAAAATGGTTAATAATTCATAAACGTTTGTGGACTCAGAAAATGTTCATGTTTTTAAAAAATGTTCGCATATTCAAAAAATATTCATAATTTTGAAAACAAATGTTCGGGAAATCAAAAAATGTTCACGTTTTTTTAAAGTTCATCTATCCAAAATGTTAATGGAATTGAACAAAATTTCGCCAATTCAAAAAATGTTCATGAATTGAAAAATATCCTAACAAATCAAAAAATGTTCGTGACTTGCAAAATAGTGTATTTATGCATAAAATATTCGCTAATTAAAAAAATTATCATGCATTTCAAAAAATGTTCATGAATTTTAAAATTTTGTTCCACCAAACAATTTCCAAAAAAATGTTCGCCTATTCAAGATTTTTTTTAAAAAAAAAATGTTCACAATTAAAAACAATGTTTGCAAATAGTATAAAATGTTCATGATTTTAGAAAATGTTCGAAAATCTGTCAAAATATTCATGGATTTGAAAAATGTTCACGATGTCAGATATGTTCATGAGTTTAAAAAAATGTTCATGATTTACAAAAATTGTTCACAATTTCACGAAGATGAGAGCGATAGTGTATCTTGGTGATGCAGCAAAATTTGGTCATGGCCATTGGAGGTTATGATGTTTTCCTCCCATTGTAACGCACATGCCCTTTTGCGAGATCAAAAAAATGTTCATGAATTTCAAACATTGTGCCACCAATTTCCAAAAAAATATTCATCAATTCAAAAAATGTTCGCTGATTCAAGAAAATTGTTTTAAAAAACATTCACTGTTTTTAAAAAAATGTTTGAAAATTGTATAAACATTCATAAACTCAAAATATGTTCTTGATTTTAGAAAATGTTCGAAAATTTGTAAAAGTGTTCACGGATTTGAAAAATGCTCACGATTTCAGATATGTGCACAAGTTTTAAAAAATGTTCATGATTTCATAAAATTGAGGGTAATAGTGTCTCTCGGTGATGCAGCAAAATGTAGTCATGGCCATTGAAGATTATGATTTTTTTTTCTCCCGTTGCAACGCACGGGCCCTTTTGCTAGTCTTTATTCAAAATAGATCTTTCCATGACCACACTTTCCTCCATTGTTTGGACGGAAACTGATCTCGCCCGCAAAAAAAAACTGCCCTCTATCTATTCGCTACAACGACGGGAACCACGCCGCCACCGCCATCATGGATCCTTGAAACGCCGCCGCCGCCATCGCGGATACCTGAAACGCCACCGATCTATTCGCTACATCGGCGGAAACCAGGCGCCGAGGGGTCATTGAGGAGCCGGCGCCGAGGTCCTAAACGAGGCGCCGCCACCATCGTTGTGGATCCATTGAACGCCACATCAATTTTTTACGGTACGTACGTACACTAATGTGCTAGACACGACCTTGTAATTCATGACCTTGGGCCGGTCTAGCTCGGCCATGGATAATAGCTGATGTGCTAGACATGACCTTGTGATTCATGACCTTGGGCCGGTCTAGCTCGGCCATGGATAATAGCTGATGTGCTAGACATGACCTTGTGATTCATGACCTTGGGCCGGTCTAGCTCGGCCATGGATAACAGCGACAGTGCCAGGTTTGCGAATGTGTTGCGGTAGTCCTCGACGAGGTGCTCGCCGGCGATGACCTTGTACATGTCGGTTCAGGGCCGGCGATGACCTTGTACATGTCGGTTTAGGTCGCGATGAAGGCGGCCTTCAGCTTGTTCGTAGCTTGATTGTTTGCTGATCCAGATCCATGTGGCCGTTCGTGTCATCATCCTGAAAAGCAAAGTTGTGAACAACTTGCATGCTGAAGAGTGCACGAGAGTTGTAATGTGGATATAAAAAGTTGTGAACAACATTTTACAACCTTGGAATAATTATCTGGAGGTGGCCTCTTGGCAATAACTGCAATCTTCGTCACTCCATCTCTCATTTGTCCATTTCATCCATGCTCAATCTGATGAGTCTACAAAATGATGATAGTACCAAAACTGTATCAGGAAGTAATACACATTCATTGTATCAGGTATGTTTGTAGTTTAATTTGATACAAATAGCATGTAATAAGGTACAACTTTAATTTGGTTTATATATCTAGCAATGATCTTTTGGTCTCATAGAGCTGGCAATCGATAGGTACGTATGGGGAATTCAAAAGGCAAGGCAACTCAAGATACAAAGGCAGCAGATGTACCTACAGGTACATGTTAGGCTATCAGATTTAGCTGTATGGCTAACATCATGCCCTTCTTGCATTGTGTGTACATGATGTGTTGCAGGCCATATGGATGGGGCAAATGTTGATGAATACAACACAGAAAATATACCCTTAGATGACAATCTTGACGATAGTTACTCAATGGGTCCAGGTATAATTCTGTGTAAATATCGTCTAACATACTTTTTGTATAAATCATATGTTTTGTATGTGATCAATCATACCTGGCAGACTACAAGGGGGGCAACAACACATCAGATGGGTCCAGTGATGCTTCGTTGCCGGCTCCCAGTAATCTCACATTGGTTTATGTCACAGATGTACCACAAAGTTCAAATGGTATTACACGATCCGTCTTTCATATGAAATAATTTATGCTTATGGGAGCCGGCATAAACCAGTGTGAGATTACCATTTGAACTTTCGCATGTGGCCCATTAATGTGGTCAAAGCAAGTTCTATGGTTAGTACTCTATTTGGTCAGTGAGCTAAACGTCAATTTGATCAGTACTCTATTTGGTCAAAGCAAGGTCTAACAATTTAGCCGCAAGTTTCTTATACTACTTTGAATTTAAACCAACACAATTTGGTCCATTGTTAGGAAAAGTTAAGGATTGTGAGCGATAAAGTGGAGAGAAAAAAAGGTACTTATCAGCGGCAGGGGCGCGAGTAGGATGCCCTTTGTCAGGGGACTAAAGTAGGATTTGTTTTTACAACGCTGTTGTCGTAGTGTCTCACATTTCAATCTTTACAACGCTGTTGTCGCAGTGTCTCACATTTCAATCTTACATTTGGACTATCTATTCTTCTCATTGTGACGGCGCCGACAGGCCATGATACTTGAAGATATGGACGTGCCAAATCTGCGCTGACCTCCTCTACGTGATATCTCTAATGCTGATCATCATTCCCAAATGTCTCCAGTGCCAGATAATTGCACATGATTGCTTATGGTTTATCGCATTGGGTCATATAGTTTACCTGTTTTTGAACTAAAATTGACTACAAAATTAGCGAGCTCGGAGAACTTAACCCCGTTTGGATCCTGATGGGAATGGGTAAATCTTGCTAAGCAACTATGAGAGCGCAAGAGAACTGAGCTGATGAATGGGAGAAACTACCATAGATGACATCTGGTCGACAAAGATGGATGCGAGGTGGGTTACTAATATGTTTTTATAGCTAAGTTTGTTTCTGAATAGTGTATTTTACTTCACTTATTTTTTAATTTGTCTCCCAAAATGTTTATAATGTTATTCTTGATGTTTAGCATCTGTCAGTAGTAGCAGAGATGAATCACAAAAGTAAAGCGAACAGTCAAAAATATGTGAAGCTCGGGAGGGCATGGTGCTCAAATATGTGTACTTCGAAACTTAATTTTGTTCGCCTGCATCAATCATCCAGTTCTGGTCTGACTCTGACTTCATTTTGCAAGGTCAGTGTGAGCAATATTTGCATTCCACACTATATCACGATCTTTTCTCCATTTTATGGGTACCTGCAAAACTAATTGAATTAAACAGGGCCATCTGAACTTAACAAGAATGTCCAGCTACACAATAGAGCAAGAAAAATTCAAACATTTTCTTATGGCCAGATTAAGTCTAAATGTACATGCACAAGACATCTTGACCACAAAATGTATAATCACTAAATTGGGTGGTTCTGCTTGAAGATATATGTTCATATGGTGAGTGTAGGACCCAACTCCAGCAACTTTTTAGCTCAGAGAGTAAACAGACTTAGAATTTAACAGGAAAAATCTACGTACTACTCCCTCTATAACAAAATATAAGACATTTTTGTATTTCCGACAGCTCCCAAATCTCTGTAAAAGTACATTTCTGCCCTCACCATTGTCCAGCTCCCAGATCAATTTGAATTTTAACCTCGCCGTCGGCAGCATCTCGTGCCTCGCCCAGCAACTCGCGCCTCACTATTGCCCAGGCACTGCTTGCCGCACCCAGGCACTCCTCCTTGGCCAGGCGCCCAGGCGGAGGCCACCGCTGCTGGCGCTCGTCCTCGCCGCGCTGGCATAGGCACTCCTTGCCGCCTAGAGGCGCTGCTGGCCCAGGCACTCCTCGCCGTCCGGAGCACTCCTCACCTAGCAGCACCTTCTCATCTGCAACTGATTCAAATTGATTCCAGAGGAGCCGCATAGGAGGAGCAGATCAAGCGGAGCAGAGACAGTTACTGTAACAAACTGATTCAAACTGTGCAGTTACTGTAAATTCACAACAATTACAGTTATAGTACAACTAACAAACTGTACTCCAGTTACTTGTACTGCAGGAGTAACAAACCGTACAAACAAAAACAGAAACAGAACTGTAGAAACTGAACTGGACATAAGCAGTACCAAGAACAGAATATTTGCCCTAAACTGAAATTAACCTAACATTTGCAGATGCAGAAGCAGTACTCCTAAACATGCATGGATCATCTACTCCAGATACAAGTCCTACAAGCTTTAAGTGTTGATCGTACAAGCCTGCTCCTAAACTTTCAGAGTACAAGCCCTAAACAATTCTTTATGCTCATTTCAGAGTTGACAGCATGCATCATCTTCTCCTAAACAATTTTTGCATCATCTAAATACTCTAACTACTGCATCATCTACTCCTGCGGGTCTTGCCGTCGAGCGTAGAGCGTGGTAGTCGACTGGGACGGGTGCGGGCTCGCTCTCGGGTGCCGTCGAGATGGAGGGGGCTCCGTCGAAGAGAGCCCGTCGGGGACGGCAGCGTCCAGTACGGGCGCTCCTCCTTGCAGGTCGAGGGCGACGAGGAGCGCCGGCGTTCGTCGCAACCGTTGTCGAGTAGGAGAAGTCCACCCTGCCCGCGCTCTGCCTGCTCCTCCTCAACCTCGGTAAAGAAAACTTTGGAGCAGGCGACGCGTGCGAGAGGGAGAGAAAGTGGCGACGCACGTCCGTCGGAGGGAGGCGGCGACGCGGGCGAGAGGGAGGCGGCAGCGCACATCATCGGAGGAGAGCTAGGGATTCGGTGGAGGGGAATGAGAGAGTGGTGCGGAGAGAGTGAGGGGAACGAGAGCGTTGTGTGGCGTCGGCTTTGTGCTATATTGGGAAGTAAAGAAAAATCGTTACGTGACAGAAAACGTGCATTGATCCCAAAAAAGGTGTTATGTATTTTTTTTCAGTGATATATTTTGTTAAGGGAGTATAATTTACAAAGACACCAAGGCGCTTAGGGGAATGGAGCGCGGGCAGCACGAGCACAACTTGGAGCCGCAAGGGAGCTAGCGATAAGCGGTAGGGCGACCCTTCTGCACCTCCCGGCTGACGACGGATCTAGCTGCTCACCACGCCAGATGTGCTAACGGCTGTTAACCGGATCAGGCCGAAACTGTAAACCATGGCGGGGAGTGGAGGGGATGGGTGACATCGCGGTGGAGGGGGTAAGAGGCGGCGGTGAGCGTGGAGGGGTGGCAGCAGATCCAAGCCACGACGAGGAGAGAGATGGCGACAGCGACATCGTGGCGAGGAGATATGGCGATGGCGACGCCGGGGCGAGGAGACAAGGCGGTGTCGACCTGTGCGGGTTGAGTGGAATGTGAGTAAGGGCTTGTGTCCGTGCAGCGAGGAAGTGAGAGGGATGCCCTGTTTTTTTAGAAAAGTCGGTTGTTTTTCTATACCCCTACTAATAAAGTAAGGTGTGTTTCACCAATTTTTTCATCCGTTCATCGCTGAAAAAAAGTTTTCTACCCGAGGTGGTACTAAATTCTTATGCATTTGTCTGCTAGAAAAAGAATTTTCGTACGTGGGCCGCGCGCTATGGCCTAGCAAAGCCAACCCACTTATTTTTCAGCCCACGCAACTGGAAAAATTCTACTTTCCGCACTGGGCGGCAAATAGTCAGAGTTTCGCACAGGACAACCAATAATGGGCTGGCCCATTTTTCTTTTTTCTATCCGAGGTGGTGCTAAATCCTTATGCGTTTTTCTGCTAGAAAAAGAATTTTCATACGTGGGCCACGCGTTGTGGCCTAGCAAAGCCAGCCCACTTATCTTTCTGCCCACGTAGCTGGGAAAATTATATTTTCCGCACAGGGCGACAAATAGTGGGAGTTTCACACAGGACAACCAATAATGGGCTGGTCCATTTTTCTTATTTTCTGTGTTTTACATCTATTTTTATTCTCGTTTCCCTATCTCTTTTTCCCCTTCGAAGTTTATTTTTCTTTTGGAATTTATTTCATAAATGAAAAATTCTCAAAAAAGTTTAGAATAAAAAAACAAAAATTGGAAAATGTTTAGAATTCCAATTTTTTTTGCTATTTTGAAATATATTCGGAACTTACAAAAAGTTGCCCATTTAAAAAAAATCAAAATTGTTCGAGATTTCTAAAAAGAAAATGACATTTAAAAAAATGCTCCAAATTTGAAAAATATTCATGTTTTAGTGAAATTTTCAAAATTAAAAATAATGTTCATGTATAAAGGATAAACATTTTCTAAAGATCTTATGAATTTTCAACACATGTTCCCGTTTCAAAAAAAATATTCACAAATTCAAATAATGTTCATGTTTTTATAAAAAAGTTGGTATTTTCTGAAAATGTTTGTGAATTTAAAAGATGTTTCCTTTCATATTTTGTTCGCATTTTTTCAAAAGTGTACATAATTTAAAAAAAAGTTCAGGATTTTTTTTCATGTTTTCTAGAATATTCAGAAACTTAATACCTTAAAATCCCTCGATTGAAAGGATTGAAAGGAAGAGTAGATTGAATAACTCATGGGCCTTCTCTGGCGTACGATGACATAAGAAAACTCATAAATGCTCTCGATCCATCAATGGAAAAATAGCGGATTGGTTTCTTCACACGCGGCGAAACCGAGAAGCTAAATATTCCTTTTTAGTGTGCACACAAGGTTTTGCTTGCACATATAATCTATACCTACTAATACCGCCGAAAAGATTTATTTTTCTATCCGAGGTGGTACTAAATTCTTATGCATTTGTCTGCTAGAAAAATAATTTTCGTACATGGGCCGCGCGCTGTGGCCCAGCGAAGCCAGCCCACTTATTTTTCTGCCCACGCAGCTGGGCAAATTCTATTTTCCGTGCTGGGCGACAAATAGTCGGAGTTTCACACAGGACAATTCTTTTTTTCTGTGTTTTACTTCTATTTTTATTCTCCTTTCGCTATCTCTTTTTTCCCTTTCAAATTTATTTTTTCACAATTTATTTCTTAAAAAAAATCTCAAAAAAATGTTTAGAATTAACTTTTTTTGGAAAATGTTCAGAATTCCAAAATTTTGTTGCTATTTTGAAAAATATTCGGAACATGCAAAAACTATCCCATTTTTTCAAAAACATATATTATTTTTCAAAATTGTTCGGGATTTCTAAAAAAATGGCATTTCAAAAAATGCTCCAAATTCGAAAAATATTCTTATTTTAGTGAATTTTTCAAAATTAAAAATAATGTTCGTGGATAAAAGATACACATTTTCTAAAAATCTTATGAATTTTCAACACATGTTCCCGTTTAAAAAAAATGTTCACAAATTTACATAATGTTCATGTTTTTATAAAAAAGTTGGTGTTTTCAGAAAATGTTTTCTGAATTTTAAAAGATGTTCCCTTTCATATTTTGTTCTCGTTTTCGAAAGTGTACATGATTTTCAAAAAACCGTTCAGAATTTAAAAAATTGTTCATGTTTCCTAGAATATTCAGAAACTTCATACCTTAAAATCCCCTCAATTGAAAGGATTGAAAGGAAAAGTAGATTGAATAACTCATGGGCATTCTCTGGCGTACGATGACGTAACAAAACTATGAAATGCCCTCGATCAATGAACGGAAAAATAACGGATTGATTCCTTTACACGCGGCGAAATCGAGAAGATAAATGTTCCTTTTTCGTGTGTACGCAAGGTTTTGCTTTGCACATATAGTTGTCACTGATTTTAAATGCATATTATTTTATCTCCCGTTGCAACGCACGGGCATATGTGCTAGTTTATATAAAGGGAAATCAACTATTTGCTCCTAGAGAAATGTAACATATTTTTATAGTGAACAATATCACATACTTTAAATAGTAAATTTCCAAGAATACTCATCAACAAGTGATTTATAAGTGAGCCTACATTTATTAAAATCGGGATGCAACTTATATATAAAAACTTACTCTACTAGTGGAAATGACATCGCCCACGTTGGACAACAAATGGCAATTCCATTTTATGCGATCGATCGAGCAAATGGAAATCAACCACCAGCTAGCTACGTAGCTAGATTAATAAGCCGCGTGAGACAAGAATTAAACTTGACGTCGGTGCCGAGGATTCGGCGCCTGCAAGCTAGCAATCACATATGCCAGTCGGGACAGCCAACCGGCGTCGTTGTTCTCCTCGCTCATCGGGTTCTTCTCCGCGCTCCCCTCGAACAAGAGGATGTCGCAGTCGCTGGGCGCGAAGGAGGCATCCAGCAGTTTGTCGGACGCCGCTTCGAGGCGCCCAGCAGCTAGGTCACCGAGCGCGCCCTCCAGGGTCTTGTTCATGTCCCTGTAATAGCGGAGGCAGTCCCCGAGGTTCTTGACGAGGTCGTCGAGGACGAGCACCGTCGACGTGACGTTGGCCACGGTTAGGTTGGCGGCGACGACGGCGAGCTCACGTGCGGCCGCGGCGGCCGGGTCGGCCGAGAGCGCGCCCACGCAGGAGTCGTAACCCACATCCCGGCCGGGTCGGCTGACAGCCGCGCATGTCGTTCTGATGATCGCGGACGGAGTGCCGACGGCGAGGCTGCCGTCTCCGGTACCCAGGTGGAGGATGAGGGTGAGAAGTAAAACAACATGAGGATCCATCGACATATGACTGTCGTCGTACTCACCTCACCGTGACTACCATATCGCACCAGTCGGCGGCGTGTATTTATGCATGCAGGCAACGAATAGAATGGATTAAGTAACAGTTGGAATGAAATCAATACGTAGTACTTCTTCCTCTGTAAACTAATATAAGAACATTTAGATTATTAAAATAGTGTTCTAAACGCTCTTATATTAGTTTACGGAGGGAGTACTATTTTACCAGTGATGAGGAAGATAAGTAATACATGGAAATATATCAATTTTTTGCTTTTGCAGTCTTTACCAAATCAATCAGATCTAGCTAGCCAGCGCTTTAGTGTCTTTAACGACGCAAGATAAAATCTTGTATTTATTGAGAGAAATCGGTTACTAGATCGTGCGTTAATGACTGCCATTCGTTGATCATAAATAGGAAAGTTTGGAAGTAATAGTACATGTTTTTCTTGTGTGTTTCTAATCCCAGAAAAGCTCTTTCAAGCTCGCGCTCCAACGAGCGAATTCATCAAAGCTCGACCGCTCAATCGACAGGCTTTTCTGATCGGGTCCCACACGTGAATAAGGTATGTGTGTGCACGGGATGTGCATGCAGGACTCTAATCCTGGAAAAGCTCTTTCAAGCCCGTGCGCTTCAACGAGCGAATTCATCAAAACTCGACCACTCAACCGACAGGCTTCTCTGATCGGGTCCCACCACGTGAATAAGGTATGTGTGTGCACGGGATGTGCATGCAGGACTCTAATCCCAGAAAAGCTCTTTCAAGCCCGTGCGCTCCAACGAGCGAATTCATCAAAGCTCGACCGCTCAACCGACAGGCTTCTCTGATCGGGTCCCACCACGTGAATAAGGTATGTGTGTGCATGGGATGTGCATGCAGGACTCCAACCCACCTAATTCCTACTGCTAATCTCTCCGCCCCCTGATTTTTCAGGGGCCCCCACCCTAATCCACCCAATAACCTTCCATCTAAATAATCAGTTACATTCAAATAGGGAAACCAAGCCCTGTCGAAAACCGAGCACGCTACATGGTTAATTTTCGCCTCACCTCTCAACTCTGATTTTTCGTGGTAGGTGCGGATTCAATTAAATCACGTAAATATTAGTAATCAAGAATTCAAAAATCACACCATATATGTGCTATCACTTTTTCTAAAACGTAGACAAAAGATTTTTCTCAATAACCTTCCAAAATAAAATCAAATATTCCTCAATACTAACAAATTGCCAATCCCATGCAATATATCATTTATTATCTATTATTAACTCTACTATTGAATCACAGTCATAATTTTTCCTAATACAAAAATAAAATCTTATATTTTGCAAATCTCTAACATTAAAAGGAAACCCCCCAGGTTACCTTCGTCGATCTCCTCCCTCCCACCGAACGACCTGTCGTGGTGGGCGCACGGCAGATGCCAAAGGATGGCTAAAGATAGGGACAGGCTCAAGGGCACCGGTGGGCTCCAGAGGCGAGGTCGGCATGAGCGAGCGTGGGACGCAAGATATACCCAGGTTCGGGGCTCTCCGGAGAGATAACACCCCTAGTCCTGCCGGGAGTGGTTTATATGTGGATGTTACAGGCTTGCTTCTAGAGCTGTTTGGGGGAGGGAGGAAGGAGGACGGGCCAGGGCTCAGGCCGCTCCTTCTCCTCGTACGTGTGTGTGTTCTACTCATGAACGGTCGACCCTTCGCACGCGGGCGGGGGGGGGGGGGGGGGGGGGGGGGGGGCAGCACCGGGGGGTCTTATAGGCTGGCCCCCCGGGGTTACAATGGTAAGGTTACAAGGGCGCGGGGCCGGGATGTCAGTGTCTTGGGAGAGAGAGGCGGGAACGAGCGTCCGCGAGCATGATGATGCGAGGAGAGCCCCTGGGGTCTTTTATCAACAGACGCCCAGGGGACAGTGGCACTGTGGCTGACGGTGGTGCACTGTGGATGAACAGCGTGCCACTGTAGATGATGATGTGCATTGTTGGCGACGATGAGACACTGTTCGCCAATAGTGCGCTGCTGCAGGGTACAACCGTCTCGTCTGCGTGTGTCCGATGGGACGCCGTACTTGACTTCGGGCAGCCGGCTTGCTGGAGAAGCCGACCGCGGGCGCGAGCCGGAGCAGCCGACCCGGACAGGCGGGCACCCCGTCAGGCTCGCCGTCTTGGGACTACCCGGGGGTCATCCCCCCGACAGTAGCCTCCGAGCCTCCGGGCAACTTGGAAAAGTTGGGCGGAGGGTTTTAGCAGGCGTTGATGAAGCAGAAGATGTTGTTAAAGACAGCCGGCTGCAGGCTGCAGCCGGCGCGGCTTGCTTCCTGTGGGGGCGCGCCAGCACACCCACTGGGTGTAGCCTCCGAGCCTCCGGGCAACTTGAAAAAGTCGGGCGGAGGGTTTCCGCGAGCGTTGATGTAGATGATGGCGTCAAGGATGCCGGTGGCAGCCGTCGGCGGGCCTGTGACCGGCACAGCGTGTTTCGAGTGGGGGCACGCGAGCGCACCCACTGGGTGTAGCCTCCGAGCAACTTGGAAAAGTTGGGCGGAGGGTCTTCGCTGTTGTTGATGCAGACGATGGCGTCGAGGATGCCGGTGGCAGCCGGCGGCGGGCCTGCGACCGGTGCAGCGTGTTCTGAGTGGGGGCGCGCGAGCGCACCCACTGGGTGTAGCCTCCAAACCTCCGGGCGACTTGAAAAGTCGGGTGGAGGGTCTTCGCGGTTGTCGTAGTAGAGGTTGATGACGACGGCCGGCTGCGCACTGCAGTCGGCGTAGCTGGCTTCCAGTGGGGGCGCGCCAGCGCACCCACTGGGTGTAGCCCTCGAGCCTCCGGGCGACTCGAAGAGTCGGCCGGAGGGTCTTCGCTGTTGTTGGAGCAGACGTCGGTGTCGAGGATACCGGTTGCAGCCAGCGGCGGGCCTGCAACCGGCGCGGCGTTTTCCCAGCGGGGCGCGCCGGCACACCCACTGGGTGTAGCCTCCGGGCGAGGAGGGGTGTTCCCCATGGAAATGATCATGCAAAAGACAAAGTTAGCCAGCGCAGATATATTGAATGTTTGTTTTTTTGGTAGTGCAAGTTTTATGCGGAGGGTGCCGACTCGGTTTCGTCCGAGCCCCCTTCAGTCTTTTTCATGTCCCCTCCGCTCTTTGGCTTTGCCTCTTGTTAGCCAGACAGCCGGGAGTCGGTCTGTAGCTGTTACGAAGAGTGGCCGCGGAGTGGAGCGTACAGTACTCGAACTACAGGAGCAGATTCGATCGAGTAGATACTCATAAAGGAAACGACCGGGTTGCCCAAGCCGTCTTCTCCTGGACGTTTTTCGCGTGGGGTGACCTCCAGCTTTTGCTCTCGCTTGCCGGACAGTCGCGTGGCGGTCTGTGGCTGAGAGGTGGGCCTTCGGTACCGTATGCGCTACTAAGCCGTCTGCGGGAACAAACGTATCGGGCCGAGCGGCCAGCCTCCGGGCCGAGACTAGCTGGCGCCGGGGCGAACAGTAGTGCAACTGTAAAAAATACGGAGATGGCCCCCGAGGGTCGCTCGGGGTTATCCGTGTTTGTGTGCATGGTACAAAAAGTACGCGGGTGAGGAGCTCACATTGCTTTGGTGTAGACGAGGCGGAGGTTGTCGATGACGGCCGACGCGTCCCGCCCACTAGGTGTAGCCTCCGAGCCTCCGGGTGGCTCGAGGGGTGCCCCAGCCGGCCAGACTCGACCGGCCGGGCGTCGAAGTGTACAGGCAGCCGGGACGGCTCGCCAGCCGGCCAGGCGTCGGCAGGCGGTGACCCGGGCGAGCGAACACAGCCATCAATTTTTTTCTTTCCTGATGGCAATATCTTTTTTTTAGCCGGGTAGTCTTTCTTTTTCCAGCCGGCGTCTCTATTCTTTTTCTTTCCTTCTGTCACCGCGCGGGCAGCCGGCCTGGGAGGGCTAAGACCGGAGCCGCGGGGACCGGCAAGGGCGGCGGGGGAGCACGGGCGGGGCCGGAGGTAGGCGCCGGCGGGACGCCGCAGCCCGGGCGCGCGCGGAGCCGGCAAGCAGCCGGGTTGCCGTGCTGGCGGGCGGAGCCGGCAAGCGTCCGGGTCGCTGGGTTGGCGGGAGGAACCGGCGGCCAGGAGGTGAGCGGAAGCCGGCCTGCGCGGGGCGGGGAGCCGGCGGGCGCGGACGGAGAGGAGGAGCCGGCGTCCGGGAGGCGGGCGGAAGCCGGCCTTCGCGCAGGAGCACGCGTAGACGCGAGGGTAGCAGCGCGCGGCGACCCGACGCGGGCGCGCAGCTCCGGAGGGCCACCGGGGCACGGAGGGGTGGAGCTGGAGGCATGCCGGCGCGCGAAGGGTGCAGCGGAGCAACGGGGAGCCCGAGGGCAGCGACGACGCGCGTGGTCGCTGGAGCGGTGCTGGGGCAATGCGCGGGGGCGCAGCGACGGGACGCGCGGAGCAGCAGGGAGCCCGCCGGCGCGTGAGGAGTGCAACGGAGTAGCGGGGAGCCTGGGGCGCGGGCGCCCACTGGGTGTGGCGCGCGGGCGGCGAGGTGGGCGTAGCCAGCGCGCGCGAAAGCGGGAGCAGAGGGAGGCTGCTCGTCGGCGTGAGGGAAGGCAGCGGTGCAGGTGAGGAGGAGCAGCCAGGGTGCAGCGATGACGACGAATCGCCAGAGACAGGGAAGACCGAGGCCAAGGCGACAACAGGAGGCGCCCCGGGGTCGATTTCTCCGGCGCAGAGGCTCATGGGAGCCAGACGGAGGTCGAGGACATGCCAGGGCGGCCGCATGGGGAAACCACAGAGGGGGACGCCCGTCGGCGGCGGCGGCCCGCAGGCGTGGACCAGCGAAGGCCGCACCAGATGCAGAGCAGCTTGGAGGCGTTCCGAGCGGCGAGCTGGGCGCCGGTGGCGGCGGCGCCCTGCAGCGCAGGCTTGAGCTTGACGATGAGGAGCGCGACTCGCCGCTGGCCGCGACGGGGCGGACCGGCGGAGCAGGAGGAAGTGGAGCCCGGTAGTGGAGGAAACAGAGGAGGGGCGGGTGTCGTTGGGACGGTGGTCGGGTGAGTAGGAGAGGCGTGCCATGGTCCTTTTTCTTGCTTTTGGTGGTCAGAAGGAAGGGAGAGGAGCTGAGCAGTGATAAGCAGAGGGGAGGAACAGAGCGCCGGGGATCATGCGAGGGATGGAACCGAGCAAGAGCTGCATCATTGGGTTGCTAGTTAGGTGGTCGAACTCGCCGGAGATGGCCGGGAGAGTGGACGGCAGGGGCCGTGGTAGCAGAGGAGAGGAGAAGAGGCAGGAACTAGCGGAGGCGAGCATGATGATGCGAGGAGAGCCCCTGGGGTCTTTTATCAACAGACGCCCAGGGGACAGTGGCACTGTGGCTGACGGTGGTGCACCGTGGATGAACATCGCGCCACTGTAGATGATGATGTGCACTGTTGGTGACGACGCGGCACTGTTCGCCAATAGTGCACTGCTGCAGGGTACAGCCGTCTCATCTGCGTGTGTCCGATGGGACGCCGTAGTTGACTTCGGGCAGCCGGCTTGCTGGAGAAGCCAGCCGCGGGCGCGAGCCGGAGCAGCCGACCTGGACAGGCGGGCACCCCGTCCGGCTCGCCGTCTTGGGACTACCCGGGGGTCATCCTCCCGACACGACCCCACCTCCCCGTCACCCATGTTAAAATTTCATGCCAAAAAACAAGAAAAAGAACAGTCCCACCTGTGGCTCCCTTTCTCATATCCGCTTCAGAGCATCTACAAACCGCAAGTATGAGTCCATGCCGTTTCCCTCTGAGAAAAGAGGATCTGGGCGATCCTTCTGCCCCCAACTTCACCGACCTCCAAGCCGCTGCTCGCCGGTCCCTACCTCCTCCATCCATCGCTTCGGCGACAGGAGGGGGTGAGGACCCTGGTGCTTCATCTCAGGCTTGTGTCTAGGGTTGGCCTAGTGTTTTCTTGGGGCGCTGCTTCCATGGAGGAGACGGCGCCTCGTCGGAATAATTTGCCTTTGCTCTTCCTCCATCTCGGCATCATTCCAACCGGTGGCGTCGGGGGGCAGGTGGCCCGGTCGTCTCGCTGATCTTTGGATCCAGCGAGGTTCGTGTCTGGTGGTCGGCCGTCGGCGCTCTCGCGGGTGGCGTTCGTGTCGGCTGCTATAGTTGTGTTTACTGTCTTGCAGTTGGGTGCGTGGACGACGTCAGGCAGCGACGTTCCTCTTCTTCGACTACTTTGGATGAAGTTGACGGCGTTGAGATCTGGTGACCACGGGGAAGATCCATGGCCTACATGCCACAAAGACTCGGTCTCATCGCTTGCGGCGACCCGCTTCATCTGCTCGAAAAGCATCTTTGTATGCGATGGTGCTCTCCCAGATCTTGGTATGGCGGCTGTTCTCATCTTTTTCCGGCGTTGCCATGGTGGCGGCGGAGGATGTTTGTGGACTACGTTTCGGCGAGGCACAAGTTTTCCAAGGGTGGAATATTAATTTTACTTCTTGTGGAATTCTTTGTCCAAAATTTCTTGACAAGCATGTTTGTCTCGTATGGTGACCATATGTGTAATATTTGTAATCAGATTATCTAATGAAATATATGGTTGGTTCAAAAAAAAACCGCAAGTACCAAAATCCAGTCCCCAATCACCTGCGTACGCGTCCACGTACAGTTACAGGCCAGCACACAAATATTCGATTCCACAACCAGATACTCCATTTTCAAATCATCAAATCCATATTACATGCAACATAAAACCTAATGTAAGTGGAGCTCGTCCGGCTCCGCTGAAACCTTGTCCGGCGGCCGGCTGCGCCCCTCGAAGTGTTGCTCCAGTCGCTGGCGAGGTACAGTAGGACATGGGACACATACCGGCTAACAGGACTCGAGTTGCTACCGTCTCCCATGCCCTACTCTTCCTCGTCGGAGCCTGTCGCCTGCACGTCTTCGGTGGATTTGGGATCGATGATAGATTGAGCCGGCTACGTCCACCACAACCGGTTGCAGCCCCCGGGGTGGCCGTGCACCATACACAACACCGGAGAGTGCGACTTCGCCTCGCCAATGTCCGCTGCGAGGGCTGCCGTCGTCTCTCGCGCTCGCTGTCTTGCATGGCGGGCACGCTGCACCATACTTGCGTCAAATGATGCCCATGCATTCACCTCTGCCTCAACACGCCAATGAAGCGGTTTCCCATCCGCAACTGTGTTCGGATGCCAGATGGACCGGACCGCCTCCGATGAGGCAGGGGCAACATGCCTTGCGTCGGATACATGCGCCATTTGAGCGAATGCAAGGATTCCCAGAGGAAGGAGTCCGACTGCTGCTATCGGGTGGACTCCACCCGAGAGCGACAGAGCGCAAGGCGAACGACCATCTCCTCCTCGGGGTTGTGTGGGATGAGCTCCGGGTTAACGAATCTAGAGGTGTAGGACTCGGATCTACTGCCCGCCATGCCGTAGAAGGCCGGAGATCACCGAACGGGAGCTTGTGCAGAGGAGAGTGGAGTGGAGTGGAATGCGGCTAGGGTTTCATCTGGAGAGCGGATAGGGTCCATTTTATGTGGGGTCGGGTGGGTTAGATTGGGACGGATCTGACATGGCGTGCACATCCGGGCGTCCTCATATCCACCCCACATATGGGCTAGATATGAGGAATGTTGGTTAGTCTGGGCGTCTGGGCCGGATATGGGGAGTCGGGTTGCAAGGCGTTGGCCCGCAGCCAGGGACACGCCACCTGCAAAGCACCCCACCCCGCTGCTATTCCACCGTCTCTCACTGCCCTCATTTCGTGGCAAAGGGGCACTGCATGGCCTTACACAACCCCTGGCGATGTCACTCGCGTGGCTCCCATGGCACTGCCTTGCATAGCTCTATAACTCCCACCAGCGACGCCTCTTTCCGTAGTCCTCACGCTCATCACCACTCGCCTTTGTACCTCCGGCCGACCTCCACTTACGACTTCGCCCTTGCCTCAACCCCGTGTGACAGAGGAGATGTAGTCGCTTGGCTCTCAAGATCGCTAGAGTGGATGGATGTTCACTGTTGCATCCGACATAATGTGTCTGGTGGTGGCATCTTTATGGGCGTTGACGCTTGGAGGCTCGTGGATGTTCACCTTTGTAGCATGATGTTGTCAAAGTACTTCTTGCTTGCTTTCACAAACACTACATGGTATGCGGCGATGTGCATAACTAAATAGGACTATTGTTTGTTTCTATTATAGGCTGAGGCTACACCAGCAGCATCGCCGCACTTTGTTGCTCATGATCATGTTGATAGACTTGGAGTCTTGTCCTGGCTTCTTGAACTTGTTCGAGTACTTTTTGGCCCAATGTTCCACCAAACCACAAGTGAACCAGCCATCTTTCTTCTTGTCCTTTTGAAGGTCTTACCCTTCTTCTTGAAGTCGGTATTCTATTGGACACCATTCTTGCACTGGGGCTTGTGGAAGTTCCTCTGTACCACATTGGTGACAGAGGTTCCTACATTCCCTTTTCCTTGTGAGTCCTTTGCTCTCAAGTTCTACTCAACACTCAAATGGCCGAGGACATCATCTACTGAGAATTCACGTCTCTGATGTTTCAGAGTAGTAGAAAATTTCCTCCATGAAGGAGGGAGCCTAGCGCTTATGCACTCCACGACAAATTTACCCGCTAACTCACATTTAAGAAGCTCGAGCTCCTTAACGATGCACTATATCTCATGAGTTTGTTTCAATACAGAATGCTTCCCGACCATCCTGTAATCGAGGAACTGCTCCATGGCATACATCTCACTTCAAGCATCAGTTGCACCGAATTTAGATTCAAGTGCCTCCCACAAGTCCTTGGCAACTCGGTGCTGCACCAGCCCAACACGTGACCCCCGCATCGCCCTCTGGACACTCGGGGGCGAAATCGTACCGCCGCCACCTCGTACTCTCGTACTCCTGCCCGTCTCGCCGCCGCCAGAGGCGCCCGCCCGCGAAGCTCGGCTAGGATCCAGGGATGGCGGTGATACGTCTCCAACGCATCTATAATTTTTGCTTGTTCCATGCTGTTATATTATCATTCTTGGATGTTTTACAATCATTTTATAGCAACTTTATATCATTTTTTGGGACTAACCTATTGACATAGTGCCCAGTGCCAGTTGCTGTTTTTTGCTTGTTTTTTACTTCGCAGAAAATCAATACCAAACGGAGTCCAAACGCAGCGAAACTTTTTGGAGAATTTTTTCTGGACCAGAAGACACCTGTTGTAACACCCCAAAAATTTAATCATGTTTTTGCTAAATAAAATTTGGCCAGAATTAAAATTTTGAATTTTACTAGATCCTTTATTAATTTCAGAACCATTTTCTGTTTCTGTTTTCCAAAATTCTTCCCTCCATATAGAAATTTTGTAAAAAATATTTTGTGGCTTTGGTAGTTTTCTCAAATCATTTCATTTATAGTATATAAACAGTAGGAATTATTTTCACAATAAAACTTGCCCCAAAACTATTCTTTTAATAGCATTTTCATTCTTTGAAATGCTTCTGTTGCACTGCAACCATTTTAAATAATTCTTTTAAAATTCCTTAAAAATTATGGGAGGTCATGTGATGCCTATTTATCACTTTTATGCAAAAAGCTAACTTGGTGTTTTGAAAATTTTGAGTAAACCATCCTCTTTCCAATTCTGTCCATTTCCTAGGTTATAACTACAACCCCTATTTTCCTTGCTCCATTAATTCTGAAATTTTTCCCACTTATAGTCCTTCCAACCAAACCCTTAAGTCCAGAATTTTAGCTCCATTGGAATCATTCTAGTTCACCAAATAACTCTCTCAATATCTGGTCCAGAAATGGAATTCAGTACAACTTGCACTAGCAAGTTTTTCTTTTGGTCAAACCAACTTCACCACTATCTTTACCTTCCAAAGAGACCTCCACCTGCCAATTTCCATGATTACCAGAATCACCTAGGACACTCTAATATTCTGTCGAGCACCTTGAGCTCATGACAGAATTTGGGCATCTTCTTAAATTGCGCTAGACACTAGCCCCTCTCCCCAAACCAGCATGTCCATCATTCTTACCATCCACACTAACACCACCCTGTTAATTTGCAACTTGGTTGGGTCCCTGTAGATGCCATGGGCATTTGTTCGAGCACGTGGTGTGCGTGCACTGAGCGCGTCCAGAGCGCGCGTTCTGCAGCCTCTGGCATCGAGCCCTGCCGCTCACACTACTGCCACCCCCGCCCGACCTAGCCCTCTCATGGATCACCGTGACCCCCTAGCACTCTGCCGACACCCTCCCTTGTCGCCTGGCGTCGGCCAGCCACCGACCCAAACTACCGCCGCTGTCTTCCACTCGGGCACGGCGCCGCCCGACCCCGCCAGCGCACCCCTCCTTAACTACTGATCACCGCCCTCTACACCGACCTCACCGGCCTCGCTGACCATCGCCACCGCCCCCCCAACCACCCAAACGGTGCCATAAATGGCCGCCGCTGTCGTGCCTTCCTCTAGAAGCCACGGGCACGGCCACCCCGTGCTATTTAAGCCGCCACGAGCTCACTCCACTCCGGACCACCACACCTCCCCCTTCCCTACGAGCCTCCAGGAGTGACCAGACGATCGGAAGTGGCCGTCCTCCCCGCCTCCGACAGACACGGCCGCCGTCATCCCGTCGATGATTCCGTCGCAAACCCAGCCCCTCTACTCCACTTTCCGCCACCAAACCACTCAGTGAGCACCCCTGCATCGACTCCGCACCTCAATTTTGCCGGAGGGGCATCGAAGGCAAAATCCCCAATTTGGGTTCCGCTGGAGCCTCTCGGGAGACCTCGCCGCCGGCGAGATAGGGCTCCCCGACGACCGTAACGCACCTCAACAGGATCGCCAACTCCTCCTGAGTCCGTCCCCGTGCTTACCTCCTTGATTGGCGCCGCCGTACGCCGGCGTCGGACGCCGGAGCTCCGCCCCTGTTCTGCCGCGAAAGAAGGAGGCGCGGGCGACCGGTCAAACATAACAGGTGGGCCCTAGGACCCACTGTCAGCGACCTGGCACCGCGTCATCGGCCTCCCACGCAGCCGAGCGTCTCTGGGCTCGGCCCAATAGCCCACGCGACTATACTCCGCCCAGGGCACACCTCTGTCCCTTTCCATTTTTCTTTTTCCAGTAAACTTCCAATAATTCCATAGCAATCTTTTCAAATCCAAATCCAGTGATTCAAATTTCTGAAGACTTATAAAATCATGCTCTATTAAACTAGCTAGGTTGAACATTTTTGATAATCTTAGTTTTTTGTTGGGTCTATTAAACAGTCCATTTAGTCTTTTATTCTAGCTTAGAATTTCATAAGTAATTCATATGAACTCCAAATAAATTGATCCTTTTTCTATTATTTCTCATTTTTCATCTAGTTTATTTTATTATTTATTTAAAAAATATTTGAAACACTTTTTAGTACTGTTGTTGCTATATGTGGTAATTTAAATGTTTTTGAAAATAGGAAATGGAGGGAAGATAAAATTCTCAAACTTTTGGAGTGCACCCAATAATTCTGCATGCTCAAGGCAAGCATTTTGAACACTTGATATGGTGAATTGCATAGTTAATATTTGCATCATGATTATGTTGAGTTCATATAAAGTTTGCATATTGATAGTTATGCATGCATGACCCCATGAAAATATTTTACCTTCATTTAGGCATGAAGTATGAGTAAGCATGGCTATTTTCATTGTCACATATGCCTGTGCCGGTCCGGACTAATCTGCAGGAAGAATCAATCACGATAAAAGTGACCGTGAGACTGAAAACTCGTTGTGATGAGAATATTCAGTGTAGGCATGTTGGAACATGCAAGGGTTGTGGCCCTGTTTGTTACTGCTGTTGAAAGAATACTTTGTTGTGCTAACCACTGCAGGAAATATTTGAGCCTCCTGAGTCGACCGTAGATCGAGTCTTGTTCCGGTAACCCCCATACTTGATTCGTTCTGCCACTTGTCCCTGCCACAGGTGGGGTACAGTTCAGTAAGTTGTTAACCCCTTTCTGTGCACACACCACATAGAGGGCTACGATGAGGGTTTCCACGATGGTGGACTAAATCCTATCATCGGGTCAGGTGGCATGGGTGTTTCCGGTTGTATCCAAGAGGGGGGCACCCCTTGGAATCCGCGCATATTAATAGTGATCCCATGCTACTCGAGATTGTTGTCTCCCCGACTTAGAGTTTTCCTGAAACGATGCTTTGGGTGATTCCTGGCATCCGGACGGTTAATCTGGTGTGTGCTGGTCAGGTGTGTTTTCAACCCAAAGACCGTAATGGGAATTAGTCAGTGTCACGGTACTGACTAAAGAAATCATTTACTCGTGGGTAAAGAGTACACCCTCTTCAGAGTTTAAACCTATTCGAATAGCCGTGTCCGCGGTTAAGGACTACAGTCTGGGTTGGTCAAGTGTCGGTCTTAGTGTTGGTCTTCGGAGGAAAGTAATTAAATTGAGCCTGAATTATTGTGCAGGATAATTATTGTCACCCTGATGCTACTATGAATATTTTTGCTATGCATATTAATATTATTGTGGTTATGCATATTATTGTGGACTAACCCGTTTCTCTTATTTCATTTTCCTGAGTGTCACAGGGGCTGGCTAGACTACCCCGGACATTCGGTTTTATTTTCAAGACCTTTCCATGGCGTCCCTCGAGTTCTCAGGCGGTCTATCACGCCACTACTCTTGTGGACACCCGATTGGCATTTCTTTTCAAGACCTCTCCGTGGCGTCCCTCGAGTTCTCAGGCGGTCTATCATGCCACTACTCTTGTGGACACCCGATTGGCATTTCTTTTCAAGACCTCTTCGTGGCGTCCCTCGAGTTCTCAGGCGGTCTATCACGCCACTACTCTTGTGGATACCCGATTGGCATTTCTTTTCAAGACCGACCATGGCGTCACTTTTTGACACCCGACTGGCATTTCTTTTCAAGACCTTTCCGTGGCGTCCCTCGAGTTCTCAGGCGGTCTGTCACGCCACTACTCTTGTGGACACCCGATTGGCATTTCTCTTACCTTTCCATGTTTTATGACTAACAAGTTATATTATGTCTCTTTTTGCACCATATCACTGTTACCATGCCATGTTTTAAATTTTTAGTCAGCATGAGCATAGAATTTAATCCAACATGAGCATATGCATTCGGTATATCTTATGTTCATGATGTTTGCGAGTACATTCCAACGTACTCACAGGCTTGTCCCTGCCTATTTACTTGGCCATGTCAGGAGTTCTACGTGGTGTACCGTAGCAACGTCCGTGTGGAGCCTAGGACAGCAGCCACGCGGGATAGGAATTATCCAGGTCAGCCGTTCCTGTGGAAATGGAGCCCCATCGACGTTGGAGACCCACAAGTCGCTTCCGTCACCTGTCACCAGATATCATCGTTGTATCATTAGACCTTCATGGTCTTGTATCCAATTCTTGTAATTGCTTGGTAATCTGTAACAAGGACGTGTCCACCAGTAATAGTAATCCTGGGGCTGGTGGTGACACGAGGGGTTAATTTCTGGGATTTTGTGTCCCCGAAATCCGGCCCCGACACCTGTTGGGCCTAAGAAGTACCAGAGGGGGGCTCCGAGGGGAGCACAACCCACGAGGGCGCGCCTGGGGGCCCAGGCGCGCCCAGGTGGGTTGTGCCCACCTCGGTGGCCTCCCGCACCACCTCTTCGCCCTATAAATACCCAAATATTCCAAAAACCTTAGGGGAGTCGACGAAACACAATTCCAGCCGCCGCAAGTTCCAGAACCATGAGATCCAATCTAGACACCATCACAGAGGGGTTCATCATCCTCATTGGTGCCTCTCCGATGATGCGTGAGTAGTTCATTGTAGACCTATGGGTCCGTAGGCAGTAGCTAGATGGCTTCATCTCTCTTTTTGATTCTCAATACAATGGTCTCTTGGAGATTTATTTGATGTAACTCTTTTTGCGGTGTGTTTGTTGGGATCCGATGAACTTTGAGTTTATGATCAGATCTATATCCATGAAAGTTATTTGAGTTCTTTGATCTCTTTTATGCATGATTACTTATAGCCTCGTATTTCTTCTTTGAATCTTTTGTTTAGTTAGGCCAACTAGATCGATTTTTCTTGCCATGGGAAGAGGTGCTTTGTGATGGGTTTGATCGTGCGGTGTTCTTTCCCAATGACAGAAGGTGCAGCAAGACACACATGTATCGTTGCTATTAAGGATAACAAGATGGGGGCTATTCCTACATGAATAGATCTCGTCTACATCATGTCATCGTTCTTATTGCATTACTCCGTTTCTCCATGAACTTAATCCACTAGATGCATGCTACATAGCGGTCGATGTGTGGAGTAATAGTAGTAGATGCAGGCACGAGTCGGTCTACTAATCTTGGACGTGATGCCTATATAATGATCATTGCCTGGATATCGTCATAATTATTTGATGTTCTATCAATTGCCCAACAGTAATTTGTTTACCCACCGTATGCTATTTTTCTTGAGAGAAGCCACTACTGAAATCTACGGTCCCCGGGTCTATTCTTTATCATATTTGCTTTGAGATCTATTTTTATTCTCTTTTATTTTCAGATCTATTATTCCAAAACCCAAAAATAACTTGCTGCACTTTTTTGCTATTTATTTTATTTTGCGTTTTATTGAGATCTATTTATCCAATCTATCACAATTTTTATCTCGTCAACTTGACAATTTCTGGCACCGTTACCCGTAGAGGGATTGACAACCCCTCCTAATCGTCGGGTTGCAAGTATTTGTTATTTGTGTGCAGGTACCGTTTACATAGTGTTGCTTGGTTCTCCTACTAGATTGATACCTTGGTTTCATAACTAAGGAAAATACCTACCGTAGCTGTGCTGCATCATCCCTTCCTCTTTGGGGAAATACCAACGTAGTTCAAGCGACATCAAAAGGAATTTCTGGCGCCGTTGCCGGGGAGACATCTTCAACATCTATCAGGTTCCTAATCACAAATATCATCTCCTTGAAATTTACATTATTTGCCATTTGCCTCTCATTTTTATCTCCCCCACTTCACAAAAAATTGTCTTTTTATCCGCCTTCTCTTTTTCGTTTGTCTTTTTCTCGTTCGATCTTTTGTTTGCTTGTGTTGCCATGTGCCTTCTATATGCTTGCATCTTCGCTTGCTAAATATCTATTGATATGGATCCCCATCCACTTGCTAATCTTTTTAAAAGATCCAATCATGATGAACCAATTGCTAGTGAGTTGAGTGCACTAGATTATCTTTATGAAGTTTTGCTGGAGATTCGTGAATCTGAAAATTGTGATGAAGAAATTTATTAAGTGATTCATGATAGCTCCTTGAATGAAAAGCATGATTGCAATGATTTTACTATAAATTCTATTAATCTCAATTGTGCTAATAATATGCAAAACCCCAAGCTTGGGGATGCTAGTTTTGCTATGTCCACTACTTACTGCAATGATTATGATTGGGGTGATTCTTCTTATGATCTTGAAAATTTATTTGAGCCTCATGATGAATATGATATTGATAATAATGTTTGCAATAATATTGAAAGTGGGTTTGGAAGAGCGTCAACTTTAGGTAAAAATAATCCCACATATTTGGAGAGTGTTCAATTTTACGAAATTTTTGATGAAAGTGGGTTTGGAGAGGTCATGACTTTAGTTGATGTTAATCCCACTATCTTGGAAGATTATAAAACTTTTATGCATGTGGATCATGAAGAGAAAATTTTATATGATAGCTATATTGTTGAATTTGATTATGATCCTATATGTAATTATTATGAGAGAGGAAAATATGGTTGTAGAAATTTTCATGTTACTAATTTACCTCTCGTTATGTTGAGATTGCTGTTGTTTCTTTCTTCTTTCTTGCATACGCTATATATTTCTTGTCTAGATAATTTGTTTGCTTATAAAATCCCTATGCATCGGAAGTATGTTAGACTTAAATGTGTTTGTGACATGTATTATGATGCTCTCTTTGTGTTTCAATTCTTGTCTTTCATGCGAGCATCATCAAAATTATTATGCCTAGCTAGGGGCCTAAAACGATAGCACTTGTTGGGAGGCAACCCAATGAATAAAATTTATTTTCTCCTTTTTCTTTTGGTTCTTGAGTGTTTGCACAATTATGTTTTTTATGTTTTAATTAGTGTTTGTGCCAAGTAAAGCCTTTGGGATAACTTTGGGTGATAGTTGATTTGATCCTGTTGAAAAAGAGAAACTTTTGCGTCTAGTAACAGAATTGTTTAAATTCACAAAAGTAACGAAAAATTATATTTTTTTTACAAAAGATTTAAATACAAATTGGCTCCATTTTACTAATTTGTAGGAATTTTTCGAGTTATAGAAGTATGAGAATAATTTGCATCTTTACAGATTATTCTGTTTTTGACAGATTCTGTTTTCTTTGCATTGTGTGCTTATTTTGATGAATCTATTTATTGTATCGGGGGGTATAAGCCATGGTAAAGTTAGAATACAGTAGTTATAATGCAATAACAAAATTTGAATGGGTTTGCAATAATACAGATCTCATGAAGGTTTTGTTAAGTTTTGTGTGATTGAAGTTTTCAAGTTTTGGGTGAGATCACGATGGATGAAGGAATAAGGAGTGTCAAGAGCCTAAGCTTGGGGATGCCCCATGGCACCCCAAGTTAATATTCAAGGAGAACCAAGCAACTAAGCTTGGGGATGCACCGGAAGGCATCCCCTCTTTCTTCTAACGACCATCGGTATTTTACTTGAAGCTATATTTTCATTCGTCACATATCATGAGTTTTGCTTGGAGCGTCTTATATTATATGAGTCTTTGCTTGTTTTGCCTTTTAGTTTATCACAAGTATCCTTGCTGGACACACCTATTTGAGAGAGCCAAAATTATGCTATGATTTGTTAGAATTGCTCTTTATGCTTCACTTAATTTTTTTGAGCTATGGAATTGCTCTAGTGCTTCACTTATATCTTTTTGAGCACGGTGTGCTTTAATATTTTTGAAGAAATGCTCTCATGCTTCACTTAGATTTGTTTGAGAGTTAGTAAATTTTTGAAGAAATTCTCTCATGCTTCACTTATATTATTTTGAGAGACAGAAAATTTTATGCTCATGTTCTTCACTTAGATTTGTTTGATCTTGTCAAAAGCAATTGCAATATATGAAATTAGTCCCAAAGTGATAGATATTCAAGAGGGATATAATAAAAACTTTCATGAAGATCATTGGACAACATAAACTTGATTCTTTGTAATAGTTTTGAGATATGATGATAGTGATATGTGAGTCATGTTGGTGAGTAATTATGCTTTAGTAAGAATATTGGCATTAAGATTTGTGATTCCCTATGCAAGCACGAAAGTCAATAGTTATGCAATGAAATTACATCCTACTTGTGGTGCATTATTCGGTGTTAGTTATGCTTAATGCTCGCTTATGTGATTTTTCGTTTCTTGGTTGGTTGCTTCTCAATCTTTTTGCTAGCCTTCACTTGTACTAAGTAGAAATACTACTTGTGCATCCAAAATCTTTAAAACCAGTTTTGCCATATGAGTCCACCATACCTACCTATATGCGATATTCCCGTGCCGTTCTAAGCAAATTTGTATGTGCATCTCTAATTTTCAAAATGAATTTCCTTTTTGTGTGCTTGTACCGCTCATGAAGCGGCAGGGGGTGGCCAATATTTTCCATGCTAGATGTGTTATTTTCAAGATGAGTGTTTATTCACTTGTCATTGCATGAGAGTACGGCGGTAATAGGGATGCCCAGTCCCGAAATGAAAAAGAAATTTACTTTATGTTGTCAAATAATAAATTCCTTGGAAAGTGTTGGTATGGAAGGCACCCGTGGATACGGCTAGCCATGGAAAGTGAAAGAATGGTGGAAAAAGGAATAAACTTTATTTTCTGTTTGGAAACCGCCTATGATATATCTAGCATGGAAAGTGTTGGGAATTACTCGGTCGTTTTTGCTGATGGGAAAAGTATGCCTCTCAAATTTTTTTATCTCTCAATTTAAGCTTTGAGCTCTGGCACCTCTACAAATCCCTACTTCCCTGTGCGAAGGGCCTATCTATTTACTTTATGCAATTTTTATTTTTTTATTTGAGTCTCCATCTTCTCTTATAAAGCACCAACTAAGGGGCACTATGATCATACTTGAGCATTGGGTATAGCTAATATGCGAGTGTGTTTCATGAATGGATCAATGATTGAGCATGATGGGCTAGGGATAACTTTCTTTAGTGTTGATATTTTGAAAGACATGGTTGCTTGTTGATATGCTTGAGTATTGAAATCTTCATGTCAAAACTAGACTGTTGCTTTGAACCATATAAAAGTCCATATGTCCATGCTACAAAGAAAAGAATATGTGATGAACATGTTAGGCAGCATTCCACATAAAAAATTCTATTTCTATCATTTACCTACTCGAGGACGAGTAGGAATTAAGCTTGGGGATGCTGATACGTCTCCAACGTATCTATAATTTTTGCTTGTTCCATGCTTTTATATTATAATTCTTGGATGTTTTACGATCATTTTATAGCAACTTTATATCATTTTTTGGGACTAACCTATTGACATAGTGCCCAGTGCCAGTTGTTGTTTTTTTGCTTGTTTTTTACTTCACAGAAAATCAATACCAAACGGAGTCCAAATGCAGCGAAACTTTTTGGAGAATTTTTCTGGACCAGAAGACACCTGTTGGGCCAAAGAAGTACTAGAGGGGGGCTCCGAGGGGAGCACAACCCACCAGGGCGTGCCTGGGGGCCCAGGCGCGCCCAGATGGGTTGTGCCCACCTCGGTGGCCTCCCGCACCGCCTCTTCTCCCTATAAATACCCAAATATTCCAAAAACCCTAGGGGAGTCGATGAAACACAATTCCAGCCGCCGCAAGTTCCAGAACCATGAGATCCAATCTAGACACTATCACGGAGGGGTTCATCATCCTCATTGGTGCCTCTCCAATGATGCGTGAGTAGTTCATTGTAGACCTATGGGTCCGTAGGTAGTAGCTAGATGGCTTCTTCTCTCTTTTTGATTCTCAATACAATGGTCTTTTGGAGATCTATTTGATGTAACTCTTTTTGCGGTGTGTTTGTTGGTATCCGATAAACTTTGAGTTTATGATCAGATCTATATCCATGAAAGTTATTTGAGTTCTTTGATCTCTTTTATGCATGATTACTTGTAGCCTCATATTTCTTCTTCGAATCTTTGGTTTAGTTAGGCCAACTAGATCGATTTTTCTTGCCATGGGAAGAGGTGCTTTGTGATGGGTTCGATCGTGCGATGTTCTTTCCCAGTGACAGTAGGGGCAGCCAGACACGCATGTATCGTTGCTATTAAGGATAACAAGATGGGGGCTATTCCTACATGAATAGATCTCGTCTACATCTTGTCATCGTTCTTATTGCATTACTCAGTTTCTCCATGAACTTAATACACTAGATGCTTGCTGGATAGCGGTCGATGTGTGGAGTAATAGTAGTAGATGCAGGCAGGAGTCGGTCTACTAATCTTGGACGTGATGCCTATATAATGATCATTGCCAGGATATCGTCATAATTATTTGATGTTCTATCAATTGGCCAACAGTAATTTGTTTACCCACCGTATGCTATTTTTTTTAGAGAAGCCACTAGTGAAATCTACGCCCCCGGGTCTATTCTTTATCATATTTGCTTGGAGATCTATTTTTATTCTCTTTTATTTTCAGATCTATTATTCCAAAACCCAAAAATACCTTGCTGCACTTTTTTGCTATTTATTTTATTTCGCGTTTTATTGAGATATATTTATGCAATCTATCACAATTTTTATCCCGTCAACTTGACAATTTCTGGCACCGTTACCCGTACACTACTGGAATCAGGATCTTTGCCGTTAGCCAGCTCTTTGCCGTATGCTAGCTGACGGCAAAGAAGGTCTTTGCCATCAGCTTACAGAAAGCTGACGGCAAAGAAAGAGCGGACGACAAATAGGGTGTTTGCCGTCAGCCTGCTCTTTGCCGTCTACTAGCTGACGGCATAGAAGCTTTGCCGTCTGCTAGCAGACGACAAAGAGGGTGGGTGGCCCACTAACGAGAATGACCTAACGGCCACTTTCTTTGCCGTCTGCTAGCGGACGGCAAAGCTTCTTTGCCGTCCGCCAGCAGACGGCAAAGAAAGTGGCCATTTTAACGGCCGTTTCCCCCCGGCCCCACCCCACTAGCTAGGCTCTTTGCCGTCTGCTAGCAGACGACAAAGAGCTGTGACCTAACTGAAAAGGGGCCGGCGCCCGCGCCCCACCCCTCTCTCTCTCTCTCTCGCCCGGCCCTCACCTCACCCGCGCCGCCACCCTCGGGCCCGAGCCGCCCCCGCCCTGACCCCCGCCGCCCCCGCCGCCCCACCCCGCCGCCCCGGCACCCCGCTGCCTCCTCCACCACCGCCGGAGCCAAGGTGAACTTTTTTTTCTACTGTTATTTGCCGTTTAGGTTTAGGTGTTATTAATAGGTTTAGGTTAGTGGTAGGATTAGGTTAGTGCTAGGTTTAGGTTTAGATAATTAGAAGAAGAAGAAAGTTGAAAAAAAGAAGAATAAGTAGAAGAAGAGGAAAAAGGAAAAAAGGAAGAGGGTCGTGGATCGCCGGTCGTCGAGGGGATAGATGGTGGAGCCAGTGGGTCCCGTCGGTCCCAACGCCGTCGCCCATGCCGAGAATCCCCCGGTCCGAGTGCTGACCCGTCTACCGTGCGTCGCCATACCAGAGGGCGCCCGGGGACGAGCGGGTTAGGGGGTTCCTTGACGTCGATGGAACCCTAAATAGCAAGTATCGTCGGTGCGAGATACATGTGGCCGTCGGTGTCGAACACTACATCCACGTCCCACAAGTGACGCCGGCGTCCCGCAGCAACAGTTCTCGGGGTCGATGGCGGTCGAACACCTATGGCAAATGGTTTTGACTTTAAGGTCCGTTCATTTGACAAATACGAGATCAACGGGTATCGCTTTCGTACCTATGGCAAAGAGCTATCTATGGCCGACCGAAAGTCTACAAATTGTTGTGTCTCTGCTATCGGCGAAGGAGATACCGAGTATTATGGAAGAGTTGAAGCAATTTATGAACTTCAATTCTATGGTGCAAACCCACCAAACGTCGTAGTCTTCAAATGTTATTGGTTCCAGCCGAAGGAGACTAGAAGGACTCATGAACATATAGGGCTAGTGGAAATCAAACAAAGCACCCATTTGGATGTTCCCGATGTCTATATTATGGCTCAACAGGCAACCCAAGTTTTCTATCTACCGTGGGCCTATCAAAGTGATCCAAATCTCAATGGTTGGGATGTCGTTTATGAAGTGCCGCCACGTGTTAGACCACCTCCCCCCAATGAAGAGGATTATGAACCTCACATTAACCCAGACACATATGAAGGAGAATTCTTCCAAGAAACATGTCTTTCAAAAAAATGTTTCAAGAACCGCTCTACTTCACCCCAGAACATTGAAGTAGACAGCGACAGTGAACCCGACTTCACCCCTGAGCCAGAACAAGAAGAGCCTGAACTAGAAGAGGTTACTGTTGCGGATGACCTGTCAATGCTTGACCGATTACGTAAAGGTGGCCTTCCACATGATGATGCATTTATTAATGATGATGATGAGCACGTCATTACTGATAGTGATGATGATGATGCATTTATTGATCCCGGAGCATTTATTGAACCCGACGATCCAGATTATTATTAGGTATTCAATTTTTTATGTTGTACTTGATTTATATAGTTACTTGTATGATTGTATGATTTATATAGTAACTTGTATAATTTTCTTACTTTGTATGATTGTTTCTTATACATAGTGCCATGGTCTTGATATCCGTCCCCGTCGGCCCTCACCCGCTTTATGATTCAGATGTGGTAAATTCTCTTTTATAACTATTTGTTGCATTTCACATTTATGACAATTATGGCCATCAAGTTGACATAGAGATATTTTAATCTAGGAGGTATGTGAACCGGAATTTGCAACCGACCCTCTTGTCGAGAAGTTAAATTTAGTTGAGAAAGAAAATGAGTATTTGAAAGAAAAAATTAAAAGAATTGAAGAAGAGAAGATGACATTGGAGTTGTATGTTGCCGATGTCGTCGATGATCACAAGATGAAGATGAATGCAATGCGCTTGAAGATGGATGCAATGCGCTTGAAGATTAAGAAGATTAGAAAATATGCCATTGATAATGAGGCTTGGTATCATTATGCCGTTGGATCAATTGTTACCTTAGTTGCGATCTTCATCGCATTTGTTGTGATGAGGGTAAGTTTTCTCTAGTGTTTTGCTTAACAAATGCATACTTAGCTTATTTTCCTTCTAAATGGCATAATTACCTAAGTTAGATAAAAAATGAGCTATACTTACGTAAGTTGGCTCAAAAATGGCATCATCACCTAGGTTAGCACAAAAATGACCTATACTTAACTTATTTTTCTCCAAATTGACATAATAAGCTTAGTTGACCTATACATTACCTAGGATAGCTATAAAATGACCTATACTTAGCATCTTTTCCTCCCAAATGACTTAATATGCTTAGTTAGCTAAAAAATAGCATAACTACCTAGGATGGCTCAATAATGATCTATACTTAGCTTACCTAGTTCATTTATGACATAATTAGCTTACTTAGGTCAAAAATGGCATAACTACCTAGGTTAGCTCAAAAAATGACCTATACTTAGCTTCTTCAATTCATTTATGACATACTTAGCATACTTAGGTAAAAAATGGCATGATAATCTTTGTTACCTCCAAAATGACATAGACTTAGCTTATTTTCCTCGAAAATGACATAATAACCTTACTAAGCTCCAAAATGACCTATTTACCTAGCTTAGCTCTAAAATGACCTACACTTAGCATTTTTACCTAGCTTAGCTAAAAAATGGCATTTTTACCTACCTTAGTTAGAAGAAGAAGATAAAGAAGAGGAGAGGAGAAAAAGAAAGAGAAGAAAAATTCTTCTTCTTCTTCTTTTTCTTCTTCTTCTAGCTAGTCTTCTTCTTCTAGTCTTCTTCTTCTTCTTCTAACTTTCTTCTTTCCCAATTTGCATATTTGCTTTAGATGAGGAAGCTTGCGTTGATGGAGTCTACTCTTCTCCTTGTGCTTCCTTTTTGTTTTGATTTTATAGGATGAACAATGTGAAACTTGCTACCTATATATGTATGTATGGATGAAACCATTGTATGCTTGTTGTTGGATATGTTGGCTAGCTATATATGTTGCATATGGACTTTTGATTTGGTATGCATATGTGTTGGATGATCATATCCATATGGCAGGGATATGATTTGGTATGTATATGTGTTGTTATGCTTGTTGAAAGTATTTTCAAATGTGTATATATATATATCTGTGAAATTCTATGAAATTGAATGAATTTAAGAAAAAACAGGGGCTATACAGGCTCTTTGCCGTCTGCTGGCAGACGGCAAAGAGCTTTGCCATCAGCCAGCAGACGGCAAAGCTGCCATGTGGCAGCTACCTGTGCAACCTGGGGGCACTGGGCTGGCCTATATGGTTGCTTTGCCGTCTGCTGGCAGACGGCAAAGACCTTTGCATCTTTGCCGTCTGCCAGCAGACGACATAGCGTGCCACGTGGCAGCTACCTGGGGGGCATCTGGGCTGGCATATTTGGGTACTTTACCGTCTGCTGGCAGACGGCAAAGATGCAAAGGTCTTTGCCGTCTGCCAGCAGACGACAAATCACACCGTTAACCCCTTAACGGCCCTAAGCTGCCACGTGTGCCGTCCAGGTCCTTTGCCCAGCAGACGGCAAAGTGCCCTTTGCCGTAGTTCGTTCAGCCGGACGTGTTGCCGTCTGCTGGCTGACGGCAAAGCCTTTGCCGTCCGCCAGGCATGCCTTTGCCGTCAGCCATGGCAGACGGCAAAGTTCCTGATTCCTGTTGGTGAGTAAACTTGATTCTTTGTAATAGTTTTGAGATATGATGATAGTGATATGTGAGTAGGGGTGTACTAACGAGCAGCTCGGCTCGTTAAGCTCGTGCTCGTTAAGGCTCGACTCGTTAAGCTCGTTAAGATTAACGAGCAGAAAACCCTGCTCGGCTCGGCTCGTTTGAAGCTCGTTAAGCTCATGAGCGCTCGCGAGCGCTTGTTAACAGATTATAATGTGTTATGATATACAGGATGAATGTGTAGGTGTGGTTTTCAAGATGAAATATGGTGACTACAAAAAGAAATGCACTAGTTTGTTGCCTCATATGTTGATTAGATTGAATTGATGGGCTGAGGTGCTACAAAAAGTTTGTCACGTAAGATAAAAATATGTGTTATGTTGTTACTAACGAGCTTAACGAGCTACTCGTGAAACTCGTTAGCTCGTTCGTTAAGCTCGTTAAGCTTAACGAGCTGAAATCAATGATTGGCTCTGTTCATTAAGAAGCGAGCTCCAAGCTTAACGAGTCGAACTATCGAGCGCTCATTAAGCTCGCGAGCTACGAGCTTTTGGTCCAACCCTATATGTGAGTCATGTTGGTGAGTAATTATGCTTTAGTAAGAATATTGGCATTTAGGTTTGTGATTCCCTATGCAAGCATGAAAGTCAATAGTTATGCAATGAAATTACATCCTACTTGTGGTGCATTATTTGGTGTTAGTTATGCTTAATGCTCGCTTATGTGATTTTTCGTTTCTTGGTTGGTTGCTTCTCAATCTTTTTGCTAGCCTTCACTTTTACTAAGTAGAAATACTACTTGTGCATAAAAAATCTTTAAACCCAGTTTTGCCATATGAGTCCACCATACCTACCTATATGTGATATTCCCGTGCCGTTCTAAGCACATTTGTATGTGCCATCTCTAATTTTCAAAATGAATTTCCTTTTTGTGTGCTCGTACCGCTCATGAAGCGGCAGGGGGTGGCCAATATTTTCCATGCTAGATGTGTTATTCTCAAGATGAGTGTTTATTCACTTGTCATTGCACGGGAGTGCGGCGGTAATAGGGATGCCCAGTCCCGAAATGAAAAAGAAATTTACTTTATGTTGTCAAATAATAAATTCCTTGGAAAGTGTTGGTATGGAAGGCACCCGTGGATACGGCTAGCCATGGAAAGTGAAAGAATGGTCGAAAAAGGAATAAACTTTATTTTCTGTTTGGGAACCGCCTATGATATATCTAGCATGGAAAGTGTTGGGAATTACTCAGTCGTTTTTGCTGATGGGAAAAGTATGCCTCTCAAATTTTTTTTATCTCTCAATTTAAGCTTTGAGCTCTGGCACCTCTACAAATCCCTACTTCCCTCTGCGAAGGGCCTATCTATTTACTTTATGCAATTTTTATTTTTTTATTTGAGTCTCCATCTTCTCTTATAAAGCACCAACTAAGGGGCACTATGATCGTACTTGAGCATTGGGTATAGCTAATATGCGAGTGTGTTTCATGAATGGATCAATGATTGAGCATGATGGGCTAGGGATAACTTTCTTTAGTGTTGATATTTTGAAAGACATGGTTGCTTGTTGATATGCTTGAGTATTGAAATCTTCATGTCAAAACTAGACTGTTGCTTTGAACCATATAAAAGTCCATATGTCCATGCTACAAAGAAAAGAATATGTGATGAACATGTTAGGCAGCATTCCACATAAAAAATTCTGTTTCTATCATTTACCTACTCGAGGACGAGTAGGAATTAAGCTTGGGGATGCTGATACATCTCCAACGTATCTATAATTTTTGCTTGTTCCATGCTTTTATATTATCATTCTTGGATGTTTTACAATCATTTTATAGCAACTTTATATCATTTTTTGGGACTAACCTATTGATATAGTGCCTAGTGCCAGTTGTTGTTTTTTGCTTGTTTTTTACTTCACAGAAAATCAATACCAAACGGAGTCCAAATGCAGCGAAACTTTTTGGAGAAATTTTCTAGACCAAAAGACACCTGTTGGGCCAAAGAAGTACTAGAGGGGGGCTCCGAGGGGAGCACAACCTACCAGGGCGTGCCTGGGGGCCCAGGCACGCCCAGGTGGGTTGTTCCCACCTCGGTGGCCTCCCGCACCGCCTCTTCGCCCTATAAATACCCAAATATTCCAAAAACCCTAGGGGAGTCGACAAAACACAATTCCAGCCGCCGCAAGTTCCAGAACCATGAGATCCAATCTAGACATCATCACGGAGGGGTTCATCATCCTCATTGGTGCCTCTCCAATGATGTGTGAGTAGTTCATTGTAGACCTACGGGTCCGTAGGTAGTAGCTAGATGGCTTCTTCTCTCTTTTTGATTCTCAATACAATGGTCTTTTGGAGATCTATTTGATGTAACTCTTTTTGCGGTGTGTTTGTTGGGATCCGATGAACTTTGAGTTTATGATCAGATCTATATCCATGAAAGTTATTTGAGTTCTTTGATCTCTTTTATGCATGATTACTTATAGCCTCGTATTTCTTCTTCGAATCTTTGGTTTAGTTAGGCCAACTAGATCGATTTTTCTTGCCATGGGAAGAGGTGCTTTGTGATGGGTTCGATCGTGCGATGTTCTTTTCCAGTGACAGAAGGGGCAGCAAGACACGCATGTATCATTGCTATTAAGGATAACAAGATAGGGGCTATTCCTACATGAATAGATCTCGTCTACATCATGTCATCATTCTTATTGCATTACTCAGTTTCTCCATGAACTTAATACACTAGATGCTTGCTGGATAGCGGTCGATGTGTGGAGTAATAGTAGTAGATGCAGGCAGGAGTCGGTCTACTAATCTTGGATGTGATGCCTATATAATGATCATTGCCAGGATATCGTCATAATTATTTGATGTTCTATCAATTGCCCAACAGTAATTTGTTTACCCACCGTATGCTATTTTTCTTGAGAGAAACCACTAGTGAAATCTACGCCCCCGGATCTATTCTTTATCATATTTGCTTTGAGATCTATTTTTATTCTCTTTTATTTTCAGATCTATTATTCCAAAACCCCAAAAATACCTTGTTGCACTTTTTTGCTATTTATTTTATTTTGTGTTTTATTGAGATCTATTTATCCAACCTATCACAATTTTTATCCCGTCAACTTGACAATTTCTGGCACCGTTACCCGTAGAGGGATTGACAACCCATCCTAATCGTCGGGTTGCAAGTATTTGTTATTTGTGTGCAGGTACCGTTTACATAGTGTTGCTTGGTTCTCTTACTGGATCGATACCTTGGTTTCATATCTGAGGGAAATACCTACCGTAGCTGTGCTGCATCGTCCCCTCCTCTTTGGGGAAATACCGACGTAGTTCAAGCGACATCAGGCGGCGACGGGGCGCATCTTCGACTGACGCGACGCGACATCGTTCGCTGCTCGGAGGCGTGGTGTGGTGTTGTCCAGGGTCCAGCAGGCGGATGGGCCGTGGGTCAACGTCGATGCGCGGAGGGCGTGCTAGGCGTGTCCCCGGCGCATGGTGACGACACTCCAGGCTTCACTCAAGAGAGAGGACTGCCGCGCCTGGTGCTGTTCTAGCTGCAGCGAAGGAAAGGTTGGGCTGTGGTGTGCTGAGCTGCGCGTCCCAGATCAGAGGCCTTTCCTTTGCTCGATGGAGACGAGGCACCTGCAGGCTGCTAGGAGCAAGGGGCTAGTTGGTTGGCTGGGTTGGGGATCGACTTCATTGTCCGGCCGATCGCTGGAGTCCCGTTGCACCGGCTAGCCACCAAGCATGGGTATTGTTTGGCAGCAGCGCTGCATATCTGGCATGAGGCCTCGGGTGATTCCCTGCATGTGGTGGCCGGCTGGCGGCGCTGCGATCCATGGCTTGGTGGTGGTGATCCAGATCTGATCGGCCGGATGGTGATGACTACATATACTGCAGCGACTTCCTACGACTCCACGATGGTGTGGTCATCGAAAAGACTTCGGGAGGGTTCATCTCTCCTGATCCGATGGATGACTTCAGCGGTGCTTGACACAGAGGAATGGTGGTGTAGTGGCGGTGGTTGCCTCGCATATAGCTACTGGGATCACGAAAAAGTGGTGACTACAACACATGCGTGACTTCGATGGTGGTGCTGCGAGCACCCGGTCTCGAGCTCCGGGTCGAAAGCCTAGGTCAGACCCGAGTGGCTATACCTGGCATTGGTGATTTTTTTTACGTCGTTACCTTGTTGAAGGCATAACTTGGATATGCTCAGACTGGTTTTTCAGGGTGAAAACCTAGATTCTGGCCTTCGGATGGATCCGGTGACGGCAGCGCTTGAGTGTCGCTCCCTTCCTGAAGGCATTGTTGTTGAAGAACCTCGTCGTCCATGTGGCGTCATGAAATGGTTGGTGCGGATATGGTTGTTGTTGTAGTTTGCCGATCGTAGATCAGATCGCCTTGGGCTTTTTCTTTTTTTCCACGCGTGCGCATGGCTTTGGTCTTATATGACTTTGCTAATTGTCGGCGTGTTTTCTCGTGTGTGTGAGCTGGTGTCGGCTGTGTGCATCCTAGCTATGCAGAGGCCGAGTGTGTGCTCATTGTGTTTTGTATCTTCTTGATGCTCCATTTTAAGCTAATAAAACCCATCCTTTGTCGAAAAAGTCCTTGGCAACTCGCATATGTAAATATGCATGAACCAGCTCATCTCCGTTCACACTCAGAGCGGCTCCGATAAAGACGACGGTGGCCACCCCTAACGTCTTCTCCCGGTTAGGAGCAATTGTTCCTCCAGGAGTAACATCGGCGACATAGAACACATTCATTGTTGTGAGCCATAAGATGGTTTTGGTCTCCCAACGCTTAAAGTGCGTTCCTGTAAACAGGGTCAATTTCAATGCAGCGACAAAGCCTTGAATCAAAAATTGCCTACATAAATTAGGTTTTTGGATGGTTGAGTATATTAGCAATTTATCAATTAATTTAATCCAAAAATAGATCACAAACATGGCATGGAAAGTATTAATCACATACTGATTTGTAACCAGAAGTGCACGTGCTACACATATAGTAGAAACATCTATGCATATAGCTAGTTCGTTCGTGCTGCCTTGAGGATCGCACTCCTTGTACATGTATTAAATTTATGTCTTCAATCTAATTCAGCACAATTTAGATTTTCTTGGGATCCACCATTTTTATTAAAGTTTTAATTTGGAAAAAAATATAGATTAAAAAAAATGTTAGAATACTTTTTACAAATATTTGATTTACATGTTTTCATGAAGTGTACATTTCAATTAAATTAGTGCATTTCACTTAAATTAAGTAATTGATACGTCTTCAACGTATCTATAATTTTTTATTGTTCCATGCTATTATATTATCTATTTTGGATGTTTTATATGCATTAATATGCTATTTTATATTATTTTTGGAACTAACCTATTAACCTAGAGCCCAGTGCCAGTTTCTGTTTTTTCCTTGTTTTTGAGTTTTACAGAAAAGGAATATCAAACGGAGTCCAAACGACCTGAAAATTTACGGTGATTTTTTATGGACCAAAAGAGACCCCGCACCGGAGCTGGGCCAGGAGGTGACCGAGGAGGCCACAAGCCTGGGGTGCCCCCTAGGTCGCGCCCTGAGGGCTTGTGGGCCCCTCGGGCACCCCCTGACTTGTTTCCAATGCCAAAAATTCTTATAAATACAGAAACCTTCGAAAAGAACCCTAGGTCGGAAGTTCCGCCGCCGCAAGCCTCTGTAGCCACGAAAAACCAATCGGGATCCCATTTCGGCACCGTGCCGGAGGGGGAAACTATCACCGGAGGCCATCTTCATCATCCCGGTGGCCACCATGATGAGGAGGGAGTAGTTCACCCTCGGGGCTGAGGGTATGTATCAGTAGCTATGTGTTTTATCTTTCTCTGTCTCTCGTGTTCTTGATTTGGCACGATTTTGATGTACCGCGAGCTTTGTTACTATAGTTGGATCATATGGTGTTTCTCCCCCTCTACCTTCTTGTGATGAATTGAGTCTTGCTCTTTGAGGTTTCGTTATGTTGGATTGAGTATTGGATTTGAGAACACTTGATGTATGTCTTGTGATGGGATATCTGTGGTGACAATGGTATGTTCTATTGATTCACTTGATGTATGTTTTGGCACTCAACTCACGGATTCCCGAGGTGACATTGGGGTAATCTATGCATAGGGGTTGATGCATGTTTTCGTCCTACGTTCTCTGGTAGAAACTTTGGAGTGATTCTTTGTTGCACGTTGAGGGACTGTTATATGATCTAATTATGTTATCATTGTTGAGAGAATTTGCACTAGTGAAAGTATGAACCCTAGGCCTTGTTTTCAAGCATTGCAATACCGTTTTTGCTCACTTTTGTTACTAGTTACCTTGCTGTTTTTATATTTTCAGATTACAAAAACCTATATCTACTATCCATATTACACTTGCATCACCATCTCTTCGCCGAACTACTGCACCTATACAATTTACCATTGTATTGGGTGTGTTGGGGACACAAGAGACTCTTTGTTATTTGGTTGCAGGGTTGTTTGAGAGAGACCATCTTCATCCTACGCCTCAAGAAACCTTAGGTCATCCACTTGAGGGAAAATTGCTACTGTCCTACAAAACTCTGCGCTTGGAGGCCTAACATGAGTCTAGAAGAAGAAGGTTGCATAGTAGACATCAAGCTCTTTTCTGGTGCCATTGCCGGGGAGGTTAGTGCTTGAAGGTATATCTTTAGATCTTGCAATTGAATCTTTTAGTTTCTTGTTTTATCACTAGTTTAGTCTATACAAGAAAACTGCAAAAAAATGGAATTGAGGTTGCCTCATATTATTCATCTTTATAATGTCTTTCTTGAATATGATGGATCGGAAAATTGTGCCAAAGTGTTAGAAGAAGAAGTCAATAAAATGTTTGGCGCCAAATCTTTGAATGATGAGCATGATTGCAATGTTGTTGGTATGAATTCTTTGAATATCCATGATGCTAATGATATGCAAAGCCATAAGCTTGGGGATGCTATGTTTGATGAAGATGATATTTTTAGCCCCCCAAGTTTTGATGAGCAAATTTACTATGATGAAAGCATGCCTCCTATTTATGATGATTATATTGATGAAAGTGGGTTTGGAAGAGTGTTAACTCTAGTTAAAGATCCCACTATTTTGGAGGGTGTTGAATCTTTTCACAGTATTGATAAAAGTGGATTTGGAGAGGTCATGACTTTATTTAGTGATGAATCCACTATTTTGGAAGTGGTTTCAATTGACTATGATAAAAAAGTTGCTACCTATGATGATTATTGTGATGACATGTATGCTATAAAGAATAATGATAACCATGAAACTTGTCATCATGATTTTAATTTTCAATTGGATTATTCTAATCAAGTATTTCATGATAGTTATTTTGTTAAGTTTGCTCCCACTACTATTCATGAGAATAAATTTTCTTATGTGGAGAGTAATAAAATTTCTATGCTTGTGGATCATGAAAAGAATGCTTTACGTGATAGTTATATTGTTGAATTCATTCATGATGCTACTGAAAATTATTATGAGAGAGGAACATATGCTTCTAGATATTGCAATAATATCAAGTTTCCTCTCTATGTGTTGAAAATCTTGAAGTTATGCTTGCTTTGCCTTCCTATGCTAGTTGATTTTTGTTCCCATAAATTATTTACTCAAAAAATCCCTATGCATAGGAAGTGGGTTAGACTTAAATGTGCTATTCATATGCTTCATGATGATCCCATTATGTTTCAATTCTTATCTTCTATGTGAGCATCATTGAAATCATCATGCCTAGCTAGGGGCGTTAAACAATAGCGCTTGTTGGGGGGCAACCCAATTTTTATTTTGTGTTTTTTGTTTTTGATCATGTTTTTCAATAAATACACATTATTACCTCTGTAGTAATTGTGTTTTGGTGTTTTAATTAGTGTTTGAGCCAAGTAAGACCTTTGGGATGGTCTATGGGGATAGTTGATTTGATCTTGCTGAAAAACAGAAACTTTTGCGCTCATTGCCAGAAATTTAGAAAATCACAGAAACTTTATTTTGATCTGAATTTTTTACACAAGACTGATATAAAAATTTCCTAGGTTTTCCTAAATTTTCATAATTTTTGGAGTTGAAGAAGTATACTAAATTTCCATATTACTACAGACTGTTCTGTTTTTGACAGATTCTGTTTTCTATGTGTTGTTTGCTTATTTTGATGAATCTATGGGTAGTATCAGAGGGCATGAACCATGGAGAAGTTTGAATACAGTAGATATAACACCAATATAAATTTAGAATGAGTTTACAACAGTACCTAAAGTGGTTATTTATTTTATTATACTAACGGATCTTACGAGTTTTCTGTTGAGTTTTGTGTTGTGACGTTTTCAAGTTTTGGGTAAAGATTTGATGGACAACGGAATAAGGAGTGGCAAGAGCCTAAGCTTGGGGATGCCCAAGGCACCCCAAGGTAATATTCAAGGAGAACCAAGCATCTAAGCTTGGGGATGTCCCGGATGGCATCCCCTCTTTTGTCTTTAATCCATCGGTAAATTTACTTGAGGCTATATTTTTATTCACCACATGATATGTGTTTTGCTTGGAGCATCTTGTATGATATGAGTCTTTGATTTTTAGTTTTCCACAATCATCCTTGCTGTACACAACTTTTGAGAGGGACACACATTAATCGTGAATTTATTAGAATACTCTATGTGCTTCACTTATATCTTTTGACCTAGGTAGTTGCTCTAGTGCTTCACTTGTATCTTTTTTTAGCACGGCGGTGGTTTTATTTTATAGAAATTATTGAAATATCATGCTTCACTTATATTATTTTGAGAGTCTTAAACAGTATGGTAATTTGCTTAGGTTATGAATTTAGTCCTAATATGATGGGCATCCAAGAGGGATATAATAAAAACTTTCATATAAAGAGCATTGAATAGATGAGAAGTTTGATTCCTTGCATTTGTTTTGAGATATAAAGATGGTGATATTAGAGTCATGCTAGTGAGTAATTGTGTATTGGTAGAAATACTTGTGTTAAAGTTTGTGATTCCCATAGCATGCACGTATGGTGAACCGTTATGTGATGAAGTCGGAGCATGATTTATTTTTTGATTGTCTTCCTTATGAATGGCGGTCGGGGACGAGCGATGGTCTTTTCCTACCAATCTACCCCCCTAGGAGCATGCATATAGTACTTTGTTTCGGTGGCTAATAAATTTTTGCAATAAGTATGTGAGTTCTTTATGACTAATGTTGAGTCCATGGATTATACGCACTCTCACCCTTCCACCATTGCTAGCCTCTCTAGTACCGCGCAACTTTCGCCGGTGCATTAAACCCACCATATACCTTTCCTCAAAACAGCCACCATACCTACCAATTATGGCATTTCCATAGCCATTCCGAGATATATTGCCATGCAACTTCCACCATTCCGTTTATTATGACACGCACCATCATTGTCATATTGCTTTGCATGATCATGTAGTTGGCATAGTATTTGTGGCAAGGCCACCGTTCATATTTTTTATACATGTCACTCTTGATCATAGCACATCCCGGTACACCGCTGGAGGCATTCATATAGAGTCATATCTTGTTCTAGTATCGAGTTGTAATTTTTGAGTTGTAAGTAAATAAAAGTGTGATGATCATCATTATTAGAGCATTGTCCCATGTGAGGAAAGGATGATGGAAGCTATGATTTCCTCACAAGTTGGGATGAGTCTCCGGACTTTATAAAAAAATAAAAGAGGCCAAAGAAGCCCAAACAAAAAAAGAGAGTAAAGAAAAAAAATGAGAGAAAAGAGAGAAGGGACAATGTTACTATCCTTTTTTCCACACTTGAGCTTCAAAGTAGCACCATGATCTTCATGATAGAGAGTCTCCTATTTTGTCACTTTCATATACTAGTGGGAATTTTTCATTATAGAACTTGGCTTGTATATTCCAATGATGGGCTTCCTCAAATTGCCCTAGGTCTTCGTGAGCAACCAAGTTTGATGCACACCCACTTAGTTTCCTTTTGAGCTTTCATACACTTATAGCTCTAGAGCATCCATTGCATGGCAATCCCTACTCACTTGCATCGATACCAATTGATGGGCATCTCCATAGCCCATTAATTTGCCTAGTTGATGTGAGACTTTCTCCTTCTTTTTGTCTTCTCCTCACACCCTCCACCATATTCTATTCCACTTATAGTGCTATATCCATGGCTCACACTCATGTATTGCGTGAAAGTTGAAAGAGCTTGAGAACATTAAAAGTATGAAACAATTGCTTGGCTTGTCATCGGGGTTGTGCATGATGAAGTACTTTGTGTGATGAAGTTGGAGCATAGCCAGACTATATGATTTTGTAGGGATAACTTTCTTTGGCCATGTTATTTTGAGAAGACATGATTGCTTTATTAGTATGCTTGAAGTATTATTGTTTTCATGTCAATATTAAACTTTTGTTTTGAATCTTATGGATCTGAATATTCTTGCCACAATAAAGACGATTACATTGATAAATATGTTAGGTAGCATTCCACATCAAAAATTCTGTTTTTATCATTTACCTACTCGAGGACGAGCAGGAATTAAGCTTGGGGATGATTGATACGTCTCCAATGTATCTACAATTTTTGATTGTTCCATGCTATTATATTATCTGTTTTGGATGTTTTATATGCATTAATATGCTATTTTATATTATTTTTGGGACTAACCTATTAACCTAGAGCCTAGTGCCAGTTTCTATTTTTTCCTTGTTTTTGAGTTTTACAGAAAAGGAATATCAAACGGAGTCCAAACGAGCTGAAAATTTACGGTGATTTTTTATGGACCAAAAGAGACCCCCGAAGCACTGGAGCTGGGCCAGGAGGTGACCAAGGAGGCCACAAGCCAGGGGGCGCGCCCTCCTCTAGGGCGCACCCTGAGGGCTTGTGGGCCCCTCGAGCACCCCCCTGACTTGTTTCCAATGCCAAAAATTCTTATAAATATAGAAACCTTCGAAAAGAACCCTAGAACGGAAGTTCCGCCGCCGCAAGCCTCTTTAGCCACAAAAAACCAATCGGGAGCCCATTCCGGCACCCTGCCGGAGGGGGAAACCATCACCGAAGGCCATCTTCATCATTCCGGCGGCCACCATGATGAGGAGGGAGTAGTTCACCCTCGGGGCTGAGGGTATGTACCAGTAGTTATGTGTTATCTCTCTCTCTCTCTCTCGTGTTCTTGATTTGGCATGATCTTGATGTACCGCAAGCTTTGTTACTATAGTTGGATCATATGGTGTTTCTCCCCCTCTACCTTCTTGTGATGAATTGAGTCTTGCTCTTTGAGGTTTCATTATGTTGGATTGAGTATTGGATTTGAGAACACTTGATGTATGTCTTGCAATGGGATATCTGTGGTGACAATGGGATGTTCTATTGATTCACTTGATGTATGTTATGGCACTCAACTCATGGATTCCTGAGGTAACATTGGGGTAATCTATGCATAGGGGTTGATGCACGTTTTCATCCTATGTTCTCCGATAGAAACTTTGGAGTGATTCTTTGTTGCACGTTGAGGGATTGTTATATGATCTAATTATGTTATCATTGTTGAGAGAATTTGCACTAGTGAAAGTATGAACCCTAGGCCTTGTTTTCAAGCATTGCAATACCGTTTTTGCTCACTTTTGTTACTAGTTACCTTGCTGTTTTTATATTTTCAGATTACAAAAACCTATATCTACTATCCATATTACACTTGTATCACCATCTCTTTGCCGAACTAGTGCACCCATACAATTTACCATTGTATTGGGTGTGTTGGGGACACAAGAGACTCTTTGTTATTTGGTTGTAGGGTTGTTTGAGAGAGACCATCTTCGTTGATAAACCTTAGGTCATCCACTTGAGGGAAAATTGCTACTGTCCTACAAAACTCTGCGCTTGGAGGCCTAACACGAGTCTACAAGAAGAAGGTTGTGTAGTAGACATCAGTAATGTTCATCCGAACATGATAGTAGTACCCATGAAGTATTCTTTTTTCCTCTCGCTCTATGACCTAGCAGTCAGTGGCCAATCTTCCCTGACTTTCGGGTAAGGCACGAAACCCTCTCCCTTCTTGTCGCTGCAGCGACGGAAGGGGGAGAGGACCCCACGGCTTCGACCAGGTGGTGGTAGGATTAGGAATAATTTTTTGGGCTTGCTAATACTCAGTCGATTGAGATTTAATCAAGTCACGATCGACCTTGTAGTATTTTCTGCCATCATTTGCAACAATTTTTTCCTACTGGTTGTAACATCCGTCTTGCTGGTTGTAGCATGTCATCCTCATTGATTGTAGCTCGTCATCTCATCGGTTGCAACATCCTTCATTGACGGTTGTAGCAATTTACTTAGAACGGTTGTAGCATTTGTGGTCGTTGCTTGCAATATCATTGCAACATTTTTCGTCGCCGTTTGTAGCATCCAGCCGTGCCATTTGTAGCAAAAAAAACTACATTGACTTCACTCGACTGAGACTTCATTAAGTCTCAGTTGACTGAGTTCTAGACAGACCCATCAATTTTAAATTTGTCTCTAATCGGCGATGGTGAGACAACGTCATCGGCGGCATGGAATAAGGTCTCCTCGCCTCACCCTCGTTTTGTTGGTGCTTCTTTGTATCATCGGGAAGCATGTGGAGGATGTGTACCGAGCTGGTTCTTCAGGTCTAGCATTTTATTCTGCGGTTTTTTCTTGCTGGCGCTGCCCTGTGGAGCAGACAACGTGGCTCTACATCTTGGTTCTCCAGCTCCGGTTTGACCGATGAAGGTTGGCCAGCTTCAGCCTCAACAGGAAGCGTTTGACATTTGTGTTCTGCGACTTCAACTGGTCGGATTAGGGGAGTTCTATAGGCCCTCTTCGGCGTTCTTCTTCAAGATGAAGTCTTTCGGTCTACATTGACGACTTCCCAGTCGCTGCTTGTACAAGCTCTTGGATTTCAACAATTTTGCTCCGTCGAGATGAAGGCCTAGAAGCGACAATGAGCTTTGCTCACGACACACAATCAGTGAATGGAGGAGAAGACAAGGATTTGGATATATTTTTGATTTTCTGCAAGGGTGCCTTTTAAAGGTCTTTGCTACTTAATTTACGATGTTTGGCCTTTTCACAAAAAATGGTAATTATGTTGTCGTTTCGTTTGGTATGATCGATCGATCCCACCCCACCAATTTGCTTTCTCATGAAAAAAGCACTACCAACCCTGACCCGGTTTATTTTTGTCCATCTTGTTCCACCCTGATATTTTTACTCCTGCCTGTCCGTCCACCCCACCCTGGTTCATGATTCCTACCATCTGGCATGTCCTTCCTGATTCGATCCAAACCCCCACCCCAAGCCCCTCCACCGCTAGGGTTTCTTACACTACTGCAAGATGTTGCTAACGTGACACTACAATCAGAGACCCTTCGACGAAACTGTGTGCGATGCATTAATTGCAAACGGTGATGTAAAAAAACCGTCAAAAAAGATGCAAAACATTTGCGATGGTGGATACATCAAACACGGTTCAGATTTTAGATGCGTGTGCGATGCGGGGCATACGGTTGATCCATACAAACTGTTTGTGATGAGACAAAACAACAGAAACAGGCAGCCAAATCAAGGTGTGTGCGTTATACGGCACACAGTTCACCCAGATAAATTTTTGTGATGAGGCGGAATAACAGAAACGGGCAGCCAGATGAAGGTGTGTGCGATATACGGCATACAGTTCACTCGGATGAACTGTTTGTGATTAGGCAACACAAAAGAAAAGGTCAGCCCGATGAATGTGTGTGTGATATATGGCATACAGTTCACTTGGATGAACTATTTGCGTTGAGCCAAGAGAACAGAAACGGTTCAACTTAACAAGATGTGTGTGATACGCGGCAAACAGGTCTGCAATCGGAAATGTGTGGGAAGACCGATAACAACACAGACGATTCCTGTTAACAAGTCGTGTGTGTTGTGAGCAAACGATTGCTGGTATACAATTGTGAGTGATTGATGAAAACATCACCGACGGGATCCATTGTTTAGTCTGTGTGCGATGTGATTTGCTCTGTCCGCACAACATCTACGCTCTGTCTATAGAGCATCAACATATATACTTAAAAAGACAGCATTGCATAACCAAATTAAGCATACAATTACACAAGTGACTACACACATAACATTTCCACACACCAAAGTAAGCAATTACATGCATACTAAACTAGGAGAAACGAGGATCTAATCATCTACTTCTTGTTGCGATGACACTTGCCATTGCTCTGCTTCTGGCTGGATCCCTGGCCGTTTTGGGGAAGGAGGCACTTCCTCATGTCAACGATCCGCCTGTACATCTCGTAGCTCGTGTATGCCTCCTTGGCCGCGTACACGACGTGAGCTTTGTCGAGTTTCTCCATTTAGGCCGAGTGCCAGGCATGCTTGTCCTTGTTGTAGGAATCCTTTATGTCTCTGTAGTAGGGGTCGATGATGGCCTTGGCGAGGTGAACCAGTGAGTCCTTCTCATGCTCGTTGCTGCCCCAGATCTTGTATTTGTCGACAAGATTCTGGCAGGCGATGCCCGAATTCTTGAGTACCTTTACATCGTTGGTGATGTCCACCGTAGCGAACATGTAGTGGGGGCTGTTGACAAACCTGGCGAAACGCTCGCAAGGCCTTGTGGCCACGCAGTAGTGGTAGACGAGGATGTGATTGCACACTGATACATCTCCAACGTATCTATAATTTATGAAGTATTCATGCCATGTTTGTAATAGTTTTATATGGTTTTGGTATGATATTATTAGAACTAACCCGGACTGACGCTGTTTTCAGCAGAACTACCGTGGTGTCATTTTTTTGTGCAGAAATAAAAGTTCTTGGAATGGGCTGAAAATTTACGATAATTTTTTACGAACCAAAAGAGACCCCCAAAGCACCGGAGATGGACCAGAAGAGTCCCGAGGAGTCCACAAGCCAGGGGGCGCACCCTACCCCCCTTGGCGCGCCTTGAGGGCTTGTGGGCCCCTCGGGCACCTCCTTGACTTGTTTCCGATGCCAAAAATTCTTATAAATATAGAAACCTTGGAAAAGAACCCTAGATCGGAAGTTCCACCGTCGCAAGCCTCTGTAGCCACGAAAAACCAATTGGGAGCCCGTTCCGGCACCCTGCCGGAGGGGGAAATCATCATCCGTGGGCATCTTCATCATCTTGGCGGTCTCCATGACGAGGAGGGAGTAGTTCACCCTCGGGGCTGAGGGTATGTACCAGTAGCTATGTTTTTTATCTCTCTCTCTCTCTCGTGTTCTTGATTTGGCACGATCTTGATGTACTGCGAGCTTTGTTACTATAGTTGAATCATATGGTGTTTCCCCCCTCTACCTTCTTGTGATGAATTGAGTCTTGCTCTTTGAGGTTTCGTTATGTTGGATTGAGTATTGGATTTGAGAACACTTGATGTATGTCTTGCGATGGGATATCTGTGGTGACAATGGGATGTTCTATTGATTCACTTGATGTATGTTTTAGCACTCAACTCGCGGATTCCCGAGGTGACATTGGGGTAATCTATGCATAGGGGTTGATGCACGTTTTCGTCCTACGTTCTCCGATAGAAACTTTGGAGTGATTCTTTGTTGCACGTTGAGGGATTGTTATATGATCCAATTATGTTATCATTGTTGAGAGACTTTGCACTAGTGAAAGTATGAACCCTAGGCCTTGTTTTCAAGCACTGTAATACTGTTTTTGCTCACTTTTATTACTAGTTACCTTGCTGTTTTTATTTTTCAGATTACAAAAATCTATATCTACTGTCCATATTACACTTGTATCACCATCTCTTCGCCGAACTAGTGCACCTATACAATTTACCATTGTATTGGGTGTGTTGGGGACACAAGAGACTCTTTGTTATTTGGTTGCAGGGTTGTTTGAGAGAGACCATCTTTATCCTACACCTCCCATGGATTGATAAACCTTAGGTCATCCACTTGAGGGAAATTTGCTACTGTCCTACAAAACTCTACGCTTGGAGGCCCAACACAAGTCTACAAGAAGAAGGTTGCGTAGTAGACATCACACATGCACATCTAGGCGACGACAACCTTGGGACGAGACCCGGCACGAGCGCGGGTGTACTCGAGGTCGAACCTGACCACCTTGTACTTCTCCCAAGCAAGTAACAGATCCATGATGTGGATGGAGTGCTCCACCCAGACCGTGTCGTTGGTGTACACCACCGAGAGCTCCGTGAACCTTCTGTGGGTGTCCACCACGGCATGCATGGTGAACTGCTGCTCGTCGTCGGCAACCGCTCAAAGCACCATTGGAGCCGCGCAGGATACCCTCTAAGAATTTGTCGTGGTGGGTGCTTCTTGCAATAGTGGGGCACGATCGAAAGGTTGAAGAGACACAAGGGTTAAATGGCCGCAGTAATAAATGGGGGCCGATCGGCCTGTAATCGTCACGTCTTGTCACCGCGTTCATAGCGCAGGATTCTAGTGCATGCTTGAGAACCCCGCACGCATTTCGTTTGATCACGCATGGGCTCGAAGAGGCGCCAAATGTATCATTGGTGAGCCTTTTCCCGTGCATCCGCGCAAGCTTCCCGCCCGGCTAGTTTGGCCACACGTCGGCTAGAAGAGGGGCAAATCGTGGGCGTTTATCGGCAAAAGGCTTTGTAAAAACAAAGTGTGTGGAATGACTTCGGTCATAAGTTTACTCGTGGGTGATGAGGTCAAAGTTACACAGAAGGGTGATGATGGACACTCGAGTGCGATAATTAATTCTGCGCTCTACAGGGCACATGGTTGAAGAAACCAACTGTGTGCAATAATGTCGAAGATCGCAGTCGAGTTAGCTATACAGATCGTGTGCTATGAGATCGACAAGGTAAACACATCCGAGAATGGTTAATAAAATCTAAGTCCATTGCATATTAAGGTCAAAATAGTGCTACCAATATACGAGTCTCATACGATGCCATTTCAACGATTGTACCACAAAAGCTCGAAATATTACAAGGTTCAAATTCCAGAGTTATATGGCTCAAATTCGAAGATTACAAGGTTCAAACTGATATTAGAAATGAAATTCAGCTCATCAGCTGCAAACGCCCGCGCTGATCCACTGAACATGGATATAAGAGAGGTTCAAACTAATATTACCACTTGTAAGGCTGGTTTCGAAACCTCATCATTTTTGCAAAGGGATCAGCCACTGAGAAGTCATGTATGGGGTTGACACGATGACTTCCGATTACTCTGTCATCTGAAGTACCAAAATGAAATTCAGCTTTTTTGGAGCCTTATCCATTCTTTCGCAGCCGCCGACACTGATTAACAAACCATTCATTTTTGCGAAATAAATGTAGGGCAAACCTCATTACCTTCAGCACCCTTGCTCTGACAACAAAGAACCTGGCGAATATAATCTTCGGTAAGGTCCCTCGGCAGGAGTTCAAAGTAATTTCTGAGAGATGCAGATCTAGGCATTCGATGTGATTATTATATTGTATCACATTATCCACCACCAGGCCTAATCTTATCTGCAAAAGAAGAAAATATGTTAGTGCCTACATGCAGTTTTGAACACTACTACAGGCCTATTTGGTTTGCAGGATTTGTAAAATGCACTAACGTGCCATCTTCGATCCGACATGATTAACATGGGCATTTGATTACAATCTAGAAAAATGTAGCCTTCTTCACAAGTGGTTGGAGTGGATGAAAAGTTCCCTAAGAAAACTAGTACAGATGAATCCAAAGGAGAAATGCTTATGGATTGTAACCATATGGATCAAGCAACCAATATGGGGGGGGGAACATGTATGTACTGAAATCCTCCAAAATTCCTTCAGAAATCGTAGTACATTGTCATTGTAAACTTGGGAAAAGGTGTAAAAAATTGAACTTCCTTATGGTTAAGATTTAACAGGAAAGGAACATCACCTCGATATATAGCTTCTCCAGGCACGGAAAGCATCTCAGGAAACTGACAACTTGGTCCAGGTTGGGGCCGATAGATTCTAGTGCCAAGACCTTCACTATGCACAGTTTCAGGGTCAAGCTTGTCAGAATCATTTTCTGGATGACAAACGAACATACATCTTCAAAATTAGAAATAATGTTAATTTCTAGAAGGAGAGGTAGAAGGCGGTTGTTGGACCTGAATGGGTGTGGATCCAATAACAAGTTCGGAGTATTTGTCAGACGAGTAGCCCAACACTGTCAATTTTGGCGCAGAAATGACATCGATTCTTGTTGGACCTTCTTGATCAACTACAAGTAATCTCTCAAGTGAATGTGTGTCCTCAATGACCATACCATGGTACACATTTTGTGATGTCTTGTTGCAGCACCAACAACACACATAAATAGTCCGGAGAGTCATGGAGGTGATGTTGAAGCTACTCAACCCATTGATCGCCTGAAGACAAAGGTACTCGAGTGCAGTACAGCCGCGGAGCAGGCGCTCCATGTCACCGTTTGGGAGGCAGATGGCGACGAGATCGAGGTGCTTCAGTCATGGTAGAATAAGAGCGGGCGCGTCATTAAGGGGGGGGGGGCGATGGCAGTTCATGAACTTGGCGACGCGCAGCATGGGCGCGAGGCGGAGCGCGGACGTTGGTAGCGAGTGCATATGCCCATCATAAAAAGTGAGCTCCTCGAGCTGATCTAGGGCGGGGGATCGGAACCACTCGTCAAGCTTGGCTCGGTCCTTGCCGTTGGAACGGAACTTGCCCATGCTAAGGCCTCTGGTTGGGCCATGGTGACTGCTGAGGATCTGGGAGAACGCATCCAAGCTTTTGCGATAGCCATGGTAGAGCTCGTGGGTGTCGATGAGGTCGAGAGGGGTGGAGTGCCATAGGGGGCGCCACCGTCGGGAAAGGACGATTTTCCGCGCCCCATATTTGATTGGGAGGAGGGAGATGATGACTATCAACATATCATCGGGGAGGCTGCTGATGAAGTCTGGGCCTGCTGGAGTCGCTTGCGGTTCTTGCTCGACCCGCCTCCGCTTGTTGGCAGCCCCGTTCTCCACCTCCGGAGTCTCCTCGTCAGCGGCGCTTTCTGATAGAAGTGGGATTACGGGGAATATTTAGTTAAAACAGGGCAATAGAAAAGTGTATTGGTAACTAGAAGTTAGTAGGTAGGAATAGAGTAAGAAAATGGAATAACAATTGGTTGCTTAAATACTACACAATTCCTTTGATATTGCTGGGTAAGTCAACATGCAGATACTTGAAAAGAACACTTACTTCGAACAAAGTCTGGACGGATGATATCGTCGGGGAAGTTAGCATATATCTCATGACCAGCCTCTTTTATGTGTAGTGCAATTTTAGTGCCAGCTTTCAGTACATAAACTTAGAATTTTTTTTCCAAAGGCCCGTGGTAAAATAGGAGTGACCATATTCATCAAGTCTTACAGAAGCAACGATTGTAAATCCATGGTTTGTGTTTAGTATGACATCCCTGCAGTCTTGATTTATGTAAAGGGCAAGATTGCATACTACACATGCTGTTGCATAGCAAGGGACGCGCTGCAGAAAATGGTAGGATTGTTAAAGAATATGGTAACAAGCAAATATGGGTGAAATTGAAAGAACTGTACAACAGTTGAAATCAAAGGACAAAAATCTATAATTAAACAGATAGGGTAACCATGATGTCATGGAAATATGAGAGTAATCGAAAGAACAATACATCATTAATTTGCCTAATATAGAAAGAAGAGGAAAAAATCTCCTTTGACGTATATGCTGCATGTGGCACCTTTTATCCAAATGTAGCAATATATAGCATATGTTCAGGAAAGTAGGCCATGCCAACCGATTTAGGGTGAGATTGAACATACCACACGCATCCTCAAGTCATCTAGTACGGTGAGATGGAACTCCATGGATGTCTGGCCGAGGCCGCAAAGTCCTAATGTGTCCGCGCACTGTACACTCTATGAATGAAAGAAAACCCTCAAATCAGCTCGAATAAAAATGAATTCACGGCGATTTCGGCCGGGTGATTAAAGGAGGTAGATGAACTGGGATAAGAGATGAGATAATATCTCATTAAATTAGTTACCTTGTTGTCCATGAGAAAAAACCCTCAATACGGCAGATTCCCCAATCGGACGGAGCTGGGTCGACCGCGAGCAGCGTTGAGAAAGTCAATGGCGATAGGCGGCGGCAAGCGGAAGTGGCGAAATGCGGTGGGGTTTGCCGGCAGCCTGGCGGCAGCGATAGGCGTCGAGCTAAGTGGTTGCCGCGGTGATAGGTGGTGCCATGCAGAGTCACGGAGGAGCTTGTGCACATGTGAATGGGGACCGGAGGGGGTGGCGGGCAGGGTGAGGGTTTTTGTGACGTGGGGATGGTGAGGTTTTTTTTTTATATTGGGTGATGAGGGTTTTCTGTCCCAGAAAGAGTTTCGGAGGCAACGGTTTGCTAGAGCCAACCGTGTGTGATTGACGTAACAGGGAAAATGAAAGTCATTGCACATGGTTCCAATTTTGGGAGCCATGTGTGATTGACGTATTACCTCCGTCCTGATTTATTGGTCCCCTTTGTAATTTGTGTCAAATTTTGACCAAAGATTTAACTAGCAAATGTTTATGCATGTCACCAAAAATTATATCATTGAACAGTATGTTCAAATACGCATCCAACGATATAATTTTTGCTGACCTGCACTAACATTTTGTCAGTTAAATCTTTGGTCAAAATTTAACACAAATTACAAAGGCGACCAATAAACCAGGACGGAGGTAGATTCCATCAACTGAACTGATTGCATCCATATCCAACATTTAGACATAAGTAAACATAGATTAAACATACTTAGACATAGATAATAAGCGTACACAAGTATAGTTCAACCATAAGTATATAGTTCAACCATCATTAAGCATACTCAAGCGCATTTATAATTAAGACACTACATAGCCATACATAGTTTAATCCCACATCTCATCTCATCTGCCGAAGCTTCTCCAGGTACTCAGCGTACGTGGCGTGCGCCACCCTGCGAGAATACTTCTGCTTGAAGGAGCCAATGGCTCGTCCTCTTGCATGCGCCAGAACACTTTGATACGCGTCATGAAGCTTTTGGTTGCAAAATGGGCATCGATAGCCCCAGTTCCAGGTCCTAATACGCCTGTTATGCATTCCCGCATAAAGCTCCCTGAGGATTTGCCTCTTGTACCTCCTCTGGCCATCTTCATCCTCGCTGTCGACATCGTCAGATAGCACCTATATATATAGTAAAAAAAAGGTGGTGTCAAATTTGGAATACAAACTAATCTCTAGCGAACATTTGGCAGTTGCCAAAATTTAGCATCAAATCAATGTTTACATGCCGTAAAGTATGATTAGGAATTTATGGCTATTTTTTTAGACATATCCAGAGATTATGGTTTGATTTTTAAGCACAATCGTCTATGTACAGACCAATCTTGAAGAAAATAATGGCACAAACATATATGTAGGTCATTCAAAATCAATTGTCAAGACTTGGCTAGAAATTATTAGCACGAACACTAACCCTAGTCGGATTATTAGCAGAAATCATTTGCACAGATGAAACAACTAATCACTTATCACTTGTACCATTCAAACAATCAATACATTGCACGGATCTAACGAAACTTACTCAGATTTCATGGATTGGGAGAACATAACCATAGGATTTCTATTCAAAAAGGGGGAGGCAGGAGTAACCAGAGAAACCCTAGGATGTATTTTACACATAAATGGGTATAGATGACTAACTGGTTCTCGGTCGTTGCCTGAGTCGTCACCGGAGTTGGTGTGGACCTCCGGCTCCGGCTGTGGAAGCACGACGCCGTCGACGACGTCAGGTGCAGCGATACCTTGCCGGCGGCGACGGCAACCTCTGTGTCCATCTTCACGCCGTGATCCGGTGCTTCAACAGCCCCGGCATCGCCACTCCCTCCGATGGGGCGCTTCGGCGGCATCCTCATACACTGGCGACTTTGAGGACTGAGAGCGGCGTCGAGGATGCAGGTGGAGAGAGAGGATTGTGTGTGTGGCGAGGATGGGGGGTGCGGCCGCTTGGGCCCGCCATTAATATGGAGTAGTGGGAGTGAGGCGGACGACGGTCAAACCGCTGGCTCGCCTCCCGGTGAGCCTGCGCACCAGACTGTTGGCATGCCTACCGTCATTTCACACAACTACTCACACGCTTCTCGATGACACTGCGCAACGAGCACGCCTCTTGTCAATTCACACACCTGCACGCACGCCTCCCGGTCTTCCTGCGCGGCAGACTGCTCGCATGCGTCCCATCAACTCATGCTTGCCCGCACGGCACACGGGTCGCGTAGCGGCACGTATATTGTTTTTCTATTTTGATGGTTAATGCCGCCGCTGATGTCTACTACACAACTTGTTCTTGTAGACTCGTGTTGGGCCTCCAAGCGCAGAGTTTTGTAGGACAGTAGCAAATTTCCCTCAAGTGGATGACCTAAGGTTTATCAATCCGTGGGAGGCGTAGGATGAAGATGGTCTCTCTCAAACAACCCTGCAACCAAATAACAAAGAGTCTCTTATGTCCCCAACACACCAAATATAGTGGTAATTTGTATAGGTGCACTAGTTCAGCGAAGAGATGGTAATAAAAGCGTAGTAATGATAGTAGATATTGATTTTTGTGATAGGAACAATAAAAAAACAGCAAGGTAGCAATTGATAAAACGGAGCACAAACGGTATTGCAATGCTTGAAAATGAGGCCTAGGGTCCGTACTTTCGCTAGTGCAATCTCTCAACAATGCTAATATAATTGGATCGTATAACCATCCCTCAACGTGTGATGAAGAATCACTCCAAAGTTCTTATCTAGCGGAGAACATAAGAAGAAATTGTTTGTAGGGTACGAAACCACCTTAAAGTTATTCTTTCCATTTGATCTATTTAAGAGTTCGTACTAAAATAACACAAAGTTATTCTTTCTGTTCGATCTATCCAAGAGTTCGTACTAAAATAACACCATATGATACGCATCAACCAACTCTAATGTCACCTAGATACTCCACCACAAGTATCCATGAGTTAATTATACGATACGCATCAAACAATTTCAGATTCATAATACTCGATCCAACACAAATAACCTCAAAGAGTGCCCCAAGATTTCTACCGGAGAAACAAGGACGAAAACGTGCATCAACCCCTATGCATAGATTACCCCAATGTCACCTCGGGAATCCGCGAGTTGAGTGCCAAAACATATATCAAGTGAATCAATATAATACCCCATTGTCACCACGGGTATTCATATGCAAGACATATATCAAGTGCTCTCAAATCCATAAAAGTATTCAATCCAATAAAACGAAATCTCAAAGGGAAAACTCAATTCATCACAACAAGATAGAGAGGGAGAAACACCATATGATCCAACTATATTAACAAAGCCTGCGATATATCAAGATCGTGCCATCTCAATAACACGAGAGAGAGAGAGATTAAACACATAGCTACTGGTACAAACCCTCAGCCCCGAGGGTGGACTACTCCCTCCTCATCATGGTGGCCGTCGGGATGATGAAGATGGCCACCGGAGATGATTTCCCCCTCCGGCAGGGTGCCGGAACGGGGTCTAGATTAGTTTTTCGTGGCTACAGAGGCTTGCGGCGGCAGAACTTCTGATCTAGGGTTACCCCGAGGGTTTTTGGAATATTTGGGAATTTATAGGGCGAAGAGGCGGTGCGGGAGGCCACCGAGGTGGGCACAACCCACCTGGGCGCTCCTGGGCCCCCAGGCGTGCCTTGGTGGGTTGTGCTCTCCTCGGAGCTCCCCTCTGGTACATCTTTGGCCCACCGGGTGTCTTCTGGTCCGGAAAAAATCTCCAAAAAGTTTTGTCGCGTTTGGACTCCGTTTGGTATTGATTTTCTGCGATGTAAAAAACAAGCAAAAAACAGCAACTGGCACTGGGCACTATGTCAATAGGTTAGTCCCAAAAAATGATATAAAGTTGCTATAAAATGATTGTAAAACATCCAAGAATGATAATATAACGACATGAATACTTCATAAATTATAGGTACGTTGGAGACGTATCAGCCGCTTTATTGCTTAACCGAGGCATGACACGTATCCATTGTTGGTCTAACGCCCACGGTTTGAATAAATAATCCGTTTGCGATATTGGTTCCCAATTATTAATAATCTCCCATTTGTAAGAAGATAAAGATTACATCAAAACTTGTCTCAAATTTGACAAAAAAAGTACAATTCCACTGTGTATTGGTGTCCATATGACAACACGATAAGTTTCATGAATTTCAAATAAGTTTTGGATGTACTAGATTTTAAAAATCAAGATTCTCAATGTTTGAAATTTCTTGCACGGGGAGTAAACATGCACCCAGTGAGACACATGTGTTTTTCCAATCCATTTAGGTGCACTGTCGCGTGTGCATGTAGCTCAAATTTGATTTTTGCACATTATACCCCTAGAAAATCAATCAATGTACTAAAAAGTCTTAATGATCTCTGTTTTTTTTCAAAATTAAAACGTCACTCTTTTGGTAACATACGTTCACCGCGATTTTTTTTAACATGCATCGTAGTTGTGGTGGATGCGCGGTGTGTGTGTGTGCGCGCGCGTCTGGGGTGGGGGGGGGCTGGCAGTACACTATGAGTCGTGAGCCATCGTGTGGGTTGGCCGTTTTGTGAGGCAGGTGCCACATCAGAGTCGTGAATTCGTTATTTAAAACATTACATAACCCTTTCATACATACATGTTTTGGCCACATGTAGTCGGTGGTTGTCCTACACGACACTCACTCGCGTGTGACGCTTTCTGTGGGCCCGCGAGGTCGTCTTCCATCACTTCGACCAACAGCCGACAGAGAGGTTAATTTGACTAGCAAGGTAGACCTTTTTTTGTTTGTGTTATGGTGGGAGTATATAGTACGCGTCGAAGAGGTGGGAGGGGACTAGCATATATACTACGGACGCGTCCGTGAACACACCTCACTCAGTGTCGGGACTTTTCGGTTTCCGAGGCACGTGCCACATCAAAGTTGTGCATTGGCTATTCAAACATCACACAACACCTCTTTGGGCCACATGCATGCAGGCGGTGGTTATCCTAGGACACTCACGTGTGAAGCTTCCATCTGTGGGCCCGCGAGGTCATCGTCGATTCATGCATCACTTTGACCTACATCGGCAGAGGTTAATTAATTTCACCATCAAGGAGGATTCTTTTTGGGTTGTATTACGGTAGGAGCATATAGTATGCGTCGAATAGGGGGAAGGGGACCAGCATATGTCGTACGCTTCATGAACCTCGCTCTGTGTGGGGACTTTACGATTTTCGAGGCATGTGCCACATCAAAGTTGTGCATTTTGGGTATTCAACATATGTTTGGCCCACATGCAAAGCGATGGTGTCCTCTGGCACCCACTCACGCGGTTATCAGCAATATCAATGCTTTCCACCTGTGGTCCCGCTTGGTCCATCACTACTTTGCTTGACAACGAGAGAGGTTAATTTGACTTAGGAGGGGATTATTTTTTGGTTTGTATTACGGTATATAGGTCATGCTCTGGGATGACATGATATAGTTTGAGCACACATGCATGTGTACGCATGAATCCCTCCCATCGAGTCGAAGTGGCCAGTACCACGACACATCATGAACCGATCTCGCTCTGTGTGGGGACTGTATGATTTTCAACGCACGCGCCACATCAATGTTGTGAATGGTATTCAAACATGCATGCACGCATCACCTCCATACATACATATGCATGTAGTGGTTGTCTTCGAACGGTACACTCCCTCGCATGGTTATCGGCGACAAGCCTATATATTTGTGGGCCCATGTGGACATCCATGATCACTTTGACTGACAACGAGATAGGTTACCATGGTGGATCCTTCCTTTGGTTTGTGTTATCGTAGTATGTCATGGTGAGATTTAGACCTAATTAAGTTTGAGTGCATACTATGCATGCATGGATGAATCCCCGTCATCGGCTCGAAGTGTGGTGTGACATACATATGCATCGTCAACTAACCCTCGCTCCGTGTGGGGATTTCTGGTTCCAAAGCACGGCGCCACAGCAAAGTTGTTCCATTGTGTATTCAAACATCAACACTCCATACGTATGTTTGGGCCACATGCAGGCAGTGGTTGTCTTCGGGGACTAGCTACTTGCGTGATTATTGGCGAGCTAGCCCATCTCTGGGGTCGCATGGATGGCCATCACTTTGACCAACAACAAGAGAGAGGTTGTATGACCAAGGTGGATTATTCTTGGTCTGTTTTACGATACATCTTCACTGGTACAACGAGGTGCTATACAAACGGTTTTTAACCCCTTTCCAAGATGGCGTTTTGAACCGTCGCCAAGTGAGTGACTGCGATAGGGGGGTCCTTCCCACACGACCCAGAAACCGTCGGGGATAGGGAGCCTTGATGCATACAGTTGTCCCTATAAAAATGTTTCTAAAATCTCGAATATCCCAAACGCTTCATCCTTGCTACTCGTTTGTGCTCGCATTGCCATCACAGTCGGAGTTCTGTGGTTTTACCTAAAACCAGGCGCAGTCAAGGCACATTCTAGGCATGGGATTTTTCCAGGCACGTACCAAACTGGCACTACGTTTACGATGCCTGGGGCATCACAAACAGTTCATGATTGTAAACCGTGTATGATAGGTCGACAATCACACACATTTAGTTTTCCAGCACCGTTTGTGATATTGTCTGACATCACACACGCTTTGCAAATGGCAACTATGTGCTGGGTTACACACGTTTCCTCTCCGTGAACCGTGTCAGATTATGATGTATATCACACACTGTCAGATTTAGGGCTCCGCAGACCCAAGAAAGGTTCAAACTCTGGGGTGCATGCGAAGAACTCAACCTCCCCAGCCTGCCGACTCATCGATCTCACCGCCTAGCTCGATGAACAGGAAAGGAAAGGGACTCAGGAGTTTACCCAGGTTTGGGCCACCTTGCGGTGTAAAACCCTACTCCTGCTTTGTGGTGGATTGGCCTCGAGGTGGGCTGAGGATGAACTAGTACAGAGGGAGAACAACCTCAGGAGGAGTGTTCTTATGCTGGTGTGAGCTGGTGAGGATGATCTGGTTCCTATGGTGGTGGCCTAGCTATATTTATAGTGGCCTCGGTCCTCTTCCCCCAAAATGAAGGCGGGAAGGGATCCCATAACGGCCAAGTTTGAAGGGGGACAAGTAGTACATCTTATCCTGACGAAAGGTGGTCTTCGCCTGCAAAGCTTCTGGTCGTGACGTCGTGGTGGGCTCGACGATGACCTCCGTCCTGCTGTCCTGGTCTTGTAGCACGGGAATGGAAACCTTTGGCTAATTCCTTGGGACTCTCCGTCCGCGCTTGCTTCCTTAGCACTGAAGAGGAATCCTGCTGTACTGCACCTGCTGGCGCCCGCCTGGCCTTGGTCGTCATGGCTTGCGTCATCTGAACCTCACGAGGTGGGGCTTGCATGGAAATCTCCGCTCCTCAGGAGCCGGCCTGGGGAAGCCGCTCCCTCTGGAGGTCTTAGCGTCGTCCGCCTCGCGAGGCTTGGCCCCTCGCAAGGGTCTTGTGTTGTTGATGCTGGAGAAGGGCCATACCAAGCCGTTGATGAAGCCATGCTGTGGGCCGCAGGCAGGCAAGTCTGGGTACCCTGGTTCCCAGAACGCCGATAGTAGCCCCTGGGCCCAAGGCGCGCTCGGACTTGGCTTCGAGGTGAAGCTAAAGGGCAATGGCGAAGCGCCGCGGGTCCTAACCGCCTGCGGGCCCAGTCAACGCGTGGCGCTTGATGGGACGTGGGCGTCTCCACTTCCCCACGCAGCCTTGGCAACTGCCAGACTTGACGGCTGCCTGTTGCAAGCGCAGCTCTGCCATCATTGCCCGTCGTGCTCACCTTTGGCTTCCCCTCTTTCCTGCGAACTTGCGGCTCTTCTTCCAGATTCGGCGCCAGCGACAATCCCCCTTGACGCCATGGCCCCGAGGTCGAAGAAGAAGGGGAAGGCCTGCGCGCCCGCCGAATCCCAGTCGGGTCTGGAGCCCGTGCTTGATCGGTCGACGGTGATCAACCAGGAGGGGTTGGACAAGGTCCGGTCGGCCCTCGCCGCTGATTCCAATGAGTGGAAGGCGACGACGGTTTGGCCTACCTCCCGGGCCATGGCCGACATGGAGGCCACCGAGATCCCCATTCACCTTCATGCTCTCCTGGCTGGCTTGGTCCCTTCTTTCTCCGATTTCTTCAATGCCACAATCTCGCATTACCAGATCCAAGCGCTGCATCTGGACCCCGGGTCCATCGTCCTCCTTGCTGCCTTCGCCTTCTTGTGTGAGGCTATGGTGGGCATTGCTCCATCTATCGCCTTGCTCCGCCATTTCTTCTCGCTTCATCTGGTCGATGGCCGACAGCGCTCGGGATGCATGGCATTCCAGGCTGTGGCAGCGACGGCTGGCTCTGGCATCGACTTCACGCTCCGCCCGAATGTGAAGGGATTCCAGAAGCAGTGGTTGTATGTGGACACCGCCACGCTCAGCCCCCTGCTCCTGCTCCCGCAAGCGCCGGCGGAACCCAGCTCCAGTTGGGGGCACGTGAAACTCGTCGACCGTCGGCTCGCTCGCATCTGGTCCAGGCTGGCCAAGTTGAAGAAGGCAGGGGTGACGGCGTCGATGGTGGTGAGGGAGTTCGTCCGGCGGCGCATCGCCCCGCTCCAGCGCCACTCTCGCCCAATGTGGGCCTTCACCGGCCCCAAGGACCCCATGAGGCTCCAGGTGCCCTTGCTCCCTTCCAAGATGCTGCGCATGATGCTCGAGCTCTTGATTGGCGACCCAGCGCCTGCCGCGCTTCCGGAGGAGGGATGCCTCTTGTACCACTACTGAAACAAAGAGGACTTCGTGAAGCAAATACCCCTCTTCGACGGGTGGAGGCTGCGCCCGGAGGGCCTTGAAGGGCCTCACGAGAATCCCATGTTGGTGGCTCCTGTGCTCACCGATCCTACGGCGCGCGCCCCTGATGTGGTTGCAGGGGGGCGAGCACCACTGGGTGCTCCCGAGGCGACTGCCAGGGGGCCGGGCGCCATCCGGTGCTTCTGCTGCTGCTGCTCCCGAGATGGCTGCTCCTGGGGTAGAAACTCCTGAGGTGGCGACTCCTAAGGTGGCTACCCGCAGCCCAGTCGCGAAGGGCAAGGCGCCGACCCTCGGCACACCTCGTCTGGACCTTGCGGCACTCCGCAAGAGGAAATGACTATGGAGCTGTGGTGGCGACGCCCCCCGGCCCCTGAAACAGAGGGTGTGGGTGGTTGTGGATGAGTAAGTAACTTATCTTTGTGGGTCTTCTTGTGTCGCGTCCTTTTCTGACTCCAGCTCCTCAGGACCCCTTTGGTTGCGGCGGTGAAATCTCCTGGGGCACGATCTCTGGGGGCCCTTGGTCCGCTCGTGATTCCAAGCTCCCCGCGCCATACGCCTGCGCGAGGCACGGAGTCAGCCCGCGAGATGGATGCGCCGCAGGGAGGCCGCGGGCCTGCGCTCCCAGCGTCCTTCCTTCATGGTCACTTCTGGGGCGCAGGAGGCGTGCCAAGGGCTCCTCCACTGGTCCTCGCCGATGGCCAGGCGGCCCCAGCACCGGCTTCATCTTCGAGCGGCGAGGCCACGCCGCCCAACGCCTTCGCCAAGGCCTGGGAAACGGTTGGGGGAGCGCCGGCCGCCAGCCATTTTTTGAAGACAAGCGAGCCGCTCCGTGCTTCTGCGGCAGCCCCCGGCGCGGAGGAAGGGCTCGGCCACATGCTGGAGCTCGCGCGCGAGCGCAGCGCCGTCCACCATGACCTTTTCCAGGAAGCAATGGGCACGCTGAGTCGGCTTGGAGGAGAGCTTGTCGATGTCGATGCGCGCCTAGAGGCGGAAGGCCTCCGCCTGGTGCCTGAGTGGCACCAGCTGAAGGTTGCCATCAACCTTGGGCATCTGCACATGAGCGCACTCGTGCAGACGCCGCGGCGTCCCTCGCGGCTTCTCGTGAGGCCTACACCCACGCTCTGGAGGAGGCCAGGGCTGCTGACCGCCGTCGCGAGGCGGTCGAGGAGCGGGAGAAGGATCTTCGAGCGTCGAACGCCACCCTCGAGCGGCAGGTCCAGGCGCGCAGGGCCACCTTGGCGGCACCGCCGAGCGAGGCCCCCTCGGATGAGAAAGGAGGCCAGGTGCGTGAGGATGCGCTGGCGCTTGAGATCTCGGAACATAACCTGGAGCTCGAGCGGCTGGAGGTGAGGGAGCGCCAAGTGGCCGCGGCTGAAGACGCCGTTGCCGCCCTGGAGGCCAAGATCCAGCAGGAGATCGACCGAAGGGTGGCGGAGATTCACGGGGCTCTTGTTGGCGAATACCGCCGGAAGCTGAGGCTCCAGGAGACCCGCTTCCAACAGCGGCAGGTTGAGTTGCAGGGCAGGACCGACGCCTCAGGGCGAAGCTTGCCGTGGCAGAGCAGCGCGAGATGACCGCCAAGGAGGCTTGGGCCTCCACCCAAGCCGACTTGTCCTCACTTCAGCAGTAGGCCGCGGGCATCACGTCTCTTGTGGAGAAAGCTACGAACAAAGCGAACCACCGCCGGACGATGCAGCGCGAGCGCTCCTCGATGCTTGAGGACCTCAAGGTCCTGGCCAACCGGGCCTTGGATACCATCTGTGAAGAGAGCGTCTCCCGCCCGCACGAGGCTGATGACGCCGGCTACCTCCACTTCTTTACCCAAGTCGTGACCCGTCTGGAAGACCGGGCCACGAGGGTGCGCCAGCTCATCGAGGAAAGAAGCAGGGGACTCCTCGGGCGCGCGTTCTCGCGTGTCTTCATCTACCTTCTTAGCCTTGATCCTGACTTCGACTTCAACGCCGCGATAGCCCCCATGCCCAGGGTCACGCAGGGCGACCTGGCGAGCTGGGTGGATGACCATGTGGACGACCTGGTCGTGGAGTTCGCCCGTGAAGATGGCGTGGACGTGCTTGCAGCTGAAGAGGGCGGTGCCGAGATGGTGATGATGAAGATGGCGACGCCGACGGCAGCGCGTCTTGCTAGGCTTATGTTTCCTTTCCAATCCTGACCTGCATACCAAAACTTCGGGCATGGCCCCGTGGGGCGTGGAAAGTATTTTTTGGTGGGGGTTCCCCAGTTATGTATAAAACGATGATATGCCTTCTAAATTAATTTTGAAACGAGCTGCCGAGGGCAGGAGGGCCCCCTACTAGAGTAGTTCGTTGTGACTTATCTTTGGTGCTGGTGGTCTTGGACGGGTTCCTGTGTCGTGAGGGTGCTTCCTTCCTGAGGCGAGCCCCGCAGAGGAATGTGAGGGCTCAAGCCTCCTGAGGAGCCTGCAGGCCCGCCTGAGAGCGCCGCGCGAGGAGCCGACTGCCGAGTCGCGGCAGGGCGTGCGCGCAGTGGTCCTGCAGCAGATGCGCCTTTGGCCCCGAGGGGCCCTCGGCACCGCTTGGGCTAGCCCAAGCGCACGCGCAGCGCGCGCGCCACGCCCAGCCCCCGCTCGTGGGGTGCTCACGGGGGGGGGGGGGGGAGGCAGCAGGCATGAGCCTTGCTTTTAACGTAAACCAAAAGGCAAGAAAACACCACAAATCGAAAAATCTCCCCCACTTTTTTCTTTTGATAAGCACACGAAACTCCAAATCTCATTCCAAAAGATGGCAACTGGGTTACAGAAAGAGGGCAAAACAAACAGCCGCGTCCGGCACCTAGACTAGTCTTCTCACCAGCGCGGAGCTAAGTGCTTCCACTAGGCGTGGGCATAGTCATTGGGGGACAGTGTCGACGGCCAGCGCGGAGCATGGTGCTTCCACTTGGACGTGGGTGGGAGCCCCCGTGAGGCCCGAGGGCGGCATTCAGGAGACTCCGGGGCGTGTACAGCCCCAACTCATTATTACGTGAGAGTGTCACGAGCGGAGATCTTCATGGGTATCCTTGGCGCCAGGCGAGGGCCCCGCCCTGCGCCTCCCCCGACCACCGTTGGGGCGTCCAGAAACCAGGGCGAGACCAAGGGGCAAGGGGGACGCTGGCGGTGCCCCGGCGATCGCAAGCCCCCCACCGGTGGGAAGGGCTCGCCAGCGCCTTCCCCGGCGAAGGACCTACCTCCGAGCGGCGTGCGCCGCCGTCATGGCGGCGCCTTGCTCCATGCGGCGCGGGGGAGGCCCTGGCATCGGGCTCCCGCCGCGCAGCTCCCAGTGCATTCCGTCTGCTTGCGGCGGGGCCATCGTCCTGAGGTCCACGGCCGTTGCCATGGCTTGGTTCACCTGCGGTCCATGGTTAGTGTAATCGTGCCCCTGAGATATTGATGGTACCCGGTGGCTGTTGTTGTCGAAGACGCTGGTGAAGCTCCAAGGTGGCCTGCGAAGAGCCTCGGCCTCATGTGGTCCCGACGCCTAGGCTGGCGAGAGGAACAGGCGGGGGCTTCCTCTTGGCGCATACAGCGAGTCCGTCGGTGGAGGCACAGGGGTGCCCGAAACCGCCATCCCCGAGTCGCCGCCCGGCCATCTGGCGTCGTTGCTCGCCATCCTTGGTGCCAGGTCACCGCGACCGCAGAGTGGCATCTTGGCGCGGGCCCAGGATGGGCCGCCCAGCTCTACGGCGCCCGGGGTTAACGCATCCTGGGTAGGACAAACGGCGCCGCGAGCCAGGCCGGTGCCTCGGGGCCCTTCGGGCCCCCTGGGGGAGGGCGCGTGGTCGTAGTGAGGGCCGACGCGCATCCCCGGCAGCGCTGGCGGCGTAGGTAAGGTGCAGAAGGGCGCCGCACCCCTGCAGGCATCGTCCAGTAGCTCAGCGACCCACTCCAGCAAGGTGTCGTGGCCGCCTTCTGCCAGCCTGCATCGCAGCAGCTCCCGTGCCATGATGAGCGTGGCTCCCGTGTTCGCCTGCTCCCGGCGGGTGTGCAGCGCCGTTGCCGCGGCAAAGCTCAAAGATCGCGTGGTGGCCCGGTTGCGGCGCAACGCGGGAGCAGGTGGAAGTGGTCCATGTCGCCTACGGCCGACGGCGCCGGCCGGCGTGCGGGCTGCGAGGAGCACGGAGTGGAGATCTTCTTGGGTGGAGGGCACCGCCCGGGCAGGACGAGCGGCCCAATGCTCAGCATGAGCTCGAGGAGTGTCAGCCATGAGAACGGCGGGACGGAGGCGACCGACTGGCGGAAGAGAGGCTCCGACGCACCCCTACCTGGCGCGCCAAATGTTGGATTCAGGGCTCCGCAGACCCAAGAAAGGTTCAAACTCTGGGGTGCGTGCGAAGAACTCAACCTCCCCAGCATGCTGACTCGTCGATCTCACCACCTAGCTCGATGAACAGGAAAGGAAAGGGACTCAGCAGTTTACCCTGGTTCGGGCCACCTTGCGGTGTAAAACCCTACTCCTGCTTTGTGGTGGATTGGCCTTGAGGTGGGCTGAGGATGAACTAGTACAGAGGGAGAACAACCTCAGGAGGAGTGTTCTTGTGCTGGTGTGAGCTGGTGAGGATGATCTGGTTCCTATGGTGGTGGCCTAGCTATATTTATAGTGGCCTCGGTCCTCTTCCCCCAAAATGAAGGCGGGAAGGGATCCCACAACGGCCAAGTTTGAAGGGGGACAAGTTGTACATCTTATCCCGATGAATGGTGGTCTTCGCTTGCAAAGCTTCTGGTCGTGACGTCGTGGTGGGCTCGGCGATGACCTCCGTCCTGCCGTCCTGGTCTTGTAGCACATGAATGGAAACCTTTGGCTGATTCCTTGGGGCTCTGCGTCCGCGCTTGCTTCCTTTGCACCAAAGAGGAAACCTGCTGTACTGCGCCAGCTGGCGCCTGCCTGGCCTTGGTCGTCATGGCTTGCGTCATCTGAACCTCACGAGGTGGGGCTTGCATGGAAATCTCCGCTCCTCAGGAGCCGGCCTGAGGAAGCCGCTCCCTCCGGAGGTCTTGGCGTCGTCCGCCTCACGAGGCTTGGCCCCTTGCAAGGGTCTTGTGTTGCTGATGCTGGAGAAGGGCCGTACCAGGCCGCTGATGAAGCCACGTTGTGGGCCGCAGGCAGGCAAGTCTGGGTACCCCGGTTCCCAGAACGCCGACACACACGCTGTGGTTTATAGACCGTGTGCGCCGTAATGACCTGCAGACCGTAATTTCACCCTAATTTAATTGCTGCTATTTAAAATTGTATCTAATTTGAATTTGAAAGTAGGCTATAGCTTTATTCATATCCATCAGGTTCAAACAACCAATGCATTATTCATGAATATCTCATTGCCCCATACGCAGAAAGGGTCGAAGTGTGGATCTTTGGCAATGACATATGTACCTAAAAGCACCAAGTTAATATTAGAAGCTAAACAACAATTGCAAAAATGATGTAGTACAACACTCACTCCATCCCATTATATAAGATCTTATTACATGTATATCTAGAAATCATCAGAACATTAAGGTAACACTCTTCCTTGTTGCTATGTAGCCTGGGATTGCATATTTAGTCATTCAGTACAATGTATGTTGCTATGTAGCCTCAGATATATTAAATATGGCCCTAGTTAACCTACTGATAAATGGGTTACAAATATATTCAGTGAAATGTCCGATTCGACGATTAATTCCTTATCAGCCCCCAGGCTCTATGGTACCAGCTACCGATATCCTGAACAATGAGTACATATAAGCAATGCGATGAAACTAACCTCGATGGAAAACAGCACTGTTCTCAATATTGTCCTGTATGAGTACATATAAAGGCATGTTAAGCACAACAGGCTAAACATCAACCAAATATATCTATGGTAGACAACATAATCTACAAATGATAGCTTCAGTGTGCAGGTTTAAGCACGCTAGTTAAGCAAAACAAGAAGTGGAAAGGTGTGTTAACTGCATCAGGCATAACATTTAAAAACAAGCAAATAGCCATTCAAACTGGTATTGTGTAGGTCTAAAGTACACTAGTTATTGTTAAAAAAAATGAAAAGGCATGTTAACTGCAACATCCTTAACAACAACCAAATATCGTAATTCATAGTGGTATTGTTGAAACTGTTATTGATAAAATTGAACTGCACGTCAAATAGTTGCACATATAGAGCATCACATTGTGAAGAACTGAAATAAACAAGGCATAAGGCCATCTCTAGCCGATCCTTTAAAAGTTAACGGACTAAAATCCTTAGTGGATATATATATATATACTCTAGCAATTTTTGGCCGTTTCTAGTTGATCCCCTAAACTTAACGTTGCAAACTTCAATTTGATCAAGTTCAAAGCAGGTTCAACCGAAAGTAGCATGCATTCAAACATAAACATAGATAGTTTTGCATAACCAAACATAAAACATAAATTTAAACTAAACTAAACTACTTTCGGTCGAACAGGAGGTCGAGCCAATCCTTCCTCGTCAGGTACGATGTGCCGCGAGCCGGGTCCAGGCCGGTGCCGTCGTAGGGGTCGTTGGGGAAGACACTCCTCCACTTTTCGACGTTGATCTCCTCGTCCTCGCTGCCCACCTCGACGCCCTCCGTGCTGCCGTCCTCGCCGCCTTCGACCTCATCATCGGAGGAGAGCACGATAACCTCGCCGCCCTCCGCGCTGGCAAAGATGACCCGCTCCGCCTCCACGAGCTCCGGGTGCTGCCGGCGGAGCTCTTGCATGTAGGCCTCGTCGGCGGCCTCGGCCTCGAGGCGCTCCCACGCCTCGCGGTCCTCTCGCACCATAGCCGAGCTCACCACCCCTGGCTCTGGCAGAACAAGGTCGACCGGATGTGTGCCGAAGGGGAAATTGAGCCTAGCTGCCGCGCCGTGGTAGCGGACGTGCCAGCGATCGTACTCCATGGCCGCGAGCTCGGCCGTGTGGAAGCTACCGAGCCACCGGCGGGTGTGGGTCTCCCAAGCCGTAATCTCGGCGACCCACGTCCCCCACCACCACTGCCGGACCCCAAGGTAGGACCTCGTCGGTGGCCGGGCTCGAGGGAGGACAGGGAAGTCCTCGAACCGGCGTAGGGGCGCGGCGGCGGGCGGATCGGGCGACCGGCGACGGCAGATCGATAAAGAGCCCGCGGAGGATGACGGGGACACCTCGGCGGCCACCTCGCCGGCGTCGGGCGAAGAGCCCGCTATAAACCTCTTTTGGGCCATTGGCTCCTCGAGCTCCCCGGCACACAGGCAGAGGTTGAGGATGGAGGCGACGGCAGCAGCGGCAGCGATGCCGGCGACCTACCAATGGTTTCAAGCGAGGGAGGGGTGGTGTGTGTCTGTGTGAGCGGAGGTTTTGGGGAGTGTGTGGTGTGTGTGGAGGGGTGGGCAAGGTGGTGTTTGAGGAAATACCGCGGCAACTAAAATTTTTACTAGGCGGGAGTAAAATGCCGGGCTACTGAAAATTTGGATCAAGGGGATATTTTTGAGATTGCGAGGGATGCAGAGGCGGGAGTAATAAGGCGGGGCTACTGAAAATTTGAATCAAGGGCGAGCAGATATTTTTGAGATTGCGAGGGATGCAGAGGCGGGAGTAAAATGCCGGGGCTACTGAAAATTTGAATCAAGGGATTGAAGCAGAGCGGGAGTAACAGACATTGCACACGGTCTGCACATACTAATCGTGTGCTATCAAACATTAAAACTTTCCAGGCGGTAGATATTTTTGAGATTACGAGGCAGTAGATATTTTCGAGAGCGGGAGGCAAGCCTCGTGGAGCCTAATCTACTATGCTGATGTGAGTGACTGCAGGGGCATGGGCGTGGCACACGGGTAGTTTGACCGAACCGTGTCAGTTGCGTACCCAATCGTAGACGGTTTCTGCATCCAACTCGTGTGCTATTTATAAATTTGGCAAAAAGAATAACACGGGAAAGGGTCAGAACACAAACACACTTGCATGTGGATCAAATATATGTATGAAAAGGGTGGTTTGATGTTCGAATACTCAATGCACAACTTTGATGTGGCACCTGTCGCACAAAAGCACAGTATTGCTAGTCAGCCACCCCCTACGAACCCCACTTCGTGTCGGTGGTAAGGGAATCCTAGCTACGAATGCATGCCCCCAAATAGCTAGGTCTGAAATCTCACCCTACCGTAACACAAAATCTATAGGAGTCCATCATATATATGGTCAAACTTCCCCTTTCACTTCCTGACAAAGGTGGACCGTGTGCCGACCCAAAAATGTGTGCTTGTGGCGTGAGATGGGTGAGACCACATACGAACCACCTGCGGGTGGCCCTACTATATGTATGAAAAGGGTGTGGTGTGATATTTAACTACCATTCATAACTTTGATGTGGCACATGTGCCTCGCAAATTAACCGGACTTCCCCGACCCCACGGAGGTTGCAGGTAGTGCGAAGTAGCCTCCCACCCCCCCCCCCCACACACACACGTCGGGGGGAGGGCATCTCACCAAGACGTACTATAACACGGACCAACCAGAATCCAACTTGGTCGTACAACCTCTCCCGCTCGTTGTTGGTCAAAGTGATGGACGTCCACACGGCCCCGCAAAATGGGCTAGCTTGTCGCCGATAACCTCGCGAGGGAGTAATGTATGAAGACAAACCCACTCTGTGCATGTGGCCCAAGTATGTATATGGAAGTGGTGTGTGTGGTGTTTGAATACCCAATGCGCAAATTTGATGTGGCACCATGCTTTGGAACCGTAAAATACCCACACTGAGCGAGGGTTCACGACGCGTAGCATGCGCTCAAACTTAATTAGGCTTGGAATGATTGACCTACTATATGGTAACTCAAAGCAAAGAAGAAGAATCCACCCTGGTAACCTTTCTCGTCGTTGGTCGAAATGATGGACATCCACGCGGGCCCACGAATATATATAGGCTTGCTGCCCATAACCAAGCGAGTGAGAGTGTGTCCAAAGACAACCATTGCATGCGTGTGTCCCGAACATATTTATGGAGGTGTGTGATGCATGCATATGTGTTGAATAACCGGCCCAATGCACAACATTGATGTGGTGCATGCGATGAAAATCGCAGAGGTCCCCACACAGAGCAAGAGGTTCATGACGTGTCGTGTGCTCGCCCCCCCCCCCCTTCGATCCAGCGGGATGGATTCATGTGTACACATGCGCTATTATATATATGTAATCTCACATCATGATCTATATCGTGAGACAAACAAAAAATTAATCCCCCTCCTAAGTCAAATTAATTAACCTCTCTCGCTGTCGGTGAAAGTGATGGACCAAGCGGGCGGACAGATGGAAGCATCGCCGATAACCGCGTGAGTGAGTGCCATAGGACAAAAACCATCGCTTGCATGTGTGCCAGAACATATATATGGAGAGGTGTGTGGTTGTGATGTTTTGAATACCTAATGCACAACTTTGATGTGGCATTTGCCTCAAAAACCGCAAAGTCCCCACACAGAGTGAGGTTCATGTGACACCTAGTATATATATGCTGGTCACCCCCCTTCGACACGTACTATACACCTAGTAACACAGCTCTAAAAGAATTAATTATCCTTGTTCGTCAAATGTACCTCTCTCTCGTTGGGTCAAAGTGATGGACGACGAACTCGCAGGCCCACAGAAAGCGAAGCGTACGTCGCACGCGAGTGAGCATCCTATATAGGACTACGTACCACCGTCTGCATGTGGCCCAAAGAGGTGTTTATGTGATGTTTGAATACACAATGCACAACTTTGATGTGGCACCACATATATAGGAAACCAAAAAGTCCCCACAGAGAGCGAGGTGCATGATGCGTGGTATGTGCTATATGTACGCCCCCATTCGACGCGTGGTATATATGTACTTCTACTGTATAGCACAAACCAAAAAAGAATCACTCCTTGATGGTCAAATTAACCTCTCTCTCGTTGGGTCAAAGTGATGGAGGACAACCTCGCATGCCCATAGATGGAAGCGCCACACGCGAGTGAGTTCCTATAGGGCAACCACCGCCTGCATGGTATTGCGTGAAGTTTGAATACCAATGTACAACTTTGATGTGGCACCTGCCTCGGGAACCGAAAAGTCCCCACATGGAGCGAGGTTATGACGTACGCATATATATAGAGTATTCATGTTGCCCCCTCTTTGACATGTACTACATACTCCTACCGTGCATATACATAACACAAACCAAATGGCTCTCGTTGTCGGTGGAAACTGAAAACCTTTGCGGGCTAACGAATGGGCACGTCGCTGATAACCGCACGAGGGAGTGTCCGAGAGGACCACCAATACATGCATGTGGCCCGAACATGTATGTATGAAAAGGTTGTGTAATGCTTTAAATAACCAATTAACGACTTTGATGTGGCATATATGACTCACCAAATGATCAATAATCCCACATGGAGGCTCACGACTCATAGTGTACTGCCGGACCCCTCCCCCCACCCCACACACACACAGACACACACATCCCGCACCACCACAGCCACTCTGAGGCATGTCAAACTTTTTCTGCAGTGAACATGTGACCAAAGAAGTGTCGTGTTAAAATAAAAAAAACAGAGATCATGCGACCGTTTTTATACATTGATTGATTTCCTAGGGATTTAATGTGCAAAAATCAAATTTGAGCTACATGTGCACCAAAATGGATTGCAAAATCATATTTGTGTCCCTGAGTGCATGTTTCCCCATGCAAGAGATTTCAAAACATTGAGAATATAGATTTTTAAAATTCAGTAAATCCAAAACTTAGTTGAAATTCATGAAACTTATCGGGGTGTCATATATGGACACCAGTAGACTGTGATATTGTACTTTTTGGTCAAATTTGAGACACGTTTTGATATAATCTTCTTACAAATGGGAGATTGTTAATAACTGGCAACCAATATCTCATACGGATTATTTATTCGGACCGTGTGCGTTAGACCGTGCCATGCTTCGGTTAAGCAGTAAAGCGGCAGAATGAATCATCAAAAAACAAAAAAATATACGTGCTGCCACGCGCCCCGTGTACCATGCGAGCAGGCGTGAGTTGACGGGATGCATGCGAGCAGTCCGCCGCGCAGGCAGACCGAGAGGCGTGCGTGCAGGTGTGTGAATTGACGGGAGGCGTTTTCACTGCGCAGTGTCACCAGGAGGCGTGCGAGTAGCTGTGTGAAATGATGGTAGGAATGCCAGAAGTCCACCGCGCAGGCTCACCGGGAGGTGAGACAGCCTTTGACCGCCGCCTGCCTCACTCCCACTGGTTCATATTAATGGCGCGCCTGAGCCGCCGGCCATAATAGGCGGCCGCACCCCCGGTCCACAGTGGTCACCATTGTCTGGACTCTGGAGTGTATGAGGATGCCGCCGAAGCGCACCATCAGAGGGAGTGGCGACGCCGGGCCTGGTGAAGCACCCGCGCAACGCGTGAAGCTGGGCACAGAGGTTGCCGTCGCCGCCGACGAGGTCTCGTGCGGGCAGCAGCACGACCTTGACTTCGTCGGCGCCGTCGCCCCCCCCCCCAGCCGGAGCCGGAGGTCAACAACAACTCCGGCAATGACTGCGACTCCAACGGAAAACCGGTTAGTCATCTATATACCCATTTATGCGGCAAACATATCATGTGTTTTCTCTGGTTACTCCCCCCCTCTCTAATTTTTTTGGAATACAAATCCTATGGTTATGTTCTCTCAGCCCATGAAATCAGAGTAAGTAAGATCCGTTAGATGCACGTAGTGTATTGATTGTTTGAATGGTATCCGTATAGGGTTAGTGATTAATTGTTTCTTCTGTACAAATGATTTTTGCTAATAATCTGACTAGGGTTAGTGTGCGTGCTAATAATTCGTGGCCAGATCTTGAGAATTGATTTTGAATGTCCTACATATATGTTCGTGCCTTTTTTTCTTCCAGATCTTGAGAATTGATTTTGAATGTCCTACATGTATGTTTCTGCCATTTTTTTTCTTTCAGATTGGTATGCACACAGATGAGGCTCCGGCCATTGCCGCCGCCGGATGTAGATCTTGGACCGGGCTGCGCGGCCACGCCCACCCCCTGGACCTGAGGAACTAGTAGAATCTCCGACGGACCGCATCAGCGATCTCCCGGACGCCATCCTTGGGGAGATCATCTACCTTATCCCCACCAAGGATGGCTGCCACACAAGTCCTCGCATCTCGGTGGCGCACTCACTGGCGCGTCGTGCCTCTTAATCTCGACTGTTATCGGCTATCTGTCGATGATGATTCTGAACTCCCCGGAGCCATCATCTCCTCCCACCGGGGCTCCGTTCAACGCATCTGCATCCCGGCATGCTACCTGCTAGACATACCCTGTACGGTGGCCGCCTAGCTGACATCCCGTCAATTCGAGAAACTCCAGCAGCTTGAGTTCTACCATTACTACAGCGATAGGTTACCACCAAGAGCTGCATCTGTGCCCTCACCACCGATACCCATCTCATGGTTTTCCTCCTCTCTCCACACCGCCACCTTGACCCGATGCCATGTAGCAGACAATCTGGTACAAATGCTTAGACTCCCACTGCCGAAAAAACTTGCGCTTGTGTTGGTTGATCTGTCGGTGGCCTCACTGCACAGCATCATCCACTCCAGCTGCCCTGCACTGGAGCGTTTGGTGCTTGTTTTTGGACTAGGAATCCATATCCCTTGTCTCAAAATAAAGTCGCCTCACCTTGTAAGCATTGGAATTCATTTTGAAGGACAGGAGCTCGTCATCGAAGATGCCCCTTCACTTCAAAGGTTGCTCCTTGATTGTTGTTATAAACCTTCACAAATAACTGTGGTCTCTGCGCCTAAACTGGAGACCTTGGGTGTATTTCCTGATCCATTTGAAGGTTACAAGTTGGTGGTTGGCTCAACACTTATTCAGGTACTGTATATTATCCATGTACACTTTAGTAATCTGCATTTTTTATTTGTGCGCATAAGTTAAATATCATATTGGAGTACACTTTCGGTGCTAATATTATGTTCTATGCTGAATGAAGAGCTTGTCCATGGATGGCGTATCAGGGGTGCTGGATTCTGTCAAAACCTTATATATTTATATAGGGTGTCTTGATCTGAACACCACTATTGGCTTGCTGCGATGCTTTCCATGTCTGGAGAATTTGTATATAAAGGTGATGATTTCACACACATTGAAAGCCCATATATAATATACTAGGATTAACCGTTCAGCTGTCGCTCCTTCGACATACTCTATTTTAGACATTAATTGTTTTCAATCTTCATGTCTATTTAGGTACTAGGACTTCGAGAAAAAGTTCTAACCAATCAATGGCAGAGGAAGCACAAGGATTTTCTCAGATCTCATGACATTCGTTTGAAGACAATAACGGTGGAAGGATATGCATCCAACCATGTAAACACTAGCTTTGTCACATTCTTCATGAGGAATGCGAGGGCAGTATTGTCCTTGAGGATTAAGTTTTTCAACAAGAAATTTCTCATGGAACTGTATGTCGAACAGCATAAAAAGAAGTTTCAGGTGGACCTAAGGGCTTCTGATCGTGCTAGGCTTATATTTACAACAACTTGTCGTCATCATGGACCAGTAGATCTTTTTTACCAGGATCTTGATTTTATGGATCAGACCGATCCATTTGATTATGACTGCCAAATTTTTTGGTTGAGTTAGATGTTATTGCTCTGTTTAATCCGGGTTATGTGTAAACCTGATGAACAATTAATCCTCATGCTTTTGTACCTTTTGTAAGCTGGAATTAGACATTGTTGCCCTTTTCAACTAGGGTTTGACCCATATTTTCTTTCATACTGGGCGTCTGTGTTCGTATAGGTACTACCTCTGTCGTGGTTTATTGGTCCCCTTCGTATTTTGTAGTACCAAACTTTGACCTTAGATTTAACTAAGAATATATTAATGCATGTCATCGAAAATAATATTGTTGGACGGCTATTCCCGGCTATGTTCATCTGCTATATGCAATAATTATGCATGTGCTTGCTCGCCGTTTAGGCGGCTGCGGCGCGCTCTGCTCATGTGCCTCCGCGTGCTCTACTCGCCGTTTAGGCGCCCTCGGGTCGCATCCCTCTTGTGACGCCCCCGGCTCAATCGTGCACTAATCACACACACAAATGCACACGATCAAGCCTAAGGACTCACGGGAAGATATCACAACACAACTCTAAAACATAAATAAAGTCATACAAGCTTTATATTACAAGCCAGGGGCCTCGAGGGCTCGAATACATAAGCTCGCATACAAGCGTCAGCGGAAGCATCACATATCTGAGTACAGATATAAAAAGAAAACACAGATAGGCCCTTAAAAGGCGGGGCAAAATAAAACACTACGATCGAAAGGCGCAGGCCTCCTGCCTGGGACCCTCCGAACCTACTCCTGGTCGTCGGCCAACTCGTAGTAGTATCCACCCTCGGGGTAGTAGCAGCGATCATCGGCGGGGGCAGCTGTCTCAGGGGCTCCGTCATCTGGTTGCATCAAAAGGGATATGATCCAAATGATGTTGAGGCACTGTTGATCATGATGACATGGCATTCTCAAAAGGGGATTACTGTAGCCAACCACTGGGGGTGTTACAAATCTCCTCCACTAATAAGAATTCTCGTCCCGAGAATTAAGAGGAAGACTGAAAGGAAGCGGGGTATTCTTGGAAGTTCTTCCGAAGAAACATCCGGAAAATCTCGAACGACTGGAATATTTTCGATCCCCTCAAGCGGAGAAGCGTTCAACGCATTCAAGGTGTATATTTTAGCCTCAACATTTTGAGTTGTCTGGGCACGGTAATTCACTAGCCTAGCTGAGGATAGTCTGTCAGTTATGTCGATGACAACATCGGTACCAGGGGCGAGGGACGAAGAGAACCATTTTCCTGCTCGTTGAACGAGGCGGACCGATAGGCAAAGTTCTCGTCCATCGGTGGTTACCGAAATGTCATTAACAATAGTAACGGGGTCCCACTAACAAGGTTGTACATCGAGGTGTTTTCATAAGCAGGGAATTATTTCTGCTTGTATCATATAGATTACAAGAAAGGTTAAACAAAACAATGGAAAGGAAAATGTGTTAATACACAAGAACTAGGAGTATATCTTTTCGAACGAAAAGCAGAGCACGATATACATGATGGGACAGCAAGTTCAATAGCATTTAGTTGAAGGGGCGAGGGAAAATTCATGATGTTTACCCGAACAACGGTGTTTGGATAATTGATCAAGGAACAGTTAGCATTGCGCTTCCAATGTTCTTGTTGATACTCAGAATACCACAATCATGCTTCGAGGTAGCAATTTTATGGTATTTCAGGTAAAGGGTTGGATCTGAGGAGCACAAGGGATACGAAGGATCAATTCAAGATTATCAAGGAACTCGATATATGAGCAAAACATCTTCAGGTTAGTGTCGGAGGAAGTCAAGGAGGTGGTCGATGATAACACAGAGATCAAATAGCAATTTAATGTGTTCTGGAAAGCACTTGAATAACTGGGGATGAACAGACCCCGTATAAGTACTAGGATTTATACGTAGGTGTGTTCAGGCGGAAAGCAACTGCAAGGCAGTGGGCACAGGGTTTCGAGAAACATCGAGGAGTATTCGTAGAATCTTCTGGCGAAGCAAGCGATCATCGGTAATGTCGGGGCTCTCCGGGAGGAAGTATTTACGAGAACCTAGAGTTAGAGTTAGTAAAATCATTTAACCCGAATAGAAGAGAGATCAGAGTCCCAGAGTAAAGAAGAGGAATAAAAGATCCTAATACCACCCAGTTGGCGACGTGGGCCCGTAAGCCACACAACCAAGTTAGTAAAACAGTTTTCGGTTACTAGACTCAACTTCGGCCAAGGAGTTGGAAAGGGGGTTCCTACAGGCAGTCGGCCCTGATACCAACTTGTGACGCCCCCGGCTCAATCGTGCACTAATCATACACGCAAATGCACACGATCAAGCCTAAGGACTCACGGGAAGATATCACAACACAACTCTAAAACATAAATAAAGTCATACAAGCTTTATATTACAAGCCAGGGGCCTCGAGGGCTCGAATACATAAGCTCGCATACAAGCGTCAGCGGAAGCATCACATATCTGAGTACAGATATAAAAGAAAACACAGATAGGCCCTTAAAAGGCGGGGCAAAAGAAAACACTACGATCGAAAGGCGCAGGCCTCCTTCCTGGGACCCTCCGAACCTACTCCTGGTCGTCGGCCAACTCGTAGTAGTATCCACCCTCGGGGTAGTAGCAGCGATCATCGGCGGGGGCAGCTGTCTCAGGGGCTCCGTCATCTGGTTGCATCAAAAGGGATATGATCCAAATGATGTTGAGGCACTGTTGATCATGATGACATGGCATTCTCAAAAGGGGATTACTGTAGCCAACCACTGGGGGTGTTACACCTCTGCGCGCTCTGCTCGCCGTTTAGGCGCCAAGGCTCGCTCGGGTCGCGTCCCTCTGCGCGCGCTCTGCTAGCGGTTGGGGCCGGCGCACGATCACGTTGGGGAAGCTTTAGTTATTTGATCTTAGATTATGTTAATTAATTATACCTCCAGAGCCGGAATCATCCGGCTCTGGAGGTATAATTAATTAACCTAAACTATGATCTCCGGCGCTCGTTCCCGTCGCGCAACTCCATCCTGTCGTCGGCCGTTGGGGGTATGCCGGTATGTGTGGGTAACTAGCTAGCAAGTGGATCGGTAGCGAGTCGCCGCTGGCGGCCATTGCTGTGGTTATTTATAGCTAGCAGTTGGCTAGGGGATTGGGGATTTTATAATTCACCCTTGTGGAGCGTGGGAAGCCTTCGCTGGAGTGCGGGAAGCCTTCACTGGAGCGCGGGAAGACTAAGTGGAGCACACAACCCGACAACCATATGCGGTGTCACGTGTTACCACACATGTGTTAACATAAGAAAACATATGTGTAACTTACTAATCATCGCACACGAGTACTCGCACATGCATCGTGTGCGATACTCCTAGCCATCGCAAGCAACTAGTATGCATTTTTCAAAGTTTTTAGTACACACAGAATCACACACGAATTAACTCAGTAACCGTCTGTGTTATATTTTCTCATCGCAAACAGTTCATCCGAGTGGGTTGTTTGCCGCGTATCACACACATCTTGTTTAGACGAATCGTTTGTGTTTCTTTGGCTCATCCCAAACAGTTCATCTATGTGAACTGTATGCCACATATCACACACATCTTGTTAAGTTGAACCGTTTCTGTTGTGTTCCCTAATCAAAAACAGTTCGTCCGAGTGAACCGTATGCCGTATATCACACACACCTTGATCTGGCTAACCGTTTCTGTTGCATTCCCTATTAGCAAACAGTTCATCTGAGCGAACTGTATGCCGTATATCGCACACACCTTGATATGGCTGCCCGTTTCTGTTGTTCTGTCTCATCGCAAACAGTTCGTATGGATCAACCGTATGCCCTGCATCACACATGCAACTAAACTCTGAACCGTGTTTGATGTCTCCGCCATCACAAACGTTTTGCATCTTTTTTGACAGTTTTTTTCATCACCGTTTGCGATTAATGCATCGCACACAGTTTCGTCAAAGGATCTCTGATCGTAGTGTCGCGTTAGCAGCATCCTGTAGTAGTGCTTGGTGAGATGCCCTCTCCCGCCGACTGAAAGTGTGTGTGAGTGTGTGTGTGTGTGATGGGGGGGGGACTACTACTTCGCACTTTGCTAGCTGAATCTCCGTGGGGGCGGGCATGCGTTCATAGCTTAATTAGGATTCCCCTCCTGCCGACACGTGGGGGGGGGGGACAAGCAATACAGTGCGCTTTGTGAGATAGGTGCCACATCGAATTTGTGCATTTGGTATTTGAACATCAAACCACCCTTTTCATACATATATTTGGTCCACATGCAAGTGTGTTCGTGTTCTGACCCTTTCCCGCGTCATTTTCGTCAAATTTATGAACATTAGACAAGTCGGATGACGCAACAGACATGGTTCACTCACACTAACCGTGTGCCACGCCGGTGCCCCTGTCACGCACATCAGCATAGTACATTGGGCTCCACGAGGCTTCCCCTCTCAAAAATATCTACCCGCCTGCAGGTTTTTTCTGTTTGATAACACATGGTTATTATGTTTCGACCATGTGTGATGTTTGCTGTTCCCGCTCCCGCCTGCATCCCTCGAAAATATCTGCCCGGCTCGAGGTTTTTTTTTGTTTCATAACACACGGTTGTTATTTCCGGATCGTGTGCGATGCACCATCATCCAAATTTTCAATAGCCCCGGCATTTTACTCCCGCGTTTGACTCCCGCGTAGTAAAATTTTCAGTAGCTGCGTCATTTCCTCAAACACCCCCCTCCACACACACACACCCCAAAAACTCCTCGGCGCGCGCCGCACACCCCCCCCCCACCACAACCCCTCCCTCGCTCGAAACCCTAGCAAGGTCACCACCGCTGCCGCCGCAAGGCCTCCATTGTCAACATCTGCTGCCCACCGATCTCATACAGAGGCCGCCCTGAGTTTCATAGATGACGTCTGCCAAACGCCCCCTTTCCCACAAATCCCCAACCCCATCCCCATCCCCCACTCCAGAGCGTCGCAGCCTAAGCCCGGCTACGCTTCCCGTGGAGCTTGAGGAGCGACTGGCCCAAAAGAGGTGTATCGCGGCCTCTTTGCCCGACGACGCTGAGGTGGCCGCCGAGGAAGCTGACGACCATTACTGGCCGCAGGCACTCAATCAGCGGGCTAGAGTATGCGGGTATGTCGCGGACGTCGGCTATGACATCGAGGTCGTCGACAGCGATGGCCTGACGCGGGCTATGTCACAGGTTAAGTGGCCCACCCCCAATCCCTCGGGTTCAACCGCCGTCGATCTCATCCATGGCCCCACCGCTGATCTCCTCTGGCTCGCTGTCAAGAATTTGCCATCCTACATCGCCATCGAGCCCCTTATGTCATTTCTAAAGGACACGTTCTGCGACGCTGGCTTGGGATCCACAACTTCTAAGTCAGACCTCATCGACGGCGACCACGAGGAGGGCACCCTCTCCGGCTCTTCCAAGGGGAAAGATCCCATCTGCTCTTCCAAGGGGAAAGAGCCCGTCTGCGACATCAGGGAGGGCACCCTACAGCCGTGCTCTTCCAAGGGGCAGGAGCCCATCTGCGACAACATGGAGCACACCCAGGGTCCGTGCTCTTCCCACGGGAATGAGCCCATCTGTGACAAGTGAGGAAACCCATGATTTGTTTTGCCATGCCTCTTCACAAGGGGGAACCCATGATTTGTTTTGTCGAGTCCCTTTTGTAGTGTAGTGAGAATATGTCCAGTTTTAATTGCTATATTTGGTTGTTTGCAGTATGCCTTGTTTTTTTCAGTTGTTCACAATGTGATGCTCTATATGTGCAACTATTTACTGTGTAGTACATTTTCATCAATACCAGTTTTATACATACCGATAGGAATTCATATATTTGCTTGCTGTTAAGCCTATTATAGCTAGCATATGCCTCTTTTAAAGTTTTTTGGTTGTTCGGTTGTTTGTAGTTAGCATATGTCCAGTTTCAAATGCTATCTTTGGTTGTTCGTAGTATGGCTTGTTTATTCCAGTTATTCACAACGTGATGTTCTTTATGTGCAGTTTAATTTCATCAATACCAGTTTCAACAATACCACTATGAATGACTACATTTGGTTGCTGCATGTTGTAGTTAATACGCCTTTCCATTTTTATTTAACAATACCAGTGTACTTAGACCGACACAATACCAGTTTGAATGACTATGTTTGCTTGTTGTTAAATGTTAGGCCTGTTGCAGTTAACACACATTTCCACTTGTTTTGCTTAACTAGCATGCTTAAACCTGCACGCTGAAGCTATCTTTTGGAGATTATTTTATCTTTCATGGATATATTTGGTTGATGTTTAGCCTGTTGTGCTTAACATGCCTCTCGATGTACTTACACAGGACAATTTTGGGAACGACTGCTGTTTTCCATCGAGGTTAGTTTCATCCCATGGCTTATATATACTCACTGTTCAGGATATCGGTAGCTGGTACCATATAGGCCGGGGGATGATAAGGGACTAATCGGTGAATCGGACTTTTAATTGAATATATCTGTAACCCATTTATCGTTAGGTTAACTAGGGCCATATGTAATATATCTGAGGCTACATAGCAACATGCATTGTACTGAATGTCTAAATATGCAATCCTAGGCTACATAGCAACAAGGAAGAGTGTTACCTTAATGTTCTGATGATGTCTAGATATACGTAGAAGAGCAGCAGCAGCAGCAACAACAACAACAACAACAACAACAACAATAGTTAATCGGCCGATAATTTGTAAAAATGCAATAAACTCCCTTCGGTCCGTAATATAAGATGTTAATTCATCCAATATGTGAGTATATTGGATGTTATAAGATATTATATAATGGGACGAAGGGAGTGTTGTACTACATCATTGTGCAACTGCTGTTTAGCTTCTAATATTAACTTGGTGCTTTTAGGTACATATGTCATTGGTAAAGATCCGCGCTTCGACCCTTTCTGCGTATGGGGCAATGAGATATTGATGAACCAGCATCAAGTGAGGAAGCTGATAAAGATTGCTAGTAAAATGGGTCAAAAGATGGTAATTAAACTATTTGTTTACACTTTATCCAAGACAACAATGAACTGAAGGATGGTAAGTAAGAACTCCGCAGCCTTTTTTTTACTGCCCATAATGAGTTGTGTTAGATGACAATGTCTGAATCTTTTTCATTTGCAGTGGTTCCTAAAGCAGTTTACTCAAGATTACCTCTCAAATTACATGATTGGTGAGCATGCAAATGTTAAAGTATTTCTACCAGAACACGATGATTATCTAGATGTGTTCATGAAGACAGTGAAGGATGGGCGGTCGGCCATCACAAGGGGTTGGACTAGAGTCATGCGTGCCTTCTGCATGGAAGAGGGAACAATATGGGCATTCCGCTTCACCTTGTTCAGCAACCAGAATGTATTTTGTCTCTTTCTTTACCGTCTTTAATAGTACAAGTATACAACTGTGGTTCATCATTCTTTATTTGGTACTTATGTAATTCTTGAACATATGTACCTGTGAATCGAATAATGCATTGGTTGTTTGAACCTGATGGATATGAATAAAGCTATAGCATACTTTCAAATTCAAATCCGGTACAATTTGAAATAGCAGCAATTAAATTACGGTGAAATTACGCTCTGCAGGTCGTTACGGCGCACACGGTCGGTAAAATACAAACGTTTGCGATATACACCATAATCCGACACGGTTCACAGAGAGAAAACGTGTGCGAGCATGCACACAGTTGCCGTTTGCAAACCGTGTGTGATGTCAGATAATATCACAAACGGTGCGGGCAAACTAAACATTTGTGATAGTTGCCTTATCGTACACGATTTGCAACCATGAACTGTTTCTGATGTGGTACGCATCATAACGTTGCACCACAGAATAGCGTGTGTGATAGTTATCATGTACGACGATGTTACGACGGTCCGATGTTTCGTAATCCTATCCGACACTCGTACGATGATCGGCTAATCTTCTTAATTAGTTATCGCATACGGTTCGGGAAAAGTGAATGTGTGTGATTGTCTGCTTATCATACACGTTCTATAAACATGAACAGTTTGTGATGAGCCGCGCATCGTAAACGTAGTACCACATAATACTGACTGCAATGACAATGGGAGCACAAACGAGTAGCAAGGATGAAGCGTTTGGAATATTCGAGATATCAGAAACAGTTTTATAGGGACAACTGTATGCATCAAGGCTCCATATCCCCGACGGTTTCTGAGTCGTGTGGGAAGAACCCCCTATCGCAGTCATTCACTCGGCGACGGTTCAAAATGACATCGCGGAAAGGGGTTAAAAACCATTTGTATAGCACCTCGTTGTACCAGTGTTATCCTCGCTGCCCCGCCGCCACCTCTCCTCACTTTCCTCCACCCCCGCTCCACTGTGTGCCCTCTCATGTTTCGATCTGGAAGGAGATGATGAGCTGAGCTTCATGGCCAGACGAGTGAGGAACAAGGGTGACGGGATGGATTTGGAGCTCAAGGTGGGGAGGCCATCCTAGCCGCCCCTAGCCTCCCGACCTCCGATTCGACACACCTTCATCTGCCATAGAGCTGCGACGCCCCATTCGCGCCCGATCTCCACGACGACCGTGCGAGGTTTGATGTCGCCCGTCCGAGCTCCTCCCAATTCGTCTCGCACGCCGGCCATGGAGAACAGCCAAGTGCCCCGGTTGGTTCTGCCGTCTGCCCCACCTTCTCACCGTGTCCCTGCTCTTGTTGTCCACACAGTCCCTCTAGGCGATCTGGAGTGATCGAGGAGCTGTTGTTGGTTGCGATGCGGGTGCACCTGCTCAACCTCACCATACTGCAGCGTCTCGACCCCGCAGTCAAGGACATACTCATCACCGCTGCCCACTTCACCCTCTACGTCTTCAACATCGACATCAATCAGTGGGTCAGTTACCTCCTCCCCTCTCTCTCCCCTGTGCCCCCCCCCCTTGTGATTCACTGAAAACCTGATCCGATCCGGTTTGCTTGCTTTGTATTGCGCAGCAGCCAGACATGGCCATCTGGCCAGAAAGGAACCGGCGAGCTACGGATCGATCAAGCTAAGTAGTTTTCTTATCTTTGTTTGCACGGCCTGATAGCACGCCTTCTTGTTGATTACTTCTCCCCGTATACTCACGTGCAAACAACATAGATTCACTAATTGATTCCTGCCAGATGCGCTAATACAGAAAGTTAGCTTGATTAGTTAATCTTCAGCTAGATGAGCACACACATGTAACGCACGGAACGTGCACACACGGGAAAATCTATTGGATGGCAATAGGTGTCTGACCCATCTATGTTTCTATTGTTTTGATCTGGTGAAGTTCACAGGTTTCTTATTTTCATAAGGCCAAATGATGTTCGTCAATGCGTTGGATATCTTTCCTCTTTTTGCTATGTTAGCATATCATTTTTCTTTGATAAATGAAGCTTGCTGGAGTACCATCTCGTTGATAACAGAATGCCCTGCTCCAAAGCGTTTCATGTTTATGTCCTGATTAGTTCACCATTGCTCAACAAAAGTTTTTTTTTTCAAGTTTAGGCTCTGGCTTCTGGTACTGCAATGGAAGTTGTACTTCTATGCGTTCCAGTAGCATGTGAAGTTGTGTACCATGTTATTTTTTCGTTTTCCTCACCTTTTTTCTGTGAATGATGTAGTATGGCCTGACCATGTATCATTCTAGAAGCTATCTACAAATACTATTGTAAACTAATGTGTTTTCGTCTTTGAACTTATCAAGTTTCTATGTATGTTTTTGTGCTATTTCTCTTGTCCTTCACATAAAATATCATTCCATTACCCCTTTGATGACTTCCAATTGTTGTAGTTCATCTCACAAAAAGGTGCTTTGCCTGATAATAAATTTTTTGTTATGTTTTTTCAACAGTACGCAACAACATTGATTGTGCTAGGCGTGATGGAAGTGTGATGCTCGCAGACACTTGTTGAGATGGGGAAGGAGGGGGACACAATGGTGGGGAACTTGGGTATATGAATGATAGACATGATCAGAATCTGCATGCCACATTAGGTTGACATGGAGTGGAGAGGAGCCGAGGTAGGGGTGGGGAAGAGAGACACAGGAAGAACAAAGAAGAAGATATTTGGCGGGAAATAAGGCAAAACAATCAGTTGGACACATAACGTTCAGCAAAAACGAGCTCACCATTTTCGAGTGTTTACTACATCCTGGTCATCTACAAGTACTACAAGGAATCATATGTAACTACAACCTTCCTCTTCAGCATGTCTTTTATTTTGCGGGTATCATGTCTTTTATTTTTGCGGGTAGCATTTATGTTGAAGACAATTATTTACTCCTTTCTAAGGTGAAATACAAGCATGTAGCCTACCTCACTTAATTATTGTATGATGTAGATTTTGTTCATACAAAGCAATATTTATGTGATCCCGCACTAATGTAAACTGAAGACAAACTATTTAGTAGCCATATTTAATTTCTTAATGGGAAAGTATTTTTCAAGACGTCATGCTTAGTTTATGGCTGACCAAACAGTGAACACAGAATAACATTGAGTAGTGGTGTTAGGTGGTGGACTCTGTCGCAGGGCGACGCGATAGAGAGAGAGAGAGAGAGAGAGAGAGAGAGGAGAGAGAGAGAGAGAGGAGGGGAGGGGAGGGGAGGGGTAAGGGTGAGACATCGGAGAGATAGAGAGAGGCGGGGATGAGGTGCGAGCGTTCATCGGTGCATCTGGACGGTGATATGCATGGTGGATTGTTGGTTGCGATCTGATAATGTAGGGGCAGCTGTTTTTTCAATTTGTGAGGAAGAAGCGATATTGGTCGGAAAATGCCAATGGCGGGCGACATCCATGGAGATTGTTTTTTTTTACCAAAAAAATCAATAACCATATTTTGAAGTTTCAAAAAAATCTGAAAAAAAACATACATGTTCATATGGATGTATTCTGCATGTGTGCATTTTTTGAAGATGATATGCATTATGGTGAGAGCTACACAAAAGACAAAATCATGATTTTGAAACTGATGGACAGTACAAACACTGTTGACTATTAGAAATACGATGATTTTTGTGTGTGTGTAGCTCCTACCATAATGTATTCCATCGTCATCCATATGAATGTGTAGATTAAATTTTAGAATTTTTTGGAACTCCAAAATATGATTATCTATTTTTTTTTAAAAAAAAAATCCATGGAGGTTGCCCGCCCGCACCCCGATATTGGTTACCTATTTGGGTGATGAAGAAGAGGCAGGGTGTTGTAAAATAATGACATTTTATAAAATATAGAATAGATATATGGGTTGAGATAAAAAAAAAAGAGGGTGATGCTGAGTTAAACAAAATTTAGGAAAGAATCTTTATGAGGGAGTCGCAGAGAGGGAGAGAGTGGGAGGAAGGGTGAGTGGAGGACGGGAAAAATGGAGATATATAGGTTTACATGACGATTGTTGTTTAGTCACTCAAATATATATGCATTGTAGCCCACAGCAACGCACATGCATTCTACTAGTGCTTAGTAATTTTGAAATGCATTGTACCAACCTCCAGCCTCATAAATATAGTTTCCCAAAATTGCTCTGCCTCTCGCCTTTTTGTTGAACAATCTTAATCCATATTTTTCAGTTGCCCAGCTATATGGACACGTGTATTCATGATACTTGTGCATAGATACCAATTAGGTCACCCACGTCTCAATATTCCCAACTAATTAAACTACACACAGACACAGATCGGGAGATCACACGCGGCGACCAGACTGAGCAACCACCGCGAGATGCAGATGAGCTGCCACTGACAAAAATAAACATGAAGCTTGATTTCACTTTGGGGCAGGTGTTATAATAAATACAAGCCTTCTCATCTCTCGTATGGACATCCCACACAAAGAACTAGCTTAGTTCTAGTTGACACACACACACACACACTAGAGCACAAGTGCAGACAATTCAGCATGGCTTCCAAGAAGACCACCGTGCCCACGCTTGCCTTCGTCGTGGCGCTGCTGCTCTCATGCACTGGCATGATCAGCGCGGCACGGTACCTTGAAGAGAAGGCGCCAAAGGAGGAGCACCTGCCGAGTCCTACGGCGCCTGAGGTACCCAAGATGCCTGAACTGCCACATCCAGTTGTGCCCGAGGTGCCGAAGATTCCAGAAATGCCGTACCCCACCATTCCAAAGATGCCAGAGCTGCCGCACCCTACAGTTCCAGGGCTACCAAAGCCTGAACTTCCTGCGGGCGTGCCAGAGGTGCCAAAGATGCCCGAAGCGTCGCAACCCACCACACCGGAGCAACCAAAGCCTGAAGTCCCACATGTCGTTCTGCCTGAGGTGCCAAAGATGCCCGAAGTGCCACACCCTACCATGCCGGAGGTACCGAAGATGCCCGAACTGCCACACCCAATTGTATCAGAGGTGCCGAAGATGCCCGAAGTGCCAAAAATACCAGAGGTGCCACACCCTACCGTGCCAGAGGTGCCAAAGATGCCCGAACTACCACACCCAACCGTACCAGAGGTGCCCAAGATGCCCGAAGTGCCTCACCTTACAGTGCCGGAAGTGCCCAAGCTGCCCGAAGTGCCACACCCTACAGTGCCGGAAGTGCCACACCCTGCTGTACCGGAAATGCCCCATCTGATTGTACCGGAGGTGCCGAAGATACCTGAAGTCCCGCACCCTGTTGTGCCCGAGGCACCTAAGACCGAGCTAGCCCACCCTCCTATGCCAGAGGGGCCAAAGATGCCAGAGATACCACACCCTATAATAGCTGAGATGCCAAAGATCCCTGAAGTGCCTCACAACGACGTTCCAGAGGTGCCTAAGCCTGAAATCCCACACCCAGCTGCACCAGAGGGGCCAAAGGGCGACGGACACTACCCGGAGACGGAGGCTAAGCCATGATGAAGGACATGTCTCTATGTAGCATGTCTTAGTATGCACGTACGATTATATGTAGGATACGATGATGTGTTTTTCGTTGTGTGCGTTCTTTGTTCGCGAGGATCTATCTGTTACTAGCTTTGGCTAGGGGCGTCATGTTTTTGTGGTTTATATGTCTACTACTTTGTTTTCTGATGTTTGACAGAATTATGTATTTGTATCTTTTGGATTGGTGTACAAATAAATAAAAGATTTATAGTCTACATTTATATGGTCGAGAGTTCAATCTTTCATCTTCTCTCTCTCTTTTTTTGCGGGTGCAGTCTTTCATCTTCTCAATTAAACTTGTAAGTGTCACACATTTTTTAAAAGTTGATGTCTAATTAAATTGATCCTTATTTTCTACAACAATATTATGACATCCTGACTTATGACAGACTACTCATATCAACAAGAAATTCTTCCTTTTCGGGGAGCCTAGAGCCCCCAATTCGGCGAGGTTCTCCATTGGCTCCATGCCGCAGCCGTCCTCCGGGTGGCCCTGTCCCAGTTCATGTGCGACCTCGATGCTCAGATTGCCGGTAACCACACGCCATCGGTGGAGGAAGGCTCCCTAGCCAGCGACGAAGATCCTCCTCCCACTGTTGAGGACTGTCGATCCCGCGGTGAAGATCGCCGACAAGTTCACGCAATGGGTGGAGGAGACTCCTCGTGTACAATCCAGGAGGAGGAGACACCTATACGTATACGGTGTCGCCGATCCACTTGGCCACCGGGAGGAGGTCGCCCGTGAGCACGGACTGGTTGGCCATGAGGGTCGTCGTCGACGGCGACTCCTCAGCAGGCAGCAGCCTCGCGTGTGCGTGATCGACGTCCAATCCGACATACTTACTTTTTTAGAGAGAAGTCCATATTACAATCCTCAATTGTCTCAAAAGTATAAGAAACAACCCCGAACTTCAAAACCGCATACTTTATAACCTCGAACTTTCAAAACGGGACAAAAAATCAATCTGTGTCTAGTCAAATCAGTTTCATCCCTGTTTTGAAAGGTTTTGACCAAAAAATTAACATTTTTTATATCCACAGACATTTGTATTATTCATAGTCCTTTTTAAATCTGCTAACATTTTTCAAACTCCATGAACCTTTTTTATATCTGTGATTTTTTAATTTCTTATCTTTTTTTAAATTCACACTTTTTTTATTTTTTGAAAACAATTGTAAAATTCAAGAATTTATTTTAATTTAGCAAATAATTTTCAATCACGATTTTTTTTATTTTGTGAGTTTTTTCAGATATGCAGACCCAATTTTACATTCACGAACGTTTTTTGAATTGCTGAACTGTTTTGAATTCGTAAAAAATGTTTTCAAATTCGTGATTTTCTCATATTCGTAAACATTTTTCAAATTTCTTCTATATTTATCAACTCCGTGAATATTTCTTAAATTTGTGATTCTTTTATTAACGAATTCTTAAAAATGATGAACATTTGTAAACATTTTTAAAATTCTTTAACAATTTTCAAATTTCACATTGAATTTGTGAACTTCTTGAAAATTAACTTTTTTTTTTCAAATCCACGATCATTTTTTTCAAATTTGTGACGTTTCTGGAATTATTGAACTTTTTTCAAACTCACAAACATTGTTTAAAACTCGTTCAGTGATTTTTGAATTCAAGAACTATTTTGAATTCATACTTTCCCCCTTTTTTTGAGCACTTTTGTGTTTTTGCATGCAGTGGGAAAAAATGGAAGGGAAAAAGCCACAGACTGTACTTTCGCTACCTACAAGACGTGGCGATCGGAGCTAATGGGCCGGCCCACCCTACGCCAACGACGACGGGAGCGATCTATCCATATGCCGCTGTTCGCCGGCGGCTGCCACTCTCGCGCCGACGGACCGCACGTCGCTGCCACACGGCGCGGGAGGGGTCCGATCGTCTTCAGTGGTTTTGACTAATCGCTTGATCTCCCCGCGCGCGACGCCGTTGCCTTGCCTGATCGCACCGGCTCATGTCCCCACCACCTCACCTCATCGCAGCGCCTGCGCCGCCAGGCGAGCAGGAGCCAGGAGGCCACTGCCGCCACATGTACGCCCGGTAGCAGTCGGCGGCGGTCTTCCACCGCCCACGCGGCCGTGTCACGAACCCAGCAGAGAAGGTAACCTAACAGCCTATGCATGCCCTAGCGATTTCTAAAAGTTTATAGCTGTTCGATACTGGGTACACGGATCGGATTGCACATCGGGATTATTTCTTTCTAATCCTACCATGCAGGTCTCTTCGCCTGCTCCTCCCACCTCGCGGCGGCCTCCTCCTTCTCCTCTCCCCTCTCCGCCTTCGGAGAACTGTCTCCAGCCGGCATGGCGGTGGGGGCGCAGCTGCAGAGTATAGTGCCCTCAGAGCTGGAGCAGCGGATTTTCGGGCGCCTTCTCGATGTTGTCCACCACCGAGGCCTCGGCACCCAGCTCCGTGTTGCCGGTGGATGGGTCAGAGACAAGGTGAGCAGTGCCTCTTTTTTGCAGTGCAGTAAAAGTATCGAAATTAGAAACGTAGCTGTGTTAGTCTATATATAGGGTTTATATGGTGTGATCTCTCCAGGGTTTGATATCTGTGTTCAGAAAATATGGCAAAAATCGTTGGATGGTGCGCAGATGTAGGTCCTTTATATTCTCTAGGTTTGTACTGGGGTTTAAGGGGGCATTTTTAGTTTTCAAAAAAAGGAGGAATTGTTTAATGATCAAGTAGTGAATTCCATGAAAATCGCATCTGTGGCTTGTGGTTTACTAAACGATTGTGGGGCACTGGGTGGTGTCGTGACTTAAATCCTTGCTTTGGCATATTCTTGGCAGCTATTGGGGAAAAACTCTACTGACATTGACATCGCGCTTGATGACATGACCGGCAAAGAATTCTGTGAGAAAATAACTGACTACTACGAGAAGGTTATCAGCCATGAGCTGAAAAAACCTTGTGTTATCCCATGGTATGCAATCTTTGTTATACTAATTCTGGTTAGTACCGTATTACTGTCAATGCTGATATCATTTTGCCACTTCTTTGAGATTTATAGCCTTTACACTTCTGTGCATTTCAATTTTGTTTAAGTTGAGTTTAAACAGAGGCAGGGAGTGTCACTATTTTATCAAGGCCGAGTGCTCTATATATGTTCATAAGTGTACCATAGGATAGGTCACCTTTTGGTCCAAGCAGAGTGTTATATACATGCTCCCAACTCCTAAGTGTACCATACTTTGTCGCATTAACATATGCAGTAATTTAAATGCCTTTTATCATGAACTTGTGACATTTTATAGTTTCCTGCAGCAAACCTGGCCAATCTAAGCACTTGGAAACCGCAAGGATAATATTATCTGACATCTCTGGCATCACGATTGATTTTGTCAACTTGAGGTCTGAAAAATATGCTGAAAACAGTCGTATTCCCACTGCGGTACGCACATGCACTTAGAATTGCTTTGCATACTCATTTTAGCGACCTTGTGCACCAATTTACTAGTTTACTGATATGTCATACTTGTTGACGTGCAGGAGTATGGTACGCCCGAAGAAGATGCATTCCGCAGGGACCTAACAATTAATAGGTAATACAGTTTTCATTTTGAAATGATTTTTAGGGTATTTAGATTTATGCTTTCATTGCTAAATGTTTATTTTTAATATAGTATCCTATTTTGTCCTCTCTGAATTTTGAATTTTGGCAGCTTATTCTATAATATCAACACAAACTTGGTGGAAGATTTAACTCGAAGAGGTGAGTTTAGCCGTGATTACACGTTTGTAAACTCATGTGACCAGTTTAAAATCCGTGCTTCTATGTAACCATAATTGATCGATCCTATAATCTATGAAGGTCTTGAAGATCTGAAGAAAGGCCTTATTGTTACTCCTTTACCAGCCAAAGTTACATTCCTCGATGATCCCCTGAGGGTTCTTCGAGCAATCCGATTTGGTATATTCAAACATCACGTACCTGAACTCCAATAACTCTTGCTATAGTTTTATCCTTCTCTTTTATGATGCTACTATCTAAACCATTAAGATTAGAGAGGTGTATAAATTGGTTTGCTAATATTCGACAATAAATGACATGAAAAGTATAATACTGCGGTAATCTATTCTGAAAACTCAAGGAAAAATGTTTCTCATGTTTGTAAGTCAAAATCTTATGTGTGTTCATAAGTAGTCAACTCATTGTCATTTCATTTTCTTTTGCTGCTGTGCTTATGCCTTATCTAGTCAATTAAATAGTTAAACAGTGACTTGTAATATTGATTTTCATTGTATGTGCCAATATTTATCTCTGACAGCTGCTAGATTCAGCTTTACATTAGCTGAAAATTTGAAAGAAGCCGCTTCTGATGAAAAAGTGAAGTTGAATCTTTGTAGCAAGATTAGCAGAGAACGCATTGGTCAGGAGGTTTGATTTCTACACTTCTTGTTTTCCTTGTCACTTTCTTTTATCTTTTGATATCATGCAAGACCCTAGGTCACCGATTTTATCTAAGCCTAAATTGTGCAGGTTGACCACATGATGTCAGGCAAATATCCGGTTGATGCAATGTGCCATATCCGTGATTTGGGATTATTTTATGTTGTTTTTGCATTTCCAGAGAAAACGGTTCCTCCAGTTCTCGACAAACATGATTGGTATGTCTGTGTAATATGTAATTATCGTGTGTTTTCAATATATGAAACAATGCCTGGCTAATTTACACTTTGGACTCTGTACTCGTAGAGTTTTACAGTACATCACCAGTGTGCACAGGTGTGTTTATTTTCATTGGCATATTTACTTCAACCCAGTCTCATCTCGATCGTATCTTCTGTTGATGCAGGCTATGTGTTTCACATATTGAATCAGCATGGAATCTTGCAGAATTAATTGGCTGCTCTGTGTTCAGTGGTGGTTCTGATTTCATGTCGCAGGTCTGAGATTTTCAACATGTCTTCTTCAGGATACACTGTGAAATATTGTACTCTGGCATGATTTATGCATGTTTTTTTTTCTTTGTTCTATCTTCCATGCTTGGCTTAAAATACTTTTAAGTGATGGTTTAAAATTGCTTATAGTAAAGGGTGTAACATTTTGTGCAGAGTCGAAAGTGTAACCAACATTACCCTTATTCTTATCTGTAAACTGTGTGGGATTCATTTTTACAAACAAAAACAGGGCACATACATTTTTCTTGCACCTGATTGAAATCATGGTTGGTACTACCAAGTAAAGCTTCTCCATTGTTCCAATATCTGTTTATCAATTTCGTAAAAAATAAATCTGTTTATCAATTCAGTAAATCTTATAGATGATTACACACAGCATTATCACTCCGAACCTGGTTGAGAAGGTTTTTTTTTTTTTTTGAAATGATCAGGGGGGGGGGGTGGGAGGGCTCCCCACCTGAATATATTTCAAAAAAGATGAATGTTTACGGAACTCACAAAAAGCGTGAGAAGAGGAAATCACGCCACAGCCCGGCGTGTTCCTTAAGTGATTCCGTCCTGAGACGATGCAACCAAAATATAAGATCCTCTAGAATAGCTTTAACCGTGCCTCTAGCGTCAATCTCCAAACTCTGGAAAAGTTTTTCGTTCCTTTCGTCCCAGATTTTCCAGAGAATGAGAAGGAGCATAATGCATAAAGGGGCGGACTGAACAAGGCAGAGCAGCTGGCAAGGTGGTGGTGAAGAACTCTGCAATCGGGGTGAACTGTGGTCGAATACCGGTAGCCCGCCACACTCTGCGGGCCGCCGGACAAGTGAAGAAGAGGTGGTCACGGTCCTCCACAGCGTTGTTGCATCTTGGACAGGTGTCTGAGCTCAATATGTGCTTCTTACGCAGGTTCTTCCTAGTGTTTAGGCGATCCAAGTAGAATAACCACCCGAAGATCATTACTTTCTTTGGCACCCTGGAATCCCAAACCAGGGCAAGAACGGGGTCAGTGAGCTGGGTGTTAAGAGCTGCGTATGCACCGCGCGTGGTGAAATTTTCACCATTAAGCAGCCTCCTTGTGTCCGGCTCCTGAGAGGTAGAAACAACCTGCAACAAAGAGTTTAGAGAGGCAAGTTCTGCAACCACAGTAGTGGTTAGTCGATTACGAAGAGCAAGCTCGATCCCTTCCTGCAAAATAGTGGCTACCAAGGCATTTTGTTTTGTGTGGTGGGAGAACAGAGCAGGGTAAATGACAGCTAGAGGCTCGGGAAGGAGCCAACGATCTAACCAAAAGAAGGTGGACTGTCCATTACCAATGGAGCAGTGTGAAATCTCTCTCAGGCTCTGCAACTGTTTATAAATAGTTTTTGCAAGGAAGGTTGCGAACAGATTTTTGAGTTTCTTTGTTATAGATTCCAAAAGGACATTATATCATCTACTAAACTCTTTCTCAGATCTTTGTAATTTGGTCATAGAATTTTGTTGATGGACTTGTAATATTCCATGTAAATCCTCCACTATATATAATAATACAGCCGTAGGAGCCTCTCCTAGTGTATTCTTGTCAAAAAAATGTGATACTAAGACCCTCACTACAGTTTCATCTTAATGTTAGAAAAACTGATGATTCCTATGGTATAGTACAACTTTACTACATGCTCTTTGTTATGACTGACATTTTTTTACCTGCAATTAATTTCCTTTTATTTTCGTAACACTAATTAAGTTTTGTGATGCTGTTTAGGATGAACAGAGAAGGCTTTGCATGTATAGTGCACTATTTACTCCAGTTCGAAATATGGTGTACATGAAAAAATCGAAAAAGGTAACATCTAACTCATGAATCCTCCAAACTTAATTACTTCAATGCAAATGGTAACTATTTAAGGAGGCAACCTCGAACTTTGCTTGCAAGTAGAATGACTGGAGAGAACAGTCTTGGTTCATCAAAGTCATATTATATATCTTAGTACAAATATCAGATGCTACCATTGCATCATCTTCACCCTTTTTGATTCAAAAATTGTATCTGTTAAATCCAGAAAAAAACTTTTATTATGTACTTAAATTCTGTTGAATTGTTGTCTAGAAAAGACTTGGTCAGTTCTTCTGTAAGTAAGCTGAAGCTGGATATTAGGTGCTTTAATTAAGCTAATTTGGTCGGTTTTGAAGCAAGTACATTACCAAGTTTGTGGCATCATCTGCAGGAGATCGTTCGCTATATTATTGGAAACTCTCTAAAGTTGAAAGGTTCTGATGCTGAAGCGGTACAGTTTCCTGAGCAGCCTCCAACAGCATTTGTTTCTGCATATTGTAGGTCTTGGGATTATAACTTTTCATGATCTTTTTATTTCTGTTCTTAAAGATTGTTCAAATACATGCTGCAAGTGACAAGTTTGCCGATTTAATTATTTTCCTCGAGTCAAACGGAAATTTGGAAACTGTTAAAGAGAACCCGAATGACAAATATCTTGAGATACCAACAGACATGGTAGCACGCGTTTTGGCAGGTCAGTGCTGAACATGCTTGTTTTCAAATCCCGAACGTTTTTTATATTGTCGGGTTCTCTATAACCCCATGTTTGTGATGTCAATTGCTTGATTTGATCGTTTGATATATTTGGTTAAACTTATTAGAATATTGGAATAGTTGCTGTTGATGATTCAATTGGATCTATTCTTTCATGACATTCTTACTCCTTTCTTGCTGCTAGACCAAAATTTTGTGACAGTGTAAGCATTTCAGGACTTCCACTCCTTGGAATAAAGGACCTTTGGCGTCTGGCGCTGTTGATATCCACTCTGTCCTATCCAGAAGTCCGCAGTGCTAATGGTTCCTTCAGCCAGCAGGATGAGCTAAATAGAAGGAAAGAGATATATATCAGAGTTGAGCGTTTAATAACCGACCTCGGTAAAGAACTTACCTGATGATGCAGAATAGTTTTCGGTAAAGTACCGACTGAGTCAGTCAGTACTACTCTGAAATTCTGATTTGCTGTCCTGATTTATACCTTAAATCATTCGGTTCTTCAGATCTCGAAGGTGTATGGAAGATAGATACAGGTCCGCTGCTCGATGGGAAGGACATTATGGGAGTTTTGGACATCGGAGAAGGTCCCTTTGTTAAAGAATGGGTAGACATTGATGCTTCCATTCCCTTTGTAAGTGATCACATTGTTCTAGTTGTCAGACATTCTTAACGCAATATTTTTTTCATTTTCTTTCAGAAAGAAAGGCTAGTGAAGTGGCGGCTTGCGCATCCCAAAGGTACCGCGGAGGAGTGCCGTGAGTGGATGAAGCAGTCCAAGTGTCAGAAAAAAGAAATGTAGGATGCAACACCTGAGAAACGTTAACATTGTGAGCGTAGACAGTCGGGGTTTTAGATAGGTTGTAAACTGCACTGGATGATACGTGCAATTCGTCTTGGTGCTTAATGGGCCTTGATCTTGATTGTCATGTCAGCTAGCCGGTAGTTGATTGCTGAGCAAATAATTTTGCCAGACTTGATGTTTATAGTCAGTCTATCACCTATCCAGACCACTTAAAATGGATTTCGAGGCTGTTTTGTTAGGTTTTCTATAAACTTCAGGGGATCAATTAACTCGCTTTGAATTTTAGGGGTGATGTTGTCGATTCATTTTTTTTTTAGAACGAAGGCTCAAGAGGAGCCCGGCTTTGAATTAACGAAGCCATCAACCAGCCAGGATTACAATGCAAGGTTACAACCACGCACCAAATAAAGAAAAAAGAAACGGGGAAAGGTGCAAAGGCGTCGGGTGCAGCTCACAATGCTCGCATACAACAAGCTAGAAATAAGACATAGAGCAAATGCTTGAAGATGCCAGCAACCCCTTGCACGCACAGAGCCAAAGAGGAGACGACAGCAGGCTCATGAGAGGGAACCGACGACAAAACAAGGCATGCCGTTGCCAGTAACACCAGGACTTGGAGAAGACACGACCAACCAAATCCATCATCAAAGAAGCCCCCTGCCTCCTCGCCCGGCTCGAGGGCGCCGCACCGTTGAATGATGGACATGTTCACCCTAGAACCTGGATGGCTGGTATCGAAGGAAGACACAGGAGCGGAACCAGGCGATCCCCACTTGCCGCCGCCGACTCACCTAGAGCAAACCAAACGCCAAAGACCAGAGCTCTGGCACGAAAGAGGGTGAGCAGCATGTACACGCACTCCGCCCACACCGCAACAAAGCCCACATCCCATCCTTGTTCCCAAAAACAACGCCTTCAAGAAGATTACGGCGCCTCCAGGAAGGAGCGGCGCCCGCGGGCGTCGCCGCCGTCGCAGCCGGCAAGGCTGGCAGGGTTTCCCCCGGTCCTGCATCCCGGCACCCGCTCCCACCCGACGAAAACCGGAGCCCCACAATGAAGCAGGCCCGATCTGGGGGGATGAGCTCGCTGGAGAGGTGTAGGAGTGGAGATGGCCAGATCTGACGCTGCCGAAGCTGATGCCGCCACAGCGCCCTGGCCCGCATCCTCCGGTGGTCTCGCCGTCCACACGGCCGAGAACCGCCGGCCCGCGCCACCAGATGCCGAAAGCTGGGGCGCCACACCAGCCGGGGCCGCCGCCCCGGAACCCAAGGCCCCCCGCGAGCGAGGCGAGGCAGCAAGGGCCTCGCCGCCGCCTTCATCAGCAGCACTCTGGGCTTGCCCGGTGGCTGCTTTAGGCGGCAGCGAGGGAAGATCGAGGAGGGGAGGTAGACGGTGCGGCTAGGGTTTCGCCCCTCAGGTCGCCCGAGCGGGGCGACGCGAGGGAGGGGGGGGGGGACTCGGTCGTGTTCTTAATGTTGTCGATTCATGGTGGGCATATGCACTTCTTCCTCTCTAAATTCAGAAAGAAGGGGAGACATTGACATGTGGGCTCCACATGTCAGTTAATAGTCAAACAAACGGTTCGTTTAGGTGTGGGCCTGACATGTCATAATCGCGATCAATTGTAAAGCTCTCGGCAATTTGAGTTTTTTGAAACAGCCGACTCCAGACTTGATAGTTATCAACGAAGAAAATAAATTCGATAGTTTTTTGAAACCCTAGTCCGAATTGTAGTAGTTTTATACTATTTACTCAACAATAAGGGACACGTATGTTTGCTACACATCCGTGCTATTAGGCTTGCGGATAATGCAAGGCATATAAGGTCGCGATTGTGATGGAAGCTGCAGGGAGTAGAAATAATACTGCAATATTTCCATCGTTTGTATATATACTTGCACAAATAGCGTGTTTCATGTTTAGATGAGAGGATTCTTAGCGGTGATTTTAAAAACACTTGTTTGTCAGTTGTTGTCTGAGAAGAAACATCAACAAAAGCATACAAAGAAGTCGGATTCAGACACGAAACCTCCACTGGACGGTCATTTGACAGCAGCACCGAAATGCAACTGCTCCTGGGGTCAATTGCTGATCTCGATCCATCGGCAGCTCAGCTGCTCTGGGCAGTAGGTTTCGGTCGTTTTCGCTATCCTTGTACTGCGCTAGACGATCGGCTGCGTGTGGTTCGCCGAGGCTACCTGATCGATCCGGCCGGTCAATCTCCTGACGGAATGGAAGCAGGTCGTCCACCTACCCGGCACCCGTCAGGGCTGGTGGACGATTCGCGCGTCCACGCGGTCGCGTAGGAGCGTCGACGGTCCCGTGCGTGATGCAGGTCACCGGCCGGCTGCGCCACGCCATCAGGAGATGATGCACTGAAGACTTGCATGCCAAGGACAAGCTGCTGAGATAAACAGTCATCTGTGACGAAGTACATTTGACTTCGCTGCGATAGTTCCGAGAGTTGAAGGTGACCATTCCTCAAGCAACTCAAGCGAGCCAGCTAACTCTTCAGGTACCAGCTAGTAATAATATACTCGGATACCCCAGCCAGTGAATGCATGCATGGCCTTTTTTAGGAAAAAAAAAAAGTATGTTCACCAAAGCTACGTAACACAAGGACTATATGTTGTTAATTCATTCTCATTTTGTCATATATTAGTATTTCGGGGTCGATTTTACTCCCCATACAACAATAAGGATTTCCCTGAAATAAATAAATAAATACATTTCAATCTATGCAACATATATAACGTTGGAAATAGTCAAAGGTGGTCGCTAACTTCATTCGCACATCTTTGTTTAGACACCAATTAGAACAATTTTTGTTCATCAGTTTGGTGAAAATATATTTTTCTATACTCCCTCCATTCCAAATAAAATTGAAGTTTACAGTGTGACCAAGTTTAGAGACAAATGTATTAACATCTACAAAACCAAACTAGTTGCATTATACACGTCACAAAATATATTCCCATCCTATATAGTGTATTTGATATTAATCTAGATAGTAACATATTATTCAGTATACTTGGTCAAACTTGAATACTTTGGATTTACAAATTACAAATCTAGAACTTCAAATGTTTTGGAACAGAGGGAGTAAGTATCTGTAATGGGGATTTTTTTTATTATGTTGGCATAACTACATAGTGTTGTACAAATCCTATTCTTTTGTTCTTTCAATGAAATTAAAACTTGCATTACACACAATATTTCTCGCCTTAATTAATATCGTCTGGAGCGTGAAAATTGAGAAAAGAAGAAAATAAATAACCATTTGATTTTGTATGGCTAAAGAGATGCGCCCTTTCAAGACGTTATATCTTATTATGCTTCCGATCAAACCTGGGCTTTCAGGCCTTCTATACTATTAATACAAATGACAAAAGAAATTAATTGTCTGCTCAAAAAAGAAATTTGTCCAAAGCGCATAATGTAGCCAAAACATAAGAACTCTTTAGTGATGCATATATGTAAATCCAAACACAAATGCGATCCAATATAAAAACTCCAAACATGAAAACATAGTTATTCAGGTACACGTATATCATATACATCTGCACGTATGTAAAGGGAAGTAGGGAACAAATTGAGCAGCCACCACTCAAACATAACGCTGCCGTCCGGAACTAGAGCGTACGCTCTAAACGACATGTACCGCGCACGCACGCCGTATGCTCTAAACGACATGTACGCACGCACGCACGCACATGTATAGTATATACTAAAACAATCACACACACGCATAGTATATAGTTTAATAATACTTAGATAACTGCACTACCCGGATGCAGCTAGTCCGATCCTGGCTTGGCCTCTGGCTCCGGAAAATGGAACTCGGGCTTCGGGGGCAGCTCGGCTTTGGGGAGTGACGGCATTTCGTGCTTCGGGACTTCTGGCACAGCAGGGTGCGGTAACTCAGGCTCCTTTGGCACTTCTGGTACCTCAGGGTGTGGCACATGGGGCTCCTTTGGTACCTCTGGCATGGCATGTTGTGGCATTTCAGGCTTCGGCAACTCTGGCACGGCAGGGTGCGGCAGCTCGTGCTCCTTTGGCACCTCCGGTACGACGGGGTGTGGCACTTCCGGCTCCTTTGCCACCTCAGGCACAACCGGATGTGGTAGTTCAGGCTTCGGGAGCTCGGGCATAGCAGGATGCGGCGGCAGCTCGTGCTTTGGCACCTCGGGCACCACGGGGTGTGGCACTTCAGGCTCCTTTGGCATCTGTGGCACAGCCGGATGCGGTAGTTCAGGCTTCGGGAGCTCGGGCATAGCAGGGTGCGGCAGCGGCTCGTGCTTTGGCACCTCAGGCACCACGGGGTGTGGCACTTCAGGCTCCTTTGGCGTCTGTGGCACAGCCGGATGTGGTCGTTCAGGCTTCGGGAGCTCGGGCATAGCAGGGTGCGGCGGCAGCTCGTGCTTTGGCACCTCCGGCACCATGGTGTGCGGCACTTCATGCTCCTTTGGCACCTCCGATACCACCGGGTGTGGCACTTCAGGCACGAGAGGGTGCGGTAGTTCAGGCTTCGGCAGCTCGGGCATGGCAGGGTGTGGCGGGAGTTCGGGCTTTGGTTGCTTCGGGACGATCGGATGTGGTGGATACTCCTTGGGCACAGCCTCCTCTAGGTGCCGTGCTGCGCTGCTCATGGAGCTGCATGAGAGCAGCAGCGCCACGAGGAAGAAAAGGGAGGACATCTTGCGCGGCATAGTGTTCTTGTCTACGTGTATCGATCAGCGAGAGGCAACTTCTTGCTGTGATGGCTGGGAGATAGAAGAAGGCTGGTATTTGTAGCCAAAAATGCTGCACCTACTGACTTACATGTGGCGGGTATACATGCATGCATGTTTGAGGTAGACACTAGTAGTGATTTGACTGAATTTTGGTGCCTTGGGAGCCTGGTAGGTCACCTGCATCTCAGGTGGTTGTTTACTTTGTGTGTGATCGATCTCTGCCTATCCATCTCTAGTTATGTGAGTTGAGGAGGTAGGTTGCGTGGGTGGCTAACATCCAGCCTCACGTCTCATTATATAGATGATCATAATACAATTACATACGTATACAAATACGTGTACATGTACAATATGCTAGACCCTATTTTACATGCCCCCTCAATCTGAACTACATACAAGATTCAGATTGGTTCTAAAACGGTCTAGCATCTGTCGAGTAGCGGGTTTAGTAAATACATCCGCTAGCTGATCATCAGTTGAGATAAACCTGACTTCCAGTTTACCAACAGCTACTCGTTCCCTCACAAAATGGAAATCAATCTCAATGTGTTTGGTCCGAGCATGAAACACTGGATTCGCCTTCAGGTAAGTTGCCCCTAAGTTATCACACCACAATATGGGTGTGCGCTGCCGTGTGACTCCAAGTTCTGTGAGAACTATGTCTATCCAAATGGCTTCAGCCGCGCCATTGGCCAATGCCTTATACTCTGCCTCGGTGCTAGACCTCGAGACTGTAGGCTGCTTCTTGGAACTCCAAGATATAAGATTGGGTCCAACAAATATAGCAAAGCCACCAGTAGAACGCCTGTCATCAACACAGCCTGCCCAGTCTGCATCGGTGAATATACTGACTCCAGTAAATTTGGACTTACGAATCCGTAGTCCCGTGTCTAGCGTACCTTTGACATACCTCAGAATACACTTAACTGCTTCCCAATGAACCTCCGTAGGCTGAGACAGGAACTGGCACACTTTGTTCATGGCAAAGGAGATATCTGGACGAGTGAGCGTCAGATACTGAAGTGCTCCAACTACACTGCGATACCTGAAAGAGTCGTCAGTACTCAGCAATGCACCACTGTGACGCGAAAGGCTCTCGGATATAGCAAGTGGAGTGGAAGTGGACTTGCAGTTCTCCATGTTGACGCGATGAAGGAGATCAAGTGCATACTTCTTCTGCGTCAATGTCATGCCCCCTGAATGAAAGGACGCTTCCAAACCAAGGAAGTACTCCAACCGGCCCAAGTCTTTGATGGGAAAACTCGCAGACAAGGACTGCACAAGGCGATCCACCAAAGTAGGTGTAGAACCAGCAATCACAATGTCATCAACATACACCAGCATGTATATCTGAATAGTACCATGTGAAAAGATGAACAGGGACGCATCTGCCTTGGAGGGAACAAAACCAAGCTGTGAGAGCCGCTGACTCAACAGAGCATACCAGGCACGCGGCGACTGTTTGAGCCCGTAGATGGACCTCTGGAGTTTGCAGACATGGGAGGGATAACGAGCATCCTCAAAACCAGGGGGCTGCTGCATGTAGACATCTTCGGCCAGAAAACCATGGAGGAAAGCATTACTCACATCAATTTGTCGAAGACTCCACCCGCGGGAGACAGCGAGAGAGAGGACCAGACGAACCGTGGCAGGCTTCACCACGGGGCTGAAAGTATCTCCATAGTCGATCCCTTGCTGTTGAGTAAAGCCACGAGCAACAAGGCGAGCTTTGTGCTTGTCAACAGAACCATCCAGACGATGCTTGGTCTTAAAGACCCACTTGCAGCTCACAACATTAACACCTGGAGGCCGAGGCACCAACACCCATGTGTTCGTGTGACAAAGGGCAGCAAATTCCGCAGACATGGCGGCACGCCAAGCCGGTTCACCAAGAGCATCACGATGAGAAGTGGGTGCGGCAAAGAATGCACGCCGACGAGTGTCATACCGCACCGTGCCATCCGTGTATGTCTTGGCCTTACGCGTATGATCGCGGTGACGAGTGACCATAGTGTGCCCGGGAGCTGCATCATCGGTAGATGGTGGCGGCGACGACGAAGACCCGACCAGTGGTGTCGCGGCTGAACCATTTTCAGCAACAGGCGACACGGGCCGGGGAGATGCGTCGGGCTGGGCCGAACCAGGCGACGAGGGGGAGCCAGGCGGGGACGGCAGCCCAAGGGACGCGGCTGGCGACTCGGCGACGCCCGACGCAGGCGAGGCGGGCTGGGCCGACCCAGGCGAGACGGGGGACGCAGCGGGCGACCCAGTCGAGCCCGTGGTCGTGCCAGCGGGCGAGGCCGACGGGGCCGTAGACGCGCCAGCAGGCGAAGCCGACGAGGCAGCCTCGGGAGACGGGGCATGCACGTCGGGGCCATGCACGTCGATCACGACGGCGGATGCAGGTGCGGCGACGGTTTCCTGGGAAGAAATTAGAGCAGCATCTGCAGAAAACAAGTCAGGTGACAAATATGACAGGTCGTATTTCCGCACATGGACATCCGAAACCGGTTCATTGGATGGAAAAGTGAGGGCATGCTCAATAGAAGCAATATCAACCGAGACACCCGGGCTGGAGTAAGGGAAAACTGACTCGTCAAAAACAACATCACGAGAAATGTAGATCCTACCCGAGGTGCGATCAAGACACTTATAGCCCTTATGCAGAGGACTATAACCAAGGAAAACACACATCTTGGAGCGGAACTCCAGCTTGTGAGCATTATGCTTGCGGAGACTAGGCCAGCAAGCACACCCAAAAATCCGAAGAGAGGAATAATTGGGCTGAACATGAAATAGACGGAACAGGGGCGTGTCCTTGTTGAGAACCGGAGTGGGCATACGGTTGATGAGATAACATGCCGTAAGAAAGGCCTCATCCCAAAACCGGAGTGGGAGAGATGAATGCGCCAGTAAGGCGAGGCCGGTCTCGACCAAGTGACGGTGTTTGCGCTCGGCAATACCGTTCTGCTGAGACGTATGTGGGCACGACACACGGTGGGAGATGCCCGTGCGTTGAAAGTAGCGATGAAGCTTGTGGTATTCACCACCCCAGTCGGACTGAACGGCCTTGATTTTGCAATCCAAAAGGCGTTCGACATGAGCCTGAAAGTTATAAAAGACTTGCTCAACATCAGACTTATGTTTAAGCAAATAAATCCAAGTGAAGCGCGTGTAGTCATCAACAAAACTAACATAATACTTGTACCCCCCCGAAGACGCAATAGCGGGACCCCAAACATCTGAATGAATTAATTCAAGAGGTACAGTAGTGACATGATAAGAGGGAGAATACGGTAGTTGATGACTCTTAGCACGCTGACATGCATCACACACTGATGGTGAATTATTTGAACTAGAACAAGGAAGGTCATGGCTCCGAACAATGGAGGTGACCACATTATTGGTAGGGTGACCTAGACGTTGATGCCATTGCGATGACGAAACGCGGACACTGGATGAAGCATGGCGAGATGACGAGGACGATGCACGAGCAAAGGGAATCGGGTAGATCCCCCCGCGACTGCTACCTTGAAGAATGACGCGCCTGGTTGCTTTGTCCTTAACAAAGGAAAAACGACGGTGAAACTCAACAAACACGTCATTATCACAAACAAGACGGTAGACAGAAAGGAGATGCTCTCTGATGTGTGGAACATGAAGGATGTTGAGCAGTTTAAGAGATGAACCGGGTAAACGGGAGTGACCAATGTGTGAAATAGACAAACCTGCACCATTGGCCACCTGAACCTGGTCCTTGCCATCATAGCGCTCGTGAACCTGGAGGCATTCCAGATCACTCGTCAGGTGATCCGTAGCCCCGGTGTCCAGTACCCAAGGATAGTCGACGGTGTTGGTGGAGGCCGAGTTGGCGGAGCGAGTGTTGTGGTCCTGGTCATAGCGCTTGCGACAATCATCGGCCTCATGCCCCCAGTTTTTGCAAATTTGACACCGGGGGCGCCAGCGATTGTTGCGACGGCCACCACCGCCGTTGTTGCCGCCGTTACTCCCGCCACTTTGCCGACCATTGCCGGCGTAGGAGGGGTTGCGGTCGCGGCCATCGTTGGGGCCGCCGTTGCCGCCTTGGCGGCCGTGCCTGGGCTGGCCATTGCCATCGGCCGAGCGACCCCCACCCTGGGAGGGGTAGGGCTCCGAGTAGGGAGCACGTCCGCCCTGGCCGTAGGAGCCCGAGCGAGTCACGACGTTGGCGGAGGGAGTCCACCCCTCCGACGCACTCTGCTGAGCCTGCAACGCTTCGAACGACAAGACGAGCGAGTAGAAGCTGGAGTAGGGCATAGGTGCATTACTCACACCCAGGGAGGCGGCGATGGAGTTGTAGGCAGAGCCGAGTCCGGTGAGGATGTGATCAATGAGCTCATCATCACGAATCGGAGAGCCGGCGGCAGCCATGGTGTCGGCGAGGGCCTTCATCTTGTGCATGTACTCAGCCGCGGACATCTCCTCCTTCCGCAGCGTCTGGAGTTGACGCCAGATGTGACGGACGTTGGCGCGACTCTGCGCGCCGTACATGGCACCGACGGCCGTCCATACCGCCTGCGCCGTCTCGCAGCTGATGAGCTGACAGGCGATGTCCTCCTCCATGGAGGTAAGGAGGAGGCCCTTGACCTTCTGATCCTGAGTCCACCAATGATGGTACGCCGGATTAGCGGCGGTCGTCGCGGCGTCGCCAGTCCCGACGGCGATGGTCTTGTCGGGTGCCGCCGTGGTGCCGTCCAGGTAGCCATGGAGGTTGGCACCGGCTAAGACGGTGTCGGCGATGCCTCCCCACAGCATGAAGTTGTGGCGGCCAAGGCGAACGGAGATCGCCGGAACCGCGAGGGTGGCGGGAACGGTGGCAGCCGCGGGCGAGGTGATGGTGCCGACGCTGTTGGAGAGCGAAAGGGCGGCGGACGACATCGCGGCGGCGCGGAGGAGGACAACGCGCAGCGGCGGAGAAGAAACTCGCGGCGGCGGAGAAGAAACTCGCGGCGGCGGCGCCGCGGAAGGACGGCGCGCGGCGGCGGCGGCGGCGGATGGATCGGGCGGCGCGTAGTGTTCGCGCGGCGACCCTGTGGCTAGCTAGCAAGCAGCTGGATGGATCCTGCGTATGCGCGTAGCTAGCTAGCAAGCAGCGGCGGCGACGCGGAAGATGGGATCGGGCGGCGGCGCGAGGGACGTGCGGCGGCGGCCCGACCTGGCTGATACCAAGTTGAGGAGGTAGGTTTAGGGTTTTGCGTGGGTGGCTAACATCCAGCCTCACGTCTCATTATATAGATGATCATAATACAATTACATACATATATAAATACGTGTACATGTACAATATGCTAGACCCTATTTTACAATGTGTGGTTAAATTAGTTTGGAATATTGAGAAGACATGGGTGGACATGGTATGGTCAGTGATACATTTCAAGCTTGCTTAGTTTGCTCTACAGGATGGCTCTTAAGATTGTACCAGAACCTGCCGTCCAAATGTACATGTACTCATATCAATACATGCTACTCGGCTATGCACCGAAATATCTTGTGCTACATCGAACCTGAAGGCAAGTATTTTTTGGATGATTCGGTAATTGGTCGGTCGGTTGGGCAGCTCAGCTGCACCTATCTGGTCGATCGGCCTGATCTCCTGAAGTCGCCATACATCAGTCACTAGTCAGAGTTGGCCGTTTGGTGATGGATTACCCGCGCACGCGTTCGCGTAGGAGCGTCCGTCGCCGTACCGCCGTGTCAGGTCACTGGCGCACCGTCGTCGTGGTACGGCAGGTGTTAGGTCACCAGTCACCCGCCAGCGAACGATCGAGGCATGTTAATCGCAAAGCTCTTTTTACCGGAGCCTGTAGCTACCGGTTAGGAATCCATCGTCCATTGACTACGCCAAAATTCGTGTGACTGCCATCGCATTAATTTTCAGTTTCTGCTGTACAGCATTTATACCTGGCCAAATACAGTGAATGGACCCCACCAGAACTATTGTTTAATCAGATGCATGCATGTTCCTCTCTCTCTCTCACGTACAACAGTACACATGCATGGCAGCAAAAGTACTGGTGCAGTCTCTCTCCTCTCTTACACAACAAATTCACCTTTTTATTTCATCTTTGTTAATTTAAATTATTTATATCTTTTAAATTAAAAATTAAATTTTGAAACTTTTTATATATTTGAAGTCCTGGCGTAGAGATCTTTAAAACAAGGTCAATATTGAATATATTTTGTCTACTTTGAGTTTTGTTTTTCAATCATTTTTCCATTTCAATTATATATTGATCAGTGAAATCTGTTTTTTGAAGTTAGTGAAATATGTCTGTTAAATTGGGTGAAATCGTTCATTCAAATCATTGAAATCAACCGTTTTGTAATGAGTTAAATATAACTTTTGAAACGAGTGAAATACATTTTTTTGAATGAGTGGAATCTGATTTTTGAAATGAGTGAAACATTTTTGTTAAAATGAGTGAAATGCGTTTTTTGAATGAGCGGAATCTGGTTTGTTAAAATGAGTGAAATGTCTGTTAAAATGAGTGAAATCACTTTTTGAAAAATAGTTTTCGAAAGAACTGCAATCTATTTCTTGAAAAAAGTAGAGTGCAATTACTTTTTGAAATAGGTGTTTTGAAATTGAAATAACAAAGAAATGCATCCGTGAAATAATTTTTTCCAACATGTGAAATAGATTTCTCTTCAAATTATGTGTGATATATGACATAAAGAACATGTGTGATATGTGAAATAGTTAAGGTGACTAATAGGCGCCAGCGCGCCGGCCCAAAAGTTTCGGCCGGTCACGCCCACGCCCTTCGATTCGATGAAATTTAGCCGTTAGATCTTCCTTCCGCTTCGTTCCCAGCTTAGTATGATAGAAAAATACCCTCGCCCCCGTCAATCGATTCGCCATGCGCACGCGCTGCAGCTCCGGCCGCCGCCCTCTCCAGCCACCCTCCCTCACCGCGGGACGAGCCTCGCGGCCCTCGCCGCCGTTCACAGTTTTCCGCCCTCGCTCGCCGGTTGCAGCTTTCCTCTCCCCTTCCCTTCCACCGGTGCAGTGGTGGCCATGGCCCACGCAAAAATCTTCGACGAAGCTGTCGCAACTCCATTGTGGGTGGGTTGCAGCTCGATAAATTCATGAGAAAACTGCCAGCGATGGATTGCGTCTCCGCCACCCATGGTTGCAACACCAAAACACGCTGGCAGCTCCTTCATCAGTTTTCACGCGACATTGCAGCTTCGCCAAAATAAGAGGTTCCAGCATCCCGCATAGCAGATTGTAGCTAACGAAAAGGCCACATCCAGCAACAAAAAACTCCAGTACTCGGTTCAAGCAAAAAAATTGCCGGTTCCAGCAAAATCTGAATATGGTGGTAGCAAATTTTGAGGCTGGTTCCAGCAAAAAATAAAAATGATGGAAGCAAAAATAGAAAAAATTAGGCAATGTTCCAACAAACCGAAACACCGGTAGTAGCAAAAATTGAAGCGGTTCCAGCAAAACAAAACGCCATTGGAAACAAAAATGCAAAAAAAAAAAGACGTTTGTTCCAGCAAAAGCAAAATGTCCGGTTGTAGCAAAAAATGGATCTGGTTCCAGCAAACCAAAACGCCAGTGGTAGCAAATTGCAAAAATTGCCGTCCGTTCCAGTAAAATAAAAAACGCCGATGGTAGCAAATTTTTGTGCTGGTTCCAGCAAATCTAAAAGCGATGGTAGCAAAAACAGTAAAATTGGGACAAACCAGAAAACATTGGTTGTAGCAAATTTGGGTGCTGGTCCCAGCATCTCGTTGCCGTAGTTGTATCACTCGGCTAATTGCAGACCGCCGTCGCGGGTAAAGCTGGGCGTCGGCGGCTAGCAGCGATGGCTGTCCGCCATTACCAGCGCTTGCATGTATAGCTTGTAGGTCCACTAGATGTGTTTTGCAGCTTCCCTTGCACAACACCTGAAAGGCTCGTACTCCAGCCCGTAGGGAAGTAGCTTCGCCGACACGCAGTTGCAGCAGCGGCCAGCGCATCGAGCGCCGGCAGTGGCGGTGGTGCTTGCGTGGGGCGGGCCTGCGGAGAGGACGAGAACGAGATGGATGGGGAATGGATAAGAGCGAGATGCGGACGGTGGACTGATATTTCTGTGGCCTCACAAAAAAGAATCGAGGGATGCGTTGTGTGCGTAGGATTTGCCTCGATCGAGTGGCTCGCGCGCGTCCGGCCCAACGCTCAGCCGGCGCGCCGAACCTAAACGTTTCCCAATAGTTAAAGTGTTCTAAAATAAATGTGTTCTACGAAATTAACTTTTGTCAAATATATGAAAGTATTATTTTTTAAATGTGTGAAACTACTTTTTGTGAAGTCGATGTGTTTTGAAATTTAAATAACAAAGAAATGCATCTGTGAAATAATTGAAATCAATTTTAAAATTGTGAAATAGATTGTTTCAAAGAGAGAAGCGGATTTTTTTTCAACATGTGAAATATATTTCTCTTCAAGTTATGTGTGATATCTTAAATAAAGAACATCTGTGATATATGAAATAGTAAAAGTGTTCTAAAATAAATGTGATATTAAATTAACTTTGTCAAATATATGAAATATTATTTTTATAATGTGTAAAACTACTTTTGTGAAGTCGATGTGTTTTGAAATTGAAATAACGAAAAATGTAGCTTGTGAAATAATTGAAATCAATTTTAAAATTGTGAAATAGATTGTTTCAAAGAGTGAAGCGGGTTTTTTTTTAACATGTGAAATAGATTTCTCGTCAATTATATGTGATATCTGAAATAAAGACATATGTGATATATGAATAGTTAAAGTGTTCTAAAATAAATCTAGTATATGAAATTAACTTTTGTCAATATATATAATTATGTTTTTAAAATGTGTGAAACTACTTTTTGTGAAGTCGATGTGTTTTGAAATTGAAATAACAAGAAATGCATGTTTTAAATGCATTTTTATGAAATTGACTTTTTCAAATAAGTGAAATTGTCCTATGAAAGGGATTATGATGACATGTGAAATAGTTTTTTACCTTCTATGAAATATGTGAGCTTGCTCTTTAAATAACTGAAATGGTCTTTTTAAATAATGAAATCAGTCTTTAAATGAATGAATTGTGTCTTTTTAAAGACTGAAATCAGACTGTGTAAAATATTGAAATTTGTCTTTTGATTATTTGGATATTTATTTTATAAAATAACTCAAACATATTAAGTGAAATAAGTGGTTTGAAACATCATAATTTAAACATGTTTGAAAACTATCCAAAATTATACTTGTTCTATAGATCTTGCCATCATGAGTTCAAATATATAAAAAGTTTAAAAAAATAAATTTTGCTTTTAAAGATATCAACCATCTAAAATATCGAGAGGAAATTAATAGTGATGGTTTTTTTATAGGTACAGACAAGAGATGAGTTGCCATGTCCCGTACTGTGCACAGAAAAAAGCTGCATGCGTCAGGGTTGTTTTGTCTGTGCATGGGGCCCAGGTTAAAGAAATACAAAGTTGGTAAAATGGGAAAGCAATGAAATACGTTGGATACTTGGCCCACACAAAGTTAGCTGGCTGCATTTGATTGGTGGGCATTCACCGGTAGCTCCCAGCACCGGTAAATTTACTTATTCGGCATGTTAATTTCAGTGACTGTGTCCCGGCGCGCTTAATTTTCGTGTTTGAGATTGCTTTTACCACACTTAACGTGTGGCCCCCCGCGCTTATTTTGATATGGTGGAATGTCATTTGTGGTGGTGGTTGTGCTTGATTAGGGCTAGTTTCACGTGATCGCATGCAACATGTGGGATATGTCTATCGACCAGGCGATTGCTAGCTCGGTTGCAAGTTGAGCAGAAAATGACTTCCGGTTATATTTTTTTTTTTGAGGGACTTCCGGGTATATTAGTTGGGAGTACTAAGAGCAGATCAGCAGACTATTTTTACATATCGAATGAGCAGACCTGGATGTCAAAGACAAGCTGCTGAGATACATAGTCGTGTGATGAAGTATATTTGACTTCACTAGTTTCAAATGGAGTTGAAAATGACCATTCCATGGCGCCTTCCTTTTCATGTTGGCGTACGTGCCATTATTCAAGCAACTTAAGCAATCTAACTCTTCAGGTACCAAAGCCATACACTCATAAAATTCTTCAGGTACCAGCTGCTTCCTCCGTCTGGATTTATTGGGCTTCATTGTATTTTGTATCAATTTTCGACCATAAATTTGAGTTATAATATGTAGCAAAAATATCATTGGTAACTACTTTTGAATAAAAATTCAATAATATAATTCTTATGACAGATTATTTATATTTGCGAGTCACATGTATGGTTTAAATTTTACCAGAAATACGAAGGGTACTAATAAGTAATAACTCCCCGACGAGGGAGTAGCTAGTAATAATAGTACAAGAGCGGTGATTTGGCTCCGGAGCTCATATACTGGAAAACTTAAAAAAAAATCCAAGTTTGTTTTTATTGCATCGAAGATGTTTTAGTGCGTGAGGTCCGTGCCAATTTTCAGCGTATGGACATCCCAGTGGCTCTCAGCAAAAAAGACAAATTTGGGTGGTGTGTGAAACAGTTTACTGTTTGTTCAGACCGTTTTTTTGCTGAGAGCTACTCAGATGTCATAACACGCTAAAAATTGGCATGGATCTCATGCACTGAAACATCTTCCATGCAAAAAAAATGTTTTTTTTTAATTTACTGTTCACCAGGTGCAGATGAGACCGGGATAAGAAATGTACTATTACCAAATATTGGTAACAATACTTGATAGTTGATACACTAGTAGAAAATATGGCTTTGGTTCTGACCAGATCAGAGCAACAGTCCCGGTCGTGTTACGAACCGGGACTAATGCGAGCATCAGTCCCGGTTCGAGCGGCCAGGACGCCGGTCGGGCCTCGGCAGGCATCAGTCCCAGTTCGGCTGGGACCTTTAGTCCCGGTTCCAGACACACACCAACCAGGACTAAAGGGCCTCGCTCCTGGCGCAACCCCTTTAGTCCCGGTTGGTGTCTGGTACCGGGACTAAAGGTCAGTCTTCAGTCCCGATTCTAGACACCAACCGGGACTAAAAAGATGCCTATATATATATCCCCGCCCCTGCCCGCCCTCTCCTCTGTATTTTGGCCGGCCGGCGTGGGAGGTGTGTGCTACTCTGTTCTCACTTCCTATGCACATGAAGTGTTCGATGAAATGCCCGAGCCACACTTAAGCTTTCTCCTCTGTTCTTCCTCCAAGCTCCATTTTTCCCAAGATTTTTCTAGGTTTGGCGGTGCACCAACTATCCAAGTGTTCTAAAAAGGTTAGCAACTTCATCCTTTCATCTCTCACTACTAGTTTAGCTCATTTCAAATGCTCTACAAGTAGAGTGGTTTGTGGGTTTTAGTGGAGGAGTGTATGTGGGAGTTTATTTGATTTAGATGCACAATTTGAGCTCAAATTAACTTCTTAGTTTGCACATGTGTAGGGTGCCGTCCCGTCCCCGTCCTCACCGCCGTCGATCGCCCGCGCCGATCTCGTCACCGGCACCACCGTGGTGAGCCTCTTGCTCTTATCTTTTTTAAAGAAAAAATTCTTACCTGTATGATTTATATAGCTACTTGTATAATTTTCTTACTTGTATTATTGTTTGTTATTATATAGTGCCATGGTTTTGGTATCCGCCCCCGTCGGCTCTCCTCCGGTCTATGATTCGGATGTGGTATATTATCTTTTATAACTATTTGTTTCATTTAGTGTTTATGACAATTATGCCAACCAACTTGACATAGATGTCTTTATCTAGGAGGTATGTGAACCAGAAATTCCAACCGACCCTCTTGTCGAGAGGTTAAATTTAGTTGAAAAAGAAAACAATTATTTGAAAGAAAAATTGAAAAAATTTGAAGAAGAGAATATGAAATTGGCGTTGCATGTTGCCGATGTCGTCGATCTACACAAGATCCAGATGGATGCAATGCGCTTGAAGATTAGAAAGATTAGAAAATATGCCATTGATAAAGAGGCTTGGTATCATTATGTTGTTGGATCAATTGTTACCTTAGTTGCGATTTTGATCGCATTTGTTGTTGCATTTAAATGTTTTACATAGTTGTATGTATGTTTTAATTAGATGCTCTAGATAGTTGCATGTTGTTCTATGAGAACTATGTCTGAACTTTATGTATTAATTTTCCAAGTAATAACATTTGATCACTACTTTACTTTGGTTTTAATGTGATGTAGAACTTGTATTAACTTGGTCATTTCTCTATTCATGATGTTCTGTGATGGTTTTTTATATACTTAATTACATAATGCATGCAGATGAACCAGCAATGGATGTACGGTGACAGACACACCTCCGAGTACATTAGGGGCCTGCATAATTTTCTCGATGTGACCGAGGCAAACAAGCAGAATGGTTTTATGTACTGTCTATGTCTTGTCTGTGGGAATACGAAGGATTACTCTTCCTCGAAAACCCTTCACTTCCACCTGCTGGAGAAGGGTTTCATGCCCCATTATAATTGTTGGACCAAGAACGGAGAAAGAGGGGTTATGATGGAAGACAACAAAGAAGAAGAGGATGATGACAACTATCCTATGTTCCCTGAATACGGTGATACTGCAACGGGGGAAGCTGAAGATCAAGAGGCACCAGATGTGCCCGATGATGATCTTCGTCGGGTCATTGTTGATGCACAGAGAGAATGCGAAAGTGAAAGGGAGAAGTTGAAGTTCGATCGCATGTTAGAGGATCACAAAAAAGGGTTGTACCCAAATTGCGAAGATGGCAACACAAAGCTCGGTACCACACTGGAATTGCTGCAATGGAAGGCAGAGAATGGTGTATCTGACAAGGGATTTCAGAAGCTACTGAAAATAATGAAGAAGAAGCTTCCAAAGGATAACGAATTGCCTGACAGTACGTACGAAGCAAAGAAGATTCTCTGCCCTCTAGGATTAGAGGTGCAGAAGATACATGCATGCCCTACTGACTGCATCCTCTACCGCGGTGAGGAGTACGAGAATTTGAATGCATGCCCGGTATGTGGTGCATTGCGCTATAAGATCAGACGAGATGACCCTGGTGATGTTGAGGGTGAGCGCCCCAGGAAGAGGGTTCCTGCCAAGGTGATGTGGTATGCTCCTATAATACCACGGTTGAAACGTCTGTTCAGAAACAAAGAGCATGCCAAGTTGTTGCGATGGCACAAAGAAGACCGTAAGAAATACGGGATGTTGAGAGTACCTGCTGATGGGTCACAATGGAGAAAAATTGAGATAAGATGGCCGGAGTTTGCAGATGACGGAAGGAACTTATGGTTTGGTTTAAGAGCAGATGGCATTAATCCTTTTGGGGAGCAGAGCAGCAATCATAGCACCTGGCCTGTCACTCTATGTATCTATAACCTTCCTCCTTGGTTGTGCATGAAGCGGAAGATCATTATGATGCCAGTGCTCATCCAAGGCCCTAAGCAACCCGGTAACGACATTGATGTGTACCTAAGCCATTAGTTGAAGAACTTTTACAGCTGTGGGATATCAAAGGTGTACCTATGTGGGATGAGCACAAACAGCAGGAATTTGACCTACGAGCGTTGCTGTTTGTAACCATCAATGATTGGCCTGCTCTTAGTAACCTTTCAGGACAGACAAACAAGGGATACAATGCATGCACGCACTATTTAGATGAGACTGAAAGTATATATTTGGACAAATGTATGAAGAATGTGTACCTGGGACATCGTCGATTTCTTCTGACCAAGCATGCCTTAAGAAAGAAAGGCAAGCATTTCAAAGGTGAGGCAGATCAACGGAAGAAGCCTGGCCACCGTACTGGTGATCATATACTTGATATGGTCAAGGATTTAAAAGTAATCTTTGTAAAGGGTCCTGGCGGACAATCTGCTCCGAATGACGCTGACGAACACGCACCCATGTGGAAGAAGAAATCTATATTTTGGGACCTACCCTATTGGAAAGACCTAGAGGTCCGCTCTGCAATCAACGTGATACACGTGACGAAGAATCTTTGCGTGAACCTGCTAGGCTTCTTGGGCGTGTATGGGAAGACAAAACATACACCGGAGCCACGGGAGGACCAGCAACGTATGAACGAAAAAGACGGCATGCATCCAAAGCAGTATCAAGGTCCTGCCAGCTACGCTCTTACCAAAGCAGAGAAGGAAATCTTTTTTGAATGCCTGCTCAGTATCAAGGTCCCGTCTGCTTTTCGTCGAATATAAAGGGAATAATAAATATGGCAGAGAAAAAATTCCAGAACCTGAAGTCTCATGACTGCCACGTGATTATGACGCGACTGCTTCCGGTTGCATTGAGGGGGGCTTCTACCAGAAAATGTTCGATTAGCCATTGTGAAGCTATGTGCATTCCTCAATGCAATTTCTCAGAAGGTAATCAATCCAGAAATCCTACCAAGGTTACAGAATGATTTGGTCCAATGTCTTGTCAGTTTTGAGTTGGTGTTCCCACCATCCTTCTTCAATGTTATGACACATGTCCTAGTTCACCTAGTCGACGAGATTGCCATTCTTGGTCCTGTATTGTTGGAGATATGCCCTAGAGGCAATCATGTATGATGACATTTCCTATGTGTTTATGAATAAAGATAGTCCTTGGACATTATCAATGATGTGTATCAGCAAGTACGTGACTTGTTTGTGGGACTATGCATTGAATGATGACTGTCCTAAAAGGTCCCTAGTCGAAAGAGCTGTGAGGATGCGCAGCCGACTAGACTAGCATATGACACGGTCGATGGCTTGGTCTCACTAGCCATGGAGCATTGGATTCTAACCGGATAATATGGACTCGGAAGGATTTGGTCGGATTCGACATAGTCTAATCCGAGTCGAGATAAGGTCCGAATCGGACAGGCCCACCTATGAGACGCAGCGATATGTCATCTGTGAGTCTCTAGTACAACATATGTTCTATGTCCTAAGACCTGAGCTGGCGCATGTACTCGGAATGGTGACAGACCTGCTTTGGGCCAACCAAATGCTACTCCGTGACTGGGTAGTTACAAAGGTAGGTTTTAGGCTTGTCCAGACCCATGCCGCGAGACATGGTCGAGCAAGATGGGATTTGCCCCTCCGGTCAGGAGAGATATACTCTGGGCCCCTCGTGTGATCCGACCAAGATAAGCATGGCCATGCGACAGGGATTATGAGATAATCCGGTTTGTGGTCGGCATCACTGGAACAAGAAAGAGGTCGGGCTAACACAAGGATGACAGACTCGCCTTGAGCCCGACAACATATATCGTGTGGCAAAAGGAATAGAAGTGTGATGTACAGGTTCGCCAACCGACTTCATTGTCTACTTGGTGGTTCGCACGCCTTGCTAGAGGCTGCTACCAGCCGAGCAGGTCGGAGGTGATCCGACCTGCGACCAAGCCGACTTGAACCTAAGGGGTCGCGCGCTTAAGGGAAGGAACCTGTGAGGCCGGATCGGACTCCACGAGTCAGATGTGATACTACTCGGACTCGGATCTAGGCCGAACAGACTTTGGGCTTTAGGGTCCGTGCGAGGCCCAAGTGTTGAGCCTGTGAGAGATGCCTATATAAAGTGGAGGTGCGACACACTCATGTGGTTGATGGCTTCGGCGCTGTCACTAGGGTTTGCATGTGTTGCGAATAGCCACCTCCACTCAATGCTGACTGTGTGATCGGACCTAGCAGTCCGCCGCACGGTGTTCCTCCTGCACGCGCGGATACTGTTAGAGGCGGTGCACCTGTGCTGCTCCGGCGAACTTGTACGTGGGTTCCACGACCGGCTGTTCGAGGGAGATCAGACGAGGAGGAGATGACTCTGGACGTGCTGCCCCAACTCTACTTCCGCTGCACGGCACTGCGCGTCTAGTGGTAATGATCTATGATCCATCTCCCGTAGCATGTTCTTGGTTGTTCTGCGCGTAGGAAAATTTTAATTTGCAGTCGACGCACCCTACCGTAGAACCCAACAGTGGTATAAAAGCCTCTGCTATAGGATTTGGATTCATATCGTATGCATATTAGATATGTGAAGGCGGCAGATGAGATCTGTTGTCGTTAATGAAATCGGCTGTGTGCACGGTTGACGAGATCAACTGCACATGGGGTATTTTGTGGCTATGTTTTCTGATGATCTGGATCGATGAGGTCGTGACACAATCTACCCCTACCGGTCGGTATCCACCATCGGGGTTAACAGTGAAACGTAAATCCGAATCGGATTCGCGATGATCGATAAGATCGGTCAGATCAGAAAATTCGGCGTGATCGGAGTACAAATGGGATCTGTGCTTTCCGAAAACCGGTAGAATGCGATTCTATGCATAACTTTATTTTGCAGGGTTTGATGTGAATAGTATGGCTCATGTGTGTAAATTATACATGGCATGCGTGTCATGTTTGTCAGCCGGCAGGAGCCAAAGAGTTGTCATTATAATGTATAACGACCTGCGTGTCGAGTTGTGACTCTATGTAAAATTCATTACTAGTTGTAGTAGTTGGATAATAGAGATCAGGTTGATGGCTTGGCGTCCCGGCGTGACTAACAAGATGGAGTTCCTAGATGGTCATCGGAGTCGGAGCCGACCTGGAAGAACATCCATGAAGGAGCCATACTATTTCACAATATATATTTATTTGTGATTGTTATGCTTCTTTATTTCTATGCATGTTAAAATGGTAGAAAGATCCCTCGTTAATATCAAGCGACTTGCCATCCCCGATGTTGCATAGGTGTCCTTGAACTGAAGGGTTCGTGTCGGACACAGACATGCACTGCATCAGGTTATCTTGACAAGGCTATCAAAATGGTTTTGGGCTTTGTGGTAGAAAAGGTTGGGAGCCGGGGTATGAGATACCTTCCGACCGACAGGAGTCGTATAGAGATACAATTAGCAAGGAATTGCTTACCGGATAGGTATGTTGGCTAGTAGTGATGCTAAAGCTCACTAGTCGCATGCGCTAGTCGGATCCTGAATCACTGAGAGTTTGCGGAGGGATGCTGAATTCAGTGGGAGTATTTCTGTTCAGGCTTGAATTACTCTACATAAACACATTGCTTAGTGATTGCATATTTTTCTGTTGTAGATTAATGGCACCACCTGCTCAACCCAACTTTGCATTGAAATCAATTCTGGAAAAGGATAAACTGAATGGAACAAACTTTACCACCTGGTATAGAAATCTGAGAATTGTTCTCAAGCACGATAAAAAGGAACATGTTCTAGAGGATCCACTTCCAGAGGAACCTGCCGATAATGCTAATGCCACAACCAAGAGTGCCTACCAAAAACTCGTTGATGAATCAACAGAGATCAGTTGTCTGATGCTGGCTTGTATGGAGCCCAATTTGCAACAGCATTTCGAAAATGTTGAGGCTTACGATATGATCGAGAGTCTCAAGAGTATGTTTCAGATACAGGCTAGGGCCGAAAGGTTCAACGTCTGGCGATCCTTGATGGATTGCAAGCTGAAGGAAGGTGATCCACTGAGCCCACATGTGATCAAGATGATCGGATATGTGCAAGCTTTGGATCGGTTGGGCTTCCCGCTCTTGGATGAGCTAGCTACTGATGCAGTTCTGGGTTCTTTTCCACCCAACTATGCGACGTTCATCTCGAACTATCATATGCATGGCATGGATAAGAAGCTCAATGAATTGCATGGGATGCTCAAAGTGGCAGAGCAGGATATTAAGAAAGGCACGCATCAAGTGTTGATGGTGCAGAAATCGGCTAAGTTCAAGAAGAGTTTGTCCAAGAAAAAGGCTAAGGCAAAGGGCACAGAGACAGTAACCTCCGCCGCTGCGCTGAAGTCTAGACCAGACTCAAAGACCATTTTCTATCATTGCAAGGAGACCGGTCACTGGAAGAGGAACTGTAGCAAGTGGCTTGCAGAGCATGGCAAGAAGGCCGGAAATGCTTCTTCAGGCAAAGGTACACTTGTTGCATATGTTATAGACATTTACCTTGCTGAGATACCTAGTAGGTCTTGGGTATTTGATACCGGATTTGTTGTTCATATTTGCAACTTGATGCAGGGGCTGGTAAGAACTAGGCATGTGGCACAAGGGGATATTGACATCAGGGTCGGCAACAAAGCAAGAGTTGCTGCATTGGAGGTCGGCACGATGCAGCTCTAGCTTCCTTCTGGATTTATTTTGGAATTGAATAATTGTTATTACATTCCTGCACTTAGTCGGAACATTATTTCTGCCTCATGCTTGATGAGTCAGGGTTATGAATTCAATTTAAAGGACAATGGTTGTTCATTTTATTTGAATGGTATGTTCCACGGCTATGCACCCATTGTTGATGGGCTCTTTATATTGAATCTAGAACAGGAACCAGTCTATAACGTGAATGTCAAGAGGCATAAGCCTAATGAGATAAATCTGACATACTTCTGGCATTGCCGACTTGGACACATTAGTCTGAAACGCATGAAGAAGCTCCATGATGATGGGCTCCTAACTTCGTCCGACTTTGGGTCATTCGAGACATGCGAATCATGCTTGCTCGGCAAGATGACTAAGTCTCCTTTTGCAAAGAGTTGCGAGAGGGCATCCGAACTGTTGGAGCTTATACACAGCGATGTGTGTGGTCCAATGAGCACAACTGCTAGAGGTGGCTATCAGTACTTCGTGACTTTTACCGACGACTTGAGTAGATATGGATATATCTATTTGATGAGGCACAAGTCGGAAACTTTTGAAAAGTTCAAAGAGTTTCAGAACGAGGTTGAGAATCAGCTCGGCAAGACTATAAAGCTTTTACAATCAGATCATGGAGGTGAGTACATGAGCCAGGAGTTTGATGATCATCTGAAAAGCCGAGGTATAGTACCTCAGCTCACACCTCCGGGTACACCACAAAGAAATGGCGTGTCGGAACGGAGGAATCGTACCTTGTTAGACATGGTTCGATCTATGATGAGCAAATTGGATTTACCCTTGTCATTCTGGGGATACGCTCTAGAAACTGCAGCTTTCACACTTAACAGGGTACCATCAAAATCCGTAGACAAGACACCGCATGAGATGTGCACCGGGAAGAGTCCCAGTTTGTCTTTTCTAAAGATTTGGGGTTGTGAAGCATTTGTCAAGCGACTTATGTCAAACAAGCTTACACCCAAGTCGGATAAATGCATATTCGTGGGATACCCAAGGGAAACCCTGGGATACGACTTCTACAACCGCGAAGAGAACAAAGTGTTTGTTGCTCGAAACGGGGTCTTCCTTGAGAAAGAGTTTCTCGGGCAGGAGGCCAGTGGGAGGCAGGTGCAACTCGAAGAAGTTCGAGCATCACTCGAGGACAACTCGGCGGGTGATATGATCATACCGGAGTCTGTCAGGGAACCCGAGGTGGAAGCGGCACCGAAACCACGGAGGTTGGAAAGATTGCGCAGAGTGCGTGATGTATTGTTGCTAGAAAGCAACGAGCCGGCTATGTATGCGGAAGCGATGGTGAGCCCAGATTCCGAGGCATGGCTAGAGGCCATGAGATCCGAGTTAAAGTCCATGGATGAGAATCAAGTCTGGGACTTGGTTGATCCGCCGCCTGGCGTATCAGCCATTGGTTGCAAATGGGTCTTTAAGAAGAAAACCGATGTGGATGGAAATGTTCAGATCCACAAAGCTCGGCTTGTCGCTAAAGGTTATGGACAAGTTCGAGGAATTGACTACGAAGAGACTTACTCGCCGGTAGCGATGCTGAAGTCGGTGAGGATCGTACTAGCTATAGCTGCATATTTCGATTACGAGATATGGCAGATGGATGTCAAAACGGCTTTCCTTCATGGAAATTTAACCGAGGACGTGTATATGATACAACCCGAGGGTTTTGTCGGTCCAACTAGCGCTAGTAAGGTATGCAAGCTCAAGAGATCCATTTATGGGTTGAGGCAAGCATCTCGGAGTTGGAACATTCGTTTTGATGAGGTCGTCACTAGTCTCGGTTTCATCAAAAGGGAAGATGACGCTTGTTTATACAAGCAGTTCAGTGGGAGCTCGATAGTGTTTTTGATCTTGTATGTGGATGACATACTACTGGTCGGAAATGATGTTTCGATGCTGAACTCGGTCAAGGAATCATTGAATGGCAAGTTTTCAATGAAGGACCTTGGTGAGGCAGTTTACATTTTAGGCATCAAGATCTATAGAGATAGATCGAGGAGGCTGCTCGGCTTGAGCCAGAGCACGTACATAGATAAAGTGTTGAAGTGGTTCAACATGAGAAGGCGAAGAAAGGGTTCTTGCCACTCTCACATGGTATAAGGCTAAACAAGATTCAGAGTCCTTCGACATCTGATGAGCGAAGCAGGATGAGTCGGATTCCGTATGCCTCGGCAATCGGATCCATCATGTATGCCATGATATGTACACGGCCTGATGTTGCTTTTGAAATAAGCCTAACAAGTAGATACCAGGCCAACCCAGGTGAGAGTCATTGGGCAGCGGTAAAGACTATTTTGAAGTACCTGAAAAGGACTAAAGAGATGTTCCTAGTTTATGGAGGTGAGGAAGAGCTCGTCGTAAGGGGTTACGCCGACGCTAGTTTCCAAACCGACAGAGATGATTGTCGATCACAGTCCGGATTCGTGTACGTCATGAATGGAGGAGCAGTGAGCTGGATGAGTTCCAAGCAAGATACGGTGGCCGATTCTACCACAGAAGCCAAATACATTGCGGCTTGTGAAGCTGCAAAGGAAGGTGTTTGGATCCGGAACTTTCTAGATGATCTTTGTATTTTCCCAGCCTCGGTAAAACCGTTGGACCTTTATTGTGATAATTCTGGTGCCATCGCACAAGCCAAGGAGCCGAGGAATCACCACAAGACCAGACACATAGATCGGAAATATCACCTGATACAAAAGATCGTAAAGAGTGGTGATGTAGAGTTATGCAAAATTCACACTGATGCAAATGTTGCGGATCCGTTGACTAAGCTGCTTCCACAACCCAAGCATGAGGGGCACGTTAGAGCTATGGGCATACGATATCTATTTGATTGACTCTAGTGCAAGTGGGAGACTGTTGGAGATATGCCCTAGAGCCAATCATGTATGATGATATTTCCTATGTGTTTATGAATAAAGATAGTCCTTGGACATTATTAATGATGTGTATCAGCAAGTACGTGACTTGTTTGTGGGGCTATGCATTGAATGATGACTGTCCTAAAAGATCCCTAATCGAAAGAGCTGTGAGGACGCGCAACCGACTAGACTAGCATATGACACGGTCGATAGCTTGGTCTCACTAGCCATGGAGCATTGGATGCTAACCGGATAATATGGACTCGGAAGGATCTGGTCGGATTTGGCATAGTCGAAACCGAGTCGAGATAAGGTCCGAATCGGACAGACTCACCTATGAGACGCAGCGATATGTCATCTTTGAGTCTCTAGTACAACATATGTTCTATGTCCTAAGACCTGAGCTGGCGCATGTACTCGGGATGGTGACAGACCTGCTTTGGGCCAACCAAACGCTACTTCGTGACTGGGTAGTTACAAAGGTAGGTTTCAGGCTTGTCCAGACCCATGCTGTGAGACATGGTCGAGCAAGATGGGATTTGCCCCTCCGGTCAGGAGATATATACTCTGGGCCCCTCATATGATCCGACCAAGATAAGCATGGCCTTGCGACAGGGATTATGAGATAATCTGGTTTGTGATCGGCATCACTGGAACGAGAAAGAGGTTGGGCTACCACAAGTATGACAGACTCGCCTTGAGCCCGACAACATATATCGTGTGGCAAAAGGAATAGAAGTGTGATGTACAGGTTCGCCAACCGGCTTCATTGTCTACTTGGTAGTTGGCACGCCTTGCTAGAGGCCGCTACCAGCCGAGCAGGTCGGAGGTGATCCGACCTGCTACCAAGCCGACTTGAACCTAAGGGGTCGCGCGCTTAAGGGAAGGAACCTGTGAGGCCGGATCGGACTCCACGAGTCAGATGTGATACTACTCGGACTCGGATCCAGGCCGAACAGACTTTGGGCTTTAGGGTCCATGCGAGGCCCAAGTGTTGAGCCCGTGATGGATGCCTATATAAAGTGGAGGTGCGGCACACTCATGTGGTTGATGGCTTCGGCGCTGTCACTAGGGTTTGCATGTGTTGCGAATAGCCACCTCCACCCGATGTTGACTGTGTGATCGGACCTAGCAGTCCGCCGCACGGTGTTCCTCCTACACGCGCGGATACCGTTAGAGGCGGTGCACCTGTGCCGCTCCGGCAAACTTGTACGCGGGTTCCACGACCGGCTGTTCGAGGGAGATCGGACGAGGAGGAAACGACTCTGGATGTGCTGCCACAACTCTACTTCCGCTGCACGGCACCGCGCGTCTAGTGGTAATGATCTGTGATCCATCTCCCGTAGCATGTTCTTGGTTGTTCTGCACGTAGGAAAATTTTAATTTGCAGTCGATGCACCCTACCGTAGATCCCAACATGTATTTCTACACAACATGTTCCGTTTGAGAGGTTCATGGGAGTCTTAAAGAAATATGTTCGTAACCATGCTAGGCCAAAAGGAAGCATCTCCAAGGGCCATGAAATAGAGGAGGTTATTGAGTTTTGTGTTGACTTTATTCCTGACCTTAAGCCGATTGGTGTTCCGGAATCACGGCATGAGGGGAGACTGGGTGGAAAAGGCACGCTAGGACTGGGCTCAATAATATGTAGGGACGGGCATTCTTGGGCGCAAGCACACTACACAGTTCTATAAAATTCTACCTTGGTGGCCCCGTATATCAATGAACACAAGAATATTCTACGCTCCAAACACCCGGAGCAGTCTGACGACTGGATTACACGTGAACACATGGGGACTTTCGGCGGTTGGTTTCAAACACATCTCATGGGTAACACCACTGTTGGAGAAGAGCTGTACTTCTTGGCCAGGACACCATCTTTGACTGCATTGACTTTCCAAGGGTACGAGATAAGTGGGAATACATTTTACACGATCGCCGAAGATAAAAAGAGCACCAACCAAAACAGTGGTGTCCGCTTTGCTGCAGCAAACACCAATAGGGCAAAGGACACGTATTATGGTTACATAGAGGACATATGGGAACTTGACTATGGACGTGATTTTAAGGTCCCTTTGTTTCGGTGAAAATGGGCCAATCTGTCAGGAGGTGGGGTACAGGTAGACCCGCAGTACGGAATGACAACAGTGGATCTCAACAATCTTGGGTACATAGACAAACAATTCATCCTAGGCAATGATGTGGCGCAGGTTTTCTATGTGAAGGACATGTCTACCAAACCGAGAAAAAGAAAAGATAAGGAAGCGAATACATCATACGATGAGCCAAAGCGCCACATAGTTCTTTCAGGGAAATGAAACATCGTGGGAGTGGAGAACAAGACAGACATGTCAGAAGATTATGAAAAGTTTCATGAAATTACTCCCTTCAGAATGAAGACTGACCCAAGCATCCTGTTAAATGATCAAGATTATCCATGGTTACGGCGCAATAAGCAAGGGACACACACGAAGAAATAGTTTTATACCCCAAGATCCCACTCTGGGATGTGACCAGCTTCACCGCCATCACTTTCTCTCTAGTGTGAGTTTCCGGACTTATAGTTGGGAAGTGCCACTTCGGACAAACCAGAGGGAATCTTTGTAAGAGCTAGCTAGGGCATTTTGGCATTTGAAACATGATTTTAGAATAATTATTTATTAAGTTATGAAATTTCAATTATTCCTATCCTTTTAGTATTTTAATTATACAGAGGAGTTAACCCTCACCAGACATAGATGAACACAGCAGAAGCATTGGAGATGATAAGAGAGAAACGTTGTATGACATAAAGTTGGAGGTACTATGTGGTTTCTCTGATCGGAGGACCCCTTAGGCCGAGCCAAGTCCAGATTAGGATCAGTTCTCTGGTTGCTTTCTGATGAAACTGAGGACAACATATCAGATGGCCATTCTCGAGAAATAACCATGAAGAGATGGCCATTCTCAAGAAATAACCATGATCCAAGTTTACCTAACATGCAAGCAAAGTTGATGGCATGTTGAGGGCTGAGAAATCAAAGAATCCTATGAGAATAGTATATTGTTTTGGCATATCTCATGAACATCCAGGCACCTTTATATTATCTTACATTGGGAGTTCAAACCCACATCATGAGTATGTTGGGCTATACCCAAAGGGCTTTAGATTCCGGAAGAAAGATTTTGACAGCATTGATCCTCTTGTGTCATATTTTCAAAAACATATTGACAAACCACTACCTGATGCTGGCCCTTTAATGCGAAATGTTGCGGCAATGGTACCTATGAAAAATAACTTGATAGAACTATTTGTCACTCTCTAATGAAAATCTATATAATCAAACATTGCATTCATATAAGCATTCACTCTAGCAATCAAAATACAATCAATGAATAAAGCAATAAAGAAAAAAATAAGAAAAAGCAAATAGAAAGCAAAACAAAACTTCAAGGAAATCCAAATAGAAACTCCTAAGGGTCAGAACTGCAGGACTTAACTACAAATAACAAAAATAGTTTTTGTCCTAAATAAAACTTAGCAGCAAAGAAAATACTAAACTAATAACTTAACAGAAAAGAAAATATTAAACTAAAACCTAGCATTAGCCCCGGTTGGTGGCACCAACCGGGAATAAAGGCCTACCGCACATTTTCACACCCCTATTAGTCCCACCTCGCCAAGTGACGAGCTAGTTGACCACCTTAAATATCCGGGTCATCTAGAAGGGATAAGCTTCTGACATCATTGCATCCTTTGTTAAGAATATGGACTCTTACTATGAATCTTCTAGAAGATTCATAGTAAGGGTCTATCTCCTTCACATAGGGAACATTGGTGTCGGCTTATTTTGAATCACTATGTGTCTATGCATCAAAATAAATTAGGTTAACAAAAATAAAAAATAGTTTTTGTCCTAAATAAAACTTAGCAGCAAAGAAAGTACTAAACTAATAACTTAACAGAAAAGAAAATATAACATTATTAGGTTAACAAAAAGTATTTTATAAAATTCTTCAATAGCAAAAAGAATCAACTAGAAAGCTTTTATAAAACTCTAGTTATGATCAAAGTAATATTAACTTAAAATTATATAAAATTTATGCAACTAAAATTTTCATAAAGTATTTTTTTCTTAAAAACTTTAATAGCAAAAAGAATTAAATGAAAACTAGGCATGTTTGCATCTGTTTAAAAGAAAACTAAAACTAAAATATCCTAAAAAGGTCTAAACCAAAAATAGGAAAAAGGGCTTTAGTCCTGGTTGGTGCCCCCAACCGGGACTAAAGGCCAACCTTTAGTCCCGGTCCGAGCCACCAACCGGGACTAAAGGCCTGGGTTTCGCGCCCGTCGGGCTGCTGAAATTTAGCTTTAGTCCCGGTTGGTGGCTCGGACCGGGACTAAAGGGGGGCCTTTAGTCCCGGTTGGAGCCACCAACCGGGACTAAAGCTGTGTGTATATAAGCACAACTTAGAAAATTCCCCCCCCCCAAACCTTCTTCTTCCTCCCCAATCTTCCTTCTCTCTACCCCGACATCGCCGAACACCACCACGACGCCGCCAGGCTGCCGCGACGCCCTCACCGACGCCCTCGCCGTGCCCTGCCCCGACGCCCTCGCCGCGCCCTGCCCTGACGTCGCCGTCGCCGAGCCCTGCCCCGACGCCGTCCCTCGCTCCCCTGCAACACTGTGAGCGGCCGCGCCGTTCCCCTCCTCCTCCCCCCCGCCCCGACGCCGACCGCGCTCCGGCCGCTCCGACCGCCCCTCTTGTTTTTCCTTTTTGTTATTTTTTTAATGTGATTTCCAGTGAGCATATTATCAATGTTGAAGAAGGAGTGATCTTAATGGACAGAAATTTTTTAAAAAGTTTGATCCAATTTTTTTGTGGGAGAAAGTTTGATCAAGTTATCAAAAACAATTTAAATTTTGACAATGAAAAAAAATATAAGGTATGAAAACTTGGTCAATATTTTGTATCGTGAATGTTAAGGAGTGATCTTAATGGTATTGTGGATGTTAATGGACAGAAAAATATAAGGAGTGATATTAATATGGTATTGTGGATGTTAATATTTTGTATATAAACTTGGTCAATATTTTGTATTGATTTTGTTGCATGCCGGTGAGGAGTCCCCGACGATCGCCAGAGGAGTCCCCGATGATCGCCGGAGGAGTCCCCGACGATCGCCGGTGAGGAGTACTCGACGATCGCCGGTTAGGAGTCCCCGATGATTGCCGGAGGAGGCCCCGACAATCGCCGGAGGAGGCCCCGATGATCGTCGGAGGAGCCGGTGATGAGTCCTCGACGATCGCCGGTGAGGAGTCCCCGACGATCGCCGGAGGAGTCCTCGACGATCGCCGGAGGAGGCCCCTACGATCGCCGGAGGAGTAGTCATCCCCGACGATCACCGGAGGAGTCGTCCCCGACGATCGCCGGTGAGGAGTCCCCGACGATCGCCGGAGGAGTCCCCGACGATTGCCGGAGGGTTACCTAACATGCAACTGATAAAACTTGCCATTTTGTTATTTTTGTGTGATTTAATGCAAGCATCATATGAATAAACTTTGTACATGTGTTTGGTACATTTTCATGTCTATTTGCTGCTGGTATTTTTTCCATGCCACGGTAAACATGTTTAGGCACTGGAACAAGCTTGCAAACATGCTATGATACTGTTGTTGTTTTACACTTGCTGAAAAACTGCTAAGTCTGAAACTGACTGTATAAAACTTGTCAACTTTGCATGATGTGTTTGCCACTCATCCATTGTTCATATGCATATGATTCCTTCTTGTGATTTGGTCTATGTAATGTGTACTCTGATGCCATGCCCTTGGTTGCCATGTAAAGTTGCTGTAGCATGACTCAATCTTGCTCTCAAGTTGTCATCATAATGTTGTTGTTTTGCATTCCCAGATTTCATTAAGTCTAAAAAACAGCTTATCTCTCATGGTTGTATATTGCCATGTTGTAAGATTTGCAAAAACTATGGAACACGACAGAGACTTAGAACAAGAAGAGATGTTGGGGGATATAATCCGCGATGGAGGTGATGATATCACCTCGCAGTTTCGCAACGACACCGATGGTGAGGGAAGAGAGGATGACGACTCCGGTGATCGAATGGAGGGAGGAGATGATGGCTCCGACGGTGTTGGAGCCTTAACTGTTGCAAAGTCCGGCGAGGTATATATATTAATTAAGCATCTGCTGATAAGATGCATTAATTGATTTGTATGTACATATATTAACGCTTATTTCTTCTTTTAGCCCTTCGGATCGAGCCAACCATCTATAAGGAGACGAGGCCCGAAAAAAAGGTTGGGCGAGAATGAAAGGTTCACGATCGAAGAAGTCGCTGCAGATGGCAAACTGACTCTTCCCAAGCGGACCTCAGACCGATTTATACATCAGTTCGGAGTTGTTGTTAGGGACAGTATCCCGATCAGCATCCAAGAATGGAAGAAGCCAAAGAAGGATGGCGATGGAGTTTCTTATGTCGACGATAGATGCAAAGATGAGCTTTGGAATACGCTCATGACAAATTTCAGCCTACCGCCAGAGGTGGATCCAAATAACCCAGTTATAGAGCGGAATGTCAAGGCGTAGGCTCTTAAGAAGATGGCCGAACAATTCAAGAACTGGAAGAAAAGATTGAACAAACAGTTTGTCAAGAAAAAGAAGACTCCAGAATTCACCGGTCAATATACGAAGATAAAAGATCACCGGCCCGCATTTGTGGCGTACAAGTCATCGGAGAAAGCTAAGAGAAGGTCAGAGATAAATAAGCTAAATGCTACAAAGAAGGAATATCACCATGTTACGGGGGTCAGGTGGCTACAAGGTTGCCTGGCCTACGTGGGACAAAGCTAAGAACGACCTGCTTGATAAAGGGATCCATCCAGCGACATTGAACTGACCCGAATGGGCAAGGACTTGGTTCTTAGGGCATGGGGAACTTTGGACCCAGAAATAGGGAAGTGTGTTTATACGAAAGCTCAACTTGCAACACCCGTCAAAAAGATTCAGGAAGCAATCCAGGCCGTGCAGGAAGGGAAGTCCCATCCCGACAAAGAGAAGGACGAGCTGTCACGCGCCCTCGGGAATCCTGAACACCCTGGACGAACACAAGGCACATCAGGCTCCGTTGTGTGGAAGGTTGGGTTTCCCGACAGCAGTGCCACTTATAAAAGCCGAGGGAGAAAGATGAAAGAGGAAGCAGATCGGCTGCAGAAGGTAGATGAAAGATTAGCATTACAGGAGAAGAAAATAGAGGAACTTACCAGCCAGCGAGCTACCGGCCCATCATCTCAGTGGCACGAAGATCCTTCATTCGATACTGCCCACAAAGCTACCCCACCGTCTCAACAGAAAAGCAGCGTGGCTTCCACGGAGCTCGTTCGTCCTTATATCATGGCTCCTCGCTACCCCGTGGATGATATCACGGAGAGGGAACATTGTGATCTACGTGCGAAATGCATGAACATAACCTTGAAGGTTGCGGTCGGCTATGCCTTACCTCGTGGACCTGATGGAACTTTCCATTGCGCTCCGATTCCAGATGGCTTTGCTGTTGTCGGGGTGGATGAAGTTATGAACGAATTTGATGGGCTAGAGCTTGAGTACCCTACAGGTGAAGGGGAAACTCATCTGGGAGATGCCATAAGGACTGCCATTCTATGGAGAAAGGAACACATCGTGCTTCCACACTGGACGCCGCATCAGTAGACTCAACCGGAGGAGGCCCCTGATGTCTACTACACAACTTGTTCTTGTAGACTCGTGTTGGGCCTCCAAGCGCAGAGTTTTGTAGCACAGTAGCAAATTTCCTCAAGTGGATGACCTAAGGTTTATCAATCCGTGGGAGGTGTAGGATGAAGATGGTCTCTCTCAAACAACCCTGCAACCAAATAACAAAGAGTCTCTTGTGTCCCCAACACACCAAATACAATGGTAATTTGTATAGGTGCACTAGTTCGGCGAAGAGATGGTGATACAAGTGTAATATGGATAATAGATATTGATTTTTGTAATAGTAACAATAAAAATAGCAAGGTAGCAATTGATAAAATGGAGCACAAACGGTATTGCAATGCGTGAAAATGAGGCCTAGGGTCTGTACTTTCGCTAGTGCAATCTCTCAACAATGCTAATCTAATTGGATCATATAACCATCCCTCAACGTGTGATGAAGAATCACTCCAAAGCTCTTATCTAGCGGAGAACATAAGAAGAAACTGTTTGTAGGGTACGAAACCACCTTAAAGTTATTCTTTCCGTTCGATCTATTCAAGAGTTCGTACTAAAATAACGCAAAGTTATTCTTTCCGTTCGATCTATCCAAGAGTTCGGATCTAGGGTTATTTCTGGGGGTTTCTGTATTTATAGGATTTTTTGGCGTTGGTTTCATGCTAAGATGGGCCTCGAGGTGAGCACAACCCACCACGCCTCGGGTTGGGCTCCAGGCGCGCCCTGGTGGGTTGTGCCCTCCTCGTGGCTCTTCTGGCCATCCCACGAAGCTTCGGGGGTCTCTTTTGTTCCAAAAAATAATCGTCAAAAAGTTTCAGCTCATTTGAAGAACTTCCATTTCTGCACAAAAAACAACACCACGGTAGTTCTGCTGAAAACAGCATCAGTCCGGGTTAGTTCCATGCAAATCATACCAAAACCATATAAAATTGTTATAAACATGGCATGAATACTTCATAAATTATAGTTACGGTTGAGACGTATCAGCCCCTCAGCAGACTCCTCACAGTCCAGCACTATCTCCATTGCCTCAGCCGTCTCCGCCGCGTCAGCACTCTTCGTCGCCTCAGCTATCCCTGCCGCTTCTGCAGACTCCGCCGGAGGAGGCCCTTCAGAAGAATCCTCTGCCGCCTCAGCGGACTCCGCCGGAGGAGGCCCCTCAGCAGAATCCTCCGCCGCCTCAGCTATCTCCGCCTTGTCAGCGGACTCCACCGGAGGAGGCCCCTCAGCAGAATCCGCCGCGTCAGCTAACTCCGCCTCCTCAGCACCGGCGGAAGAGACCCGCCGCCGCTCCGGCGGCTAGTAGTACAACATCAAAGAAATCCAGAGCAACTGGTAGCATCAAGAAGGCTCCTCCCAAGTTAGCATACGAACTGACTGATGACAAACTCGATGAGGTCGTGGCTGCCGACGTGAAACGCCAGCTTGCACCCAAACGTCCAGATCCAACGGAGAAAATAGATCCGGTAAAAGCGAGGCGCTGCCTGAAAAACCTTGCGCGACCACCACCGCCTCCGCCGCTATCACACTATGACCACTCTATTGTAAAGACATTTAATGAAGTGAAGCGGTCGGAAAGTAGCAGTGGTGCAAGAAGTGGGAAAACAATTCTCCAGCTCGGCGAACAGGAAAACCAATCATGCCCCCTGCTCAAGGTGTTTACCGATATCGCTAATGATCCGGGGGTAGCGGCCGCTGGTCTTGGTATCACTCTTGGTGATTACTTAGGCGATGAGGTACAGTTCGAAATGGCTGAGTTAGCCTTTAGATTTGAGCACGGGAAGCTTCTCGTCAGACCTGAGGAGCTCCCGCATCTACCAACGATGATGTGAAGATTGCATGACTGGTACTTGAAAGCCTGCAAGGATGGGAGCAACAATATCTTCGTGGAAATTAAAGATGAGCATTTTTTAAATGGAGTCGAGGCGTTGTACATTGAATTTGAAGAATTATTTTAGTTATACAATCAAGACGCCCTCGACAAAACTATCGTCAGTTGCTATTGTCTGTAAGTATTATTTCTATAATTAAGTCTCTAGTTTAGCTCGTTCATTGCATGTATAATTATCCTCACTATATTATGCAGATTGAAGATCGTCGAATGCAAAGGAGGACAAATCTATGACATTGGGTTCATTAACCCAAATACCGTAAATGAATATACGTTAGAAAAGAACCCTGAGGATACTGAAAAAAACTTGCTAAAGGCGTTCATTGGACAACAAACTAGAAGGGAAATACTATTTCCTTACAACTTCAAGTGAGTGTTACTGTCTTGTGCACATTCTGTTTCGCTTACTCGAGGTTAAGTGTAATTGATGAGTTATGCGTGTGCAGGTTCCACTTTATTCTGCTAGTCATTCAGCTTGACGCGGGAGTAGTAATTGTCTTGGACTCGAGACGTAAAGAGTGTAAGGAGTGGGGGACCATGAGTGAAATGCTCCAGAAGTAAGTCCAATAATTATCGCACTATATCGGCAACTTTCGTTCATTTCCTGATATCAAGTAATCATTTTCTTTGCCGGGCAGGGTTTGGAAAAAGTTCACTGATGACCCACAAGTATAGGGGATCAATCGTAGTCCTTTCGATAAGTAAGAGTGTTGAACCCAACGAGGAGCAGAAGGAAATGACAAGTGGTTTTCAGCAACGTATTTTTCTGCAAGCACTGAAATAGTCGGTAACAAGTAGTTTGATAGCAAGATAATTTGTAACGAGCAAGTAACGATAACGGTAAATAAAGTGCAGGAAGGTATCCCAATCCTTTTGTGGCAAAGGACGGGCCAAAACGGTCTCTTATGATAAGCAAAGCATTCTTGAGAGTACACGGGAATTTCATCTATCACTTTCATCATGTTGGTTTGGTTCGTGTTGGCTACTTTGATAATTTGATATGTGGGTGGATCGGTGCTTAGGTGTTGTTCTTACTTGAACAAACCTCCTACTTATGATTAACCCCCTCGCAAGCATCCGCAACTACGATAAAAGTATTAAGATAAAATCTAACCATAGCATTAAACTTTTGGATCCAAATCGTTCCCTTACGAAGTAGAGCATAAACTAGGGTTTAAGCTTCTATCACTCTAGCAACCCATCATCTAATAACTACTCCACAATGCATTCCCTTAGGCCCAAATATGGTGAAGTGCCATGTAGTCGACGTTCACATGACACCGCTAAGGGAATCACAACATACATATCATCAAAATATCGAACACATATCAAGTTCACATGATTACTTGCAACATGATTTCTCCCGTGACCTCAAGAACAAAAGTAACTACTCACAAATGATAATCATGCTCAAGATAAGAGGGGTATTAAATAGCATAATGGATCTGAACATATAACCTTCCACCAAATAAACCATATAGTAATCAACTACAAGATGTAATCAGCACTACTAGTCACCCACAAGTACCAATCTAAGGTTCCGGTACAAAGATTGAACACAAGATTTGAACTAGGGTTTGAGAGGAGATGGTGCTGTTGAAGATGTTGATGGAGATTGCCCTCCCAAAGATGGGAGAGTTGTTGGTGATGTCGATAGCGATGATTTCCCTCCGGGAGGGAAGTTCCCCCGGTGGAATCGCTCCGCCGGAGGGCAAAAGTGCTCCTGCCCAAGTTCCACCTCGAGACGGCGGCGCTTCATCCCGAAAGTCCTCTCCTTATTTTTCTAGGTCAAAATTACTTATATACCAGAAGAGGGGCACCGGAGATGGGCCGAGGAGGGCACAACCCACCAGGGCGCGCCAGGGCTCCCTGGCGCGCCCAGGTGGGTTGTGCCCACCTGGTGGTGCCCCTCTGGTAGTTATTTGCTCCAATATTCTTTATATATTGCAAAACAATTCTCCGTAAATTTTCAGCTCATTTGGAGATGTGCAGAATAGGTAACTCTGACGTAGCTTTTTCAGGTCCAGAATTCCAGCTGCCGGTATTCTCCCTCTTTGGGTAAACCTTGCATATTATGAGAGAAAAGGCATTAGAATTACTCCCAAAAGAATTATTATGCATAAAACATTATAAATAACTGTAGGAAAACATGATGCAAAATGGACATATCAACTCCCCCAAGCTTAGACTTCGCTTGTCCTCAAGCGAATAACCGAAATCGAAAAACATGTCCACATGCTTAGAGAGGGAGGTGTCGATAAAAACAAAATACAGAAATAGAAGCATCATGTTCATTATTATAACAGCAAAGAAATTTAACATAAAGCTTTATCACACAACTTTTGTCATATAACTTCTCATGAACAAGTAACAATTCATTACAACTTGAAGTATAATGCATAAACCTTATTGAAAACCAACAAACTATGTTCTCAGTCAACTTTGCAACTACAATTCATCATATTTTCAGGAAGGGTCATGTGTCGGAGCCTTTTGGCAAGTCCACATCTCAATCATCATTTAATCTTCTATGATTGCTAACACTCACAGCATACCCATGAACAAAAAGTTTCAACCGGACACATAGAAAGATAGGGGCTTATAGTTTCGCCTCCCAATGTATTCACCTCAAGGGTGATGTCAACAATAATCAATGTTGAGGATATCGCTTATCGTTAGCGTCTCGGTTAGCTTGGGATTAGAGATTAATCGGAAATTGGACGATTAATCGATTTTATCGGTCGACTATTGATCGGTCATTTTTTGCAAATCCCAGGCTCCCAACGCTAAAATATGCTATATTCCACAACAAAACAATATTGGACAGAAGTGTTACATTGATTCCTAGCCTTTGAATCCTCATATAATGACAAACAAAATAGGACAACAGTACATATTGCGTAACAAGGTCCACAAAACACAAATAAACATAGTTTTCGCAAACATAGTGCTACAAATAGACCAGATTTATCGTTAGATTCCTGATAAATCGCTTGTCAGAGCGATAAATTGGCCCAAATGATAAACAGTGAAGATAAGGCATAATCTTATCGGTCACCCCACGAGTAGCGATAAATCGTTGAATCGGATGATTTTTTGAACAGTGATAATAATAACTCATGTCTACTCATATCCAACTGGATATATGTGCCTAGATCTTTCCTCACCACATGATGCTTGCAAAAAGAGAAAATAAAAAGGAATAGGAAAGAAAACTTTTGACTCTTACATAAAAGTAAATGCATAAAAGTAAAAGATAGGCCCTTCGCAGAGGGAAGCAGAGGTTGTCATGCGCTTATTTGTTTGTATTCCAAATCCCTTAATGCAAAAGAACGCCACGTTATATTGCCCCTTATGATGGCAACCTTTATTATGCAGTCTATCGCTTTTATTATTTTTCCATCATAAGTTCGTACAACGCTCAATTTTCTCTTACACTAAATGATCCAACACTTTTAGAAGCAATTTTTATTGCCTTATTGCACCGATGACAACTTACTTAAAGGATCTTACTCAATCCATAGGTAGGCATGGTGGACTCTCAAAATAAGATTTGGGTTAAGGGTTTTGGATGAACAAGTAGTATCTCTACTTAGTGCGGTGTTTTTGGCTAGAAAAGATATTGAGCAAGCACCACATGTTGAAGGATCTATGACAATATAACTTCTATGTGAATATGAACAAACATAAATCATTACGTTGTCTTCCTTGTCCAACGTCAACTATTTTGACACAAAATATTTAATGGGGGCTCACAATCATAAAAGATGTCCAAGATAGTGTATTTGCATGTGAATCTTCTCTTCCCTTATTAATTCTTTCATGAATTGCATCATTGACCAATGCTATGTTTGTCAATCTCCAATAAATTTTACTACTTATACTTTTCCTTATGTGATGTCATTACTTACCATAAGATTAGCATATGATCTTTTTCATTTATTTTCCTTTCTTTTTATTGAAGCATAAAAGTGAAGAAGTAAAACTCAAACTACTCTTTATTATATATCTCGCACATGATTACATCGAAAGATAGATCACTAAGCAAACACTCGAAAAGAAAGGATCGAACTAAGCTTTTATTCAACTAGATCATAAGATAACTGAAGATCGAACTAAAATAGATAAGGACAAAGATAGTGGTGGTGATACGATACCGGGACACCTCCCCCAAGCTTGGCACAAGCCAAGGGGAGTGCCCATACCATGAACTCAAGTCTCCTTTGGTGATGAAGAAGGTGGTGGTGGTGATGAAGTAGCTGGCTTATTCTTCCTCAGCTTACGCTTGAGGGTGGAATTTTCCTCCTTCAAGTCATCAATCTCTTGCTCAAGCCTTAGTACCTTTTTGCATAATTCCTGCTTGTTTTCCTGCAAGAGATGAAAAGGGATAAACTGGATCTTGGGTTTCTTTGCTTTATTAGGGAAACTTGACTTCTTGAATTCCACGTGCATGTCCCCAGGTTGCGGTAATGGAACTTCATCTTCATCTAAGCTTGTCTCTTCTTTCCCTTTCGGATCATAGTCTTCTTCTTCCTCCGTGGTCCAACCATAATGTTCCACATCTCCGTAAACCTTGGGGTTTGCAATATAATCAGTGACATAGTTCTCTCCCTCCGAATCTTGAGACGACATATTTTCAGATCTGCTAGAAAAACAGCAAGAAAGAAGAACAGAGGATTTCTCCGCGATACGGTGTTCAATACATCTGGGGGGTATATAAAGATTTTTTATCTTGGGAAACAAGCAAACGGGAAGAAAACGGAGTCGGGAAGGTTCCCGAGGTGGGCACAACCCACTTGGGAGCGCTAGGGGGCCCAGGCGCGCCCTGGTGTCTTGTGCCCCCCTCGGGTGCCTTCCTGGTTGTTTCTTATTTTCCTAATTTTTAAAATATTCCAAAACTGACAGAAAATATTTTTGCGGATTTTTCGGAGTCCGTTTACTTACTTTATCACGTACCTCCTCTTTTTGGTTATTCTGGAGTGTTCCAGAAGGTTTCTTTTATATGTTCCTCCGGTGTCATGGTTTGAATAATATTGCTTTCAACATTAATAGGCATACCTGAGATATAGTGTTTAATTATTTGCCCATTGACCACCTTCGGGTTAGTACCTTCGGCATTATTTATTTTGATAGCTCCAGAGCGATAAACCTCCTCGATGATATATGTTCCTTCCCATTTAGAGAGAAGTTTTCCTGCAAAGAATCTGAAACAAGAGTTGTATAAAAGAACATATTCTCCAACTTTAAATTCCCGTTTTTGGATTCTTTTGTCATGCCATCTTTTAATTTTTTCTTTAAATAGTTTGGCATTTTCATAAGCATGGGTTCTCCATTCATCTAATGAGCTAATATCAAATAACCTCTTTTCACCGGCAAGTTTGAAATCATAATTGAGTTCTTTAATTGCCCAATATGCTTTATGTTCTAACTCAAGAGGCAAATGACAAGCTTTTCCATAAACCATTTTATAGGGAGACATACCCATAGGATTTTTATATGTTGTTCTGTAGGCCCAAAGTGCATCATCGAATTTCTTAGACCAATTTTTTTAGGACCTATTAACAGTTTTTTGTAATATCAACTTTATTTCTCTATTGCTAAGTTCAACTTGACCACTAGATTGAGGATGATAGGGTGATGCAATTCTATTGTTAACATCATTGAGGGAGTCATGGACTAAGGGGTCCTCAAGGCGTCAGCCCAATTGATATGGACCGGACTGGTGAAGCCATATAGCGATGGAAGATCCACGAAGCCATGGTGTGCCCTCCAAGTCAAGGGTGGACGAGATCTCTTTCCTTCTTATTGTAATTTATCTCAGCTAACCCTAACCCTACCGGTGTCTATATAAACAAAGGGTTGTAGTCATTAGGGGGAGAGCTTTTAGTCATCACATCATCACCTTAGGGTTTAGCTCCTGCTGATCTCGAGGTAGATCTACTCTGTAAACCATATTACACATCCAATATAATCAAGCACGACGTAGGGTATTACCTCTTTGAGAGGGCCCGAACCTTGGTAAACACCATGTTCGTCGTCCCTTATTTCCCATTGATCCTAGATCCACAGCTCGGGACCCCCTACCCCGAGGTCTGCCGGTTTGGACACCGACAATCATATTTAGCAAGCATTTTTTGGAAAGCACCATGAATAAAGTGTGAACCACCATCAGTCATTAAATATCTAGGGACTCCAAACCTCGGAAAAATAACTTCTTTAAGCATTTTAATGGAAGTGTTATGATCAGCACTACTAGTTGGAATAGCTTCTACCCACTTAGTAACATAATCAACGGCAACCAAAATATGTGTATACCCATTAGAGGAAGGAAAAGGTCCCATATAATCAAAACCCCAAATATCAAATGGTTCAATAGCAAGTGAATAGTTCATAGGCATTTCTTGACGCTTACCGATATTACCAATTCTTTGGCATTCATCACAAGATAAAACAAACTTACGGGCATCCTTGAAGAGAGTAGGCCAATAAAAACCAGATTGCAATACCTTGTGAGCAGTTCTATCTCCCGCATGATGCCCTCCATAAGCTTTGGAGTGACATTTCCATAGGATTTGTTCCTGTTCATGCTCAGGTACACAACGTCTAATAATACCATCTACTCTTTCTTTGTAAAGATGTGGGTCATCCCAAAAGTAATGTCTTAAATCATAGAAGAATTTTTTCTTTTGTTGGTATGTGAAACTAGGTGGTATATATTTAGCAACAATATAATTAACATAGACAGCATACCAAGGAGTATTATGGGAAACATTTATTGCAGCTAGTTGTTCATCAGGAAAGCTATCATCAATAGGTAGTGGGTCAGCAAGAATATTTTCTAACCTAGACAAGTTATCAGCTACGGGGTTCTCGGCTCCTTTTCTATTAGTGATATGTAAATCAAATTCTTGTAGCAGGAGAACCCATCTAATGAGCCTAGGTTTAGCATCTTTCTTTTCCATAAGGTATTTTTATAGCAGCATGATCGGTGTGAACAATTACTTTGGAATCAACAATGTAAGATCTGAATTTATCACAAGCAAACACAACTGCTAAAAATTCTTTTTCAGTGGTAGCATAATTTCTTTGGGCACTGTCAAGAGTTTTGCTAGCATAATGGATAACATTCAATTTCTTATCAACTCTTTGTCCTAGAACAGCACCAACAGCATAATCACTAGCATCACACATAATTTCAAAAGGCAAGTTCCAATCAGGTGGTTGAACAATAGGTGCAGAAATTATGGCTTTCTTAAGTGTTTCGAAGGCTTCTTCACAATCATCATCAAAAACAAATGGAACATCCTTTTGTAAAAGATTTGTAAGAGGCCTAGAAATTTTAGAGAAATCTTTAATAAACCTCCTATAGAAACCAGCATGACCGAGGAAACTACGAATACCTTTAATATCTCTAGGACATGGCATTTTCTCAATTGCATCAACTTTAGCTTGGTCCACTTCAATACCTCATTCAGAAATTTTATGCCCCAAGACAATACCTTCATTAACCATAAAGTGGCACTTCTCCCAATTCAAGACAAGATTAGTTTGCTCATGTCTCTGCAAAACTCGATCAAGGTTGCTCAAGCAATCATCAAAAGAAGTTCCGTAAATAGAAAAGTCATCCATGAAAACCTCAACAATCTTTTCACAAAAATCAGAGAATATAGCAGTCATACACCTTTGAAAGGTAGCAGGTGCATTGCATAAACCAAAAGGCATACGTCTATAAGCATAAGTTCCTAAAGGACAAGTAAAGGTGGTTTTCTCTTAATCAGGTTGTGAAACAGGTATTTGAGAAAAACCAGAATATCCATCAAGAAAGCAAAAGTGTGTGTGCTTAGATAATCTTTCCAACATTTGATCGATAAAAGGCAGAGGGTAATGATCTTTTCTAGTTGCTTTATTTAACTTTCTAAAATCAATTACCATTCTATAGCCAGTAACAATTCTTTGCGGAATAAGTTCGTTTTTATCATTGGGAATAACGGTAATACCTCCTTTCTTAGGGACACAATGAACTGGGCTTACCCATCTACTATCAGCTATAGGATACATTATACCTGCCTCCAGAAGCTTTAATATTTCTGTTCTTACCACTTCTTTCATTTTACGATTCGAACGTCGTTGATGATCAACAACGGATTTAGCATCAGGTTCCATATTAATCTTGTGCTGACAGAGAGTGGGACTAATGCCCTTAAGATCATCAAGAGTATATCCAATAGCAGCTCGGTGCTTCTTCAGAATTTTCAATAATCTTTCTTCTTCATGTTCTGAAAGGTTAGCACTAATAATAACAGGATATATCTTTTTCTCATCAAGATAAGCACATTTCAAAGTGTCAGGCAATTGTTTTAATTCAAACACAGGATCACCCTTAGGTGGAGGAGGTCCTCCTAAAGTTTCAATAGGCAAATTGTGTTTTAACAGAGGTCGTTGTTCGAAGAAATTTTTATCTATTTCATTTCTTTCATGCATGTGCATATCATTTTCATGGTCCAGCAAATATTGTTCTAGTGGATCAGTAGGAGGCACAATAATAGAAGCAAGACCGATTATTTCATCCTTACTAGGTAGTTCTTTCTTATGAGGTTGTCTATTAAACTTGGAAAAATTAAATTCATGAGACTCGTCACCAAAGCTAACACTGACAGTTTGTTTATGACAATCTATAGTAGCATTAACAGTGTTCAAGAAAGGTCTACCAAAGATAATGGGACACAAGTCATCTTGTGGGGAACCAAGAATTAGAAAATCAGTAGGGCATTTTATTTTCCCACACAAGACTTCAACATCTCTAACAATCCCAAGTGGTATGTGATAACCCACAAGTATAGGGGATCGAAACAGTTTTTGAGGGTAGAGTATTCAACCCAAATTTATTTATTCGACACAAGGGGAGCCAAAGAATATTCACGAGTATTAGCAGCTGAGTTGTCAATTCAACCACACCTAAAAGACTTAATATCTCCAGCAAAGTTTTTAGTAGCAAAGTAGTATGGAAGTAACGGTAACAGTAACAAAAGTAACAGTAGCAGTTTTGTAGCGATTGTAACAGTGGCAACGACAAAGTAACTTAGCAAAGATCAATATGTGAAAAGCTCGTAGGAAACGGATCAGTGATGGATAATTATGTCGGATGGCATTCATCATGCAACAGTTATAACCTAGGGTGACACAGAAATAGCTCCAATTCATCAATATAATGTAGGCATGTATTCCGAATATAATCATACGTGCTTATGGAAAAGAACTTGCATGACATCTTTTGTCCTACCCTCCCGTGGCAGCGGGGTCCTAATGGAAACTAAGGGATATTAAGGCCTCCTTTTAATAGAGAACCGGAACAAAGCATTAGCACTTAGTGAATACATGAACTACTCAAACTACAGTAATCCCCGGAAAGAATCCCAATTATTGTCACCTTGGGGTATGCGGATCATAACACATAATAGGTGTCTACAACTTGCAAGATAGGATCAAGAACACAAATATATTCATGAAAACATAATAGGTTCAAATCTGAAATCATGGCACTCGGGCCCTAGTGACAAGCATTAACCATAGCAAAGTCATAGCAACATCAATCTCAGAACATAGTGTATACTAGGAATCAAACCCTGACAAAACTAACTCGATTACATGATAAATCTCATCCAACCCATCACTGTCCAGCAAGCCTATGATGGAATTACTCACGCACGATGGTGAGCATCATGAAATTGATGATGGAGGAAGGTTGGTGATGATGATGGCGACGAATCCCCCTCTCCGGAGCCCCGAACGGACTCCAGATCTGCCCTCCCGATGTAGAACGGGAGGTGGCGGCGGCTCCGTATCGTAAAACGTGATGAATCCTTCTCTCTGATTTTTTTCTCCCCGAATAGGGTTATATGGAGTTGGAGTTGAGGTCCGAGGGGCTCCAGGGGGCCCACGAGCCTGTAGGGCGCCCCCCAGGGCTTGTGGCCTCTGGGTGGCCCCCCTCTGGATAATTCTTGCGCCAATATTTTTTATATATTCCAAAAATATTCTCCGTAAATTTTCAGGTCAATCCGAGAACTTTTATTTCTGCACAAAAATAACACCATGGCAATTCTGCTGAAAACAGCGTCAGTCCGGGTTAGCTCCATTCAAATCATGCAAATTAGAGTCCAAAACAAGGGCAAAAGAGTTTGGAAAAGTAGATACGATGGAGACGTATCAACTCCCCCAAGCTTAATCCATTGCTTGTCCTCAAGCAATTCAGTTGACAAACTGAAAGTGACAAAGAAAAACTTTTACAAACTCTGTTTGATCTTGTTGTTGCAAATATGTATAGCCAGCATTCAGGTTTTCAGCAAAGATTATGAACTAACCATATTCACAATAACATTTAGGTCTCACATTTACTCATATCAATGGCATAATCAACTAGCGAGTAATAATAATAAATCTCAGATGACAACACTTTTTTTGAAAACAATCATGATATAATATGGCATAATGGTATCTCGCTAGCCCTTTCTGAGACCGCAAAACATAAATGCAGAGCACCCCTGAAGATCAAGGACTGACTAGATATTGTAATTCATGGCAAAAGAGATCCAATCACAGTCATACTCAATATTAATTAATAACAAAGCATACAAATGACAGTGGTGCTCTCTAACTGGTGCTTTTTATAAGAGGATGATGAATCAACATAAAAGTAAATAGATAGGCCCTTCGCAGAGGGAAGCAGGGATTTGCAGAGGTGCTAGAGCTCGGAGCTTTTAAAACAGAGATGAATATAATTTTGAGCGGTATGCTTTCATTGTCAACATAACAACCAAGAGATCTCACTATCTTCCATGCTAGATACATTATAGGCGGTTCCCAAACAGAATGGTAAAGTTTTTACTCCCCCTCCACCAACAATCACACTCCACGGCTAGCCGAATCCACGGGTACCGTCCATACCAACAACAGTTCTGGGGGAGTTTTGTTTTATGATTATATTTTGATTTGATTTCGAGGATGGAACTGGGCATCCCGATTACCAGCCACTTTCTCGTGAATGACAAGTGAATAAACACTCATCGTGAGAATAACCCACCTAGCATGGAAGATACTAACAGCCCCCAGTCACTACATGAGCGATTCGGGCATACAAAACATATTATTATTTGAAGGTTTAGAGTTTGGCACATGCAAATTTACTTGGAACGGCAGGTAAATACCGCATATAGGTAGCTATGGTGGACTCATATGGAACAACTTTGGGTTTAAGGAAGTGGATGCACAAGCAGTATTCCCGCTTAGTACAAGTGAAGGCTAGCAAAAGATTGAGGAGCGACCAACTAGAGAGCGACAACGGTCATAAACATGCGTTGAGATTAACCAACATTGGGTGCAAGAATGAGTAGGATATAAATCACCATGAACATAAATATCGTGGAGGCTATGTTGATTTTGATTCAACGAGATGCGCGAACATGTGCCAAGTCAAGCTACTTAAATCATTCAAAGGAGGATACCATCCTATCATACCACATCATAATCATTTTAAATTGCATGTTGGCACACAAGACAAACCATTATCCACCCCTGGCTAATTAAGCATGGCATGAGTAACTATAATCTCTAATTGTCATTGCAAACATGTTTCATTCATAATAGGCTGAATCAGGAACGATGAGCTAATCATATTTACAAAAACAAAATAGGTCAAGTTCGTACCAGCTTTTCTCCATCTCAATCATTTCATCATATATCGTCATTATTGCCTTTCACTTGCACGATCGAACGGTGTGAATAATAATAATAATAGTGCACGTGCATTGGACTAAGCTGGAATCTGCAAACATTTATTCAAAGGACAAGACAAGGTAATATGGGCTCTTTGTTAGATCAACAATAATGCATATAAGAGTCACTCAACATTTTCATCGTGGTCTTCTCCTTACGAACCAAAGAAAAAGAAAAGAGTTTCAAAGAAACACACTGAAATATTTTTGGAGTTTTTGTTTTTCTGAAGAAAGTAAAACAAGAACAAGAAAAACTATTTACACGGGAAAGCTCCCAACAAGCAAAAGAAGAACGAGAAATCTTTTTGGGTTTTCTTTTAATACTACCACTAAATTAAACTTGAAAGAAAAACTAAAAAGAAGCGAGAACTAATTTTTTGGATTTTCTCAAAGTTTTTCAAACACACAAGAAGAAAGCGAGAAAAAGAAATAAACTAACATGGATAATAAAATGAAAAAGTATGAACACCGACAACTAAAATGAGTGTGTGAACATGAATGTAATGTCGGTGAGAGATACGTACTCCCCCAAGCTTAGGCTTTTGGCCTAAGTTGGTCTAGGGCCACGGCTGGAAATAACCCTCTTCGCGATATGGCAGAGGGTCCTGAGGGTTCCACTGGTTGGCGAGCTCCTGCGGCTCCCACTGATAAATAGGCTACTGATATGGATCAGGAACTGGTGCTGGCTCAGGTGCTGGGGGTTGTGAAAGACCCCAAAATCTGTAGATGTCCTCGGGCGTAATAGTGTACCTGCCTGAACGAATATCGAACAAAGAAGAAGCAGGCAAAGCAATAGTCTCACAAGTACCCTAACTAAATACTAAGTTGTAGAGGAGTCGTTTGTCATCATCCTTCTTAATAAAATCATGTGCTACCATACTCTTATAGTTTAAATATCTAGTGGGTAGCAGCATCTCCTCCTCATCATCATGCCTAATAGGTATCTCAAAGCGTCTAGCAAGGCGAGAGGCATAGATACCTCCAAAGATGGGACCCTTTGTGCGTTTTGTGTTTAATCGACGAGCAACAATAGCGCCCAAACTAAAAGTTCTATCACAATATAAAGCATGGCGTAGAATAGCAAGGTCAGGGGCACTGAGGCCTCCACTCTCCCCACGACCAATCAAACATCTCCCAGTGAATAATGAATAATAGCGTAGAACGGGAAAATGTAAACTAGCCACTCTTGCTTCCGACACTCCCCTCTCTTCCCCCACAGTAACTTCATCAATGAAATCCTCCACATCCCTGGGACGTGGCTCACTGACGCTGCCCTCATAAGGTATTTTGCAAACCTCGCAAAAATCATAAAGCGTCATCTCCTTATGCTCATCATATAAATAAAACTCTACCGTGGGTGGTGACTTCCTAGAATAGAAGTGAAAATTTTGCACGAAGGTGTTAGTGAGCAAAAGGTATTGTTCACAATTATCTTGGAGGAAGTCGGTGATGCCTACATTCTCCGTCAAATAATAGAAATCATCAAAAATTGTGAATGGAGCTTTATATATTGCAAATTAGTTTTGGTGTCACATACCGAAGAACAATCCTCCACAGCAGCATAAACTGTTTTGGAGTCACATAACGAAGAACAATCCCCCAAAACAGTTTTACGAATGGAGCTTTGAGCAAGGAGATCGAAAATGGCAGCAAAATGAGCTAGAACACGGGTTTGAGCAATGGTGGGATTTTTTCTCGAGGAAGACGAAGTGGATGGGTGCTGGAATAAGTGAGGGGGACCACGTGGGGCCCATAAGCCACCTAGGCGTGCCCAGGCGGTGGACGCGCCCTGTGGGCTTGTGGCCCACTGGTGCTGCCCCTGGTGTGTTTTCAGTGCCAGAAATTCTTAAATATTCCATAAAAAATCATACTAAATTTTCAGGGCATTTGGAGAACTTTTATTTTCGGGACATTTTTTATTGCACGGATAATTCAGAAAACAGAAAAATAATAGTATTTTTGCTTTATTTACTCTAAATAACAGAAAGTAAAGAGTGGGTACAGAAAGTTGTGTTTACTAAATTCATCCATCTCATGCCCATCAAAAGGAATCCAATAACAAGGTTGATCAAGTCTTATTAACAAACTTCTTCTGAATGACATGAAACCGGAGAATCCTCGTATAACACTAGGTTACCTCAACGGGGATATGCATGTCCCCAATAATAAGAATATCATATTTCTTTTTGACTGTAGGAATAGGGAATTCAAAACTTCCAATAGCAATAGTTGAAATTTTTCCAATAGAATTGATGCTATTAACTTGAGGTTGTTTCTTCGGGAAGTGTACCATATGCTCATTACCATTAACATGAAAAGTGACATTGCCCTTGTTGCAATCAATAACATCCCCTACAGTATTCAAAAAGGGTCTACCAAGGATGATCGACATATTGTCGTCCTCAGGTATATCAAGAATAACAAAGTCCGTTAAAATAGTAACATTTGCAACTACGACAAGCACATCCTCACAAATACCGATGGGTATAGCAGTTGATTTATCGGCCATTTGCAAAGAGATTTCAGTTGGTGTTAACTTATTCAAATCAAGTCTACGATATAAAGAGAAAGGCATAACACTAACACCGGCTCCAAGATCACATAAAGCAGTTTTAACATAATTTCTTTTAATGGAGCATGGTATAGTTGGTATTCCTGGATCTCCTAGTTTCTTAGGTATTCCACCCTTAAATGTGTAATTAGCAAGCATGGTGGAAATTTCAGCTTCCGGTATCTCCCTTTTATTTGTAACAATATCTTTCATATACTTAGCATAAGGTGACATTTTCAGAATATCAGTCAAACGCATACGCAAAAAGACAGGTCTAAGCATTTCAACAAAGCGCTCAAAATCCTCATCATCCTTTTTCTTGGATGGTTTAGGAGGAAAGGGCATGGGCTTCTGGACCCATGGTTCTCTTTCTTTACCATGTTTCCTAGCAACAAAGTCACTCTTATCATATCTTTTATTCTTAGGTTGTGGGTTATCAAGATCAACAGCAGGTTCTATCTCCACATCATTATCATTGCTAGCTTGAGCATCAACATGAACATCATCATTAACATTAGCACTAGGTTCATGTTCATCACCAGATTGTTTCTCGGCATCAGAAATAGAAATATCATTTGGATTCTCAGGTGTGTCTACAACAGGTTCACTAGAAGCATGCAAAGTCCTATCAGTTTTCTTTTTCCTCTTTGAAGGACTAGGTGCATCAGTATTAATTCTCTGAGAATCTTGTTCAATTCTCTTAGGATGGCCCTCAGGATTCATTTTACCACCTCTAGTCATAACTCTAACAACATTATTATTATTCTTATTATTCATCTCATTGAGCAAATCATTTCGTGCCTGGAGCACTTGTTCTACTTGAGTTTTACCATGGAAGCATGTTTACTAATAATATTGAGATCATTAACAGTTCTACACATGTATTCACCCAAGCAGTTAAGCATATAATCATTACGTTTTAATTGTCTACTAACATATGCATTGAAATTTTCTTGTTTAACAACAAAATTATCAAATTCATCCAAGCATTGACTAGCAGACTTATTATAAGGAATATCACCTTCATCAAATCTATAGGGAGAATTTACCTCTACTACCTGTGTCGGGTTATCAAGACCATGTATTTCTTCAATAGGTAGTAAATTCTTAACATCTTCAGCTTTAATACCTTTTTCTTTCATAGATTTCTTTGCCTCTTGCATATCTTCGGGACTGAGAAATAGAATACCTCTTTTATTCGGAGTTGGCTTAGGAGGTGGTTCAGGAAGAGTCCAATCATTATCATTACTCAATGTATTATTCAATAATACTTCAGCTTGTTCAACAGTTCGTTCCCTGAAAACACAACCAACACAACTATCTAGGTGGTCCCTAGAAGCATCGGTTAGTCCATTATAAAAGATATCAAGTATTTCATTTTTCTTGAGAGGATGATCAAGCAAAGCATTAAGTAATTGGAGAAGCCTCCCCCAAGCTTGTGGGAGACTCTCTTCTTCAATTTGCACAAAGTTAAATATTTCCTGTAAAGCAGCTTGTTTCTTATGAGCAGGAAAATATTTTCAGAGAAGTAATAAATCATATCCCAGGGACTACACACACAACCAGGAAGAGAATTAAACCATATCTTAGCATCACCCTTTAACGAGAAAGCAAACAACTTAAGAATATAGTAATAGCAAATTTTTTCCTCATGAGCAAATAGGGTGGCTATATCATTCAATTTAGTAAGATGTGCCACAATAGTTTCAGATTCATAACCATGCAAAGGATCAGATTCAAAGTAATTAACTCAGGATCGACAGAGAATTCATAATCTTTATCAGTAACAAAGATAGGTGAAGTAGCAAACTTAGGATCATATTGCATTCTAGCATTCAAAGATTTTTCTTTCCACTTGCATAGTAATTTCTTAAGGTCATCTCTATCCTTACAAGCAAGAAAGTCCCTAGCTACCTCTCCATCCATAACATAACCCTCAGGTATTTCATGAAATTCATATCTAGGAGAGCTAGGTCTAGCAGGTGTTTCAAAGTGTTCAGTTTCAATAATTTCATCAGTTTCAGAAATATCATCAGTTTCATCATTCTCAATATCTTTAGCTCTAGCAAGTTGTTCATCAAGAAATTCACCTAGTGGCACATTATTATCAAGAAAAGCAGTGGTATCATCATAAGCATCATGCATAGCATAAGTAGCATCATCAATTACTTGCGACATATCAGAATTAATAGTAGGTGGTGGTGTCGCAAGCTTACTCAAAACAGAAGGTGAATCAAGTGCAGAGCTAGATGGCAGTTCCTTACCTCCCCTCGTAGTAGAGGGAAAAATCTTGGTTTTGGTATATTTCAAATTGCTCATAGTGATCAACAGATATAAATCCCAAGTGACTCAGAGAATAGAGCTATGCTCCCCGGCAACGGCACCAGAAAAAGGTCTTGATAACCCACAAGTATAGGGGATCGCAACAGTTTTCGAGGGTAGAGTATTCAACCCAAATTTATTGATTCGACACAAGGGGAGCCAAAGAATATTCACGAGTATTAGCAGCTGAGTTGTCAATTCAACCACACCTGAAAGACTTAATATCTCCAGCAAAGTTTTTAGTAGCAAAGTAGTATGGAAGTAACGGTAACGGTAACAAAAGTAACAGTAGCAGTTTTGTAGCGATTGTAACAGTGGCAACGACAAAGTAACTTAGCAAAGATCAATATGTGAAAACCTCGTAGGCAATGGGTCAGTGATGGATAATTATGTCGGATGGCATTCATCATGCAACAGTTATAACCTAGGGTGACACAGAACTAGCTCCAATTCATCAATATAATGTAGGCATGTATTCCGAATATAATCATACGTGCTTATGGAAAAGAACTTGCATGACATCTTTTGTCCTACCCTCCCGTGGCAGCGGGGTCCTAATGGAAACTAAGGGATATTAAGGCCTCCTTTTAATAGAGAACCGGAACAAAGCATTAGCACTTAGTGAATAAATGAACTCCTCAAACTACGGTAATCACCGGAAACAATCCCAATTATTGTCACCTTGGGGTATGCGGATCATAACACGTAATAGATGTCTACAACTTGCAAGATAGGATCAAGAACACAAATATATTCATGAAAACATAATAGGTTCAGATCTGAAATCATGGCACTCGGGCCCTCGTGAAAAGCATTAAGCATAGCAAAGTCATAGCAACATCAATCTCAGAACATAGTGGATACTAGGGATCAAACCCTAACAAAACTAACTCGATTACATGATAAATCTCATCCAACCCATCACCGTCCAGCAAGCCTACGATGAAATTACTCATGCACGGCGGTGAGCATCATGAAATTGGTGATGAAGGAAGGTTGGTGATGATGATGGCAACGAATCCCCCTCTCCGGAGCCCCAAACGGACTCCAGATCTGCCCTCTCGATGAAGAACAGGAGGTGGCAGCGGCTCCCTATCGTAAAACGTGATGAATCCTTTTCTCTGATTTTTTTCTCCCCGAATAGGGTTATATGGAGTTGGAGTTGAGGTCGGAGGGGCTCCAGGGGGCCCACAAGCCTGTAGGGCGCACCCAGGGGGGTGGGCGTGCCCCTAGGGCTTGTGGCCTTTGGGTGGCCCCCCTCTGGATAATTCTTTAGCCAATATTTTTTATATATTCCAAAAATATTCTCCGTAAATTTTCAGGTCAATCTGAGAACTTTTATTTCTGCACAAAAATAACACCACGGCAATTCTGCTGAAAACAGTGTCAGTCCGGGTTAGTTCCATTCAAATCATGCAAATTAGAGTCCAAAACAAGGGCAAAAGAGTTTGGAAAAGTAGATACGATGGAGACGTATCCGTGTGATGGTGTCTCTATTAGCAAGTTTAATAGTAACATCTATGTCTTCTATTTCAGCGGGTGCTATGTCATTCATAATTTCTTGGTATAAGGTAAAGAGAATAGCACTCACGTTAGCACCTAAATCACATAAGCCATGATAACAATGATCTCCAATTTTAACTGAGACAACAGGCATGCCAACAATGGGTCTATGTTTATCTTTTTCATCGGGTTTGGCAATTCTAGCAGCTTCATCACAGAAGTAAATAACATGTCCATCAATATTTTCTACCAAGAGATCTTTAACCATAGCAACACTAGGTTCTACTTTAATTTGTTCAGCAGGTTTAGGTGCTCTAATATTACTTTTGCGAATCACAGTTGAAACCTTAGCATGTTCCTTTATCCTAACAGGGAAAGGTGGTTTTTCAATATAAGCAGTAGGAACAACTCGGTCAACATTGTAAAAAATAGTTGCATCTTTAGCTATAATGGGTTCTTTAGTTTCTTATTTAATAGGTGGTTGATATTTGAACCACTTCTCCTTAGGGAGATCAACATGAGTAGCAAATGATTCACAAAAAGAGGCTACCATCTCAGAATCAAGTCCATATTTAGTGCTAAATTTCTGAAAAGCATAGGTATTCATAAAAGATTTAACACAATCAAACTTAAGCTTGATACCTGACTCTTTACCTTCGTCGAGTTCCCAATCTTCAGAGTTGCGTTTAATTCTTTCTAAAAGATCCCACCTGAATTCAATAGTCTTCTTCATAAAAGAACCAGTACAGGAAGTATCGAGCATGGATTGATCATCACGAGAAAGCCGAGCATAAAAATTCTGAATGATAATTTCTCTAGAGAGCTCATGACTGGGGCATGAATATAACATTGACTTAAGCCTCCCCCAAGCTAGAGCGATACTTTCTCCTTCACGAGGCCAAAAATTATATATATAATTCCGATCACGATGAACTAGATGCATAGGATAATTTTTTTGGTGAAATTCCAATTTCAATCGATTCCAGTTCCAAGATCCAATATCATCGCATAGCCTATACCATGCCAATGCTTTTCCCTTCAAAGATAAAGGGAAAACCTTCTTCTTAGCTTCATCTCCTGATAAACCTGCAAGCTTAAATAATCCACAAATTTCATCCACATATATCAAATGCATATCAGGATGTTCGGTTCCATCTCCTGCATAAGGATTAGCTAGAAATTGTTCTATCATACCCGAAGGAATGTCACAACCAATATTTTCAGTAGGTGCAATAGGTTGAGGGGCAACTAATTGTGGTTCCGGTCAAGGTGAAGATACCCTGAACAAACCCCTCAAAGGATGGTTATCCATAGCAGCAAGTGACAATAAATTTCAGCACGTAGTAATAATTTTTCCTTACCAATTTTCACTTACGAAGAGCGCTTCACTCCCCGGCAACGGCGCCAGAAAAGAGCCTTGATGACCCACAAGTATAGGGGATCAATCGTAGTCCTTTCAATAAGTAAGAGTGTCAAACCCAACGAGGAGCAGAAGGAAATGACAAGTAGTTTTCAGCAAGGTATTTTTCTGCAAGCACTGAAATAGTCGGTAACAAGTAGTTTGATAGCAAGATAATTTGTAACGAGCAAGTAATGGTAACGGTAAATAAGGTGCAGCAAGGTAGCCCAATCCTTTTGTGACAAAGGGCAGGCCAAAACGGTCTCTTATGATAAGCAAAGCGTTCTTGAGAGTACACGGGAATTTCATCATATCACTTTCATCATGTTGGTTTGATTCGTGTTCGCTACTTTGATAATTTGATATGTGGGTGGACCGGTGCTTAGGTGATGTTCTTACTTGAACAAACCTCCTACTTATGATTAACCCCCTCGCAAGCATCCACAACTACGAGAAAAGTATTGAGATAAAATCTAACCATAGCATTAAACTTTTGGATCCAAATCGTTCCCTTACGAAGTAGCGCATAAACTAGGGTTTAAGCTTCTGTCACTCTAGCAACCCATCATCTAATAACTACTCCACAATGCATTCTCTTAGGCCCAAATATGGTGAAGTGCCATGTAGTCGACGTTCACATGACACCACTAAGGGAATCACAATATACATATCATCAAAATATCGAACACATATCAAGTTCACATGATTACTTGCAACATGATTTCTCCCGTGATCTCAAGAACAAAAGTAACTACTCACAAATGAGAATCATGCTCAAGATCAGAGGGGTATTAAATAGCATAATGGATCTGAACATATAACCTTCCACCAAATAAACCATATAGTAATCAACTACAAGATATAATCAACACTACTAGTCACCTACAAGTACCAATCTAAGGTTCCGGTACAAAGATTGAACACAAGAGATGAACTAGGTTTAAGAGGAGATGGTGCTGTTGAAAATGTTGATGGAGATTGCCCTCCCAAAGATGGGAGAGTTGTTGGTGATGACGACAGCGATGATTTCCCCCTCCGGGAGGGAAGTTCCCCCGGCGGAATCACTCCGCCGGAGGGCAAAAGTGCTCCTGCCCAAGTTCCGCCTCGAGACGGCAGCGCTTCGTCCCGAAAGTCCTCTCCTTATTTTTTCTAGGTCAAAATAACTTATATACCAGAAGAGGGGCACCGGAGGTGGGCCGAGGAGGGCACAACCCACCAGGGCGCGCCTGGGCTCCCTGGCGCGCCCAGGTGGGTTGTGCCCACCTGGTGGGCCCCCTCTGGTAGTTATTTGCTCCAATATTCTTCATATATTTCAAAACAATTCTCCGTAAATTTTCAGCTCATTTGGAGATGTGCAGAATAGGTAACTCTGACGTAGCTTTTTCAGGTCCAGAATTCCAGCTGCCGGTATTCTCCCTCTTTGTGTAAACCTTGCATATTATGAGAGAAAAGGCATTATAATTACTCCCAAAAGCATTATTATGCATAAAAGCTTTATAAATAACAGTAGGAAAACATGATGCAAAATGGACGTATCATTCACCAAGGAGACTAGGAGTGAATGGAAAAAGGAGCTGCGATTTCAACACCCCAAAGTAAGTAGTACTAGCTAGTTCCGCGCATCTCTCATTGATTTTAGTTTCAATATCATTATCATGCTTGATTATCATTTCAACACCCTAATCAAAGCTACATAACAAAAAGACTATATTATTATCTACTTCTCGCTTTGTTATATATTACCTTCAGGGTCGCTTTTACTCCCCATATAACAATGAGAATATTTCTCACAAACATAAATAAGTTACAATTTATGCAAAATAAATAATATTGGAAACTATAGTCATTGACTTCATTAGCAAAACTTGTTCTTTAGACCCCAATTAGAACATTTTTGTTAATCAAATGGGTAAAGATATATATTTAGTAAGTACATTTAATGGATATTTTTTTATAATGTTGGCATAACGACATAATGTTGCACGTATTTTTTAGTTGTTGCGACAGTGGTTATAAAGATTTGTAGGCATTGACGTCGAGCAGCGCCTGTGGTTCCTGTGTGTTGGACATCGAAATCTCATGGGGATCCTCTGGGATGCCGACACACTGTCATGGGGCGTGCTGGTCACCTTCGACTTCCTTCTATCATCCTGCCTTCATCGCTCATCCAAATCCCCCGACCTTGGTGAAGTATTGTTGCTTCCGATGCCTTTCTAGAGGTCATCACACCCACAAATGCAGGGGCCTAGTTTGGTTCACGAGTTGCCTCCACTTCGGGCATAAAGCTCGTTTTTGATTTTCAAAGCCTTGCGACGACTGGTCCATGACTCTCCGACATACTGCTCCACCGTCTACACCAGCCGATGATGCAACACTGACAAGCATGCCATTGCAGCCCGTCCAAATAGAGCAAGTCGAGCTGCTTTGCACTGAGTTCCGCATTTGTTTGATACGAGTCGGGAGTCTTTTTGCTTTAGTATTGTAGATGTTGATATTTTTTCTACAAAGTTAGTCAAACTTTACAAAGTTTTCTTTGACCAAATTTTATATGCAGGGTAAAAAGAAACAAAGGGCCAGCTAGTAATAATAATACTTGGATACCCCAGCCCGTGAATGCACTCATGGCATTGTACGAAAAAGTGTGTTCACCGAAGCTACATAACAGAAGGACTATATGTTATTAATCCATTCTCATCTTGTCATATACTTTCGGGGTCGCTTTTACTCCCTATGCAACAATAGGGATTTCCCCAAATAAATAAATAAATTACAGTTTATGCAACATAAATAACACTGGATATGGTCAAAGATGGTCACTAACTTCATTAGCACATCTTATTGTTTAGGTACCAAGTAGAACTATTTGTTCATCAAGTTGGTGAAAATATATTTTTCTATACTCCCTCCATTTGAAAATATTTGAAGTGCCAAGTGTGACCAAGTTTACAGAAAAATATAGTAACTTCTACAAAACCAAATTAGTTGCATTAGATTCGTATCAAAATATAATTTCATTCTATATGTATATATTTGATATTGTAGATAGTAATATATTTTTCTATATAATTGGTCAAACTTGAATAAGGTTCAAGTTTAACTTAGGACAAAGCTAGAACTTCAAATAGTTTGGAACAGAGGAAGTAAGTATCTGTAATGTGGATTTTTATTTTTATTATGTTGGCATAACTACATAGTATCATACAATTCCTATTCTTTTGTTCTTTCAACAAAATTAAAACTTGCATTGCATCTTCTGGAGCATGAAAAATGTCTCCACAATTCACATCAATCTTGACTAAGAAAAAAAGAAAATAAATAACCAATTGATTTGTACGGCTAAATAGATGCGCTCCTTTGAGTATTTGTATGAACTTCTGCAATATTGTTCCATCACATCAACACACGTCCATAACTCTATTTAAATAGCACCCATAGCAAATATATAGGTGATATTTTTGGACATATCTATTGAAAGCTTTTACAACTCTGGCTATTTGTATTATTTTAAGTGTTTTATTAGGGAAAAACTTGAAAAATATTATATGTAGATTTCATATTATTTTAAGTATATTTAGTAGGGAAAAAACTTGGAAATATTATATGTAGATTTGTCGAAAAGTATTTGAGTGTTATCGATATACATACTATAGTAGAAACTATTGGTTAAAGTTGCATCTAGTAGATTGTCAGTATCCAAAAGCATCAGTTATGTATGACCTGGAGGGAGTAGTTTATTTAAGATTTAACAATGTTATAGAAAAAGTAGGCCAGACCAGCAACACATGTTAATGATACTTCGCTTCTCTTATGTGTAAGAAACTCTTCGCAAAAAAAACCTGTGGGTTGAAGATTAATTTTGACAAGTGCGAGGTGGTTGTGTTGGGATATTCTGAGGCCGAGTAGCAGTGGATTGCAGACAACCTGAATTGTAGGTTGGCCGCCTTCCCCATAGAGTATTTGGGGATGCCACTTTCTGACTCGAGGGTTCTTCTCAGTGCGTTCGACCCTCTTATGGGGAGGATAGCGCGCGGGCCGAACTGTGGTGTGGATGGTTTACTTCCAAGGGAAGTAAGACTGTCCTGATTGACTCTAATCTCTCTAGCATGCCCATGTATATGATGAGGATTTATATTCTTCCAAAGGGAGTTCATAGTTCGTTCGATAAAGACCTCTCCCGGTTCTTCTGGAAAGCGATGAACGATCGACAAAGGTACCACATGGTGAGGTGGACCGACATTTGCTTGCCTAAAGACCTGGGAGGGCTGGGCATCCTTGCCTCCCGTCGCATGAACGTCTCCCTCATTCTTAGGTGGATCTGGTGGATCATCCGAGGGGAGGGGGGCCTATGGCTGTAGCTTCTTCAGGCAAAGTACCTTCGGGGTGTGCCACTCGCGTGGAGGGTTCCCAGTTTTGGAAGTCGATCCAGAAGATCAAGCACAAGATTCGCCTGAGGTTGTCCTTCTGTATTGGCAATGATGATGGGGCCATGTTTTGGTTAGATCGCTGGGTGGAAGGAACCCCATTATGCACGGGGTTCACAAACTTGTTTGCCAACTGCGATGATCTGTTGCTCTTGGTCTCCGGTCGGTCCAAAATGGTTAATAAAACATCTTGCTTCGTCGCTCATTTGGGCCGGAGGAGGTGTTGGAGTGGTCCAATTTACAGGCGACCCTACCTCCCGTGCGCGGGGGAGACCTGGACTCCCTGTTCTGGCACTTGTCTCCCCCGGGAGATTTTTCTGTGGCTTCGGCTCACCACGCGCTATGCCATAGGCCAACAATTGAATGGGCCACACCCCTCTGGAAGGCACCTTTCCCTCTAAAGATCTAGATTTTCGTGTGGAAATTATTATTAAGGAATCGCCTCCCATCGGAACGGAGGTGCTCAAGCGGCATGGCCCGGGTAATGGGCTGTGCCCCCTGTGTGGGGTTCCGGAAACAGGGATCCACATCCTCTTCACTTGGACGGCGGCTCAATCGCTTTGGAGCTTTGTCCGGAGGCCCTCGGGCATGATTGGGAGTCTGAGTATATAAGTACTATATATAAGTACTATACATGATTGGGCCCTCGGGTAGGTCACCTGCATCTCGGTGGTTGTTTACTCGCTTCAGCTTTGTGTGTGATCGATCTCTGCCTATCCATCTCTAGTTATGTGTGGTTAGATTAGTTTGGAATGTTGAGGGGACATGCATGTGTGATGACATGATATGGCATTTCTAGCCCTAATTTTTGACCCGAACCTGCAGGGAGTATCTGTAACAATCGTGGTAATATGTACATGAAAGAGAAGAGAAAACCACTGTACAACAATAAGACATGGTACTGCTAGATCAGACTATCTGACGGACTGAAACCAATCGACCTTTCAAGCTCTAATTGTCTGTTGACTGTGCTCTACAAAAAAGGCTCTAAGATTGTACCAGAAGCTGCCATCCAAATGTACTGATATCAATCCATGCTACTCAGCCTACAGAGAACCTGAGGGCAAGTGCTTTTTGCCCTGGATGATTCGGTAACTGGTCGGTCGGTTCGGCAGCTCAGCCGCACCTATCTGGTCGACCCCCGGCTGATCTACTGAAGACGCCATACATCAGTCAGAGTTGGCTGTTTGGCGATGGACTGGGCGCGCACGCGTTCGCGTAGGAGTGTCCGTTGCCGTACCGCGGTGTCAGGTCACTAGCGCACCAAAAATACTCGTAGGTGTAGTAGTTTCTGGGGGTCAATTGCTGATGATCGGCAGTTCAACTGCAGCTAGCTGCTCCCGGTAGCAGGTTCCGGTCGTTTTCGCTACCCCTGTACTGCGCTAGACGATCGGTTGCGTGCGATTCGGCGAGGCTACCTGATCGATCCGGTTCATCTCCTGATCGAAACAGGCCGGGCACCCGTCAGGGCTGGTGGATGAGTCGCGCACGCGTTCGCGTAGGAGCGTCGCCTCGTGCGAGCCGTACCATGCAGGTCACCGGCCGGCACGCGGTTCACGTAGACGCCGTACCGGCGCCAGCGCACGGTGGCTCTTGTCAGCGACACCGGCCAGCGCAGAGACAGTGAAAGAAGTTGAGCAGAAAACGACTTCTGGGTATATTACAGTAGATGGGAATACTGAGACCAGATCGATGGACTATTTTTCTTTATATCACATCATGAGCAGACTAATTGAGCTGGTTGGTGGACGTACGCGACGCCATCTCGTGTCCTTGTGTTTATGGTACGATGATGCAGTGAGTGATATCTGGCGAAGTATATATTTGACTTCGCTACGTAGTTCCGAATCGAGTTTTTTTTTTTTTTGACATGTAGTTCCGAATCGAGTTGAAAGTGACCATTCCATGACGCCTTCCTTTTCATGTTGGCGTGACCATTCCTCAAGCAACTCAAGCTAACAGCATCTCCACTCGCCCTCCCAATAGGCCCCTCCAATGCCAATTTTTTATCGCCGGCGTCTAAAAAACGGCCCAGTCATGTCCCCAGTAGCCCAAATTTCGTTGGTTAGGGCCGAAATTGGCGCCGGCGGACCCAGGCTGAACCCGGCGCGCTGGGGGTGCCCGGAGGCGTCGGGGGAAGCGTTTTTGGCGCGAAAGTCCCGCGGGCCCGCCGAGTCAGCGACCAGCCGCGTCGCGTCTTCCTCATCGCCTCGTTTCCCTCGCGAAATCAATGCCAAGGCTGCCGCCGGTCAGCCTTCCATTGATTCCCCACGGGCGGCGCAGTGATGGCCCGGCGACGCGCCGTCCCCCTCCCGCCACGCGTACACACACGTCTGCCGCCCCCCCCGACGGCTATAAAAAGCCACCCCCTCCTCGCCGGTGGTCGCACTCTCCTTCGCCCGCAGTTCCTCTCTCCGCGCCGCCGCCCCATCCCGTCTCTCTCCCCCCGACACCAGCCACCGCGTCTACATCCTCCGATGGGCGAGCGTTTCCCCGGCGACGGTGCGGCGGCCAACGGTTTCGGCCGCCGCATCCTGCACGAGTGGGAGGCGCACCTCCTCCACCAGGCCAACTACCCAGCGCCGCCTGACATGCGCGCGCCGGGGCGGTGGAGGCTCAGCGCCGGAGGCGTCCCAGTCCCCCCGCAGCCCGACGCCGAGCACCCCGCCTACTTGCACGACGAGATCGAGCGCGTCCGGGCCTCCCTGCCGGAGGAGGCGCGCGGCCGCCTGGAGTACGCCGCCGACAACCACTCCAGCTGGGCGGCGTACTTCCAACGCCGCCACGAGGAGCAGCTCGCCTCCACCAACAACGCGCCGGTGAGGGGGCGCCACAACGCCGACGGCCGCCGCCTGTGGTGGGGCGTCCCCGGGCGGACGTTGCACTTCGTCCTCGAGCACCTCGAGGGCGGCAACCAACCACCGCTCCAGTACCCGACGGCCCCGGCGCCTGTCCCTCGCGGAGCAGCGGCGGCATTTGGCTGCCGCGGCGCATGGCGGGTGGTTCGTCCTCCTCCTCCCATTCCCACTCGTCTGGATCGCCGGCGCTTGCCAGCGTCAAGCCCGAGCCGGTGGAGACGCCGCTCGGGCGGCGCACCCGCGGCGGCGCCCTCATCATCAACGAGGGCGGCCGTGGTTCCTTCTCCTCCCGCCTCGTCAAGCACAAGACAGAGCCGGGGCTCGTCGCCGTGAAGAGCGAGCACGGCGACATGGCCGCCCTCGACGACGAGGCCGCCATCAAGTGTGCGCGCGAGGACTACGTCCGGCTGGAGACGGAGCGCCAGCACCGCGCCCTCGAGGAGTTCGCCGCTCGTCACCGCGGCCGCGACGAGGACGGCGTCATCGTCCTCGAGGACAGTGACGACGACGACGCACCACCGCCGCCAACCAAACCCGTCCGCCAAGGCGACGCAGGGCAGGGGTGCAGCATGGACGGCGGCGGCGTGAAGAAGGAGGCCGACGACGACGGCGACGACAGCGTCTTCGGCACGTTCTTCGGCCTGTAGGAGGGGCGGCGCAGTAGTTTTTATTATGTTTTTTTAATTTTGAATTATGTTTTTAAGTTTTTATGTACAAATATCAATGAATTCGCCTAATATGTGTCGAATTTGGCCGAATTTTGTCGTGTTTGGCCGAATTTTGGCCGAGTTTATTTTTCAAAAAGACGGCGTCTGGGTTGGGCTTGGGGCGGCGGTTGGGAAACCATACGCCCTCACTACACCACAACACTTAATTGGGGGCAGTTATCTGCCGGGAGAAATATCTAACCAAGGGCAAAGAAACTGCCAGGAATCTAATAACTGCCGGTAGAAGTACTTACGGGCAGAGGAACTGCGAGGAGAACTTACCCAACAAAGACATCGAAACTGCCGGCAACTATGTCCACTTGTCACGTCATCCTACCTGCCGGCCCAACTAAACTGCAGCGTGTTATCTGCGGGGAACTGTATGTGAACCCTAACCAAAATTGGGCCTTCTTCTAAAAAAAACCAAAATTGGGCCTAAGCGCGCTTGCGCGGGAGAAAGAGCGCGAGATCAAAATATTTGGCACAAAGGGTTTTTTTAGTCATCTCCTTGACCAGTTCTTCCCCAAATATTGCAAAACCTAACCCTCCTACCCGATCACGCCGCTGCCGCCGCCACCAACCACTCCACCGCAGCGCAGGCCTCCTCCCCGAAGACAGCCGCCGCCGAGCATCCTCCTCCACCAACGAAAACCTTCGCCGCTTCCTCCCCATCCCCCGCTGCACCCAGCGCCTGCTTCCTCCCGAGGAAAGCCGCTGACCGCCCTCCATCCCCACCACAACAGCCACCTCCTCCACAGGTTTCCTCCGCCGAGCAGGCCTTCTCCTCCTCAAGCTTTCTCCCCCGAGCAGGGCCTCCTCCTTCATGAGCATCCTTCCCGAGCACTAAGTTGGGCCGCCTCCTGTTTCCCTCAGCCGAGCAATGGACCTTCCTGTACGGCCCCTCTTCCGAGAAGCTCCACCTCCTCTACATCCTCCACCAGGTGCAGTGCCGCCTCCTTACTCACCGAGAGCACTTGGCCGGTGAGATTTCAATCTTTGCAAACTTCTGTTCCTTCAAGTATTGCTGCAAATATAGCTAGATAACTTCTTTCTGTATATTTTTGCTGCAAATGTAGACTGAAAATGGAGTAACGCTTCTAGAGTTTAGTAGTTTTAACTAGTGAATATGTTAGTTCTATGAATATAGATATATGGGGTTTGATCTGGAATTTTCTTCTATAATTTTCTGTTGCCAGTTTGCACTGCTCCCAGTCATGTGATTCTGGAATTTAATGATCGGTAGTTGTCTATCATAGTAGAAATCCCTTCAAGTATTGCAACCTTTATTATTGAATTGAAAAACATTTGCCTGATAATTTAATTTTCTAGAGTAAAATGAGAGCAATTGGGTTTTGTACTGTCGCCCCTACTGGAAATTGCATGGCATCATGATTTATTGAATTACCAGATCCCCTGTTCATAAAACTTTTTTTTAATTTAGCTTAACGCTTAAGAACAAATTCATCCATAGCTATGTTCATAGAGATGGTAAATATCTTAAGATGTACCTGTGGTTCAGATTTTAGAAAAGGTCTACTTGCAGTGCCACGTGCAAGTAATATAACCCCGGTAGTACAGTACCTTGTCATGCAGGGCTACGAGTAATATAAGACTATTGTTTTGTTGCTGATAATTAGAACGTTTGGATGCTCGTTGTTTAGGTTCTGCGTCTAGTTTGGTAGTAGTGCTGGTGTATGTGGCTTAGTTTCTGATGTTTTGAGGTACCCCTGGAGGGGGATGAACTTGAGACATGTGATGTTTCCAGTAATGGAAATTGGGAGCTATGCTCCTAAGTAGAAAAAAATGGAAGAATTGGATCATGGGGCTAGCTGAGTACCATGCTCTTTTCTCCTTTATGTAATTCTTACAAACTGTTCCCTAATTTTCATTTGATGCTTTCACTGAAATAATTTTTTGGATTGTTTGTTTTGTGAGCAGTGTGCATCTTGTTTGTCCTCTCCACCAAGCAGCATCGACTACTCCAGACAAGCACATAAGCTTATGCTCTTATGATTATATATTTACCAATGACTATTATGGTTGATAGCTTAAAAGTCTTTGCTTCTATATATGCAGCTGAGAGTGAATTATAAGTTCATGGCAAAAGCAGCAACACGAGTACGCAACCACAAGCAAGCTGAGGAGGTAATAATCTTGGTAGGTAAGTCTTAGATTCAGTATTTTGCTTTTGGGTATATGTTTGCTGCTATTTCAGAACATTGAAACTTATTTAGCATTTCGTTTCTTATATGCTTCATGCAAATGAAACTGCAGTAAACATATGAACCGAGATTTTGCTTGGCATGTGTATGTATGCATGCCCTGAATTTGCTTAGCATTTCTATGCATACAACTATTGGAAGCTTTTACATCTCCTGGAACTGAGCTTTTGCATGCCCTGTGTTTTCTGAAGCTGAGTCTTTTGTTATTGGGTAGTACTTGAAACAGAGTCGTAGGCCTCCTGCCATATAAGTATATAACCATTTATGAAGTGCATATGTGATGCCTTATCTTGTATTCCTACACATAGTCCAGTATTTTTTCACGTGTAAAAAGTGGCTGACCTGGCATTACACTGTTTAGTATTTTATACACGTCAGGAATCTTGTTGTAGATACACGCTGAGCTGAAAATGATGCTAGCAGAAATAGGTGTTCTGTCAGCTACGCATCTGTTTTAAAACATGATATGACTACTTGCTTTGGAATAGTAACGCGTTGATATTATCTGATCTTATCTCATGTATATTTTAGTTATTTCTAGACAAAGCTTTAGGAATCGAGTTCACTACAACTCAAAGTCGATCTTGTGCATGGAGGAGAATTGAGATATTTGCGCATTCTGTACTAGTCAAAAGGTATGTGTAGATAGTCTGCTCATTCTAGTTCATGCTGCTACTTGATTAAGGTCTTCTTTTATGAGCTTCTACCTTGTGCAAATAATATGATTATTTAGCAGCCTGGTTTCATAGCTTTGAATCTCATGTGAATAAACTATATGTCTAGATGTTTGCTGTTCTTTGCTTAACTAGATATCGAAGTATAAACAACAAGCTCATGTACAAGATGGCAATTATGATGGTTATTTAGTTTATTTCATTGATTCTCGGCATATTAATTGATTGTAGAGTCCTAGCTTTATTTATGGAGATGTAAAATAAACAACAAGTAATCTCCCTTTTCCTTTCTTTTACAATTGTCATGATTTTATATGACCTTTTTTTAGTCAATTTGTTGTTGTCGGTCTGAATTTTTAGATAATTAAAATTTGTGATGAATTCTTAAATTGATTAGGAAGACTGGATTTGTAAAACTTCGTTTATGTCGCTGGATGCAGGTCTTTTATATTCTTCCAGTTACATATATGCATACCAAAGTTTGGCCGACCTTTTGGTTTCTATTATTTGTGTAAGTTTCATCGCTTTAGAAGTAATATTCAATCCAAAGCTTTTCTTTAATAGAGTAATTCAGCTAGTATGTTTGCAAGCAAATTTATGTCGGGACAAGTACTAGTAGTGGAGCCAAGAACATATTAGGACACGGTGATTAATGGATTATTCACGGAGGTTCCTGTCAAACTTTGTTATCAATTCTGTTCCCATATCCTCCTGAACGCAAAATGCCCCCTCAAGAGGCAAGCCGTTAGTGTTTGATGTCTGAGCCTATCTCCATTTTTTGTGCTACAATATAGATAGCTTACCAAGTTTATTAGCTTATAGCAGATCTACCATCTTCTCCTTTCAGGTTGGCATCATCGTTGGAAGATCTTCTGCGCTACTCTCTACATGATGTTTCTTCTACATGATAGCACTTGACGTCTACATGATAGCACTTGAAGTCTACATGATGTTTCTTGTATTCATAGCTCAAACCATTTGTTTAGCTTAGTTTGAACAAAAAATCTTATTGTCTTACATGTAAATAATGTTTACTAATGTAGCTGGATGCTACTCAACGCATGCACGAAAGTCAAAATACTAGTGTTAGTCATTATGTGTTTGAGATCTGCTGTTGAATCTTGAGTGAATTCCTGTATGAATAGAAATCAAAAGAAATATAAATGCTACCAAATTCCTGTATGAATAGAAACGGAAAGCAATATATATACTACCAGGATCAGAACTGCCGGGGTAAGTAAAAGACAAGGGCAGACTATCTGCCTGGCATTACCGTAACTGCCAGCAATTGCATTATCGGCATGTACTTCTATCTGCCGGGAAAACGAGGCTTCCTGGCAGTGTAACTGCCGGGAGATCTATTTCCTGGCAGCCGTTCTTGTGGCAGATACCCACGCCGAAAATATCGCCGGTGCGTCCCCAGGTGGCGATATTTCAAGCGTCGGGGGGGGGGGGGGGGGGGGGGGCGAACGGGCTGGAGATGCTCTAAGCTAGCTAACTCTCAAGACCATATATGAGAGCATGTGCAACAGGAGCGATCGAACAGGGCCCCAGCATCAGAGGGGGCCCCTTTTTTTGTTAATCAAGGTGTTAATTGAAGTATTAGGTAATAGAGTAAAGAACTATTTGAAATATTTTACAGAGAGCCACCCTACGCATCTCTCTCTAATCACGATCCATCAGTTCCTCTCAGCTCTTTCAATCTCACAGCTCTTCCAAAATAGCATAGTACAGCTAAAAAAAAAAGCAGATTAGGTATGTGCTTTCTACATGTCTTTAAAACTTCTGCTTCCAACTGGTGTAATTTTTTGTGCAAGACTACACTGGTTGACAAAAATATTATTGTTTTTCTTCACACATAGAGCCTAATTTTGATTTGCACAGGGCCTCCGATTTCCCCGGTACGGCCCTGCTAACTCTTCAGGTTCCATTCCTCAAGCAACTTAAGCTAGCTAACTATTCAGGTTCCAGCTAGCAATATGATAGTACTTTTTTTTTTGAAACACAATATGATAGTACTTGGATACCCCAGCCCGTGAATGCATGTCATTGCAGGAAGAACATGTTCACCAAAACTACGTAACAAAAGGATTATATGTTTATGGTCCATTCTCATTTTGTCATATACTTACTTATGGGGTCGCTTTTACTCCCCATACAACAATAAGGATTTCCCTGAATTTTTTCTTACAGTTTATGCGATAGAAAAAAATGGAAATAGTCAAAGATGGTCACTAACTTCATTAACACATCTTATAGTTTAGACACCAATTAGATTTTTTTTTGAAACTGGGCAATTAGAGTATTTTTGTTCATCAATTTGGTGAAAATATATTTTTCTACACTCCCGTTCCAAAATGTTTGAAGCTCTAAATGTGTCCAAGTTTAGAGAAAAATATATTAACATCTACAAAACCAAACTAAATTCATTATATTCATCACAAAGTATATTTTCATTCCATATAAATATATATATTTGATATTAATCTAGACAGTAACACAATTTTCTACGCCGCCTTGCGAGCCGTCCGGTCTAGGTTGCTCAGCGTACGATCCCTCTTTGCAATAAGAGTATTGTTTCAGAAACAACGATGACTATTGCAACAAGAGTATTGTTTCAGAAACACATCGGTGACTATTGCAACAAGAGCTTTGTTTCAGAAACATTGGTGACATTGCAAAAACATCTCTGTGATCCCTCTTTGCAACAAGAGATTTGTTTCGGAAACAACTATTGCAAAAGGGGCTTTGTTTCAGAAATAATGTTGCGCAAGGCTGGGACGGATCAACAAGGAGGGCTCCCCCAACACCGACAACATCTACAGAGAGGCCATCCGCTGCGCGCCTCTGGAACGACGACTAGACCTCGCGGATCTCAGGCACTGTCGCCAACGTCGGGTGGTGGCTTGGCGATCCCAATCTAGATGCAGGGCAGGAGAGATGTGAGCGGCAGGGCGGCCAGCTGCCCGGTTGACGACAAGTGAGGCCGCGAAAGAAAAGAGGAGGGATGGAAGTGGGGCAGCGAAGGCCTGCCTCGCTGGCGAATAACGGCTCCTGGAGCGGACCGGCGCGAGCACGGGCGTGCCTAGCCATGTAGTCTATCTGCAGCAAGTGCTGAATTGCAGAAACGCTTCTGAAATAGGGGTGGAATTGCAAGAACGTGAAGTAAGTGAGGGTGGCTCCTGACCGTCCGATCAACAACAGATCGAACGCCCACGTTGGCAGTCGACACGTACGGAAAGATCTGCCGGGTGAACACAAACGTTTCCCATTTTCTATATACTTGGTCAAATTTAAATAGTTTGACTTAGGACAAACCTAGAAATTCAAATATTTTAGAATAGAGGCAGTAGTATCTGTAATGGGGATTTTGATTTTTATTATGCTGAAATAACTACATGGTGGCATACAAATCCTATTCTCTTGTTCTTTTTTTTTTGGCGAGAAAAAAGAGATTTCATTGCTTAACCAGCGTGGTCACAATCGTTTGAATACAGCAAATCAATCTCAGAGGGAACTGATCTAAGCCACACCGTAGTGCGCTTGTTGTGATAACCAAGTTGAATACAGCAAATCAATCCTATTCTCTTGTTCTTTTGACGAAATTAAAACTTGTGTTACACTCAATATTTCTCACTTCAACTAATATCATCTGGAGGGTGAAAAATGTCTTTGCGATTCGCATAAAACTAGACAAAAAAAAACAAAAAAAATAACCAACTGATTTTGTAAGGCTAAATTAATATTGCGCCCCTTCAAGTATTTGTATGAACTACTCAAATATTGTTCCAACGTCAACAAACATAAACAACTTATTTTAAAAAGTACCAATAGCAAATATATAGGTGATATTTTTGGACATATCTATAGAAAGCTTTTACAACTTTGGCTTTTTATATTATTTTAAGTGCTTTTAAGAAGAAACTTATATGTAGATTTGATATTATTTTAAGTATTTTTAGTAGGAAAAACCTTGAAAAATCATATATGTAGATTTGCCAAAAAGTATTTGAGTGTTATCGATATACTATAGTAGAAATTGTTGGTTAAAGTTGCATCTTGTAGACTGTCAATGTCCCAAAGCATCATTTATGTATGACCTTGAGGGAATAGTTTGTTTAATACTCCCTCTGTAAACTTTTATAAGACGTTTTTTAACAATGTTATAGAAAAAGTAGGCCAGACCTGCAACACATGCTAATGCTACTTCGCTTCTCATATGTGTAGGAAACTCCTCGCCAAAAGAAAAAAAAAACTATCATAAACTATTGCTAGCTTTTGGTTGGAGACTTTTTTTTTAACAAGTGGTTCGAGACTGTTATCGTATTATGCTTCCAATCAAACCTTGGCTTCGAGACCTTCTCTATGAATAAAAGGACAAAAACAAGTTAATTGTCCAGTAAAAAGAAATTTGTTTGAAGCGCATAATGTAGCCAAAACATAACTCTTTAGTGATGCACATATGTAAATTCAAACACAACATCAATATTAAAACTCCAAACATGAAACATATTTATTAATGTGCAGATATCATATACATCGTGCATACAGGCAAAGTGAAGTTGGGAATATGTTGAGCAGCTACACCATGCAACACCACTCAGACGTAACGCTCTCGTCGGGAACTAGAGCGCAGGCTCTAACGATATGTACAACATACACATGCAAATAAGTCTATAAAAGCATCTCTAGCAGACCCAGTATAACGCCGACCCGCAAAACGCGTTTACAGTTCGCAGAAAAACGTCTTTGTGGGCCGGTGCGGGCGGCCGCAGAGTCAGACCCCGCAAACGGACCCGTGTAAAAGGATATTCGCCGAAGATGCTTTTTTACGGGTCGGCTAGCCGCGGTCTGCTCGGGCACCGCCGCGTGGACCCGCAAACCGAAAACCCTAAATAACCGAATTTGACAGCGATTCCGACAAATGAGTTCAAATTCAAACGATAAAATATAGTTCGCGCGCAAATAAAAGCATAGTTTTGTAGGACAAACGCAAAAAGGACTTGCAAAAGCAACAATCACGTCTTGATCATCTTGTCGCTCTTCACTCCGCACCACCTCCATCGAGGTCATCGCCGCCCTCGAATCCATCGCCGGTACTTGTTCCAACTCCGGCGCCGAAATCACCGGCGGGCGCACTGAATGCGTCGGCGATATTGGTTCCAAATCCCGATGAGAAAACATCGCCCGCACTGTAACACGCACCGGCCGACGCAAGCATCCTCCTCTTCAAGATATCCCTCCTTGCCATGTCATGCCACTCTTTGGTGATGTCGTCCATGTCATTGCGGTTCATTGTCATGATCCTATTCTCTTCGGCAAGAAGCTTGGACATGGCTTTGTTCTCAGCGGCACGTGCCCTTCTCTCCTCAATGGCCGCCTTGCGCAACCCCTCGTCCTTGAGCAATTGCCACTTCTCTTGCTTCTCCCGTGCCCTTCTCTCGACCAACTCTTTCTTTGTCTCCAATGTCTTCGCTAACATCAACTCATTTGAATGGACCATGGCATCTATCTTGTCCCGCAAGCTCGATGCTTCGTGTTCCCTCTTGATCTTCTCCTTTGTCTTCTTGTCACCATCGGGCTTGTTCAAGTTTCTTGGCCATCATCATCCTCATCTTCATCCATGTTCGTAAGTGCAACTCTCTTCGGTGGGGATTCCTTGTCAATCAACTTTCACTTCTCGCACTCTTTGAGCATATCCCAACAATGCTCTAGCTTAAAAAAATTGCCTTCGGAAGCTTCCATGTCTTTGTATCTTTGTTGGGCAATTTTGTCCTACACAATTTAAACAAAGTCAAATGATGCTATCATTTCATATGATGCAAAATGATGTGCACAACTTGGGACGTGAAAATGAACTCACATAGTCGGATTCCACGGTTCCACTTGGAGGTGCATTACGTACTTGTTCCAAGCAAGCTGTCCAACGGCTGCAAATCGGTTTGATCACGTCCCAACGCCCTTGGAGCGACCGAAATGTCCGTGCTGTCTGTCGTGGGAACAAGTCTGACAGTAGAAGTAGGGGGTACGTAGGAGAGGGCAGTGTCCTAGCTACGACGAGGTTGTACGCACAGATTTACGAGTTCAGACCCCTCTCGGAGGAGGTAACAGCCCTACGTCTCGGTGTCGCGGAGGCTTGTCGACTGGAATGTGAAATAGTTACAAAGGGTGCGAACCCTTGTGCCAGAGGGGAGGGGTGGCTTATATAGAGTGCGCCGACCCCTCGTAGCCCTCAGTTACATAGGGGTTCAATGAGAGTTAAATCCTGAACGTTACTGGTAACGCCTGCATTGAATGGTCTTTATGACGTCGGAGTGAATGCCTGACCGTTGCCATCCTAGGGTGACTCTAGGTATTCTGTACTCCGAGTGGATTCTTGTGTGGTCGAGTGAAATGATCTTGGTCGAGTGGAATTGGGATATCCGAGTGGAATCTCTTGTCGAGTGTATTGCACTTCATGAGGATTTCAGTCGGTATCTTCTGTAGAACCTTTTAGGTCTTGGACTTATGTGTAGTGTCCTTGGGTAGGGTGTCTAGGTCAGGCCTAAGACCCTACCCTAGGTACATGTCATCGTCATTAGCCCCCGAATGGATTGAGGACCGAGTGAAGAAGGGTTGAAGTTGATTCCGTCCCGATTCAATGCCTCGGGGACATTTTCCTCAGGGGTCTTGATAGTGTTTTAACCCTTCATCAGTCGCCTTGATCGATTCTGGCTTATGGAATTTCCGAGTGAGTTATGCCGCATATCTTCGAGTAGATTGGGCTTGGATATCTCCAGCGCGACTGACTGCTTTGCGGTTCCCGGATCTCACGGGATTCGAAATTTAGAGAAGCGCGCGGGACGGGACGCGGCGCAGTAAGTGGGGCGGGCAGATAGGGGCTCCTCGATCCTTGCGCCACTTTTTCCACCACGTATCGGGCCAGAGTCTGTTACGGGATACGCCAGGATTGCACGGGCCCACGGGTCAGCCACTCGGAAGTGCGGCCATAAAAGGCGCTGCTGCCGATGCGTGGTACTGTGCTCTCCATTCGCCCCTTCTTTCTCTGCTCTTCCGCCTCGTCTTCCCCAGCGCCGCACTCCTCTGCCCGTTCCTCTCGAGCTCCGCGGCAATGGCGAAGGACAAGACCGCGGCTCTGGAGCGCGCGAAGAAGGCCACGGCGAAGGGTAAGAAGGCGGCGAAGGGGTCGCGGTCTGGTCTGCCGCCTGGTTGGATCCAGGGGGATTGGATCCGCTCCACTGTCGTAGAAGAAGATCTGGAGAACCTCGCCGCCGACGGCCTGATTGCGCCCGGGTCTTGGAGGCTGCCGGAGGGGGAGATCGAGCCCCAGCCGCGCGAGGGTGAGCGTGTTCTCCTCACCACCCACGTCGACCGAGGTTTTTCTTTGCCTCCCCATCCATTCTTTTGGGGTTTTTTGAACTTCTTCGGTGCCCAGATCCACCATTTCCCTCCAAACACCATCTCTTATCTTGCTGCGTACGTTTCCATGTGCGAAAACTTCTTGGGGTGTCATCCGCACTAGGGACTGTTTAAGCATATCTTCACTTGCCGATCTCAGACGGTGAAGAAAGCTAATCCGACTGATGAGAAGACGCATGTGATTCAGATGTGTGGGGGGTTAGGGATCCAAATGAGAGGCAGGAGCACTTTTCCTCCTATGACTTTTCCTGAATCGGTTAGGGGATGGCAGTCGACCTGGTTTTATTGCAAAGATGTTCCGACTCCGGGCCAGTCGACTGGTCTTCCCCCTTTTTCTCTGGAGAGGCTCCGCACTCCACGCTCGCTGACTGTTGAGGAGGAGGAGAAAGGTGAGGTAGCCCTTTTGGTCGACGTGGTTTTTGCGTTGGTCCAGGGTGGAGTGGCTGGCATGGATCTGCTGGAGGTGTTCCTTAGTCGACGCATCCAACCCCTCCAAGCTCATGACCACCCAATGTGGATGTATTCAGGCACAGAAGACACCGCTCGGGTCCACCCAGAGGAGGTCGCAGAGGAGACGGTGGCCCAGTGGCTGCGAAGCATCATTGGCAACAAGGACAACCCCCGCGGATCCAGGAGGATCTTGCCATTCGATGCCAATAACGCTCCAGGAGAGGTCAGGCTCGGTTTGCCGAGTGTTCATGTCTTGTATTTTCCAGTATGCAGCTATTCTTGAGTCCGACTGATATCTGCGGCTTGCGACTTGCAGGTTTTCACGAGGATGTATTCCATGCCGAACGGCGTGCAGCATCTTGGGGAAGAAAGCGAAGGCGGGAGCGCCGATATTGAGTACGCAGACGACAGCGAAGACTCTGATGAAAGCTCGGAGGTCGAGTCACCTACTCGGTCTAAGAAATGTTCCAAGCAGTCACAAGATCCTGCGGGTGGCCACGGCAAGGCGGCGGCGTCAAGTGCAAAGATTACCAAGCGTACTCGAACGTCGACTCCAAAACTGGCTGAGAAGACCGCAAAACAGGCCAAGGTTGCTCCACCCAAGCCTCGAAAGGCTCTGCCCAGGATCAAGGTGGTCGTGCCTATTGCTTCAACATGAGTGCTTCTTTTCCTTGTCTTTCATTGCTGTAGTGGACTCCCCCATTTGTCTGACCGAGTGAGGTTTTGGACCTTCAGGGCGGCTACTTCTGCAACGTCTCCCATGGAAATTGACGAGGAGCAAGCCGACGCAGATACTGAGGACGCGGCCACTTCTCGAGCAGGTAAGCTACTGTAGGCAGCTTTGCACTTTTTCGATTGTTTTGGTGGTCGACTAAACCTTACTGTCGAGTGGTTGTAGCGCCAACAGATGTTATCCAGTTTTCGGACGATGATGATGACGAACCCCCGAAGAGTGCAGGAAGAAGGGGCAAGGCTTTGAGCAAGAGAGTGCCTTCCGGCCGGGCGTCTCGCCCGCTGTCCGAGCCCGTTGTTCAAGAACTGGGTGACTCGATTCGAGCCGCTGTTTCTTTTGCTGTCCCCCTGTCGACTGATCATCCTGCTGTGTCGATTGTTCAGACCTCAGATCCGATTGGGCAGCCTCGGACTCCAACTCCTCCAGCGGCGTCGTCGACTCCATCAACGTCCCTGTTCACTCTGCATCACGTCCCAGAGGACCAAACAGGAGCTGCCAAGGAAGCGATGATCCAGGCTGGCCTGATGATGGACCGACTGAAGGTGGTGTACGAGACCAGCAAGGCTGCTTACGACGCCAACTCTGCCTTCCAGACCAATGTCCGAGTAAGTGGGATTGTAAGTTGCTTTTTGATTGGTCTTTCAGCTTGAACTTTGCTCTGTTAGGATATGCTATCTGAAAACTGCTGCTTTATTACTCGTAAGATGTCCATGGATGAGTGTTTCAGAACCTTTAATGCGCATCTATCATGGGTCTGAGCCTTGCATATGTCTGTCCACCCACTGGGTGTTTTCTTTTGCTGTTAATTTCTTCCACTCGAGTTAGTCAAGTTACGTCGAGTGGGTACCTGGTCCAGTGGGGGCACGCTGAGTGCACCCACTGGGTGTAGTCCCCAAGACCGCTGTCGACTGCGGGCAGTCGGCGGGGTTCTGAGAACAAGGGATTTTTTTTGCTTCTTCCGCTCGGGCCGGGCAGGTCGTGCCGAGTGGGAAATCAAACCAGTGGGGGCACGCTGAGTGCACCCACTGGGTGTAGTCCCCGAGACTACCGTCGGATGTTTGATTCGGCGGTGGTCTTAGAACTCCTTTAATGAAAACAATCTGAACTTGCTCGGATCTTCGTTTCCATCGACTGAATTATCTTTCTGCTGATCACAGACATCTTGTGAACTTGGGACCCGGTATGTTGCTTTGGAGAAGGAGAAAATCCAACTCAATCTCGACCTGGAGCACGCCAAGACGAACTTGAAGAAAGCTCAAGACGAACTGGCAGCCATGGGAGGTAACAACTTGCTGACTGTATGCTTTGATATTTCTTCTTTTCAGTCCTTTGAACCGAGTGACCCCACTCGAACAGATGTGCGTAGTGAAAACCGTCAACTCCAAGCACGACTGAAGAATGTTGTTTCTTTAGACAAAATGAAGCAGGCATTGGAGAAGGACACTGATCTTGCGGGGGCGCAGAAGGCGGCGCGTGAGAAGGCCGAACTGGCTGAGAGGAAGCTGGCTTCAGTCGGCAAACTTGAAGAAGAAAACGCCAACCTGAAGACCGCTGTCGATGAAGCGAAGAAAGAAGCTGCGCAACTGAGAGATGAGAAGGTTGTCCTGACTAACAAGGTGGATGAGCTCACTCAGAAGAGGGACGAGCTGGAGGTTTATTTGGGAGGTCTTGCAAAGAAGCTATATATCATGCTTGAAGGTACCTCTATCTATCCGAGTGAATCTGGCAAGCTTTCACATAACTCTGCTGCCGACTCATTTTTCCTCCTTGTGTAGAATTCTGCCAGGACTTTGAGCAAGAAACCGAGTGGATCGAACCAGGCTTGGACCCCACAAAGTCGCTCGTCAAGGATGAGGCCGCAATGAATGTGATGCGACTCGAAGCTCGTCTTGACAGCATCTTGGGGTACATTGCCCGACTGAAGGTTGCATTGACCAAGATAGACCTGGAACTGTGGCCGGAAGACAGACTCCGAAATGACCTCGAGTCGCTGATGGTCCGACTCAATGAGATCCCTGGTCGAGTGCAAGCGTGAAAGAAATCATCTGCCCGTTGTGGAGCCGACGTGGCTCTTTCACTCGTCAGGGTCCATTGTAGGGAAGCCAAGGAGGAGAAACTGAAGGCTCTTCAAGTGGCGAATACGAAGAAACTTCAGTTCCAATCTTTCATGGAGACCTTCATAGAAGCAGCCACTCGCATAGCTGACGGCATCGACTTGGATACCTTCGTCGAGCCAGCGAGTCCTCCTCCTGCCGAGTAAAAAAACTTTACTGATCTGAACTTATTTGCCTCAGAATGCTGAGTGATTGTGTAACCGTTAAACTCTTTCGGGCCTGACTCCCGAGTACTTTTGCTTGCGGTCCTGAAACTTGCCGGATTTATCCAAAATTGATGGTGTTATCCGAAAATTGTTTTTGCGTTGATCGAATTTTTTGACTTAGGTGGAGCTGATCCATGGCTAAGCTTCCGAGTAGGAGGATTGCCCTCCACTCGGAGTGAATTTTGAACTTAGGCGAGTACGGGGTCGCAGCTAAGTCCCCGAGTAGGAGGATTGCTCTTCACTCGGAGAAGTTTTGAACTTAGGCGAGTACGGGGTCGCAGCTAAGCCCCAGAGTGGGAGGATTGCTCTCCACTCGGAGAAGTTTTGAACTTAGGCGAGTACGGGGTCGCAGCTAAGTCCTCGAGTGGGAGGATTGCTCTCCACTCGAAGAAGTTTTGAACTTAGGCGAGTATGGGGTCGCAGCTAAGCCCCCGAGTGGGAGGATTGCTCTCCACTCGGAGAAGTTTTGAACTTAGGCGAGTACGGGGTCGCAGCTAAGGCCCCGAGTGGGAGGATTGCTCTCCACTCGGAGTAGTTTGTTGACTTAGGCGAAAACTGGTTCGCAGCTAAGCCCCCGAGTGGGAGGATTGCTCACCACTCGGAGTAGTTTTGAACTTAGGCAAGTACGGGGTCGCAGCTAAGCCCCCGAGTGGGAGGATTGCTCTCCACTCGGAGAAATTTTGAACTTAGGCGAGTACGGGGTCGCAGCTAAGCCCCCGAGTGGGAGGATTGCTCTTCACTCGGAGAAGTTTTGAACTTAGGCGAGTACGGGGTCGCAGCTAAGCCCCCGAGTGGGAGGATTGCTCTCCACTCTGAGAAGTTTTGAACTTAGGCGAGTACGGGGTCGCAGCTAAGCCCCCGGGTGGGAGGATTGCTGTAACACCCCTATGTAATAGCCACTATGATCAGCTGCTGATAATGCCAAGTCATCCCATTTGCAGTGCTTAAACATAGAGGTTAACCAAAGCAAATCAACTCCATTTTGAAAATCAACTCAAAATCAAAAGTGAAATATGAAGTTGATCAAATCCTGTTGGAAAAATGTTCATTAAATGGCAAATAATCCAGGAACATTTGTAAAATCATCATCAATAAAGTTGGAGTTAGACAAATGACTCTATCAAGATGAATCAGCACCAAAACAGCCATTTTAAATCATTTATAATTCAAAAGAAATCCAAATCTATCCAAACCACTTTTTGGTGAGAGCTAAAATGGCACTGTAATATTTGGACTAAGTCCCACATTTTACAAAATGCAAAAGTGCTCTAACTATTTCAAAACAGAAATGAAATAAAGAAAAAGAAAACAGAAAAGGGAAAAAAAGGGAAAGATGGGCCACTGTGCACCGGCCTAAGTGCACAGTGCCAGGCGCCAGCCCATCCAGCCCACCTGGCCCATTTCTCCTTCTCTCTCCGTGTGTGTCGCCGCCGCTGTGGCCGAGCGCACGCGCGCCGACACGCCGCCGCCCACCGACGATACAGGAGACGGAGGGGATAAGGCCGACGCCCCTCCACTCCTCCCCGGCCTCTCCATCATTCTTCCCCTTCTCCTCTCGCTCGCTCCGCCTCTCTTCCCTTCTCAGATCCGGTGGCCGAGCGCCCCTGTCGCCGCGATCCACCGCTGCCGTGGCCAACGGCCTTCCCACCTCGTCTGAGTGCGCCTGGGAGGAGCGCCGTGGTCGACTACGCCTACCGGAGCAGCTGGAGTGAGCGGAGGAGCGCTGCTTCGCCCACGAGCTTCGTCTTCAACCTCGGCTTGCCGCCGCTCTTCTTCGTCTCCGGCGCCGTCTCTGCTGCTACTAAACCTACGCCGGGCCACCTTGTGCCTACCCGGTGAGCATCTCCTCCTTCTCTCTCTCCCTGCATCGCTGATAGACGCTCGCAGCGAGCCATCGCCATTGCCGCACTCTGGCCTCCGCTGCTAAGCTTGCCGCCGGCGATGCGGTGACCGTCATGGCCACCCAAGCCCACCACTGTGCTCAGGGCACTCGTGTGGTGCGACTAGTGCCCTCCGTTTGCTCGCTAGGTCGCCGTAGGCTCGTTTCCCACGACCCCCCGAACGCGCCGCCGCTTTTGCTCGTCGCCGGCACCGCTTCCGGCCGAGTCCGGCCGTGCGGCTCGTTCGACTCGTTCGAACGCGCCCTCGCGCGTGTCAAATGGACGCCCGTAGGCGAAATCCGACGAGGCCCGAGGCCTCCGCCGCGTTCTGGCGTTGCCGCCGGCGAGCCGCCAGCCACCGCCGACGTGGCAAGGCCGGCCCCACCTCAGGGTGGCTGCCAGTGGGCCCTGGGGGCCCCAGTTGACTGGGTTGACCCAGTCAACGTGCTGACTGGGCAACCCCAGTCGCTGACGTGTGGGCCCCGCGGCTAATTAACCTAATTAAACATTTAATTAAATAAAATTAATTAGCTTAGCCTAATGTCTCACTGACAAGTGGGGCCCGCCCCCTAATTAACCCTGTGGATTAAGTTAATTCGCTGTTAAGATAAACAGAGACTGACATGTGGGTCCCACATGTCAGGATTGACTCTGGTCAGCGCCTGTTGACCGCTGACGTCACAGCGACATCATGCTGACATCATAATTCACTTTTCTGTAAAATAAATAAATTCCAGAAATTCAAATAAACTTTGAAAATTAATAACTTTTAAACCGTAGCTCGGATCGAAAAAGTTAAAACATGAAAGTTGCTCAGAACGACGAGACGAGTCTGATCGTGTCGTCCGTTTCTTTGTCGGAACCCCCTACATAGAAGAACTCGTAACTCCGGACCCGTATCCGGTAGATGAATAGTGCACACACTTCGGTAAATAAATCCCAGATTAATTCTAAAAATAACTAAAATGACTTAGATGCATATTTAGGCAACCCTGCACTGCATCATAGCATCACACGCACCGTATTGCATTTGTTTGCATTATGTTTACCTGTTTCTTCCCCCTCTTCTCTCTCGGTAGACCCCGATGTTGACGTAGCTCCTGAGGCAGACGCAGCTCAGGAGTACGACTACGTCCCCGACGACACCACAGGCGACCTTGCCCTTGCCCCAGAGCAAACAGGCAAGCACCCCCATTTTGAACATGCCTATATCGCCTATTCTCTTCTCTCTTATGCTTGCATTAGAACTGCTACTGCTACTGTTTTCCTATATCTGCTGCATAGCCTGATTATTGTACCCTGCCTTGCTACCTTTCTGGTTATCCTAGACTGATTAGTATAGGCTGGGTAGAGTCCCGACAGAGACCCCCACTTGATCCCTACTACCCCGCTGGATATCAGAAGACCCGATCATCGGGATTGAAGACCAGACCCTGGCACCGCACATCACTTTCCCCCTTAGTTGCCGACACTACTGGGTTACCGTCGAGTGCCAAGGGTGATACCTCGTTAGCACTTCTGATGTTAACCTTGTAGGTTAGTTACTCGGTCGTGGTAAGCGAGGGTGATTCCTCCTACACCACCCCCGATAACGACATCGTCGTGCAACCTCTCAAGTGTGGACCTCGAGGGTGATTCCTCCTTCGTTCACCTTGATGATAACATCGAGCGGGAATTCCATCGAGGGTGATTCCTCAGGGTTCCCTTCGGTGTCAGACACACAGTTACCTTGGATATTATGACTTGACTATGAACCATGATACTAAAGACGGGTCGGCCCTGAGGGGTACCCGCGCGAGCTTATTGCGAAGTGATGTGGAGTCGGGTTGACCTGGATGGTGCCCGCGAGATAACTACGAGGCGTGGTCGGGCATTCTTAGCCCTTGCCGCAAGTCCTCGAGACGGGGCGACGGGGTCACATCGATCGTGAGTCTCTGCTCGTTTCCGCGCGCTCCTAATCCACTACGGTTTGGATATTTGATCCGAGGGGCCTCTGGCCCGATAGCACTAACCATCACGTGGGCATAGTATGGGCGTTCTGCGTCGTATACATCAGCCGAAGCTTGTTTGACGTCAGTATGGAGCGGCGCACACCGAGTTGGACTGGGAACGCAACCGCGCTTGTATAAGGGGTTGCTAGGTCTGCTCTCGGTGGCCCCGTAACGTGCAGGAGTTCCCGGGGCGATGGCCCAAGACCCCTGGGGGCATAGGTTTAGTCCGGCGTGCTGATCTCTCTTATAAGCCTAGGTCGGGTTGCGGCGTGTTGCTTAGCCGAGGCCGGGCATGACCCAGTAAAGTGTGTCCGGCCGGAGTTAAGCGAGCATGGTGGGTAACTTGGTGCACCCCTGCAGGGAAGAAACTTCTATCGATAGCCTGTCCTACGGTAACGGACACTCGGAGTTGTATCCCGATCGGTACAACTAGAACATGTGATGAGAACTGGATAGTACGGCTCTGAGATTGCTTTCTCGCAGGGAGTCGAGAAAGGATCTCAGGTCGAGGTCGATGATACTACTACTACTACTACTTTACATTATGTTCATCTGCTCTCTTCTATTGCTGCAAGACTGTCGAAGATTGTTGAAGATGCTAGTCTTCGATAGGACTAGGCTTTCCCCCTATATTCTGGCATTTCTGCAGCCCAGTCCACATATACAGCCATTCCTTTGACAATGTTGCATATGTAGTGTAGATCCTTGCTTGCTGAGTACTTCGGATGAGTACTCACGTTTGCTTTACTTTCTTTTTCCCCCATATTCCATTTGATGCCACCAGACGACGGAGCCCCTGAGCCAGACGCCCCAGCCGACGACCAGTACTACTACCCGCCTGGCGAGTACTACTACTACGAGGAGCCGTTTGACGACCAGGAGTAGGATCGGAGGGTCCAGGGCAGGAGGCCTACGCCTTTCGATCGTAGTATTTTATTTTACCCCGCCTCTGTGAAGGCCTATTTCTCTCTCTCTGTAAAATATCTGTACCCAGATATCTGATGCTTCCGCTGACGCTTGTATGCCAACGAGCTATGTATTCGAGCCCTCGAGGCCCTGGCTTGTAATATAAAGCTTGTATGACTTTATTTATGTTTTAGAGTTGTGTTGTGATATCTTCAAGTGAGTCCTTAGGCTTGATCGTGCGCATTTGCGTGTATGATTAGTGCACGATTAAGCCGGGGTCGTCACAATTGCTCTCCACTCGGAGTAGTTTGTTGACTTAGGCGAAAACTGGTTCGCAGCTAAGCCCCCGAGTGGGAGGATTGCTCACCACTCGGAGTAATTTTCTTGACTTAGGTGAAAACGGGTTCGCGACTAAGCCACCCACTGGGGGATTTGGACACGTGTTTATGCGAGAACAATCATTGAGAGACTGTGGGAATCATGTCTTGGTAAACGACTTAATAAGTACTCTTATTACATCTTGACAATCCGACTGTCAAGTAAAAAAGCGACGAAGAAGATCTGCGTTCCAGGCGCGCGACTCGTCTTTCTTCTGAGCTAGGTTGTAAAGGTGATATGCCCCATTGTGAAGCACTTTGGTGACGACAAAAGGGCCTTCCCATGCAGGTGCGAGCTTATGAGGCCGCTGCTGATCCAATCGGAGCACAAGGTCTCCTTCTTGAAATGCTCGACCTTTGACGTTTCTGGCGTGGAATCGACGAAGGTCTTGCTGATAAATGGTCGATCGGATCAAGGCCATCTCTCGCTCTTCTTCCAAAAGATCTACAGCATCTTGGCACGCTTGCTCTGCTTCAGCTTCTAAGAAAAGTTCCACACGGGGTGCATTGTGAAGCAAGTCACTAGGAAGCATGGCTTCAGCCCCGTACACCATGAAGAAAGGGGTTCGATTAGTGGATCGGTTGGGAGTTGTCCTCAATCCCCATGAAACAGACGGAAATTCAGTTACCCAAGCTCCAGCTGCATGCTTGAGGTTGCGCATGAGTCGAGGTTTCAGACCTTGGAGGATCAGACCATTTGCTCTTTCTGCTTTTCCATTCGACTGTGGGTGCGCAACGGATGCGTAATCCACCCGAGTGCCTTGAGAAGCGCAGAATGCTCTGAACTCTTCCGAGTCGAAATTTGAGCCATTGTCCGTGATGATGCTGTGTGGAACTCCATAACGGAAAATTAGCTCTCTTATGAAACTGATGGCTATGCCTGAATCTAAGTTCTTGATTGGTTTGGCTTCAATTCACTTGGTGAACTTGTCGACTGCCACAAGCACATGAGTGAAACCACTTCTGCCGGTCCTTAGCGGCCCAACCATGTCTAATCCCCACACGGCAAAGGGCCAGACGAGTGGAATAGTATTTAAAGCAGATGCGGGCTTGTGAGACATGTTCGAGTAAAACTGGCAACCTTCACACTTCTCGACGATCTCTTTTGCAGCCTCGTTGGCCCGTGGCTAGTAGAATCCTGCTCGGTATGCTTTGGCCATGATGGTCCGAGAGGATGCATGGTGACCACAGGTCCCCGAGTGAATCTCATTCAATATCAGTCGACCCTCTTTTGGAGAGATACATCGTTGAGCAACTCCAGTAACACTTTCTCGGAAGAGCCATCCGCCAATCACTGTGAAGGCCTTGGATCTGCGGACGATCTGATGTGCTTCAACCTCATCCTCTGGAAGCTCCTGCCTGAGCAGATATGCAATATACGGCACTGTCCAGTCGGGGATTATTACCAGCACCTCCATAACCAGATCGACAACTGTTGGCACCTCAACTTCAGTCGAATTGGTAGCACTTATCGACTGGGGAGGCTCTTCGGTGAAGGGATCTTCTTGCACTGAGGGGGAATGGAGATGCTCAAGGAACACATTGCTGGGGATAGGCTTCCAAGTGGAACCTATTTTTGCCAAGTCATCCGCAGCTTGGTTCTTGATTCGGGGGATGTGGTGGAGCTCCAAGTCTTCAAACTTTTTCTCCAACTTCCTGACTGCATTGTAGTATCCAGTCATGGCAAGGTTCCTGACATCCCACTCCTTCATCACCTGATTAACCACCAAATCCGAGTCACCGTAGATCATCAGGCGACGGACGCCGAGTGAGATGGCCATACGCAACCCGTAAAGGAGTGCTTCGTACTCAGCCACATTATTGGAGGAATCGAAGTGAATCTGGAGGACATAACTGAGTTTATCGCCTCTCGGGGATACCAGGACCACTCCGGCACCAGAACCATTTAACATCTTAGATCCATCAAAGAACATGGTCCAGTGTTCCGAGTGAACTTGAGTCGGCTGCTGTTGCTCGATCCACTCGGCCAAGAAATCCGCAATTGCTTGAGACTTGATCGCCTTTTTTGCTTCAAACTTGATGTCCAGGGGAAGAAGTTCAATTGCCCACTTAGCCACTCGACCGGTTGCATCTCAATTGTTCAAAATTTCAGACAATGGAGCGTCGCTGACCACTGAAATCGAGTGGTCTTGGAAATAGTGTGCAACTTTCTTTGCAGTCAGATAGATTCCATAGACAAGCTTCTGATAATGCGGATACCTTTGCTTGGACGGAGTCAAGACTTCAGAAATGTAATACACTGGGGGTTGAGTTTTATAGGCCTTGCCTTCTTCCTCCCGCTCCACTGTGAGCACTGTGCTGACCACTTGCCCAGTGGCTGCGATATACAACAGTAGAGGCTCTTTGCTGATTGGGACAGCAAGCACCGGCTGGGTGGAAAGCAGGGCTTTGAGCTCCACAAACACTGCTTTGGCTTCAGGAGTCCACTCGAATGTATCAGACTTCTTCATCAATCGGTAAAGAGGCAATGCCTTTTCCCCGAGACGAGAAATGAATCGACTTAAAGCAGCAAGGCAGCCTGTAAGCTTCTGAACATCGTGCACATGCACAGGGCGTTTCATTCGGAGAATTGTACCAATCTTTTCGGGGTTTGCATCTATTCCTCATTCGGAAACGAGAAATCCGAGCAACTTTCCTCCAGGAACTCCGAATGTGCACTTGGACGGGTTCAGCTTCATGTCATATCTTCTCAGATTGGCAAATGTTTCAGCGAGGTCAGTCAGCAGGTCGGAACTCTTGCGTGACTTGACCACGATATCATCCATATATGCTTCCACATTCCGACTGATCTGAGTGAGCAGGCACTTTTGGATCATGCGCATGAACGTGGCGCCAGCATTCTTGAGGCCAAAAGGCATGGTGATATAGCAAAAACACCCGAACGGGGTGATGAAGGCTGTTTTTATTTCATCGGGTCCATACAGTCGGATCTGATGGTACCCGGAATATGCGTCCAGAAAAGACAAACGCTCACACCCCATAGTTGAGTTGACAATCTGATCGATGCGGGGGAGAGGAAAATGATCTTTCGGGCAGGCCCGATTGATATGCTTGAAATCAATACACATACGAAGTGGTTTGTCCTTCTTGGGGACCATGACGACGTTGGCGAGCCACTCGGAGTGGTATATCTCGCGGATGAACTCAGCTGTCAGGAGCCGAGCCACCTCCTCGCCAATCGCCTTCCTCTTCTCCGCGGCGGACCGACGGAGATGCTCCTTAACGGGTTTTGCCTTTGAGTCGACACGCAAACGGTGCTCAGCCAGCCCCCTGGGTACGCCTGGCATGTCAGATGGCTTCCATGCAAAGACGTCCCAGTTCTCACGGAGGAACTGGATGAGCGCGGCTTCCTATTTGCTGTCGAGTGTTATTGAGATGTGGGTCGGAGCAGCGGTGGGGCCTTCCGGGTGAATGTGAACCGGCTTCGTTTCACCGGCCGACTGAAACGTAGACTCCGAAGCAGGCTTCTTGGCTCGCAACAAATCAGTCGGATCGGCATTTTTCTTGTATTCTTCCAGCTCTGCCACTGCCATTTGCTCATCTGCAATCTTGGAACCCTTCTGGAGGCACTCCTCCGCTCTCTACCTATTCCCAGTGACGGTAATCACACCTTTGGGTCCGGGCATCTTTAACTTGAGATACACGTAACATGGACGGGCCATGAAACGAGCATATGCGGGTCTGCCCAGAATAGCATGATAGGCACTGTGGAAATCCACAACCTCAAACGTCAACTTCTCCTTGCGGAAATTCTTGGAATCACCAAAAACCACATCAAGAGCAATCTGCCCGAGTGACTTTGCTTTCTTCCCTGGGATGACTCCGTGGAACTGCATGTTTCTCTCACTGAGTTGGGACATCGGAATGCCCATCCCCTGGAGGGTCTCAGCATACAGAATGTTCAGACCACTGCCACCATCCATGAGGACTTTAGTCAGTCGGGTGCCCCCAACGACTGGGTCGACCACCAACGCTTGCCGCCCGGGGGTAGCAATGTGCTGGGTGATCTGATTGGTCGAATGTAATGGGAGTTTTCAACCACTTCAGGTACGTCGTAGTTGCCGGAGCAACCATGTTCACTTCTCTATTTATGACTTTCACTCGACTTTTGCTTTCAACATCAGCAAAAATCACCAAGGTAGCATTGACCTTCGGGTAACCATCATCCTTTTCCTCTTCCTCGTCCTTATCAGAGCCCTTCTCACTGGGCTGGCCCTCTCGAAACTGCTGAATCAGGAGCCTGCACTGCCGAGTGGTATGGTTTGGCAGAATCAAGTTACCCTCTTCATCCTTCTTCGTGTGAATGTGACACGGCAAATCCAGGACATCTTGGCCGGACTGGTTTTTCACCTTTTTGGGCACCCACGGCCCCTTAGGCCTTCCTTTAGACTTTCCTTGTGCATTCAGAACTGCGGCTTCAGCGGGACCTGCATGCTCAGCCTTACGCTTTTGCTTCCGACTGGGATTTCCGCCGCCAGCGTCGTGGTCGACTGTTTTTCCCTTACCATTGCGGAGTCGGTCTTCCTCTTCGCCATTCGCATACCGAGTGGCTATTTCCATCATTCGGCTCAGAGACATGTCTCTGGAACGACCGAATTTCAGGATGAGCTCTCTGTACCTGACGCCCTCCTTGAAGGCGCAAACTACCTGGTGTTCAGACACGTTCTCCACTGCATGGTGAAGGGTAGTCCATCTCTGGATGAAATCCCTCAAAGTTTCACTCGGTTTCTGAACGCAGTGCTGTAATTTGGTCAGCCCCGCAGGGCGTTTGCAAGTACCTTCAAATGTCCTGATAAACACCCGAGCTAAATCTTCCCAACAGAATATGCTTCCAGGAGCCAACTGATTCAACCAGGCCCTGGCCGAGCCTTCAAGCATCAAGGGGAGGTGCTTCATGGCCACTTCATCGTTGCCTCCACCGATCTGCACTGCCACTCGGTAATCTTCCAACCAGGTGTCTCGCTTCGACTCGCCAGTGAATTTGCTTACTCCTGCCGCCAACCTGAAGTTGGGGGGAATCTCAGCAGCTCGAATGTCTCTACTGAAACACTCGGGCCCGGAGACGAACGCCCTGGTTCCACTCGGGCGATCTCTGTCCAGTCCTTCTCTGTTAGCTCTGCCTCTGTCAACTAGGCCCTGTACGAGGACTGACCTCGCATCAAACCCAGGCTCTCTTGGGTCGACTGGAATTCTTCGCTCATCACCAAACGGACGCCTATCGTCATACCGTCGGGGCGCGTACGAATCACCCCTCGGAGGGGGCGTAGGCACTCGACGGTGGTCATCGCGGTGGTATCGAGGATCAAACTGCCCGTGGCCTCGACCAAGATACTGGTCCTGGCGATAACCACGATCTTCACGCCGTAAAGGCGATCTTGGGCTGTGTGCCAACTGAACTGTGTCTGCCATGACGGATCTGCTGTGAATCCTGTTGCGCGACTGGGAAACTGCTGAGTTATGTTCACCAGCCGCTTTGAGCAATGCTCGAATCTGTTGTAAACCTCTACCGGCCTCGGAACGGGATGGCTGAATGGAATCTGCGATACGGGCCGCTGCTGCTACATTTTGAATCGGAGTGCGGTATACCTGACAGTCATCTTGAGGCCCAGCCGGAAACAACTCTCGTTGACGTCGACTGGAACTTGGGATTTCCCTGCGAGCGCGGTCGTCGAGTGCTTGTTGAAGATTCTCCAGACGCGCACGCTCGGCCAAATTGGCCACGCGCGCAGCCTCCAGAGCCTGAGCTTCGGGGGTCTCCCCAATGATGGGGGTATGGAGAGCCTCCTCGTTCCTGCGCCGCTGTTCTTCTCTCTGCTCGGCAGTGAGGGCTTGGGGATAATACTCGTCGTCGTCGCGCGACAGGCCGCCGCTGCCGCCGCCGCGACGGAATTCGGGCGGACTGCGCTGGGAGTTGACCATGAGGACCTCTGCCGCGGGATCGTTGCTCTCACACTCGGAAAGCGTATCCGAATGACCAGTCGGCAGATCGAACGACCCATAGAGAGAGTCATTGAGCTCAATCGTCGCGATTTGTGGGGTGGTCGACTGACGAGCCACCGCATGCTTCACCCAACGCTGGAGCCGCGAACGACCGGATCGCTTGCGGCGACGGCTAGCGGGAAGCGAAGACGCCACGGGAGCCGACCGATACTGGGTCGACGGCTGCCGCAGGAGGACGCCGCAGGCACTCGCGCGGAAGTGCGCCGCCCTGCGGGCGGGGAGAGCCTCGACGTCGAGGGGGGCCTCTTGGAGCCAGGCGGAGTCGTCGGCGATGAAGCCGAGCGCGCCGAGATGGATCTCGTGACCCAGGGCCAAACCGCCGCCGGAAACCATGTTGATGAAGATCGGAGATTGCAACCTCGCCAGAAGTCGCTTAGACGCCTGCCCCACGGTGGGCGCCAACTGTCGTGGGAACAAGTCTGACAGTAGAAGTAGGGGGTACGTAGGAGAGGGAAGTGTTCTAGCTACGACGAGGTTGCACACATAGATTTACGAGTTCAAGCCCCTCTCGGAGGAGGTAACAGCCCTACGTCTCGGTGCCGCGGAGGCTTGTCGACTGGAATGTGGAATAGTTACAAAGGGTGCGAACCCTTGTGCCAGAGGGGAGGAGTGGCTTATATAGAGTGCGCCGACCCCTCGTAGCCCTCAGTTACACAGGGGTTCAATGAGAGTTAAATCCTGAACGTTACTGGTAACGCCTGCATTGAATGGTCTTTATGACGTCGGAGTGAATGCCTGACCGTTGCCATCCTGGGGTGACTCTAGGTATTCTGTACTCCGAGTGGATTCTTGTGTGGTCGAGTGAAATGATCTTGGTCGAGTGGAATTGGGATATCCGAGTGGAATCTCTTGTCGAGTGTATTGCACTTCATGAGGATTTCAGTCGGTATCTTCTGTAGAACCTTTTAGGTCTTGGACTTATGTGTAGTGTCCTTGGGTAGGGTGTCTAGGTCAGGCCTAAGACCCTACCCTAGGTACATGTCATCGTCAGTGTCCTATTGGGATGCTTGGCCATCATGCGGAAGTATTGATCTTCGATTCTTTGCCAATATCTCTTAGAGGTTTGAGATGTACCCGTGCAAGCATCAAGAGAGACCACACTCCAAGCCTTGATCAAGATTTGATCTTCCAAGATCGTGTAGTTCTTCGACCTCACGCTTTTTTTGCTTGCGCTTCCTCATACGCCCCCTCATCTACCTCCTCCACTTCATCTTCACCACCGTGATCATCCACGCCGCCCTCCGTTTCATTGTAATCGAAATCAGCGAACGGGGCCCTATCGATGTCAACGGCGTTGGTGTCCAACAAGTTCACGAACTCGGCTGTGGCATTGTTCGAACCACAACTACATTGAGCGGCATCAAGTCAAGAACAACCGCAATGCCGAAAACCAAAGCAAGAACAAGAGATCGAAGATGCAAACCTTCCGGCCATTTCATCGAACACCTCGCTTGCGGTGGAAGAAGCGCTGTTGAACGGCATCGTCGGGGAACATCTCGCCGGGGCGGGGGGAGTGGACGAAGGCGCCGACCTTTCCGTAGCAATCTTCTTCCGCTTCACGCCCGAAACCTTGCCCACCTTCTCCGCCGGCGGCCGGGCAGATCGCGCAGCGGCTGCGGCACCCGGCGCGCGTGCCTTTCCCGCGGGGCCAGATGGATTGCCACCCTGCACGACAACGTTGCCCTGCCGCTTGCGGGCAGGCGCGTTGGGGCCTTGGGCAACGGCGGGGGCGACATGGCCGGCGATGAGATCCGCCGAAGGGGATTGCACCTGCGCGACCTCCACGGGGACGGGGGACTGCTGGGAGGCTTCCATGACGGCGAAGTATGGCGGGGAAGATGAGTCGGAGCTCGCGGTGGCGGGGCAATGGCGGCCGAGGAGGGGGGGAGCGGGAACATCTCGCTGCGGATAGGGGGCGAGCTCGGGTTGGCCTCCCACCCCGTGAATCTAAAGGTTGAGGGCGAATTTTTGCCGCGCTCCGCAAAATTTTTTACAGGTCGGACACGTTTGCGGGATCTGCTCGGGCAGATTTTTCCGCGCCGACCCGTATATCGGGGTTATTTTGCGGGTCGGGGCCTTTTACGGGGTCTGCTAGAGATGTTCTAACAAATCTCTCTCTCTCTCTCTCACACACACACATACACACACGTATAGTCTATAGTTTTAATACTTAGATAACGGGCACTACGCGGATGTAGCTAGTCCGATCATGGCTTGGCCGCTGGCTCCAGAAAGTGGAACTCGGGCTTCGGGGGCAGCTCGGCTTTGGGGAACGGCGGCATTTCGTGCTTCGGGACCTCTGGCGTAACAGGGTGCGGTAACTCGGGATCTTTCGGCACCTCAGGGTGTGGCACATGGCGCTCCTTTGGCACCTATGGCACGACATGGTGTGGCATTTCAGGCTTTGGCAACTTTGGCATGGCAGGGCGCGGGAGCTCATGCTCCTTTGGTACATCCGTCATGACAAGGTGTGGCACTTCAGGCTCCTTTGGCACCTCCGGCACCATGTGGTGTGGCAGTCCGTGCTCCTTTGGCACCTCCGTTACGACAGGGTGTGGCACTTCAGGCTCCTTTGGCACCTCAGGCACAACGGATGCGGTAGGTCGGGCTTCGGGAGCTCGGGCATAGCAGGGTGTGGTGGCAGCTCTTGCTTTGGCACCTCCGGCACCACAGGGTGTGCCACTTCAGGCTCGTTTGGCATCTCCGGCACCATGGGGTGTGGCACTTCGGGTACTAGAGGGTGCGGTGGTTCAGGCTTGGCAGCTCAGGCACGGCAGGGTGCGGCGAGAGTTCGGGCTTTGGCAGCTCTGGGACGATCGGTGTGGTGGATACTCCTTCTTGGGCACAACCTCCTCTAGGTGCCGTACTGCACTGCTCATGGAGCTGCAGGAGAGCAGCAGGACCACAAGGAAGACAAGGGAGGCCATGGTGTTCTTGCACAACATGGTCGATGTTGTGTGTTTCTGGTTTGTGTGTATCGATCTGCGAGGCAATTTGTTGCTGTGATGATGGGAAATACTCTCCCATTTTAAAATAAGTGTCTTAATTTTGTACTAACTTTACTTATTTTAAGACGAAGGGAGTATAAGAGAAGGCTGGTATTTATAGCCAACAAATGCTACACCTACATGCAGCGGGTATACATGCATGCATGTTTGCGGTAGACACTACTAGTAGTGTTCTGACTGAACTTTGGCGACTTGGTGGCCTGGTAGGTCACCTGCATCTCCAACCCAAAAAAAAAAGGTCACCTGCATCTGCGTAATCCATCTCTGCTTATGTGCTCTACAAAAGAGTGAACCAGAACCTGTCGTGCAAGTGTACACCGAACACGAACGCGAAGTGTTGACTCGGTGATTGGTCGGTCGGTTCGGCTGATCTGCTGAAGACGCCATACATCAGTCAAAGCTGATGGATTGCTTGGTCACGCGTTCGTGTGGGAGCGTCCGTCGCCGTACCGCCGTGTCAGGTCACTGGCGCATGGTCGTCGTGGTACGGCGGGTGTTAGGTCACTACTCACCAGCGAACTGAGGCATGCTAATTTTTCAGGGGCTGTGGTCAGGAGATGCCGGAAATGGAAGAATGATTTATAATTTTATATTGTGGCTGCAGTGCGCTGTCGAGCTTTTTCTTGCATTTGTGGTGGTTGTGCTTGATTAGGGCTAGCTTCGTAATTAGAGATCACATGTGCAATGTATCATGTGGGATGTGTCTATCGCGGTTGCTCGGTTGCAAGTTGAGCAGAAAACGACTTGCGGGTATATTAGTTGGGAAATACTGAGAGCAGATCAGATGACTATTTGTGTAAATCAAATGAGCAGACTTGGATGTCAAACACAAGCTGCTGAGATAGATACACAGTAGTGTGATGAAGTATATATATTTGACTTTGCTAGTTCCGCATCGAGTTGAAAAGGACCATTCCATGACGCCTTCCTTTTCATGTTGGCGTGACCATTCTTTAGGCAACTTAAGTTAGTAACTCTTTATCTACCAAAGCCACACACACACACACAACGAAAATCTTCAGGTACCAGCTACTTTCTCCGTCCAGATTTATTGGGCTTCATTTTATTCTGGATCAATTTTTTACCATAAATTTAAGTTATATGTACAAAAAATAGTTTCATTAGAAACTACTTTTGAATACAAATCCAACAATATAATTTTTATGGCATATTATTTGTATTTGCTAGTCACATGTATGGTCAAAATTTGACCCAAGATACAATGGGCTTATAAACCCGAACGAAGTGAGTAGTAATTCCCCGCAAAAAAAAGAAGAAGTGAGTAGTAATAATAGTACTTGATACTAGCCTAAATGCATGGTGCTTACGTTAACCAAAGCTACATAACAAAAGGCTATTAATTATTAACTCCTCGTTTTGTTATATATTACTTCCCGGTCCGCTTTTACTCCCCATATAACAATAAAGAACAATTCTCACAAAAATAATAACTTAAAATTTATGCAAAATAAATATTATTGCAAATTACAGTCACTAACTTCATTAACACACCTTGTTGTTTAAACCCCATTTAGAACATCTTTCTGAATCAAATGGGTAAAAGTATATATTTTGTAAGTACCTTTAATGGATATTTTGATTTGTATTATGTTGCCATAACGACATAATATTGCATGTATTTCTTAGTTGTTGTGATAAAGGTTATAAAGATATGTAGATATAAGGTTATAGACCATTTGTACGGATTGGCCGAGGAATGTTAATTTCGGGGTCATTTTCATTGACATCCAGATGACCATTTGCAGGCATTCGCGTCCAGCAGCGACTGTGGTTCCTATGTGGTGCACGCCGAAATCTCATGAGGATCATCTAGGATGCTGGCACATTGTCATTGGGCGTGTTGGTCACCTTCGGTTCCTTTTGTCACCCAGCCTTCATCACTTATCTCCCCCCCCCCCCCCCCCCCCGGCCGACCTTGGTGAAGTATTGTTGCTTCCGGTGGCTTCCCAGAAGTCATTGCACCCTCGAATGCAAGGCCCAATTTGGTTCACGAGTTGCCTCCACTTCAGGCATAAAAGTTTGCTTTTCTCGCGCAAAGCCTTGCGACGACTGGTCCACAATTCTCTGACATACTGCTCCACCGTCTGCACCCATCGATCATGCAACATCGACAGACGTGCCATTGCAGCCCGTCCAAACGGAGAAAGTCGGGCTACTTTACACTAAGTTCCGCAGTTGTCTAATACGTGTTGGCAGTCTTTTGGCGAGAGCAGATGCTATCCTTGGCATAATCATGGTTGTTTCTCTTGTGTCTATGTTTCCCAAGCTCCACGTTGGATTTGCAAATTGGGAAGAGGCATGCACATTTGCATGTTTACCCCCTCGTGCTAGACCTTGTCCGTCCTTGATTCATGTTGTGTCAACTGCTTCTAGGAGTGAGGTCATCGCCAAGGTCGTGGCTCCATTTCTGGAAATTATTTCTGAGCTATAGGATCTATGTGGGAAGTTGTCTTCGCCCTGTCGATGGTGATAGGCATGGAAATCACGCCTGCTCTTGGGGAGGGATTCTAAAGGAGAAGTTGATGTGTCGGCTGCCTCTATTAGCGAGAACATCGTCGTGGTTGTGGCTCCGTTCCAGCCCATCAGCCAGGTTGGTCCTGTGGGTGACGAGGTTGTGACATCCGATGCGTTGGCACCTGTTTCTGAGACTATCTTTGGTAGGAAGGTTTGCGAATTGATTGCCAAATTTGAGGTGTTGGCCATGAATCTACCAAGAGGGTTAGTTGCCTCCTGCAGTAGAAGGCAACCAGGGACAAGTACAAAGGTTGTGCGCTAGCCATCGTTCTAGCATTTCAAAGGAGAAATCATTTGGGAGCAAAAGCTAGAAGAGTTACGTAATATGGAAGGTGTCTGCAGTTGTTTCAGGCATGATTCTCTTCTTTTTTTCAGGTTGTCATGCCTGATGTCTTTGTCTATGTGTTTTGAATGGGGGTTTCTTCGAGATATTGTGATCCATGGGACGGGGTTTTGTGCTTGTAGCTGGTTGGTTGCGTTTGTTTGTCTGTCGGGGCGGTCATGGAGATTCATACTTTGTGAGTAGTTTGATTAATCATGTTGTAAAGGTTTTCGTTTGGTTTTCCGTCAATCTACTGGACAACTCTCTTTAGTTTAATTTAATTGATGAGCCAAATCTTCTGACTTCTTTGAAAAACAAAAACCTTCATAAAAAATGTCATAAACCGGTGCTAGCTTTTGGTTAGAGACGTTGTTATCTTATTATGCTTCGGATGAAACATGGGCTTTCAGGCCATCTCTACTACTAATAGAAAAGACCAAAAAGAAGAATTTGTCCGCTAAAAAATGAAATTTGCCCTAGGCGCGCATAATATAGGCAGAACATAAGAAGTCTTTAGTGATGCATATCTGAAGTCCAAACACAAAATCCGATCCAGTATAAAATAAACTCCAAGCACAAAAAACATATTTATATGTACATATCATATACGTCGTGTATACATATAAAGAAAAGAAGGGAAAAATTGAGCAGCTGCACCATGCAACACCACTCAGACAGAACACTCCTGTCGGGAAATAGAGCTCACCTCACACTCTAATGACATGTACACAACACACACGAGCGCGCGCTCGCACGTATAGTGTATACTATAACAATCACACGCGCGCGCACACACACTCATGTATAGTACTGTATAGTTTAATACTTAGATAACAGGCACTACGCGGATGTAGCTAGTCCGATCATGGCTTGGTCTCTGGCTCCGGAAAGTGGAACTCGGGCTTCGGGGGCAGCTCGGCTTTGGGGAACAGCGGCATTTCATGCTTGGGGACCTCTGGCACAGCAGGGTGCGGTAACTCAGGCTCTTTCGGCGCCTCAGGGTGCGGCACATGGGAATCCGTTGGCACCTCTGGCACGGCATGGTGTGGCATTTCAGGCTTCGGCAACTCTGGCATCGCAGGGTGCGGCAGCTCATGCTCCTTTGGTACCTCCGGCACGACGGGGTGTGGCACTTCAGGCTCCTTTGGCATCTCCGGCACGACAGGGTGTGGCAGATCGTGCTCCTTTGGCACCTCCGGAATGATTGGGTGTGGCGCTTGAGTCTCCTTTGGCACCGCAGGCACAATCGGATGCGGCAGTTCAGGCTTCGGGATCTCGGGCATAGCAGGGTGCGGTGGCAGCTCGTGCTTTGGCACCTCCGGTACCTTGGGGTGTGGCACTTCAGCCTCCTTTGGCGTCTCCGGCACAGCCGGATGCGGCAGTTCAGGCTTTGGGAGCTCGGGCATAGCTGGGTGCGGTGGCAGCTCGTGCTTTGGCACCTCCGGCACCACGGGGTGTGGCACTTCAGGCTCCTTTGGCGTCTCTGGCACCACGGGGTGTGGCACTTCGGGCACGAGAGGGTGCGGTGGTTCAGGCTTGGGCAGCTCGGGCATGGAAGGGTGCGGCGGGAGTTCGGGCTTTGGCAGCTCTGGGACGATTGGATGTGGTGGATACTCCTTCTTGGGCACAGCCTCCTCTAGGTGCCGTGCTGCACTGCTCATGGAGCTGCATGAGAGCAGCAGCGCCACAAGGAAGACAAGGGAGGCCATGGTGTTCTTGCACAGCATGGTTGAGGCCGTAGGTGTGTGCTTCTGATTCTTGGTGTGATGGCTGGAAGATAGAAGAAGGCTGGTATTTATAGCCAGAAATGCTACACCCTACATGCAGCGGGTTGCGTATACATGCATGCATGTTGACACTAGTAGTGATCTGACTGAACTTCGGTGCCTTGGTGGCCTGGTAGGTCACCTGCATCTCGGTGGTTGTTTACTCACTTCCTCTCCCTATCCATCTCTAGTTATGTGTAGTTACATTAGTTTGGAATATTGAGGAGACATGAGTGATGTCGGTGATACATTTCAAGCTCTAATCGTTTGTGTACTTTGCTCTAAAAAAAGGCTGTAAGATTATACCAGAACCTGCTGTCCAAATGTAGCATATGAATACATGCTACTCAGCCTTCGCACCGAGATATCCTGTGCTACAGCGAACCTGAACGCAAGTGTTTTTCTTTTTAAACGAGTACGCAAGTGTTTTTTTTTTTTTGATGATTCGGTAATTGGTCGCTCGGTTCAGCAGCGCAGCTGCACCTATCTCGTCGACCTGGCTGATCTCCTGAAGACGCCATACATCAGTCACTAGTCAGAGTTGGCCGTTTGGTGCTGGATTGAGCGCGCACGCGTTCGCGTAGGAGCGTCCGTCGCCGTACCGCGGTGTCACGTCGTCACTCTGGCGCACGGTCGACCTGGTACGGCAGGTGTTAGGTCACCACTCACCAGCGAACGGCTGTGGTCAGGAAACATCCCCGTGCCCTTACTTTGACATGTTTATTGTGGTGGTTGTGCTTGATTAGGGTTAGCTAGCTCCACGTCACCGAGCTCCGTAATCAGAGATCGCATGCAATCTATCATGTGGATGTGGGATGTGTCTATCGGCAAGGCGGTTGCTTTGTTGCAGGTTGAGCAGAAAACGACTTGCGGGCATATTAGTTGGAACATTGAGTGCAGATCAGCATACCTTTTTTATTTTTATCAAATGAGCAGACCGCAGGTCAAGGACAAGCCGCTGAGATACACAGTAGTGTGATGAACTATATTTGACTTCGCTAGTTCCGAATCGAGTTGAAAATGACCATTCCATGACGCCGTCCTTTTCATGTTGGCGTGACCATTCTTCAAGCAACTTAAAGCTACCTAACCCCTCAGGTACCAAAGCCACACACACACAAATATCTTCAGGTACTTCATTGTATTTTGTATCGATTTTTTACCATAAATTTAAGTTGTATGTGCAAAAATAATACTCCATCCGTCCCATAATATAAAAGCGTTTTTGGCACTCCATTCAAAACTACTTTCGAATACAAATCTAGCAATACACTTTTTATAACATAGTATTACTTGATACCCTGAATGCATGGCGCTTTAGGAAAAGTACGTTAACCGAAGCTACGTAACAAAAGGACTATATATTATTAACTCCTTCTCGTTTTGTTATACATTACTTTCCGCGTCACGTTTACTCCCCATATAACAACAAGAATATCTCTCGCAAAAATAAGTAAGTTATAATTTATGCAAAATAAACAATATTTGAAATAACAGTCACTAACTTCATTGGCACACCTTCTTGCTTAGACCCCAATTGGAACATTTTTGTTAATCAAATGGGTGAAAAACTATATTTTGTAAGTACCTTTAATGAAGATTTTTTATTTTTATTATGTTGGGATATAACAACATAATGTTGCGTGTATTTTTTAGTTGTTGCGACAAAGGTTATAAAGATCTGTAGATGTCAGATAGGTTAAATCTGTTGCCCGCAAAAAAGATCTCCTTCTTTTGTTCGTTGAATGAAATTTAAACTTGCTTACCATCCAATATTTCTCACCTCCTTATTTGCTTTGGAATGTGAAAATGTTTCCACCATTCACATCAACTTTGGCTAAGAAAAACCACCCGGCATAAACGGTGAGCTATATCAAAAACTTTGGCTAAGAAAAAGGAGAAAAAAACAGCCTATTTTGTATGGAAAAATAGGCATCCGCGTTCGAGTTTTTGCATGAACATCTGAAAAAAAAATACCTGCAAAAAACTTATTTGTAAAAATAAAATCACCCATAGTATATAGGTGATGTTTTGGACTTATGTCTAGAAATTTATTAAAACTCTGAATGTTGATATCGTTTTAAATAATTATATAGAAACTTCCAAAATAATATGTGTAGATTTGTCAAAAAGTATTTTGAAAATATCATTAATTTAATTTATTTTTTGTTGAAAGGAAGGTGCTCTGTGGATTCCAAAGGCAAAAAATTGTAGAATGACCAGGCTTATTGAGGACCAGACCAAAAACCAAAAAAAGGGTAAACAACACCGCTAGGCGTTGACCAAGCTAGACCACCAGCACCAACGTGACCGTAGCCCGACGAGTAGTAAGCAAAATCTTCGGAAAATGCCTCCAATGAGGAAAATAACGTCGCCGTCACCAACATCGACCCCTGTTGAAAACCAAGCTTTCGCCCTGAACTGCTCATAACCATCCAACCAAACTTCGGGGAAGAGTCCGGTAACACAAAAAAAAGCCAAGCTTTCGAGCTCGTTTTGGACTGTCAATTAATGTCCAAAGCATCACGTATTTATGACATGAAGGGAGTAGTTTGTTTAAGACTTAAAAACGGTTCAGAAAAAGTAGGTTATGCCAGCAACACATGCTAATGCTATTTCACTTCTCTTAAATGTAAGAAACCCTTCGAAATATTTTTTGTTTTGTTTTGTTTGTAATGAACCACTGCTAGCTTTTGGTTAGAATCTTTGTTATCTTATACTCCCACTATTAGTGATCTAAACGCTCTTATATTTCTTTACGGAGGGAGTATTATACTAGTATATGCTTCCGATGAAACATGGGCTCTTGGGCCTTTTCTGCCAACGCAAAAAACAAACAATTTTACTGTCTGAAGCGCATAATGTAGCAAAAACATAAGAAGACTTTAGTGATGCAGATAAGTAAATCCGAACACAACTGCAATCTGAAACTCCAAACACAAACATATTTATTCATGTGCATATCATATACATCGTGCATGTACATAAAAGGAACAGATTGAGCAGTTGCACCATGCAATACCACTCAGACATAACGCTCTCGTCAGGAACTAGAGTGCGGGCTCTAAGCCTCTAACGACATGTACAACACATACACGCGTATAGTATATACTATAACACACACACACACACACACACATGTATATTATATAGTTTAATAATACTTAGATAATGGGTACTGTGCGGATGTAGCTAGTCCGATCATGGCTTGGCCTCTGGCTTTGGAAAATGGAACTCGGGCTTCGGGGGCAACTCGGCTTTGGGGAACGGCGGCATTTCATGCTTCGGGACCTCTGGCACAATAGGGTGCGGTAACTCGGGCTCCTTCAGCACCTCAGGGTGTGGCACATGGGGCTCCTTCGGCACCTCTGGCACGGCATGGTGTGGCATTTCAGGCTTCGGCAACTCTGGTATGGCAGGGTGCGGCAGCTCGTGCTCCTTTGGCACCTCCGGCACGACTGGGTGCGGCAGTTCGTGCTCCTTAGGAACCTTTGGTATGACAGGGTGTGGCACTTCAGGCTCCTTAGCCACCTCGGGCACATGCGGCACTTCAGGCTTCGGGAGCTTGGGCACATCAGGGTGCGGTGGTAGTTCGTTCTTTGGCACCTCGGGCACCACGGGATGTGGCACTTCGGGCTTCTTTGCTACCTCGGGCACAACTGGATGCGGCACTTCAGGCTTCGGTAGCTCGGGCACAGCTGGGTGCGGCGGTAGTTCATGCTTTGGCACCTCGGGCACCACGGGGTGTGGCACGAGAGGGTGCGGTGGCTCAGGCTTGGGCAGCTCGGGCACGGCAGGGTGCGGCGGGAGTTCGGGCTTTGGCAGCCCCGGGACGATCGGATGTGGTCGATACTCCTTGGGCACGGCCTCCTCTAGGTGCCGTGCTGTGCTGGTCATGGAGCTGCATGAGAGCAGCAGCGCCACGAGGAAGACAAGGGAGGCCATGGTGTTTTTGCGCACCATGGTGTTTCTGGTCTACGTGTATCAATCAGAGAGAGGCAAGTTCTTGCTGTGATGCCTTGGAGATAGGAGACGGCCCGTATTTATAGCGCTCCAAAATCAAAATGGAAAAATCGCTGCATGCGGGTAGACATGCATGCATGCATGTACTAACTTTCAGTGGACGGTAGTAGCCTGACTGAAACTTTTGGTGGGTTAGCTGGCAGATCACCTGCATTTCGGTGGTTCTTTACTTACTTCTGTTTTGTGTCCAGTCATGTGTGGTTAACTTGGTTTGGAAGAGACGTGAGTGTACCAGATATGGTCGGTGATACATTTCAATCTCTAACCTGAACAGATATGGCTACACAGCGACCCTGAACGCAACTGTTTTGGGGATGATTCGGAAATTGGTCGGTTCGGCAGCTCAGCAGCAACTATCTAGGTCGATCCGGCTGATCTCCTGAAGACGCCATGCATCAGTCAGAGCTGATGGATTGCGCGTGCGCCAGTTCGCGTAGGAGCGTCCGTCCGTCGTCGTACCGCGGCGTCGGGTCACTGGCGCACGGTGGCCGTGGTACGGCGGGCGTTAGGTCACCACTCACCAGCAAGCTAAGCTCAGGGGCTGTGGTCAGGAAACACCCCCGTGCGCTTATTTTTGAGATGCTGAAAATGCAAGCATGTTGGTTATTGTTGATGTGGAGCCTGGACGCTTCTGAGCTTTTTCCTTGCATTTATGGTGGTTGTGGTTGATTGGGGCTCCACGTAGCCGGGACTGGAAATATCACACTCGTGTGCAGTGAGTACGTACTAAAAGAAATAAACACAGACAAAGACTATGCAAATTAGTAGCGTCACCCATGTAGCGTTGGAGAACGTTGCGTGAACAAAAAAAATTCTACGCACAAGTAAGATCTATCCATTGAGATGCATAGCTACGAGAGGGGAGAGCATCTTCATACCCTTAAAGATCGCTAAGCGGAAGCGTTTATCAACGCGGTTGATGTAGTCGTATACCTTCACGATCCGTCCCGATCAAGTACCGAACGTACGGCACCTCCGCGTTCAGCACACGTTCAGTTCGATGACGTCCTCGCCTTCTTGATCCAGCAAGAGGGACGAAGTAGTAGATGATTTCCGGCAGCACGGCGGCGTGGTGACGGTGTTGGTGAAGAACAATCTCCGCAGGGCTTCGTCAAGCACAACGAAAACTATGACGGAGGATAAACTAGAGGGGACGGGGTTGCCGGCACACGGCTTGGTGAATCTTGATGTGTTCTGGGTGCTAACCCTGCCCCTCTATTTATATGTTGAGCCCTGGGGTCGTTTCTTGGAGAAAGAGTCTCCTCAAAGTCGGTTTAGCCCGCAAGGAAGAGTCCTTCTCGGACTTCCAGGACCAGACGCCACAGTCCTCGCCGTCTGGCCCAGATGCCATGGGCCTTGGCGTCTGGCCCAGGGGCCAGACGCCAGGGTCTCCGGCATCTGGTCCATGACCTCCGCAAAACTTCCTTTTGCACCGACCTAAAGCCCCGTGGGCCTTACCCCTTGGCCTAACCATATCATCCTATATATCAGTCTTTACCTTGAGACCATTCCGGAGCTCCTCGTCATGTCTGTGATCTCATCCGGGACTCCGAACAACATTCGGTCACCAACATACATAGCTCATATAATACTATATCGTCAACGAACGTTAAGCGTGCGGACCCTACGGGTTCGAGAATGATGTAGACATGACCGAGACGCTTCTCCGGTCAATAATCAATAGCGGGACCTGGATGCCTATATTGATTCCTACATATTCTACGAAGATCTTTATCGGTCGAACCTTTATGACAACATACATAGTTCCCTTTGTCCGTCGGTATGTTACTTGCCCGGGATTTGATCATCGGTATCTACATACCTAGTTCAATCTCGTTACTGGCAAGTTACTCGTTCCGTAATACATCATCTCGTAACTAACTCCTTAGTCACTTTGCTTACAAGCTTCATGTGATGTTGTATTACCGAGAGGGCCCATAGATACCTCTCCGTCACACGGAGTGACAAATCCCAGTCTCGATCCATACCAACTCAACAGACACCTTCGGAGATGCCTGTAGAGCATCTTTATGATCACCCAGTTACGTTGTGACGTTTGATAGCACACAAGGTATTCCTACGGTATCCGGGAGTTGCATGATCTCATGGTCGAAAGAACATGTATTTGACATTAAGAAAGCAGTAGCAATAAACTGAACGATCATATGCTAAGCTAACGGATGGGTCTTGTCCATCACATCATTCTCCTAATGATGTGATCCCGTTATCAAATGACAACTCATGTCTATGGTTAGGAAACCTTAACCATCTTTTGATCAACGAGCTAGTCTAGTAGAGGCTTACTAGGGACACGGTGTTGTCTATGTATCCACACATGTATCTGAGTTTCCGATCAATACAATTCTAGCATGCATAATAGACGTTTATCATGAACAGGGAAATATGATAATAACCAATTTATTATTGCCTCTAGGGCATATTTCCAACATGTAGTACAAATTATGTTCTTGGTGCAACGCACATGCAATTACCTAGTTCTATGCAACAATGACGATTAATTACTCCTGCTATACAACAGGCTCATATTTTATCTTTCTTACCGTTTCGAGTGATGGTCACTGCAAGGTCACTGTGCCGGTGACGATTGCATGGTGGTGTGTGGGGTTGTATCCCGCATCCTCATCGTTCTTCTCCATCGCACCTGCGCAGCAATTGCGATTCTCCCGCCGCTGACGCACTCCTTAATTTGACCTTGACGATGCCCTACTCCATGGATCTCGAACCATGGGAAGAGGACGAGCGGGAACTCAATATGGAGGAGGAGGTGCTCGACGAGCACATGGTCGACGAGGCTTAAATGGCCTCATGAGGAGACGAGGTTGTGGCCCCCACCATGTGGACTGACTTCGAGGTCCTCGAGGAGCACCTCGCGATCGAGGCCTCTGCCAAAGCCATGCGACTGTCATCGCCATCCCGGCCACGTGCGCTGCCAAGCAACGGGATTGAGCGGAGTTAAAGACATATCGCAATGCCGGTGGCTCAAACCCCTTTGCCGATGAGGCCACGCGAAAGGGCATGCATGACGCCAAGCTCCGACAAGGGGAAAGAGCCCATTGCCATCTCCCCCTCTGATGATTAGCTTAAATTAGGTTAGCTAAGATGTAATTTAAGTTAATCAACATGTAGCTTATGTTAGTTCCACCATGTTTAGTTCAATTACTAGAAGGTTTGGGCGCGCTTTGCTGTGTCATTGGTGTTGTTGAGATTCTTAAAAAAATACTCACTTTATTATAAAATATGAGGTGTATTACTTTTTTGAAAAGTTCAACCTCTTTAAATTTGATCAAATTTATAAAGAAATATATCAAAATTCGTAATATCAAACTAGTGTTATTAGATTGATTATGAAATGAATTTCCATAATTTTTTGGTTTAATATTGTGGATGTCGATATGTTTGGCTCTAAACTTTATCAAAATTAAAGAAATTTGACTTTTTCGAAAGAACTAATACCCCTTGTGTTTTGGAACTGATGGAATATTTAGTTTGGCGGGTGGGAGAGACGATGAAGTGTGTTTTATGTTTATTTACAATGCGGTTATTTGGTGGGCCTTTCATGGTGTGATTCTGTGTTATGCGCTAATCAACTCATACTTTTGTGGGTAAATTTCCACGTCGGTGGCTACATGTACTATATTGGTGCTATATTATCATCCATGGTGGCGCTTCTTTTTTCTACTTGGTAAGAGGGTGCACAGGGTTGATATGTTTTCTAGCCGGTTGGTGTTGATTGATTTAAAAAATCATTGGCCCGATCAAAATCATCAACCAAATTCAAAATTGAATATCTGAATCGAATAAAAGAGCTCCAAATTAGGAAATATGGTGAATTAAAATAATTAAATGGGAGAGCTCCTTGAGAAATTATTGACCGGGTCAAAATCAGGTGACCGAGTTCTAAACTGAAGATCTCAATTAATTGTGAGGACTTAAAAATTAGGAAGCATAGTGTATAGCATTAAAGAATTAATTGAGAACTTTGAGAAATTGTTGACTTGGTCAAAATCAGGTGACCAGATTCCAATTTGACATCTCAATTGATTGTGAGGCCTTTTACCCCTAAGGAGTTTAGTGATATAGTAGATGTGATGTTTAATTGTGCACTGTTGTGATATTTAATCAATTTGTTAAGTTCATATCATGTTTGAATGCAGAAAGTTCTGCAAAATTAAGGTTTGGGGAGTAATTTTGAGGGGACTGATTGCGCTAAAAATTTATGATTGAAGGAGTTAAGTTTTCGGAGGTGGTTTGGGAGTTAAAATTTCAGGAAAGAGATAGAAATGTAGGCTTGCAGGCGGAGGCATCCACCGCAGACAAAGAGGCAATAATTTGCTGATTTTGCTGTAATTACCGTAAAAAGTTGTAATTATTCTTACACGGGCAATAACCTGATTTCCTTTTCTACTTTCTAAGCTCTATAATATATGATTTACTTTTCCTCTACACCACTACTAAGGAGCAAGTTGTGAATTTTGGTGTTCATTATTTGCAACGACGCGCGAGCTCGGCCGAGGAGTACCAGCGGCCGCGATGCCTCCCGGCAGGTGGTGGTGCGAGGGTAGGTGATAACCCACAAGTATAGGGGATCGCAACAGTTTTTGAGGGTAGAGTATTCAACCCAAATTTATTGATTCGACACAAGGGGAGCCAAATAATATTTGCAAGTATTAGCAGCTGAGTTGTTAATTCAACCACACCTGGAGATTAATTATCTGCAGCAAAGTGATCAGTAGCAAAGTAGTATGATAGTTTTGATAGTAGTAGCAGCAGCAATAGTAACGGTAGCAGTGGTAGCAGTGATTTTGTAGCAAGTGCAATAGTAACAACAGCAGTAGTAACTTAGCAAAAGCAATATGTAGGAAAATCGCAGGCATTGGATCGGCAATTTGTTGGATGATATTCATCATGTGACAGTCATAACCTAGGGCGATACGGCACTAGCTCCAGTTCATAAATATAATATAGGCATGTATTCCGTAAATAGTCATACGTGCTTATGGAAAGAACTTGCATGACATCTTTTGTCCTACCCTCCCGTGGCAGCGGGGTCCATATTGGAAACTAAGGGATATTAAGGCCTCCTTTTAATAGAGAACCGGAACAAAGCATTAACACACGGTGAATACATGAACTCCTCAAACTACGGTCATCATCGGGAGTGGTCCCGACTATTGTCACTCCGGGGTTGCCGGGTCATAACACATAGTAGGTGACTATAACTTGCAAGATCGGATCTAGAACATGGATATAATGGTGATAACATAAACGGTTCAGATCTAAAATCATGGCACCTGGGCCCAAAGTGACATTAAGCATGGCAAAGTCATAGCAACATCAATCTCAGAACATAATGGATACTAGGGATCAAGCCCTAACAAAACTAACTCGATTACATGATGAATCTCTTCCAACTCCTCACCGACCAGCGAGCATACGAAGGAATTACTCACACCCGGTGAGGAGCATCATGGAATTGGCGATGGAGAAGGGTTGATGATGACGAAGATCGAAGATCCCCCTCTCCGGAGCCCCAAACGGACTCCAGATCTGGCCTCCCGATGAAGAACAGGAGGTGGCGGCAGCTCCGTCTCGCAAAACGCGATAATTCTTTCTCCCTGATTTTTTTTCTGGAAAAATAGGATTTTATAGCGTCGGTTTCAGGGTCTGCGGGGCCACCAGGTGGGGACAACCCACCTGGGCGCGCCTGGAGGGGGTGGCGCGCCCTGGTGGGTTGTGCCAAGTCAAGCCACTCGAACATTCAGAGGAGGATACCATATCATCATACTACATCACAATCATTTTAACGCAATGTTGACATCTAAGATAAATCATTATCCACTCCTAGCTACTTATGCATGGCATGAGAAACTATAATCTCTAATTGTCATTGCAAACATGTTTGATCATAATAGGCTGAATCATGGATACTAGGTTAAACATATTTACAAAAACAGAACAAGTAGAGTTCATACCCGTTTCTCTCTGCCACGGCCAGTTCATCGAATATCGTCATTATTGCCTTTCACTTGCACGACCGAACGATTTGAAAATAATAATAGTGCAAGAGTGCCGTGGACTAAGCTGGAATCTGCAAATATTTTATTCAAAAGGACAAGACAATGTAATATGGACTCTTTGTCAGATCAACAATAATGCATATGAGAGCCACTCAACATTTTCATCGTTGTCTTCTCCTTGTTACGACTCGAAAGAAAAGAAAAAGAAATTCAGAGAAACACACTGAAATATTTTTGGAGTTTTTGGTTTTCTGAAGGAAAGCAAATAAAAGGGAAAAACAAAAACGAGAAAACTATTTACACGGGAAAGCTCCCAACAAGCAAAAGAAGAACAAGGAAATCTTTTTGAGTTTTCTTTTTCGTACTACACCAATTTAAACTAGGAAGAAAAATCAAAAAGAAGCAAGAAATATATTTTTGGATTTTCTCAAAGTTTTTCAAACACACAAGAAGAAAGCGAGAAAATAATTCTAACATGGATAATACGATGAAAAAGTGTGGACACCGACAACTGAAATGAAATGTGTGAACATGAATGTAATATCGGTGGAAATACGTACTCCCCCAAGCTTAGGTTATTGGCCTAACTTGGTAATCACCAGTCGTAGAAGCCATGGGGTCCTATGTTGAAGTGCTGAGGAGCGGGCACCTGTGGATCCCATTGCTGAGGTTCCTCCTCTGCTGCAGCCTGGTTGTTCCGGTAAGCAACAATGTCCTCAGGCATAATCCTGTATCCGTGCCTGGCAATATAATCATACAAAGCAGGTGCAGGCAGTGGAATAATATCATGAGTTTTTTCACTGAAAACTAAGTTATAGGAAATAGGGATATTAGGGTAATCAGCAGCAATAAACTGGTGGTGTTCCATAGCCGCACGATCTAGGTAAACCTTGGGCAAAGGGTAATCATGCTGGCGTATCTGAACGTTAAAGTGATTCGCCAAGCGAGTAGCGTAAATGCCACCATGTATTTTGCCCTTGGATCTGTTAATGTGAAGGAGATGTGCCACAATAGCTCCCAAGCTATATGTGGTGTCGCCGTAAAGTGCGCGGCGTAAAACAGCGAAGTCCGGGGCACTGAGTGCACCCACCTTCTCTCTAGCAAGCAAACACTTTGCGATGAATAAAGCAAAATAATGCACAGCAGGAAAATGCAAGCTAGTAGCGGTGATACTCGATACCCCTCTCTCATCCCCCACTGTCAGAGTACGGTAAAAACCATCAAACTCTGTAGGCCTAGGCTCAGCTAAACTACCATCAGAAGGAAGCAAGCATATGTCACAAAAATCAGTAAGCGGTATCTGATGGGTTTCAGCATATAAATTAAACTGCACCTCAGGGGGATTATTCCTAGGATGGAAATGAAACTTTTGCACAAAGGAATTTGTGAGGAGATTATACTGTTCGCATTCAGCTGCGATGAAGTCGGTGAGGCCGGCATTAGCAGCGTATTGTGCAAACTCCTGAAGGATTCCGGCCCATTCCATGAACGGGTTATGCGGCCATTCGCACGGCCGTAACTCCGCCAGTCTCCGGGTATGGAGATCACTGTCAAATGACTCCCCAATAACTCCCTTGGCGTTCTTCTTGGAAGAAAACTTCCTAAAGATGCTCATCTTTTTCCTATAAACAAAATTCTGAAATTTTTAGTCAACAATTTTTTTCTCAAAAAAACTTCACAAGATTGTAAGCAACTATTCATAGGGATGCATAGAGGCCATAGCAAGCAGTCAAACCACTTAGAACTCTAAGTATTCAACATGCAAGCTCATCTACAGCAGCACCAAGATTAGCTAATTATTCAAAGTATAAACTACTAAAGCAAAAACTAATTGGACACACGGAGGAGTTACATACCAAGCAACAATCCCCCGAAACAGTTTCGGAAACGGAGCTTCGAGCAAAGAGATCGAAATCCGCGGGTTTGAGAGCAAGAACACGAGAGAAAGAGCAATGGTGAATTTTTTCTGGAGGTAGGCGGTGATGTGGGATGAAGAGAGAAGTGAGGGGCCCCACGTGGGGACCACAACCCACCAGGGCACGCCTGGGGGTCCTGGCGCGCCCAGGTGGGTTGTGCCCACCTGGTGCACCTCCCTCTGATATTATTTGCACCAAAAATTCTTAAATATTCAGAAAAAATCGTATTAAATTTTCATGGCATTCTGAGAACTTTTATTTTTGGGTTATTTTTTTATTGTACGGAAAACTCAGAAAACAGACAAAACATGGCATTTTATTTTATTTAACTAATAAAAACAGAAAACAAAAGGTAGGGACAGAAAGTAGTGCTCACTAAATTCATCAACTTCATACCTCTCAAAAATGATTCATTAATAAGGTTGATCAAGTCTTATTAACAACCACTTTCGATTAGCATGAAACCAAAGAACTTTCGTAAATCACTAAGTTACCTCAACGGGGATATGGATGTCCCCAACAATAAGCATTTCATATTTCTTTTTAACAGTAGGTAGAGGTAGTTGAAAACTTTCAATAGTGATTGTCGGAGATTTGTCAATAACATTAATACCATTCACTTGGAATTGTTTCTTCGGAAAGTGCACCGTATGCTCATTACCATTGATATGAAAAGTGACCTTGCTTTTTTTGCAATCAATAACAACCCCTGCAGTATTCAAGAAGGGTCTACCAAGGATAATCGACATGTTGTCGTCCTCGGGCATCTCAAGTATAACAATGTCAGTCAAAATAGTAACTTTAGCAACAAGAACGGGCACATCCTCACAAATACCGATAGGTATGGCAGTTGATTTGTCAGCCATTTGCAAAGATATTTTAGTAGGTGTGATTTTATCCAAATCAAGTCTTTTATATAAAGAGAAAGGCATAACACTAACACCAGCTCCCAAATCACATAAAGCAGTTTTCACATAATTTCTTTTGATGGAGCAAGGTATAGTTGGTATTCTCGGATCTTCAAGTTTTTTATGTACTCCATCTTTAAAAGTATAATTAGCAAGCATGGTGGATATTTCAGCTTCCGGTATTTTTCTCTTATTGGTGATGATGTCTTTCATGTACTTTGCATAAGGAGGCATTTGTAAGATATCAGTCAAGCGAGTACGCAAAAAGACTGGCCTCAGCATTTCAGCAAAGCGTTCAAATTCTTCATCATCTTTCTTTTTAGTTGACTTAGGTGGAAAGGGCATAGGTTTTTGAACCCATGGTTCTCTTTCTTTACCGTGTTTTCTAGCAAAAAAGTCTCTTTTATCATACCTTTTATTCTTAGGTTGTGGGTTATCAAGATCAACTGCTGATTCTATCTCAACATCATTGCCTGGTTCTTTATTATTTGTTTGAGTTTCTTCATGAACCTCATCATTATCTTTTTCATTATCAGAAGGTGAGTGTTCACTACCAGATTGAGTTTCAGCATCAGAGATAGAAACTTCATTATCATTATCGGGAGGTTTTTCTACTTCAGGTTCACTAGAGGCATGCAAAGTCCTATCATTTTTCTTCTTCTTTTTCTTTTTAGAAGGACTACGTGCATCTGTGTCAACTCTTTGAGAGTCTTGTTCAATTCTTTTTGGGTGTCCCTCAGGATAAAGTGGTTCCTGAGTCATCCTACCTCCTTTAGTCATTACTCTAACAGCATGATCATTGATATTATTATTCATTTCATCTAACAATTCTCTTTGAGATTTAGCAACTTGTTCTAACTGAGTTTGAACCATAGAAGCATGCTTCCCTACACCTCTAACATCATTTGAGATTCTAAATAACAAGTCACTCAAGCGAGCTATCATATCAGAATTGTATTTCAATTGTTTCATAACATTTGCATTGAAGTGATCTTGCTTTCTAATGTAGTTTTCAAACTCATAAAGGCATTGGCTAGGGTGCATGTTGTGAGGATTATCATTATCATTGAATTTCATTAGAGAATTTACCTCTACCACCTTAGGTAGTGGTGGTGTATCAAGCCCATGTATTTCTTCAATAGGAGGTAAATTTTTGACATCCTCGGCTTTAATACCCTTTTTCTTCATAGATTTCTTTGCCTCTTGCATATCTTCAGGACTGAGATATAAAATACCCCTCTTCTTCGGAGTGGGTTTAGGTGGTGTTTCAGGAGGAGTCCAATCATCATAATTTTTCAATATGTTATTCAATAACTCTTCAGCTTGCTCAATAGTTCGTTCCCTGAAAACACAACCAGCACAACTATCTAGGAAGTCCCTAGAAGCATCTGTTAGTCCATTATAGAAGATATCAAGTATTTCATTTTTCTTAAGAGGGTGATCAGGCAAAGCATTAAGCAATTGGAGAAGCCTCCCCCAAGCTTGTGGGAGACTCTCTTCTTCAATTTGCACAAAGTTAAATATTTCCTGCAAGGCAGCTTGTTTCTTATGAGCAGGGAAATATTTTTCAGAGAAGTAATAAATCATATCCTGGGGACTACGCACACAACCAGGAGCAAGAGTATTGTACCAAGCTTTAGCATCACCCTTTAATGAGAACGGAAATAATTTGAGGATATAATAATAGCGAATTTTCTCCTCATGAGCAAAAAGGGTGGTTATGTCATTCAACTTAGTAAGATGTGCCACAACAGTTTCAGTTTCATAACCATGGAAAGGATCAGATTCAACCAAAGTAATTAACTCTGGGTCGACAGAGAATTCATAATCCTTATCATCAATAAAGATAGGTGAAGTAGCAAACCTAGGATCACATTTCATTCTAGCATTCAAAGATCTTTCTTTATACTTGCTTAATAATTTTTCTAGATCATCTCTATCCTTACAAGCAAGAATATCTCTAGTTGCCTCCTCACCCATAACATAACCTTCCGGTACCTTTGGCAATTCATATCTAGGAGGGCTAGTTCTAATAGGTGTTTCAAGGTTTTCAGTTTCAAGCTCATCATCAGTTTCAACAATATCATGCTGTCTTACTCTAGCAATTTGTTCATCAAGAAATTCACCTAGTGGCACATTATCATCAAGCAAGGTACTAGCATCATCATGAGTAGCATTCATAGCAGAAGTAGCATCATCAATAACTTGCGACATATCAGAATTGATAGCATGTGGTGGTGTTGTAAGTCTACTTATAACAGAAGGTGAATCAAGTGCGGAGCTAGATGGCAGTTCCTTACCTCCCCTCGTCTTAGAGGGAAAAATCTTAGTCTTAGCATACTTCAGATTCTTCATAGTGATAATTTGATAATAATCCGAAGTGACTCAACAAATATAGCTATGTTCCCCGGCAACGACGCCAGAAAAAGGTCTTGATAACCCACAAGTATAGGGGATCGCAACAGTTTTCGAGGGTAGAGTATTCAACCCAAATTTATTGATTCGACACAAGGGGAGCCAAAGAATATTTGCAAGTATTAGCATTTGAGTTGTTAATTCAACCACACCTGGAGATTAATTATCTGCAGCAAAGTGATCAGTAACAAAGTAGTATGATAGTTTTGATAGTAGTAGCAGCAGCAATAGTAACGGTAACAGTGATAGTAGTGATTTTGTAGCAAGTGCAATAGTAACAGCAGCAGTAGTAACTTAGCAAAAACAATATGTAGGAAAATCGTAGGCATTGGATCGGCAATTTGTTGGATGATATTCATCATGTGACAGTCATAACCTAGGGCGATACGGCACTAGCTCCAGTTCATAAATATAATGTAGGCAAGTATTCCGTAAATAGTCATACGTGCTTATGGAACGAACTTGCATACATCTTCTGTCCTACCCTCCCGTGGCAGCGGGGTCCATATTGGAAACTAAGGGATATTAAGGCCTCCTTTTAATAGAGAACCGAAACAAAGCATTAACACACGATGAATACATGAACTCCTCAAACTACGGTCATCACCGGGAGTGGTCCCAACTATTGTCACTCCGGGGTTGCCGGATCATAACACGTAGTAGGTGACTATAACTTGCAAGATCGGATCTAGAACATGGATATAATGGTGATAACATAAACGGTTCAGATATGAAATCATGCCACCCGGGCCCAAAGTGACAAGCATTAAGCATGGCAAAGTTATAGCAACATCAATCTCAGAACATAATGGATACTAGGGATCAAGCCCTAACAAAACTAACTCGATTACATGATGAATCTCATCCAACTCCTCACCGACCAGCGAGCCTACGAAGGAATTACTCACTCCCGGTGGAGAGCATCATGGAATTGGCGATGGAGAAGGGTTGGTGATGACGAAGATCGAAGATCCCCCTCTCCGGAGCCCCAAACGGACTCCAGATCTGGCCTCCCGATGAAGAACAGGAGGTGGCGGCGGCTCCGTCTCGCAAAACGCGATAATTCTTTCTCCCTGATTTTTTTTCTGGAAAAATAGGATTTTATAGCGTCGGTTTCAGGGTCTGCGGGGCCACCAGGTGGGGACAACCCACCTGGGCGCGCCTGGAGGGGGTGGCGCGCCCTGGTGGGTTGTGCCCACCCTCCGGTGGTTCTTGGCTCCAGAAATTATCTTTTATTGTATAAAAAATTCTCGCAAAGTTTCGTTCCATTCCGAGAACTTTTATTTCTGCACAAAAACAACACCATGGTAGTTCTGCTGAAAACAATGTCAGTCCGGGTTAGTTTCATTCAAATCATGCAAATTAGAGTCCAAAACAAGAGGAAAAGCGTTAGGAAAAGTAGATACGACGAAGACGTATCGGCGAGAAAGAGAGGAGAAAGTGCTGGTTGAGATGGGAGAGGGAGAGGGAGAGTGGCGGCTAGGGTTCACCCAATCGGTTGATCTGCCAAACGCGTAGCCAAGCCATCCACAGTTCGACACGCAAGTGACACCACCTGAAATCCCGAAACTACCCTCGGTGACCCTCCAAAACTACAGGCGGTGGCAGGATCTCTCTGCTCGTTAGAACCGGCACCGGTCACCCCCTCTCCCGCAGTCCATGACAAAGGCGGCCCACCCCGTCTGGGCCCCGCAGGTCATAGATACATAGGACGGTAGAACCAGTGAAAAATGACGGGCACTATTCATTGCTTGTCACATCAGAGTTGATCCAACGGCCAGGATCGTTTCATCTGAAGATCCGACGTGTAAGATTTGTTTGGACATTTAATCCGACGGTCGAGAATGCTAATGCCCTGCGAAGGCTTTCTTTTGTGCTGGGATGTAACAATGGGATGGTCGAGGTAAAGACATGTGGTAAATATTACATTTCTATCAATTAATGTTCTAAAAACGTACAATCATACTCGTCTAACTTTGACTATCGACATATAAACTGACTGTTATGATAAAAAAGAAATTAACATAATTAGTTTCTGATGAAAATATTCCATGATTATGCATTTTTTTATGATTATAGAACTACCGATATCCATATATAAAACATTGTGTATATAAAATAACTACTCTCCCCGTTCCAAATTATATGGTATATTTTTTTAAGTCAGAACTTCTATATATCATCAATGTGAGGTAACAGAGATGGCATGAATCAGCATTAATTTTATGGTGCGTCTGCATTGACAGATGAAGGATGTAAAATATCTATAGTGCGGCAGGTAAGAAAGTCATTCATTTTCCACGACATATTCATGCTTCTTCACCAACATACATCAGTCATTTACCTAATACAACATCCACTGAAGACATTATGCAAAACAGATGTACGAAACCGCCATCTCATCCTCACTAAAAATAGACCAGCCATGTTTAACTCAGCAGTCCCGTCACTCCCACTGGATAAAGATCCATCTGCATTATGTATAGCTAATCCTCATCAAACTTGATCTTCTTAGCTGAAGGCTGAACGCTCCCAATCTGTATAGCCAAGAAAGCATTAGCAAGCAGGCAAATATTTTGTTATTACCTCACACAGAATAGAATCAGAAAAAAAAAAGCTAGAAAACAGAAGCTAATGTGCTAGTGATCAATATCAACTGTTTATCCGTTAAGAACAATTGAAGCACAGCTCATAATATGATTAAGCAAAGCCTGGGACGAACAATGGTGCTAATACATAAATTATTTCAGCAAGCAAATGTAGATAAGAATAAACAAACAGTACTATAATTATCAAGGACCACAGTAACACATGACAAAATTGTCTTTTGCCCCAGGTCAATAAAAAGAGTTGAAATTTTCCTAATACCATTACAATTCTGTGGCAAATTGCTGAGCTATTTCTGATCTGATTAAGTAAGATAGATTTATTAAATCAATGAACAGCATCAAAGTGTTACTTACAAGGGCTGGACACTCATAATCGATACCAGCAGCCTTGATTCTTTTGCGACGATTCTCATCCCGCTTTACAATTCCTTCAAGCATCCTCTTATGCTCTTCCACTGTTTTATCCTGGTAACACAACAGCTAATATTAATCTACAGCGTTAAAATCTTGCGTTCCAGTTGTAGTTAGCAACAGATTACCTTACTAAGCTTCTTCCGTTCAATTGCTACCCGGTCAACTGGTACAAATCCCTTCCGCACACCTTTCCATCTAGAAGCGATACAAGATATGGACATTGTAGATCGTAAGAATTATGTTCTCATTTTAATCAAAACGCAAGAAACAGTAACTATGTACAGCTATATGTTACAAAAGTACAGGGAAACAAAACTCTAGTGCTGTAGAAGAGTTGCGCTGCAACCTCCGTATTAAGTACATAAAAAGAACAAGGATTCAATAATAAATACAGGCACACAAATGAAATATAACACAAGAAGCTTGCAAGAAATTGCCATCAATGCTTCAGTTCTGCACTTATTGATGCAGTGGTATATATACCAATTCATATTTACTGTCACAAATCCTTGATTTTTTAATTTAGTTTTGACATTCACATATCACTTACTATGCCTATTGACATATACTTCCTCCGTTCCTAAATATAAGTCTTTTTTAGAGATTTCACTAGACTATATTCGGATGCACATAGACGCCTTTTAGAGTATAGGTTCACTTATTTTGCTCCGTATGTAGTCTATAGTGGAATCTCTTACAAGACTTATATTTAGGAACGGAGGGAGTATTTCTAACATGACTTACAGTTTGCATAAAGCAATCAGAAAGTACCAACACCAATCTGTGTTAACCCAATGAGCTCGCATCATTACTAGCTGTGCAATGCAGTGGCAACAAATAGCCTGGTAATATTAAGCAAGTGTTTGTAGCCTGTTGGGAGGGTATATCACTGTAAACAGTATTCCATGACAGAGAAACACAAAGTAGACAGCATTTGCCCAAGAATATACAATATTGACCTCATTTAGTGGTAATTAACATGTAGTCCTAAGCAGAAGATGAAGGCTATGTTTCCGTTATCCAAAAGCGAAAATAAACAGAATTAAGCAGCACAGTTGCAGTGATTACAATTTGGCATGAACTTTCTCCAGTGGGACAGGCGCAATTTGCAGAGTGTGCTCAAACAAGAGGTAGTTATCCATCTCATTAGCTACAATCTTGGCCACCTGATATACCAAGAACATGCCAGGAATTTGTAAGCAGACAACAAACATACAGTGTGCCCTGATAATCTGATATATCCCCCAACGCAGGTGCTTACCTCAGGGTTCTCAAACTCAATGAATCCATAATGCTTGGACTTTCCTGTCTAAACATACCACCAAACAGCAAGTTAGATGATCACAGAAAACAGCACACAGATCATCAGATACCTCGTAATGCAGTATACGATACCTTGCGGTTCCGGGCAATCCTGACCCTCTTAACAGCCCCGAACTGCTAAAAGAAACCTGCAGAATCAACCAAACCAAGAAAGACAGTATCATGACCAGACCCCTCGCACCCCCTGGCGGCTAGGGTACGTAGATGATGGGAAACAGGGGAAGGGAGGCAGTGTTTACTCTGGTGGGCTGGGCTAAAACCAAAGAGAATAACAGCTGGGCAGAGGTTACGATTTTCTTTTTCTCAAGAAAAAAACAAAGGTGATGTCTTTTTTTCAGTCTTCTAAATCTCAGTCGACCGAGAATTTGTTATGTCTCGATCGATGCTATATTTGTGAGATCTTCTATTAAGATCCGTGTATTTTTTTCTTTTTTTTACATGTATGTCACTTGACTAAGACTTGTTAAATCTCAGTCGACTGAGACCTAGCCACACCCTTTTCTTTAAACAAGAAGTTGATTGCTTGTCTGTTCATGCTTCGGGCTATTCGGGTGCCGGGAGGAAAACCCGATTTTTTTTAAATAATTCAAGCTTTCTTTTTTCTGCAGGGATAATAATAATAATAATAATAATTTGGGTTTCTAAAATTAGTAACCAAAATTCTTCGCGCTTTGGGAGAAAACTGTTATAGACTCTTTTTAAACACAATACAACACATAGCGATCACACACATACGCTATTCCTATGAGCATCTCAAAAAATTGAGGGCCTCTTTGATTCGTAGGATTCTAAAAGCATGGGAATAGAAAAAAATATAGGATTGAAATGTCATGTACATCTCAATCCTACGGTGTTTTGTTTTTTGTTGCACCATTGTAAGAAAAACAAATGATTCTTTCAAAGAAGTTTGAGTGGATGTTAGAATCCTATGAGAAATAGTACAAAGAAAACCTTAAAAAATTCTTTTAAAGAGGTTTGAGTCGATGTTAAAAATCCTATGAGAAGTAGGGAGCAACTAGTTGACGAGCGCTTCTTCAGGAGCCTCACAATGATCAGCGCCATTTGGCGCGCTCTCAGCCGCCCGTCAGATTTTATTTTTTTATTTTTCCGCACGCGTTTTCGGCTTTTTAAACAGTTTTTTTTTTCAACGTTTCGGTTTTCCACCGGTCTTCCTCAGCTTTTGGACAAAAAATTTTTTAAAAAAAAAATTGCGCGAAAAAATGTGTTTTCTTTTTTTTCTTCCTCGAGAGGCACGGTTTTGCTTTTGAGAGAGGCACAGCCATGCCCCTCGGAAACGAAAAGAAAAACGCGTTTTCTAATTTTTTTCGCCAGCGGCACGTTTTTGCTTTCGCGAGAGGCACGACCATGACTCTCAGAAACGGAAAAAAAAACACATTTTTTATTTTTTTTTCTTCCGCGAGAGGCACAACCGCTCTCGAAAACGAAAAAAAATATATATTTTCTGTTTCTTTTTCTTTCGCGAGAGGCACGGTTTTGCTTCCGCGAGAGGCATGGTTGTGCTTTCGTGAGAGGCACGGCCGTGCCTTCTCGGAAACAGAAAAAAACGTGTTTTCTGTTTTTTTTCCTTCCACGAGAGGCACAATTTTGCTTCTGCGAGAGGCACGGTTGTGATTTCGCGAGGGACACGGTCATGCCTCTTTCGAAAAGGAAAAAAAAACTTTGCTCCCGGTTCGGTTTTTTCGTCCGGTATTTTTCGTGAAAAAAAGTTCGCCAAAACCTATCCACATGGGATCTAGTTTTGAAGATCTCGACGCGGGGAATCCAACGGTGAAAACGGTTCGAGATTTTTTTTTTGAACATAGTATATACAGACGCAAGCGCTCATACATACGCGCATACACTCACCCCTATGAACGCACACACGCACACCCTACCCCTATGAGCACCTCCGAGAGACTGAGCCAGCATGTCATCTTGAGATTTACGAAGTCGCCGTAGACGCATCATCGTCGACGGGAACGTTTTCTTCCACTGAAAGCGCATCGCCGGAAATCCTGAAATAAATCCAGGAATAATGCGAGCACTAGGACTTGAACCCTGCTGGGCTGGAGATACCACTGTCCCTCTAACCATCCGACCACAAGTCGGTTCGCAACGGTTCGAGATTTGGACGCACGGTTTAAGAGATATAACGTTTTGTAACACCCCCTTGTAATAAACTCTGTGACACTCTGTTAAAACTGCCAAGTCATGATCATTTGCAGTGCCAAGTCATGAGGGTTAATGATCCAATTCAAATCCACATCTGAAAATCAACTCAAATTCAAAGGTGAATTATAAAGTTGATCAAACTCTGCTGGAGAAATGTTATTTAATTAGCAAATAATCCAGTGGTCATGGCAAAATCATAATCATTATTTTTGGAGTTAGCTAAGTGAGTGAAACAACCTGAAACAGCACTCAAAACAGACTATTTACATCTATTAAATTAATATCAAATTCAAATGGAATCCAAATATGTTCAAACCACTTTTTGGTGAGAGCTAATATTGCACTACAATATTTGGGATCACTTTCATATTTCACAAGATAGCAGAAGTGGCTTAACTATTTCCAAACAGTAGTGTATAAAAAGAAAACTAAAAGAGAAAAAAAAAAAGAGGGAGTCCACTGTTGGATGGGCCTAAGTGCACAGTGTGCAGGCCCAGTCCAACAGCAGCCCGCCGAGCCCCTTTCTCCCTCCTCCCGCTCTCTCTCCTCGCGTGTCGGCCGCACGCGTGCGCTCGTCGGCGATGCCGCACGCGTCGACCATCCGCGGCGCCCCGGCTAGGTTAAGAAGCAGCCCCGGCTCCCCCTCACCCTCTCCAACCCTAGCCGCCACTCTATCCCTTTCCCTCGACCCTCCTCTGTCTCGGTTCCGTCGACGCCGAGCGGAGCTGCCGCCGCAGCGGCGAGATCCCGTGGCCGCCGGCGCCGATCCGTCCACCCGAGCTGTCTCTCACCTCCGCCGTCGTCTGCTCGAGCTCCTGACGCCCTCAGGTGGAGCTGAGGAGCTCCGCTAGCGCCGCGCGACGTCATCCCCTTCTGCCTCTGCTCCGACGAGCTCCGTCGTCTCCGGCGAAGCCTCTGCAGCTACTAAACCTCCGAGGGCCTTCGGTGTGCCGCACGGTGAGCTACCCGTCCTCCACTCCCCTACGTTCATCCTTACGCACGCCGTAGTTAGCTGTCCCCGAGGCCGTGCTCTGGTTGCCGCCGGTGAGCTCGGAGTTGGCCGTGGTCCTTGTCATCGCCAACAGAGGTCACCATTGAGCTCCTGGTGCTCCCAGGAGCCCGGCGAGCTCGAGCCCGAGCCTCCCGTGCCTCCTAACGTCATTCCCCCGATCTCCCGAACTCCACCGCCGCCAAACCTCGTCGCCGGCCCAGCTCCGGTCATCCCCTGGTCCGGCAAGTGCCCCAGCTGGATGCGCGACATCGCCAGCCTCCGAACGCAAGTAGAATCACGGAGAATAGAGCTCTGTAGCGAGATTCCGGCCAACTCCGGCGACCAACCGCCGCGGGAATGGCTCGCCGGAGTTGCTCCGGTGGCCGCCGGCGTGGTCGGCCCGGGGCCACCCCTTAGGTCACTGACCCGTGGGCCCAGGGGCCCGCGTTGACTAGTTGACCAAGTCAACTATGCTGACGTGGCCGACCCAGAGCCACTGACAGGCGGGCCCCGCCTTCCTGTTTAATTAGTTAAAACAAATTAGAAATAAAAATAAACTAATTAACCTAATGTCTTACTGACATGTGGGGTCCACCCCCTAATTAATCCTGGTAATTAAACTGAATCACTGATTAAAGAAATAGAGGCTGACATGTGGGTCCCACTGGTCAACCGTCCTGTTGACTTGCTGACGTCAGCAGCGCGTCATGCTGACGTCATAATTCATTTTCTGATAATTAAAATAATTCCAGAAATTCAAATAATCTTTAAAAATTAATAACTTTTAAACCGTAGCTCGGATCGAAAAAGTTAAAACATGAAAGTTGCTCAGAACGACGAGACGAGTCTGATCGTGCCGTCTGTTTCTCCATCGGAACCTCCTACGTAGAAGAACTCGTAACTCCGGACCGGAATCCGACAGATGAATAGTGCACACACGTCGGATATTAAATCCCAGAATAATTCTAAAAATAACTAAAATGACTTAGATGCATATTTAGGCAACCCTACACTGCATCATAGCATCACACGCACCGTGTTGCATTTGTTTGCATTATGTTTACCTGTTTCCTCCCCCTCTTCTCTCTCGATAGACCCCGACGCAGACGTAGCTCCCGAGGCAGACGCCGCACAGGAGTACGACTACGTCCCCGACGATACTACTGAAGACCTTGCCCTTGCCCCCGAGCAAACAGGCAAGCACCCCCATTTTGAGCATGCCTATATCGCCTACTCTTTTCTCTCTTATGCTTGCATTAGAACTGCTACTGCTACTGTTTTCCTATATCTGCTGCATAGCCTGATTATTGTACCCTGCTTTGTTACCTTACCGATTATCCTAGACTGCTTAGTATAAGGTGGGTAGAGACACGACAGAGACCCCACTTGATCCCGACTGCCCTGCTGGACATAAGAAGACCCGATCATCGGGATTGAAGACTAGACCATGGCACCGCACATCACTACCCCTTAGTTGCCGACACTGCTGGGTTACCGTCGAGTGCCGAGGGTGATACCTCGTTAGCACTTCTGATGTTAACCTTGTAGGTTAGTTACTCGGTCGTGGTAAGCGAGGGTGATTCCTCCTACACCACCCCCGATAACGACATCGTCGCGCAACCTCTCAAGTGTGGACCTCGAGGGTGATTCCTCCTTCGTTCACCTTGATGATAACATCGAGCGGGAATTCCATCGAGGGTGATTCCTCAGGGTTCCCTTCGGTGTCAGACACACAGTTACCTTGGATATTATGACTTGACTATGAACCACGATACTAAAGACGGGTCGGCCCTGAGGGGTACCCGCGCGAGCTTATTGCGAAGTGATGTGGAGTCGGGTTGACCTGGATGGTGCCCGCGAGATAACTACGAGGCGTGGCCGGGCATTCTTAGCCCTTGCCACAAGTCCTCGAGACGGGGCGACGGGGTCACATCGATCGTGAGTCTCTGCTCGTTTCCGCGCGCTCCTAATCCACTACGGTTTGGATATTTGATCCGAGGGGCCTCTGGCCCGATAGCACTAACCATCACGTGGGCATAGTATGGGCGTTCTGCGTCGTACACATCAGCCGAAGCTTGTTTGACGTCAGTAAGGAGCGGCGCACGCCGAGTTGGACTGGTAACGCAACCGCGCTTGTATAAGGGGTTGCTAGGTCTGCGCTCGGTGGCCCCGTAACGTGCAGGAGTTCCCGGGGCGATGGCCCAAGACCCCTGGGGGCATAGGTTTAGTCCGGCGTGCTGACCTCTCTTATAAGCCTAGGTCGGGTTGCGGCGTGTTGCTTAGCCGAGGCCGGGCATGACCCAGAAAAGTGTGTCCGGCCAGAGTTAAGTGAGCGTGGTGGGTAAGTTGGTGCACCCCTGCAGGGAAGAAACTTCTATCGATAGCCTGTCCTACGGTAACGGACACTCGGAGTTGTATCCCGATCGGTACAACTAGAACATGTGGTGAGAACTGGATAGTACGGCTCTGGGATTGCTTTCTCGCAGGGAGTCGAGAAAGGATCTCAGGTCGAGATTGATGATATTACTACTACTACTTTTCATTATGTTCATCTGCTCTCTCCTGATGCTGCAAGACTGTCGAAGATTGTTGAAGATGCTAGTCTTCGATAGGACTAGGCTTTCCCCCTCTACTCTGGCATTTCTGCAGCCCAGTCCACATATACAGCCATTCCTTTGACAATGATGCATATGTAGTGTAGATCCTTGCTTGCTGAGTACTTCGGATGAGTACTCACGTTTGCTTTATTTTCTTTTTCCCCCATTTTCCATTTGATGCCACCAGACGACGGAGCCCCTGAGCCAGAAGCCCCAGCCGACGACCAGTACTACTACCCGCCTGGCGAGTACTACTACTACGAGGAGCCGTTCGACGACCAGGAGTAGGATCGGAGGGTCCAGGGCAGGAGGCCTACGCCTTTCGATCGTAGTTTTTATTTTTACCCCGCCTCTGTGAAGGCTTATCTCTCTCTCTGTAATATATCTGTACTCAGATATCTAATGCTTCCGCTGACGCTTGTATGCCATCGAGCTATGTATTCGAGCCCTCGAGGCCCTGGCTTGTAATATTAAGCTTGTATGACTTTATTTATGTTTAGAGTTGTGTTGTGATATCTTCAAGTGAGTCCTTAGGCTTGATCGTGCGCATTTGCGTGTATGATTAGTGCACGATTAAGCCGGGGTCGTCACAGGTTGGTATCAGAGCCGACTGCCTCTAGGAATCCCCCTTCCCAATTCCTTGGCCGAAGTTGAGTCTAGTGGTCAAAAATTGTTTTACTAACTTGGCTGTGTGGCTTACGGGCCCACGTCGCCAACTGGGTGGTATTAGGATCTTTTATTCCTCGTCTTTACTCTGGGATTCTAATCTCTCATCTATTCGGGTTTAATAAAATTTACTAACACCGACATTTAGGATCTCGTTAATTCTATCCACCCGGAGAGCTGGATTCAGTGCGATTTCCCTGTCTTTGATCTGATTAGTCTGATAATCATTTTCCTTTCCATTGTTTTGTTTAACCTTTCCTTTCGAGATCGGTCATATTTCTCAATGTCTTATGACAATCCTGAACTTCTTATTTCAGATGGATCGACTGTTTCCCCCTCGTCCTACGACGCAGCTCATGCTTCGCACCTGTGCTCGAGACATCCCTGGATTTCCAGCTGTTCTGATCGCCCTCCTGAGTAGACTGGGTTACCGCTAGTGCCCTGAGTACATGGTCTATGAGGTTTATCGTGAGTTCAACGAGGAGCAGTACTATGCTGATGTTCGCATCTACGATCAGCAGGATAACTCTGACACTGAGCTTCACCGTTTTCACGGTATCGGCGTGACGATTGAGATGGCAGTCCATGATGCTGCTTACTCTGCCGTCGCACGACTTCGAGGACAGTTCAGTGCTGACTTGGATGCCGATGACTGGCTGCGTGACATCTCCCATGAGATGGAGTCTGCTAGTGTCGCCGAAATTAACTATGTCACTTTTGCGACATATCTTCTTAAGGGTCCCGCAGCCCAATGGTGGGCCACTCACCGACAGACTCTGCCGCCTGGTACTGTCGTCACTTGGGCAGAATTCAAGATTGCATTCCGTGCCCGCTACATTCCTCAAGCTGTCATAGCTAGGAAGAAGGCTGAGTTCCATAGCCTTGTCCAAGGAAACAAGACTGTGGAAGTCTATCAGCGCGAGTTTCTAGACTTATCTCGTTACGCTGAAGAGGACATTCCTACTGATGAACGCAGACAGGAGAAGTTTCATGAAGGACTGCACCATGACATTCAGTTAGCCCTTCTTGTTCAAGATTATCCTGATTTCGCCACCTTGGTGAATAAGGCCATCATGGTTGAAACTGGACTTAAGAAGCATAAAGAAGCGTCCAGACGCACTCGTGAGTCGGGCTCATCTTCGGGCTCGTCTTCCCAGAAGCGACGCATCTGGTTCCCTCAAGGCATGTTTCGTTCAGCAGCACCTGCAAACAGACCCTCTTATGCTGCTCCACGTCTGCCACCTCCACCACCGAGACAGCCCCTGCCAGCTCCAGCACCTCGAGCTCCAACACCTCGTCCTGACAGCGGACTATGCTTCAAGTGTGGCAAGCCAGGTCACCGTGCTAGAGACTGTTCTCAAAATCAGAATCAACTAGCTCTTCCTTCTGCTGGACGTGGAATTGGCCATGGTATTCCTCAGCAGCGCAACAATAATGCCAGACCTTCTTACGGTCGTGGGCAGTACTACCACGTCAACATGTCTGAAGCTCCAGATCAACCAGATACTGTGATGGGTACACTTCTCGTTAATTCAGTACCAGCATCTGTTTTATTTGATTCAGGAGCATCGCATTCCTTCATGTCAGAACATTTTGCACGCATGCATGACATTAAATGCGAATACATGAACACACCCTTATTGGTACACACCCCCGCGGGTGGTTGCCGAACCTTTACAGTTAGCTATAATGTTCCCGTTGAAATCGAAGAGTTGGAGTTCAGTGCGTCTCCCATTATTCTGAAATCGTCCAAGATTGACCTTATTCTGGGAATGGATTGGTTGAAGGCCCACTATGCCTCAATCAATTGTGCCACCAAAGTTGTTCACCTCTTGCACCCCTCGAATGAGATGGTGAATTACCATGCTCATATCACTCAGAACGCTGAGGCTCAAATTTATGCCTTGAATGCGTTGAATGCTTCTCCGCTTGATGGGATTGAGATTATCCCAGTTGTCTGTGACTTCCCGGATGTTTTTCCAGAAGAACTTCCAGGAATACCCCCTGCTAGAGCTGTCGAGTTCGTCATCGACTTGAAGCCTGGCACCACTCCTATTGCGAAGCGTCCCTACAAGATGCCTCCGCACCACCTCATCGAGCTTAAGGAGGAAATTGATAAATCTTTAAGGAAGGGTTTCATCCGCCCTAGTTCCTCTGCTTGGGGAGCACCTTCTCTCTTTGTTAAGAAGAAAGATGGAACGAATAGGTTGGTCCAAGATTATCGTCCTATCAACCAGGCAACCATTCAGAATAAATATCCACTTCCCCGGATCAACGATTTATATGATCAACTCGCTGGATCTTCGGTGTTTTCTAAACTCGACTTGAGGTTGGGTTACCACCAGATCCGTGTCCGCGAAGAGGATATTCCCAAGACTGCATTCGTTACTCGTTATGGCTCATACGAGTACACCGTCATGTCATTTGGTCTGACGAATGCTCCCGCTACCTTCTCCCGCTTAATGAATTATACATTCATGGACTACCTCGACAAATTCGTCGTGGTATATCTGGATGATATTCTGGTTTATTCGAAGAACAAAGAAGAACATGCTGAGCACCTTCGACTAGTTCTGGAGAGACTTCGAGAGCACCAATTATATGCCAAGTTCTCTAAATGCGAATTCTGGCTTCCTGAAGTGACCTATCTTGGACATGTGATTTCCAAGGACGGTATTGCCGTCAACCCGGAGCGTGTTCAGGCTATCCTTGACTGGACTCCTCCGAAGAATGCCAAGCAGGTCCGAAGCTTTCTCGGTCTAGCCAGCTATTGTCGCCGATTCGTCGAGAACTTCTCCAAGATCGCCAAGCCCCTGACTAATCTGCTCCACAAAGGCGTTAAGTTTGAGTGGACAGACAAGTGTCAGGAAAGTTTCCAAACCCTCAAGGACAAGCTCACTTCTGCTCTAGTGCTTGCTCCTCCTGATTCTCGCAAGGACTTTGTCATATATTGCGACGCCTCTCGTCAGGGATTAGGCTGCGTCCTAATGCAAGAGCGGAGAGTAATTGCATATGCTTCACGTTAATTGCGTCCACATGAAGAGAATTATCCAGTGCATGATCTTGAACTTGCAGCAGTGATGTATGCATTGAAGTTATGGCGACACTACCTTCTGGGTAATCGGTGTGAAATTTATACCGATCACCAAAGTCTGAAATACTTATTCACTCAACTGGATCTTAATCTCCGACAACAACGATGGTTAGAAGCTATTGCGGATTATGACTGCGGTATTTCTTATACCCCGGGCAAAGCTAATGTAATGGCCGATGCCCTGAGTCGCAAGTCATATTGCAACAACCTCATGGTTAGGCAAGCTCAACCTCGTCTTCACGCAGAACTGACTCAGCTGAATCTGCGAATTGTTCCCCAGGGTTCTCTTAATAACCTTGTGGTACAGCCAGACCTTCTGAAGGCTGTAAAGAAGCGCAAGCCAAAGATGCTAAAATTGACTTGATGAAGAAGGAGCTTCACCTTGCTAAGTATCGGGATTTCTCAGTTGCTGAAGATGGTACATTATATTTCAGAGACCGCATCGTAGTACCTCGCTTCGAGCTGATGACTGACAAAGTCATGAAGGAGGCCCATGATACACCGCTGTCTATCCATCCGGGTAGTACCAAGATGTATCGAGATCTTCGTCAAAGGTACTGGTGGTCTAGGATGAAGCAGGATATTGCTCGTTATGTTGCCGAGTGTGACGTTTGTCGTCGCGTGAAGGCAGAACATCAGAAACCTGCTGGAATTCTGCAACCGCTCCCTATTCCTCTATGGAAGTGGGATAAAGTGCAAATGGACTTCATTACTGGTCTTCCCAAGTCTCAGAAGGGTCACGATGCCATTCTTGTCTTCGTCGACCAACTCTCCAAGGTTGCACACTTTCTGCCAGTTAAGGAGACTATTACTGCTAGTCAGTTAGCAGAGCTATATATCTCCAGAATTGTTTCACTCCATGGTATTCCCAAGGAAATCAGTTCAGACCGTGGCAGCATTTTCACTGGCCATTTCTGGGAAAGTTTCCAGAAAGCAATGGGAACTCATATTACCTGGAGTTCAGCTTATCATCCCCAATCTCAAGGCCAAGTTGAGCGCGTTAATCAAGTGCTTGAAGACATGCTTCGAGCTTGTGTTATATCCTTTGGTAAGAAATGGGAGGAATCTCTCCCGTATGCCGAGTTCTCTTATAACAACAGTTATCAAGCCAGCTTAAAAATGGCCCCATTTGAGGTTCTTTATGGACGTAAATGTCGAACCCCTCTGAATTGGTCAGAAACTGGGGAACGACCTCTTGTTGGACCGGACATCATTCAGCATGCCGAAGAACAAGTCCGAATTGTCCGGGAGAATCTCAAAGCAGCTCAAGACCGTCAGAAGAGTAATTATGATCGCAAGCGATGGGGTGTGATCTATCAACCTGATGATCAAGCCTATCTTCGTGTCACTCCAATGAAGGGCACCCGTCGTTTCGGAATCAAGGGCAAGCTAGCTCCTCGCTACATTGGTCCTTTCCGTATCATGGCTAGACGTGGACATGTGGCTTATAAATTGGAATTGCCGCCACAGTTCTCTCATATTCATGATGTCTTCCACGTATCGCAACTCCGTAAGTGCTTCAAGGAATCTCCGCATCGTGCAGTGGATCATGAGATGCTACAACTGCAAGATAATCTTTCATATAAGGAGCATCCGATCCGCATCCTCGACGAAGCTGAGCGTCGTACTCGTCAGAAGACGACCAAGTTCCTGAAAGTGCAATGGTCGAATCATACTGAAGATGAAGCCACTTGGGAACGCGAGGATCATCTTCGGGAAGAATATCCCGAGCTCTTCCCTTCCACCTCCTAAATTCTCGGGACGAGAATTTCTTTTAGAGGAGGAGAACTTGTAACACCCCCTTGTAATAAACTCTGTGACACTCTGTTAAAACTGCCAAGTCATGATCATTTGCAGTGCCAAGTCATGAGGGTTAATGATCCAATTCAAATCCACATCTGAAAATCAACTCAAATTCAAAGGTGAATTATAAAGTTGATCAAACTCTGCTGGAGAAATGTTATTTAATTAGCAAATAATCCAGTGGTCATGGCAAAATCATAATCATTATTTTTGGAGTTAGCTAAGTGAGTGAAACAACCTGAAACAGCACTCAAAACAGACTATTTACATCTATTAAATTAATATCAAATTCAAATGGAATCCAAATATGTTCAAACCACTTTTTGGTGAGAGCTAATATTGCACTACAATATTTGGGATCACTTTCATATTTCACAAGATAGCAGAAGTGGCTTAACTATTTCCAAACAGTAGTGTATAAAAAGAAAACTAAAAGAGAAACAAGAAAAAAAAAAGAAAAAAAAAAGAGGGAGTCCACTGTTGGATGGGCCTAAGTGCACAGTGTGCAGGCCCAGTCCAACAGCAGCCCGCCGAGCCCCTTTCTCCCTCCTCCCGCTCTCTCTCCTCGCGTGTCGGCCGCACGCGTGCGCTCGTCGGCGATGCCGCACGCGTCGACCATCCGCGGCGCCCCGGCTAGGTTAAGAAGCAGCCCCGGCTCCCCCTCCCCCTCTCCAACCCTAGCCGCCACTCTATCCCTTTCCCTCGACCCTCCTCTGTCTCGGTTCCGTCGACGCCGAGCGGAGCTGCCGCCGCAGCGGCGAGATCCCGTGGCCGCCGGCGCCGATCCGTCCACCCGAGCTGTCTCTCACCTCCGCCGTCGTCTGCTCGAGCTCCTGACGCCCTCAGGTGGAGCTGAGGAGCTCCGCTAGCGCCGCGCGACGTCATCCCCTTCTGCCTCTGCTCCGACGAGCTCCGTCGTCTCCGGCAAAGCCTCTGCAGCTACTAAACCTCCGAGGGCCTTCGGTGTGCCGCACGGTGAGCTACCCGTCCTCCGCTCCCCTACGTTCATCCTTACGCGCGCTGTAGCTAGCTATCCCCGAGGCCGTGCTCTGGTTGCCGCCGGTGAGCTCGGTGCCGTCGACGTGGTCCTTGTCATCGCCAACAGAGGTCACCATTGAGCTCCTGGTGCTCCCAGGAGCCCGGCGAGCTCAAGCCCGAGCCTCCCGTGCCTCCTAACATCATTCCCCCGATCTCCCGAACTCCACCGCCGCCAAACCTCGTCGCCGGCCCAGCTCCGGTCATCCCCTGGTCCGGCAAGTGCCCCAGCTGGATGCGCGACATCGCCAGCCTCCGAACGCAAGTAGAATCACGGAGAATAGAGCTCTGTAGCGAGATTCCGGCCAACTCCGGCGACCAACCGCCGCGGGAATGGCTCGCCGGAGTTGCTCCGGTGGCCGCCGGCGTGGTCGGCCCGGGGCCACCCCTTGGGTCACTGACCCGTGGGCCCAGGGGCCCGCGTTGACTAGTTGACCAAGTCAACTATGCTGACGTGGCCGACCCAGAGCCACTGACAGGCGGGCCCCGCCTTCCTGTTTAATTAGTTAAAACAAATTAGAAATAAAAATAAACTAATTAACCTAATGTCTCACTGACATGTGGGGTCCACCCCCTAATTAATCCTGGTAATTAAACTGAATCACTGATTAAAGAAATAGAGGCTGACATGTGGGTCCCACTGGACCCACATGTCAGGTTTGACTGGTCAATCGTCCTGTTGACTTGCTGACGTCAGCAGCGCGTCATGCTGACGTCATAATTCATTTTCTGATAATTAAAATAATTCCAGAAATTCAAATAATCTTTAAAAATTAATAACTTTTAAACCGTAGCTCGGATCGAAAAAGTTAAAACATGAAAGTTGCTCAGAACGACGAGACGAGTCTGATCGTGCCGTCTGTTTCTCCATCGGAACCTCCTACGTAGAAGAACTCGTAACTCCGGACCCGAATCCGACAGATGAATAGTGCACACACGTCGGATATTAAATCCCAGAATAATTCTAAAAATAACTAAAATGACTTAGATGCATATTTAGGCAACCCTACACTGCATCATAGCATCACACGCACCGTGTTGCATTTGTTTGCATTATGTTTACCTGTTTCCTCCCCCTCTTCTCTCTCGATAGACCCCGACGCAGACGTAGCTCCCGAGGCAGACGCCGCACAGGAGTACGACTACGTCCCCGACGATACTACTGAAGACCTTGCCCTTGCCCCCGAGCAAACAGGCAAGCACCCCCATTTTGAGCATGCCTATATCGCCTACTCTTTTCTCTCTTATGCTTGCATTAGAACTGCTACTGCTACTGTTTTCCTATATCTGCTGCATAGCCTGATTATTGTACCCTGCTTTGTTACCTTACCGATTATCCTAGACTGCTTAGTATAAGGTGGGTAGAGACACGACAGAGACCCCACTTGATCCCGACTGCCCTGCTGGACATAAGAAGACCCGATCATCGGGATTGAAGACTAGACCATGGCACCGCACATCACTACCCCTTAGTTGCCGACACTGCTGGGTTACCGTCGAGTGCCGAGGGTGATACCTCGTTAGCACTTCTGATGTTAACCTTGTAGGTTAGTTACTCGGTCGTGGTAAGCGAGGGTGATTCCTCCTACACCACCCCCGATAACGACATCGTCGCGCAACCTCTCAAGTGTGGACCTCGAGGGTGATTCCTCCTTCGTTCACCTTGATGATAACATCGAGCGGGAATTCCATCGAGGGTGATTCCTCAGGGTTCCCTTCGGTGTCAGACACACAGTTACCTTGGATATTATGACTTGCACTAAACTATGATACTAAAGACGGGTCGGCCCTGAGGGGTACCCGCGCGAGCTTAACGCGAAGTGATGTGGAGTTGGGTTGACCTGGATGGTGCCCGCGAGATAACTACGAGGCGTGGCCGGGCATTCTTAGCCCTTGCCGCAAGTCCTCGAGACGGGGCGACGGGGTCACATCGATCGTGAGTCTCTGCTCGTTTCCGCGCGCTCCTAATCCACTACGGTTTGGATATTTGATCCGAGGGGCCTCTGGCCCGATAGCACTAACCATCACGTGGGCATAGTATGGGCGTTCTGCGTCGTACACATCAGCCGAAGCTTGTTTGACGTCAGTAAGGAGCGGCGCACGCCGAGTTGGACTGGTAACGCAACCGCGCTTGTATAAGGGGTTGCTAGGTCTGCTCTTGGTGGCCCCGTAACGTGCAGGAGTTCCCGGGGCGATGGCCCAAGACCCCTGGGGGCATAGGTTTAGTCCGGCGTGCTGACCTCTCTTATAAGCCTAGGTCGGGTTGCGGCGTGTTGCTTAGCCGAGGCCGGGCATGACCCAGAAAAGTGTGTCCGGCCAGAGTTAAGTGAGCGTGGTGGGTAACTTGGTGCACCCCTGCAGGGAAGAAACTTCTATCGATAGCCTGTCCTACGGTAACGGACACTCGGAGTTGTATCCCGATCGGTACAACTAGAACATGTGGTGAGAACTGGATAGTACGGCTCTGGGATTGCTTTCTCGCAGGGAGTCGAGAAAGGATCTCAGGTCGAGGTTGATGATATTACTACTACTACTTTACATTATGTTCATCTGCTCTCTCCTGATGCTGCAAGACTGTCGAAGATTGTTGAAGATGCTAGTCTTCGATAGGACTAGGCTTTCCCCCTCTACTCTGGCATTTCTGCAGCCCAGTCCACATATACAGCCATTCCTTTGACAATGATGCATATGTAGTGTAGATCCTTGCTTGCTGAGTACTTCAGATGAGTACTCACGTTTGCTTTATTTTCTTTTTCCCCCATTTTCCATTTGATGCCACCAGACGACGGAGCCCCTGAGCCAGAAGCCCCAGCCGACGACCAGTACTACTATCCGCCTGGCGAGTACTACTACTACGAGGAGCCGTTCGACGACCAGGAGTAGGATCGGAGGGTCCAGGGCAGGAGGCCTACGCCTTTCGATCGTAGTTTTTATTTTTACCCCGCCTCTGTGAAGGCTTATCTCTCTCTCTGTAATATATCTGTACTCAGATATCTAATGCTTCCGCTGACGCTTGTATGCCATCGAGCTTGTATTCGAGCCCTCGAGGCCCTGGCTTGTAATATTAAGCTTGTATGACTTTATTTTATGTTTTAGAGTTGTGTTGTGATATCTTCAAGTGAGTCCTTAGGCTTGATCGTGCGCATTTGCGTGTATGATTAGTGCACGATTAAGCCGGGGTCGTCACACGTTTTAAATAAACGGATCTACTAAAAAAGAGAAAACTCCCGGGTTGCGACAAGTGGCGCACATACAGCATGCCACTTGTCACAACCTGAGAAGATGAGAGTGATCTTTACGAGGAGTACTTCTCAATTAGTGATTTCGTGAGAAGTAGTACAAAGAAATCCTTAGAAAAAATTTCTACAGGATTCAATCATAGAAATCAAACTATCAATATAAGAAAAAATCTTAAGTATTCTAAACCTTCAAAATTCATATGAATCATTTGAATCAAAGGATCCCTAAGGCAACAGATCTTGATATTGACGAAGCCGCGGCAGATGATTCCTGGTTGGCGGGCATGCGATACCATTGAATGAATATTGTCGAAAGAACTGAATAAATTCAGAATATGCGACCACACATGTCAAGTATAGAACTTAAACCCGCAAATGCAGGTTCCACTGCAAGAAACCTAGCCATCGGACGCTTAGTTCTCAACAACTGTTACATTAGTATGTTTGTAGAAACAAAAACCGTTCGCAACGTAAGAAATATCTACATCGGGTGAATCGATCTTAGACGTGATGACGGTTTAATTAGTAAAACATGACAATATGAGAGACGAATGACTACACACAAACGAAATCCGTTTTATTATGGTATATATGTATGCATACGATCTCAAACACTCCCAATTGCTCAGCAGGTATACGTAGTGCAAACAAATCACGGATGTCAGGCATGTCACGGTAGCTCGTCATGGACGCACGACTCAAACATATCATGGACCATGCATGGATTCGTCGGTGGTTGACTGATCATGGTTTTGGCTCCGCAGGCTTCAGCAGCGGCGGCTGCGCTGGCTTCGGTGGAAGCTCACCGGTAGGAGTAGGGAGTGGCGGAAGCTCTGTCTTCGGTGGCTCGTCTGTCTTGGGTGGCAGCTCGACCTCCGGCTTCGGTGGAATCTCACCGGTCGGAAGTGGAGGCAGCTCCGGCTTCGGTGGCTCCTCTGCCTTGGGTGGCAGCTCGACCTCCGGCTTCGGTGGAATCTCACCGGTCGGAAGTGGAGGCTGCTCTGGCTTCGGTGGCTCGTCTGTCTTGGGTAGCAGCTCGGGCTCCGGCTTCGGCGGAAGCTCGCCTGTAGGAAGAGGCGGCGAAACCGGCATTGGTGGGATCTCACCCGTTGGCAGTGGAGGCAGCTCCGTCTTCGGTGGCTCCTCGCCCTTGGGCACGGGTGGCAGCACTGGCTTCGGCTCCACGTCAGGTTTGGGCACCTCCGGCACCGTCGGTGGCACCTCTGGCTTGGGCTGCTCGTCAGGCGTGGGCAGCGGCGGCACCTCCGGCTTGGGCAGCACGTCGGGTGCAGGCAACGGCGGTTCTGGCAACACGTCCGGTGTGGGCAACGGCGGCAGCTCCGGCTTGGGCTGCTCGTCAGGTGTAGGCAACGGTGGCAGCCCCGGCTTCGGCAGCACCTCCGGTGCGGGCAGAGGTGCCGGGAGATCAGGCGGCACCGGTGGGTACTCCGCCTCCTCCAGGTGCCGCGCCGCGTTGCCGACGCCGCTGCGGGAGAGCAGCAGCACGCCGAGGAGGAGCACCACAAGAGAGGACGACATGCTAGCGATCCCAGAAGCCATGGATGGCTTGAATCGCTGAACTAATTAATCAAGAAGAATGGTATGCGTTCTCCTTGCTGGGGTGAAGAGAAACGAAGGCGAGGGTGAGGCATTTATAGGAGGCGTTCGTTCATCGTACGGAGTCGATCGTAAATTCGTAATGCGTTACACTCAAGTTCAGTACGTTAGTTGGCAGAGAAGATGGATCACCTGCGTTGCGTTTCTTCCTGGCACTTAATCCGTGGTACGTTTCGTACTTGGCCCGTGCGACGTTGGAGAATCGGGCCAGCGGGGCCGATCGACCGGATCGGTTGCTCCGATTACACTACTGCGACGTTGCCTACCCAGATAGTTAGTGGCACATTGTCTGCACACGGGATTGCCTATCGTCCTGTCAAAAAAGGAGAGAAAAAAATGAGCTAACGTTACAAGCGTCAAAAGGCTAGCACTTTACTTTCTTTCCATGGATTTATTGCGAAAGGAATTTCTGCAAGAATCAAGTTTTTTTAGAAGGTGCAAGGTCATTTCCTAAATAAAAATAAAAATAAAAATAAATAGAGGCTGCAAGGTCATGCCATTGGTTGCTTATAAGACTACTTGCCTAGTACGGCTCGCGCTTTATTATTGACGAACTAGTTCTACTCCATGAGATTGATCGAGCGACACGAAATCGGTCGACCAACACGCACCATGAGACGTACTTCGAGATTATTAGTCGTTTCCCTTATTTATTTTTACTAGTAAGCGTGCACGTGCAATACATATCTTAATTTTCGATGTAGTTGAGCAGGTGAAAATTGATTCCTTAACTCGCAATCATCGTCCATGAGAATCATGAGTCCTTGTGTGAAGAGTTTTCAGTTGTAGAATGCAACTATGTCTAATGATGAACACTCAACCTGCAAACTGGTTGACTTAAGTCTTTTCTATTCAATCGGTGCATTGCATGAAACTAAAATCAAAATAACAAGACAAGTTCCTATATTCTATAGACAAATGTATTACTCCCTCCGTCCATTATAAATATGACAAGTTCCTATAGTCTATACATAATTATATACTACTCAGATTGCTTTTCTTTCCCTTCTCTCTCAAGGCGACTTGGGAAAGCCTTCCTCCCCTCGATCTCCGCCGGCGAGCCCATGGATTCGTCTCCCCTCTGTCTGCCGCTCCGGCGGCCGGTGGCGGGGAGGAGAATCCTGGTGTGTCGACTCCCGCTAGTAGATAGGTAGGGTTTTAGTCCTCGTAGGGGCGGCATTTGGACGGATGACGGCGCTCCTTCTTCGAGTCAGTCTTCCGGGCTCCGATCCTCCTCAAGTTCATCCGTTGGGATAGATTAGATGGAGCTCCGTCGTAGATTCCTGCCAGCTCCTTGGGGTGGTGAGGTTAGGGTTTCTCGCCATGCGTACGCAATGACGATATTTGGTGTCAGGTTTTTCAGACCTATTCAAGGATTTAAGGGCGACGATTACGGCTCTAGGGCGCTGGTCCTTAGGGGCACATGCACGAAGACTTCCCAGCTGTCATCGACAAGGTCAGGCCAGCTCCGGTACGGGAGCGATGACAGCGACGCGTTCTGGCGGCCGCAATGTTCGTTCGGTGGTCCATGAATCTCAATGTAATTTTTATTATATTTGAGGTGCTTTGTACTTACGCTGAATCTTTATAATAGATCTGATCTTTTTCATAAAAAAAAAATTGACGCACACACACTTAATACAACTTTGTATTAAATGTGTGTTGATTAATATGGATGGGGGTAGTACATTATCTTGAGCATTAGGAGATGCTTTGAAGTTTCAATGCATATCTCAAAACTCCTGAAAGTTATAAGACCAGACCATGCAGCAATATGAAAGAGAGTCCAAAATACAAATCTCAAAAGTCCTAAAAGTTATAAGCCCACAAACATATAGATGAACAGAAAGAGTACAGTACAATTGCTAAAAAATGGACATTTTTTTTCATGTATAGGTGTTGGAGATGTACCGGGATATACAGGAGGACGACCAGGTGATTCTACATAGCCAAGAGTGGCAGCCACACCGACGCACCTGACAACACATCAACCTAATACATTACAAGGAACTACAGTTCTCGCTATTATACGACCTAGCCACCGGCGCACGGTCAAAGCTAACAGATCAAGCCTGTGAATCCCTAGCCCTGCCTTCATCCTCAATCTTTTTTTTTTATAAACCAGTAGGAGCTCTGCCCATTCATTTAGAAGAGAATTCCCCGGTTAATCTAGGAAACTGCTTGGTTTCATCCGGATGCAGACGCTCGCGTCGACAGCCGCTTCCAACGCACGCCACGTGCCTTTTCGTTGGCCCATCCACCGCTGTCGCCCGCCTTATCTTTTTTCCAGTGAAGGCTGTAACACCCCCGTGTAATAGCCACTGTGACACTATGTTAAGTATGCCTAGTCATCTCCACTTGCAGTGCCTGATCACTTTGGTTAAGTATTCAATTCAAATTCTAATCTGAAAATCAACTCAAAATTCAAACGTGCCAAATAAATTTGCTCAAACACTATTGAAAAAATGTTCATTAAATAGCAAATAATCCAGGGACAATTCTAAGATTAAAGTCAACATTTACTAAATTAGTTTAGTGACTCAAATAGTAAGGAACAGAGCCAAATCAGTATTTATCATGCCCAAATTATTTTTTGAATAAATTCAAATGATTTCCAAAAGTGCCCAAACTTTTTGTGGCAGTGGGGGAAATTGCCATGCACATGTGTGAGCAAGTTTCACATTTTGCTAGCTCATTTGAATACTCAAAATAATTCTAAACTATCTCTGTAAAAAGGAAAATTTAAAAACAGAAAATAAAATGCAAAGAGGCACTATGCACTGGGCCTAAGTGCACAGTGCCCCGAACCGGCCCAGCTGGCCCATCTCCTTCTCTCTCCCTCGCCGTGTCATCCCCTCCATGGCTGTGCGCCGGCGCGCGCCGGTCGAACGACGACACGCCGACGCCCACCGACGCCACCGACAGGGAGGAGGATAAGGACGAGCCCCATGCCTCCCCCTGGCCTCCTCCGTCATTCTCCCCTATCTCCCTCGCTCGCCCTTCCCTCTTCTCCTCCAGATCCGTGGAGGCCGAGCGCCACCGTCGCCGCACCTCCGACGTAATCGCGCCACCGGCGTCCGCTCCTCCCTCCGAGCCTGTCCGCGGGGTTCGCCAAGCTCCGCCACGTCTTCTGGAGCCGTTGGAAGGAGCAAAGGAGCTCGGCAACGCCCGGACGCGCCGTCTTCTTCCTCGGGACGCCGGCGATCCCCTTTCTTCCCCGACGAGCTCCTGCTGCTACTAATCTTTCGAGGGCCTACGTGAGTGCCGCACGGTGAGCCTCTCCGCCATTTGCTGCTCATCGTTGCCCCTTTAGCACCTCGTAGCTAGCTCACCGTCGAGCCCGAGCTCGGGTCGACGCATATCACTTCGCCGTCGTGGCCACAGTCGTCGTCGTGCTCGTCTGGGCCCCACATCGAGTTCCTGGAGCTCCTGCAAGTCCAACGAGCATGCGAACGTCCCTCCCCGTGCCCCCTAGCTCCGATCCCGACGTTGCCCGAACTCCGGCGCCGCCTTTGCTCGTCGCCGGCGCCGTTCCGGTCAATCCCGACACCTCGCGCTAGTCCAGTTCGACGCGGCACTCTCTGCTCGTTCGATCGCGCCCAACGGCGCTCGATTTGGCCACCTGTAGGCGAAACCCGATGGGGCCCGAGGACCTCCGCCGCGTTTTTGAGCTCGCCGGCGTTCAGTCGCCGGCCGGCCGACGTGGCAAGGCCGGGCCCCACCTCAAGGTGGCTGATAGTGGGCCCCGCGGGTCCCAGTTGACTGGGTTGACCCAGTCAACTGCTGACTGGGCGCCCACTGTGCCACTGACACGCGGGCCCCACCGCCTTTTTAATTAACTAAAATATTTTATAAATAAATAAAAATAAATTAATTAAGTTAATTAGTCTATGATATGTGGGGCCAGCTGCCTAATTAACACTAATTAGTTTAAGTTTAAACTCTATTAACCAACAGAGGCTGACATGTGGGGCCCACATGTCAGGTTTGACTCTGGTCAGCCCTGTTGACTGCTGACGTCACTTCTACGCAATGCTGACGTCATATTTCCTTTTCTGTTAAATAAAAGTAATTCCAGAAAATTATTTAAATCTTTGAAAATTTGTAACTTTTAAACCGTAACTCAGATTGAAAAACTTAAAACATGAAAGTTGCTCAGAATGACGAGACAAATTTGATCGTGTCATCTGTTTTCATGTTGGGACCCCCTACGTAGGTGAACCCGCAACTTCGAGGTCGTATCCGGTAGATGAATAGTGCTTATACACCGGTTAATAAATCCAACTCTAATCCTATAATAACTAAAATGACCTAGATGCATCTTTAGGCAACCCCGCACTGCATCCTAGGCATGACATGCTTGTGTTGCATCGATTGATGTCTATTTACCTGTTTCTTCCCCCTCTTCTCTCTCGGTAGACCTCGACGTCGACGTAGCTCCTGAGGCCGACGCCGCTCAGGAGCCCGACGACGCAGCTGACGATCTTGCCCTTGCCGCCGAGCAAACAGGCAAGCACCCCCTTTTTGAGCATTCCGATATCGCCCACTCTCTTCTCTCTTATGCTTGCATTAGAAGTTACTGATGCTGCTGTTATCCTATTTCTGCTGCATAGCCTGATTATTGTAACCTGCTGTTGATACCTACCTGTTATCCTAAACTGTTTAGTATGGATGGGGTAGAGACCTATCAGAGACTCCACTTATCCCGACTGCCCCGCCGGATTATCAGAAGAACTGATCAACGGGATTGAAGACCAGGCCCTAGCACCGCACATCACTTCCCCCTTAGTTGCTCGACACTACTGGGTTACTATCGAGTGCCGAGGGTGATACCTCGTCAGCACTCCTGATGATAACCTTGTAGGTTAGTTACTCGGTCGTGGTCAGCGAGGGTGATTCCTCCTACACCACCCCCGATAACGACGTCGTCGAGCAACCTCTCAAGTGTGGACCTCGAGGGTGATTCCTCCTTCGTTCACCTTGACGGTAACATCAGAGGGAATTCCATCGAGGGTGATTCCTCAGGGTTCCCCTTGGTGTTAGACACACGATTACCATTGTTACTATGACTTTACATTGAAACATGTTACTAAAGACGGGTCGGCCCTGAGGGGTACCCGCGCGAGCTTAATTGCGATTGATGTGGAATCGGGTGGACCTGGATGGTGCCCGAGAGTTGAACACGAGGCGTGGCCGGGCATTCTTAGCCCTTGCCGCAAGTCCTCGAGACGGGGCGACGGGGTCACATCTTTCGTGAGTCTCTACTCGTTACTGCAACTACCAACACACTAACGGTTTGGATATTTGATCCGAGGGGCCTCTGGCCTGATAGCACTAACCATCACGTGGGCATAGTATGGGCGTTCTGCGTCGTATACTTCAGCCGGAGCTTAATAGACGTCAGCGACTGAGCGGCGCGCGCTGGGTTGGACTGGTAACGCCCTGCACTTGTATAAGGGGGGCTAGGTCTGCTCACCGGCCGCGTTCGCAACGTGCAGGAGTTCCCGGGGCGATGGCCAAGACCCCTAGGGGCATAGGGTTAGTCCGGCGTGCTGACCTCTCTGTTAGGTATTCGGTCGGGTTGTGGCGTATCGTTTGGCCGAGGCCGGGCATGACCCAGGAAAGTGTGTCTGGCCGGAGTTAAGCGAGCGTGGTGGGTAAGTTGGTGCACCCCTGCAGGGAAGAACTAAACTATCGATAGCCTGTCCTACGATAACTGACACTCGGAGTTGTATCCCGATCGGTACAACTAGAACTGGTGACTTGAGATGAAATGGATAGTATGGCTCTAGGATTGCTTTCTCGCAGGGAGTCGAGGAAGAATCTCTGGGCGAGGTTGATGACACTACTACTACTTTACATTATGTTAATCTGCACTCTTCTAATGCTGCAAGACCGCTGAAGATGCTTGAAGATACTAGTCTACGATAGGACTAGGCCTTCCTCTCTATTCTGGCATTCTGCAGCCCAGTCCGCATATACAGCCTCCTTTGAAAATGTTGCATATGTAGTGTAGATCCTTGCTTGCTGAGTACTTCAGATGAGTACTCACGTTTGCTTTACTTTCTTTTTCCCCCATATCCAATTATCGCAACGAGACGACGGAGCCCCGGAGCCAGCTGCCCCCGTCGACGACTACGGCTAGTACTACTACCCTCCCGGCGAGTACTACTACGAGGAGCCGACTGACGACCAGGAGTAGGTTCGGAGGATCCTAGGCAGGAGATCTACGCCTTTCGATCGTAGTATTTTATTTTTGCCCCGCCTTTTTAAAGGCCTATCTGTTCTTCTGTAATATTTGTACCCAGATATCTGATGCTTGCGCTGACACTTGTATGCCATCGAGCTATGTATTCGAGCCCTCGAGGCCCCTGGCTTGTAATATAAAGCTTGTATGACTTTATTTATGTTTTAGAGTTGTGTTGTGATATCTTCAAGTGAGTCCTTAGGCTTGATCGTGTGTATTTGCGTGTATGGTTAGTGCACGATTAAGCCGGGGTCGTCACAAAGGCCGTCCACATATGCCCGAGCCTTTCTTCTTCCATGTGCTTCTCTTCCTTTTCCCCACCATAGCTCGCCGCAGCGAGTTACGCCGCCACACCCGGCACCGTTTTGCACTCGTCTGCCGTCTCCGACCACCGCGCTGAACTCCCTGTGCACAACCGCCGCTGCTGCAAATACCGTTTTGCAGCACCACCACTGCTACAAAACTGGAGGGGCGGCACAGACCACCGTTGCTCCATCTCCCTCGACACAAAATCCATAACTGCTGCGAGCGGGTGGGGACACGCCGGCGACTTCTGTTGCATCCACCTACATGCAGCAACGCCAGTGCTGCAATCAAAAGGGGAGGCGCCGGCCACGGTTGGTTGGTCGCTCACCTTCCCGGTGACACTGGCCACCGCTTTTACAAGGCTCCGTCCGCCACCGTCTCCAGTGCTACAAACCTGTGTATGCAGCAGCCGTTGCTGGAAGCGGGCTGCAGGGTCGGGAGCATCGGAAATCTCGTCGGAGTGACGGTGGAGCGGCGGTGCCGTGAGGCTGGTCTCTAGTGGAGAGCAGCGGTGCTGCGAGGCCATTCGCCGGAGCACCAAATTCTACGGCAACCACAGGCGATGCTGCGAGGTCAGGCGGATTCAGTAAGGCACTGTTGAATGGGTCACCAGCGATACTGTGAGGTGATGCTGCGAGGGGTTGCTGCCAGTCGGTGCTGCGATGACCGTCGTACGGTGATGGCTGTCGGTGATGCGGCGAGGAGTGGTGTCAGGGGACGTAGGGTTATTGCGAGTTGGTGCTGTGATGACCGTCGTGCTGCGGCCGATGGTGCTGCTACCATGATGCAGAGACTCCGACGTGCTCTGATCTGGTGCTACGGCCGATGGTGCTGCAACCGTGATGCGAGACTCCGGCGGTGCTCCGATCGGTGTGGCTAAGGATGTTGTCGAGCTGCGTGGGGAGATGCTATCGCGACTGATGGTGTCGTCAACAAGAGCTGCTAGCGGGCCATGGCAAATGCGGCGGCCGAGTCATAGGTTGTGTTGCAAGACACTGTATCGGACGGTTTTGATTGCGCGCACCTAGCGGCTAACGAGGCGGCTGTTTTCTGGCTGCCTACAGCAGGATGGCGCCTAGCAGCCGCCATTAATCTAGGACCAGATACAAAGGGCAGCACTGCCTAGGCCAACAAAATTCTTAGACATAACGGTAGCAACAAGTCTTGGTTATAACATGAGTGAAAGAAACAATATACAAAACAACATTGTCAAAATATATTGCTAATGGAAAACAATGTTTCAACAAAAATGTGAGCCGGAAAGTAAAAAATAATGAGCTATATGCTACGTTTTCCCATCACCACATCATCATCGTTGACGATAATAAGATGCTGAATTGATTTTCCTGTAAAAAAGTACCTTAATTGCATGGTGTGGCCATCAACTTAGCTCCAAGGTTCCATAAAACAGAAAAACAAGCAAGAAGCAAGGTAATGAAAAAGAAAAGCCAAAGTATATGAAAACACATTTTAAAATATCAGTCCATACCTAAAGTGAATGAACTCTGTACCCTTGAGGCATAACATAGTAAAACTTAGTTAAACCAATCTATCATATAAAGTAGTACAAAATACAGATATGAGCAGAGAACATACCGGTATTATTGATGATTCACTATGGGTGGTACCGTGCACGCATGCTATGAGATCTCTGCCACCACCGTAACCTTCACCAAAATGTCACAATAAAAAATATTAAAGGTAATGGATACAACAGAAACTATGAAGACAAATATGCTAGCAATCATGGACATCATTAAACCCCATATAGGGCTTCTGGGTTGCCTCTCAATTTTATGATCTGCTATGTAATTCTTTACACTGTGGCATGCTGTATGAAGAAAACGTTCTTTCAGTACATGTACCTGCTTCATCCAACTCCAGGGGCGAAGTACGAGCAGCAGCTGTACTTACTTCAGCATACTATAAGAAATCTGATAGCTGACTATCTTGGTTTAGTGTGATCACCAATGTCTTGATAATCTGCAATACAAGAAAGAATAGTATCATTATGTTTAATAATAGCAAGCACAATCCATCATATTAGAGTTCCAAGTATGAACAGGGGCTATATAACATATCCTTGTTTTTATGGTCTATCCTCATTATTCTGTATAAATCCAGTACCGCAAAAATTACAAACAGAAACCTAACGAAAACTCAGCCAACATTAGGTTGGAAACTCCAGATTTTTTTGCAATTCTTCTCAAATTTTCAATACAGGATGGGAATAGTAGTTCGAACAGTTTACCATTATTGTCTGAGTTCATGACTAAGAAATGACACACCACAGGCGATGGATGGGCGTGCTGCCATTGCCTTACACATTTGATTGCCAATGCTCTAAGCATCTAAATTTGACATAACCATTAAAAATGCAGATTACCTAGCTTGTTAGTGCACAAGTGAGCATAGAGTGATTGTTATCAAACTCTAGTTAGGTTGCCTTTAGCAAGTTAATATAATCAACCTAAAAATATAGGAAAGGAGTGACTTGGACTGTGGAGTTTGATGTCACAACACATCGCTAACCTGATGTGCAATAAGGAAAGTCTCTTGCCATCCTGCTATATACTGTCAGAAGGGGCATCACAGGTAATTGATCCGATTAAAATCACATGACAGTATCACAGGCTTAGTCATGCAATAGATTGCGCCAACTCCATGCAAGCCACACTGTTTAGCTCCAAATTGCGCCAACTCCATGCAAGCCACACTGTTTAGCTCCAAAATGATAGCGAGACAACACGCGGAACACCAATTGAATGGTTTGTTGATTCTTGTCCAGAGAATTTAGACAATCAAGGAACACGTCTGACATTCCTAGATATCCGCCCGAAGAAATCGTTTGTACCGTCAGATGAATATCTGGCTTGAAGCGCTCATTAAAGTTGGATGCAAGTGACTTGTGGAAAGAACATAAACTAAGAACAGAAACTATTATGGTCATTGCTAGCTAACTTCATCATCCACTATCTAAACTGCACAATACAACAATAAAACTGACTTCAATGCTAGAATAGTACGTCATGTTACATATTTCAGTACAGAAGAGGGAATAAATGGATCTTCAATAATCATGCTAGTTGGTACATATTCAAACTGATCAGAATTGCAAGTAAAATTGAATTAGAAATCGCTAGGGTCGTGGGCAGTGTGGCCGCTGGCGTCATGGGCGGCGCGGCCACCAGAGAAAGGAAAAAATAGGGCACATAATATCTATGTATGCGTATGGTTGATGGATGTTGTACCATTGAGGATCGAGAGCCTTGAGCAGACATGTGTCACACCCGGAAGCCACAGATTTAGCCTCGGCTTCAGCAACGACATCGTAGAGCTCCTCCTCCTTATGCTGGATTAGAGATGCAAGGTATCATTGGATGAAATGCTGGAAACACAGAAGCAAGCAGTTTGAGAACTATTGGCCAAATAATCTTGACAAGAGATGTGGTCGACTGTGCAGCATATAACAATCTAATTCTAAGAAAAAAGGAATTCAGTTTTACTGCCATTTCACAGTCCAGCATGGCTCCTATTGGTGGGCCAAGAAAGAATTATTCCCAAGTATCTGATTTGACTTCCAATCCAAGTAATCTGTATGGAGTTGCCTTGGCTCAACCTACTGAAGAGACATTGGGAGCAAGAAACTGTCAATATCTCCCTTATGGTGGTGACTGCACTCGGCCACAAGGTGACCCTGCACTTAGCTGCTCTTCAAGCACCGAAGAATACACTACTCCTGCCAAAGAATTTGCAGCATGGCCGCTTGGAAGAAACTGCCACGCATCGCCATGCGCATCGTCCATATGGAGCTTGTAAGGGGTTGAATGGAGGCACCTTGGATGAAGTGACTGCCCGCTCATACATCACCGGACAAGATGGCATTTTACACAGCAATTCAATGTACGGATCGTTAGACAGGGAGCATGTGCTACCTGAAGAAATCGGCTGGAGCTGAACGAATCTGCCGGCTAAAGGCAAAAGGAAACTCACCTTGGGATTACGATTCCTCACCATCTGCCTGCCTGCGGCGAGGGAGGAGCGAGTTGATCGCAACGCGGCTGTGGTTGCGATGGGACAGACTCAACGGCGAGCAATTCTCGGGCGCGGCGACGAATGACACCCACAACAGTGGCGGCCGTTCGGCTGGGACCTCGGCCTGGGTGCGTCAAGGACGCTAGGAGGGAGGGGCAAGGCCGCGGCGCGGGGCACTAGAGGGAGGATGCCGTCGGCGGGAGAACCCTAGCGCGTCGGTACCTCCGGGAGGATGCCGTCGGCGGGCGTCCTCGCAGGCCAGGCTACCGAGGGCGCCAACGGGGAGCAGTGATGACAGATAGAAAGAGAGGAGGCACGGGGAGGGAGGAGAAGGGAGGAGCGGCGGCGCATGGCGCTGCGGATCTGTCCTCGATCTGGAGATGGTCGGGGAGGCACAATTTAGGTGGAAACAAACCGGAAAATCAGGGTGGGCCGCGGGGATCGAGGGATGTGGAGCGCAGACGTTTGGCAGACGACGGCGTCTGCTCGGCAGAACATTTGATCCGAGCCGTTGACCTGGGTGGGAGATTATTGATGTAATATGGGCAGTAGGATGTGTTTAAGTTCATTAGATCCGAAGGTCCTGGTTGTCCTATGTACAGTTTGTTGTGTGACTTTAGGGGAGTTTATGTTTGCTCGTTTAATAGTAGTGGAGATGGGGTCTGCTACGTGTCTGCCGGCTGATCTTTTTAAAAGATCGGCCCGACCGCGAGCCGTCCGATTGTGTATGCACGAGCCGATTTGTTTCTCTTCTTTAATTTCTGCAACAATGCTCTTGTTGAAAAGCTCCTCTTCTTTAATTTCCGCAACAGGACCCTTGTTCTAAAACATTTTCTTTTCTAATTTTCTGCAACAAGACCCCTGTTGCAAAACCTTTTCTTCTCTAATTTTCTGCAACAAGACTCTTGTTGCAAAAATTGCAAAAGCATGTCCAGCCGCATCACGCACTAGCAGAGTCGTCGTTCGTTGTCGCCGTTCGGCAACAACCTCGTTGTTGCCAAAACTTGTCTCGGAGTTGATGTTGTGATCAACAATGCAGGGCCGAGCACGGGGTGGGCGTGGACGTATAGCGTGGTGCTGTGGCGTGCTGGATCCGTTGATCCGGTCGATGGGGAGGCGTTTGGCGGCAGAGAACAAGCATGGATGTGCTCGGTAACGATGACCTACAAATGGCGGAGCTCGGTTGTTGGGACCGCATCCTCCATGGCAGTAGCACGCCGGCGACGACACCGCTACACTCCCTAGCCTACAGGGATGGAAAAAGGGGTATCGATTTCCTACTTGGCTGTGTAGTCTGTCTGCAACAGGTGCTGAGTTGCACAAACGCTTCTAAAACAGGGGTTGAGTTGCATGAACATTAAGTAGGTGAGGGTGACTCTTGACCGTCCGATCAACAACAGATCGGATGCCCACGGAGGTGGTGGAGGCGCACGGAAAGATCAGTCGGGTGAAGGCAAGTGTTTCCTTTATTTTATTGAGAAAAGCGTTTTTTTAGACAAAATTTTGTTTTTTGTTGAGAAAAACGTGCTCTTTCGAGATCTGATCGAAATATTTGCGAAGTTCGCACGAAGCTTAGGCCCGGCGTCGGCCCATCTAAAAGAAGCTGGACTGTATACACATTTGTTGCACAGTCAAATGGGCTTCGAATCTGCGACGTGCAGGACGGTCGATATGGGCTGGAGCTTTTTCTTTTTAGTTTTCGTGTTCCCCAAAAAATATTAAGTTTTCGTATTATATTCCCCCTTTCTCTTAAACTTAAACTAAATTTTTACGCTTTAGCTATACATCAGTCGACTAAAAAACCAAATAGGGTCAATCGATTTCTATTCTCCAAACTGTGCACACCTACACTACCGCATGCGTGCAACTTGCAGCTAGTGCGTGCAGGAGGGGTGACAAGGCCGCCGATATCATTAACTAGGTAGGAAGTGCGGCTTGCCGCACCCGGCAGCACCGCTGCCGGATATAATCATATTCAATCCGGTAATACAGTCATTGAAGCATTGCAAATATATAAAAAAAACATGATATTGGTTTGGTAGAGTGTCATACACTAAATCTATGAACTGAGCCAAGAAAAGATTAGACAACTAAGATGCCTCTATTCTGATGGAGCCTCAAGATAGGAAACAACTATGATACCTCTATTCTGAGCCCCCAAAAGCAGAGCAACTAAACCATTGCATATAAAATATGAACATAGCGATATAGTTTCAGTGCAGTATAACACACCAAAGCATTACATATGACCCAAGAAATATTGGAATTGCAGCTTGCCACACCCCTCTTGCCCAGCCATATCCAACCCAGTAAGACATGGTTCATATTCCATAGGTTCAGAGAACAAAATTATCCATAGCGCTATAGTACATTACATGCCAATGGTGCATTTTTTTATACTAAACACATCAAGGTTTAGTACGTTGTACCAAAGAGCCACAAAGATTGTTCACTGTAACTAATTTACACTGCTTTAACAAAGCATAGGAGTAAACTATATAGTTAACTATTTTAGATAGATAGCCTTGTCCACTGAACCCAGAACCTGCCGCCAATCACTTGAATCCAGGGTTGTGGGCATAGTTTCATACACGCATAATTTCTGAGTAGCACAAAAGTCAGGTGAGAATTCAGATCAGAAGAAATTGATAAGCTGTTGAATATAAACAGAAGTCTAAATGTTGTTGTTAGGTTTTTTTCAACATAAAGACACAAAATATTCATACAATGGATAAAAAAAAACTGGCCAAAGGCAGATCAAAAAGCATATGCACATAGTAACCAAATCCAACATAATCCGTATGATGATTCACAGTAGGTCAGTAACATAAACCATCACTTTTCTCGATCCTCATGAACCAAGAAACATTCCTTAGATACACTTATCTAATATACCTAAGACGCTAAAACATGTTGATGGCCAGCACATGTCTGATCTTCTTTCTAACAAAGCATCGCAAGCCATACAAACATACATGCTTTATCGCAAAAAGTTTTACAAACCATGTATATACACATACTTGAGCATTTGAAAAATGGATATAATAGAGTGGGAAAGGGTATAGTAGCAACGACATTTGTACTCACCTTTGTGTAGACAAAACAAATTAAATAAAGCCACCCTTTAGTTGTCTTTTGAGCTGGATATCTCATATGCTTAACTCTATTAGTAACCTGATGCAGAAAAAAGAGAAGATTGATGCACATGAATAAAAAAAAGAAATGTAAAAATAAGGCAGGTATTTCTTTTGCTGTAAGAGCATTGTATTATAGAGTAATTGCTGCCAAATACAATAACAAATAAGGGAGAAAATGTTGCCTCTGGTTTCAGCATATATATTCCAAGAAAATGACAGCAACTTGCTCTATGACCCAAGTTTACTTGCTTTCTAGTAATTGACGCTCAAACGCAACCGATGATTAAATGCAAAATAGTCTGAACTCTTAAACAAGTGTGGATTGCTTACAATTTACCACTCTACAGTGTTTTAGTAGCATTTTTGCAGATTGATTAGAGCATCTCTGCAGACCCTTTATAATCGCCCGGCCCTTATATTTCTGGCGACTATACGGGTTTGGGCCCTTTTTTGGTCCAGAATAGACCCCGTATAGTCGACGCGGCCTGTAAAATATTTATAGTGGCCCGTAAAATCGCCCCCCGACAGTATATCTACCGTCCCACGGGCGCTATACAGGTCACAACCCTTTTCCCCGCCGCCGCAATCCACCCCTATCCACTCGCATTTCTCGCCGCCGGCCACCCCTACCCACGACTCCGACGACAGATCCGCCACCGCTCCGCCGCATGTGGCGCGGGATGTGGAGTGTCGGCTGCTCTGCCGGCGGTGACGACGAGGAGGAGCACGAGCACTGCGTCACCGTCGATGTGGTGCGGAAGCGCTATGCCAACCGATACACCAACCGCGGCCTTGAGCCGCCGGCGTCCCTCCTCTGCCGCGAGACAGAGGAGTACGACCGGCGGCATGCTCGGCTCTCCGGCACGGGTAGCTCCTTCAACACGAGCAGCTCGCGCACGCCGTTGCCGCCGATCAAGAGGGAGGCGGAAGAGCTCCCGTCGCTTTGCGCGGTCAAGAGGGAGGCGGAGGAGCTCCGACCGCTCCACGCGGTGAAGAGGGAGGCAGAGGCAGAGCGACCGCGCGCCGGCGTCGTCAGGTCGGAGGACTACCTCCCCCCCTCCAAGACAGACGCCATCGAGGCAGCGATTCTCGAGCGTAGTGCGCGGAAGGAGGAGGAGGTGGCGCAGCGCCGCCGCCGGGACGAGGAGATCAACCTGGTCCTGTACGAGCAGGGCCTCGCTAGGCGCGCGGGAGTTCGACGAGAAGATGGAGACGTGGCGCCGCGAAGCCGAGGCGCAAGACTCCATGTTCATCGACCTCACCTCCAACGAGGAGGAGGAGTGATAGCCGCCAGGCCGCAGCGTCGCCGCCACACCCAGAGGGCTCCGGTGAGCCCCATTTTGGGCAGTTTAGATTAGGGTTAGGCCGACGCTTCGATGAATCTACCCTATGTAAATCGATGAACTCGTATATGTATCGATGATCAACTTCTATCTACTATTGTTTCTTGTTCATCTCTCGCGCGAAACCTTTTTTTTTCAAAGTTTAAAGTTTCATATGCGGTTTCTGTTCTGCCGCAGTCAAATTCGCCCCTTATAAGAGGGAAAACACGAACCGTAAACCCCTTATAAGGGCTAGCCTTATAAGGGGTCTGCTAGAGATGCTCTTAGAAGTAGTGACATAGTGTTGCTTTTAAGTCAGCATATCTTCAGACTTACTTTTAAGTCATAATATCTGCAGGAGGAAAATGAATGCTCACCCAATATATTATATAACAGATGACATATGAAATCAATATAAATGCGACGCGGTAGCTACTTATTAAGTAAGAAGATCAGTAAGCAAATATAATTTGATTGGTAAATTAGACCAACAAAAGCAAATGTTAGGCCAAATACATGTTACTATTTTCTTTCTCATGTATATATTGTTATGGATAGCTCTATAGACCCTAGAAGTAGTGAAATGCCTGAAAATGCCGAACATGGCAATACAGTACTTCAATCTAAAGGTGGCTCTACATTCTTTAGCTGAGTTATACATCTCAAAACTTATTCCCAGTTTCTAAGTAACCCAACTGAAATGCGTGAATATAACTTAGATTAGGTAGCAAATATTCTGACAACTCTGTACACAGATGCAATTCTTACCACCTACCACCAATTAGAAAACCAAACATGAATGAAAAGTTGAAAACAATACATAAATTTCAGTATTTGATTTGCAAAATTGTGCCGACATTAAAACAATACATAAATTTCAGTATCACTTTCAGATTTTAAGTTAAAATAGCAGCAGGTTAACCCCAGACATTGACATAAAAATAGTGTTGTGAATAAAGCAAATGAGACTCTTGCAGCCTTGAAAGATAACAACTGTTAGCAAGGAAACTCACGAACAGTCATTGATAACATGAAGATCACCAGTGCCCTTTCCAGTTGGATTCGTCGTCGCTCAGTTGACTGGAGACTCACCCATGTCCCAAGGGTAGCAGCACACACCAATGATAACACCGTAATGCAGATCTGCATATGGTTCTTCTCCCGCGAGGAGTCCCCATAGAACAATCCACACTGATGACCACTATGATCTAAACTAATTTAGACTCTCATGTGCAATTTAGCCATCTTATTGATACTATTGAAAATGAAAGAAATATTTTTAAACACCACCAACTATGCAAGCTTATAAATAATGCACCACGACAGATTCGAAATCAATTAATTGGATTCTTGGATAATTATACCAATCTAAATGATCAATGAACCTACAGGAGAGTGTTAGGGATGCAGCGTCACTAACAAATTTGAATTTACTACAGGCACCAATGAAGAGGGACCGGCATGTTTCTATGGAATGTTGATTGCTAAAGTTTAGCATTGCATCAAGATTGTGCATAGTTTATTATAGTGGTGTGCGCCTAGCTAGCTAGCTCTCCATCCATCCATCTATCATGTCTCGGGATGGGTTTCATCACCCTGCAAAGTAACTTTAATATTTCAAAGATGAGACCTTGGCCTCCTTTGTTGGTGGTAAGCCTGGTAGTGGCATGCTACAAATTCTCATTCCCCCGGTAGCAGCCATGCTGCAGAACACCCGTAAAGCGAGTCAATGAATCCTCCCCGACGAACAATCCGTGTAATGAACGATTAAAAGAACAATGCAGTGCCAGCCAAGCTCTCCTATTTTCTGTTTTCTTATGGTTTATGGAACACATACATAGTCTGAATGCACTAACAAAATAATAAAAAGGGAACCATGGTCTTAATGCCATAGAACTGAAAATTTGCACCACACCCTCTACGTACAGGAGTCTAGACAGCAAACAATCGAAAAAGTTCCATAGTAGTTTCAATTTGTTTCCACAGTTTCTATGCAGACTGCAGCTTTGGCACTAAATATAGCACTGTCAACCAAAGATATGCACAGTATAGTAGAAACTCTTGCCCAGTTTACAGCTAATAATGCCCAATGATGGAGCATAGTGAGTGCTAACAGGATCACAAGAATGAACATCACATTTCTATATGCACCTATCTTAAAATAACCTATTTAAGTAAGACTGAAGCCCACAAGTGAAGGTGCTATTACAGTGACATCTTAAGAAAATTAACCATACAAAAGTTAAGACATAAATACCAAGACAAAAATGTTAGCTAAGAAACAAATGAATGGTGTTGACTGGTAGTTGCAAATATTCTTTGTGTTGCCATTATGAACCTCGTCCTAAGCCAGTAGTTGTATACCACAACATTTATGCAAGTCTGTCTAAACATGAGATAAGATTTATTGCACTCACCTCGATGGCATCTTTCCTTTTCTCTCTTTCTTTCCCTTAGCTTCTACCTCGAAGCTATGCATCAATCAGCCTCAGTTTTGGGTTTGGAGTTTAAATCCTTTTGTAATCTGTAGTCTACCTGAGATTGTACCTAGTCTGGTCATGATAAAATTATGGATATGATTAATAAGAGGAACATAATAAAAAAAAATTAGAGAACATAGAATCAGTAGACAAAACCAAACTGAATGTAACAGCTTACTAAATCAGTCATGTAATATAAATCGGAAGCATACATAGTAGACAAAAATTAAACTAAAATCAGAAGTGTACTGAGCTAATTCAGGTCCAATTTTTTCTCCAATGCTTCGAGTCTCAAGACAAGTATAGAAACAACAAGCTTCCTAATTGTTCCGATCATTCACAAGCTCATTACAATAGGAGGTAAGAATGAAAACCAGCAACATATGAAATGGCAAATCAACCTTAGGACAAAGCTTGATAATTTAAAGAAAGCATGCTCATGGTGTAGATTAGGATGTACACTCCTGATTTAGATTAGTATGTAAGCAGTGCCACTTGTGCATTTCAGCTATTTTAGCCTAAAACTATAACAACAATAGTTTTACTGCGAAACGTGAACAGAAACATAGATCTTGGCATGCATGGTAATGTTAACATCAAGTTAGTAGTTTCACTTGCAACTACACATGAGGCTTATCATAGAAGTATCTGTAGGTAAAAAATAAGTATACCTAGTAAACAACTTCAACCAACAGTCGATTTCCTTGCCGAGGCAATAAGATCAACGACATGGCGGATTACTATTAATGATTCAACTCATGCTTTTCTGCTTCTGAGTAGATCTACTGGCATGTTTTTTGTATTAAAAAAATTACGCTAATTAGCTACCGACCATTACTAACATGTCACATGGAGAACACTATGTATTGTTGGCTAAATCTTATTTTAAATACAACCAAGATGAACAGAAATAAACTTCAACCTACTTTTGGTGGTAACCCTCTTCTCTAATTGACCATTCCTTGAGACGGTGATCCACTCGACATATCACAAGTGGATCTGCAATCACATAAGCCAAGCATTGACATCAAAATAAAATCAGACTGGTTAGTTATTGATCATTACTAATATCTCACATAGAGATCACTATGTATTGAAGGCTAAATCCTTTAAATACAACCAAGATGAACATAAATAAACCTTAACTTAGTTTTGGTGGAAACACTCTTCTCTCATTGACCATTCCTTGAGATGGTGATCCACTCAACATATCACAATGTCAATCTGCAACCACATAAGCCAAGCATCAGCATCAAAATAACAGGAGGAATGAAATGAAATTTTGATATTTTGGACAAAGAACAGTCGGTACTACAAATCCTTCTCTATCAACCTTCCAATGCATGCATATTTGTATAACACCATCAGCACCATTTATGCTTTTTGCAATCCATTAGTGGTGCAACACATGTGTTGCTCGCCCAGATCCAACTAAATACATAACACATGTATCTATTTGAACTGTCACCACTCTGGTCTGGTCGTCCTGGTCTGGTCAGGAAGTGTGTGTGTGTGCGTGAGAGAGAGAGGGGGAGATAGAGAGATAACCTGTAGGTCATCGCGGCCCGGCGTTCCCAGCGGCTACTCCCCCGCCACAAAAGCTTCATAATCTCTATGTGTCCTGTAATAACAAGAAAAATAAATGCCACATGTTTGTTCAGATATTCTCTCCACTTCAACATACATAATTATCAATCAGCGTCATGAGTCAGTAATCGACAATACACAAAGCACCACCATTAGGCGCAGCATCATCTTTACCTATGCCTGCAGCATGATGCAGTGCCGTGGCTCCCATGTTAGACGCGACGGAAGGATCGGCCCAGGTACTCCACCGTCTCCAAGCGGCCCTGCCGGGCAGCATGGATGAGTGGAGTTTCACCTGGAAAATTGATTCAGATATTAATATGCATCACCACCACCATACCAAGCATCGATTGAATTGCACACTCACGTTATGAATCAGAACAATACAAAGAGAAAGTAAGCATCGCCGCATGGGGTTAGGGAGTCAGGGAACCATTACCATCGTCGTCCTTGGGGTGGACGGGGAGGCGGAGCTGCTCGACGAGGAACCTGCAGACCTCGGTCTGGCCCTCCCGCGCGGTGCGCTTGTTGGTGTCCCGCACGCTGGCGGCCATCGCGGCCGCGCCCTTCCCCTCCTCGTCGAGCGCGGACCCAAACTCTGCAACACCAACACGGCGTGCGAGCAAGTCTTGCAGCGCCGCCTCGCGTGGCACGGACAATATCCGGGTGTCGTCGCCGGTGTACCGCGTCCCTTCCCCGGGCCGATCTTAGGGGAGGAGGAGACCACACCTGAGGATCGACGGCAAGGCAGACAGTGAGGCGACGGCGTCCGATCCAGGAACGAAAAGAGAAAAGGGGATGAGGCGAGGACAGCGAAAGAGAGAGCGGCGGCTAGGGTTGTCTCCCACCCAATCGCTTCCTCGCCTTTACACACAAGACGAGCCGCCCATGGAGCTCCACACAAGGGCAGGAACACGGAATTACAGAATTACCCTCGGCGGCCACAAGAATTTTCAGGCGGTGGCATGACCACCGCGCCCATATGAACCCGCACCGGGATGCGCCCACCCCAGCGCTCACTGACAGGCGTGGACCACATACCACGCGACCCATCTGTCAGTGGGAAAGAAAAAATACCACGAAGTAAGAAACCAGCAGCACTATTCATTGGTTGTCACATCACTGAAGATCCGACGGCCAGGATCATTTCACCTGAAGATCTAACGGCTCAGATTCGTTTGGACACTCAATCCGACGGTCCACATTGCAACGCCCTGAGAAGGCTCCATATAAGACTCCAATGTAACAATGGGATGGAGCTCCACACAAGGGCAGGAACACGGAATGACAGAATTACCCTCGACGGCCACAAGAATTTTCAGGCGGTGGCATGACCACCGCACCCATATGAACCCGCACCGGGATGCGCCCACCCCAGCGCTCACTGACAGGCGTGGACCACATACCACGCGACCCATCTGTCAGTGGGATAGAAAAAATACCACGAAGTAAGAAACCAGCAGCACTATTCATTGGTTGTCACATCACTGAAGATCCGATGGCCAGGATCATTTCACCTGAAGATCTAACGGCCCGGATTCGTTTGGACACTCAATCCGACGGTCCACATTGCAACGCCCTAAGAAGGCTCCATATAAGACTCCAATGTAACAATGGGATGGGACGTGTTAGTGCAGAGTAATTTAGATCAATTAAACAAGGAAAAAGTCCAAAACAAACCTTAAACTTGTAGACGAAAGCTAAATCGAACATCACCCGCAAAAAAAGAAAGAAAAGAAAGCTAAATCGAACCCTGAACTTTAAATCCCTGAAATCAGCACACCGAACTATCTAATCCCGGTCTATATTAAACCTTGAGCGCGTTTTCGAAGGGATTGTCGACGTGGCAGCAGGTTGGACCGGGATCATTGGCGACTGGGCCGGCCCACCAAACGTATTTTTCTTTTGACTTAAAAATACTAAAAAAGACAATACTCAGGGGGAATCGAACTCAAGATCTGGCGCAACTGAACACGCCGTGTAGCCACTCCACCTGATAACTATTAGTGACAAATGTGAAGCGCGGAAATATTTAACCACACTACTTAGCATCGAGATTCGAAAACATTTTAGAATTTTTATAAACATTTTCTTGAAAATAATCAGTGATTTTGAATTCGGATATTCTTAAAAGCAACAAACAGTTTTTCAAATTCCAAACATGTTTTGCAAAAAAATTAACAATTTTTGGAATTACGATTAAAAAAAACACAAACAAATTTTCAAACATGAACCATTTTTGAAACCCCTGAATATTTTTTATACATGAACCATTTTTAAACGTGAACAAAATTTTCAAACCACAAATTTTTTTGAAACCTGAACAAAATTTGAAAGTGAAAACAATTTTTGAAAACATGAACATTTTTTAAGATAAAGATATTTTTATAAAATTGGGAACAAATTTTGAAACCTGAACAATATTTTAGAATGTGAATACTTTCTAAAATACTTAAAAATGGGAAAATTTGTTCGAACTTTAAATTTTTGTTCAGGTTTCAAAATTGTTCGTGTTTTCAACAATTTGTTATTTTTTACCAAAAAGTGTTTGCACTTTAAAGAATGTTCGGGGCTTTTAAAAATGGTTCAGGTTTTTAAAAAAATGTATGTTTTTCAAAATGTGTTCGTAACTCCAAAATATTGTTCAAAATTTAACAAAATATATGGAATTTAAAAAAATTGGTCTTAAGAATATTCGGATTTCAAAATTGTTGACAATTTTCAAGAAAATGTTTCAAATAATACAAAAAATGTTTTCAAATCTACACGCTGCATCTGTTTAAATATTTCCGTGCTTCACTTATGTCACAAACAGTGATTAGTTAGAGTGGTTAGCAGGAGGACTTAACAAGCTTAGGTCGGAAGTTCGATTCACAGGAGCTCTTCTTTTTCTCAACGTTTTTATATGGCACGGTTCGGAGAAAATGTTGCAAAAAAAAAAAAAAAAAGCAAGCTTCGCCCTGCCTTATGGGCCGGCCTAGTCTGGCCGCAGCCAACCATCCCGGGTTCAACCTGCCACGTCAACGATCCCTGTTTGGAAACACACTCAAGGTTTAAAATAGACCAGGATTAGATAGTTCAGTATGCTGATTTCAGGGATTTAAAGTTCGAGGTTCGATTTAGCTTTCGTCTACAACTTCAAGGTTTTTTTTGGACTTTTTCCATCCAACAAGCTTGTTTTAATTTTTTTGACTATAAAGCTTGTTTTAATTTGAACTTAAATATACTTTTGTGATTTTTCTCTATCGTGTAAATGTACGAATCAGAGTGTGTTTTCTATGTCTTTTTTTGTGTCTTCATTATTGTTTTTTCTTTTTCAGTTTTTCTTTGTGTGTGCATGTGCGCGTGCGCGTGACAGTGTGCGTGTTCAGGGAGATGCCACCATCGGTATAAGATACAATTTCCTTTTAATATGTTGAGAGACGGTTAATCTTCGTCATTGGTGTTTTCTTATATGAGCACAGAGTATAACATGAATGTATACATGCAAATTATTTATAATTAGTGCGTAATTTTTTCCAGATGTTGGATGAGTACCAATGCCACTAATTAATTAATTCTTAGAAAACTTCATTTTTTTTATTTTTCAAAGTAATACAAATGGTAATAATTAATTGCTCCTAATAAAACTTCATTATTTTGATTTTGATTTAGTTCTTATTTTGTTTTCTTTCTTCTTTAAGGGTAATGCAATTGCCATTAATTCATTCCTTCTTAGGAATTTTGTTTTGCGAATATTTCACTATTATATGCGTATTTGTGCACATTTTTAGAAAACGCAAATTTTGTATATTGTGTGCAAGTTTTGCCTTTGTTTGTTTTATATATTTTTTGGTTTTTCTTCTTAATAAAGGGTAAACCAATACCACCAATTCATTCTTCCTTAGAGATCTCATTTTTTATTTTTATTTTGTTTTTATTTCATTTTTTTCTTCTTAAAGGATAATATTAGTGTCACTAATTCATTTTTCCTTATCACAACTTCATTTTTTTGATTTTGTTAGTTATTATTATTTTTATTTCTCCTTAAGAGCAATTCCAATGCCACTAATTTATCCTTCTTGTGAAATTCTCTTTTTTGTGAAAATTCCACTATCGTATGCTTATCTTGCACATTATAGAAAAGTGTAATTTTTGTGTATATATGTGCAAGCTTTGTCATTGTTGATTTTATAATTTATTCCTTCTTAATGGGTAATACCAGTGCCACTAATTTATTCTTTTAGAAACTTTATTATTTTGATTTTTATTTTTTATTTTAATTTCTTTGTTCTTAAAGGGTAATACCAATGCCACTAATTCATTATTCCTTAGAAAATTGTATTATTTTGATTTAGTATTAGTTTTTATTTCATTTTATTTCTTCTTAAAGGGTAATACGAATGCCACTAATTCATTCTTACTTAGAACTTTATTATTTTGATTTTGTTTTAGTTTTTATTTCATCTTCTTTCTCTTAAAGGATTTTACCAATACCACTAATTCATTCTTCATTAGAAAACTTCACTATTTTGACTATTTTAATTTTTTTCATTTTTTTCTTCTCTAAGGGTATTACCAATGCCACTAATTCATTCCTTCTTAGGAAACATTTTTTTGTGGAAAATCCACCATTATATGCTTATTCTTGCATATTATAGCATAACGCAACTTTTGTGTAAATTTTGTGCAAATTTGTCTTTGTTTTTTTTGGTTTTTAAATTTTCCTTCTTCTTAAAGGGTAATACCAATGCCACTAATCCATTCTTCCTTAGAAAACTTCTTTTTTTTTTGTTTTTTGTTTTATTTTTTTAGTATTAGTATAGGGCAAAGAGGGAGACTAGAGAAAGAAGAAGGCGATTGAGCCTTTGGATATTGATTGGGTGGTGGAGACTATTTCACTAAATGCCCAAGGAAATTAGGCGCCTATCAAATAATTGCCTTCATAACATGGATAAACACTCACTCAATTTTTATGCAATGTGTGTGCGGTTCATACCGTTGTCTAAAAATTGCATTACTATATGCTTATTTTCGCATATTATGAAACACTGCAATTTCTATGCCAATCGTGTCCAATTTTCTATCATTGTTTGTTTTATGTGCTTATACATTTTCTTTCTTCTTTTATGTAATACCAATGCCCTTAATTCATTATTTCTTAAAAAAATAACCTGGTTTGTTTTTAGATTTGTATTAGCTTTGGTTTTAGTTTTTGTTTAGTGATTATGGTCAACTTGGTGCAATCTCACCTGGAAGTATGTATTAGCAATCGTCATGTACGTATGTATAACATCTCGTGTCATACACCAATCAATGCTGGATCTAATCATTTCTCGTCATAGCACATAGTACAACTTGCTTATGATACAGTACTGTGGGATTAAAGTATTCGGCGACGCACCGTTGCTCTTAGGGCGTGTTCGGAGGCTCTCCAGCTCCACGCTTCACAAATTTCTGGAGTGGAGCTGAGCCGAACGAGTTTGGCCCAAGAAGCTAGAAGCGAGAAGCCCGGCTAGCCGCTAGTGTAAAAACGTGAAGCACCAAAAGTCCAGCTCCACCGATTGGAAAAGGAGATGTTCGCCCAAATTACGTACCACTGCCACCGCCAAGTGAAGGCAGATCGAACCGGTACGCTTGCTGGAACATATCGCTCGATCGAATCGGTACCCTGTGCTCCTTCTCTCGCTGGAAAGCCAAGTTGGGCTGCCTCCAACCGGCCCATTATGGCGCTAAGGCAGGCCACCCATGCTGCCAGCCCATAGTAGCGATGGGAGAAGCTAGCGATCGCAGCCGAACGGAGCTGTCTCGCTGCGTGGAGTGAGAAGCTGGGATGGGAAGTTAGAATCGTGGAGTTCGTGGAGTTGGGAGGAGACCAGAACAGGCCCTTAGTCGTGAAAGGAGCAGCATGCTCCGGGCGATCCAGCGCCACCCAAGGCAAACTTGGCTAATACACAAATCGACTTAACCAAGCTGTGGTCACTCGACTGACCCAAATAATGTTTCCAGTCGACTGTCTGCTAGCCAGTCCCATATTTTTAAACTTTTAAATAAAAGACGTGTCAAACCGGGCATGAGCTTCTTATTTAGATTCGTGTATGGGCTGGACCCGTGAACATTTTTAAAAAGCTTTGTGCTTCCCCTGTCACCATGGTTAGAGAAGGTAGGGATTGGCCGAACCAAAGCCAGAAAACGACGCGGGTGGTAGCGGCATCGACGGCGGGGGTGACACAATAACACGTTAGACATGGGACGACGTTGCCGGCCATGACATCGTCGACGGAGAGGGGAGAGTGACAAAGGTGCTTCGACGCGAGCTGATGGTGCGGGTGCGAAGAGGACCACCTACACGGGAGAATAGGGGGTTCGAGGGGTAGGGAAACGATGCAACGACGTTAGTCGCCGATGCCGGGAGGCGACAATTAGGTCAGTGATTGTGGGTAGGTCAATGAGCTGCGTATTATTATGACAACGGTGGTGGAAGGAGAGAATAGTTCTAGGCACTGCGAATTTATTTTATATTTGAGCATGAGGATTCCAATGGTGTATATTAATCATTGAAAAAAATTTGAAGTTGGAATCACGAATAAATATTGATTTATGTGTGGCAGACGACGGTTTTTCATTCGAAACGCTGACACTTTGCCGAAGTGTGTTCGATTTGTACATGAAGTGAGTCAAATTTTTGCATAAACGCTCTCAAATTTTTATCACACCCTATAAGGGTTCTATGAAGACACCATGCCAAGTTTCATTCAGTTTCAACCTCGTTTGCTCGCTCGGAGTTTTTTGCCCTTTTTAGTGGCCGGGAAATCAGTTGATGCTTCAAAAATAGCAAACCGACTCAAAAAGTGACTAAATTTGAGCACGGGGCTTATAATGGTGTGTATTTAATCATGTAAAAAGTTTGAAGTTGAATTTGTGTGTGGCATGTCAAGGTTTCCGTTTGAAACGTTGACACTTCGTTGGAGAGTGTTCAAATTATACACGAAATGCGTGAAGTTTTTTGCCATAACACTCTCAAATTTTTACCACACCCTACAAGGGTCCTATGAAGACACCATTCCAAGTTTCGAGCTCTTTTGCACACTTATAGATTTTTGCCCTTTTTAGTGGCCGTATTCCCTCTTTAGGGCGCCGTCTTGGAGTCCTTGGCCCCTGCTTCCGACAGGCTAGACGTGCACGACATCGTGGTCGATAAGTGTCCGTCCAGCGATGTGGATGTTTACTCGGCTTCTTGTGAGGTAATGCTGGCGGCTTTGGGCGGAGCTAGGTTGCAGCTGTGTTTTGGTAGCCGGCTTCATCTGACATGCTCAAGGGGTCGCCGGGCTTCACTTTGTCTTCCTGAAGTCGGATCTACTGTGCAGGGTCCCATGCGGTGATAATGACATGAGTTGGGTGGTCGGTTTCGGTGCTGGATCGGCGCAAGCCCAGAGCTTTTCTCCTGTGATGCTAGTCGACAGAGTCAGAGCTGCGCGACTGGCTGTTTGGCATTGGCTGACGCAGGCCTAGGCACTTCGTTTGCGGTTAAGGCTACATCTATGGTCGTCAATGGTGGAGTCGGAGTTGCCCTTGTGGTGGTGTATAATGATGACACCCGATTGCAATCTCGACGGCATGTGTGCTTGCAATCTCGACGGCATGTGTGCGTTGTGGGTCGCCAGGTCGACCTGATTGCCCTGTTTTTCCGGGAGTGAGTAATAGTTTTCACTCGGTTTTCCATTAATTAACCGGACAACTTTGGGGCCGACTTGAAATAAACATCTGGTGAATTGATCTTACACGTGATGGCGGTTTAATTAGTACCACCTCTGTTCACTTATATAAGACGTTTTAGACATTTAGACATTGTTCAAAATAGTACAAAGCAAGTCGCCTGAAATGTCTTGTAAAAACAAACGGAGACGGAGGGAGTATATTATATATGTATGTATACGATCTCAGACATTCTCAACAAGTCAACAGGGGCGTAGAAACAAATCATGGATGTCAGGCAGGCCACGCTAGGTCGTCATGGACAGAGGACTCGAAATATATCATGCACCATGCATGGAATCCTTCGTGGTTGAGTGATCATGGTTTTGGCTCCGCGGGCTTGGGCAGTGGCGGCTGCGCCGGCTCCGGTGCAAGCTCACTGGTAGGGAGTGGCGGCAGCTCCGGCTTCGGTGGAAGCTCACCGGTAGGGAGTGGAGGCAGCTCCGGCTTCGGTGGCTCCTCTGTCTTGGGTGGCAGCTCGACCTCTGGCTTCGGCGGAAGGTCGCCTGTAGGAAGAGGCGGCAGAGCCGGTTTTGGTGCGATCTCACCTGTTGGCAGCGGGGGCAGCTCCGTCTTCGGTGGCTCCTCACCCTTGGGCACTGGTGGCAGCTCTGGCGTTGGTTCCACGTCAGGTTTGGGCAGCGGCGGCAGCTCCGGCATGGGCAGCACGTCAGGTGTAGGCAACGGAGGCAGCTCCGGCAACGGCAGCACGTCGGGTATGGGCAACGGCGGCAGCTCCGGCCTGGGCTGCTCGTCGGGTGTGGGCAGCAGCGGCAGCTCCGGCTTTGGCAGCACGTCGGGTATGGGCAACGGCGGCAGCACGTCCGGCCTGGGCAGAGGTGCCGGGAGATCCGGAGGCACCTCCGCCTCCTCCAGGTGCCGCGCCGCGTTGCCGATGCCGCCGCGTGAGAGCAGCAGCACGCCGAGGAGGAGCGCCGCAAGAGAGGAGGACATGCTGGCGATCTTGGAAGCCATGGCTGGCTTCACTGGACTAGTCAAAGAACGGTGTGGGGTGAAGAGAAACGAAGGCGAGGGTACAGCATTTATAGGGGGCGCTCATCGGACGGAGCCGATGGCCTGGCGATGCGTTACACCCAAGATCGATCGCCTGCGTAAGCGCGCTGCGTTTCTTCCTGGCGTTTAATCCGTGGTACGTTTCGTGCTTGGCCCGTGTGGCGCGTTGGAGAATCGGGCCAGCGGGGCCGACGGGATCGGTTGCTGCGGTGTATACACTACTGCGACGTTGCCTGCCCAGATAAAACCGCCGGGCGCGTATGGGTCACTGTGACACAATCTGGACACGAAATTAACCTGTCGTCCGGTCAAAAAAGAAAGAAAAAAATGACCTCAGACGTTCCAAGCGTCAAGAGGTGGGTACTTAACCTGCTTTCGATGGATTTATTGACCTCAGACGTTCCAAGCGTCAAGAGGTGGGTACTTAACCTGCTTTCGATGGATTTATTACTGCGAGAGAAATTCCTGCGGAATCACGTTTTTTAGAAGGTGCGAGGTCACGCCATTGGTTGCTTGAGAGTTTTTTTTTTAACATCAGTACAGACGCAAGCGCTTATACATACGCGCATACACTCACCCCTATGAACGCACACACGCACATCCTACCTCTATGAGCACCTTCGAGAGACTGAGCCGGCATGTCATCTTGAAATTTACGAAGTCACCGTAGGCGCCTCGTCGTCGACGGGAACATCTCCTCCCACTGAAAGCGCATCGCCGGAAATCCTGAAATAAATCCAGGAATAATGCGAGCACCAGGACTTGAACCCTGGTGAGCTGGGAATACCATTGTCCCTCTAACCATCCAACCACAGGTTGCTTGAGAGTTGAGACTGCTGGATTGGTACGTTTCACGTTTTTTTTGCGAGAAAACTTCTAATCTATTCATCTTCAATCATGGCAGTACAACGAACACCAGAAATAATAAAAATTACAGCTAGATCCGTAAACCACCTAGCGACGACTACAAGCACTGAAGTGCTTATATAAACGCGCATACACTCACCCCTATGACGAGCTAGTTCTACTCACACCCAGGAGGCGGGAGGAGAGTGCCGGCCTGTCCGTGCATCGTGATCACCAAGCAGAAAAATGTTGTTGAATTTTTTTTTTGTTAACACGCAATGAAACGTGTGTCGAGATTATTATTGGTTTTCCTGTTGTTGAGAAAAAGTTTTTTTTAATTTTGTTGTTGTTGAGAAAAACGTACTCTATCGACATCTTATTTTTACGGGTTATTCTATCGAGATCTTTTTTTTTTGAGGCATTGAGTTGAAATGTTTGAGAATTAACACTAAAAAATGATTAAGAAGTTCCCATGAAGTATCAGCCCGGTGTCGGACCATCTAGAAGAAATTCAAGAAAATGGACTGTGTGGACATTTTTGGATTGCGGAGACACATGGGCTGCGTATGTTTGTATCTGCTGCGATGGCAGGACGGTGGGTATAGGCCGGAGCCGTGAACATTATTGTTAGTTTTTGTAATATATTTTTCACTTATTCTTAAACTGTGAAAAAAAAGTCTCATCTGGACTAGTCATGAGGTGAGATGGCGTTTTGTCGGCCACGGAGACGAGACGATGACAAGCTGCTTGGCGTGCGGGTTGATGGTGCGCGTGCGATGAGGATCACCTACATGTCTACATCGGAGAAGGGGAGAGGGGTGGGGCGGCTATGCAACGATACTAGTCGTCAGTGGTAGGGGATGATAGTTAGGCCGGTGGTAGCGGGCAAGCGGATGATCTACGCAATGTGGCGACAATGGCAGCGGAAGGGAAGACAAAAATGGTAGGCTCGACCAAAACAAATTAGCTTCAGGTGGTGGCGGCATAAGGTAACTACGATTTAATGCGGTGAATAGGAGCTCCATCTCTAAAATGCTAAACAAAATGTCAACATTAGTACTTAGCTCACTGCCTCTCATTCTTGTTCAACCTATCATGATCGACAAGACGAAGGACATGGTTGTGTGTGTGAGAGAGAGGGTCCGATGTCTTGGTTTGGGGCATCGATAGTGGCGGTTTGCACAACAACGCGAGTCGGTGGCAGACGCAGTGCAAGGGGACGCCTTTGTGGCTATCATGGATGGCAGCCGACTGGTTCCCTATCTTCCACCGAGCATCGCAACTAGGAAATCTATGAACGAGACCCGCTTGAGTGATCGCCCATTCACTCCGTCACTCCGTCCTAGCAAGGAGGAGAAGGGAGAGGTGGAAGATTACGAAGGGGGCAACAATATTTTCTAATCAAATATTTTGAGAGAAAAGTAAGCATGTGATATTCATTCCCTCCAATCACTATGTATGTAGCTTGGTTGCTCAGATTTGTGAGATAGCTCTGACAAACCGAAGCGAGAGAGTAGATTTTAGGATTATTAAAAAAATAAGCATTTCTTACCATCGGTATTAAGGCTTCTTTCATGCCTAATGGGCACCTGATAATGTTTTTCTTTTAAACCTTGGCATGCACATCTTTGCCGACATTGGGTGGTACCATACCGATGCCGTTGTGCCGCTCTGATGGGTTCACTTCAATTTCCTCTCATGCTGCCATGCACATGCATTTGTGCTAATCTCTACTACTTACAAAGAACCTAAGGTTCCCATTTCACCTCTCCTTCGTCCAACCTCCTTATATACACCCCCCTTCCCTTCCCTTCTTTGATTTTTCCTATCATCTCGGGTTTTCTCCCATCGTTTCCCTAAAATGGAATCAGTTGTCCTACGTTTTTATTAACTTTTCAAACTTTACATACGTCTTAAATTTACTTTTTGTCGCACATGGCAAATTTATTTTATTTGTCATGGCAAAAATACTTTTCATCCATGGCAAAATTTGCCTTTTCCATCGTTTATGGGATTTTTTTTGCTTCTGTAGACTATTTTACATTTATTTTAAAAACATGGCAATTACTACTAAGAAATGGCAAATTTTGCTTTTTTGTTTAGCCACATGATGTACAGAACTAGTGCAGCAGAACGTGCATTGGATCAATGGAGAAAGCCACGCAACGACGACACGTTCATTCCACACGGAGACGGTCGATCTTTTGCCTCCTTGGCATGGCACAGGACCCGATGGATCATAATTCTCCACCGGCGACGAGTTTCGAGGGGTTCCGTTTCACGCGGATACGTGCACGCGATACGCGGATATAGCTGAACCCGAACTCAGATCCAACTGAACCAAAACACACGACTGGCACACGCGGCGACGGAGTGGGAGAAGCGCAATGCCGTTCGCTGGGGCCGTCCCCTCCACGGCCCTTCTTCTCCTCGCCGTCCTCTCGGCCGAGCAGCAGCCGTTCAAAGGCCTCGTGCCCGATAACCGGAGCGTGGCCTTGGCCGGCAGCAACGTCACCGCTACGGCCGGCGCGGCGGCGATGTGCTACCGAAGGAGCGGCGTCAACGAAGAGGCCAATCCGGGTAAGACGGTCCTCGACGTGGCCCCGCTCGCCGTGTGCCCTTCTCCTGCAATTAAGAAGGGTTTGAGCGGGCGAGCAAAGGCATGGTGTTGCTGGGGCCTCGCCGTGGCGATGACGATGGTCGTTTTCCTTGTGTGGTCAGTTTTACTCCCCTGCGCTCTTGATTCATTCGTACTACTACGGCACGGAGCCGAGATCTATTTGATCGACGCAACGAACTCAATTCTCAATATCGTCTCGTGTACCCAGGCCAGAGACGTTCATCGTATCGCCCATCGATCCCGTGTTCACTGGTGATGACGCGTCGGTGGTCGATGGCGACGGCGACCGCGAGCTCGTCGACTGCGCCATCTGCATGGAAACGGTGCCTGGCACCCTCAAGTTCAGCGTCGGCTCGTGCGGCCACGCCTTCTGCTCGGGCTGCGTCGTCCGGTACGTCGCGGCTAAGCTGGGCGAGAACGTCGCCCGCGTCAAATGCCCCGACCCCGGCTGCAAGGAGGGCGCCGTCGAGCCGGAGAGCTGCTTCGGCATCATCTCCTCGGACCTGCTCGATAAGTGGGGCTTCCTGCTGTGCGAGTCCTTGCTCGGCGCCAAAACGGTGTACTGCCCGTACAGGGAATGCTCGGCGCCTCTTCTCGCCGACGGTGAGGCCGGTGCGGCGGCGATCGCCGAGGCGGAGTGCCCGCACTGCCACAGGCTGTTCTGCGCCCGGTGCGCGGCGCCGTGGCACGCCGGCGTCGGGTGCAGGGAGTTTCAGGAGCTCGGGCAGGACGAGCGAGGCCGGGAGGACCTCCTGCTGAGGAGGCTCGCCGGACGGCAGAGGTGGCAGCGGTGCCCCCAGTGCAGGATGTACGTGGAGAAATCGGAAGGATGCAACTACATCAAATGCAGGTACAGATCAGATTAGAGAACTCTATTAATTTCTTCCTGACAAATATATCGCCCATTGCTATGCTTGACAAATGGAAATTACGATCTGATTTTCAAGTTAGTCCATAAAAATGTGAAATGATTTTGCAGCTCCCTTGTTTGATTTATTTTAGGTGTGGGAACAGCTTCTGCTACCGATGTGCATCCAAGGTGTCCGCGCTAACCCATTACTGCAAAGAGTGCAAGCGGTAGCGATTTGCTTGGTTATGCATCCAAGGGGCTTTCACCGGTCACCACCAAGGCACAAATACTGAGCTCTATTTATTAACCAGCTACTCCCTCCGTTCGGAATTACTTGTCGCAGAAATGGATGTATCTAGACAGGGAGTACAATATATCGCTTCATCTTGGTCATGTTTATCTCAATCGCAAGATGGAAATCTAGGCATGATAAACTGTACTTAATCAGGTTGTACAGAAGTACGAACATTATCTCCTAGACTCGATTCAGCTTTCAGTTGTGCTTGTAAATATGCAAGGTTTTTTAGGCAGCATGTTCAGTATCTGATCTTCTGGTTCATGCGGTTACATTTCTTAAGAAACGGTAGAGATTGCTATTATTTAGTTGTCCATATATAGCGTACATCAAAGTTGGCATTGTGTAGTCCCTGAAAAATAGTTTGCATGTCAGTCGATGTCATGTGTGAGACTTGCATATTTCAATGGGTGTAAGAGCATCTCCAATAGATGATGTATATTTTGGTGCTTCAGATCGGTGATGTAAAAATTTGAAGCACCAAAAAGTGATTTTTACATCTCTGTAAAAGGCTCAACTCCAATAGATGATCCAAAACGTAGATGTAAAAGAGCAACTCCAGCAGACGGTCCAAAACGAAGATGTAAAATCGGCCGCCGGCCGCGCGGCTGTTGTACAGCCGCGGTTTTGCATTGAAATATTACTTAAAATTTCAAATTGAAGTGCATCATCATCATAGTTTCAAATCCCTAACAAAAGTGCATCATCATCATAGTTTCAAATCCCTAACAAAAGTGCATCATCATCATCATAGTTTCAAATCCCTCTACCAAAAGTGCATCGTCCCAATCAAAGTTTTTCGCCCTACAAATTAAAATGCACATGAATATCATTCATGCGGGTCATCAACACCACCGGCGTTGTGAACCGTGGTACGTTCATCATCATAACCGGTTCTTTGTTCTCATGGCGGCGAGATCCATCACCTTCGACACCGGCGAGCTCCTCCTACGTCAGGACGCACTACGCATCGTCCTGCTCAACGATCGGGGCGGCGCTGTTGATGCCCGATCTCTGCGCGTCGACGAGGTGATCGACATCGGGTACATCATCCCTTTCCCATGTCATTTTGCTAGGGTTTGGGATCGCCTTCCACTTCGTACATCTACAGGCCGGCCGCCGGAGAAGCGGTGCGCCGGCGAGCCACCGCGCGGTGGGGCGACGCTTGTTTCCACATCAGACGAGGAGGCCCGGGGATTGGGGGCGGTTCACGGGGGGCGACTCGATTTCCCTTTCCTCGCCGAACCGGGGATTCTTGGGCGTCGACCGGCAGAAAACCGCCCCACCTGCCCGGATCTGCGACACGTGGGGCTTGGCACATCTGACCGCCATGGACAGGCCACGGCTAGGGTTTCGGTCCCGTCTCCTGGTATTAATCCGTGCGCCGCTGTCTCTCCTTCCCCCAGTTTAGATCTGGAGGACCGTCTTCTTCACTTCTGGGAGACACCTGCGAGAGAGAAACCTAGGGTTCGTCCCTCCTTCTCATGGTGGGAAGGGAAAATTCGTGGGGATTCTAGATCGTTTGCTCAAGTTATTTCGTCCCCTCCTACAAAAACTATTGCTGATCCTGTCCTAGAGCCACCTAAGATGAGGGAAGAGGGGTTCGGTGCTGGCCGCCATGGCCGCGGTGCGGGCCATTTCAACCACGGCGAGGGGCGCGGTCGTGGCGACGAAGGCGGCCACGGTCGCACAGGAGGTGGCGGCGGAGGGCGAGGGTGTGGCCGGGAGAGCCATGTCTGGACTCGCAAGGTGACGGCAGGGGCGTCCTCCTCCAACGCCCCGTCGGGATCTGGCGAGACGGGGTTCGATCGATGGGAGAAGTGTAACACCCCCAGTGGTTAGCCACAGTAATCCCATTTTGATTATGCCATGTCATCATGTTTAACAGTGCATGATCATCATTAGCATTATATTGCATTTCAACTCCTAAGTCAAAATTCAAATTTAAATGAAAGTGAAATATAAAAGTTGTCCAAACCTGAAAACTAAAATGTGCCTCATGTTGTAAATATTCCCAAAGCATTTATAAAAATGATTGCAACATTTGTTGGAATTGTAAAAGGACTCGAACAACAAGAAACAGCAGCAACATAGCACTATTTAATCCTTTTCAAATTAAATAAAATCCAAACAAAAAGATATGGACGCCAAACCAATTTCTAGCAGTGACTAATTTTGCACTGTTAATATTTGGACCAGTCTCATATTTTACAAAAGTCCAGAAGTAGCCTAGACATTTTTGCAAAACAGAGAAGAAAATAAATAAAAGAAAAAGACAGAAGAAAACAGAAAAAGAAAGCAAAAGAGAAAATAAAAAGGCCCCCCTCCTCCCGGGCCTCGGCCCAGCCACATGCCAGGCCGGCCCATCCCCACTCCCTTAACCCCCTGGTGCCGAAACCCTAGCCACCGACACCCCCATTCCCCCCCACTCTCTCGCTCTCCCCCCCCGGATCCAGGAGGGATCGAGCCGCGCCCCGCCGCCGGACTTCGACGCCGCCGTCGCCCCTGGACCCCGTGCCCCTCCTCTCTCTCGCGCGACGGCCGCCTGGGGCCGTGGCCTCGCCTCGCCGCCGGACACGTCCTCGACGCCGCCGTCCCTTCGCACCTCGCCAGCGTCGCCGCCACACCGGACTGCCCCGTCATCGCCTCTCCCTCGCCGGTCGCCGTCGTGCCTCGCCGCCCCGTTCCCCTGCACCGCAAGTGAGGCCCCGGCCTCTGCCTCCCTCTCCCCCGCCGTTCCCGCTTGCCGTCGCTGCCGCCCCGCGCCCGCCCGCTCGCCCGCCTCGCACGCACGCGCGCGCCAGGGCCGCATCTTGCCCGTGCTCACCGCGGCCGTTCCCCGCGCCGCACCCCCGCACGCCCGTAGCCCCGCTCCGCCTCGCTGCGCCGCCTGCCTCGCCGTGCTGCCGCTCCTCCGCTGCCTGGCCTCGCCCCGCCGCCTCGCCCCTCACTGCCGGCCCGCGCCTGGGCCCGCGCCTGGCCGCGCCCGGTGCCCGCTCGCCCCTGGCCAGCGCCGCGCCACGCGCTCGTGCCGCTGTGGCCCCCTGGGCCACTGCCAGGTGGGGCCCAACCCCCCTGGCCCGATGACGTGTGGGGCCTAGCCCCAGGATTAAAAAAAAGGAAATGAAAATAGAAATAGAAATATAAATAATAAAATTAATAATTAGTGCATTAATTAATTTAATTAATTCTGTTTAATTAATCTAATTAATTAATTAGTCTAATTAAATTGTAATTAACATAATCAAATCCTAATTAGCCTAATGTGAGAATGACAGGTGGGACCCACTGGTCCTGACGTCATGCTGACGTCAGCATTCACTATTTCGGATAATGTTAATTTAAATAATTAATTAAATTCCAGAAATTAATAAAAACTTTAGAAAATCATATCTTTTAATTCGTAACTCCGATCGAAAAACTTTATACATGAAAATTGCTCAGAACGACGAGACGAATCCGAATACGCGGTCCGTTCATCCGTCACGCGTCCCTAACTATCCGAACTTGCAACCGTTCCCCTCTTATCCTCTGTCCGATAATTCCAAAGACCCGGGAAGTATCGTCAGATATTCTCCCGCTCCGTCTGATACATGTGATGCTGCGTTAGACTACCCCTAGCACCGTGTATCGTATTTGTTATGCTCATGTTTGCTCTATATTTATACTGTTTCCTCCCCCTCTTCTCACTCTATAGCCCCCGACCCCGACGTCGTCCCCGAGACCGACGCAGCTCCGGAGACCGAAGACACCATTGACGACCTTGCCCTTGCCGCCGAGCAACCAGGCAAGCCCCCCTTTTTTATCATCCTGATATCGCCCATTCTATTTCTCATGCTTGCATTAGAATTGCTGCTGCTGCTGCTGCTTTACCTATTCTGATGCATAGCCTGTTCATTGTAACCTGCTGTTGATAATTACCTGCATATCCTAAACTGTTTAGTCTAGGCTGGGTAGAGACCTATCAGTGACGCCACTTATCCCGACTGTCGCGCTGGATCGTCAGAAGACCCGATCAACGGGATTGAAGACCAGGACCCGACACCGCACATCACCCTCCCCCCCCTTAGTTGTAACGACACTGCAGCGTTACTATCGAGTGCCGAGGTTGAAACCTCATGTAGCACTTCTGATGTTAACTCTTTTGAGTAGCTATTCGGTCGTGGTCATCGAGGGTGATTCCTCCTTCGCCACTTCTGGTAACGACGCTGTCGTGCAACACATCAAGTGTGAACCCATCGAGGGTGAATCCTCCGAGTTCACCTTGACAGACACATCGAGTAGGAATCCAACGAGGGTGATACCTCGGATTCCCCTGATGTTATGGACACACGGATACTTGGACTTTCCACTGTTCCTTGGATAGGCGGGTCGGCCCTGAGGGGTACCCGCGTGCGCCTGAGAGGCGAGTGTTGTGAAGACGGGTGCCTGTGTGGTGCCCGAGTGGTGAATACGAGGCGCGGCCGGGCATTCTTAACCCTTGCAGCAAGTCCTCGAGACGGGGCGACGGGGTCACATCTTTCGTGAGTCTCTGCTCGTTACCGCAAGCCCCTAGTCCTAACGATTTGGATATTTGATCCGAGCAGGCCTCTGGTCTGATAGCACTAACCATCACGTGGGCATAGTATGGGCGTTCTGCATCGTAGCATCAGCCGAAAGCTCTGTCAGACGTCTAGTTCAACCTTGCGGCCGGGACGGACCGGCGCCCCCCTGGTGCCTGGCTTCCCCCTGCACGCAACGACTCGGAGTGCACAGGGCGATGGCCCAAGACCTCTGAGCGCTTAGGATGTAGACCGACGGGGACCTCTCTGCTGAGCTGTAGGTAGGGCTGCGATGTGTCGTTTGACCGAGGCCGGGCATGACCCAGGAAAGTGTGTCCGGCCAGAGTTAATCGAGCGTGTTGGGTAAGTTGGTGCACCCCTGCAGGGAAGAATACTTCTATCGATAGCCGGTCCTACGGTAAAGGACACTCGGAGTTGTATCCTGATTGATACAATTTAGAATTGGATACTTGGATACTATGGCTCTGGGATTGCTTTCTCGCAGGGAGTCGAGAAAGGATCTCTGGGTGAGGATGAGACTTAATGATACTGCTACATTATATTGTACTGTTCTACTCTCTTCTAATGCTGCAAGACCGCTGAAGATGCTAGTCTTCGATAGGACTAGGCCTTCTCTCTATTCTGGCATTTCTGCAACCCAGTCCACATATACAGCCTCCCATTGAAAATGTTGCATATGTAGTGTAGCTCCTTGCTTGCTGAGTACTTCTGAGTACTCACGGTTGCTTTGTTTTTCTTTTCTCCCCATATCAGTTTGTCGTAACAAGATGACGGAGCCCCTGATACAGCTGCCCTGCCGTCGATCGTCTACTACTACTACCCAGAGGATGGATACTACTACGAGTTGACTGACGACCAGGAGTAGGATCGGAGGGTCCCAGGCAGGAGGCCTTCGCCTTTCGATCGTAGTGTTTTATTTTGCCCCGCCTTTCTAAAGGCCTTTCTGTTTCTGTTTCATATCTGTACTCAGATATCTGATCCTTCCGCTGACGCTTGTTCGCAAGCTTATGTATTCGAGCCCTCGAGGCCCCTGGCTTGTAATATAAAGCTTGTATGACTTTATTTATGTTTTAGAGTTGTGTTGTGATAACTTCCCGTGAGTCCTTAGGCTTGATCGTGTGCATTTGCGTGTATGATTAGTGCACGATCGGGCCGGGGGCGTCACAAGTTGGTATCAGAGCCGACTGCCTCTAGGAATCCCCCTTTCCAACTCCTTGGCCGAAGTTGAGTCTAGTAACCGAAAACTGTTTTACTAACTTGGCTGTGTGGCTTACGGGCCCCCGTCGCCATTTGGGTGGTATTAGGATCTTTAACTCCTCGACCTGTACTCTGGGACTCTGATCTCTCTTCCTTTCGGGTTAACTAAAGTTTACTAACACCGACACTTAGGATCTCGTAATTCTCGTCCACCCGGAGAGCTGGATATCTGTGCGATTTCCCTGACATTGATCTGATTAGTCTGATAATCATTTTCCTTTCCATTGTTTTGTTTAACCTTTCTCTCCGAGATCGGTTATACTTCTCCTTGTCTTTTGACAATCATGAATTTCCTCTGTTTCAGATGGATCGTTTGTTTCCACCACACCCTGCGACACAGCTACCAGCTGTTCGAGCAGGGATACATCCAGAGTACATTCTTTATCCACTGGGGCAGATGTCAATCCGTTACAATACCCCAGTACTGTCTCCTCCAGATACCCGCAAAGACTTTGTGATTTATTGTGACGCATCCCGTGAAGGATTAGGCTGTGTCCTAATGCAAGAGCGTAAAGTGATTGCTTATGGCTCTCGTCAGTTGCGCCCACATGAAGAGAATTATCCGGTACATGATCTAGAACTAGCTGCTGTGATCTATGCATTGCAGTTGTGGAGACATTACCTTCTCGGTAATCGTTGCGAGATCTACACGGATCATAAAAGTCTGAAGTACTTGTTTACTCAACCATCTCTAAACCTCCGTCAGCAAAGATGGATGGAGGCCATTGCGGACTATGATTTGGGTATATCCTATACCCCTGGCAAGGCTAACGTGATGGCTGATGCCTTAAGCCGCAAGTCCTATTGCGACAACCTCATGGTTAGGCGAGCTCAACCTCGTCTTTATGAAGAACTACGCAAGCTGAATCTGTGTATTGTTCCACAGGGTTCTCTTAATAACCTTGTGATACAACCAGATCTTGAGAAAGCTGTTAAGATTGTGCAAGCTAAAGATGCTGAAGTTGATCTGATGAAGAAAGACCTTCACCTTGTAAAGTACAGGGATTTCTCGCTGTCTGAAGATGGAACCTTGTATTTCAGAAACCGCATTGTCGTACCTCGCTTCGAGCTTATGACTGACAAAGTCATGAAGGAGGCACATGATACCCCGCTGTCTATTCATCCGGGTAGCACCAAGATGTATCGTGATCTCCGTCAAACGTACTGGTGGTCTAAAATGAAGCAGGATATTGCTCGATATGTTGTTGAATGTGATGTGTGTCGTCGCGTTAAAGCAGAACATCAGAAACCTGCTGGAATTCTGCAACCACTTCCTATTCCTCTATGGAAATGGGATAAGGTTCAGATGGATTTCGTTACAGGACTTCCCAGATCACAGAAGGGTCACGATGCTATTCTTGTCGTCGTCGACCAACTCTCTAAAGTTGCACACTTTCTGCCTGTCAAGGAGACGATCACTGCTAGTCAGTTAGCAGAGTTGTATATCTCCAGAATTGTTTCACTCCACGGTATTCCGAAGGAGATCAGTTCGGACCGTGGCGGTCTTTTCACTTCCAAATTCTGGGAAAGTTTCCAAACAGCTATGGGAACTCATATTACCTGGAGTTCAGCTTATCACCCCCAATCCCAAGGCCAAGTCGAACGAGTCAATCAAGTGCTTGAAGACATGCTTCGGGCTTGTGTTATTTCTTTCGGCAAGAAGTGGGAAGAATCTCTTCCGTATGCTGAGTTCTCTTATAACAACAGCTATCAAGCCAGCTTGAAAATGGCCCCCTTCGAAGTTCTATATGGACGTAAGTGTCGAACCCCTCTGAATTGGTCAGAAACTGGGGAACGACCGCTCGTGGGTCCGGATATTATTCAACACGCCGAAGAACAAGTCCGTGTTGTCCGGGAAAACCTCAAGGCGGCTCAGGACCGCCAGAAGAGCAACTATGATCGCAAACGATGGGGTTTGACTTATCAACCTGGTGATCAGGCTTATCTGCGAGTCACTCCTATGAAGGGCACTCACCGTTTTGGAATCAAGGGCAAGCTAGCTCCACGCTACATTGGTCCTTTCCGCATTATTGCTAGACGTGGTCAGGTGGCGTATAAATTGGAGTTGCCACCGCAATTCTCTCATATCCACGACGTCTTCCATGTGTCGCAACTTCGTCAATGCTTCAAGGAATCTCCGCACCGAGCTGTGGATCACGAAGTGCTCGAATTGCAAGATGATCTATCTTATAAGGAGCATCCGATCCGCATTCTCGATGAAGCTGAACGTCGGACCCGTCAGAAGGTTACCAAGTTCCTCAAAGTGCAGTGGTCAAATCATACTGAAGATGAAGCCACTTAGGAACGCGAGGATAATCTTCGTGCGGAATACCCCGAACTTTTTCCTTCTACCTCTTAATTCTCGGGACGAGAATTCTTGTTAGTAGAGGAGATTTGTAACACCCCCAGTGGTTAGCCACAGTAATCCCATTTTGATTATGCCATGTCATCATGTTTAACAGTGCATGATCATCATTAGCATTATATTGCATTTCAACTCCTAAGTCAAAATTCAAATTTAAATGAAAGTGAAATATAAAAGTTGTCCAAACCTGAAAACTAAAATGTGCCTCATGTTGCAAATATTTCCAAAGCATTTATAAAAATGATTGCAACATTTGTTGGAATTGTAAAAGGACTCGAACAACAAGAAACAGCAGCAACATAGCACTATTTAATCCTTTTCAAATTAAATAAAATCCAAACAAAAAGATATGGACGCCAAACCAATTTCTAGCAGTGACTAATTTTGCACTGTTAATATTTGGACCAGTCTCATATTTTACAAAAGTTCAGAAGTAGCCTAGACATTTTTGCAAAACAGAGAAGAAAATAAATAAAAGAAAAAGACAGAAGAAAACAGAAAAAGAAAGCAAAAGAGAAAATAAAAAGGCCCCCCTCCTCCCGGGCCTCGGCCCAGCCACATGCCAGGCCGGCCCATCCCCACTCCCTTAACCCCCTGGTGCCGAAACCCTAGCCACCGACACCCCCATTCCCCCCAACTCTCTCGCTCTCCCCCCCCGATCCAGGAGGGATCGAGCGCCGCCCCGCCGCCGGACTTCGACGCCGCCGCCGCCCCTGGACCCCGTGCCCCTCCTCTCTCTCGCGCGACGGCCGCCTGGGGCCGTGGCCTCGCCTCGCCGCCGGACACGTCCTCGACGCCGCCGTCCCTTTGCACCTCGCCAGCGTCGCCGCCACACCGGACTGCCCCGTCATCGCCTCTCCCTCGCCGGTCGCCGTCGTGCCTCGCCGCCCCGTTCCCCTGCACCGCAAGTGAGGCCCCGGCCTCTGCCTCCCTCTCCCCCGCCGTACCCGCTTGCCGTCGCTGCCGCCCCGCGCCCGCCCGCTCGCCCGCCTCGCACGCATGCGCGCGCCAGGGCCGCATCTTGCCCGTGCTCATCGCGGCCGTTCCCCGCGCCGCACCCCCGCACGCCCGTAGCCCCGCTCCGCCTCGCTGCGCCGCCTGCCTCGCCGTGCTGCCGCTCCTCCGCCTACTGCCGCGCTGTTGCTGCTGCTCGCCGGCCTCCGCTGCCTGGCCTCGCCCCGCCGCCTCGCCCCTCACTGCCGGCCCGGGCCTGGGCCCGCGCCTGGCCGCGCCCGGCGCCCGCTCGCCCCTGGCCAGCGCCGCGCCACGCGCTCGTGCCGCTGTGGCCCCCTGGGCCACTGCCAGGTGGGGCCCAACCCCCCTGGCCCGATGACGTGTGGGGCCTAGCCCCAGGATTTTTTTTAAAAAAGGAAATGAAAATAGAAATATAAATAATAAAATTAATAATTAGTGAATTAATTAATTCTGTTTAATTAATCTAATTAATTAATTAGTCTAATTAAATTGTAATTAACATAATCAAACCCTAATTAGCCTAATGTGAGAATGACAGGTGGGACCCACTGGTCCTGACGTCATGCTGACATCAGCATTCACTATTTTGGATAATGTTAATTTAAATAATTAATTAAATTCCAGAAATTAATAAAAACTTTAGAAAATCATATCTTTTAATCCGTAACTCCGATCGAAAAACTTTATACATGAAAATTGCTCAGAACGACGAGACGAATCCGAATACGCGGTCCGTTCGTCCGTCACGCGTCCCTAACTATCCGAACTTGCAACCGTTCCCCTCTTATCCTCTGTCCGATAATTCCAAAGACCCGGGAAGTATCGTCAGATATTCTCCCGCTCCGTCTGATACATGTGATGCTGCGTTAGACTACCCCTAGCACCGTGTATCGTATTTGTTATGCTCATGTTTGCTCTATATTTATACTGTTTCCTCCCCCTCTTCTCACTCGATAGCCCTCGACCCCGACGTCGTCCCCGAGACCGACGCAGCTCCGGAGACCGAAGACACCATTGACGACCTTGCCCTTGCCGCCGAGCAACCAGGCAAGCCCCCCTTTTTGATCATCCCGATATCGCCCATTCTGTTTCTCATGCTTGCATTAGAATTGCTGCTGCTGCTGCTGCTGCTGCTTTACCTATTCTAATGCATAGCCTGTTCATTGTAACCTGCTGTTGATAATTACCTGCATATCCTAAACTGTTTAGTCTAGGCTGGATAGAGACCTATCAGTGACCCCACTTATCCCGACTGCCGCGCTGGATCGTCAGAAGACCCGATCAACGGGATTGAAGACCAGGACCCGACACCGCACATCACCCCCCCCCTTAGTTGTAACGACACTGCAGCGTTACTATCGAGTGCCGAGGGTGAAACCTCATGTAGCACTTCTGATGTTAACTCTGTAGAGTAGCTATTCGGTCGTGGTCATCGAGGGTGATTCCTCCTTCGCCACTTCCGATAACGACGCTGTCGTGCAACACATCAAGTGTGAACCCATCGAGGGTGAATCCTCCGAGTTCACCTTGACAGACACATCGAGTAGGAATCCAACGAGGGTGATACCTCGGATTCCCCTGATGTTATGGACACACGGATACTTGGACTTTCCACTGTTCCTTGGATAGGCGGGTCGGCCCTGGGGGGTACCCGCGTGCGCCTGAGAGGCGAGTGTTGTGAAGACGGGTGCCTGTGTGGTGCCCGAGTGGTGAATACGAGGCGCGGCCGGGCATTCTTAACCCTTGCAGCAAGTCCTCGAGACGGGGCGACGGGGTCACATCTTTTGTGAGTCTCTGCTCGTTACCGCAAGCCCCTAGTCCTAACGATTTGGATATTTGATCCGAGCAGGCCTCTGGTCTGATAGCACTAACCATCACGTGGGCATAGTATGGGCGTTCTGCATCGTAGCATCAGCCGAAAGCTCTGTCAGACGTCTAGTTCAGCCTTGCGGCCGGGACGGACCGGCGCCCCCCCTGGTGCCTGGCTTCCCCCTGCACGCAACGACTCGGAGTGCACAGGGCGATGGCCCAAGACCTCTGAGCGCTTAGGATGTAGACCGACGGGGACCTCTCTGCTGAGCTGTAGGTAGGGCTGCGATGTGTCGTTTGACCGAGGCCGGGCATGACCCAGGAAAGTGTGTCCGGCCAGAGTTAATCGAGCGTGTTGGGTAAGTTGGTGCACCCCTGCAGGGAAGAATACTTCTATCGATAGCTGGTCCTACGGTAAAGGACACTCGGAGTTGTATCCTGATTGATACAATTTAGAATTGGATACTTGGATACTATGGCTCTGGGATTGCTTTCTCGCAGGGAGTCGAGAAAGGATCTCTGGGTGAGGATGAGACTTAATGATACTGCTACATTATATTGTACTGTTCTACTTTCTTCTAATGCTGCAAGACCGCTGAAGATGCTAGTCTTCGATAGGACTAGGCCTTCTCTCTATTCTGGCATTTCTGCAACCCAGTCCACATATACAGCCTCCCATTGAAAATGTTGCATATGTAGTGTAGCTCCTTGCTTGCTGAGTACTTCTGAGTACTCACGGTTGCTTTGTTTTCCTTTTCTCCCCATATCAGTTTGTCGTAACAAGATGACGGAGCCCCTGATACAGCTGCCCTGCCGTCGATCGTCTACTACTACTACCCAGAGGATGGATACTACTACGAGTTGACTGACGACCAGGAGTAGGATCGGAGGGTCCCAGGCAGGAGGCCTTCGCCTTTCGATCGTAGTGTTTTATTTTGCCCCGCCTTTCTAAAGGCCTTTCTGTTTCTGTTTCATATCTGTACTCAGATATCTGATGCTTCCGCTGACGCTTGTTCGCAAGCTTATGTATTCGAGCCGTCGAGGCCCCTGGCTTGTAATATAAAGCTTGTATGACTTTATTTATGTTTTAGAGTTGTGTTGTGATAACTTCCCGTGAGTCCTTAGGCTTGATCGTGTGCATTTGCGTGTATGATTAGTGCACGATCGGGCCGGGGGCGTCACAAGAAGGCTGCGGGGGCTAGCCACGAAGCCCTAGCCCACCAGGAGCGCTGGGGAGCTGATGGGGGCGACAAAATCCTCCACAACAACGACAAATCCGCTCCTCCTGTGAAGATACGTGAGATCCCTACTAATCCTGATCCTTTGGCTGCTTCTCCTGAGTCTTGTCAGATTTGTAGTCTCATGGGTCACCATACTGCTAAATGCCCACAAGCTTTGTGCATGAGATCTAAGAAGAAAGGCCATCTTTCTGTGATTTGCACTGATTTACTCCCCTGGGAATGCATACCTGCGATGTGCGCTTTCCAAGCCAAGGGGCAGGGGTTCCACTATATTCATGATTACTCTGTCAGTAATTAGAATAATGAGAGGATCGTTAAGGTCATCATCACTATTGTAGAGGGGGAAATTACCACTAAGCAGCTGGTAGACGAGTTCGAGAAGTACATTGGGTAGGGATGGCGATGCTCTGCACATTTGATTGCTCCTAATCAATATGTGATACATTTCCCTAACCAAAAAGAGGTGGACAGAGCTGTTTTTGTTGAATACATTACTCTTAAATCCTTGGGGGTGGTTGTCCGTATCACCCCATGGTGGGAGGATGTGGAATCGGAGGGCCTGCTGGAAGTTGCATGGGTTAAGATTAGTAAGATCCCCCCCAACAAGCGCTGTGATAAAAATGTTGCTTTTGTAGGAGGTCTAGTTGGGGTTACTTTGAATATTGACATATCTACTCTCCATCGTCCTTCTTCTGTTCGTGCTAAGCTAGGATGTCGTAACATTGACAAACTGCCCACCTCTGCTGAGGGATGTCTGGGGGGATGTTTTTATCGTTTTCATTATGAAGTAGAGGAGGTTCTGGTGAGAAATGTTGTCCAGGAAGAAGAACCTGTTCAGGTCCCACGCTATGCAGGGCAAAGGGTTATGACGCCCAAGCGCAAGCGTGACGATACACCCCTTGATGAGAAAAACAAATCCTCCGAGGGGACTGACACTGTAAACACTTCCTCTTATCGTGGCGGCAAAGCCTGTTGCATACCGTCACCTAAAGAGAAGAAACAGACTCCCTGTTGATTGAGAAGATGGCTCTGGAGCTTGCTGCCGTCTATCCACAGCAAGTCGATCCTTTTGCGACCTCTGCTAGTGATGATTGCAGACATGATCCTGATGATCATGGGTCTGTGTATGATCAATCTTTGCAGATTTCTGAGGTGGTGGGAGACGTGGAATCAAACATGAAGACTTCCAAGGATTACACGGTACAACTCCCTCATCCTGACTACGAGGAGATAATTCCCACCCCACCACTTGCGCCTGAGCTGCATCTTCGGTTTAGTCAGCGCAACATCCATCTTCAACATGTGGACATGGAGACATCAGCTACTCACCTGGTCAATGCCAGAAATATGAAAGGTTACACCAACCCTGTTAACAACAATGCTTTTGCCACTTTAGCTAATTCTGAGCTTATTAGCCGTGCATCTAAGATGGGGGTGTTGATTCCTGATAATGATTTTGCATGTGTTAATATCCTGAGAGAGCTAGAATCTGTTAGAGCTAATTTGGTTGAGAAAATCATCAATTCCCATGATGATCAGGATAATGATGATATGTTTGTCACTAATGGTTTATGCAAAAATACTCCCTTGAACCTAGCTTGGCTAGATGAGGAGGTTGTCAATGACAAACTAGTGAAATCTAAATCTGCTAAGAAGAGTAGAAAGAAAATAGATGTCAAACTACCTAGGCCTGTGACTAGGAGTCAGAAAAAGAAGAATGATTCTACTGGTGAGCCAGGTGGCCCTACCCTGCTTTCTGGTAGGGTCACCAGAGCCAAAAAACAAACCAATCGTTCCAAATGAGAGGTCTCATTTGGAACTGCAGAGGGGTGGGCAAGAAAGGAATGGCCACTTGCCTCTCTGATCTTATTAGTGACCATTCCATCGACTTCTTAGGGTTACAGGAGACGTTGAAAAAGGAATTTTTCTCCCAAACTTCTTAGGAGACTTGATCCTTTTAGCAATTTCCAGTGGGAATGGGTGCCTGCTATTGTTAAGTCTGGTGGTATCCTGTGTGGTATTCGCACTAACACCCTGGAGATGTTAAGCTGCAGCAAGGGAAAATATATCTTGCAAATGAACATCAGGGATCTTAAAACAAAGAACATTTGGAGCCTTTTAGTGGTGTATGGTTCTGCTCATGAGGAGCATAGGGAGGATTTTCTGATGGAATTGGCATCCTTTTGTCACAACACGGATGTACCCTATATAGTTGGTGGGGATTTTAATATTTTGAGACACAATGGTGAGAAAAACAAAAAGATGCATCGATCCAAATCTACAGACCTGTTCAACTCCATTATTAACACTCTTGGGACTAGGGAGATATATATGAGTGGGGGCAAGTATACCTGGACTAATAATCAATCTCATCCTACGCTGGAAAAATTGGATAGGGTGCTTATGTCTGACTCCTGGGAGGAGTTGTTTCCCATGGTTTCCATGAGAAAATTGGTCAGAGAATTATCTGACCACAACCCACTTCTGTTATACACTAACGATGAGAAGAGGGCGCCTACTAAAAACCGAGAGTTTCGATTTGATCTTTCCTGGTTGAAAGATGATAGGTTCCTTGGCTAGGTAGCTAAAATTTGGAATAGGAAAGTTGCAGCTTCTGACCCCATCGACATTCTAAACATTAAACTTAAGAGATTTAAATCTTACTTTAAAGGGTGGGGCTCGGATAAATTTGGGCATGCCAAGAGGCGCAAAGAGGATTTGAGGTTTGAGTTGGAAATGCTTGAAGAGGCAGAGGAGGAAGGCCCCCTCTCGCCCGAGCTGTATTGCAGAAAGGTTGATGTGTGTTTTGAACTCCACGAGCTGCTAGCTGCGGAGAAAATCTACTGGTTACAACAGTCCCACGAGCGCTGGCTCTTGAGAGGGGACCGCAATACAGACTATTTTCACAAAATAGCTAATGGCCGTAAACGAAAAAATACTATCCACGCCCTCAAATGCGGGGAAGTGAAGATTGAGGGCACTGATAATCTTTTAGCACATGCTACAAACTTTTACAAAGAACTTTTTGGCCCTGCCCCTGGTAATATGTTCCACTTAAACCCTGATACCTGGTCAGTCAATGAGAAATTATCAGCGGAGGATAATGCTGACCTTATCAGGGAATTTTCTGAAGATGAGGTCAAAGATGCTCTGTTTGATATGGATGTCAACAGAGCCCCAGGGCCTGATAACATTCCTGCTGAATTCCATCAGTGCTGTTGGGATATAGTCAAAAACGACATCATGCATATCTTTGATAGCTTTCATAAAGGCACCTTAGATGTGCAGCGCCTTAACTATGGGGTTATTACGTTACTTCCTAAGATCTCGGGGGCTGACCGCATTCAGCAGTTTCGCCCCATATGCCTGCTTCGCTGTCCTTACAAGCTGATCATGAAAGTTATGGACAGGAGGGTTGCTAGATATGCTGATACACTTATCAGCCCCACCCAAAATGCCTTTGTGAAAGACAGGAGTATTATGGATGGGGTGCTGGCCCTCCATGAACTCCTTAATTACGCTCATGTTAAAAAAAGGGTCGGGGTGGTTCTTAAACTTGATTTCGAGAAAGCATACGACAAAGTTAACTGGGATTTCTTGCTAGAGTGCCACAAACTTAGAGGTTTCGATCAAAAATGGTGTGGTTGGGTCAAACAGATCCTTCACAATGGCATCGTTAGCATCAAACTCAATAATAGTGTTGGGCCATATTTTCAGAGTGCTAAAGGGGTGCGTCAGGGAGATCCTTACTCATCATTTCTTTTCAACCTTGCTGTTGAATGTCTCACAAAAATGATTAAGAATGCCTAGAAAAACAACCTCATTGTGGGTTTGGCCCCTAACCTGATTCCCTATGGGGTCGCGGTTCTGCAGTACGCAGACGACATGATCATATGTCTGGAGCATGATATGGATAAGGCTGTCAACCTCAAACTCCTTTTGTACATTTTTTAAATGATGTCTGGTCTCAAAGTTAATTTTCATAAGAGCGAGATACTAACTGTTGGGGGGATGATCATATCAATAAGGCATATGCATAGTTGTTTAACTGTGACATAGGTCAATTCCCCCTCAAATACCTGGGTATGCCAGTGAGTTTTACTACTCCCAGGAACTCTGATTGGGAATTCATCGTTGACAAATATCTTATTAGGTTTGATGCATGGGTTGGGAATGCTGCCTCCATGGGAGGAAGACACACACTGTTGGATTCGGTGGTCACACAACTCTCCCTCTACCACATGTCTATGTGGCTGATGAATAAGACCTTTGTGGAAAAACTGGATAAACATAGGAGGAGATTCTTCTGGCAATGGTGTAATAAAAAACGTCGATATCACCTGGTCAGATGGAGTAAAATTTGCTGGTCCAAAGACAAGGGTGGGCTCGGCATCAAAGATTTACACAAGCAAAACATTAGTCTTATGCTAAAATGGTGGTGGAAGCTCGATACTCAGAGAGGGATTTGGCAAGATATTGTTAAAGCTAGATACTTGCGTAACCAAACAGTTGCTACTGTTGGTCCCCGATTTTCTGATTCACCTTGCTGGAAGAATTTGCTGAAAATCAAAGAATTATATATGATAGGCAGGAAGATTCATACGGGATCTGGTGATCTGACACGATTATGGAAGGATTCCATTAATGGGCTGCCCCCATTCATGGACCAATTCCCGCGTCTGTTTAATATTTGTGTTGATCAGGACTGCACTTTGAACATACTAGAGTCTGTGGTCTCTACTAATTTCTTTCACAGAAGATTGGATCACGAGTTAATGGGACAATGGTCTAAGCTGAGAGACCTGGTACGCAACATGCGTTTATCAGGTGATAGGGACTCGGTGTACCGGAGTCTGAACAAGTCTGGTAAGTTTACTACCAAATCCATGTACAAATGGCTTGAAAACCCCCTCAGTGGGTGCAATTACAAGTGGATTTGGAAATCCAAACTCCCTCTTAAGATTCAAATTTTTCTTTGGCAACTTTCTCAAGATGCGGTTCTCACTAGACAGGTGATGCGTCAATGTAAGTGGCCAGGGAACCCTGTGTGTTCCTTTTGCCGACAAATTGAAACCTCCCAACGTCTGTTCTTTGATTGCCCCGTTGCCAAGGTTGTCTGGCAATCAATTGGGGTCACACTCGGGACGGACTTATGTCCCCGTAACTATTGGCAATTTTTTGCGTGGTGCTACTCTTTTCTGCCTGGATATGAAACTTTCTATACTATGGCACTGGGGGCAGTCACCTGGTCCATCTGGCTGGCCCGAAACAGAGCTACCTTTCAGAAGAACATGATCAAATCTCCTTTTGAGATTGTTTTTACGGTGGTTTCTTTTCTTTTATATTGGGCAGGTCTACAGGCTGGAGACGGCGTCAAGCAACTTCGAGCGGGGGCGGAGATGATCCGCAACGGGACTCTGATGCTGATGAGGGCCTGTGACACGGCAAAGGGTGGAGCATGAATGCAGATCTTACCGACGTTATGTTTCTGGTAGCAGTTTGTTGGTTGGGCTTTGAATAGTCAAAAACTGTTATCCTTGATCTTATGGTGGATTTCTCCTCTTTTGTAATAGGACTAGTGAATTCTGGTGCTGCTTAGGTTTTCGCCCCATAGCACTCGTTTCGATGGCGGGCGAGTGCGGTGGGTTTCCTAGCAGTGCATTGAACTCGCTCTCCCCTTCTCCCTGTTCTCGGAATATTTTCTGTAATAGACTATTGTATTTCCGTTATTAAGTAATGGAAAGGGGGATAGCCCGGTTCAAAATAATAATAAAATAACCGGTTCTTTGTCGACGTTGTGAAGCGGTGAAGTCTCGTTGCCGGGAGCACCACGGGAAACACCTTCATTGCCTCCCATGCCCGTCATGTTGCCAACGAAGCCACCTCCAACGCCACTCATGTTGCCGCCATAGCCACCTCCGAAGCCACCCATCATGTTGCCGCCAAAGCCACCTCCCATGCCGGTCATGTTGCCTCTGAAGCCACCTCCCATGCCACCAAAGCCACCTTCCATGTTGCACCGAAGCCACCTCCCATGTTTCCACCAAATGCACCATTCATGGCACCTCCCATCATGTTCATGTAGCCACCCATGGCACCTCCCATGCCTCCTCCCATGGCACCTCCCATGCCTCCTCCCATGCCTCCTCCCATGGCACCTTCCCATGCCTCCTCCCATGCCTCCTCCCATCATCATTTGCCTGATGAGCATTTGCTTCTTCATGAGCATTTCATCGCGACAAAGTTCAACATAGGCCTTTGCCTTGGGATCAAGAGTAGATGTGTCCATAAACATAAACTTGCGTGCCTTCTCCTCGACCATCTTCATCTCCTCGGCCGCGGCCTTTTTCTCCTCTAGGTCCACCTTCCTCTCCTCGGCTGCCGCTCTCTTCTCCTCGGCTGCCACCCTCCGCCGCTCGGCCTCTCACCGGCTTATTTGAGAAAGCACACACGAAGAGGAAATATTTACCAAGTCACTATCACCGCAACCACTTGGGTTCATGCGAGCAACATTTGACAAGCAACCGACCCACTTTTGGCATTTGACGCTGATGGTGGACCAACGTTGGCGAAGAGAGTCACTCGAACGGAAGTGACCACCTGTGTTGCGCTCATCGAAGTAATCCTTGATGCGTTGCCAATAGGTGTTTACCGTTTGTCGCTTCCAACGGATGCATCTTGAGAGACTTTCTTCCATGTGGTGCATATCAACACATCCTCCGCATTGGTATAATTTCCACTTCTTCCCTTCGCAACAAAGCCCTCATCGTCCATGTCAAGATTGTCATCACAATATTGGGTTTCATCTTCTTGTGACACATACTCGTGCGACACATAATCATCATTTGCCACGTGCATGAAAGCTTCATCATCAAGACTACAATTGGACGTACAAACATTCAACATCACATTCAATTTGAAACAACAAACGAGAGCACAAAAGATTTTTTTACCTTTGCGACATATCATCGAACATGTTGGAGGCGGTGGCCGTCGGCGTGGCCACATCTTCCTCCACGGCCGGCGGTGGCGGCGGCGGAGGTCGAGGAACGGCTCCTTGGCTGCTGGAGGACGCCGCCGGCCGTGGCTGCGAATCGTCGGCCCAAGCCGCCGCGGCTGCCTTCGAGATTTTGGCCGGCCGAGCTGCACTTTCGGCCGGGTTGCGGGCGCAATTCGCCGGCCGTTTGCCTCCGCCTCGTGCCTTCGTCGCCTTCGTAGGAACCGCCGGCGCGGTGGCGACCCGCTGGGGCGGCGCGAATCCGGGCCGGCGGGCGCCGCGGGGGGGGGGGGGGGGGGGGGGGGCGCCGGCATGGACGCGGTCGCGGAGGGCGAGTTTGCCACGGCGGCAGCGGCGGCGGCAACATAGGTCAGCCCACCGGCTGCGACGACAGCGGAGAAGGCGGCGGGGTCATCGGCTTCGGCCATGGCGGCGGCGGACGGCGAGGGGCGGGGGGTCGCGAGCAGGCGGGCGGGGAAATGAAATGAACGGGCGGTTGGTGGTTTCGCGGGCGGCCGCGGTTTTAAATCAGATGTATCTCGTGATGCAAATTTGCATCACGAAGTGTTGTATTTTACATCTCCGGGAAGCGGTGACCATCTGTTGGAGCAGTGTTTTTTACTCTCGAAGCTTCAAAAGTTGGTTATTTTTACATATGAACATGCTGTAAATCCAAAAGTGTACAACACACAACGGAACACTGTATCACAGGATTTTTATCGTACATGTAGACATACACACTTGCCGTCCAGTCGAAGGTCATACGATCATACGAGCACAACAGCACGCCACAACGTACGTATACAAGGACATGGACGGCACACACTGTCTCCGGAAATGATCGATTCCGAGTTCATGTCACGGCCCTCGTCCTTGATCATGGCTCATCGGCCTCCATCTCGGGCTCGGGAAAGCTGAGCCCGGGAATCGTAGGCATCTCGGGCATGGGCGGCAGCTCGACTTTCGGGAACGACGGGAACGGCGGCAGCAGCTCGTGCTCCGGCGCCTCGGCCGGGTAATCGTCCTCAGGCGACGACTCCGGCGCCTCGGCCGGGTAATTGTCCTCAGGCGCCGTCTCCTCCAGGCCCCGTGCCGCGCGGCCCATGCCGGCGCACGAGAGCAGCAGCACGCCCAAGAAAAGAAGCGCGGTGCAGCGGGCGTTCTTGGAGGAAACCATGCCGGGTGGAGCTCGATCGGTCGCTTTCCTGGCGTGTGTGTGGGATGATCTCTGTGATGTGATGTTAGCTCTCCACTGCGCGCTCTATAGGACGTGACGGAGCGAACGACGGTTCGTGAGCGTGGCCGCACCGCGCCTTTTCTTTTCGCAAGTGTGTTTTTCAGGGTCTGGGCGGCGGTCAGGGCCTCTGGGTTGGTGATCCGCCTGATTTTGCGGTTGGGTCCGGTGCGTTTCGGGAGGTTTTGGCGCATGTGTGTCTCGCGATTTGGTTGGAAAAAACTGCCGGGAGATCAGGTTTGGTGAACGTGCCAATCAGTTTTTTTTTTGCGGGCAATCAGTTTGTTGATATATTTTTTAGGGTAACCACGTGTTTCATTGATCACAAATATAATGAATACAATGCACACACGTGGAACAGACCAGAAGGGTCGAGTGCAAACAAGTGACCGCAGAAATTTGCAGAAAAACCAAAAAAATACACTGGAATCATTAGTTAATTATGCAATAGCCGTCATCACCGCTGAATGTCGCTCGATTCGAAGGACAATCACAGCCCATGAGGGCGTTGTGAGTAGATGAAGAAGCTTGCCATTGGCGCTGTGGCGTGTCGACCAAGGATCATTCCCATTCTCCTCGAATCCCGGAGCCATCATCAGCCGTCCACGTCGTCGAGGCCAAGTACCAGATCAGGCGCCTTAATCTACAAGCCCAAATCTGGAACCATCATTTTCAGTCGCCCACCGGTGACATCGCGCATAACGCCACCGGCCGAACATCTGAAACGGTCGACCAGAAAGATAGACGGGAGACCGAGCCCACCGGCTCCTTGACGCTGCCATGGACGCCGTCAAGATAGGACTGGAGCCCGGGCATTATTCTCGGATGCGTCACTGCCGTCACCGCCAAAAACAGCACCGCCCACACACTATACTTGCCGACGGCGAGCACACATATCCCCGAGCCACTCGACACCACCGGAAAAGACGCTGCCAAGATGGAGCCAGGCCCGAGGAAACTTTATTCTTCAAGACGCTGGCGACTCCATGGATGCAACGCCGCTAGACCTACCTATCCTAGACCTACCTACATGCCTGACGCGAAGATCCGGGGCTCCTCCATCCTCACGTTGCCGGATCGGCGAACTGATGAAGGAGCCCACGGATTCGCCGGCGGCGGACGGTTGGGCTGGACGTGCCCTTTTCTCCCCTCTGGGAATTGTTCTTGACGTATCCATTGTTGCTTACACCGATATCCAGCCCTAGCAAGGGGTTTCTTCTAATCTCGACGGGGACGAAAGTGCTCTTCTAATCCCGAGCTCACATAATAGAAAATTCAAAGCAATAATGAAATAATGCAAAAAATTCGTATTTTTTTCTGACAAACATTGATGAATGTTTGACCCGCGTGCAAAATTTCGTGATGAAATCTGGAGGTCTGAGAAAAACTATTGATACTCCAAAATTGGTGTTTCTAGACCATCTATTTTATTGTTTTTGCCCAGACCTCCAGGCATGTCATTTGGTCACCAAATTTTGCATGCATGTTAGAAATTCATCAATATTTATCACAACAAATTCACAATTTTTTGAAATCTTATACTGTTTTTCTGGATTTTACTGTTCTTCAGTGTGCATATGAGTTTAGGATTAGAAACTTCGTGTCCCGAGGAGATCTTCCAACATAGGGGTTCCCATCATCTCTGACCGATCCCATATAATCGGTTAGAGGAGGATAAATTACATTTTCCTCCTCAAACCGGTACCTTATAACGGTCTCCACGGCCTCCGCGACCCTTAAATATACTCATCCGTCAATTCACGCATGATAAATTTTTTTGCCTCCATTCTCACCAATGCACGGCCACATCCACTCCGGCGCCGCTCTCCTTGCCTCCGATGGCCACCACATGCCATCACCGACACCCCGCAGCCCTGCCAACCTCTCGCATTCCGACGATCTTTTTTATTTGTTCGTCTTTTCCATCGTCTCCGGCCATGACGGCGTTCCTCCCAACGTCCCCATCGTCCACACCTGATTGCACCCAACCGCCTCACCGGCAGCAGCTCCGGGGGGAGCTCCACTTCGTTGTGTCCAGACAACGTCGCGCGGCGTCGGAGTGTGTTCCACCTCCTGGTTGTGTTTGCGGAGGACGACACGGACATTGGGGATTTGTTCTTGGACAATGGCGAGGTGGTATTATCCATGCGCCGGCCCTTCCGAAGAAGCTCGCCATTTAAGTAAGCGGGAGCATTGGTGCAGCCGGTCCCGATGGCGATCCGTAATAATTTATGTGATTGAGTCATGTATAATCTCGTGATGGCTCGAATGTTCACCTACTTATCATCGTGCTTTTTGTATTACACTATAAATATTTGCTACGTTTGATTATAATAATCATGATTGTGCATCGTCGATATGATGCAGAGGCTGAAGAAAACTGTCCTTTTTGAAAAAAGAAATCACAAAAATAAACTAAAATGGCGGCACATATTTTAGCTAAAGCTCTTGTATGAGCTATGTAAAAAAAATAATTCTATTCCAGAAGGCTTTTGTAATGTTGCTTAATCAATAAAATGCCGAAATTTGCTAAGAAAACGGAACGTCCGGGCGCTGCTCATCAGTCGCTCCGCATTTGGGCATCAAGGATATACGAGAAATTTATCTTTCAACACATTTATCAGCACACCCCACCCTTGTAAAGCTATAAACATACTTACTGATGTATATACATATAGAATGCACATGTACATCCCGTCCAGGCACATACGTACGTAGACGTAGATCATGGCATCACTCACAAGTCACGAGTCGCAGGAACTCCACAGGATAACGTCGGCCGTACGGATCGGCACACTCTCGTTTGATACCACAACTAAACAAGCACACGAACAACGCTTCATACGTGCACGATACAACGAACAAGTCCTCATGGATTGGCCTCCGGCTCCGGCTGTGGGAAGAAGAACCCGGTAAGGGTGGGCGTGCGCGTTGCCGGCTTCCACTGCGTTCCCGGGAACGGCGGCAGGTGCATCTCTGGGAACGGCGGGAGCTCAAACTTGGGCATCGGCGGTAGCTCGTAGTCTGGCAGCCCCGGCACGGTCAGGTGTGGCGCGGAGGGCTCTTCTTCCGTGGGCGGAGCCGTCTCCTGCTCCTGCAGCTTCCTCGCCGCGCTGCTCATGGCCACGCACGAGAGGAGCAGCGCGAGGAGGAACACGAGGGCGGTGCTCCTCGAGGCCATGGTGGACTTTTGTTACGTGCAGCTAGCTAGCTAGCGGTACGTTAAACTCTAGATGTGTGATACTTACTGAGCAGGTGTACGTTGCGTGGTACTTGTAGGGTGCGAAAGCTTGTAGTGCCTCTGCCGGGAGTCCTGCGATTTGGAGCAAGGTTGGTCATCTGCACACGTAGTCGGTTTGGTTGGACGATCGGTGTGCCTTTTCTAGCTTCAGTTCGATGCCATGGGTGAGAAAGGAGCGGCCGCGGGCTACGTGCATGTCAAAGGGAGCAGCGAGCAGGTAGGATCAGTAGTTGTGATTAGGCCGACTGTTAAGAAGAAATGGCGTCTCCAAGGAACTCCAGCTCGTGGAAGAAGACGTAAATGTCAACATGACCTTTGGCCACAAAACGAGTGAGTATAGAGCTAAGAACGATGCACTGGAACTTAACAGCCATGTTGCATTTCCCAGAGGTGACCGCGTACAGTGTTTCTTTTCCATGTTTCAATTCATTAAAAAAAGAATTGCTTAATTAATTAACGAAAAACTAAGCGAAAACTGTCACAAATCTCTAAGTGGCACTCATAAAATACTCCACACACAATACTACATAAAAGGCCTCGGCGAGGTAGCACATTGACGTCATTGTCAATAATATGACTGCTTGCTTCTTGGTTACCGGCCATTCAGTTTGTTAAACCTCGTGTCGTTACCACTAACTGTTAAACTTAAGCGTGTGTACTATAGCCGTACTTAACATTTGGTGACGCATTCGTAGAAATAAAAATAAGAATAAAATGGTGAAGCTACCATAGCAACATTAGGTACCCTTGTGTCGCTCTCACCACGGGGAACCTAGAAGAAACCCTAGTCGTCGGCCTTCACCTCCCCATCTCGCTCCATCTGTCCCTCATCAGTGTCGAAGGGTGAGCAAAGCCCACATGGCGTTGGCGACTACAGGGCCGTTTTTCCCTCTCTAGGCGTGGAGTGTGGCTCGAGACTGCTCGGCTGGACACAAATGAGGGTCCGGTTGCAGCGACCCGCCGGCATGGAGGCATAGTAGTCGAGGTGTGGTGTTCAAAGGTGTAGGGATTGTTGCGTTACCAGCTATAACGAAGGTGTGGCGGCGGGCTCTCTAGGCTTCCAATGCAAAACGGGACCGATGGTGTGATGGCACGGTGGTGATGGTTAGGTGTGCGTGGAACCACGAATTTGCAGGTCGACGGGCATCGCTTGTGGCAGCTGGCCGGATGTGGCTCGACAACAAACGGAACTAGGATCAAGCAGGCCATGGCGTCTGTGTGGCACATATGGTGACAGAGGCTTCTAGGTGCTGTTGTGGTGCGCATGTCTACCATCAATGAGAGAGTAGACCAACAGTGACCAGGAACAACGTGATGACATTTCTCTTGCAGTGAAATCTTCTTTGGCCGACTAATTCTATGTGAGCAGGCTAGTAGCCTGGACTGTGACATTGGCGATTGACATGCAGGTTGTAAACCATCCTAGTGAAAACCATGATTCACCATCGGCTAGACCAAGCAACGTCGACACCCGCATGCCATTTTCTTACTAAAGGTGTTGGCTTGAAGTTTTTGCTTCGGGGGTGATTGTCCCCTGCTCGCATTTGCTTGGACCATCCAACATTGACGTGCCAACGACGATTCCATTTTTAAGGTGTTGTTTTGGAATATTGCACACTTTATATTAGCTTGTATATTGATCAATAGGTGGATTGTGGTCCACAGTCATTGAGTTTGTGGTAGGACTGAGGCCTTTGTGGCCATGTAGGTTGTTTATATGATTCCTAGGAACCAGCGCTGGTCACCGTGGGGCGAACCCTGCGCCGGCTCTTCCGCCTGTCCGCTTCGACAGCCGGTCGGCGCCGCCCGCCAGGCAGATGGCTGCCTCGCCGGCGGTGTTGTCGGTGCCAGTTCAAATTTCGGAGGTGGAAGCGGCTCCCGCGCGCTCTGGCGGTCGTGATGGCGTCACAGTGGGGAGTGTGCATGACGCCCAAAGTGTGTTTGGGTTGGTGCATGGGGGCCCGACAGAGTGCATGCAAAGCAGTGGATGGAATCTGCACGTTCCGGAGGAGAGTTGCGCGGGCCCTGTGTCCAGCCGCGGTTCGGTCTCTCCCTGCGCAAGGGGCCCACGCGCTGGCCAAGTGGAGGTGGGGTCTCCTGTCTCGGTGATGCTGCCGCGGTGGCGTGGTTCCAATGCGCAGCAGGTTGCGGCCAATGTGAGTGCGCAGCAGGCAGCGGCCAATGAGATTGCCGCCTCGGATCTGGCCCGGTCGGCCCTGGAGTTTCGCGTCGGGACAATTGAGCTGTCCGCTTCGGCAGGGGACCGCCACATGCAACCTCCCATGTCACCGGGGCTGGAGCCGGACTGGTCGCTGGGCATGCAGCCAATGGAAACCGCGCACAATGGGCCAAAGGAATCTGCGCCAGAAGATCAGTTGGGATTGGGGGAGGGACCGGATCCCATGCAACTCTCGCCTCCCTCGTCCAATCTCCAGCTGGGCTCGGTGGAAGCCACCAGCGCGCATCGGGTGGGTCAAGTGCACGATATGGACACATTCCTGGTCAGCCTATCCGAGGAGGCAAATGCCCTGGCACAAGGAGGAGCGGGGGGTAGCCCGATGCTGGCTACTCAAACGGCGGCATGCGCCCGTTTGGACGCTTTTTGTGCTCGTGTCCAGAGGGCCCTGTCTCCCATTCTAGCAACCCCAGCAACACGCGCCCCCCTCACGAGACGACCACGGCAACGGAAACAAATCGCTCTGACCACGCCCAGGCGTAGCGTGCGCTTGGCGAGAGGAAGGGCCAATGGTTCGGTGGCTTCTAAACAGCAGCAAGTGATTATACGTAAGCTTTGTTTGGCACATGAAGGCGACACGATCGGCGACGAGGCGTTGCAAGCATACATCCGTCTGTTCGAGCAGCCGTTGAACGACACCCACATAGCGGCAGTCCTAGCACTGTTTGGATGGGAGCCCTCGGCCCTTCCGATGCAGGATGAGGTAGATGAGGTGAGGGCTTAGCGCCCTTTGCCTTGGTGGTTTTTGCGGGCTGTTTTTATGGTTGTGCAACCGATGAAAGTGCTCGTGTGGAACGTCCGTGGACTTAACTCCCCGGCGAGGCGTCATTCTATCTTCCAAGTGGTGGCTTCGACCGATCCTAGTATCGTATGCATTCAAGAAACTAAGATGGAGAGTGTAACGCAGGAGATTGTCAAACAATGCCTTGGTAATAAATTTGAGTGTTTCTACTTCCTCCCAGCGGCTGGGACGTGTGGCGGCATTTTGTTGGCTTGGGACCCGCTTGTGGTCACGCTGTCTAACCCTCATCGTTCGGACAACACCTTGTCCGCCCTTGTGCAGCCCTTGGGGGCGCCAGTTTGGTGGTTTACGGGTGTCTATGGGCCGTCATCGGAGGATGCGGCCAAGGTAGAATTCATGCGCGAGCTGGTGGAGGTACGAGAGCTTTTGGCTGGCCCATGGATGTTGGCCGGTGACTTTAACCTTCTAGTCAACCCGGATGACAAGAATAACGACTCCGTCAACCGCCGCATGATTAGTCGCTTCCGGTCCAAACTTAACCGGTTGGAGCTTAAGGAGATATACTTGAACGGACGCCGCTATACGTGGTCGAATGAGCGGTCCAGGGCGACCTTGGAACGTATTGATCATGTCTTCGGGACAAACTGCTGGGAGGATCTTTACCCTTCTTGCCTCTTAACGGCCTTGAGCTCGGCGGTCTCGGATCATTGTCCGCTTTTGGTGGATCTACATGCTGACTTCCAAATCGGGAAGCGTTTCAAGTTTGAATCTTTTTGGCCTAAAGCCCCGGGCTTTATGCAAACGGTGCAAGAGGCATGGCAATCCGTACCATCGCAGGGCAATCCCTATGTGGTGTTGAATAATAAACTGCGGACCACCGCAAAGCATCTCCAAAGATGGAGCGATAAGTGGATTGGCAATATTCGCATGCAAATAGCCATTGCCCTGGAACTGATCCTTAGACTGGATGTGGCCATGGAGTCCAGGGAGCTGAGCCGGGCGGAGTTTGAACTCCGTAAGCTTCTGAAGAGGAAACTTCTTGGGCTTTCCTCCCTCCAACGCACGATCGCAAGGCAACGCTCTAGGCTGCTACACCTAAAGGAGGGGGATGCAAATACAGAGTTCTTCCATCGACACGCGAAGCATAGGCAACGTAAAAATGCGATCATGTCGCTCCGGCACAATAACGAGGTGGTCTCGGGTCAAGAAAAGATTGCTGAGGTGGTGGATGCATACTACGGGGCCTTGTTTGGCTCCGCGACGGGTCGTCAGCATACGATTGACTTAGACGAGCTAAGTTTACCCTCCTTGGACTTGCATCACTTGGAGGAGCCGTTCACGGAGGAAGAAGTATTTGGTGTGATCAAAACCATGCCTTTGGATAAAGCGCCCGGGCCAGATGGGTTTACGACCAGGTTCTACGCATCCTGTTGGAACATCATCAAGGAAGATTTTATGAACGCTTTCTCAGCCTTCTACCGTGGGGACACGCGAGGTTTAACTGCACTCAACAAAGCCCTGGTAACCCTGCTGCCTAAGAAGAATGGTGCCGAGGAGTTGAAGGACTACCGTCCGGTTAGTCTGGTACATGGTGCGGCAAAGATCTTTGACAAGGTTTTGGCGTGCCGTCTTACTGGTGAGCTACCGCACTTGGTGGGCCAGCACCAAAGTGCCTTTGTCAAGGGCCGATTCCTCCATGATAATTTCATGCTCGCCCAATGCACGGCTCGACGTCTCCACGCCTTAAAGCAACTGGCTGTGATGGTGAAATTGGATATTTCAAAGGCCTCCGACACGGTACAGTGGCCCTTTCTTCTCGAAGTTCTGCAGCGCATGGGTTTCGGCGCACGGTGGATATCATGGATAGTGGGACTCCTCTCCACGTCGTCCACTCGCATCATGGTGAATGGGGTGCCTGGGGCTCCGATCTTCAACTGCTGCGGACTGCGCCAAGGAGGACCGTTATCGCCGATGCTTTTCATTCTCATCATGGAGCCACTGCATCGTCTTTTCAAGTTGGCCTCCGAGTTTGGCATTCTGACTCCGTTGGCGCGCACGGGACTTCAGCACCGACTGTCGATCTTCGCGGATGATGTGATCGTTTTCATCAAACCGGTGGACCTTGAGCTAACAACCACAACAAGGATCTTGGAAATGTATGGCACGGCGTCCGGCCTCCGGGTAAATATGTAGAAAACCTCGGCCATGCCAATACGATGCTCGGAGGAAGAGGTGGCGCGCGTGGAAGGTATCCTGGGATGCAGTATTGGATCCTTCCCATGCAAATATCTCGGCCTTCCGCTATGTCTGAAGAAACCCTCGGCGGCACAACTAAGCGGATTGGTGGAGATGCTGGCAACTCGCCTGCCCACCTGGAAGGCTGCGACCCTACCTAAAAGTGGCAGACTCATTCTGGTCCTCTTGGTGCTATGCTCAATCCCTCTACATGCGATGATTGCTCTGGATCTACCCATGAAGACGATAGCGGCCATGAACAAGATAATCAGAGGGTTCTTATGGTGCGGTAAAGCTCAAGCTAATGGAGGGCACTGTTCTGTGGCTTGGGAGGAGGTGTGCACGCCACGCTGGGCAGGAGGCCTGGGAATACCGTGCCTCAGGTGGCTCAATGTTGCTATGCAAGCTCGCTGGGCTTGGTTGCATCGGGTGGACCGAGATCGTCCTTGGGCAGAGTTCAAGTTTGCTCTCCCCAAGGCATCTCTAGCGGTGGTTGCAGCTGCCACCAAGGTGACAGTAGGGAATGGCAAGGAAGCTCTCTTTTGGGAAGACCGTTGGCTACATGGGATGAGAATTCAAGAGTTTGCACCCGGAATATATGAGAGAGTACCGAAGCGAGTAAAGGCCACACGGACAGTTTATGAGGCCATCACGCTCGGTTCTTGGACCCGTGACATCAGCCCCGATATGGCATATGAAGCCCTGATGGAATATCTCGAGGTTTGGCAGAGATTGCAAGGGATCCAGCTCCAGGACCAAACCCCCGATTCTATAGCTTGGGCTTGGGAACCGAACGGCCAGTTCTCGGTCCGTTCCGCCTATGCTGCACAGTTTGCTGGTAGGGAGGTGGCGCCTACGGCTGACTTTTGTTGGTGATCTAGGGCACCTCTGAAATGCCGCTTCTTCACCTGGCTGGCCATGAGGAACAGATGTTGGACTGCGGATCGGCTGGCCAGACGCGGCCTCCCGCACCAGGATGCATGCCCTTTTTGCGACCAAGAGGAGGAAACCATCGACCACATTTTTCTGACGTGTGTGTTCGCTAGGACAGTCTGGAGAACCCTGTGCTCAGCCCTTGGGAAACCACAGTGGTCCCCAACAGCACAAGACACCCTCAAGGAGTGGTGTGTAGCAAGAACGTCAGGCGCGCACAAGCCAAAGGAGTTGAGGGCGCTTCTTACCCTCGGGCTTTGGGAGCTTTGGAAGCACAGGAACGCGGTTGTCTTCGACGGTGCCTCTCCATCGCTAGAGGTGGTAGTTAGGCGTGTCGTCGCGGAGGGTAGAGCTTGGCAGCAGGCGAGCCTGTTGAAGGGTGAAGTAGACAGCACGTTTGAGCTTTTAGTAGGGTGGGCAGGCAGCGAGTAGTCCGGTTTATGTGCTACGTAGGTGGAGCGGTGGTTGTGCTGTGTGTTGATGTTCATGTAGCGTTTAAATCCATGTAACATCAACGGTGGTTGGGATTCTTCCCCCTTCTTCTATACAAGATGATACGCACACTCGTGCGTATTCGAGAAAAAATGATTCCTAGGAATTTCAGGATAGTCCCGAATCATGCTTACCTTGCAAGGTATTTAAGCATGCTGACAACAAACTCAAAGGACATTGCATGCGCTACATATATTGCATCTTAGAGTTAGTAGTGCGTGCGATGGTTTGTGGGTGAAAGAATATGAAGTGAAAAGCAATCCGTCGGTTAGAATTATTTATAATAAATAGTATGATCTAAGATTTTCAAATGTTTTTAAGAGAAAAGGGAAACAAATGAGATCAACACTTCTATTTTTCATAAACATACATTTGTACATGTACATTCCATCCACAAATAGACGCCATAGATAAGCACTTCACATCACACAAAGACTCGCCAGAAATCACACAAAGACACAACACGATCAACAGATACATGTAGGAGCGCGAACAAAGAGAAGACAAGTGAAAACAGTCTTCATGGCTTAGCCTCCGGCTCAGGGAAGTGGAACTCGGGGATGGTAGGCATCTCGGGCTTTGGTGGTAGCTCCACCTTGGACAGCTCAGGCTTGGCTGGAAGGTGCACCTCCGGGAACGTTGGGAGCTCGGGCTTGGGTGGCAGGTGCACCTTCGGGAACGTCGGCAGCTCTACCTTGGGCAGCTCAGGCTTAGGTGGCAGGTGCACCTCCGGGAATGGCGGCAACTCGACCTTGGGCAGTGTTGGCAGCTCGGGCTGGTGCTCCTCGCCTTTGGACGGAGCCATCTCCTCCTCTAGCATTCTTGCCGCGCTGCTCATGGCGACGGACGAGATGAACAGTCCGAGGAGGAATACAACGGTGTTTCTAGAAGCCATTTCTCTAGACGCCTATGGCTGTTCTAGGCTTCTAGCTTGCTCTCGTGGTGCGGTTTTGATGTGGGAGAGATCATGTCTCACGTTCTATTTATAGAGATGCACGCAGTGTGAGGCTTTGCAACAAAGTTGGTCAACTACTGGTGCGCACTTCCAGGTTGATCTGTGCACTTTAACTTCTAGTCAAAGCTGCTTAGGATTTGGTGAAGAGAGGCTAAGATAGTTCTCTCGGGCTGTACGGCTGCAGTTGAGGATGATGACCTAGAGATCATAAAAAATCGTTAATTAGGCCAGCTACTAAGACGATTGAAACGCCTTGTCAAGGAGAGACCATTAGATCGCAGAGAACACAAGCAAGTACATTAGCAATGGTCGTTGCAGGCCAACCAGACACTTACCTTTTATTTCTTCTCCCTCATCCGAGCTTGATGATCGGCGGGGCCCTGAGTGGTTATGCTATAATACTAGCAAGTAAATGTTCGATCATTATATTTTTCCTACATGTGATCCGATTAGTCGAGGTAGTGAAATTTCAATCTACATCTCGTCTAGATGAAAAATAATTATGTTTCATCTAACTCCCACATTGTTGGATTTTACGTGGACATTCAGGGGATTTTTTTATTTTATTTTTTTGTTTGGTTAATCAATTAGTGTAGGAGTTTTGTTTTTGCGAGAAAAATAGTGCAGGAGTTAGATTAGACTTCTCTAATTCTCATCTAGATGAGAATTAACACTCCCCGCAAAAAACAAAGATGAGAATTAACGCATCTGAAAATCCAAATATTTGAGTTCAATATTTGATCCAAAGCAGGTTTTGTCCACACCGCCACCTAGAGGCCCTAAAGTTGGTCATTGCCTATTTGTCCCTATAACTATTTTTGAGCTTCAAACCCTGGTTATAGTTTGCTTGCTCGATCGCTTAACTAGTGATGTGTTCACGGCGCCTGGCGTCTCAATCAATATTTTATTGAGTTGGACACTCGTCATGTTGGTTTGGTTGTTTGTTGTATTATTATTTGCCTTTTGAATATTTGTCGACACGTCAGTTTCATCCTATAGAACAATTTGAGTATTTGCCCACTGAAATGAACACTTTCGGATGAAAGTAAAACGAAAGTTGTCCGACACCCCTCATCAGCGTTGTCTATGTTGACACATCACACCCGGATCTCTGCCACGTCTGTTCGCTCGATAGTAGTCATGCATGCACTAGTTAGCCGCTCTAGTAACACCCTAGAGACACCTTCTGGATCACTAGTGTTCAGACCGTTGACGCAAACTTAATGGCTATAATTTATGGGTCCTAATATCAGGTACTAAAGCTAGGACGACATAAGGTTGAAGAGAAAAATGTATTTATATATTTTTATGTTTTGTCGATGGGAAATGGATAGGTGCAAACGAGGCTTACGGTGAAAACTTAGAAGCACACATACTTTTGAAATGCTCATATGACAAAAGAGTTCGAAAGCATATTTCTCGTATATATACCAACATATAAGCAAATCACTCACAACACTTGCTGAAAACCACAACTAAACAATCAGATCGTCGGCACAACACGGCAACCGGTACAAGTACGAGCGAGGAAGAACGAAATAACAATGTTGGTAAGGGCGGTTCTCATGGCTTGGCCTCCGGCTCTGGGAAGTGGATCCCAGGAACAGTGGGCATCTTGGGCATCGGCGGCAACTCCACCTTCGGCATCTCCGGCTTGGGTGGCAGGTGCACCTCTGGGAACGCTGGCAGCTCCACCTTGGGCAACTCTGGCTTGGGTGGCATGTGCACCTCCGGGACAGGCGGTAGCTCCACCTTGGGCATCTCCGGCTTGGGTGGCAGGTGCATCTCAGGGACCGGCGGAAGCTCCACCTTGGGTAGCTCAGGCTTAGGTGGCAGGTGCACTTCTGGGAACGGTGGGAGCTCCACCTTGGGAAGGGATGGCACCTCGGGCTGGTGCTCCTCCTTGGACGGAACGGTATCCTCTAGGATTCTCGCCGCCCCGCTCCTGGCAACGCATGAGAGAAGAAGACCGAGGAGGAAAACGGCGGAGTTTTTCAAAGCCATATTGCTCGACATGTGCAGCTGCAGCACTGGCTAGCCTGGGCAGTGAGCAGTGCGGTTTGAGTGTGGGAGAGATAGCAGCTCCTACTTGCTACTTATAGGGTACAGAAGGCAGCATGCGCAGAGAGTCCGAAGCTTTGCAACAAGTTAGGTCATCTACTTGTATGCACTTCGTTTTGGAGTCTATATCTGCTCAACTTTTGGCTGTTTAGGTTGTAGTTGAGGACACCGTGATGCCGCGTGCATGGCAGGTACGACGGTACAAGCGCATACAGCTGTTAGGTTAGCTGTGAAGACCAAATGTTCTGTCAAAGGGTCCAACAAATCTTATAAGACAAGCAAGTACGTATATCATCAGCAATACTTAAGTAGAAAAGGATACCATCTCGTTGTGGGTGTCTACAGAAGCCAGAGGCCACAGCAGCAGGACCAAATCATTAATAGTACGTTTACAAAATGATCTGAGAAAATAGAACAAATGAGGAAATAAATGAGATTAATTGAATCTTAAGCTGTTCATGGATGCTACAACATCACATTCCCATCAAACAATGATGGCATCAAATGAAACAAGGAACTATTCAGCTTGAATGTGAAGAGAACTGAATAATAGGTGCTAGCCTTTTTGTTAGAAGAAAAAGATATGAGCTAATCTGAACGTGTTCCAACAAAGCTATACGTAACATAGTGTTTTCTATGTTTACCAGGTTTGCTAAACCACCACCAACAATCAGTGAAGAGATTACAAAAATTCCGAAAAAAAATGGAGTTGGAAAGGAAATAAGTTTTGTGCAGTTATGAAACAGAACCATACAGCTGGACTAGTCAAATGATTGCTGGATAACAATATTGTTTGGACTGTACAGATTAGTCAATGAATATACTTCCTCGGTTCTCACAAGAGGCAAAACTGAGAGATAAAATAGAAAATCAGCACCAAAATGTGCAAACGTGAATCAATATATGAATTGAAAAGCTATTTCTTTCTCTACTGCTATTTTTTTCGAAAAGAAGAATTATCACCGGCCTCCGTATCAAATGATGCATGCAGCCATCTTTATTAAATTATTCAACAGAGTCGAGTCTGACAAAATAATTACAAAGATCAACCCAAAGCCACCTTAGAGGTGAACAAAGACGCTACACCTACAAGTATAAAGATGTGTCTTGGCCGCATCAACGGACACCTTAATCCAGTGGCCTCAATAAGCCGCCCGCCTGGCAAGCCGAGAGCACCAACCGGTCTAGGCGTCCCACAACGCGCACCGCATGCGCACGCTCTAGGAACCGCCGCCGTCATCTTCCACCGTCCCATCTTCAGGAGGGATCATTGCATAGACCTTGTCAGGCCCATCTGCCGCCGACGTCACCATGGCGTTAGACAACGCCACCAGCCTGCACGCGTCCATCAAACCGCGTCTAACGCCTAGACTCGACTGCTCCACGCGGCCGAGACCCGCCGTTTTCAATGCGGTAGATGCAACACCGCTCGACCTATTGGCCCCTCCAGTGAACCTCTGCTCCAAAACAATGCCCTCAGGAGGGAAAACGACACCATAGTCTCCGTCATCATCCGATTCGGGAAACCCAGATCTAGGGTTTCCCCCGAAACAGATGCCCCCTTCCAGGGGGCATGCCATCTGCACCTGCGAACGAACCCAAACAGTGCCCACCATCACAACGCTCTCACGCAACGCCTTCAGGAAGGATATGGCGCCTAGAACGCCGTTGCCACCCACCGCAGTTAGGGTATCACCCAAGAAGCAGTGAGGTAGGAAGAGGTATGGCGGACCCGAACAACGTCTCCAAGAAGAAAATCGGCACCCACGGGCGTCATCGTCGTGGTGGCCGGCCGGAACCGACCAGAGAAATTATCCCGATATGGATCCCCACCTCCCGCTCCGCCCACAAATCGGTGGCTCGCTGGCTAGCCAGCACAGCCAAGTCCTGCGAGATTGGAGCGCACCTAGATGGCCAAGCCCGAACAATCTTGTGAAAATTGTTGATAGAATGGATTGTGCATGTCGAGCAGAGTATAAACTTTTCAAATGATTTTCGTTAAAAGGGAAATACATCGATATAAACATCCATGTGCATGTGCGTTCCATCTAAATAGATGCAATACGTAAGCGCTTCACATCACACAAATGACTCCGAAAATCTGGACTAAACAACCACACGAAAGACACAACACGAGCAACTGGTACATGTAGGACCACAAGCAAAGAGAAGACAACTGAAGACAGTCTTCATGGGCTTAGCCTCCGGCTCCGGGAAGTGGGACTCCGGGATGGTGGGCATCTCTGGCTTCGGTGGCAGCTCGACCTTAGGCAGCTCCGGCTTGGCTGGAAGGTGCACCTCCGGGAACGTTGGGAGCTCAGGCTTGGGTGGCAGGTGCACCTCCGGGAACGTCGGCAGCTCTACCTTGGGCAGCTCAGGCTTAGGGGGCAGGTGTACCCCCGGGAATGGTGGCAGCTCGACCTTGGGCAGCGTTGGCAGCTTGGGCTGGTGCTCCTCGCCTTTGGACGGAGCCATCTCCTCCTCTAGCATTCTTGCCACGCTGGTCATGGCGACGGACGAGAGGGACAGTCCGAGGAGGAATACAACAGTGTTTCTCGAAGCCATTTTGCTGGACGCCTATGGTTGTTCTAGGCTTCTAGCTAGCTCTGGTGGTGCGGTTTTGATGTGAGAGAGATAGCATGTCTCGCGTTCTATTTATAGAGTTCAACAATGCATGCAGTGTGAGGCTTTGCAACAAAGTTGGTAAACTACTGGTGTGCACTTCCAGGTTGATCTGTGCACTTTAACTTCTAGTCAAAGTTGCTTAGGATTTGGGTGAAGAGAGGCTGAGATAGTTCTCTTGGGCTGTACGGCTGCACATGAGGATGATGACCTAGCGATCATAAACAACCGTTAATTAGGCCAGCTACTAAGACGATCGAAACGCCTTGTCAAGGAGAGACCATCAGATCGCAGAGAACACAATCAAGTACATTAGCAATGGTCGTTGCGGCTTCCAACCAGACTCTTCCCTTTTCTTTCTTCTCCCTCATCCGAGCTTGATGATCGGCGGGCCCTGAGTGGTTATTCTATAATACTAGCAAGTAAATGTTCGGTCATCATATTTTTCCTAACATGTGATGCGATTAGTCGAGGTAGTGAAGATTCAATCTACATCTCCTCTACATGAAAAATAATTATGTTTCATCTAACTCCCACATTGTTGGATTTTACGTGGAGATTCATGGGGATTTTTTTCTTTTTTTTTGTTTGGTTAATCAACTAGTGTAGGAGTTTTTTTTTTGCGAGAATAATAGTGTAGGAGTTAGATGAGACTTCTCTAATTCTCATCTAGATGAGAATTAACAAATCTGAAAATCCGAATATTTGAGTTCAATATTTGATCCAAAGCACGTTTTGTCCACACCGCCACCTAGAGGTCCTAAAGTTGGTCGTTGCCTATTTGTCCCTATAACTATTTTTGAGCTTCAAACCCTGGTTATAGTTTGCTTGCTCGATCGCTTAACTAGTGATGTGTTCACGGCGCCTGGTGTCTCAGTCAATATTTTGTAGAGTTGGACACTAGTAATGTTGGTTTTGTTTGTTGTATTATTATTTTCCTTCGACATGTCAGTTTCATCCTATAGAACAATTTGAACGTATTTGCCCACTAAAGTGAACATGTTCGGATGAAAGGAAAAAGAGAGCGTTGCTTCAGTGCTCCCCCCTAACTCAATTTCCCAGGGGTATTCTTGATCCCGCCAGATATTTTTTCTCTGGCCCGCCGTAGCCCACATCCAAGCCCCGTATAACCCGTATAACCCATACGTACGTATACGGTGCCCTCCCCCGAAAAAAGAAGATCACACGACCCCACGACCAGGTACGACCTACCGAAGCTAGCTCCATCAATCACGCAACTCCTCCATCATTCTCTACGAATATCGGCGGCGGCAATCTCGTCCGAGAGCGCGCGCGGCACCGTCGTGAACCTCCAGCGCTCGCAGGTACCGCATCCCGTTTCCCCACATTTGTCTCGCTCGCAGTAGCATCAAACGAACTGCCACCATTTTCGTGGTAGTGGTTAACCTAGCGGGACGGGTAACCTAGCTTTCCGGCGGCCTAGGCGATCGCGGATCTTGTTCTGGTAGTGCTGCTCGTCGTGATACAAAGTGACCACGCCGGCTAAAGTGGGTTTCTTCTGTCTAGGGTTAACGGAGCGTCGGTTGCCGTCGGTTGTGTGCACGATGGCTACCGTTATTTGATGCGGCGGCTAACCTAGGTATCCGGCGACGCAGGTTATCACGGGTAGCGCTGCTCCTCGCGATCCAAAGTGATCACGACTGGTGCCATGGGCTTTTTCCTTACTATGGTTGACGTACCTTATCGCCGATGATCGGTGTGGAGAGGGGGCAGGATCCATGGGTGGTCATAGGTCGTTGGCGTCGGTTGTGTGCACGATCTGAACGCCCTCGGTTGGGATAGTTTACTTAATGTTTGTAATCCCGTGCTATGTGTTGTATATTTTAGTATTGATAATGTTTGCACATGTGATGATACTTATTATTTGTTGTAGGAAATGGCGGACAATGAGTTAACTCATATCATGGTAGACATGGAGTTTGGAGAAGATGAAAATTCAGATCGTGGAGATTGGTCAGAGAATGGGAACGAAGGGGAGGATCTTAATGTGAGTGGCATTATCATGTTCTAATTTTTTGGTGGCATCCGACAACATTATATTTTTGTGTTGAAAATTTATAGATGGATGAGCATGATGATGGTCAGGAAAACAACTCCGAGGTCTCGAATGAAGATTACATTAGTCAGGTACGGAAGTGGAATTTTTTGTTGGCATGCAAATTGATTTTTTCCTGGAATATTATATGATAACTAATTATGTATTTGTGTTGTATTTTTCAGCTCATTTCCAGATCTCATAATGCGTACGACTATTACGGTGAATCCGACGCGAAGACAGGCCTTGATGACGAATCATTAGATGCACCTGATTCTAGGGTGTCGCCGTCGTCGGTCATCATGAGTGAGGTATGTATGTAATCAATGTTGTATGGAAGTAATGTTAAATCATAGAAAACTGTTTTCATGGCTATGTTTTGATTGTGTAGGTGACAGAAGATCAGGGGAAAGAGAATGTCCAAGATACTGCCTATGCAGATGATTAGAGGGATATGTTCATGAAGATAATAGAAATGACTTTTATGTCTCAAGATGCTGCATTCGATTTCTACAACAGCTATGCTAGAGATAATGGTTTCAGCATTAGAAAGGATAAGGTCAGGTATAGCAAAACTGAGTCACATCATATGCGTTATATGTGGTTTCTTTGTTCTAGAGAAGGAAAACGTGACAGCAAGTTGCTAACCGAGGAAGGATGCACCCGTAGGCTCAGACCCGAGACACGCTGCAACTGCGAATCGCACCTGACCGTGAAGCTTGACGAAAAGCGTGGGGTTTGGTATGTTAAAAGTTTTGAGGACAAGCATAGCCATATGTTGGCAAGACCGGACGAGGTACCATTTCTTTGGTCCCACAAAAAAATCAAAGAGTACCAGAAAGCTAAGATACTGTCCATGGGAGCCGCAGGGATTAGAATTCACACCATTATGGATTCCTTCATCAGCAAACATGTATGGTATGGCGGTATTGGTTTTACGAGGCGTGATATATACAACCTTTGCTCCAGGGAGAAGAGGAAGCAGCTTTCAAAAGGTGATGCTGCCACAGTCATAGGCATCATGGCCAGTAGGAAAAAGAGGGATCCTAGCTTCTTTTTCGAGTACAAGCTAGATAAAGAAGGACATATGAATAGAATGTTCTGGTGTGACTCCCAGTCTCGTCATGACTATGAGGACTTCGGCGACGTGCTTGTATTTGATAGCACGTACAAGATGAACCACTATGGTATGCCATTCATACCTTTTGTTGGTCTTAACAATCACTGGAAGACCACTGTTTTTGGTTGTGCCATAGTTTCGGACGAGTCTGAAGAGACATATGTGTGGCTGCTGCAGACATTTTTGAGGTCCATATGTCAGAAGCTGTCGAAGAGTGTAATCACGGACGCCGACGCTGCAATGATTAGGGCAATTCGTGAAGTCTTGCCAGACGTGTGGCATCGTATATGTACGTGGCATATAGAAAAAAATAAAGATTCACCTCAGTCACAAGTCCTTGAACCAATTCCGAACTCTTCTGTACTACAGCACGTCCACGGCGACGTTTGAGGAGAGATGGCACGCGTTTGCCAAAAGATGGCAGTCAGAAAAAATAGTAACATGGTTGAGACGGATGTATAAGAAGAGGAGACTATGGGCCGCAGCTTATCTGACAGAGGGGTTTTGGCTTGGCATGAAAAGCAACCAGAGGAGTGAAAGTTTGAACTCATGCCTTCACCTCCACCTAGACGGTGAAATGACCCTGGTGGATATGATTTTTCACTATGAGAACGCCATTGTACGTATCCGTGAGAACGAGGCGCGAGATGACTGCACGGCCTCACAGACTTTACCGGTGCCAGTTACTAGCTCCAGGGAACTTGAGATAGCTGCCTCTCACGTCTTCACTCCAGCAAACTTCTATATGTTGCAAGATGATCTTAGAAAAAATGGCGGCATGGAGATTGTAGAAATAATGCTCGGATACGAATCACAGCAGTACATTATGGCCTGGAAGAATAACCAGAAGAGCCATTTTTGGGTGGAGTATACACCAGTAAATTCCGCAGAAACTATAAGGTGCAGCTGCAGAAGAATGATTCGAAAGGGTCTACCTTGCAAGCACATATTCCATGTACTGAAGTACTTGAATATATCTGAAATACCAAAGCATTTAGTTCTTGTTCGGTTCATGAAAGAAGCAAGGTTGGGACTGCCCGCGAGGCGCACAAGCGATCTGTTGGGATTTGGTTGGACTAGGCAGGGGAAAGAATGAAATATAGCCAGGTCAGTGTGTTAGCGTCAGAAGCTATGCATGCGGCATGCGAACACCCAACTTTGTGGGATCAGTTACATGACCGTGATAGCTAAGAGTCATGAGTATGATCTGCTACAGGAAAATTTGAGCAAGAAAACGTATGATCTCAGTAAGTGTGCAATTGAATATGTAGATGATGGTGAAGGCAACATGGTCGCAGTTCAAGATCCTATGGAAGTGTCAAGCAAAGGTGCAACAAAGATAGATGAGAACCGCCCTATCTCGAAAAATGGTAGACCACTCTCTTATGATGAGTTGAAAACCCGGTGCGGCGCTTGCAAATTGCTAGGACACACTAGAAGTAGGAAGAAATGCAAACTGAATAAGAAGTAAGTGTTTGTATGCATTGTCGATTATTAATTTTTTTCCTTATCATTCATGAACTTAACTTGTCTTTTCTCATGTGCATAAATGTGGAGAAGGAAGAAGAGTAGAACACTTGCTTAAGTTATTTATGGATGAATCGAGTGAACTGGCCCGTATATCCTTCACATTATGCCATCATGTGTGTTTGATGTTTCGCGTGTTTGGTTCCTATATATTGTAGCAACTTCGTCGGCACTTTGTTTGGTTTTATGCATGTAGATTGCAATGCCAGTGTGTTAGGACTGGGGCAGGAGGTACAAAGAATCTTGTACATTTCCCCTCCCCACGTCCTAGCTAACTGCCATTGAATACGTAAGTACCACTCCCCACCACCCACTCACCCACCTCCTACGCGCGTCGCTTGGAACTCCCCTCTTATCCCCACCTACAGTAGATCGAGAAACCCTCGCCGGGCACCGCTACAGCCGCCTCCATGGAGAGAAGCCTGGGCTGGCAGCAAGCTATGGAGGACCTCACCGGCAATGACGAGGCGTGGCGTGCACAGTTGATGGAGGTGTGCAGGTGGTTCCCCAGCACGGCGATGTTGGTCAACCACGTGCGTGGCCTCGTCAAAGTCCTCACCGACACCGAGAAGAAGCGCACCTTCCCTGACGGCCGTGGCGTCCCGCCGGCCCTCCTCCTCGTCTGGGCAATGCGAGAGGCCACGCTGAGTGACGACCCTGTTCAGCGCGCAAGGTGGTGGATGTACCGCAGCACCACCATGCCGCAGCGGGCGGATCCAGCATGCGTTGCATCGAGGGCGGATCGCATCGACGTCGAGCTCGCTCTCCCAGCGCCCGTCAGCCCAGACTACCAGGTCCGCCGCGTGCCTGCGCCAGTCCAGCCGGTGGGCTCTAACGTCGTGGAGGAGAACATGGACGAGGTACTAGTCATCCCTGATGACGATGAAGAGGCCAAGGAGGACACTGTGCAGATGGTTGCGCCGGTCGCCTTCCAGGGTGACAAGACACTGCCCATCGACGTCGAGCTCCTTCCAGATGTCCCTGACATAGTGAAGGTGGAAGACGAGGAGGTGGCTCAGGATCATGTGGCGCATGTGTCAAAGAGGACGGCGGTGAAGAAGATGACTTCTCCATGTGTGGTTCGCCGCTCACACCGCCTCAAATTTCTGAAGAAGTGAAGATGGGGATAGTTGCTAAAGGAGGAGGAAGCTGCTGGAGTTATCTTTAGTTAGGTATGCTGTTATATGTTTCAACATATAAGTTAAAAATATTTTGGGTTTGATGTTGGTTAGGCTGGTATATGTAAGCATATAAGTTATGCAATCAGTATAGTTTGGTCTGGTTCGTTGTCACTGAAGAACTGAATATCTAGTGTTCACCCTATGTGTCAAGTTCAGTTAAATTTCAGAATATTGAATATCTACTGTTGCTTTGCTTCAGTGTTGCTTCGATGGTGTAGGTGCTGCTAGATGTTGCTCCTATGTTGCAACAGGACAATGAACTATGCTGCTACACAAATCAGTAGTGCTGCTAGGTGATGTGCCCATGTGCAACACTTACCAAATATAGAATATGCCAAATGTGCACTATCTGCCAAATATAGAACATGCCAACATGATGGCCCCATGTTGTTTCTGCTGCAATCTCTGTTACAATGTGCCCATGAACTGAATAGCAAATATTCCATCATCATGTCAATAACAAGGATGGCAATACATGATTGAGTAGTACATCAAACTTTGTGAACAATCTACTCCCTCCGTCCCAAAATAAGTGTCTCAACTTTGTACTAGCTTTAGTACAAAATTGTACTAAGCTTGAGACACTTATTTTGGGACGAAGGGAGTACTTGCTAACTATGACACCAATCATAATGGCAAATAGGCCAAGATACAGCAGACCTTCAAATCCTAAAATCCTATCCCTATAGAGCAATATTTCCTTCTGCATCTTAACCATTGCTCTCTTTTCTTTCTCATTCCTTTTAATTTGTGCTTCATATTCTGTAATCTTAGTCTCCAGTTTCTTGTTCTTCATGGCAAGATACTTAATGAATGACTTTGCTTTGCTAACCCACTCCCCATTAACCCATTCAACATAATCACAAGTGCTAGCATCATAAATAAATCATGAGCAATTCAAGTCAATTTATAACTGAACTTGACACTGCAAAAAGTAAACACTGAACTTTTTTGCAGCTTGACCACAATAGCAGTACTACTTTGAAGATCATGCACAGTAGACTAACCTCAAACCCACATCCCAAGAATCGCCTGCCAAAATTCTCTGCATCTATGCAGACACAGCGAGCAGGAGTTTCCTGATGACCACAAAGATGGAGCTTCTCAGGGCCACAGTACTCATGATCGTGATTTGATTTTGGAAGCCCAAAATCAAATCCTGGCAGCGGATCATCCTATGCAAATTGAATTTTACAGAGCGCCCAACAGTGAAGAGAAGCACGAAAAAAATAGGTCATGAATTGTGGGCAAAAATGCTGGGATGTAAAGAACTTACCTTATTGCCACCAAAGTGAAGCACTAAAGAGACCCTAGTGGTCGGTTCTCCTGGCCCGCCGCCGCCCAGGAAATCCCCGTCCCCTGTTCCACTGGATCCGCCGCCGATGCCTCCTGTGCCATTGAATCCGCCGCCCTGCTTCCAGCACCCAGGGTTCCACCGAACTTGCGGTCGCCACCGCTCTTCTCACCGCGGCCACCGCCGCCGGACGCCCATCTCGTTGTCATGCTTTCACCGTCGAGATTTGGAGGGGCAAAGGGAAAGAGAGAGCTAGGGATTTGGAAAGGGAAACGAGAAAAGGGGGAAGATAGATGTCAACCTGGCCAAATGTGGTTAGATGGGCCGCCTGCCGAGCCCCTCACGTGGTTAGATGGGTCGTGCCTAGCATCATGATGACTAAACAAAAATATCTTTAAATAAAATAAACACAAGCCAGGGGTTTGTCAAACAAAATAGAAAAACAAAAGCCAGATATCACATGATAGAGCCAACAAGCGCTTTTTTCTATAATCTGTGAAATATTACGTTTTGACTCGATATATTTTCTTCACTGACATGAGATTGAGAAGGTTAAATTTTGTTATTCATCATGTGATCAGGGGGAATTACCAGAAGATTATGCAAGATGATGATATGCAGATAGCTCTGGCACAAGGCTAATCTTCATAGAGATTAAAAAAAAGTAGAGAATGTGAAACATAGAATATGAAACTTATGATAGCACTTGAAGTGAAAAATAGAATCTGAATAATATTAATGTGAAAAATAGAATTTAAATTTTTTTGGAGAATGTGAAAAATATTAAGTAAGAACAATTGTTTAGTCAAGCAAAAAAATTATTGGTACGAGCGAATTGTCTGACACACACATACACTTGTATGTGTAAGCATCGAAAAGTCACACTATTCGAGATGCCCTGTTTATTACATAAATGATAGAAACCCTAAGATATTCATGCCGTCGAAACCTTCTTCCGGACTAAATCCAAACCAATAAAACTTCAATGTTGCATGATGTATGAAGTCTTCACGCACGCCTTTTCTTTGCGATTTCGCGAATTTTGTTCTTCACACACTCCAGCGTGTTGGAAGGTGACAAAATCAACTCGGCGACGAAACGTCTTCTCCTAGCGTTAACGGAGGCCTGCAAAATTTGACATAAAGGTTACACGAACCGAAGTTGCTACATGACCATACTACCAAGTGTACAAACATAAATAACAGCACCTGGGTAAAATCGCGGGTCATTCGTCCCCGTCCCAATGTTCTATACATTCTGTGACAAAGAGGCCACAAGAGTTCCTGGTATATATGCAAACATTAGCCGTGGGCAATACGAACATGTGTGTCGTTGTTTGAATATGATGTAGTATTAAATCACCCATCCTCTTGTTGTGGCATGTCATACTCATTGATAGGCCACTTACTAACATCTGGATATTTCCCTGGTGTAATAAGATTTGCCTCACGCATATCGTGTGCTATAGCCAATCGCTATAAAGAGGGTAGTGTTAACGAAGAACCACACAACAATATGTAAGAACAATGCTATAAATGTTTCTTAGATTACCAGTGCTTTAACAGTCTTCAAAGTCAGCTCCAGAGGATAGAGGGAATCGAGAACTTGGAATTCCTGCTTGACCATGTGCAATACCATGGTCATCCAGTGTGTATTCTCGATATTCAACGGGATATACGTCTACAGTGCAACAAAACATTATGGACCAAACGAAATACTACATGAAATGTCGTGTGGTGAACAAGTACAAACAGAATGTACCTTATCACGCACAGTATACTCTTCCCTGACTCTACTATCTGCTCTAGATTTGGACGGAGCACTATCCATGTTGCAGCTCGACGGCAATGGATCGTCTCGTGCGATAGCACGATCTACAAAGAATTTGGACCTCCACGCTGGACAGAGGTAACAATCATGACCAACACGCAGCTCCCAATGTCCCAGATAAGCGTCAATAACCTTCATAGAATATAAGGGCATTACATGTTAAAAGTTGACACATAGATTATTCAGCAATTTAATAACAGGACATGCAAGTAGTACTTACATCGTCCCACAGCCATGTATGATTTAGTACCGGTCGAAGCCTTTCCGAAGTCAGAGATATGCCACGCCCTTCACTGTAGTAAACTCTTTTCCCCTTATTCTTCTCGGACCGAGCAACTATCTCCACAAATGTAACAGCTGCATCAATTAGTTCTGGCGTCAACTCATCTGCCACAACCTCCGGCACATCATTGTCAGAAAACAGAGCTGCATGAAATAATATGAACGTCAACAATGGTGATTAAATGCATTAGTAGTAAATAACAAAGTAAGAAAGTTAGTTACGATACCTCTACTAGCAGTAGTAGTACCGGAGGGTCTCTGACTGCGGTTGGTACGCCTGCTGGGCTTGTCAAGTGCGTAGGGGGATTCAAATTTCTTGGGAACGGTCCGCTTCCGCTTCCCGGACATAACTTCCTCATCCTTATCGATTGTTGCACCCTTTTTTCCATTCGCCTTAGCCATGAACTTGCTGACAGAAGATGGACAAATGTCTATGTCCGATGAAGGTGCTTGAGTAGAATTACCAATGATCCAAGGGTTTTACGGTGTTGCCCCACATTCATCATTAGGCTTAACAGGTGAAGAACCCTTGTGGCCATTCATCTTAGCTGGGGTTTTCTGTTTGGCAAAAAAATCATGTGAACATTTCAGATTACCAAAATAAAAAAAGTTTAACGAGAAAATTATAGACAAAAATATAAATACATACTTCCTCAGCTTCGGTTTTATGGTTGGGAACCACTTCATCAGGCTGCATCAGATCAATGACCGGCTCTACGTCAGAGTCATTGTCTTCGTTGTACATGAATTTCTTTTTTTCATGCGGACCATTCTCAAACGAAGCCACTTCTTCATCCGCATCATTGTTCGCGGATGGCACGGCAGCAGCCGGCTTGTACGTGACACCTGCTTTGTTCAACTTCTCCAACAATCTCTGCAATAGAAATATAAATTTAGTAATGCGTGCATGGTTTTAAAACAGCAAACATACTGTAAACTTTAAAGTTTGGGTGTGACACCTCAGCAACTTGATCAGGGATTTGCCTCATATGGTTGTGTATGAAGTCCATACACCGCTTCATTAGAACCTCCATCATCTCATCCGAGTTTGGGGCTGTCTTCGACTTCCTTGCGGTTGCATTGGCGGGCTTGGTTTTTGGCTTCTTTGTAGGCGCTTGATCTGAGACTTTGGGCTCATGCGCCCTATATTCTTGGGTTATATTATCTTCGGTCTCCATGCGATATACAAGTACATGTGATGAATAAAAAATAAATATTATTTAGTTACTAAACATTTAAGAAAGACACGACACAATGACTTACCTTGACGTTACCACGGCCACGGCCATTGTCATAGTCAAACCGATCTCTCCTGGTGGCTGCAGCTTCGGTCCAATTCCTCATCAGAGGTTGTATGGACAAGTTGGGATTGAAAGCACAATCACCTTCCACAGGTTGCACCTTCTCCCAGTACAAGTACTGCATAAACATAGAGATTTACATTTAGTACAATATATCACATAAATTTGCAATGATATAATATTTTACAATGCAATAGGTCTCATATGTGTACCTGCAAGAGAGCTAAATTGCCTTTCGGCCATTGGTGGAGGTGTTTGCCTTTCTTGACAATGCGAAGGCAGTCGAGGAGAACACGGAGGGTGAACGCATTCCAGTTAATCTTGGAAATACATTTGACATCATCCACCAACGCGTAATACTGTTTTGGGACAATCTTGCTCGACATAGGAGCAAGAACTGTTCCTAGCAGGACAAGGACTACTTTCCGAAGGAAATCATCGGCGGCGGATTTATTTTTAATGATGTCTGCAATGAGATCATCAATCACTATGTTACCTGTTGTCTTACTAACAAATTGTGGCGGCACCCGGTCTTTAATATCCTCACCTTCTTCAATGTGAATGTTTGAAGCCGACAGTCCTTGGTTCTCCAAGTTGAAGATGCACTCGACATCCACGACACCGAGAGACACCTCCCCAACCAGGTCTTGTATAATGAATCTTCCCGTGCTGGCCTCAAAATTCTCAACCATGTACCTTATCAATAGTGTTTGCATCTTAAGCGATGGCATCTGAAGCATGCTACGCAATGTTGGTTCGGCGACTTTAGCGCGTTGACCGCCATATAGAGCGGCAATAAGTTTGCACCATTTTTCAACGGTGCACACAATTTCTCCATTGAGCTCGTCCATCCTGTTGAAAAAAAATATAAAACTTCCTCACAGTAGCTAACAGTAATGCAAAATTAACAATAGAAGAATCATGCATACTGCAACATGCAGCGAAGTGTGTTCATATGAGGCTATCAAATGAAAACTACAATTGGTAATTTAATTTACTAGCATCTGATCAATTTCTTTCAGTATCAAGTCTATAGCAATGGTACCTATTTGAGGTTCATCAACATCTAATGCATAACTCTTTACTGTTGTATGTGCACAAGAAAATACGTAACAACGGGTGAACCATACAAATAACCCATCTATACTAAGTGTGATTCGCATATCTTGTTGATTTAGCCGTGTAGCAAACCAAATAGTTGGATCATGTGACAAAAATATAATTGGATCATGCTTGTGGACAAACAACATCTAGTAGAATTAGAGGGACACCAAAAGATAATTATTCGACCATGCTATCAAAGAACAAAAGATATAGTTCATCTATGCCATCTGGCCAGAACGCATCTTGTTGAGTTGATCTAATTTGAAAACATGTGCTAATCCTAAGTCGATCAAAGCAATGACACGGACAAACTAGTTTGCTATTAAGGCGGTATGGAGGACAACATACTTGATCGGTCGATGAAGATGAAAGTAGTCGGCGATGCGGAGTTCATCCACGGCGGCCACCACATGCGGACGATCTAGATGTTCTCGGGGTTTTTGCGGCATGTGGGATTCGATGGACAGAGCTGTCGTGGACTCGCCGACATGAGGCGATCTAGATGACATGTGCGAGCAGGTGGAGATTATATACGAGGTCGATCTCCTAGTTCGTCGTAACTTCCCTGCGGCGTATCTCTGAATCTTTATTTTCCTCCGTTGACGCGAGGCAGAACGTGCTCCTCAATCCTAGGGATTAGGACGATATGGATTACCACGATCCGGGAATTGTGTAACAAAATGACAACTCCTCCCATGATCGACGTGCATGAAAAGCGCACCGCTGTGGGTTCCAACACAATGGATCCGACTGGTATTTGCGGTCTGGGCCGGCCCACCCACCAACATCCGTAACCATATAATCTTTGTTTCATTGTATCAAAAAATATATATAATCTTTGTTTCATATTTGTTTTTTAATGTTTGTTTCCTATTAGTTCTTGTATATTTGTTTATGTTTAAAAATATATATAATATATCTTTCATATCTGCAATATTTTAAAATCGGATGTATTTTCCCTATTTCCTGTTTTTCTATGTTTCTCCTTCTTATTCCAAACTGTTATTTTATGTTTCATAATTCCCTATCATTTCTTCTTACAGTTTTCAAATTCAAATATGTATGATAAAATGTTGTCTTATTTTTGACATCCTAATTGGTGGGACCGGGAAGAAAAACCTCTTTCAGACTTGCCCTCCGGCAAACCCAAATGGTCCTACTTGTACATGGTGCATGTGGAGGCATGCATGAGATGACCCCAACTTTTGGCACCATGTGGGCATGGCCAATGTGGTCCCCCAGGCAAGGTTTAGTCGAAATCGGACACAAAACGCACATTGCGTCACGTCGGGGCAGTGTTTTAGGGTTTTTTCACCGGGAAAACCATAGAAAATGCATCGAGTGTCGGAAAGTCAACGACACTTGTCATGCATGCTTGCCATGGTCATCCTAGCGTGTGCATAAAGTTTGGGCTCAATTGGTGGGACCAGAAAAAAAACCTCTTTCATACTTGCCCTCCGGCAGACCCGAATGGTCTTGCTTGTACATGGTGCATGTGGAGGCATGCATGAGATGACCCCAACTTTTGGCACCATGTGGGCATGGCCAATGTGGCCCCCAGGCAAGGTTTGGCCGAAATTGAACACAAAACGCACATTGCGTCACGTCGGGGCAGTGTTTTAAGGTTTTTTCACTGGGAAAACCCTAGAAAATGCATCGAGTGTCAGAAAATCAATGATACTTGTCATGCATGCTTTCCATGGTCATCCTAGGGTGTGCATAAAGTTTGGGCTCAAATTGGTGGGACCAGGAAAAAACCTCTTTCATACTTGCCCTCCGGCAGATCCGAATGGTCCTGCTTGTACATGGTGCATGTGGAGGCATGCATGAGATGACCCCAACTTTTGGCACCATGTGGGCATGGCCAATATGGCCACCTGCTACTTCTTGAGCTTGTGTTGGTTTTTCCCTTGAAGAGGAAAGGGTGATGCAGCAAAGTAGAGATAAGTATTTCCCTCAGTTTGAGAACCAAGGTATCAATACAGTAGGAGACAACACACAAATCACCGAATACCTGCACAAACAATTAAACAACTTGCACCCAACGCCATAAAGGGGTTGTCAATCCCTTCACGGTTACTTGCAAAAGTGAGATCTGATAGATATAGATAAATGGTAAAGTAAATATTTTTGGTATTTTTTGGTTTATAGATCGGAAAGTAAAAGATTGCAAAATAGTAGATTGGAAACTTATATGATGGAAAATAGATACTTATATGATGGAAGATAGACCCGGGGGCCATAGGTTTCACTAGAGGCTTCTCTCAAGATAGTAAATAATACGGTGGGTGAACAAATTACTGCCGAGCAATTGATAGAAAAGCGCAAAGTTATGACGATATCTAAGGCAATAATCATGAATATAGGCATCACGTCCGTGTCAAGTAGACCGAAACGATTCTGCATCTACTACTATTACTCCACACATTGACCGACTCCTGCCTGCATCGAGAGTATTAAGTTCATGAAGAACAGAGTAACGCATTAAGTAAGATGACATGATGTAGAGGAATAAACTCAAGCAATATGATGAAAACCCCATCTTTTTATCCTCGACGGCAACAATACAATACGTGCCTTGCTGCCCCTACTATCACTGGGAAAGGACACCGCAAGATTGAACCCAAAGCTAAGCACTTCTCCCATTGCAAGAAAAACCAATCTAGTTGGCCAAACCAAACCGATAGTTCGAAGAGAATTACAAAGATATCAAATCATGCAAATAAGAATTCAGAGAAGATTCAAATAATATTCATAGATAAGCTGATCATAAATCCACAATTCATCAGATCTCGGCAAACACACCGCAAAAAAGTATTACATCGAATAGATCTCCAAGAACATCAAGGAGAACATGGTATTGAGAATCAAAGAGAGAGAAGAAGCCATCTAGCTACTAGCTATGGACCCGTAGGTCTGTGGTAAACTACTCACGCTTCATCGGAAGGGCAATACTAGAAGCCCTCCATGAGCGTGAGCCATGGACATAGCACTATAGGTGGAATAGAATATGGTGGTTGTGGAGAAGACAAAAAGAAGGAGATAGTCTCACATCAACTAGGCGTATCAACGGGCTATGGAGATGCCCATCAATAGATATCAATGTGAGTGAGTAGGGATTGCCATGCAATGGATGCACTAGAGCTATAAGTTTATGAAAGCTCAAAAGAAAACTAAGTGGGTGTGCATCCAACTCGCTTGCTCACGAAGACCTAGGGCAATTTGAGGAAGCCCATCATTGGAATATACAAGCCAAATTATATAATGAAAAATTCCCACTAGTATATGAAAGTGACAACATAGGAGACTCTCTATCATGAAGATCATGGTGCTACTTTGAAGCACAAGTGTGGTAAAAGGATAGTAACATTGTCCCTTCTCTCTTTTCTCTCATTTTTTTATTTGGGCCTTCTCATTTTTTTTGGGCCTCTTTTTTTTCGTCCGGAGACTCATCCCGACTTGTGGGGGAATCATAGTCTCCATCATCCTTTCCTCACATGGGACAATGCTCTAATAATGAAGATCATCACTCTTTTATTTACTTACAACTCAAGAATTACAACTCGATACTTAGAACAAAATATGACTCTATATGAATGCCTCCGGCGGTGTACCGGGATGTGCAATGAATCAAGAGTGACATGTATGAAAGAATTATGAATGGTGGCTTTGCCACAAATACGATGTCAACTACCTGATCATGCAAAGAAATATGACAATGATGATGCATGTCATAATAAACGGAACGGTGGAAAGTTGCATGGCAATATATTTTAGAATGGCTATGGAAACACCATAATAGGTAGGTATGGTGGCTGTTTTGAGGAAGGTATATGGTGGGTGTATGGTACCGGCGAAAAAAGTTACGCGGTACTAGAGAGGCTAGCAATGGTGGAAGGGTGAGAGTGCGTATAATCCATGGACTCAACATTAGTCATAAAGAACTCACATACTTATTGCAAAAATCTATTAATTATCAAAACAAAGTATTATGCGCATGCTCCTAGGGGGATAGATTGGTAGGAAAAGACCATCGCTCGTCCCCGACCGCCACTCATAAGGAAGGCAATCAATAAATAAATCATGCTCCGACTTCATCACATAATGGTTCACCATACGTGCATGCTACGGGAATCACAAACTTTAACACAAGTATTTCTCAAATTCACAATTACTCACTAGCATGACTCTAATATCACCATCTTCATATCTCAAAACAATCATAAGGAATCAAACTTCTCATAGTATTCAATGCACTTTATATGAAAGTTTTTATTATATCTCCCTTGGATGCCTATCATATTAGGACTAAATTTATAACCAAAGCAAATTACCATGCTTTTTAGAGACTCTCAAAATAATATAAGTGAAGCATGAGAGTTCAACAATTTCTATAAAATAAAACCACCGCCGTGCTCTAAAAAGATATAAGTGAAGCACTAGAGCAAAACTGCCTAGCTCAAAAGATATAAGTGAAGCACATAGAGTATTCTAATAAATCACGATTCATGCGTGTCCCTCTCAAAAGGTGTGCACAGCAAGTATGATTGTGGCAAACTAAAAATCAAAGACTCAAATCATACAAGACGCTCCAAGCAAAACACATATCATGTGGTGAATAAAAATATAGCCTCAAGTAAAATTACCGATAGACGAAGACGAAAGAGGGGATGCCTTCCGGGGCATCCCCAAGCTTAGGCTCGTGGTTGTACTTGAATATTACCTTGGGGTGCCTTGGGAATCCCCAAGCTTAGGCTCTTGCCACTCCTTATTCCATAGTCCATCATATCCTTACCCAAAATTTGAAAACTTCACAACACAAAACTCAACAGAAAATCTCATAAGCTCCGTTAGTATAAGAAAATAAATCACCACTTTTGGTACTGTTGTGAACTCATTATTTATTTATATTTGTGTAATATCTACTGTATTCCAACTTTTTCATGGTTCATACCCCCCGATACTACCCATAGATTCATCAAAACAAGCAAACAACACATAGAAAATAGAATCTGTCAAAAACAGAACGGTCTGCAAAGATCTGAATTGTTCTAATAGTTTTGTTACTCCAAAATTTCTGAAACATTAGTACAACATAGGAAATTTGTATATCAATCTCGTGTAAAAAATTCAGGATTTTTCCACGCTCCAGTGAATCTAAACAATTCTGTGACTGGGCGGAAAAGTTTTTGTTTTTCAACAGGATCAAATCAACTATCACCGTAAGCCATCCCAAAGGTCTTACTTGGCACAAACACTAATTAAAACACAAAACCACATCTAACCAGAAGCTAGATGAATTATTTATTGGAAAACAGCAAGGAAAAATATTGGGTTGTCTCCCAACAAGCGCTTTTCTTTAAAGCCTTTTAACTAGGCATTGATAATTTCAATGATGCTCACATAAAAAAGAAGAATTGAAGCACAAAGAGAGCATCATAAAATACGTGAAAAACACATCTAAGTCTAACATACTTCCTATGCATAGGCATTTTATAAGCAAACAAATTATCAAGGCAAGCAAAAACTAGCATATGCAAGGAAGAAGAAAGAGACGATAGCAATCTCAACATGAAGAGAGGTAATTTAGCAACATAAAAATTTCTATGACCATATTTTCCTCTCTCATAATAATTACATGTGGGATCATATTCAAATTCAACAATATAGCTATCACATAAAATATTCTCTACATGATCCACATGCATGCAAAGTTGATACTCTTCCAAAATAGTGGGATTAACATTAACTAAAGTCATGACCTCTCCAAACCCACTTTTATCAAAAATTTCATAAGATTGAATATTGTCCAAATATGTGGGATCTAAAGTTGACACTCTTCCAAACCCACTTTCAATATTATTGCAAACATTATTATCAATCTCATATTCATCATGGGGTTTAAATAAAATTTCAAGATCATAAGAAGAATCACCCAAATCATGATCATTGCAACAAGTAGTAGACATAGCAAAATTAGCATCCCCAAGCTTAGGGTTTTGCATATCATTAACACAATTGACATTAATAGATTTTATAGTAACATCATTGCAATCATGCTTTTGATTCAAGGAATTATCAAGCATGGGTGCAATAGCAACAATCTCATGTTTAACATAAGGGACTATAGCAAATTCATCTCCATAAATATTGGCATCATGGCCACAAGAATAGCAAGCATCACACTCATCAAGGGAGGGTATCTCAATCAAATCATCAGAATCATAATTATCTATAGATTCATGCATATCATTATTTTCTTCCAAAGCAACGGTCATTCTCTCAATAAATTCTTTGACATAGGCATTGCGAGCATAGTTTTCATAGCAATATTTAAGTATGTCAAAAAAATTAGATTTGTAGAGAGTAATATCATACTTTTCAATCAAAGAAGCAACTTCATAAGCACCCTTAAAAGCAACAAATTCTTCAATTTGTTCGATATCATAGTAACTGTAAACACCCTTTTCATAAGATAAGATTTCATTATCATTAAACTCACATAGGTAGGGAAGGTGTTTTTTAGGGTTCTTAGAGCAACAAGTAAAATCACAAAGTTCACAAAGATTCCAAGCATAACATAGCAAACAATTTATTTGATTCCATAAGAGTCTCCCCTTTTCAGACAAAAGGTGACGCACAAAATGAGCATGCTCATCTAAAGATTTTCCCTCATCTAAACTAGTTGGGGTTTCAGCACGAGCACATATGGATCGAAGATGATCCAAGTAGAAAACTTTAAGTGGATCCATATCAATAGATTTTTAGCAAGCAAAGATGCAAGCAAATAGAAGGCACATGGTAACACAAGCAAAGAAGAGATCTAACGAGAAAAAGGCAAACGAAAAAGAGGTCGAATACAAAGGCAAATCTTTTTGAAAATCGTTTTAGAAGTGGGGAAGAGGAAAACGAGAGGCGAATGGCGAATAATGTAATGCAAGAGATGAGAGTTTATGATGGGTACTTGCTATGTCTTGACTTGGCGTAGATCTCCCCGGCAACGGCGCCAGAAATTCTTCCTGCTACTTCTTGAGCTTGGGTTGGTTTTTCCCTTGAAGAGGAAAGGGTGATGCAGCAAAGTAGAGATAAGTATTTCCCTCAGTTTGAGAACCAAGGTATCAATCCAGTAGGAGACAACGCACAAATCACCGAATACCTGCACAAACAATTAAACAACTTGTACCCAATGAAAATAGATACTTATATGATGGAAAATAGATACTTATATGATGGAAGATAGACCCGGGGGCCATAGGTTTCACTAGAGGCTTCTCTCAAGATAGCAAATAATACGGTGGGTGAACAAATTACTGCCGAGCAGTTCATAGAAAAGCGCAAAGTTATGACGATATCTAAGGCAATGATCATGAATATAGGCATCACGTCCGTGTCAAGTAGACCGAAACGATTCTGCATCTACTACTATTACTCCACACATCAACCGACTCCTGCCTGCATCTAGAGTATTAAGTTCATGAAGAACAGAGTAACACATTAAGTAAGATTACATGATGTAGAGGAATAAACTCAAGCAATATGATGAAAACCCCATCTTTTTATCCTCGATGGCAACAATACAATACGTGCCTTGCTGCCCCTACTGTCACTGGGAAAGGACACCGCAAGATTGAACCCAAAGCTAAGCACTTCTCCCATTGCAAGAAAAACCAATCTAGTTGGCCAAACCAAACCGATAGTTTGAAGAGAATTACAAAGATATCAAATCATGCAAATAAGAATTCAGAGAAGATTCTAATAATATTCATAGATAAGCTGATCATAAATCCACAATTCATCGGATCTCGGCAAACACACCGCAAAAAAGTATTACATCGAATAGATCTCCAAGAACATCGAGGAGAACATGGTATTGAGAATCAAAGAGAGAGAAGAAGCCATCTAGCTACTAGCTATGGACCCGTAGGTCTGTGGTAAACTACTCACGCTTCATCGAAAGGGCAATAAAGTTGACGTAGAAGCCCTCCGTGATCGAATCCCCCTCCGGCAGGGTGCCGGAAAAGGTCCCTAGATGGGATCTCACAGGTACAGAAGGTTGCGGCGGTGGAAAAGTGTTTTCGTGGATGCCTCTGGTGGTTTGGGGATATTTGGGAATATATAGGTGAAAGAATTAGGTCAGGAGGGTCACGGGGGGCCCACAAGGGTGGGGGGCGCGCCCTACCCCCCTAGCGCCCTCCGTCCTTGTGGCCGCCTCGTGACTCCTCTGACTTCATCTCCAAGTCTCCTGGTTGTCTTCTGGTCCAAGAAAAATCATCTCAAAGGTTTTATTCCGTTTGGACTCCGTTTGGTATTCCTTTTCTGCGAAACTCAAAAACAAGGAAAAAAACAGAAACTGGCACTCGGCTCTAGGTTAATAGGTTAGTCCCAAAAAATAATATAAAATAGCATATTAATGCATATAAAACATCCAAAACAGATAATATAATAGCATGGAACAATAAAAAATTATAGATACGTTGCAGACGTATCACCACCCAGGCAAGGTTTGGTCGAAATCGGACACAAAACGCACGTTGCGTCATGGTGGGGCAGTGTTTTAGGGTTTTTTTTCACCCGAAAAACCCCAGAAAATGCATCAATTGTCGGAAAATCAACAATACTTGTCATGCATGCTTGCCATGGTTATCCTAGGGTGTGCATAAAGTTTGGGCTCAATTGGTGGGACCAGAAAAAAAAACCTCTTTCATACTTGCCCTCCGGCAGACCCGAATGGTCCTGCTTGTACATGGTGCATGTGGAGGCATGCATGAGATGACCCCAACTTTTGGCACCATGTGGGCATGTCCAATGTGGCCCCCCAGGCAAGGTTTGGTCGAAATCGGACACAAAACGCACGTTGCGTCACGTCGGGGCAGTGTTTTATGGTTTTTTCACTGGGAAACACTAGAAAATGCAATGAGTGTCGAAAAATCAACGATACTTGCCATGCATGCTTGCCATGGTCATCCTAGCGTGTGCATAAAGTTTGGGCTCAATTGGTGGGACCAGGAAAAAAATCCTCTTTCATACTTGCCCTCCGGCAGACCCGAATGGTCCTGCTTGTACATGGTGCATGTGGAGGCATGCATCAGATGACCCCAACTTTTGGCACCATGTGGGCATGGCCAATGTGGTCCCCAGACAAGGTTTGGTCGAAATCGGACACAAAACGCACGTTGCGTCACGTTGGGGCAGTGTTTTAGGGGTTTTCACCGGGAAAACCCTAGAAAATGCATCGAGTGTCGGAAAATCAACGATACTTGTCATGCATTCTTGCCATGGTCATCCTAGCATGTGCATAAAGTTTGGGCTCAATTGGTGGGACCGGGAAGAAAAACCTCTTTCAGACTTGCCCTCCGGCAGACCCGAATGGTCCTGCTTGTACATGGTGCATGTGGAGGCTTGCATGAGATGACCCACCTTGCTAAGCGAGAGGAGACTGCACCGGTTTATATACTCGGCTGAGACATCCCTCTCAAGTTCCTCTCTAAAGCAGGCAGTACATTGCCTAACCTTGTCCCTCTTTGCCCCGTGGGGCCAACTAGCAGCAATGATACGTGCCCCACGTGCCTGCATCCTGACCCATATATGGTTGGGTTTCTAGTCGTATGCAGGCCGTGGGGTGTGAATTCTACTGGCCTAGTAGGCAGGCATTTAAAAAAAATATGTTATTTTTTGCATATGTTACATGTCAATTATTTGACCTTCTTCAAATCACCTCCTAATTTTTATACATACTCACTTATGTGTAATACACATGATTATCAAAGGAATTTAAACAAAAATGAAGTTTATAGTGTCCCCTTGAGGTAAAGTCGGAGGTATGTACCTCAGTTTCACCGAGCCACTATAAAATATATGAAATTCTAAGAAGTGTAAAACTTTCATATTCTTTCTATTTTAATGAAAGAGATCATGCCTGCAAAATTTCAGGTGATTTGGAGGTGGTGGAAGAAAAATCACCTTTCTACGAAAGCTGGCTTAAGTGAGACCAAATGGTCCCTCTGTAATGTGGTGATTTTTTCGACCTCATCTAAATCACCTCAAATTTTGCACACATGATCTCTTACACAAACATAGCTAGGTTTTGAAGGTATTACATTTTTTTGAATTTTTTTGAATTTATACTGCCCTATAGAATGACTGTTCAAAACATCGGACTATACCTTAAGGGGGCATTATAAACTACATATTTTTTGAATTTTTTTTCATAGCCATGTTTGGCACATGTATTTGACCATTTAAAACAAAATTGGGGTGATTTGGAGGTGGTGGGAAAAATCACCTTTCTACAAAAACTGTCTTAAGTGAGACCAAATGGTCCCTCCGTAATGTGGTGATTTTTTCAACCTCCTCTAAATCACCTCAAATTTTGCACACATGATCTCTTAAACAAACATAGGCAGGGTTTGAAGGTTTAACATGTTTTTGAAGTTTTTTTGAATTTATACTGCCCTGTAGAATGACTGTTCAAAACATCGGACTATACCTTAAAGGGGCATTGTAAACTTCATTTTTTTAAATGTCTTTCATGACCATGTTTGTTACACGTATGTGACCATGTAAAACAAATTTGTTCTGATTTGGAGATGGACGAAAAATTGACTGCAACATTTCAAAATTTTCAATTCTAGTTTTAAATTGAAAATTCAATGATGCACATTTATGAAAACCTCAACTCCATGTAATTAAGTTTGTAACCTATGTAAATAAGACAAGTGTACTTTATAACAAAAGACTAGTAATTGATTTGGGATGAAGAAACATGTGACAGATGAAAAAAAAAGCCCGCCTTACTAGCAGTAGAATTCACACAAACGGCCTGCATACGACTAGAAACCTAGCATATATGGGCCAGGATGCACGCCCGTCGTGCATGCATTTCTCCTGCTAATGGGCCCCATAGGGCAGAGAGGTATCTATCATATGCTGTATGGTTGAGAGAGGCTCGTGCCCAGCTACACGCAGCCGGGTATATAAGCCGGTGCGAGCGCCTCTCGCTTGGCGAGGTGGGACTAAACTACCACCACTGTCCGCTCTGCCTGGTGCACCCATGCAGTGGGCCAAATTCGATGGGCTTTGACAGGCTAGCCTAACCCGCGTGCTGGACCACGCGTCGGTCTAGATGGTTGTAACCCCCCTGTGTAATAAAGCACTGTGCTCTTATGTTATATATGCCAAGTCATCTTCATTTGCAGTGCTTAATCACAGTGGTTATACAAAACAACTCAAATTGCCTTCTGAAAATCAATTCAAATTCAAGTGCAAAATAAAGTGGTTCAAAAATTGCTGGAAAAATGTTCATCTTCTAGCAAATATTCCTAAACAAATGTTGTTAAGGAACACAACATCACCATCAACTTAAATTTGGGTTAGTACATTTATAACAGTGCCAAAACAGCACATTAAATGCCATATCATTTTTGAAAAATCCAAAAGAATTCCAAAATGGCTCAAACTTTTTGTGGCAATGCAGAATATCCCAATGTACTTGTGTGACCAAGTTTCACATTTGAACAAAATCATTTGGCAGCCCTTTTAATTCAAAAACCATCTCCGGAAATATAAAAATGCAGAAACAAAAAAAGGAAAAAGGAAAAAGGCACTGGGCCTAAGTGCACAGTGCCCCGAACCAGCCCACCAGGCCCATCTCCCTCTCCCTCTCACCTGTGTGTCACCACGCGCTTGGCCGCGTCGGCAAGCCGCCGACAGCGCGACGTCCACCGACGCCCGCGGCTCGACGAGGAGATAAGGCCGAAGCCCGTGCGTCCCCCCTGTCCTCCTCATCCACTCCTCCCCTCTCCCCACGCTCTCTCCCCCTCGTTTCCATCGGCGCCCGAGCGGGGTCGCCGCCGTTCACCGTCGTCACCGCGGCAATATCCACCGCCTCGCTTCGCCGACCTGTCCGTCGCCTCCGCCGTCCCCAACTACCCTGTCCTCGACCACGAGCGCAAGCAGGAGGGCTCTGCATCACCGGGATCGAGCCGCCCCCTTTGCTTCGATCGCCGGCGCTTCTCCGACGAACCCCGCCGTTCTGCAGCTACTAAACCACCACGGGCCTCCGTGTGAGCCGCGCGGTGAGCTCATCCGCCTCCTGCTCCCCTTCGTTATCCCCTTCACGCGCAGTAGCTAGTTGCCGCCGCGCCGGAGCTCTGTTCGCCGCCGACGAGCTCGTGGCCATGGCCATGGCCCTGTCACGCTCGCCCGTGCCCACGGTTGAGCTCCTGGTGCTCCCGGGAGCCCAACGAGCACGTGCCCGCCCGTGCCCTCTAGCACCTAGCCCGATGGGCGCCCGAACATCGCCCCCGCTGACCTCGTCGCCGTTCATGATTCCGGCGAGCATTTGGTTCGGCGCCCCCACTGAATGACGCGGCATCAAGTGCCCGTTCGAACGCAAGTAGCCGCACTCGAAACGGGCCATCGTAGCGCGATTCTGGCCGTCTCCGGCGAGCCCCGCCGTGTTTTTTGGTCGCCGGAGTTGTCTCCGGCGCCGTCGCTGACATGGCCTGGCAAGTGGGCCCCCTGTGCCACTGACGCTGGGCCCCATGGGTCCCCGTTGACTGGTTTGACTAGTCAACATGCTGACGGGGCGTCTCTGTGACGCTGACGTGCGGGCCCCACCGCTTAATCCACTAATTAAAACATTTTAATAATTAAAATTTAATTAGATATACTACTTAGTCAATGACTTGTGGGGCCTACTAGCTAAATAACTCAGTTTAGTTATAATTAATCCACTGTTAACCCACAGAGGCTGACATGTGGGTCCCACAAGCCCCACATGTCAGGTTTGACCCTGGTCAGCGAGTCTGTTGACTGTTGACATCATCCCCACGTAATGCTGATGTCATAATCCATCTCTGTTAAATAATTAATTCCAGAAAATGTTATAATCTCTAAAAATTCATAGAAAATAAACCGTAGCTCGGATCGAAAAACTTTCTACATGAAAGTTGATCAGAACGACGAGACGAATCTGATCGTGTCGTCTGTTTCCATGTCGGGACCCTCTACGTAGGTGAACCCGTAACTTTCCGAACGTTTCCGGTAGATGAATAGTGCATATATACCGGATAATAAATCCAACTTAAATTCTAAAATAACTAAAATAACTTAGACATATCTTTAGGCAACTCTGCACTGCACGTTAGCATAGCATGCTCTGTGTTGCTTATGTTTGCTGTGTATTTATTTGTTTTCTCCCCCTCTTCTCTCTCGGTAGACCCCGACACCGACATAGTCCCCTAGGCCGACGCAGCTCAGGAGCCCGACGACACCGTTGACGACCCTGCCTTTGCCGCCGAGCAACCAGGCAAGCAACCCCTTGAGCATGCCTATATCGCCTATTCTCTTGTGCTTGTATTAGAATTGCTGCTGTTACTGCTTTACCTATTCTGATGCATGACCTGATTTTGTAACCTGCTTTTGATAATAACCTGCTTATCCTAAACTGCTTAGTATAGGCTGGATAGAGCCCCACCAGTGACCCCCACTTGTCCTAGTTGCTCCACTGGATTATCGTAAGACTCAACAACCAGGCCCCGGCACCGCACATCACCCCCTTAGTTGCACGACACTGCAACGTTACTATCGAGTGCCGAGGGTGATACCTCGTTTAGCACTTCTGATGTTAACTCTGTAGAGTTGCTATTTGGTCGTGGTCATCGTGGGTGATTCCTCCTTCACCACTACCGATAACGACGCCGTCATGCAACACCTCAAGTGTGAACCTCGAGGGTGATTCCTCCTAAGTTCATCTTGACGACTACATCAGGTGGAATCCGTCGAGGGTGATTCCTCAGTTTTCCCCTGGTGTTCGGACACACAGTTACTATGACTTTAACCATGAACCATGATAAAGTCGGGTCGGCCCTGAGGGGTACCCGCGCGAGCATGTGATGCGATTGATGTGTAGTCGGGTGACCAGAGAGAGTACCCGCGAGATAATTAGGAGGCGTGGCCGCGCATTCTTAGCCCTTGCCGCAAGTCCTCGAGACGGGGCGACGGGGTCACATCGATCATGAGTCTCTGCTCGTTATCGCGCGCTCCTAATTCACTAACGGTTTGGATATTTGATCCGAGTGGGCCTCTGGCCTGATAGCACTAACCATCACGTGGGAACAGTTATGGGCACACTGCATCGTATGCATCAGCCGAAGCTTAATGGACATCAGTGACTGAGCGGCGTGCTCTGGGTTGGACCGCGTTAAGCACCCTCCATTGTACTGGAGGCTGCTAGGTCTGCTCACTGGCCGCGTACGCAACATGCAGGAGCGCCCTGGGCGATGGCCCAAGACCCCTGGGGGCATAGGTTTAGTCCGGCGTGCTGACCTCTCTGTTAAGCCTAGGTCGGGTTGCGGCGTATCGTTTGGCCGAGGCCGGGCATGACCCAATAAAGTGTGTCCGGCCGGAGTTAATCGAGCATGGTGGGTAAGTTTGTGCACCCCTGCAGGGAAGAACTAATCTATGCATAGTCGGATCCTCGGTAACGGACGCTCGGAGTTGTATCCCAATCGATACAACTAGAACTGGATACTTGATATGAGATATGGATACTAGGGCTCTGGGATTGCTTTCTCGCAGGGAGTCGAGAAAGGATCTCTGGCCAAGGATGATACTTAATACTACTACTATTTTATATTGTACTGATCTACACTCTTCTAATGCTGCAAGACCGCTGAAGATGCTAGTCTTCGATAGGACTAGGCCTTACCTCTATTCTGGCATTTCTGCAGCCCAGTCCACATATACAGCCCTTCTTTGATAATGCTGCATATGTACTGTAGATCCTTGCTTGCTGAGTACTTCGGATGAGTACTCACGGTTGCTTTGCGTCCTCTTTTTCCACATATATCCGTTTGATGCAACCAGATGACGGAGCCCACGAGACAGCTACCCCCGCCGACGACTACTACTACCACCCCGTGGGTGGCTACTACTACGAGCTGGCAGACGACCAGGAGTAGGATCGGAGGGTCCCAGGCAGGAGGCCTGCGCCTTTTGATCGTAGCTTTTGTTTTGCCCCGCCTTTCTAAAGGCTTATATGTTTCTGTTTCATATCTGTACTCAGATATCTGATGCTTCCGCTGACGCTTGTATGCGAGCTTATGTATTCGAGCCCTCGAGGCCCCTAGCTTGTAATATAGAGCTTGTATGACTTTATTTATGTAGAGTTGTGTTGTGATATCTTCAAGTGAGTCCTTAGTCTTGATCGTGTGCATTTGCGTGTATGATTAGTGCACGATTAAGACGGGGAGTCACAGGTTGGTATTAGAACCAACTGCCTGTAGGGAACCCCCTTTCCAACTCCTTGGCCGAAGTTCAGTCTAGTGGTCCAAAACTGTTTTACTAACTTGGCTGTGTGGCTTACGGGCCCACATCGCCGAATGGGTGGTATTAGGATGTTTTCTTCCTGGTCTTTACTCTGGGACTCTGATCTCTTCCTTTCAGGTTAAAATTTTACTAACTCCAACTTTAGGTTCTCGTGATCACATCCACCCGGAGTTCTGAAATTACCCCCCCCCCCTTTCTTCAAGATTGTGGGCCAGGATCTGCTTGCAGGATCCTTTTATCGAGGACACCCTGTGTGGTCACTTGCAGATTCCTCGCTCCAATAGTTTTCTCCGACGTTGATGTAGCCCTTGCTATGTCTCGTTGTGTACTTCCTTACCGCGTGCCTGCGCGCCGCCTAGCATGTCTAGCTTCTAAATTTGCGCCGTTATGCTGTCCGCATGAACCCGACTCAGTGTATGGATAAGTACGTCTTAATTGACTACTGTTAATTATCTATTACACTGCTTAATTATTGTCGTGTTACATCATGCTTGTTGCTAAACCTTGCAATTGCTTTTACTAAACTACCCCTGTTGAAACTTAACAGGATGGTTAGACCAGGTGGTCATGGTCGTGCCCCTGAACAACCACCACCGCCAGATTATATGACAGCTATGATGCAACAATTTGAGCTCAACCGTCAGTTCATGATTGGGATTATGGCTCAGTTCCCCCATCAGAACAACCAGAACCAGGACCCTGCTACAATAACTCTGTCGGAATTTGTGCGTCTCAACCCCACTCAGTTCCGCAACTCGGATAAGCCACTGGATGCTGATGACTGGATTCGTGATATCACTCACGAAATGGAGTCTGCAAATGTCTCCCCTGCCAACTTTGTCACCTTCGCGTCCATTTTCTTAAAGGGTCCTGCTGCTCAGTGGTGGGACACACACAAGCGTACACTGCCTGCTGGAACAGTCATTACTTGGCCTGAGTTCTAGGCTGCTTTTCGTGCCCGATATATTCCCCAGGGAATCATGGACCGGATGAGAACTCAGTTCCGCAACCTCACTCAGGGCAACAAGACTGTCGAAGCCTATCAGCGGGAATTCCTTGACCTGTCCCGCTATGCTGAAGAAGACATCGCCACCGATGCTCGTAGACAAGAGAAATTCCGTAGTGGACTCCACCCAGACATCGAGCTTGCACTTGCTGCTCAATACTTCACCGACTTTGCTACCCTTGTGAACAAGGCTATTCTGGTTGAGACCGCTCGGATCAAGCACAAGGACGCGTTCAAATGCAACCGTGAAGCGGGCTCATCTTCGGGCTCATCTTCACAGAAGCGCCGTATCTGGATTCCCCACAACATGTATCGTCCAACTGCACCTGCACCAAGACCGTACCATGCTGCACCACGTCTGCCTCCTCCACCATCGAGGCAGCCTCTGCGAGCTGCACCACCCCGAGCTCCTGCAATTCATCCAGACAGTGGGCTCTGCTACAAGTGTGGCAAACCAGGTCACCTTGCCAGGAACTGCTACCAGAATCAGAATCAACTGGCTCTGCCTGCTAATGCCCGCGACAGCAATCAACCCCGCAACAACAATGTCAGGACTTCTTATGGTCGTGGGCAGGCTTATCACGTCAACATGGCTGAAGCTCAAGATCAACCAGAAACTGTGATGGGTACACTACTTGTTAATTCAATACCTGCATCTGTTTTATTTGATTCAGGAGCATCGCATTCATTCATGTCAGAACATTTTGCGCTCATGCATGACGTTAAATATGAAACGCTACACCATCCATTAGTGGTAAACACACCCGCGGGTCAATGCCAAGCCTCCATATTCAGCCCCGAAGTCTCTGTTGAGATTGAAGGGAGGAATTTTCAGGCCTTCCCCATTATCCTGAATACTTCCAACATTGATCTTATCCTGGGAATGGATTGGCTAAAGTCTCACTACGCCTCAATCAATTGTGCCTCTAAAGTTGTACATCTCATGCACCCAACAGCTGGGCTAGTGAATTATCATGCTCTTATCACTCAAAATGCCGAGGCTCAAATCTATGCCTTGAATGCATTGAATGCTTCTCTGCTTGAGGGAATCGAAAACATTCCAGTCGTTCGTGACTTCCAGGATGTTTTTTCGAAGAACTTCCAGGAATACCCCCTGTTAGAGCTGTTGAGTTTGTTATCGACTTGAAACCAGGCACAACTCCTATTGCGAAGCGTCCTTATAAGATGCCTCCGCACCACCTTCTCGAGCTTAAGGAAGAGATCGACAAGTCACTTAAGAAGGGTTTCATCCGCCCCAGTTCCTCTGCTTGGGGAGCACCTTCACTCTTCGTTAAGAAGAAGGATGGAACTAACCGATTGGTACAGGATTATCGGCCCAATAACCAAGCCACAATCCAGAACAAATGTCCGCTTCTTCAGATCAATGACTTGTATGATCAACTTGCTGGAACATCGGTGTTTTCTAAACTCGACTTGAGGTTGGGTTATCACCAGATCCGTGTCCGCGAAGAGGATATTCCCAAGACTGCAATTGTTACTCGCTACGGCACTTATGAGTACACTGTCATGTCATTTGGCTTAACAAATGCTCCAGCTACGTTCTCCCGCCTGATGAATTACATCTTCATGGATTACCTCGACAAGTTCGTCGTGGTATATCTGGATGATATTCTGGTATATTCGAAAAATAAGGAAGAACACGCTGAACACCTTCGTCTTGTTCTGGAAAGGCTCCGAGAACACCAGCTCTATGCCAAGTATTCCAAATGTGAATTCTGGCTTTCAGAAGTAACCTACCTTGGTCATGTGATTTCCAAGGATGGAATTGCTGTTAACCCAGAACGAGTTCAGGCTATTCTGGACTGGACTCCTCCGAAGAACGTCAAGCAAGTGAGAAGTTTTCTCGGCCTTGCAAGCTATTGCCGTCGATTTGTCGAGAACTTTTCTAAGATTGCTAAGCCTCTGACTAATCTGCTTCACAAAGGCGTTAAGTTTGAGTGGACAGACAAATGTCAGGAAAGTTTCCAGACTCTCAAGGACAAGCTAACTTCTACTCCAGTGCTTGCTCCTCCGGATTCTCGCAAAGACTTTGTGATATATTGCGACGCCTCTCGTCAACGATTAGGCTATGTCCTAATGCAAGAACGAAGAGTAATTGCTTATGCTTCGCGTCAATTGCGCCCACATGAAGAAAACTATCCAGTGCATGGTCTGGAACTTGCTGTTGTGATCTATGCATTGAAGCTGTGGCGGCATTACCTTCTGGGTAACCGGTGTGAGATATATACTGATCATCAAAGCTTGAAGTATTTGTTTACTCAGCCGGATCTTAATCTCCGTCAACAGCGATGGTTGGAAACAATTACGGACTATGACTGTGGTATTTCTTATACCCCTAGCAAGGCTAATGTGATGGCTGATGCCTTAAGCCGCAAGTCCTATTGCAACAACCTCATGGTTAGGCGAGCTTAGCCTCCTCTTTATGAAGAACTGCGCAAGCTGAATCTGCGTATCGTTCCACAGGGTTCTCTTAATAACCTTGTAGTACAGCCAGATCTTGAGAAAGCTGTTAAGAATGCGCAAGCTAAAGATGCTGAAATTGATCTAATGAAGAAAGATCTTCACTTGGAAAAGTACAGGGATTTCTCGCTGTCTGAAGATGGAACCTTGTATTTCGGAGACCGCATTGTGGTACCTCGCTTCGAGCTTATGACTGACAAGGTCATGAAGGAGGCACATGATACATCGCTATCTATTCATCCGGGTAGCACCAAGATGTATCGTGATCTCTGTCAAAGGTACTGGTGGTCTAAAATGAAGCAGGATATTGCTCGCTATGTTGCTGAATATGACGTTTGTCGTCGCGTTAAAGCGGAACAACAGAAGCCTGCTGGAATTCTGCAACCGCTCCCTATTCCTTTATGGAAATGGGATAAAGTTCAAATGGATTTCATTACTGGCCTTCCCAAGTCATAGAAGGGTCACGATGCTATTCTTGTCGTCGTCGACCAACTCTCTAAGGTTGCACACTTTCTGCCTGTCAAGGAGACTATCACTGCTAGTCAGTTAGCAGAGTTGTATATCTCCAGAATTATTTCGCTCCACGGTATTCCGAAGGAGATCAGTTCGGACCGTGGTGGCCTTTTCACTTCAAAGTTTTGGGAAAGTTTCCAAGAAGCTATGGGAACTCATATTACCTGGAGTTCGGCTTATCACCCCTAGTCCCAAGGCCAAGTCGAGCGAGTTAATCAAGTGCTTGAAGACATGCTTCGAGCTTGTGTTATATCTTTCGGCAAGAAGTGGGAAGAATCTCTTCCTTATGCGGAATTCTCATATAACAAAAGTTATCAAGCCAGCTTGAAAATGACCCCCTTTGAAGTACTTTATGGACTTAAGTGTTGAACCCCTCTGAACTGGTCAGAAACTGGGGAACGACCGCTCGTGGGTCCGGATGTTATTCGACACGCCGAAGGGCAAGTCCGTATCGTTCGAGAAAATCTGAAGGTGGCTCAGGACCGCCAGAAGAGCAACTATGATCGCAAACAATGGGGTTTGACTTATCAACCTGGTGATCAAGCTTATCTGCGTGTCACTCCTATGAAGGGCACCCATCGCTTCGGAATCAAGGGCAAGTTAGCTCCATGCTACATTGGTCCTTTCCGCATTGTTGCAAGACGTGGTCAGGTGGCATATAAACTGGAGTTGCCATCGCAATTCTCTCATATCCATGACGTCTTCCATGTGTTGCAACTTCGCCGTTGCTTCAAGGAATCTCCGCACCGCGCAGTGGATCATGAGATGCTCGAATTGCAAGATGATCTTTCTTATAAGGAGCATCCGATCTGCATCCTCGATGAATCAGAACATCGAACCCACCAGAAGACGACCAAGTTCCTCAAAGTGCAGTGGTCGAATCATACTGAAGATGAAGCCACTTGGGAACGCGAGAATCATCTTCGGGAGGAATACCCCAACCTCTTTCCTTCTACCTCCTGAATTCTCGGGACAAGAATTTCTTTTAGAGGAGGAGAATTGTAACCCCCCTGTGTAATAAAGCACTGTGCTCTTATGTTATATATGCCAAGTCATCTTCATTTGCAGTGCTTAATCACAGTGGTTATACAAAACAACTCAAATTCCCTTCTGAAAATCAATTCAAATTCAAGTGCAAAATAAAGTAGTTCAAAAATTGCTGGAAAAATGTTCACCTTCTAGCAAATATTCCTAAATAAATGTTGTTAAGGAACACAACATCACCATCAACTTAAATTTGGGTTAGTGCATTTATAACAGTGCCAAAACAGCACATTAAATGCCATATCATTTTTGAAAAATCCAAAAGAATTCCAAAATGGCTCAAACTTTTTGTGCAATGCAGAATATCCCAATGTACTTGTGTGACCAAGTTTCACATTTGAACAAAATCATTTGGCAGCCCTTTTAATTCAAAAACCATCTCTGGAAAAAGAAAAATGTAGAAACAAAAAAAGGAAAAAGGAAAAATGCACTGTGCACTGGGCCTAAGTGCACAGTGCCCCGAACCAGCCCACCAGGCCCATCTCCCTCTCCCTCTCACCTGCGTGTCACCACGCGCTTGGCCGCGCCGGCGAGCCGCCGACAGCGTGACGTCCACCGACGCCCGCGGCTCGACGAGGAGATAAGGCCGAAGCCCGCGTGTCCTCCCTGGCCTCCTTATCCACTCCTCCCCTCTCCCCACGCTCTCTCCCCCTCGTTTCCATCGGCGCCTGAGTGCGGTCGCCGCCGTTCATCATCGTCACCGCGGCCATAGCCACCGCCTCGCTTCGCCGACCTGTCCGTCGCCTCGCCGTCCCCAACTATTCTGTCCTCGACCGCGAGCACGAGCAGGAGGGCTCTGCATCGCTGGGATCGAGCCGCCCCCTTTGCTTTGATCGCCGGCGCTTCTCCGACGAACCCTGCCGTTCTGCAGCTACTAAACCACCACGGGCCTCCGTGTGAGCCGCGCGATGAGCTCCTCTGCCTCCTGCTCCCCTCCGTTATCCCCTTCACGCGCAGTAGCTAGTTGCCGCCGCACCCGAGCTCTGTTTGCCGTCGATGAGCTCGTGGCCGTGGCCATGGCCCTGTCACGCTCGCCCGTGCCCACGGTCGATCTCCTGGTGCTCCAAGGAGCCCAACGAGCACGAGCACGTGCCCTCCCGTGCCCTCTAGCGCCTAGCCCGATGAGCGCCCGAATGTCGCCGCCGCTGACCTCGTCGCCGTTCATGATTTCGGCGACCATTTGGTCCGGCGCCGCCATCGAACGACGCGGCATCAAGTGCCCGTTCGAACGCAATTAGCCGCACTCGAAACGGGCCATCGTAGCGCGATTCCGACTATCTCCGGTGAGCCCTGCCGTGTTTTTGGTCGCCGGAGCTGTCTCCGGCGCCGTCGCCGACATGGCCTGGCAAGTGGGCCCCCTGTGCCACTGACGCTGGGCCCCACGGGTCCCCGTTGACTGGTTTGACCAGTCAACGTGCTGACGGGGCATCTCCGTGATGTTGACGTGTGGGCCCCACAGCTTAATCTACTAATTAAAACATTTTAATAATTAAAATTTAATTAGATATACTACTTAGTCAATGACATGTGGGGCTTACTAGCTAAATAACTCAGTTTAGTTAAAATTAATCCACTGTTAACCCACAGAGGCTGACATGTGGGTCCCACAGGCCCCACATGTCAGGTTTGACCCTGGCCAGCGAGTCTGTTGACTGCTGATGTCATCCCCATGTAATGCTGATGTCATAATCCATCTCTGTTAAATAATTAATTCCAGAAAATGTTATAATCTCTAAAAATTCGTAGAAAATAAACCGTAGCTCGGATCGAAAAACTTTCTACATGAAAGTTGATTAGAACGACGAGACGAATCTGATCGTGTCATTTGTTTCCATGTCAGGACCTCTACGTAGGTGAACCCGTAACTTTCCGCCCGTTTCCGGTAGATGAATAGTGCATATATACCAGATAATAAATCCAACTTAAATCCTAAAATAACTAAAATAACTTAGACATATCTTTAGGCAACCCTGCACTGCACGTTAGCATAGCATGCTCTGTGTTGCTTATGTTTGCTGTGTATTTATTTGTTTCCTCCCCCTCTTCTCTCTCGGTAGACCCCGACACCGACGTAGTCCCCGAGGCCGACACAGCTCAGGAGCCCGATGACACCGTTGATGACCCTGCCTTTGCCGCCGAGCAACTAGGCAAGCACCCCCCCTTGAGCATGCCTATATCACCTATTCTCTTCTCTCTTGTGCTTGCATTAGAATTGCTGCTGTTACTGCTTTACCTATTCTGATGCATGACCTGATTTTGTAACCTGCTTATCCTAAACTGCTTAGTATAGGCTAGACAGAGACCCACCAGTGACCCCCACTTGTCCTAGTTGCTCCGCTGGATTATCGGAAGATTCAACAACCAGGCCCCGGCACCGCACATCACCCCCTTAGTTGCACGACACTGCAACGTTACTATCGAGTGGCGAGGGTGATAACTCGTTTAGCACTTCTGATGTTAACTCTATAGAGTAGCTATTTGGTCATGCTCATCGAGGGTGATTCCTCCTTCACCACTCCCGATAACGACGCCGTCGTGCAACACCTCAAGTGTGAACCTCGAGGGTGATTCCTCCTAAGTTCATCTTGACGACTACATCAGGTGGAATCCGTCGAGGGTGATTCCTCAGTTTTCCCCCTGGTGTTTGGACACACAGTTACTATGACTTTAACCATGAACCATGATAAAGTCGGGTCGGCCCTGAGGGGTACCCGCGCGAGCATGTGATGCGATTGATGTGTAGTCGGGTGACCAGAGAGAGTACCCGCGAGATAATTACGAGGCGTGGCCGGGCATTCTTATCCCTTGCCGCAAGTCCTCGAGACAGGGCGACGGGGTCACATCGATCGTGAGTCTCTGCTTGTTATCGCGCGCTCCTAATTCACTAACGGTTTGGATATTTGATCCGAGTGGGCCATTGGCCCGATAGCACTAACCATCACGTGGGAACAGTTATGGGCACTCTGCGTCGTATGCATCAGCCGAAGCTTAATGGACGTCAGCGACTGAGCGGCACGCGCTGGGTTGGACCGCGTTAAGCACCCTCCGTTGTACTGGAGGCTGCTAGGTCTGCTCACCGGCCACGTACGCAACGTGCAGGAGCGCCCGGGGCGATGGCCCAAGACCCCTGGGGGCATAGGTTTAGTCCGGCGTGCTGACCTCTCTGTTAAGCCTAGGTCGGGTTGCGGCGTCTCGTTTGGCTGAGGCCGGGCATGACCCAGTAAAGTGTGTCCGGCCGGAGTTAATCGAGCGTGGTGGGTTAGTTGGTGCACCCCTGCAGGGAAGAACTAATCTTTGCATAGTCGGATCCTCGGTAACGGACGCTCGGAGTTGTATCCCGATCGATACAACTAGAACTGGATACTTGAGATGAGATATGGATACTAGGGCTCTGGGATTGCTTTCTCGCAGGGAGTCGAGAAAGGATCTCTGGCCGAGGAGGATACTTAATACTACTACTGTTTTATATTGTATTGATCTACACTCTTCTAATGCTGCAAGACCGCTGAAGATGCTAGTCTTCGATAGGACTAGGCCTTCCCTCTATTCTGGCATTTCTGCAGCCTAGTCCACATATACAGCCCTTCTTTGACAATGTTGCATATGTAGTGTAGATCCTTGCTTGCTGAGTACTTCGGATGAGTACTCACGGTTGCTTTGCTTCCTATTTTCCCCCATATATCCATTTGATGCAACCAGATGATGGAGCCCAGGAGACAGCTGCCCCCGCCGACGACTACTACTACCACCCCGAGGGTGGCTACTACTACGAGCTGGCCGACGACCATGAGTAGGATCGGAGGGTCCCAGGCAGGAGGCCTGCGCCTTTCGATCGTAGCTTTTGTTTTGCCCCGCCTTTCTAAAGGCTTATATGTTTTTGTTTCATATCTGTACTCAGATATCTGATGCTTCCGCTGACGCTTGTATGCGAGCTTATGTATTCGAGCCCTCGAGGCCCCTTGCTTGTAATATAAAGCTTGTATGGCTTTATTTATGTTTTTGAGTTGTGTTGTGATATCTTCAAGTGAGTCCTTAGGCTTGATCGTGTGCATTTTCGTGTATGATTAGTGCACGATTAAGCCGGGGCGTCACAATGGTTAGGCTGGCCCATTCTTTTCCTTTTGTTTACATATAAATTACCTATATTTTACTAATCCCCTGTTAATTCAATAGGTATTTTTTTTCACACACATCTTTTTTTTACTGTTTTATTTTCTTATAAATATGTTACAGTTTTAAAATTCTAATAAGTAGGATAATATTACTTTATTAAAAAATCAGTACATCTTATTTCAAATTATGTTTTTGCACACACAAATTTTAACTACTATTATATTAATCCTCTAAATTTACATTTTATTTCCTTCACACTTTGATGATGGAATATTTTCTCTGTTATTGGAATAATTGTTGAAATGATGGATGCTACTTCTTGAGCTTGCGTTGGTTTTTTCCCTTGAAGAGGAAAGGGTGATGCAGCACAATAGAGATAAGTATTTCCCTCAGTTAAGAACCAAGGTATCAATCCAGTGGGAGAAACGCGCAAGTCCCCAATAGATGCATCTACACAAAGAATCAAACACTTGCACCCAACGCGATAAAGGGGTTGTCAATCCCTTCACGGTCACTGCAAAGGTGAGATCTGATAGAGATAGATAAAACTAAACAAAAGATAAAATATTTTTGGGTTTTTTGGTTTATAGATCTGAAAATAAAAGATTGCAAAATAGTAGATCGGAAACTAATATGATGGAAAATAGACCCGGGGGCCATAGGTTTCACTAGAGGCTTCTCTCATGAAGGCAAATAATACGGTGGGTGAACAAATTACTGTTGAGCAATTGATAGAAAAGCGCAAAGTTATGACGATATCCAAGGCAATGATTATGCAATATAGGCATCACGTCTGTGTCAAGTAGACCGACTCCTGCCTGCATCTACTACTATTACTCCACACATCGACCGCTATTCAACATGCATCTAGAGTATTAAGTTCATAAAGAACAGAGTAACGCCATAAGTAAGATGACATGATGTAGAGGAATTAACTCAAGCAATATGATGAAAACCCCGTCTTTTTATCCTCGATGGCAACAATTCAACACGTGTCTCGCTACCCCTACTTTGTCACTAGGTGAAATCACGCAAGATTGAACCCAAAGCTAAGCACCTCTCCCATTGCAAGAAAAACCAATCTAGTTGGCCAAACCAAACCGATAATTCGAAGAGAAATACAAAGATATCAAATCATGCATATAAGAATTCAAAGAAGATTCAAATAATATTGATAGATAAGCCGATCATAAATCCACAATTCATCGAATCTCGACAAACACACCGCAAAAGAATATTACATCGGATAGATCTCCAAGAACATCAAGGAGAACATGGTATTGAGAATCAAAGAGAGGGAAGAAGCCATCTAGCTACTAGCTATGGACCCGTAGGTCTGAGGTAAACTACTCACGCTTCATCGGAAGGGCAATAGAGTTGATGTAGATGCCCTCCGTGATCGAATCCCCCTCCGGCAGGATGCCGGAAAAGGCCCCAAGATGGGATCTCACGGGAACAGAAGGTTGCGGCGGTGGAAAAGTGTTTTCATGGATGCCTCAGAGGGTTTTGGAATATATCTGAATTTATTGGATGAAGAAGTAGGTCGGTGGACTCCCGGGGGGACCACAAGCCAGGCCCCCCCCCCCTAGGGCGCGCCCCTACGACTTGTCATCGCCTCGTGGGTCTTCTGACTTCATCTCCAAGTCTCGTAGGTGTCTTCTGGTCCAATAAAAATCATCGTGAAAGTTTTATTCCGTTTGGACTCCGTTTGATATTCCTTTTCTACGAAACTGAAAAACAAGGAAAAAAACAGAAACTGGCACTGGGCTCTAGGTTAATAAGTTAATCCCAAAAATAGTATAAAATAGCATATTAATGCATATAAAACATCCAAAACAGATAATATAATAGCATGGAACAATCAAAAATTATAGATACGTTGGAGACGTATCAATGAAATATTTGATCTTTTTGCTTATTCAAATGATGGAATGATGGAATGAGTGAGGATGAACGATTATCAGTAACTTTAATAAACCCCATTAACTGAACCCCATGTACCATAATTCATGGCACAGCTATTTTGGAACATTGCCATGTTCTAAATCTGGTAGGATTTGCACATGGGCACATCATGTTGCACTTGGCCACAGCATGGGAAAGTGTTGCAGCATGTCTGAAGCAACACTGAAGCAGCATGTGTGATCATTGCAGCATGTCTGAAGCAACACTGAAGCAACACTGAAACATCTAAACAGAAGGTAGCATACACCACAAATAAATTTAAGGCCACACAAATATAGATAGCATTCTAGATTACTACCACAGGTATCATCCGGTTCACAACAGATCCAATTCAGACACATATTATGTTACATTAATATATATACTAGATTAGTAGAGCAAGTTCCCAGCAGTTCACACCCAGATGCAATTTTCCAAAAGTAAAACATCATCAAATCTAGTGATGATGAGTAGGGCTTCCAGCTTCCGATGATCAGCATGATGTAGGGCAACTAGATTGGAGACAGGGCCTTCAGGAGGGCAGCATGCTGCCCCCTGATCTTCGGGTCCTCCCTGTTGACCGATGAACCCCGTGCATGAGACAGAAGATGCTCAAAGATCCCATCCGCTTTGGCCTCGTGCAGTAGGGCCATTCGAACTTCCTCCTCTTGTAGTAGCCAGAAGGTCCCTTGTCCTTGATTTTCTGCACCTCCTTCTGTATGAATGACTCGATGTTTGTGTCGTCCACCTCATCTCCAGAGTCATGCTGCACACATGAATGAATTACATTAATACTCATATAAAACCAATGCTGATTCTACTATATAGGCTTCAGCCTACCATCCAATTGTGCTAGAAATAGATTACTATATATTTATAGGCCTTCCACTACTAGGGAAAACCTTATACACAGAAGCTTATCAGTAGCGCTGGATAAAAACAGGCGCTGCTGCTACTTAGCAGTAGCGCTTGTATACAAAGGGCGCTACTGCTATGTACATAGCAGTAGTGCGACAGGTATAAAACGCGCTACTACTATAATTGCCACACCGTTGCCACCAGGCTAGGTATAGTAGTAGAGCCCCTATGGAAACCGCGCTACTGCTAACTAGATAGTAGTAGTGCCGGGCCGTGGCCCGCGCTGCTGCTAAGCCGACCTTATCACCCCGCCCAGCCCGTTTCCTCACTCTCCATGTCTCACTGTCACCGTCGCGGTCGTCCTCCTCCTACCATTGCCGCCGACACCGCATTGCCGCCGCCGCCGTCGCATTGCTGCCGGCGTCGCCGCCATCCTCGGCCACTGTAAGCCTCCTCCTTCTCCTCTTCCTCCTCCCTCCTCCCTCCTCTAGCTGCCCCTCCTCCCTCCTCCGCCCCACTCATCCCTCCTCTAGCCACCTCTCCTCCTCCCCTCATCCCACCCCCCGCTCCTCCCTCCTCTAGCCGCCCCTCCTCCTCCATCAACAGCCCCTCCTCCAAAACCCCTCCTCCCTCCCCCTCCTCCATCCATAGCCCATCCTGCCTCCCCTCCTCCATCCACACAGTTAGGGTTTAGTTGATATCTTACAGTGTTTAGATTTAGTTGATATGTAACACTTTGATTTAGTATGCTTCTAGGGTTTAGCTGATAGCTTATAGTGTTTAGAGTGAATTAGTAAAAATTCAAACATAGTTAATAGATTTAGTTGATATGTTTAGTTGATAGTTAAACATAGTTAATAGGTTTAGTTGATAGCTTATAGTGTTTAGAGTGAATTAGTAAAAAATCAAACATAGTTAATAGATTTAGTTGATAGTTAAACATAGTTAATAGGTTTAGGTGATAGCTTATAGTGTTTAGAGTGAATGTAGATATACATTTTGAATTATAGAAATGTATTGGAATGCTATATGAAATTTTTTTAGGTATCAAATTTAGTAATAGGAATTTCAACAATCAAACTCTAAGTTATATTCTGAAATTAAGGCATTTTTCTATGGTTCAAGAAGTAGACATTAAGTTATATTCAAATTGGATATTTACTTGATAGCCTATAGGGTTTTGCCGGATTACACCTTCGAGTGGCCTATGTTTTGCCGGAGTGTTGATTAATTTCCGTTCCGGCAAATTTCAGGCGCTCGATATGTCCTTTTTTAGCAAAGGTCATGCCGGAATTTTCCGTGGATTTGGGCATGACTTGTGCTAGAATGTAGGAAATATCGATCGCCTTGGATTTGCTGGAAAGAGCATTAAACAACATTTTGGGTTTTGCCATCGAGTTATAATCTTTGAATTTTGAACACAGGAGATGTTTGATGACGATGGGATCCCGGAGTGCGGGTACCGCTACGATGACCGGGTTTGTGCGACAGGTTTCCTCAGCTGCAAAATGATAGGTTTTTCACCGTGAAGCTGGAAGAGACCTTTGATGTTTGTACGGTATGCAACGACAAGCATTTCATTGTAATTAATATCATCACTTGTGCTTCTTTTGTTCAACATGTAATTTCTGGATTTTTTTTCAATTCGATTAGTACATCCCGTGCCATGCTAGACCATATGTTTTGGAGAAGCTTGGTTTCGAAGACTTTGAGAATATGGAGATGTGGAGGGCTCACTTAAGAACTAAACATGGTTATGAGTTTCTGGTTAAGCTGTACAATGCGGTCAATCACTCCCATTTTGGTTGCTCTAATTGGGAAGATCTCTGCAAGGCATATGGATTTGCGGAGGGTATGCAACTAAGATTTGATATTCATCCCGAAGATTATGATGATGATAATATCAACATCTGGGTGGATGTGGATATGCCTCCAGTTTTGCCTAGATGTGAGTTTGTCAAACTAATTTGTTAAGTTAAGTAATTTATATTGTTAATTTAAAAATATTTGATGTTCATCGGTACTAAACTTATTTATTTATAATTGTCAGCTTATTTCTTATCTTCAAGAAATACTCAGAAGGTTGTAGACATCACATACTACAACTATGACTCCAAGCTTAATTGCGAGGAGAAAGGTTATCTTGTATCATTCATAGATGATGTTGAGGCCTTTAAAACCGATCACTCTATCAGCCCAAATTTTACTAGATACGTGCCACTAGTCCATAAATTGCTTGATGGTAATTTCATTGCCAAAAACTTGGTAAGATTTTGTTAACAATCGTAACTTCATTGCATACATTCTTCTTAAGTAAACTACATTGCTAACTATATATGTTACTATTACATTTTTCAACAGAGGCTCCCGAAGGAGGTTGTGCCTGACTTGATGTTTATCGAAGGTGATATGCATATGGTTAGCTTACAACCAACTCCTTCAAAGCATTACCACAGTGCATACTCAATTTCTTCAAACGATGGAAGGCTCAAAATCAAAGAATGGAGCAAAGTGATGAATGCGCACACGCAACTAATTGGAGACAACATGAATGTGCGCAAGCCACAAGTTGGAGATAGGTTTATCTCCATTCTCCATTACGGAGATGGACCGGTTTATCTATTTTATGGTATTTTACCTAGGAGAGAGGAGTAGGTCCTAGGTATTAAGAACAATTAGTTAGTGTTGATTATGACTAGCTATGATGATGATGAGAAGTTGTTATTATGTGCTACAATGTGTTAGAGTTGATGATGATGATGAGGAGGAGGAGGAGTTGTGATTATGAGTACAATGATCATGATGAGGAGTTGTTATTATGACTAGTGACCAAGTTGTTATATGATGTCTCATGGACGAAAATGATGATGATGAGGAGTTGTTATATGATAATGATGTATTATGATGATAAGTTATTAATGATATTATGATGATGATGATGATGATGAGTTATTACATCATTGGGTCAAAGAACCGCGGATTAGTTTCAAGTGGACGGATCCAAAGTGACCAAGTTGGATTAGCGTGCTAATCCAACTTGGTCACTTTGGATCCGTCCACTTGAAACTAATCCGCGGTTCTTTGACCCAATGATGTAATAACTCATTATGATGTAATAACAATCTCTAAATTGCTACTGTATGAAAACTTGTATAACGGTGTATGAATACGACATAAAATAAAAAAGAAACAGAATACTGCATAATAGTAGTAGCGCGGGGCATAGAGGCGTTGCTAGTAACTACCAGTAGCGCGTTCTCCAAACCGCGCTACTGCTAAGTAGGTATAGCAGTAGCGCTGGCAAACAAACGCTACTGCTACATGTTAGCTGTAGCGCCTTATCAGTAGCGCGGTCCCCCGCGCCACTACTACGCCTCCAACCCGCGCTACTGCTAGGCTTTTCCCTTGTAGTGTTCAGCCATGCAAGGTAATCTGTAGGATCGAAAGTATGTCTAGAGGGGGGTGATTAGACTACTTGACCAAATTAAAATCTAGCCTTTTCCCAATTTTATGTCTTGGCATATTTTAGCAACTTAACACAAGTCAAGCAATCAACCTACACATGCAATTCTAAGAGCATAGTAGCGGAATGTAAATCATTGCATATGAAGGTAAAGGGGAGGAGTTTGGAGGGAGCAAACGAAATGTAGACACGGAGATTTTTGGCGTGGTTCCGATAGGTGGTGCTATCGTACATCCACGTTGATGGAGACTTCAACCCACGAAGGGTAACGGTTGCGCGAGTCCACGGAGGGCTCCACCCACGATGGGTCCACGAAGAAGCAACCTTGTCTATCCCACCATGGCCATCGCCCACGAAGGATTGCCTCACTTGTGTAGATCTTCACGAAGTAGGCGATCTCCTTGCCCTTACAAACTCCTTGGTTCAACTCCACAATCTTGACGGAGGCTCCTAAGTGACACCTAACCAATCTTGGAGACACCATTCTACAAAAGGTAATAAATGGTGTGTTGATGATGAACTCCTTGCTCTTGTGCTTCAAATGATAGTCTCCCCAACACTCAACTCTCTCTCACGGATCTGGATATGGTGGAAAGATGATTTGAGTGGAAAGCAACTTGGGGAAGGTTAGATATCAAGATTCTTGTGGTTGGATTGGAATGTCTTGGTCTCAACACATGAGTAGGTGGTTCTCTCTCAGAAAATGAGTAGTGGAAGTGTAGGCACGTTTTGACGGCTCTCTCTCTAATGGAGAAGGGGGTGGAGGGGTATTTATAGCCTCCACACAAAATCTAACCGTTACACACAATTTATCAAACTCGGTGGGACCGAATAGTGAAACTCGGTGAGACCGACCTGGTTCAAAATGTGAACATTAGGATTTTCGGTGGGACCGACAATACCAACTCGGTGAGACCGATGCGCTAGGGTTAGGGCGAAACCTCATCTCGGTGAGACCGATCACATGAACTCGGTGAGACCGATTTCAGTAATAAGCAAACAGAGACTTGGTCAGGCAAACTCGGTGGGACCGATCGCTCATTTCGGTGAGACCGAAACATTACGAAAAGGAAACAGAGAGTTTGCATTGCCAACTCGGTGGGACCGATCGCTCATCTCGGTTAGACCGAAATGTTACAAAGGGAAACAGAGAGTTTGCAATCCCATCTTGGTGAGACCGAGATCCCTATCGGTGAGACCGAACTGATTAGGGTTTCTGGCAATGGCTATGTCAAGTGAACTCGGTGGCGCCGGATAGATCAAATCGGTGGGGCCGAGTTTGACTTTAGGTTTATGCATATGTGGAAATGTTTTTAATAGTATTGGCTTTTCCTATGGACTCAATGTGATCTTGGATCACTAAAATGAAAACGTAGAGTCTTGAGCTTTTGCCAATATGCGTCCTTAGCATTTTGAGGGGTCCACATCTCTAGGCCATGCCATACCAATCATTGAACTTTCTGAAACATTAATCTTGAAAGGATATTAATTCAATGAGCTATATGTTGTTATGAATTACCAAAACCACCCGGGGATTAGTTGCACTTTCAATCTCCCCCTTTTTGGTAATTGATGACAACATATAGATCAAAGCTTCGACAAATGATAATATAAATGAAGTACATCGTCGCTTTGAGAAGTATGTGATAAGCAAGAGCTCCCCCTAAATTTGTGCATTATTTAAAATTTGCTTTTGAATGCAAATGCACAATCGATTAGGATCATGGGTTACTCTTCCATGTCACATACATCTTGGTGGAGCACTCAAAATGATAGAATATCAAATATGAATGATCATATATGAGAGATAGAATATCATCATTCAAGCACAAACATTAAAGTATGATAAGATCAAGCACATGATCATATAAGTATTTCACACACACATAAGTAGAGTATCAACCAAACGAGCAAGCAAATAAAGTAGCAAGAGAGGCAAAAGAAGCAAAACACTCTCTCTCGAAGCCTATGATCTATACACTTTCTCCCCCTTTGGCAACATGTTACCAAAAAGATTGAAAATGCATAGTGCTATGCGGCTCTCTAATCACGATCGCCGGGAGCTCCGGAGTGCGAAGGTGGCGTGGAGAGGAGTCCTGCAACGAATGCATCCGAAGAGGTCTGTGGAGCTGGTGGAGTAGCAACTGGAGGGACAACAGAGGCTGTAGCTGCTGGTGCTGATGTAGTAGCCCTTGTGTCACTGGCTGGCATAGCTACAGACCTTTGTGCCCTAGGCACTCTCTGAAAAGCTTCAGTGGTAGCTCTCCCTCTTCTCTCTTCAGTTTCATCCTGGAGTTGCTCAACTGCAGTATGGATCTCTGTGATCTTCAAGTCTAGATCATAAAACTTTGTCTCGATGATCCTCTCAAGACTCTCTTGATTTTGAGTCAGGGTTGTTAATCCTTTCTCAATTCTGACAGTGGCCTCAAGCAGATAGCTCAGCTGATCCTGCTTGGTCTTGAGGTGAGCAGTTGAAGCATCTAGAACTTGTGAAGATTGTGCTGCCTTCTCTGCTTAGTAGCAGCCTTAGGCAGGTTGCTAGGAGTACTTCTGCTCCCATCATCATAGCTGTCAGAGGGACTAGTGCCCTCACTTAAGTTAACCAGTTCCTCAGACCTGTTTTGGCTGTCACTGTTGTCTGACATGGCTGAAAGCTAAAAGCTGACCCTGTGAATAGATATAGTTGAGACAGAGTGGATGAGCATCACAAAGTGCAGAGATTTTGCAAAACAAATGAGTCAAAAACTTAGTTTTAGTTTTCTATAGAAGTCATTTCGAAGCTACCGATTTGTTAAACTCGGTGACACCGAAGCAATATTAGAGTCTAAACTAGTGAAATCGGTCAGGCCGAGACACAGTTCGGTGACTCCGAGATTGCTAGGGTTTCACTGAGAATCGAACTCGGTCACACCGATTTGTAAGTTTCAGTCAGACCGAAAATCACAAGTGCAATGGCCTGGGCCAAATCGGTGAGACCGATTTCTACAACTCGGTCGGTCTGAGATGAATTCGGCGGAAACCTAACCGTAAGTTTTCGAATCAAAACTAATCTAAAGGAGTTTTTGATTGGATAGAAGTATCTCAAATGTGGTAAGATTCATGGCATTGACCTAAGTGCAGGAATCAGAGGTAAAGATTGCACAAAGGGGTCGAGTTCATACCCTAACTCGGTGGTGAACTCGCTACGGCGACAACGGCGGCGAAGATTCCGTTGACGACGGCGGAGACCAGCGGTAGGAGGTCGCTGGCGATGGAGGAGATGATCCAGAGACCTCGAGTCGGCAGAGCTGGACAGGCGCGGGCGAAGGGTTTCGGAGAAATTTCCAAAATTCGACCCGTGGGTATATATATCCAGACCCTGTCGGTGTGACCGAGTTGAGCAACTCGGTGGCACCGAGATGCAGAATCGCAAGTGGTTACTGCAACTCGGTGAGACCAAACTGTTCAAATCGGTTGCACCGAGATTGTAACCTAGATCAACTCAATGAACTCGGTATTACCGAAAGGAATTAATCGGTCAGACCGAAATACATCGAGAGGTTTTGGAAGTTTAAGTCTATAACGAATCGGTGGCTCCGAGTGCTCCTCACCCAGAGGGTTCGAATCTGACTTGATCAAACTTTGTGATGTAGTATGAATAGAGTTTGAGATGAGAAAAGCATATATAGCTAGAGGGAGTACTTAGGCATTCTTGTCCATCCATTTGGCAAAAGAAAAGGCCAAACAATCAAAGCAACAAATGGATGTCCTTGAATGAAGAAAATTATGCATCCAGCATGCTCACACAATAAGATGGCAAATGAAATATGTGGCAAAGCATGCACAAACACTCTAGCATCTATCAAGCTCCAAATGAGAACATTTGATCATAGGTCATACTCATCGTTTAAGCACAAGTGGGGTTACCACTTTTACATAAAGCGTTGTTGTGTTCACACCATTAGAGTTGCTTTAGCTCAATTCTTAGAGTAAAGCTCCCCCTAGATGTGATATCCCCTTTTTAGAGGGATGAACTAACCTTGGGTTTCGTCGATGATGACTTCATGTAGATGTTGAAGATGTGGATGCTCAATGTTGATGTATATTATTTGGAGCAATCCATTTGAGTGAGTTGTACTTTCAATACCTACATGGGTTAGTCCCACAAGGAACAAACAAGGATATCCATAGACATAGAGTGAAGTACACACAAGATGATGTCCATGAAAGCATTAGGTTACCTTGTCCCTTGACTTACCAACAAGAGGGTTTGTGACTCCTTGAACTAGTGCAAGATGTGGAAGTTGATTGCACTTGTCCTTGCCAATATGAATATGAGTGAAGTATGTTGGCGGAGTCACCCTCATGAGCTCTCTAGTTCTTTTTCTTCGGGACCCACATCATCTTGATGGGAATCCTTGGGGTTGTAGATGTACTTGATGAAGTAGAACTTGACGTAGTCTTGGGAACCCACTTGACCAAGGCCTTTGGAGCTTCTTCAAATGCATCAATCTCCTCTTGAAGCTTGTCCTTGCCTTTTAGCTTGTGGTCTTGTGGTGGAAGATCATCTTGAGCTTCTGTCCCCTTGAAGGAAGTAGGATCATACTTCTCTTGTTGAGGAACAACCTTCGTCTTGGGGTATTGATCTTCTTCCCACTCAAATCCATTGGCATTGAACTTTCGTTCAAAGCCAACACCGTGATTCTTCCGGTGCCTCCCTTGCTTGCGTACAATTTCCTCAAATTGCTTACTTCTGGCAAGGCTCTTGTAAACACCTTTCTCTATAATTCCCTTCAATAAGCTATTTTCTTGCTCAAGTGTAACTTGGCTAAGAGAATCATTAGTGGAATCAAGAGAACAACTAGAAGCAACAATATTGGATTTAGCATGATTATTGTTACTACTAGAAGAAGAATCTTTCTTACTCTTGTTGCTAGATTTTACTTGTGGCATGTAAGTAGACAAGAGTAAATGCTTGGCAATGTAAGAAGAACTTTTCTTCCGAAGATCATCATTGATAGCTTTTAAGAACCCATGTTCTTGCTATAGGTTGAGCTTCTCGAAAGCGTAGCTTCTCATGAGTTTTTAAAAGTTCTCGATGATCTTCTAAAGTAGTTTCATGAGCTAACTTAAGAGTGTTTAGTTCTTTAGTTAGACGCTCAATATCCTTCTTATCATTTTCATTCGTTTCATCTCGATTAGCATGATTAATAGTAGTTTCATCACTAGCATTGTCAACAAGTAACTCATCATCACCTAGCAAATCATCTTCATCACTATTGAAATCAATATACTCGGGGTGTGATACCTTGGGGCCTTTAGCCATGAAGCATCTTCCAATTCCTTCATTTGGTGAGTCAAATATGTCATAGGAGTTGGTTGACACAAGTGCAAGACCGGTGACACCTTCATCTTGAGTATATTCGGAGGAGAGAATTCCTTATTTGACACTCTCTTAAAATTGTGTTCCTTATTTGACACTGGAGAAAATTTTCTTCCCTATATGATCTCTAGTCTTAATTTTTTTCCCTATATGACACTCTAGTGCATTTTGTACACGTGAAAAGACCATTTTACCCATATGTATAATGTGACCACAAATATGTACAAGATAATAGTTGTTCCAAAAAAAATCAGTCGAGTTATCCATATGTGACATCAGATATGCTGGTATTGTCATGCCAGTTGATTTGCTACTGTTCCGGTTAGATTGTATACCTGCAGTAGCATATCTGTGGAAATGATCCATGCTACATTTTGTTAAATATGGGAGCACGCCAACATGCATCACCATGCAATTGTGCAACACAAGGAGCACCGTACGTACGTGCAAGGTCACGTAAACATTTGACCTCAAGAAAGCATGTGGTTTGGTTTGATCCCTCGCACTTTCGAAGAGTCTGTTGAATTAGGCCGGCCGGTAAAAAATCAGGTCAAGTCTACTACGTTTAGGAATTTTCCCCTGGATGAGCGGCGGGGTGGGCGGACAGAGTCAGCCGGCCGGACAGCAACCGCAACACGGCCGGAGCCCGGAGTGGCCACCTCGCCCACACACACGTACTCGTGGATTTGGTCTCCGACTTGGTTTCTTCCTCTTTTCTCCAACGCTAAGAGCGTCAATGATCAATGTCGATCGACGTCGCCCTCACAAATCATACCGCATGAAACTAGACCCATAGCTGAATACGTTCTAAATACATTGGATGCATGCGCTCAGGAATACAGAATACACACGCATCCCAAAAAAGACCAACGGAGGAGATAACATGTTCAGTTGTGCTCACTCTCAGAAATGAATTTTCCCTAATTAGGCTCAATGCTACATATTTCTGGTGACATTATGTACAGGGGTAAAAAGGTCTTTTCACATGTACAAAATGAACTAGAGTGTCATATAGGGAAAGAAATTAAGACTATAGGTCATATAGGGAAGAAATTTTTTCTAGTGTCAAATAAGGAACATGATTTTAAGGGAGTGTCAAATAAGGAATTCTCTCTATTCGGAGTCGGAGTGATAACTTCTCTCGGAGTGATGGTCGGAGTCAGAACCGGATACCCATTCACCAACATGAGCTTGATGTCTTCGTTTTGTATAGCTCCTTGATGACTTATCCTTCCTTTCCGAATCCTTGCTTCTGCGAGAGGTTCTTCGTTCATAACGGTCATCTCTACTCCTTCTCTCTCTTGGAGGTTATTCTTCTCTTCTACTTCTTCTTTTAGGTGAGTCTTCTTTTCTTTTGTATGGGGTCGTACACTCATTGGAGTAGTGTCCGGGTCTTCCAAAATTGTAGCACTTACGTTCACAACTAGAAGATCTTTTGCCATGGTAGGATCTTGATTTGGAACTTCTCTCTTTTCTTCTACTCTTGTAGAATTTGTTGAAGTTCTTCACCATTAAGCTCAATTCCTCATTGAAGACTTGTTTTTCACTTGATGTGGCAGGAGCATCACATGTGGCTTTATAAGCACCACTAGACTTGTTGGGAAGCTCTTCTTTGTCCTTGAGTGACATCTCATGAGCAACAATTCTTCCAATGACTTCCGTTGGCTTGAGATCTTTGTAATTGGGCATCATTTGGATCAATGTGCACACGGTATAATATTTTCCATCCAAGGCTCTTAGGATCTTTTTGATGATGAATCTGTCAGTCATCTCTTGACTTCCTAAGCCGACAATCTCATTTGTGATGAGAGCAAGCCTAGAGTACATTTCAGCGACACCTTCACCATCCTTCATTTTGAACTTGTCAAGCTGACTTTGAAGCACATCCAACTTGGATTCCTTGACGGACTCGGTACCTTCATGCATATCAATCAAAGTATCCCAAATTTCCTTTGCATTCTCAAGACGGCTGATTTTGTTGAATTCTTCGGGGCACAATCCATTGAAGAGGATATCGCAAGCTTGAGCGTTGTATTGCAGCATTTTCAACTCTTCCGCAGTTGCTTCGCGATTTGGTTCTCTCCCATTGAAGAATTCACCTTGCAAACCAATACACACAATAGCCCAAACGGTGGGGTTAAGTCCAATAATATGCATTTTCATCTTATGCTTCCAACTAGCAAAATTAGTACCATCAATGTAAGGACCTCTACGGTGGTAATTTCCCTCGCTAGACACCATACTCTCCTAGGTTGTGAAACCAAGGCTATGATCACCAAAGCTATGGAAATCAAGGCAAATGGAGACCAAAGCTCTGATACCTCTTGTAGGATCAAAAGTATGTCTAGAGGGGGGGTGATTAGACTACTTGACCAAATAAAAATCTAGCCTTTTCCCAATTTTATGTCTTGGCAGATTTTAGCAACTTAACACAAGTCAAGCAATCAACCTACACATGCAATTCTAAGAGCATAGCAGCGGAATGTAAATCATTGCATATGAAGATAAAGGGGAGGAGTTTGGAGGGAGCAAACGCAATGTAGACACAGAGCTTTTTGGCGTGGTTCCGATAGGTGGTGCTATCGTACATCCACGTTGATGGAGACTTCAACCCACGAAGGGTAACGGTTGCGCGAGTCCACGGAGGGCTCCACACATGAAGGGTCCACGAAGAAGCAACCTTGTCTATCCCACCATGGCCATCGCCCACGAAGGACTTGCCTCACTTGGGTAGATCTTCACGAAGTAGGCGATCTCCTTGCCCTTACAAACTCCTTGGTTCAACTCCACAATCTTGACGGAGGCTCCCAAGTGACACCTAACCAATCTAGGAGACACCACTCTCCAAAAGGTAATAGATGGTGTGTTGATGATGAACTCCTTGCTCTTGTGCTTCAAATGATAGTCTCCCCAACACTCAACTCTCTCTCACAGATTTGGATATGCTGGAAAGATGATTTGAGTGGAAAGCAACTTGGGGAAGGCTAGAGATCAAGATTCTTGTGGTTGGATTGGAATGTCTTGGTCTCAACACATGAGTAGGTGGTTCTCTCTCAGAAAATGAGTAGTGGAAGTGTAGGCACGTTTTGATGGCTCTCTCTCTAATGGAGAAGGGGGTGGAGGGGTATTTATAGCCTCCACACAAAATCTAACCATTACACACAATTTAGCAAACTTGGTGGGACCGAATAGTGAAACTCGGTGAGACCGACCTGGTTCAAAATGTGAACGTAGGCTTTTCGATGGGACCGACAATACCAACTCGGTGAGACCGATGCGCTAGGGTTAGGGCGAAACCTCATCTCGGTGAGACCGATCACATGAACTCGGTGAGACCAATTTCAGTAATAAGCAAACAGAGACTTGGTCAGGCAAACTCGGTGGGACCGATCGCTCATTTCGGTGAGACCGAAATGTTACGAAAAGGAAACAGAGAGTTTGCATTGCCAACTCGATGGGACCGATCGCTCATCTCGGTTAGACCGAAACGTTATGAAGGGAAACATAGAGTTTGCAATCCCATCTCGGTGAGACCAAGATCCCTATCGGTGAGACCGAACTGATTAGGGTTTCTGGCAATGGCTATGTCAAGTGAACTCGGTGGCGCCGGATAGATCAACTCGGTGGGGCCGAGTTTGACTTTAGGTTTAGGACATATGTGGAAATGAGAAAGTGGTTGAGGGCTTTTGGAGCATATCACTAAGCATTTTGAGCAAGCAAGCCATTAAGCAACACCTCATCCCCTTTTAATAGTATTGGCTTTTCCTATGAACTCAATGTGATCTTGGATCACTAAAATGAAAAAGTAGAGTCTTGAGATTTTGCCAATATGCGTCCTTAGCATTTTGAGGGGTCCACATCTCTAGTCCATGCCATACCAATCATTGAAATTTCTAAAACATTAATGTTGAATGGATATTAGTTCAATGAGCTATATGTTGTTATGAATTACCAAAACCACCCGGGGATTAGTTGCACTTTCATAATCACCTAAGACATCAGGCTCATATACATGCCACAGTTGTGGATGAAGGAAACTAGCATGTGACCCAACTAGCTAGCTGGTCTAAGTCCTTTGCTTCCTCTCGCATCTGGCAAGATAGAGAAGACACAAACCTCACAGGTTCCCCGATGAAACTAGATAGCAGAAACACGGCGTATGGACATCCACTGAGCAGGATTGTCTAAGTTTTGAGCCCAGACTCTGTTTACATCATAGATTCTCCACTCTATATATAATTACATCCATGATTTGAAATTTATAGTTAATGAACCTATACTGTAAAATAAAACTCTTAATTTACATTATTGTCTAAGTTTTGAGCCCACCCTCTGTTTCCATCATATATTGTCCACTGTATATAACAATATGTTAAATAAACTAAATGAACTATCTAAATTTTAGATTGGGATTACCTCATAGACTTTGTCATCACCATAGCCTGGATCATGCGGGTCTTCGAAGTCAGTAAGGTCCAGCTTCCTCTTGTTGTCCATAGAACCATCCACCTAAATAGAAAATTACATCCATTAGTACTAATTACAGAAGCCAACTGAAAATTTTAATATACACACATGACACATTGATCAGCTTATCCAAACTATGATCATACTTGCATTTTCCATTTTCATGCACACCATTTGAACAACATAGCTAATATAACTACATATTCTGGAAAACTTTCTAATTACAGGAAACCTACACAAAATAACAATTTAAAGGTACCTAAGCATTTTTTTGGGGATAATGCAGCAAAGCTCCTACATATATTAACATAATGCAGTAGTTACATAGGTACATCTTCAACTATAAATGCATACATCTCCAACTAACATCTAAAACTTCATTACTTACATAAACAACAAAATTTTATACTCTAGATGAATCAAGAATCATCTTAATCAATCCATAGGCACATCAAATTTAATGCATTCCATTTGGGCATATGACATACAAAACACCAATCTATGTAGCATTCAAAATCAAATCTAATAATTATACATGTCTGCAGCATTGAACCACAGATCTATTAATCATATACGGTCTATCTATCCTTAAATTCCCTCATCAATAAGGTGTTAGAACTCATACTAATTAAAATCTAATAACCAAATTTTCAATAACTAATCTAATAAGCATCTGAAAAAAACCCATCCCTCAAACCGACTACTTCTAACCTATCCGTTGTCCACCATTTTTGCACGAATCAAATACAGAAAACCCTAATGCAGAGAAAACCCTCAATCCAACTACTCTAACCCACGAATCTTCTGGCCAAACCTATGGAACTAACCCTGGAATCTAAAAATTACAACTAAAAGGGATAAGGAATTACCTTCTGCGCCACCTGATCCTCCCCAGAGCCCGCCTCCACCTTCTGCGCCTCGTCAGAGCCCGCCTCCACCTTCTGCGCCACCTGCTACTCGCCGGAGCTCGCCAGAGTGGGCGCATCTAGCTGGACTGCGCCGCTCCAGCCCGCCTCCACCTTCTCCAGATCTGCAGCATCTGCTGCACTGCCCTGGATGCCAGCACCATCCTGTACCTTTGCGGGCGCCGCGAGCTGCTGCGCCAGCACCACCAGATCTGCACCCCAATCAGGGCGCTAGTGAGGTTCGTTGTCCATGGCGATGGAGGTGATACGTCTCCGTCGTATCTACTTTTCCTAATGCTTTTCCTCTTGTTTTGGACTCTAAGTTGCACGATTTGAATGAAACTAACCCGGACTGACGCTGTTTTCAGCAGAACTACCATGGTGTTGTTTTTGTGCAGAAATAAAAGTTCTCGGATTGGAACGAAACTTTGCGAGGATTTTTTATATAATAAAAGAAAATTTCTGGAGCCAAGAACCACAGGAGGGGGGGGGCACCTCGGTGGGCACAACAAACCAGGGCGCCCCCCCTACAGGCGCTCCCAGGTGGGTTGTCCCCACCTGGTGGCCCCGCAGACTCCAACCCTGATGCTATAAAGTAATATTTTTGGAGAAAAAAATCAGGGAGAAAGAATTATCATGTTTCATGAGACGGAGCCGCTGCCACCTCCTGTTCTTTATCGGGAGGCCAGATCTGGAGTCAGTTTGCGGCTCCGGAGACGGGGATCTTCGATCTTCGTCATCACCAACCCTTCTCCATCGCCAATTCCATGATGCTCCCCACCGGGAGTGAGTAATTCCTTCGTAGGCTCGCTGGTCGGTGAGGAGTTGGATGAGATTCATCATGTAATCGAGTTAGTTTTGTTAGGGCTTGATCCCTAGTATCCATTATGTTCTGAGATTGATTTCACTATGACTTTGCCATGCTTAATGCTTGTCACTTTGGGCCCGGGTGCCATGATTTTATATCTGAACCATTTATGTTATCACCATTAATCTATGTTCTAGATCCGATCTTGCAAGTTATAGTCACCTACTATGTGTTATGATGCGGCAACCCCGGAGTGACAATAGTTGGGACACTTCCCGGTGATGACCGTAGTTTGAGGAGTTCATGTATTCACTATGTGTTAATGCTTTGTTCCGGTTCTCTATTAAAAGGAGGCCTTAATATCCCTTAGTTTCCAATAGGACCCTGCTGCCACGGGAGGGTAGGACAAAAGATGTCATGCAAGTTCTTTCCATAAGCACGTATGACTATTTACGGAATACATGCCTACATTATATTTATGAACTGGAGCTAGTGCTGTATCGCCCTAGGTTATGACTGTTGTATGATGAATATCATCCAACGAATTCACCGATCCAATGCCTACGAATTTCTCTCATATTGTTCTTGCTAAGTTACTACTGCTATTGTTACTCTTGCACTTGCTACAAAATCATTGTTATCACTGTTACCGTTACTATTGCTGTTGCTACTACTATCAAAACTATCATATTACTTTGCTACTGATCACTTTGTTGCAGATAATTAATCTCCAGGTGTGGTTGAATTGACAACTCAACTGCTAATACTTGCAAATATTCTTTGGCTCCCCTTGTGTCGAATCAATAAATTTGGGTTGAATACTCTACCCTCGGAAACTGTTGCGATCCCCTATACTTGTGGGTTATCAAGACCTTTTTCTGGCGCCGTAGCGGGGGAGCATAGCTATATTTATAGAGTCACTTGGGATTATTATCAAATTATCACTATGAAGAATCTGAAGGATGCTAAGACTAAGATTTTTCCCTCTAAGACGGGGGGAGGTAAGGAACTGCCATCCAGCTCCGCTTTAGATTCACCTTCGGTTATAAGTAGACTTGCAACACCACCACATGCTATCAATTCTAATATGTCGCAAGTTATTGATGATGCTACTTCTACTATGAATGCTACTCATGATGATGCTAGTACCTTGCTTGATGATAATGTGCCACTAGGTAAATTTCTTGATGAACAACTTGCTAGAACTAAAGCTTTTGAGAATGTTGAAACTGATGAAATTGTTGAAATCGATGAAGAGCTTGAAACTGAAAATCTTGAAACACCTATTAGACGTAGTTCTCTTAGATATGAATTGCCAAAGGTACCGGAAGGTTATGTTATGGATGAGGAGATAACTAGAGACATTCTTACTTGTAAGGATAGAGATGATCTGGAAAAATTATTATGCAAGTATAAAGAAAAGACTTTGAATGCTAGGATGAAATGTGATCCTAAGTTTGCTACTTCACCTATCTTTGTTGATGATAAGGATTATGAATTCTCTGTTGACCCAGAGTTAATTACTTTGGTTGAATCTGATCCTTTCCATGGGTATGAAACTGAAACTGTTGTGGCACATCTTACTAAGTTGAATGATATAGCCACCCTTTTTGCTCATGATGAGAAGATTCGCTATTATTAAATTCTCAAATTATTTCCGTTCTCATTAAAGGGTGATGCTAAGGCTTGGTACAATACTCTTGCTCCTGGTTGTGTGCGTAGTCCCCAGGATATGATTTATTACTTATCTGAAAAATATTTTCCTGCTCATAAGAAACAAGCTGCCTTACATGATATATTTAACTTTGTGCAAATTGAAGAATAGAGTCTCCCACAAGCTTGGGGGAGGCTTCTCCAATTGCTTAATGCTTTGCCTGATCATCCTCTTAAGAAAAATGAAATACTTGATATCTTCTATAATGGACTAACCGATGCTTCTAGGGCTAGATAGTTGTGTTGGTTGTGTTTTCAGGGAGCGAACTGTTGAACAAGCTGAAGAATTACTGAATAACATATTGAAAAATTATGATGATTGGACTCTTCCCGAACCACCACTCAAACCTACTCCAAAGAAGAGGGGTATCTTATATCTCATTCCTGAAGATATGCAAGAGGCAAAGAAATCCATGAAGGAAAAAGGTATTAAAGCAGAGGATGTTAAAAATTTACCACCTATCGAAGAAATACATGGGCTTGAAACACCACCACCACCTAAGGTGGTAGAGGTAAATTCTTTACTAAAGTTCGATGAAGGTGATATTCCTTATAATAAACATCCTAGTCAATGCCTTTATGAGTTTGATAATTACATTAGAAAACAAGATCACTTCAATGCAAATGCTATGAAACAATTGAAATACAATTCTGATATGATTGCTCGCTTGAGTGACTTGTTATTTAGAATCTCAAATGATGTTAGAGGTGTAGGAAAGCATGCTTCTATGGTTCAAACTCAACTAGAACAAGTTGCTAAATCTCAAAGAGAGTTGCTTGATGAAATGAATAATAATATCAAGGATCATGTTGTTAGAGTAATGACTAGAGGAGGTATAATGACTCAGGAACCAGTTTATCTTGAGGGACACCCAAAAAGAATTGAACAAGACTCTTAAAGAGTTGACACTGATGTACCTAGTCCTTCTAAAAGGAAAAAGAAGAAGAAAAATGATAGGACTTTGCATGCCTATAGTGAACCTGAAGTTGAAAAACCTCCTGATAATGATAATGAAGTCTCTATCTCTGATGCTGAAACTCAATCTGGTAATGAACACTCACCCTCTGATAATGAAAAAGACAATGATGAGGTTCATGAAGCCACTCAAATAAATAATAAAGAACCAGATAATGATGTTGAGATAGAACCAGCAGTTGATCTTGATAACCCACAACCCAAGAATAAAAGATATGATAAAAGAGACTTTGTTGCTAGAAAAAATGGTAAGGAAAGAGAATCGTGGGTTTAAAAAGCTATGTCCTTTCCACCTAAGTCAACCAAAAAGAAAGATGATGAAGAATTTGAACGCTTTGCTGAAATGCTGAGGCCAGTCTTTTTGCGTACTCGCTTGACTGATATCTTGAAAATGCCTCCTTATGCAAAGTACATGAAAGACATCATCACCAATAAGAGAAAAATACCGAAAGCTGAAATCTCCACCATGCTTGCTAATTATACTTTTAAGGATGGAGTACCTAAAAAAACTTGGAGATCCGGGAATACCAACTATACCTTGCTCCATCAAAAGAAATTATGTGAAAACTGCTTTATGTGATTTAGGAGCAGGTGTTAGTGTTATGCCTTTCTCTTTATATAAAAGACTTGATTTAAATAAACTCACACCTACTGAAATATCTTTGCAAATGGCTGATAAATCAACTGGCATACCTATCGGTATTTGTGAGGATGTGCCCGTTGTTGTTGCTAATGTTGCTATCTTGACTGACTTTGTTATACTTGAGATGCCCGAGGACGACAACATGTCGATTATTCTTGGTAGACCCTTCTTGAATACTGCAGGGGTTGTTATTGATTGCAATAAAAGCAAGGTCACTTTTCATATCAATGGTAATGAGCATACGGTGCACTTTCCAAAGAAACAATTCCAAGTAAATGGTATTAATGTTATTGAATTTTTTTCGACAATCACTATTGGAAGTTTTCAACTACCCCTACCTAATGTTAAAAAGAAATATGAAATGCTTATTGTTGGGGACATTGATATCCCCATTGAGGTAACTTAGTGTTTTACGAAAGTTCTTCGGTTTCATGCTAATCGGAAGTGGTTGTTAATAAGACTTGATCAACCTTATTAATGAATCATTTTTGAGAGGTATGAAGTTGATGAATTTAGTGAGCACTACCTTCTGTCCCTACCTTTTGTTTTCTGTTATTATTAGTTAAATAAAATAAAATGCCATGCCTTGCCTGTTTTCTGAGTTTTCCATGCAATAAAAAAATGACCCAAAAATAAAAGTTCTCAGAATGCTTTGAAAATTTAATACGATTTTTTCTGAATATTTTAAAAAAATTGGTGCAAATAACATCAAAGGGAGGTGCTCCAGGTGGGCACAACCCACCTGGGCGCGCCAGCACCCCCAGGCGCGCCCTGGTGGGTTGTGGTCCCCACGTGGGCCCTCTCACTTATCCCTTTACTCCATATCATCACCTACCTTCAGAAAAAAATCACCATTGCTCTCTCTCTCTCGTGTTCTTGCTCTCAAACCCGCGGATTTTGATCTCTTTGCTCGAAGTTCCATTTCTGAAACTATTTTGGGGGATTGTTACTTGGTATGTGACTCCTCCTTTGGTCCAATTAGTTTTTCCTTTAGTGGTTTATATTTAGAATAATTAGTGACTCTTGGTGCTGCTGTAGATGAGCTTGCATGTTGAATTCTTAGAGTTCTAAGTACTTTGAATGTTTGATATGGCCTCTATGCATCCCTATGAGTAGTTGCTATCAATCTTGTAAAGTTTTGTTGATAAAAATTTGTGACCCAAAAAATTTCAGAAAATTGTACGCGAATATGACGAACCTCTTTGGAAGGAGTTCTTCGAGGCAGAGGTCCTCGGAGGCATCTTCTAGTAGCAGCTCCGTTCGCCGGTCTTATGTTGAACCAAGTGAAAATTCCATTCGAGATGCCGCCACCAAATCATGTTTATGGCCATGCAACGATTATATGGTGCGTGTGGGCATTATAGAAGAATTTGAGCAATATGTTCACAATGCCGAGCTCGGTCCCTACATTGCAGCTGCTCTCTTTGATGTTCATAGCAAGGGAAGATATTATGTTCTTGAGAGCGAGGCCCGAGCACATAACGCGGCAGTTGTGGCGGCACGACGGGCTGAGACATCTGCACCTAGAGCCTCCGTGAGCTATCACTCCGACCATTATGCAGGCTACTGATGGAGATTACCAAGTTAGGCCAAAAGCCTAAGCTTGGGGGAGTACGTATTTCCACCGACATTATATTCATGTTCACACATTTCATTCCAGTTGTCGGTGTCCACACTTTTTCATTGTATTATCCATGCTAGATTTATTTTCTCGCCTTCTTCTTGTGTGTTTGAAAAACTTTGAGAAAATACAAAAATACTTCCTGCTTCTTTTCCTTTCTAGCGTAATTAGTTGTAGTATTTAAGATGAAAACCCAAAAATATTTCCTTGTTCTTCTATTGCTTGTTGGGAGCTCTCCCGCGTAAATAGTTTTTCTCGTTTTTGTTTTTCCTTTCTTAAATTTGCTTTCTTTCAGAAAACCAAAAATGCCAAAAATATTTCAGTGTGTTTCTCTAAATTTCTTCTTATTGAGTCATACCGAGGAGAAGACCACGATGAAAATGTTGAGTGGCTCTCGTATGCATTGTTGTTGATCTAACAGAGAGCCCATATTACCTTGTTTTCTTCTTTTTGAATAAATGTTTGCAGATTCCAGCTTAGTCCACGGCACTCTTGCACTATTATTATTATCATATCATTCGGTTTTGCAAGTGAAAGGCAATAATGATGATATTTGATGAACTGGTTGTGGCAGAGAGAAACGGGTATGAACTCAACTTGTTCTGTTTTTGTAAATATGCTTAACCTAGTATCCATGATTCAGCTGATTATGATCAAACATGTTTGCAATGACCCTTAGAGATTATAGTTTCTCATGCCATGCTTAAGTAGCTAGGAGCGGATAATGATTTATCTTGGATGTCAACATTGCGTTAAAATAATTGTGATGTAGTATGATGATATGGTATCCTCCTCTGAGTGTTCAAGTGGCTTGACTTGGCACATGTTCATGCATGTAGTTGAATCAAAACCAACATAGCCTCTATGATATTTATGTTCATGGTGTTCATATCCTACTCATGCTAGTATCCAATGTTACTTATGCATAATGCATGTTCATGACCGTTTTCGCTCTCTAGCTGGTCGCTTCTCAACCTAATTGCTAGCCTTCACCTGTACTAAGTGGGAATTCTGCTTGTGCATCAAAACCCTGAAACACAAGTTATTTGATATGAGTCCACCATACCTACCTATATGCGGTATTACCCTACCGTCCTAAGTAAATTTGCATGTGCCACCTCTAAAAACATCAAATAAATATCCTTTTTTGTGTGCCTGGATTGTTCATAGAGCGACAGGAGGTAGTCAGTATCTTCCATGCTAAGCGGGTTATTCTCATGATGAGTGTTTATTCACTCGTCCTTGCACGAGAGGGGATGTAATAGGGATTCCCAGTCCCAAATTCAAATTACAAATAATTAAACAAAACTCCCCCAGGAATGTTGTTGGTATGGACGGCACCGGTTGTTTCGGATAAGCCGTGGAGTGTGATTATTGGTGGAGGGGGAGTAAACCTTTACTTTTATCGCTTGGGAACCGCCACTAATGTGTTTAGCATGGAAGATACCGATAACTAATGGTCGCGAAGTAAATAAGAAGGGTGCATTTCTCAAAATTTCATTTGCCTCTGTTTTAAAACTTGAGCTTTGGCACCTCTGCAAATCACTGCTTCCCTCTGCGAAGGGACTATCTATTTACTTTTATGTTGTGTCATCACCTTCTCAAATAAGCGCCAGAACCTGAGAGCACTATTGTCATCCTCATGCATTGTGTGTAGCTAATGTTGGGTGCATCATGAATGGATCTTTTCTACCATGAATTACAATGTTTAGTCGCTGCTTGGACTTTGGAGGTGCTCTGCATTTATGTTTTGCGGTCTCAGAAAGGGCTAGCGAGATACCACTATTGTCATATTATATCATGGTTGCTTTGACAAAGTGTTGTTGTTTGAGATATCTTATTATTGCTCGCTAGTTGATTATGCCATTGTTATGAGTTAATATAATTTTTAAGAGTTATTCTCAACATGGTTAGTTATAATCTTTGTTGAAAACCTGGGTGCTACTTAAGCTTATTTATGTAAACAAGAGCAAAAGAGTTCATAAAAGTTTTTTTCTTTTTCACTTTCAGTTTATCAACTGAATTGCTTGAGGACAAGCAAAGGTTTAAGCTTGTGGGAGTTGATACGTCTCCGTCGTATCTACTTTTCCTAACGCTTTTACTCTTGGTTTGGATTCTAATTTGCACGATTTGAATGAAACTAACCCGGACTGATGCTGTTTTCAGCAGAACTACCACGGTGTTGTTTTTGTGCAGAAATAAAAGTTCTCGGATTGGAACAAAACTTTGCGAGGATTTTTTATATAATAAAAGAAAACTTTCCGATCTTGCAAGTTATAGTCACCTACTACGTGTTATGATCCGGCAACCCCAAAGTGACAATAGTCGGGACACTTCCCGGTGATGACCGTAGTTTGAGGAGTTCATGTATTCACTATGTGTTAATGCTTTGTTCCAATTCTCTATTAAAAGGAGGCCTTAATATCCCTTAGTTTCCAATAGGACCCCGCTGCCATGGGAGGGTAGGACAAAAGATGTCATGCAAGTACTTTCCATAAGCATGTATGACTATTTACGGAATACATGCCTACATTATATTTATGAACTGGAGCTAGTGTTGTATCGCCCTAGGTTATGACTGTTATATGATGAATATCATCCAATGAATTCACCAATCCAATGCCTACGAATTTCTCTCATATTGTTCTTGCTAAGTTACTACTGCTATTGTTACTCTTGCACTTGCTACAAAATCATTGTTATCACTGTTACCGTTACTATTGCTGTTGCTACTACTATCAAAACTATCATATTACTTTGCTACTGATCACTTTGTTGCAGATAATTAATCTCCAGGTGTGGTTGAATTGACAACTCAACTGCTAATACTTGCAAATATTCTTTGGCTCCCCTTGTGTCGAATCAATAAATTTGGGTTGAATGCTCTACCCTCGAAAACTATTGCGATCCCCTATACTTGTGGGTTATCAGGAGGTGAGGGAGAGGATGCGGTGGGCGATATGGGGACGACATGATGGGAGAGGAGAGGGAGTGGAGAGGGAGAGGATGCGGCGGGGGGAAATGGTGGGCGATGCGGCCGGAGGTGGTTCCCCTCCTCATTTATATGATGGGACACTTTTGGCATGTTCCCATGGACACGTGCTGCCCCACGGCCGCGGGCGGTTGCACGCGGAAACGAAACGGCCGGGCGTATACAAATATGTATACGGTCGAGCATACGAGCTAACCGGGCCATACGCCCCCTAGGGCTCCTCGACGGCTATACGCACGAGCAAAAAAGACGATCGTGCCCCTCATTCCGAACGGTTTTTGGTTAATCCTGGCCGTCCTTGTGTTTGTCCCCCTCGCGTTCAGCCCGGGGTGAGCACAGGACCAGAAGCGGGAAAAATAAAGTTGACCGACACCCCTCATCAGCGTATTCTATGTTGACACATGACACCTAGATCTCTGCTACGCTCATTCGCTCGATAGTAGTCATGCATGCAATAGTTGGCCGCTCTAGTGACACCCTAGAGACACCCTCTTGATCACTAGTGCTTAGACCGTTGATGCAAACTTAATGACTACAATTTATGGGTCCTAATATCAGGTATTAAAGCTAGGACGACTTAACGTTGAAGAGAAAAATGTATTTATATACTTTTATGTTTTGCCGATGAGAAATGGATAGGTTCAAACGAAGCTTATTGTGAAAACTTAGAAGCATGCATAAGCATGCATACTTTTGAAATGCTCTTACGACAAAAGCGTATATATACCAATATATAAGCAGATGACTCCCAACACTAGCTGAAAACCACAACTAAACAATCAGATCATCGACACATCACAGCAATAGGTACAAGTACGAGCGAGGAAGAACGAAATAACAATGTTGGTAAGGGTGGTTCTCATGGCTTGGCCTTGAGCTCCGAGAAGTGGATCCCAGGAACAGTGGGCATCTTGTGCATCGACAGCAACTCCACCTTCTGCATCTCTGGCTTGGGTGGCAGGTGCACCTCTGGGAACGTTGGCAGCTCCACCTTGGGCAACTCCGGCTTGGGTGGCATGTGCAACTCCGGCACAGGAGTGTGATGACCCCGGCTTAATCGTGCACTAACCATACACTCAAATGCACACGATCAAGCCTAAGGACTCACTTGAAGATATCACAACACAACTCTAAAACATAAATAAAGTCATACAAGCTTTATATTACAAGCCAGGGCCTCGAGGGCTCGAATACATAGCTCGATGGCATACAAGCGTCAGCGGAAGCATCAGATATCTGGGTACAGATATATTACAGAAATAGAGTTAAGCCTTTAGGAAGGCGGGGTAAAATAAAATACTACGATCGAAAGGCGTAGGCCTCCTGCCTAGGACCCTCTGAATCCTACTCCTGGTCGTCGATCGGCTCCTCGTAGTAGTACTCGCCGGGAGGGTAGTAGTAGTAGCTGTAGTCGTCGACAGGGGCAGTTATCTCAGGGGCTCCATCATCTGGCGGCGTCAATTGGATATGGGGAGAAAAAGAAAATAAAGCAAATGTGAGTACTCATCCGAAGTACTCAGCAAGCAAGGATCTACACTACATATGCAACATTTTCAAAGGGGGCTGTATATGTGGACTGGGCTGCAGAAATGCCAGAATAGAGGGGGAAAGCCTAGTCCTATCGAAAACTAGCATCTTCAATCATCTTCATCGGGCTTGCAGCATTAGAAGAGTGCAGATTAACATAATGTAAAGTAGTAGTAATGTTATCAACCTCGCCCAGAGATTCTTCCTTGACTCCCCGCGAGAAAGCAATCACAGAGCCATACTATCCATTTCATCTCAAGTCACCAGTTCTAGTTGTACCGATCGGGATACAACTCCGAGTGTCCGTTACCGTAGGACAGGCTATTGATAGATTGTTTCTTCCCTGCAGGGGTGCACCAACTTACCCACCACGCTCGCTTAACTCCGGCCGAACATACTTTTCTGGGTCATGCCCGGCCTCGGCCAAACGATACGCCGCAACCCGACCGAATACTTAATAGAGAGGTCAGCACGCCGAACTAAACCTAGGCATCCAGGGGTCTTGGGCCATCGCCCCGGACGCTCCTGCATGTTGCGAACGCGGCCAGTGAGCAGACCTAGCCCCCCCTTATACAAGTGCAGGGCGTTACCAGTCCTACCCAGCACGTGCCACTCAGTCGCTGACGTCTATTAAGCTCCAGCTGAAGTATATGACGCAGAACGCCCATACTATGCCCACGTGATGGTTAGTGCTATCAGGCCAGAGGCCCCTCGGATCAAATATCCAAACCGTTAGTGGATTAGGAGCGCGCGGTAACGAGCAGAGACTCACGAAAGAGTGACCCCGTCGCCCCATCTCGAGGACTTGCGGCAAGGGCTAAGAATGCCGGCCACGCCTCGTGTTCAACTCTCGGGCACCATCCAGGTCCACCCGATTCCACATCACTCGCAATTAAGCTCGCGCGGGTACCCCTCAGGGCCGACCCGTCTTTAGTAACATGTTCCAGTGTAAAGTCATAGTAACAAAGGTAACCGTGTGTCTAACACCAGGGGAAACCCTGAGGAATCACCCTCGATGGAATTCCCTCTGATGTTACCGTCAAGGTGAACGAAAGAGGAATCACCCTCGAGGTCCACTATTGAGGAGTTGCGCGACGGTGTCGTTATCGGGGGTGGTGTAGGAGGAATCACCCTCGCTGACCATGACCGATTAACTAACCTACAAGGTTATCATCAGAAGTGCTGACGAGGTATCACCCTCGGCACTCGATAGTAACCCAGTAGTGTCGAGCAACTAAGGGGAAGTGACGTGCGGTTTCGGGGCCTGGTCTTCGATCCCGTTGATCGGGTCTTCTGATAATCCAGTGGGGCAGTCAGGATATAGTGGGGTCTCTGTTGGGTCTCTACCCAAACTATACTAAACAGTTTAGGATAAACAGGCAGGTAACAATAGCAGGTTACAATAATCAGGCTATGCAGCAGAAATAGGATAATAGCAGTAGCAGTAACTTCTAATGCAAGCATAAGAGAGAAGAGAGTGGGCGATATCAGAATGCTCAAAAAGGGGGTGCTTGCCTGTTTGCTCGGCGGCAAGGGCAAGATCGTCAACTGCATCATCGGGCTCCTGAGCGGCGTTGGCCTCGGGAGCTACGTCGACGTCGGGGTCTACCGAGAGAGAAGAGGGGGAAGAAACAGGTAAATAGACAACAATCGATGCAACACAAGCATGCCATGCCTAGGATGCAGTGCAGGGTTGACTAAAGATGCATCTAGGTCATTTTAGTTATTATAGGATTAGAGTTGGATTTATTAACCGGTGTATAAGCACTATTCATATACCGGATACGGCCTCAAAGTTGCGGGTTCACCTATGTAGGGGGTTCTGACATAGAAACAGACGACACGATCTAATTCGTCTCGTCGTTCTTAGCAACTTTCATGTTTTAAGTTTTTTGATCCGAGCTACGGTTTAAAAGTTACGAATTTTTGAAGTTTTAAATATTTTCTGGAATTTATTTATTTAACAGAAAAGGAATTATGATGTCATCATGAGGTCACCATTGCGTCAGCAGTCAACAGGACGCTGACCAGGGTCAAACCTGACATGTGGGTCCAGTGGGACCCACATGTCAGCCTTTGTTAGACTAACTATGGATTAATCTAATTAACAGACTAATTAGGGTAGTGGGCCCAGCTTGTCAGTGACTAATTATTCTAACTAATTAGTTTTATTTATTAAAAGATTTTATTTTAATTTAATTATGCAGTGGGGCCCGTGTGTCAGTGACACTGGGCTACCCAGTCATCAGTTGACTGGGTCAACCCAGTCAACTGGGACCCGCGGGGCCCACTGTCAGCCTCTCAGGGGCGGCCCCTGGTGGTGCCACGTCGGTGCCGTCGCCGGAGTTGCTCCGGCGACCAATTTTCACGGCGGCGCGCTCAGGAGGTGGCTGGATTCGCTCTAGAGGCTATCAAAACGAACGTGGCCGGTCGCGTTCGAACGCAGAGACGACACCACGTCCAACCGTGTCGGTCTCCGGGCCGGAGGTAGCCGGAATCGACGGCGGCGATGATCGCGGCGGATGGCCGGAACCGGGCGAAGATGAAAACGAGGCAGCAGCGTGCAAATGAACGAACGGCGAGGCTAGCGAGACCCTACGCAATGCGGCGAGCACAGCGGTTACTGGCCCATGACCAAAAGGTCACCGGAGCCTCGCCGGGGGCGAGCTTCGCGACGATGCGTTCGGGCACTCGATGGGGACGGAGCTAGGAGGCACAAACGGGCGCGTGCGTGTGTGCGTTGTGTTCCTAGATGCACCAGGAGCACGGCGGTGTGCTTAGGCGAGCATGACGGCGATCATGGCGATGGCAGGAGCTCGTCGGCGGTGATGCGCTTGGGCTCGAGCAGTGCCGTGGCTACAGACGGCAAAAAGCAGCGCTGAGAGGTGGAAGAGGAAGATGTGGGGCTTACCGAGCGATCACGACAGATCCTTGATGGCTTAGGAGCAGCAGAGTTCGTCGGAGAAGAAAGGGATGGCCGGCATCCCGAGGAAGAAGATGACGACGTAGGTGAGGATAGGCGGCTCCCAGCTCCGATTCGAGGGTGCAGGCAACGTGGTCGAGCACGGCGCTCCTCCCAGGCACGGTGGTGGCCCCGGGGACGCCAGTGGCCGTGAAGACGACGGAGCTGCGGCAACGGTGGCGCTCGGCCAGAGAGGGGAAAGAGAGAGCTAGCGCTGGGGAGAGGGAGAGAAGTGGCGCGGCGACCAGTGGGGATGGATGGGCGAGGCCTTATCCTCTCGCTGGTGCTGTAGCATTGGTGGCCGTCGCCATGTCGGCGTTCGGCCGGCGCGCGCGCTCGCGCCCACTGCGACGGCGACACGCACAGGAGAGAGACGGAGGGATGGGCCGGTTGGCTGGTTCTCAGGGCACTGTGCACTTAGGCCCAGTGCACAGTGCCTCTTTTCTTTTTATTTTCTGTTTTCTACTTTTTCTTTTAACAGAGTTAGTTTTGAAATATTTTGAGCATTCAAATGGAGTAGCAAAAATGTGAAACTTGCTCACATAAATATCTTGCAATATCCAGCACTGCCACAAAAAGTTTGGGCATTTTTGGATTCCATTTGAAATTATTCAAAAATGAATAGGGCATTTAATTGCTGTTTTGGCTCTTGTCTAAATGCTTAGACCCTTCTGTGGTTGATGGTGATGTTGTGTTCCTTAACAGCAATTAGTTTTAGATTATTTGCTATAATGTGAACATTTTTCCCACAAGTTTTGAGCTACTTCATATTTCACTGTTGAATTTGAGTTGATTTTTCAGAATAGAATTTGAATTGAATTCTTAACCAAAGTGATTAGGCACTGCAAATTGAGATGACTTGGCATACTTAGCAGAGTGTCATAGTGGCTATTACACAGGGGTGTTACAAATTCTCCTCCTCTAAAAGAAATTCTCTTCCCGAGAATTTAGGAGGTAGAAGGAAAGAGGTCGGGATATTCTTCCCAAAGATGATCCTCGCGTTCCCAAGTGGCTTCATCTTCAGTGTGATTCGACCACTGCACTTTCAGGAACTTGGTCGTCCTCTGATGAGTTCAACGTTCAGCTTCATCGAGAATGCGGATGGGATGCTCCTTATAAGAATGATCATCTTGCAACTGGAGCATCTCGTGATCCACTGCGTGGTGTGGAGATTCCTTGAAGCATTTACGAGGTTGTGACACATGAAAGACATCATGGATATGAGAGAATTGCGGCGGCAACTCCAATTTATATGCCACCTGTCCACGTCTAGCCACGATGCGGAAAGGACTAATATAGCGAGGAGCTAGCTTGCCCTTGATTCCGAAACGACCAGTGCCCTTCATAGGTGTAACACGAAGATAAGCTTGATCACCTGGTTGATAGGTCAGACCCCAACGTTTGCCATCATAGTTGCTCTTCTGGCGGTCCTGAGCCGCCTTGAGATTTTCTCGGACTTGTTCTTCGGTGTGTTGAATAATGTCCGGTCCCATGAGAGGTCGTTCCCCAGTTTCTGACCAATTCAGGGGGGTTCGACACTTATGTCTGTAAAGCACTTCGAAGGGGGCCATTTTCAAGCTGGCTTGATAACTGTTATTATAAGAGAATTTGGCAAACGGGAGAGATTCTTCCCACTTCTTACCGAACGATATAACACAAGCCCAAAGCATATCTTCAAGTACTTGATTAACTCGTTCAACTTGGCCTTGGGATTGTGGATGATATGCTGAACTCCAGGTAATGTGAGTTCCCATAGCTTCTTGGAAACTTTCCCAGAACTTGGACGTGAAAAGACCGCCACGGTCCGAACTGATCTCCTTCGGAATACCGTGGAGTGAAATGATCCTGGAGATATACAATTCTGCTAACTGGCTAGCAGTGATAGTCTCCTTGACAGGCAGAAAATGTGCAACCTTGGAAAGTTGGTCGACGACGACAAGAATAGCATCGTGACCTTTTTGAGACTTGGGAAGACCAGTAATGAAATCCATCTGCACTTTATCCCATTTCCATAGAGGAATAGGGAGTGGTTGAATAATTCCAGCAGGCTTCTGATGTTCTGCTTTCACGCGACGACATACATCACATTCAGTAACATATCGAGCAATGTCCTGCTTCATTCTGGACCACCATTACCTTTGACGAAGATCACGATACATCTTGGTGCTTCCCGGATGGATGGACAGTGGGGTATCATGAGCCTCCTTCATGGCTTTGTCAATCATAAGTTCGAAGCGAGGTACCACAATGCGGTCTCTGAAATATAAGGTTCCATCTTCAGCAATCGAGAAATCCATGTACTTATCAAGGTGAAGTTCTTTCTTCATTAGATCTACTTCGGCATCTTTGGCTTGCGCAATCTTTACAGCTTTCTCAAGATCTGGCTGTACCACAAGGTTATTAAGAGAACCCTGCGAAACGATACAGACATTCAACTTGCGCAATTCTTCATATAGCTGGGGTTGAGCTTGCTTAACCATGAGGTTATTGCAATAGGACTTGCGGCTCAAGGCATCATCCATCACATTAGCCTTGCTAGGAGTATAATAAATACCACAGTCATAGTCCGTAATTGTTTCCAACCATCGTTGTTGACGAAGATTAAGATCCGGTTGGGTGAACAAGTACTTCAGACTCTGATGATCGGTATAAATCTCACACCGGTTTCCAAGAAGGTAATGTCGCCACTGCTTCAAAGCGTATATCACAGCAGTGAGTTCGAGATCATGCACTGGATAGTTTTCTTCATGCGGACGCAATTGTCGCGAGGCATATGCAATTACGTTTCGCTCTTGCATTAGGACACAGCCTAATCCTTGACGAGAGGCGTCACAATATATCACAAAGTCCTTGCGTGAATCGGGAGGAGCAAGCACTGGAGCAGAAGTAAGCTTGTCCTTAAGGGTCTGGATACTCTCCTGACACTTGTCTGTCCACTCAAACTTAACGCCTTTGTGGAGCAGATTAGTCAGGGGCTTGGCAATCTTGGAAAAGTTCTCGACGAATCGACGGCAATAACTTGCAAGGCCGAGAAAACGTCGGACTTGCTTGGCATTCTTCGGAGGAGTCCAATCAAGAATAGCCTGAACACGCTCCGGGCTAACGGCGATACCGTCCTTGGAAATCACATGTCCAAGGTAGGTCACTTCAGAAAGCCAGAATTCTCATTTGGAGTACTTGGCATACAACTTGTGTTCTCGAAGCCTTTCTAGGACAAGGCGAAGATGCTCGGCATGTTCTTCCTTATTCTTCGAATATACCAGAATATCATCCAGATATACCACGACGAACTTGTCGAGGTAATCCATGAATATATAATTCATCAGGCGGGAGAACGTAGCTGGAGCATTTGTTAGGCCAAATGACATGACGGTGTATTCATAGGAGCCATAACGAGTGACGAATAGAGTCTTGGGAATATCCTCTTCACGGACGCGGATCTGGTGATAACCCAACCACAAGTCGAGTTTAGAGAATACCGAAGATCCAGCAAGTTGATCATATAAGTCATTGATCCGGGGAAGCGGATATTTATTCTGAATGGTTGCCTGGTTGATAGGACGGTAATCTTGAACCAACCTATTCGTACCATCTTTCTTCTTGACAAAGAGAGACAGTGCTCCCCAGGCAGAGGAACTGGGACGGATGAAACCCTTCTTAAGTGATTTATCGATTTCTTCCTTAAGCTCAAGAAGGTGGTGCGGAGGCATCTTGTAAGGACGCTTCGCAATAGGAGTAGTGCCAAGCTTTAAGTCGATGACAAACTCGATAGCCCTAGCAGGGGGTATTCCTGGAAGTTCTTCTGGGAACACATCCTGGAATTCGCAGACAACTGGAACGTTTTCGATCCCCTCAAGCAGAGAAGCATTCAAGGCATAAATCTGGGCCTCGGCGTTCTGAGTGATATGAGCATGATAATGCACTAACCCAGCTATTGGGTGCCTAAGATGTACGACTTTGGTGGCACAATTGATTGAGGCATAGTGAGCCTTCAACCAATCCATTCCCAATATAAGATCAATTTTTGAATTATTTAGGATAATGGGGAAGGCCTGAAAATTCCTCCCTTCAATCACAACATTGACTTCAGGGCTAAACATGGAGGCTTGGCACTGACCCACGGGAGTGTTTACCGCTAATGGATGGTGCAACTTCTCATATTTAATGCCATGCATGAATGCAAACTCTTCCGACATGAATGAATGCGATGCTCCTGAATCAAATAAAACTGAAGCTGGTACTGAATTGACAGGAAGTGTACCCATCACAGTAGCTGGTTGTTCTGGGTCTTCACTCATGCTGACATGAAAGGCCTGCCCACGACCATAAGAAGGTCTGGCATTGTTGTTACGCTGCTGAGGAATTCCACGGCCATTACCACGGCCGGCAGAAGGAAGGGTTAACTGATTCTGACCCTGAGAACAGTCTCTAGCACGGTGACCTGGTTGGCCACACTTGAAGCAGAGTCCACTGTCTGGACGTGGTGCAGGAGCTCGAGGTGGTGGAGCTCGAAGAGGCTGCCTCAGTGGTGGAGGAGGCAGTCGAGGTGCAGTATAAACAGGCCTGTACACTGGAGCTGTTGGACGGTACATGCTTTGTGGAATCCAGATGCAGCGCTTCTGGGAAGACGAGCCCGAAGATGAGCCCGCTTCACGAGTGCGTCTGGTCGCTTCCTTATGCTTCTTCAGACCAGTCTCGACCATGATAGCCTTGTTCACCAAGGTGGCGAAGTCAGGAAAGTCTTGCACAAGCAGGGCTAGTTGAATGTCATGGTGTAGCCCTTCACGGAACTTCTCCTACCTACGAGCATCAGTGGGAATGTCTTCTTCAGCATAGCGAGACAAGTCAAGGAACTCTCGCTGATAGACTTCTACAGTCTTGTTGCCTTGAACAAGGTTGCGGAACTCAGCCGTCTTGCGTGCTATAACTGCTTGAGGAATATAGAGGGCGCGAAAAGTAGTCTTGAACTCCACCCAGGTAACGATAGTCCCAGGAGGTAGGGTCTGTCTGTGGGTGGCCCACCATTGTGCGGTGGGTCCCTTCAGGAAGTAGGTCGCAAAGGTGTCATAGTTGAGAGGAAGGACATCAGCTGACTCCATCTCATAGATGATGTCATGCAACCAGTCATCGGCGTCCAGCGGACTAACTGCGTTGCGGAATGTCACTGGGTTGAGGCGGACAAACTCTGGCAGCATTATTGAAGTTGGCTGCTGGTTGGCATTGGGTCGGGGGAACTGATCGATCACCCCTTGCATGAACTGACGGTTCAATTCAAACTGTTGCATCATCGCAGCCATATAATCAGGCGGTGGCGGCGGTGGTGGATTGTTATCACCTATCCTGCTAAATTCAACAGGGGTAGTTTAGCAGAAGCCATTGCGAGTGTTTAGCAACATGCATGATGTAACGCAATGGAATTTAAGTAGTACAACAGATGCTTATTAGTAGTCATTAAGTCATACAAATCCATACAAAGTCGGTTACATTCGGGCAGCATAACGACGCAAATTCAAAAGCTAGACATGCTAGGCGGCACGCAGGCACGTGGTAAGGAAGTACACAACGAGACATAGCAAAGGCTACATCAACGTCGGAGAAAACCACTGAAATGGGGTAGCTGCAAGTGCAGATGACGGATGTTCGTCGCAGAAGGATCCTGAGCTCCACGTGCACTCTGATGCAGAACCCGGTCTCGAGCTGAAAGAAGAGGTCCACGTGCAGGTGTGTGACCTCCCACAGCAGGCCAATCGATCCCTGGTGACATCTCGGTCCTGCGCGGGTAAAGGATATGCTCCGGATGTATCCCTGCACGAACAGCTAGTAGCAACTGCATCATAGCCTCGTAGAGTCGTACTCGAGTGGCAAACAACTCGACGGCCAGAGCCCGAACAGTGCGATCCAGAGCCTGAGTACACTGAATCAGAACTCACGGATCATAGCGACGAGGCTCGTACGGGGCACAGGTAGCTGTGTAGTATCCAGTAGCATCTCCAGCCGGGGCATACGGAATGTATCGGAACTCAGAGTCATCCAAGTTAGCACTGTGCTCTCCTCGGAGACGTGCGACAGCAGAGTAGGCGGCATCATGGACTGCCATCTCAATCGTCACGCCGATACCGTGGAAAAGGTATAGCTCGGTGTCTAAGTCATCCTGATGATCATAGATGCGAACATCGGCATAGTACTGCTCCTGGTTGAACTCGCGGTAAACCTCGTAGACCATTTACTCAGGGTACCAGCGGTAGCCCAGTCTAGTCAAGAGAACGATCAGAACAGCTGGGAACCCAGGGGCATCACGAGCCCAAGTGCGAAGCACAAGCTGCATCATAGGACGTGGTGGAAACAGACGATCCATCTGAAACAAAGGAAATTCAGAGTTGTCGTACGACAATGAGAAGTATAACAGATCTTGAAGGGAAAGGTTAAACAAAACAATGGAAAGGAAAATGATTATCAGACTAATCAGATCAATGACAGGGAAACCGCACAGAAATCCAGCTCTCCGGGTGGACGGGATTTACGAGATCCTAAGTGTCGGTGTTAGTAAATTTATCAAACCCGAATAGAAGAGAGAACAGAGTCCCAGAGTAAAGATTGAGGAGTAAAAGATCCTAATACCACCCAGTTGGCAACGTGGGCCCGTAAGCCACACGACCAAGTTAGTAAAACAGTTTTTGGTTTCTAGACTCAACTTCGGCCAAGGAATTGGATAGGGGGATTCCTAAAGGCAGTCGGCTCTAATACCAACCTGTGACGACCCCGGCTTAATCATGCACTAACCATACACGCAAATGCACACGATCAAGCCTAAGGACTCACTTGAAGATATCACAACACAACTCTAAAACATAAATAAAGTCATACAAGCTTTATATTACAAGCCAGGGCCTCGAGGGCTCGAATACATAGCTCGATGGCATACAAGCGTTAGCGGAAGCATCAGATATCTGGGTACACATATATTACAGAAATAGAGTTAAGCCTTTAGGAAGGCGGGGCAAAATAAAATACTACGATCGAAAGGCGTAGGCCTCCTGCCACGGCACCCTCCGAACCCTACTCCTGGTCGTCGATCGGATCCTCCTAGTAGTACTCGCCAGGAGGGTAGTAGTAGTAGCCGTAGTCGTCGACAGGGGCAGCTATCTCAGGGGCTCCGTCATCTGGCGGCGTCAATTGGATATCGGGAGAAAAAGAAAATAAAGCAAACGTGAGTACTCATCCGAAGTACTCAGCAAGCAAGGATCTACACTACATATGCAACATTTTCAAAGGGGGCTGTATATGTGGACTGGGCTGCAGAATTGCCAGAATAGAGGGGGAAAGCCTAGTCCTATCGAAGACTAGCATCTTCAATCATCTTCATCGGGCTTGCAGCATTAGAAGAGTGCAGATTAACATAATGTAAAGTAGTAGTAATGTTATCAACCTCGCCCAGAGATTCTTCCTCGACTCCCCGCGAGAAAGCAATCCCAGAGCCATACTATCCATTTCATCTCAAGTCACCAGTTCTAGTTGTACCGATCAGGATACAACTACGAGTGTCCGTTACCGTAGGACAGGCTATCGATAGATTGTTTCTTCCCTGGAGGGGTGCACCAACTTACCCACCACACTCGCTTAACTCCGACCGGACACACTTTTCTGGGTCATGCCCGGCCTCAGCCAAATGATACGCCGCAACCCGACCGAATACTTAACAGAGAGGTCAGCACGCCAGACTAAACCTAGGCATCCAGGGGTCTTGGGCCATCGCCCCGGACGCTCCTGCACATTGCCAACGCGGCCGGTGAGCAGACCTATTCCCCTTATACAAGTGCAGGGCGTTACCAGTCCAACCCAGCGGGCGTCGCTCAGTCGTTGACGTCTATTAAGCTTCGGCTGAAGTATACGACGCAGAACGCCCATACTATGCCCACGTGATGGTTAGTGCTATCAGGCCAGAGGCCCCTCGGATCAAATATCCAAACCGTTAGTGGATTAGGAGCGCGCGGTAACGAGCAGAGACTCATGAAAGATGTGACCCCGTCGCCCCGTCTCGAGGACTTGCGGCAAGGGCTAAGAATGCCCGGCCACGCCTCGTGTTCAACTCTCGGGCACCATCCAGGTCCACCCGATTCCACATCACTCGCAATTAAGCTCGCGCGGGTACCCCTCAGGGCTGACCCGTCTTTAGTAACATGTTCCAGTGTAAAGTCATAGTAACAAAGGTAACCGTGTGTCTAACACCAAGGGGAACCCTGAGGAATCACCCTCGATGGAATTCCCTCTGATGTTACCGTCAAGGTGAACGAAGGAAGAGTCACCCTCGAGGTCCACTCTTGAGGAGTTGCGTGACGGTGTCGTTATCGGGGGTGGTGTAGGAGGAATCACCCTTGCTGACCACGACTGATTAACTAACCTACAAGGTTATCATCAGAAGTGCTGACGAGGTATCACCCTCGGCACTCGATAGTAACCCAGTAGTGTCGAGCAAATAAGGGGAAGTGACATGCGGTGTCGGGGCCTGGTCTTTGATCCCGTTTGATCGGGTCTTCTGATAATCCAGCGGGGCAGTCGAGATATAGTGGGGTCTCTGCTGGGTATCTACCCAAACTATACTAAACAGTTTAGGATAAACAGGCAGGTAACAATGGCAGGTTACAATAATCAGGCTATGCAGTAGAAATAGGATAATAGCAGCAGCAGTAACTTCTATTGCAAGCATAAGAGAGAAGAGAGTGGGCGATATCGGAATGCTCAAAAAGGGGGTGCTTCCCTGTTTGCTCGGCGGCAAGGGCAAGATCGTCAACTGCGTCGTCGGGCTCCTGAGCGGCGTCGGCCTCGGGAGCTACATCGACGTCGGGGTCTACCGAGAGAGAAGAGGGGGAAGAAATAGGTAAATAGACAGCAATCGATGCAACACAAGCATGCCATGCCTAGGATGCAGTGCAGGGTTGACTAAAGATGCATCTAGGTCATTTTAGTTATTATAGGATTAGAGTTGGATTTATTAACCGGTGTATAAGCACTATTCATATACCGGATACGGCCTCGAAGTTGCGGGTTCACCTATGTAGGGGGTTCCGACATAGAAACAGACGACACGATCAGATTCGTCTCGTTGTTCTGAGCAACTTTCATGTTTTAAGTTTTTCGATCCGAGCTACGGTTTAAAAGTTACGATTTTTTGAAGTTTTAAATATTTTCTGGAATTTATTTATTTAACAGAAAAGGAATTATGATGTCATCATGAGGTCACCATTGCATCAGCAGTCAACAGGACGCTGACCAGGGTCAAACCTGACATGTGGGTCCAGTGCGACCCACATGTCAGCCTCTGTTAGACTAACTGTGGATTAATCTAATTAACAGACTAATTAGGGTAGTGGGCCTAGCTTGTCAGTGACTAATTATTCTAACTAATCAATTTTATTTATTAAAACGTTTTATTTTAATTTAATTATGCGGTGGTGCCCGCGTGTCAGTGACACTGGGCTGCCCAGTCAGCAGTTGACTGGGTCAACCCAGTCAACTGGGACCCGCGAGGCCCACTGTCAGCCTCTCAGGGGCGGCCCCTGGTGGTGCCACGTCGGTGTCGTCGCCGGAGTTGCTCCGGCGACCAATTTTCACGGCGACGCGCTCGGGAGGTGGCCGGATTCGCTCTACACGCTATCAAAACGCACGCGGCCGGTCACGTTCGAACGCGGAGACGACGCCGCGTCCAACCGTGTCGGTCTCCGGGCCGGAGGTGGCCGGAATCGACGGCGGCGATGACCGCGGCAGATGGCTGGACCCGGGTGAAGATGAAAACAAGGCAGCAACGTGCAAATGAACGAACGGCAAGGCTAGCGAGACCCTACGCAATGCGGCGAGCACAGCGGTTACTGGCCCGTGACCAAAAGGTCACCGGAGGCTCGCCGGCGGCGAGCACCGCGACGATGCGTTTGGGCACTCGATGGGGACGGAACTTGGAGGCACAAACGGGCGCGTGCGTGTGTGCGTTGTGTTCCTGGATGCACAAGGAGCACGGCGGTGTGCTTAGGCGAGCATGACGGCGGTCATGGCGATGGCCAGGAGCTCGTCGGCGGTGATGCGCTCGGGCTCGAGCGGTGCCGTGGCTACAGACGGCAAAAAGCAGCGCTGAGAGGTGGAAGAGGAAGATGTGGGGCTCACCGAGCGATCACCACAGATCCTTGACCGCTTAGGAGCAGCAGAGTTCGTCGGAGAAGAAAGGGATGGCCGGCATCCCGAGGAAGAAGATGACGATGTAGGCGAGGATAGGCGGCTCCTAGCTCCGATTCGAGGGCGCAGGCGACGTGGTTAAGCACGGCGCTCCTCCCAGGCATGGTGGTGGCCCTCGGGGACGCCAGTGGTCGTGAACATGACGGAGCTACGGCGGCGGTGGCGCTCGGCCAGAGAGGGGAAAGAGAGAGCTAGCGCTGGGGAGAGGGAGAGAAATGGTTGTGACGCTCCCGGCTTAATCTTGCACTAATCATACACGCAAATGCACATGATCAAGCTTAAGGACTCACTTGAAGATATCACAACAAAACTCTAAAACATAAATAAATTCATACAAGCTTTATATTACAAGCCAGGGCCTCGAAGGCTCGAATACATAGCTCGAAGGCATACAAGTGTCAGCGGAAGCATCAGATATCTGAGTACAAATATAAAAAGAAAGATAGAGAAGCCTTAAGAAGGCGGGGAAAAACAAAAGCTACGATCGAAAGGCGCAGGCCTCCTGACTGGGACCCTCCGAACCTACTCCTGGTCGCCGGCCATCTCGAAGTAGTAGCCATTCTTGGGGAGGTAGTAGTAATCGTCGGCGGGAGCAACTGTCTCAGGGGCTCCGTCATCTGGTCACGACAAACTGATATGGAGAGAAAAAGAAAGCAAAGCAACCGTGAGTACTCCGAAGTACTCAGCAAGCAAGGATCTACACTACATATGCAACATTTTCAAAAGAAGGCTGTATATATGGACTGGGCTGCAGAAATGCCAGAATAGAGAGGAATGCCTAGTCCTATCGAAGACTAGCATCTTCAGCATGTTCATCGGTCTTGCAGCATTAGAAGAGTGCAGATTAGCATAATGTAAAGTAGTAGTAGTATCTAGTAACAGTCTGGCCCAGAGATCCTTTCTCGACTCCCTCCGAGAAAGCCATCCCGGAGCCACATATCCAGGTACCATCCCAAGTTCTAGTTGTACCGATCGGGATACAACTCCGAGTGTCCTTTACCGTAGGACCGGCTATCGATAGATGTTTTCTTCCCTGCAGGGGTGCACCAACTTACCCACCACGCTCGCTTAACTCCGGCCGGACACACTTTTCTGGGTCATGCCCGGCCTCGGCCAAATGACACACCACAGCCCTACCTACAGCTCAGCAGAGAGGTCCCCGCCGGTCTACCTCCTAAGCGCTCAGGGGTCTTGGACCATCGCCCCGTGCACTCCGGGTCGTTGCAAGCAGGGTGGATACCAGCACCGCCACGAATGGCCGGCACTATCCGACCGTGCCGCACTGCTGAACTGGACGTCTGACAGAGCTTTCGGCTGATGCTACGATGCAGAGTGCCCATAACTATTCCCATGTGATGGTTAGTGCTATCAGGCTGTAGGCCTGCTCGGATCAAATATCCAAATCGTTAGAGGTCTAGGGGCTTGCGGTAACGAGCAGAGACTCATGATCGATGTGACCCCGTCGCCCCATCTCGAGGACTTGCTGCAAGGGCTAAGATCACGGGTAACTATCCATCATTCGCGCGTAACCCTCAGGGTCGACCCACCCTTTCCAAGTATCAGTAACATCAGTTATGTAGGGCATCCGTGTGGCAACCATATCAAGGGGAAATCTGAGGCATCACCCTCGTTGGACTCCCACCTGATGTAATATCAAGGTGGACGTAGGAGGAATCACCCTCGAGGTCCACACTTGAGGTGTTGCATGATTCGTCGTTATCGGGGGTGGTGTAGGAGGAATCACCCTCGCTGACCACGACCGATTAACTAACCTACAAGGTTATCATCAGAAGTGCTGATGAGGTATCACCCTTGGCACTCGATAGTAACCCAGTAGTGTCGAGCAACTAAGGAGGAAGTGAGGTGCGGTGTCGGGTCCTGGTCTTCGATCCCGTTGATCGGGTCTTCTGATACTCCAGCGGGGCAGTCGGGATAAGTGGGGGGTCACTGATGGGGCTCTACCCAGTCTATTCTAAACAGTTTAGGATGAGCAAGTAGGTATCAACAGCAGGTTACAATAAACAGGCTATGCAGCAGAAATAGGATAACAGTAACAGTAGCAAAATTCTAATGCAAGCATGAGAAAATAGAATAGGCGATATCGGGATGATCAAAGGGGGGGCTTGCCTGGTTGCTCGGCGGCAAAGGCAAGGTCGTCCGTAGTGTAGCCAGTCACCGCAGCTGCGTCGGTACCGGGCTCTATCGAGAAGAGGGGGAGGAAACAGTATAAATACAAGGCAGACAAGGTAACACAGAGCTTGCTATGCTAACGTGCAGTGCAGGGTTGTCTAAAAGCATGTCTAAGGCATATTAGTTATCTTAGGATTTAAGTTGGAATTATTAACCGGTAGTTGGGCACTATTCATCTACCGGAAACAGGCTAAAAGTTACGGGTTCACCTCCGTAGAGGGTCCCGTCACGGAAACAGATAGCACGGTCAGCTTCCTCTCGTCGTTCTGAGCAACTTTCATGTATAAAGTTTTTCGATCCGAGCTACAGTTTATTTTCTATGAATTTCTAAAGATTTAAACAATTTCTGGAATTTCTGGATTTAATCTAATTTCGAAAATAAACATGAAAAGGCCAGGTGCACCCGGTCCAGTGCACCCAGCAGTGAACCAGGGGCTGACAGTGGGTCCCGTTGACTGCTGAGTCAGCAGTCAACGGTTGACTAGTCAGCAGGTGAGCAGTGCACACGGGCCCACACGTCAGTTTAGTTAAATATCTAACAGTTTTCATTTGGGTTAATTAATCAGTGTGGGGCCCGACTGTAAGTGGGGGTTAGGGGTTTGGGTTAGTGGCTAATTAGCCGGCTAATCACCTGGGCCCACCGGACAGTGGCCCAGGGCGGTTTAAACCACGGCGGCGCGCCGGCGGCGACCACAGGAACGGCGGGGTGGCTCGGGTGGCCGTCGGAAACGGGCCACAGGCCACCGTTCGAGCCGCGGGCGAGCACGTTCGGACACGGGCGAGGCGCCGCGTCGAGCGTTGCAAGGGGCTGGAGCGGGCGAGGTCCCGAGCGTCGCCGGCGACGGGCAGAAGCGGCGGCAACTTCGGGCGAACGCGGGCGTGAGGCCGCGGTGCACGACGGGGCGATCAGCGAGGGTGGGCAGATCCGCGGTGATGCACCAAACACGGTCGCGTGCTCAGGGGCAGGCTGTAGCGGCCGTGGCCGCGACGGCGAAACGACAGGCGGCGGCCGGAGTACGGCAAGTGCGGGCTCGGCGCTACGGGTGCAGAAAGGGACCGGGGAGAGATGGGAGACGGCGAGGGGCTCACTGAGACCTGCAGATGTGCAAAAGCGGGCGCGGGGAAGGCTTGAGCTCGCCGGATTCATCGACGATCGCCGGCGATCCGAAGCTCGAAGACGACGGTGAACTGTCTATGCGGGGGCGCAGCGCTCGATCCGATGATCGGAGAGGAAGGAGAGGAGACAGGCGGAGCAGATGAGCTCGGTCTCAGGCGTCGGGGAGCTCTATGGCCACGCCGGCGAGCTCGGCCATGGCCGCGGCGTTGGGTGGTCGCGGTGGGGATCGATGGGGAGGCGATGGGGAAGAACTGAGGGGGTTGGGCTTGCGGGGGAGGGAGAGATGCTCGGGGGAGCACTTAAAGACGCCGGGGAACCGCGGGATCAACGACACGGCGACGATCCACGCTCGGGCGGGCGCGCGTGCCGACAGCGCGACGGAGGACGACGACCGGCTGGGGTGGGTAGGGCCCGGCCCTATAGCACACAGGCTTGAGTGCACAGTAAAGCATTAGGCCTTTTCGATTTTCTCTTTTTCTGCTTTTGTTTTATTTCTGTTTCCTATTTCTTCTGCTCCCAAATGTCCTTTGTAAATTGTGGCACTTGTCACAATATTTGTCATGCAATATTCCTTACTGCCACAAAAAGTTTGGGAAACTTTGAAGTTCATTTGGATTTTTTTTAAATGATTTGGCATTTAAATATGCAGGAATTGTTCTGTTTTAATTGCTATTGTTCATATTTGCATAAGAGTGATGTTGTATTCCTTCACAAATAAATGTTATGGAATATTTGCTAGCAGATGAACATTTTTGCTGCAACTTTTGAACAACTTTATTTTTTAGTTAAATTTGAATTGAGTTTCAAAGAGAATTTTGAATTGCAAGAGTTAACCACTGTGATTAAGCATTGCAAATGAGGATGACTTGGCATAATTAGCAGATGATCACAGTGCTTATTACACAGGGGTGTTACAAATTCTCCTCCTCTAAAAGAAATTCTCGTCTCGAGAATTCAGGAGGTAGAAGGAAAGTGGTCAGGATATTCTTCCCGAAGATGATCCTCGCGTTGCCAAGTGGCTTCATCTTCAGTGTGATTCGACCACTGCACTTTCAGGAACTTGGTTGTCTTCTGACGGGTCCGACGTTCAGCTTCATCGAGAATGCGGATTGGATGCTCCTTATAAGATAGGTCATCTTGCAACTCGAGCATCTCGTGATCCACTGCGCGGTGCGGGGATTCCTTGAAGCATTTTCGAAGCTGCGATACGTGGAAGACGTCGTGGATATGAGAGAATTGCGGCGGCAACTCCAATTTATATGCCACTCGACCACGTCTGGCAACAATGCGAAAGGGACCAACGTAGCGTGGAGCTAGCTTGCCCTTGATTCCAAAGCGGCGAGTGCCCTTCATAGGAGTGACTCGCAAATAAGCTTGATCACCAGGTTGATAGGCCAAACCCCATCATTTGCGATCGTAATTGCTCTTCTGGCGGTCCTGAGCCACCTTGAGATTTTCTCGGACAATTCTGACTTGTTCTTCGGCATGCTGAATAATGTTCGGTCCCACAAGTGGTCGTTCCCCAGTTTCTGACCAATTCAGAGGGGTTCGACACTTACGTCCATATAAAACTTCAAAGGGAGCCATTTTCAAGCTGGCTTGATAGCTGTTGTTATAAGAGAACTCAGCATACGGAAGAGATTCTTCCCACTTCTTACCGAAAGAAATAACACAAGCTCGCAGCATGTCTTCAAGCACTTGATTTACTCGTTCGACTTGGCCTTGGGACTGGGGGTGATATGCTGAACTCCAGGTGATATGAGTTCCCATAGCTTCTTGAAAACTTTCCCAAAACTTTGAGGTGAAAAGACCACCACGGTCCGAACTAATCTCCTTCGGAATGCCGTGGAGTGAAACAATTCTGGAGATATACAGATCTGCTAACTGACTAGCAGTGATCGTCTCCTTGACAGGCAGAAAGTGTGCAACTTTAGAGAGTTGGTCGACGACGACAAGAATAGCATCGTGACCCTTCTGTGACTTGGGAAGGCCAGTAATGAAATCCATCTGAACCTTATCCCATTTCCATAGTGGAATAGGGAGCGGTTGCAGAATTCCAGCAGGCTTCTGATGTTCTGCCTTAATGCGACGACACACGTCACATTCAGCAACATAGCGAGCAATATCCTGCTTCATTCTAGACCACCAGTACCTTTGACGGAGATCACGATACATCTTGGTGCTACCCAGATGAATAGACAGTGGTGTGTCATGTGCCTCCTTCATGACCTTGTCAGTCATTAGCTCGAAGCGAGGTACGACAATGAGGTCTCTGAAGTACAAGGTTCCATCTTCAGACAGTGAGAAATCCCTGTACTTTTCCAGGTGAAGATCTTTCTTCATTAGATCAACTTCAGCATCTTTAGCTTGTGCACTCTTAACAGCCTTCTCAAGGTCTGGTTCAACAACCAAGGTTTTTAGGTATCCTTGAGGAACTATCTCGATATTTAGCTTTCGAAGCTCTTCATACATAAGTGGTTGCTCTAGCTGGACTTCAAGTTCACAGCAATAGGATTTACGGCTCAATGCATCAGCCATTACATTAGCCTTGCCAGGGGTATAAGAAATACCCAAATCATAGTCCACAATGGTCTCCATCCATCTTTGCTGACGGAGGTTTAGAGATGGCTGAGTGAACAAGTACTTCAGACTTATGATCCGTGTAGATCTCACAACGATTACCGAGGAGGTAATGTCGCCACAACTGCAATGCATAGATAACAGCAGCTAGTTCTAGATCATGTACCGGATAATTCTCTTCATGCGGGCGCAACTGTCGAGAGCCATAAGCAATCACTTTACACTCTTGCATTAGGACACAGCCTAATCCTTCACGGGATGCGTCACAATAGATCACAAAATCTTTGCGAGAATCTGGAGGAGCAAGTACTGGGGCAGATGTCAGCTTGTCTTTGAGTGTTTGAAAACTTTCCTGACATTTTTCTGTCCATTCAAACTTAACGCCTTTGTGAAGCAGATCCGTCAAAGGCTTAGCAATCTTTGAGAAATTCTCGACAAAGCGACGGCAATAGCTTGCAAGGCCGAGAAAACTTCTGACTTGCTTGACATTCTTCGGTGGAGTCCATTCAAGAATAGCCTGAACTCGTTCTAGGTTAACAGCAGTGCCATCTTTGGAAATCACATGGCCGAGATACGTCACTTCAGATAACCAGAACTCACATTTTGAATACTTGGCATACAGCTGATGTTGACGCAGCCTTTCTAGTACAAGCTGAAGATGTTCGGCATGTTCTTCTTCATTCTTCGAATATACCAGAATATCATCCAGATATACCACGACAAATTTGTCTAGATAATCCATGAAGATGTAATTCATTAACCGGGAGAAGGTAGCTGGATCATTAGTCAAGCCGAAAGACATGACAGTGTACTCATAAGAACCATAGCGAGTAACAAATGCTGTCTTAGGAATATCCTCTTCACGAACTCGGATCTGGTGGTATCCCAATCTCAAATCAAGTTTAGAGAATACTGAGGAACCAGCAAGTTGATCATATAGATCGTTGATTCTGGGAAGCGGATACTTGTTCTGAATTGTTGCTTGGTTGATAGGTCGGTAATCTTGAATCAACCAATTCGTACCATCCTTCTTCTTGACAAAGAGGGAAGGTGCTCCCCAAGCAGATGAACTGGGGTGGATGAAACCCTTCTTAAGTGACTTATCGATTTCTTCCTTAAGCTTGAGAAGGTGGTGTGGAGGCATCTTATAAAGATGCTTCACAATAGGAGTTGTACCTGGTTTCAAGTCGATGACAAACTCGACAGCTCTAGCAGGGGGAATTCCTGGAAGTTCTTCCGGAAAGACATCCTGGAAATCATGAACAACTGGAACATTCTCGATTCCTTCAAGAGGTGAAGCATTCAATGCATTCAGAACATATATCTGATTCTCGGCATTCTGAACTGTTCGAGCTGAGTATTTGACTGTCTGGCTAGAGGGGTGAGTGAGCTGGACTGTCTTGGTAGCACAGTCAATCAGAGCCTTATGCACTGTCAACCATTCCATACCAAGAATGATATCAATGTTGGATGGTCCGAGCACAACGAGGGTAGCCAGGAAAAGTAGACCTCCAATCTCGATGTGGTTGTGGTGGCTTACCATTGAGGTTTGCCACTTGGACCCCGGAGATTGAACCGCTAGAGGAGTGGGTAATTTTCCCATGCCTAGTCCATGCAACTAAGAAAATTCGAGAAATTACCTCTGATATTCATCCACAGTCATTGTGCCCTGTGAGAGTTTGCGGAACTCCTGCTTCTTCTGGTCGATCAGACCTTGAGGAATGTACCGTGCATGAAAAGCTGATTGAAATTCCTGCCAAGTGGGTACAGATTCAGCAGGCAACATACCCTTATGGCTTTCCCACCATTGAGCAGCGGGACCCTTCAAGTGAAATGTTGCAAAGGTGACATAACTATCAGGGGCCACATTAGGTGACTCCATCTCAAACAGGATGTCACGAAGCCAATCATCAGCATCCATAGGATTGGTGGAGTTACGAAAAACAGACGGGTTGAGGCGAACAAATTCTGGCAGTGAGATCGGTCCAGGCTCCTGACGAGCATCGTTGCGTTCCAAACGTTTTACCAAACTCTCGTTAAGCTGACGGTTCAATTCAAACTGCTGCATTATCGCGACAATATAGGGTGGAGGTGGAGGATCGTCAGCCATCCTGCCAAATCAACAGGGGCAGTTTAACAAGCAAAATTGCAGGTGTAAGAGGTCATTCATGATGTAGCATGAGTAATGAACAAGGAGGCATCAGGTGCATATTAGTAGTCATTAAAGACATACAGAACGATGCACGGAGTTGGACACAAACGGCGATAGGAGTTCGGCAATGCACACAGCTAGACAAGCTAGGCGGCGCGTAGGCACGCGGCAAGGAAGTACACAACAATACATAGCAAAGGCTACATCAACATTGGAGAAAACTGTTGGAGCAAGGAATCTACAAGTGACAACACAGGGTGCCCTCGATAAAAGGATCCTGTAAGCAGAACCTGGCCCACAATCTTGAAGCAAGGGGGTAATTTCAGAACTACGGGTGGATGTGATCACGAGAACCTAAGGTTGGAGTTAGTAAAAATTTAACCCGAATAGAAGAGAGAGCAGAGTCCCAGAGTAAGGGTCGAGGAGTAAAAGATCCTAATACCACCCATTCGGCGTCGTGGGCCCGTAAGCCACACAGCCAAGTTAGTAAAACAGTTTTGGTTTTCTAGACTCAACTTCAGCCAAGGAGTTGGAAAGGGGGGTTCCTAGAGGCAGTCGGCTCTGATACCAACCTGTGACGCCCTCGGCTTAATCGTGCACTAATCATACATGCAAATGCACACGATCAAGCCTAAGGACTCACTTGAAGATATCACAACACAACTCTAAAACATACATAAATTCATACAAGCTTTATATTACAAGCCAGGGCCTCGAAGGCTCGAATACATAGCTCGAAGGCATCCAAGTGTCAGCGGAAGCATCAGATATCTGAGTACAGATATAAAAAGAAAGACAGAAGCCTTAAGAAGGCGGGGCAAAACAAAAGCTACGATCGAAAGGCGCAGGCCTCCTGCCTGGGACCCTCCGAACCTACTCCTGGTCACCGGCCATCTCGAAGTAGTAGCCATTCTTGGGGTAGTAGTAGTAATCGTCGGCGGGAGCAACTGTCTCAGGGGCTCCGTCATCTGGTCACGACAAACTGATATGGAGAGAAAAAGAAAGCAAAGCAACCGTGAGTACTCCGAAATACTCAGCAAGCAAGGATCTACACTACATATGCAACATTTTCAAAGGAAGGTTGTATATGTGGACTGGGCTGCAGAAATGCCAGAATAGAGAGGAATGCCTAGTCCTATCGAAGACTAGCATCTTCAGCATGTTCATCGGTCTTGCAGCATTAGAAGAGTGCAGATTAGCATAATGTAAAGTAGTAGTAGTATCCAGTAACAGTCTCGCCCAGAGATCCTTTCTCGACTCCCTGCGAGAAAGTGATCCCGGAGCCACATATCCAGGTACCATCTCAAGTTCTAGTTGTATCGATCGGGATACAACTCCGAGTGTCCTTTACCGTAGGACCGGCTATCGATAGATGTTTTCTTCCCTGTAGGGGTGCACCAACTTACCCACCACGCTCGCTTAACTCCGGCCGGACACACTTTTCTGGGTCATGCCCGGCCTCGGCCAAACGACACACCGCAGCCCTACCTACAGCTCAGCAGAGAGGTCCCCGCCGGTCTACCTCCTAAGCGCTCAGGGGTCTTGGGCCATCGCCCTGTGCACTCCGGGTCGTTGCGAGCAGGGTGGATACCAGCACCGCCACGAATGGCCGACACGATCCGACCATGCCGCACTGCTGAACTGGACGTCTGACAGAGCTTTTGGCTGATGCTACGATGCATAGTGCCCATAACTATTCCCATGTGATGGTTAGTGCTATCAGGCCGTGGGCCTGCTCGGATCAAATATCCAAATCGTTAGAGGTCTAGGGGCTTGCGGTAACGAGCAGAGACTCATGATCGATATGACCCCGTCGCCCCGTCTCGAGGACTTGCTGCAAGGGCTAAGAATGCCCGGTCGCGCCTCGTAAAATAAATCACGGGTAACTATCCATCATTCGCGAGTACCCCTCAGGGTCGACCCGCCTTTCCAAGTATCAGTAACATCAGTTATGTAGGGCATCCGTGTGGCTACCATATCAAGGGGGAATCTGAGGCATCACCCTCGTTGGACTCCCACCTGATGTAATATCAAGGTGGACGTAGGAGGAATCACCCTCGAGGTCCACACTTGAGGTGTTGCACGACTCGTCGTTATCAGGGGTGGTGTAGGAGGAATCACCCTCGCTGACCATGACCGATTAACTAACCTACAAGGTTATCATCAGAAGTGCTGACGAGGTATCACCCTCGGCACTTGATAGTAACCCAGTAGTGTCGAGCAACTAAGGAGGAAGTGAGGTGCTGTGCCGGGTCCTGGTCTTCGATCCCGTTGATCGGGTCTTCTGATACTCTAGCGGGGCAGTCGGGATAAGTGGGGGGTCACTGATGGGGCTCTACCCAGTCTATTCTAAACAGTTTAGGATGAGCAGGTAGGTATCAACAGCAGGTTACAATAAACAGGCTATGCAGCAGAAATAGGATAACAGTAACAGTAGCAAAATTCTAATGCAAGCATGAGAAAATAGAATAGGCGATATCGGGATGATCAAAGGGGGGGCTTGCCTGGTTGCTCGGCGGCAAAGGCAAGGTCGTCCGTAGTGTAGCCAGTCACCGGAGCTGCGTCGGTACCGGGCTCTATCGAGAAGAGGGGGAGGAAACAGTATAAATACAAGGCAGACAAGGTAACACAGAGCCTGCTATGCTAACGTGCAGTGCAGGGTTGTCTAAAAGCATGTCTAAGGCATATTAGTTATCTTAGGATTTAAGTTGGAATTATTAACCGGTAGTTGGGCACTATTCATCTATCGGAAACAGGCTAAAAGTTATGAGTTCACCTCCGTAGAGGGTCCCATCACGGAAACAGATAGCACGGTCAGCTTCGTCTCGTCGTTCTGAGCAACTTTCATGTATAAAGTTTTTCGATCCGAGCTACGGTTTATTTTCTATGAATTTCTAAAGATTTAAACAATTTTTGGAATTTCTGGATTTAATCTAATTTTGAAAATAAACATGAAAAGGCCAGGTGCACCCGGTCCAGTGCACCCAGTAGTGAACCAGGGGCTGACAGTGGGTCCCGTTGACTGCTGAGTCAGCAGTCAACGGTTGACTAGTCAACAGGTGAACAGTGCACACGGGCCCACACGTCAGTTTAGTTAAATATCTAACAGTTTTCATTTGGGTTAATTAATCAGTGTGGGGCCCGGCTGTAAGTGGGGGTTAGGGGTTTGGGTTAGTGGCTAATTAGCCGGCTAATCACCTGGGCCCACCGGTCAGTGGCCCAGGGCGGTTTAAACCGCGGCGGCGCGCCGGCGGCGACCACAGGAACGGCGGGGTGGCTCGGGTGGCCGTCGAAAATGGGCCACAGGCCACCGTTCGAGCCGCGGGCGGGCTCGTTCGGACACGGGCGAGGTGCCGCGTCGAGCGGTGCAAGGGGCTGGAGCGGGCGAGGTCCCAAGTGTCGCCGACGACGGGCAGAAGCGGCGCCACCTTCGGGCGAACGCGGGCGTGGGGCCGCGGTGCACGACGGGGCGATCAGCGAGCGTGGGCGGATCCACGGCGATGCACCAAACACGGTCGCGTGCTCAGGGGCAGGCTGAAGCGGCCGTGGCCGCGACGGTGAAACGACAGGCGGCGGCCGGAGTACGGCAAGTGCGGGCTCGGCGCTACGGGTGCAGAAAGGGACCGGGGAGAGATGGGAGACGGCGAGGGGCTCACCGAGACCTGCAGATGTGCAAAAGCGGGCGCGGGGAAGGCTCGAGGTCGCCGGATTCGTCGACGATCGCCGGCGATCCGAAGCTCGAAGATGACGGCGAACTGTTGATGTGGGGGCGCAGCGCTCGATCCGATGATCGGAGAGGAAGGAGAGGAGACAGGCGGAGCGGATGAGCTCAGTCTCAGGCGTCGGGGAGCTCTGTGGCCACGCCGGCGAGCTCGGCCATGGCAGCGGCGTCGGGTGGTCGCGGTGGGGATCGATGGGGAGGCGATGGGGAAGAACTAAGGGGGCTAGGGCTTGCGGGGGAGTGAGAGGCGCTCGTGGGAGCACTTAAAGACGCCGGGGAACCGCGGGATCAACGACACGGCGATGATCCGCGCTCGGGCGCACGCGCGTGCCGACAGCGCGACGGAGGACGACGACCGGCTGGTGTGGGTTGGGCCCGGCCCTGTAGCACGCAGGCTTGAGTGCACAGTAAAGCATTAGGCCTTTTCGATTTTCTCTTTTTCTGCTTTTGTTTTATTTCTGTTTCCTATTTCTTCTGCTCCTAAATGTCCTTTGTAAATTGTGGCACTTGTCACAATATTTGTCATGCAATATTCCTTACTGCCACAAAAAGTTTGGGAAACTTTGAAGTTCATTTGGATTTTTTTAAATGATTTGGCATTTAAATATGCAGGAATTGTTCTGTTTTAATTGCTATTGTTCATATTTGCATAAGAGTGATGTTGTATTCCTTAACAAATAAATGTTATGAAATATTTGCTAGCAGATGAACATTTTTGCAGCAACTTTTGAACAACTTTATTTTTCAGTTAAATTTGAATTGAGTTTCAAAGAGAATTTTGAATTGCAAGAGTTAACCACTATGATTAAGCATTGCAAATGAGGATGACTTGGCGTAATTAGCAGATGATCACAGTGCTTATTACACAGGGGTGTTACAGTGGCGCGGCGACCAGTGGGGATGGATGGGCGAGGCCTTATCCTCTCGCTGGCGCTGTAGCGTCGATGGCCGTCGCCGTGTCGGCGTTCGGCCGGCGCGCGCACTCGCGCCCACTGCGACGGCGACACGCACAGGAGAGAGAAGGTGGGATGGGCAGGTGGGCTGGTTCTCGGGGCACTGTGCACTTAGGCCCAGTGCACAGTGCCTCTTTTCTTTTTATTTTCTATTTTCTACTTTTTCTTTTAACAGAGTTGGTATTGAAATATTTTGAGCATTTAAATGGATTAGCAAAAATGTGAATCTTGCTCACATAAATATCTTGCAATATCCAGCACTGCCACAAAAAGTTTGGGCATTTTTGGATTCCATTTGAAATTATTCAAAAATGAATAGGGCATTTAATTGTTGTTTTGGCTCTGGTCTAAATGCTTAGACCCTTCTGTGGTTGATGATGATGTTGTGTTCCTTAACAGCAATTAGTTTTAGATTATTTGCTATAATGTGAACATTTTTCCCACAAGTTTTGAGCAACTTCATATTTCACTTTTGAATTTGAGTTGATTTTTCAGAATAGAATTTGAATTTAATTATTAACCAAAGTGATTAGGCACTGCAAATTGAGATGACTTGGCATACTTAGCAGAGTATCACAGTGGCTATTACACAGGGGTGTTACAAGGAGGCAGCTCCACCTTGGGCATCTCCGGCTTGGGTGGCAGGTGCACCTCAGGGACCGGCGGAAGCTCCACCTTGGCCTTGGGCAGCTCAGGCTTAGGTGGCAAATGCACTTCTGGGAACGGTGGAAGCTCCACCTTGGGAAGCGATGGCACCTCCGGCTGGTGCTCCTCCTTGGACGGAACGGTATCCTCTAGGATTCTCGCCGCCCCGCTCATGGCAACGCATGAGAGAAGAAGACCGAGGAGGAAAATGGCGGAGTTCTTCAAAGCCATATTGCTCGACATGTGCAGCTGCAGCACTGGCTAGCCTGGGCAGTGAGCAGTGCGGTTTGAGTGTCGGAGAGATAGCAGCTCCTACTTGCTACTTATAGGGTACAGAAGGCAGCATGCGCAGGGAGTCCGTAGCTTTGCAACAAGTTAGGTCATCTACTTGTATGCACTTCATTTTGGAGTCTACATCTGCTCAACGTTTGGCTGTTAAGTTGTAGTTGAGGACACCGTGATGCCGCGTGCAGGGTAGGTACGACGCTACAATAACATACAACTGTTAGGTCAGCTGTGAAGACCAAATGTTGTGTCCAAGGGTCCAAAAAATCTGATAACACAAGCAGGTAGTACCTATATCATCAGCAATGCCCAAGTAAAAAAAAGGATAGCTTCTCGTTGTGGGAGTCTACAAAATCATTAATAGAATCATTAATAGTGTGTTTCACAGAGTTACAGCTGAGTCTGATTCAACTGAAGTCATCAACTTTTGCATAGGACAATCACAATGGTGGGATCCAGCAGCAGCTATTTATGCAGAATGCATTGAAGTGGTTTTCATGATTGGGAAGGTCGACTTTATTCATTGTCCTAGAGAAGCCAACAGTGTTGATCATGAGCTAGCTAGACATAGTTTTTTGAAAAGATTATCTTGTAATTGGGACGATGATCCCCCTAGCTGGTTATACTCGAAGCATGTGGATGATGTAATGTTGCTTAATAATCAATAAAGCTTGCCATGATAGCCTTCCCTAAAAAAATAGTGCGTTTACAAAATGATCTGAGAAAATAGAACAAACGAGGAAATAAATGAGATTAATAGAATCTTAAGTTGTTCATAGATACTACAACATCACATTCCCATCAAACAATGATGGTACCAAATGAAACAAGGAACTATTCAACTTGAGTGTGAAGAGAACTGAATAATAGGTAGCCTTTTTGTTAGAAGAAAAATATATGAGTTAATCTGAACATGTTCCAACAAAGCTATACATAACATAGTGTTTTCTATGTTAAACCACAACTAACAATCAGAGAAGAGATTACGAAAATTCCAAAAAAAATGGAGATGGAAAGGAAATAAGTTTTGTGCAGTTATGAAACAGAACCATACAGCTGCACTAGTCAAATGATTGTTGGATAACAATATTGTTTGGATTGTAACTGTACATATTAGTCAATGACTATACTTCCTCAGTTCTCGCAAGAGGCAAAACTGAGAGATAAAATAGAAAATCAGCACCAAAATGTGCAAATGTGAATCAATATATGAATTGAAAAGCTATTTCTTTCTATCAAGATTACCCCTGCCCTCTACATCAAAATGATGAATGCAACCATCTTTAATAAATTATTTAACAGAGTCTGACAAAGTGAATATAAACACTACTAGGAAATAGCTTATAGGTAGAATATTAGTAGTAGCGCTTGTTTAAGTCCATGACGCTACTGTTAAGTACTAGTAGCGCTGGGAGGAACAGGCGCTACTGGTACAACTTAGCAGCAGCGCTGGGTAGGTGCTACTTCTTGAGCTTGTGTTGGTTTTTCCCTTGAAGAGGAAAGGGTGATGCAGCAAAGTAGAGATAAGTATTTCCCTCAGTTGAGAACCAAGGTATCAATCCAGTAGGAGACAACGCACAAATCACCGAATACCTGCACAAACAATCAAACAACTTGCACCCAACGCGATAAAGGGGTTGTCAATCCCTTCACGGTTATTTGCAAAAGTGAGATCTGATAGAGATAGATAAACGATAAAGTAAATATTTTTGGTTTATAGATCGGAAAGTAAAAGATTGCAAAATAGTAGATCGGAAACTTATATGATGGAAAATAGAAACTTATATGATGGAAAATAGACCCGGGGGCCATAGGTTTCACTAGAGGCTTCTCTCAAGATAGAAAATAATACGGTGGGTGAACAAATTACTGCCGAGCAATTGATAGAAAAGCGCAAAGTTATGACGATATCTAAGGCAATGATCATGAATATAGGCATCACGTCCGTGTCAAGTAGACCGAAACGATTCTGCATCTACTACTATTACTCCACACATCGACCGCTATCCAGCATATATATAAAGTATTAAGTTCATAAAGAACGGAGTAACGCATTAAGTAAGATGACATGATGTAGAGGAATTAACTCAAGCAATATGATGAAAACCCCATCTTTTTATCCTCGATGGCAACAATACAATAAGGGCCTTGCTGCCCCTACTGTCACTGGGAAAGGACACCGCAAGATTGAACCCAAAGCTAAGCACTTCTCCCATTGCAAGAAAAACCAATCTAGTTGGCCAAACCAAACCGATAGTTCAAAGAGAATTACAAAGATATCAAATCATGCATAAAAGAATTCAGAGAAGATTCAAATAATATTCATAGATAAGCTGATCATAAATCCACAATTCATCGGATCTCGGCAAACACACCGCAAAAAAGTATTACATCGAATAGATCTCCAAGAACATCAAGGAGAACATGGTATTGAGAATCAAAGAAAGAGAAGAAGCCATCTAGCTACTAGCTATGGACCCGTAGGTCTGAGGTAAACTACTCACGCTTCATCGGAAGGGCTATAGGGTTGATGTAGAAGCCCTCCGTGATCGAATCCCCCTCCGGCAGGGTGCCGAAAAAGGTCCCTAGATGGGATCTCACAGGTACAGAAGGTTGCGGCGGTGGAAAAGTGTTTTCGTGGATGCCTCTGGTGGTTTGGGGATATTTGGGAATATATAGGCGAAAGAATTAGGTCAGGAGGTGCATGGGGGGCCCACAAGGGTGGGGGGCGCGCCCTCCGTCCTTGTGGCCGCCTCGTGGCTCCTCCGACTTCATCTCCAAGTCTCCTGGTTGTCTTCTGGTCCAATAAAAATCATCGTGAAGGTTTCATTCCGTTTGGACTCCGTTTGGTATTCCTTTTCTGCGAAACTCAAAAACAAGGAAAAAAACAGGAACTGGCACTGGGCTCTAGGTTAATAGGTTAGTCCCAAAAATAATATAAAATAGCATATTAATGCATATAAAACATCCAAAACAGATAATATAATAGCATGGAACAATCAAAAATTATAGATACGTTGGAGACGTACCAAGCATCCCCAAGCTTAATTCCTGCTCGTCCTCGAGTAGGTAAATGATAAAAACAGAATTTTTGATGTGGAATGCTACCTAACATATTTATCCATGTAGTTTTCTTTATTGTGGCATGAATGTTCAGATCCATAAGATTCAAAACAAAAGTTTAATATTGACATAAAAACAATAATATTTCAAGCATACTAACAAGGCAATTATGTCTTCTCAAAATAACATGGCCAAAGAAAGCTTATCCCTACAAAATCATATAGTCTGGCTATGCTCCATCTTCATCACACAAAATATTCAAATCATGCACAACCCCGATGACAAGCCAAGCAATTGTTTCATACTTTTGACGTTCTCAAACCTTTTCAACTTTCACGCAATACATGAGCGTGAGCCGTGGACATAGCACTATAGGTGGAATAGAATATGGCGGTTGTGGAGAAGACAAAAGGAGGGAGATAGTATCACATCAACTAGGCGTATCAACAGGCTATGGAGATGCCCATCAATAGATATCGATGTGAGTGAGTAGGGATTGCCATGCAACGGATGCACTAGAGCTATAAGTTTATGAAAGCTCAAAAGGAAAACTAAGTGGGTGTGCATCCAACTTGCTTGCTCATGAAGACCTAGGGCAATTTGACGAAGCCCATCGTTGGAATATACAAGCCAAGTTCTATAATGAAAAATTCCCACTAGTATATGAAAGTGAAAACATAGGAGACTCTCTATCATGAAGATCATGGTGCTACTTTGAAGCACAAGTGTGGTAAAAGGATAGTAACATTGCCCCTTCTCTCTTTTTCTCTCTTTTTTTTGGGCTTTCTTTTTTTTGGCCTTTTCTTTCTCCTTTTTTTATTTCTTTTTTTTATTTCCTCAAATGGGACAATGCTCTAATAATGAAGATCATCACACTTTTATTTACTTACAACTCGATACTAGAACAAAATATGACTCTATATGAATGCCTCCGGTGGTGTACCGGGATGTGCAATGAATCAAGAGTGACATGTATGAACAAATTATGAATGGTGGCTTTGCCACAAATACGATGTCAACTACATGATCATGCAAAGCAATATGACAATGATGATGCGTGTCATAATAAAGGGAACGGTGGAAAGTTGCATGGCAATATATCTTGGAATGGCTATGGAAATGCCATAATAGGTAGGTATGGTGGCTGTTTTGAGGAAGGTATATGGTGGGTGTATGGTACCGGCGAAAGTTGCGCGGTACTAGAGAGGCTAGCAATGGTGGAAGGGTGAGAGTGCGTATAATGCATGGACTCAACATTAGTCATAAAGAACTCACATACTTATTGCAAAAATCTATTAGTCATTGAAAAAAAAAGTACTACGCGCATGCTCCTAGGGGGGATAGATTGGTAGGAAAAGACCATCGCTCGTCCCCGACCGCCACTCATAAGGAAGACAATCAAAAAATATCTCATGCTCCAACTTCGTTACATAACGGTTCACCATACGCGCATGCTACGGGACTCACAAACCTTAACACAAGTATTTCTCAAATTCACAACTACTCACTAGTATGACTCTAATATCACCATCTTCATATCTCAAAACAATCATAAGGAATCAAACTTCTCATAGTATTCAATGCATTTTATATGAAAGTTTTTATTATATCCCTCTTGGATGCCTATCATATTAGGACTAAATTTATAACCAAAGCAAATTACCATGCTGTTTAGAGACTCTCAAAATAATATAAGTGAAGCATGAGAGTTCATTAATTTCTATAAAATAAAACCACCGCCGTGCTCTAAAAGATATAAGTGAAGCACTAGAGCAAAATTGCCTAGCTCAAAAGATATAAGTGAGGCACAAAGAGTATTCTAATAAATCACGATTCATGCGTGTCCCTCTCAAAAGGTGTGTACAGCAAGGATGATTGTGGAAAACTAAAAATCAAAGACTCAAATCATAAAAGACGCTCCAAGCAAAACACATATCATGTGGTGAATAAAAATATAGCCTCAAGAAAAGTTACCGATAGACGAAGACGAAAGAGGGGATGCCTTCCGGGGCATCCCCAAGCTTAGGCTCTTGGTTGTCCTTGAATATTACCTTGGGGTGCCTTGGGCATCCCCAAGCTTAGGCTCTTGCCACTCCTTATTCCATAGTCCATCAAATCCTTACCCAAAACTTGAAAACTTCACAACACAAAACTCAACAGAAAATCTCATAAGCTCTGTTAGTATAAGAAAATAAATCACCACTTTTGGTACTGTTGTGAACTCATTATTTATTTATATTGGTGTAATATCTACTATATTCCAACTATTCCATGGTTCATACCCCCCGATACTACCCATAGATTCATCAAAATAAGCAAACAACACAAAGAAAACAGAATCTGTCAAAAACAGAATAGTCTGTGAAGATCCGAATTGTTATAGTACTTATGTAACTCAAAAAATTCATAAAAATTAGGAAAACATATTCAATTTGTATCTAAATCTCGTGTAAAAAATTCAAGGTTTTTCAGCACTCCAGTTAATTACTAAAATTCTATGACTGGACGCAAAAGTTTCTGTTTTCAGCAAGATCAAATCAACTATCACCGTAAGCCATCCCAAAGGTCTTACTTGGCACAAACACTAATTAAAACACAAAACCACATCTAACTAGAGGCTAGATGAATTATTTATTGCAAAACAGAACCAAAAAAAGCAAAAACAAAAATAAAATTGGGTTGCCTCCCAACAAGCGCTATTGTTTAACGCCCTTAGCTAGGCATAAAAACACGAATAGATCTAGGTATTGTCATCTTTGGTATGCAGTCCATAACTAGCTCTCATAATAGATTCATATGGAAATTTAATTTTCTTTCTTGAAAAGTGTTCCATGCCCTTCCTTAACGGAAATTGAAATCTAATGTTTCCTTCTTTCATATCAATAATTGCACCAATCGTTCTAAGGAAAGGTCTACCAAGAATAATAGGACATGAAGGATTGCAATCTATATCAAGAACAATGAAATCTATGGGCACATTATTCCTATTTGCAACAATAAGAACATCATTAATCCTTCCCATAGGTTTCTTAATAGTGGAATCCACAAGATGCAAATTTAAAGAACAATCATCAAATTCACGAAAACCTAACACATCACATAAAGTTTTTGGAATCGTGGAAACACTAGCACCCAAATCACACAAAGCATGGCACTCATAATCTTTAATCTTAATCTTAATAGTAGTTTCCCACTTATCATAAAGTTTTCTAGGGATAGAAACTTCCAATTCAAGCTTTTCTTCAAAAGATTGCATCATAGCATCAACGATATGTTTAGTAAAAGCTTTGTTTTGATTATAAGCATGAGGAGAATTCAACATGGATTGCAACAAGGAAATACAATCTATTAAAGAACAATTATCATAATTAAATTCCTTGAAATCCAAAAGAGTGGGTTCATTGCTACTTAAAGTTTTGACCTCTCCAATCCCACTTTTATCAATTTTTGCATCAAGATCTAAAAACTCTGAATCATTGGGACGCCTTTTAACTAAAGTTGACTCATCTCTAGTCCCATCTTTATCAAGATTTATATTGGAAAACAAAGATTCAATAGGAGTCACATCAATCACTTTAAGATCTTCATCATTATTTTCACGGAAACTAGAAGAACATATTTTTACAAACCAATCTTTCTTAGCACGCATCTTAGCGGTTATTTCTTTGCACTCATCAATGGATATTCTCATAGCCTTTAGAGATTCATTGATATCATGCTTGGGTGGAATAGATCTAAGTTTCAAAGAGTCAACATCAAGAGAAATTCTATCCACGTTCCTAGCCAAATCATCAATCTTAAGCAATTTTTCTTCAATCAAAGCATTGAAATTCTTTTGTGAACTCATAAATTCTTTAACACTATTCTCAAAATCAGAGGGCATCTTATTATAATTTTCATAAGAATTGTTGTAGGAATTACCATAATTATTAGAGGAATTACTAGGAAATGGCCTAGGATTAAAATTACCTCTATATGAGTTATTACCAAAATTGTTCCTACCAACAAAATTCATATCCATAGATTCATGATTATTTTCAATCAAAGTAGACAAAGGCATATCATTAGGATCCAAAGAAGCACTCTTGCTAGCAAATAATTTCATAAGCTCATCCATCTTTCCACTCAAAACATTAATCTCTTCAATCGCATGCACTTTTTTACTAGTGGAAGATCTTTCGGTATGCCATTGAGAATAATTAACCATAATATTATCTAGGGGTTTAGTAGCTTCTCCTAAAGTAATTTCCATAAAAGTACCTCCCGAGCCGAATCTAAAAGATTTCTAGAAGCAAAATTCAATCTGGCATAAATTTTTTGTATAATCATCCACAAATTCAAACCATGAGTAGGGCAATTTCGTATCATCAATTTAATCCTCTCCCAAGATTGTGCAACATGTTCATGATCAAGTTGCTTAAAATTAATAATATCGTTCCTCAGGGAGATGATCTTAGCGGGAGGAAAATACTTGGAAATAAAAACATCTTTACACTTATTCCATGAATCAATAATATTTTTTGGCAAAGATGAAAACCAAGTTTTAGCACGATCTCGTAGTGAGAACGGAAATAGCTTCAATTTAACAATATCATTATCCACATCTTTTTTCTTTTGCATATCACACAAATCAACGAAATTGTTTAGATGGGATGCGGCATCTTCACTAGGAAGGCTAGAAAATTGATCTTTCATAACAAGATTCAGCTAAGCGGCATTAATTTCACAAGATTCCGCACTAGTGGCGGGAGCAATCGGAATACTAATAAAATCAATGTTATTGGTGTTGGAAAAGTCACACAATTTGGTGTTTTCTTGAGACATCGTGACAAAGCAAGCAATCCAACACACGAGCACACAAAAAGGAAACGAAAAAGACGAACGGAAGAGGGGCGAAGAAAAGGCAAATCTTTTCGAAAATCGTTTTAGAAGTGGGGGAGAGAAAAACGAGAGGCGAATGGCGAATAATGTAATGCAAGAGATGAGAGTTTATGATGGGTACTTGGTATGTCTTGACTTGGCGTAGATCTCCCCGGCAGCGGCGCCAGAAATTCTTCCTGCTACTTCTTAAGCTTGCGTTGGTTTTTCCCTTGAAGAGGAAAGGGTGATGCAGCAAAGTAGAGATAAGTATTTCCCTCAGTTTGAGAACCAAGGTATCAATCCAGTAGGATACAACGCACAAATCATCGAATACCTGCACAAACAATCAAACAACTTGCACCCAACGCGATAAAGGGGTTGTCAATCCCTTCACGGTTATTTGCAAAGGTGAGATCTAATAGATATAGATAAACGATAAACTAAATATTTTTGGTTTATAGATCGGAAGGTAAAAGATTGCAAAATAGTAGATCGGATACTTATATGATGGAAAATAGAAACTTATATGATGGAAAATAGACCCGGGGGCCATAGGTTTCACTAGAGGCTTCTCTCAAGATAGAAAATAATACGGTGGGTGAACAAATTACTGCCGAGCAATTGATAGAAAAGCGCAAAGTTATGACGATATCTAAGGCAATGATCATGAATATAGGCATCACGTCCGTGTCAAGTAGACCGAAACGATTCTGCATCTACTACTATTACTCCACACATCGACCGCTATCCAGCATATATATAAAGTATTAAGTTCATAAAGAACGGAGTAACGCATTAAGTAAGATGACATGATGTAGAGGAATTAACTCAAGCAATATGATGAAAACTGTAACACCCCCAGTGGTTAACTACAGTAATCCCATTTTGATTATGCCACGTCAGCATGATTAACAGTGTCTGATCATCATTTGCATCATAATGCATTTCAGCTTCTAACTCAAAATCCAAATTTAAATGAAAGTGGAAAATAAAAGTTGTTCAAACTAGAAAACTAAAATGTGCCTCATGTTGCAAATATTCCCATAGCATTTATAAAAATGATTGCAACATTAGTTGGAATTGTAAAAGGACTCGAACAACTAGAAACAGCAGCAACATAGCACTATTCAATCCTTTTTCAATTTAAATAAAATCCAAACAAAAAGATATGGACCCCAAACCAATTTCTAGCAGTGACAGATAATGCACTGTAAATAATGGACAATCCTCGTATTTACAAAGTCTTTTGGATAAAAATAAAAGGAAAAGAAAAGAAAAAGGAAAAGCCCCCCCCCCCCCCGGACCAACTGGGCCGTGGCCCAGCTGGCCACCAGGCCACGAACCAGGCCGGCCCATTCCCCCAGCCGCGCCCACCTCCCCTCCCCCATATCCCCCCCCCCCCACCGTAACCCTAGCCGTTACCCCCAACCCCTCGCTCATTCCCCCCCCCCTCGATCCCCTTTCCCCTGGATCGGATCGGGGCAAGGAGCGCCCCGATCCCGACCCCGCCGCCGCCCGGCCCCGCGGCCCTGACCCGGCGCCGCCCCGCTCCGTCCCGCCTCTCCTTGGCCCGCCCTCCTCCTCCTCCCCGACGGCCCCCTCGACCCCCGACGCACTTGACGCCCGGCGCCGCGTGCCCGTCACCGCCGCAGGCTCGCCCCTCCGCCGCATCGACCTCACTGTCGCCTCCTCGCCCCGGCCACCCCGAGCCCGCTGCCCCTTCCCGTCCGGCCCCTGTGAGCCCCGTCCGTCTCCCCCTCCCTCTCTGTCCCGCGCCGGAGCCGCGCTCCCGTCGCGCGCTCACCGCGCTCTCTCTCCCCATCGCTCGCGCACGGCCTCGCCTCCCCTCCCCCGACGCCTCCTCCCCTGCTCCCGCCCGCGCGACCCCGCTGCCGCCTGCTGCCGCGCTGCTGCTGCGTCGCTCGCCAGCCACTGCCGCCCCGCACGCGCCCGCACCGGCTACGGCCGCCGCTGCTCCCCTCTGCTCCGCCACCCCCCCTGCCGCTCCGGCCCCGCGCGGACTGCCGCGCGCTGCCGCGGCCTCGCCCGCCCGCGCCCGCGCGTGCCATTTGGGCACCGGACATGTCCGGTCCCAAACGGGCATGCTCCGGACATGTCCGGCCCTGGTCCACTGACCAGTGGGGCCCACCGCCCTGCCTGTTAATTAAAATAAATAAAAATAATTAATTAATTAATTAATTAATTAATTAATTAGTTAATTAATTAAGTTAATTAATCCTGATTAGGTTAATCTAATTAAGTAGTTAGTGTTAAATTAAACAGTAAATTAATTAGTTAATCACTAATTAACCTAACAGCCTATGACAGGTGGGATCCACTGGTCCTGACGTCATGCTGACGTCATGCTGACGTCAGCAAGACACTGTTTCGGATAATGTTAATTTAAATAATTAATTAAATTCCAGAAATTAATAAAAACTTTAGAAAATCATATAAAATAATCCGTAGCTCAGGTGAAAATACTTTGTACATGAAAGTTGCTCAGAACGACGAGACGAATCTGAATACGCGGTCCGTTCGTCCGTCACGCGTCTCTAACTATCCGAACTTGCAACCGTTCCCCTCTTATCCTCTGTCCGACAATTCCAAAGACCCGGGAAATATCGTCAGATATTCTCCCGCTCCGTCTGTTACGTGTGATGCTGCGTTAGACTACCCCTAGCACCGTGTATCGTATTTGTCATGCTCATGTTTGCTATATATTTATACTGTTTCCTCCCCCTCTTCTCTCTCGATAGCCCCCGACCCCGACGTCGTCCCCGAGACCGACGCAGCTCCGGATCCCGAAGACACCATAGACGACCTTGCCCTTGCCGCCGAGCAACCAGGCAAGCCCCTCCCTTGAGCATACCGATATCGCCCATTCTAATTTCTCATGCTTGCATTAGAATTACTTCTGCTGCTGCTTTACCTATTCTGATGCATAGCCTGTTCATTGTAACCTGCTGTTGATAATTACCTACATATCCTAAACTGTTTAGTCTAGGCTGGGTAGAGACCTATCAGTGACCCCACTTATCCCGACTGCCGCGCTGGATCGTCAGAAGACCCGATCAACGGGATTGAAGACCAGGCCCCGACACCGCACATCACCCCCCTTAGTTGTAACGACACTGCAGCGTTACTATCGAGTGTCGAGGGTGAAACCTCTTGTAGCACTTCTGATGTTAACTCTGTAGAGTAGCTATTCGGTCGTGGTCATCGAGGGTGATTCCTCCTTCACCGCTTCCGATAACGACGCTGTCGTACAACACCTCAAGTGTGGACCCAGTGAGGGTGATTCCTCCTAGTTCACCTTGACGGATACATCGAGTGGGAATTCAATGAGGGTGATACCTCGGATTCCCTGATGTTATGGACACACGGATACTTGGACTTTACAATGTTACTTGGAAAGGCGGGTCGACCCTGAGGGGTACCCGCGTGTGATGTGAAGGCGGGTTGCCAGTGTGTTACCCGAGTGGTGAATACGAGGCGCGGCCGGGCATTCTTAACCCTTGCCGCAAGTCCTCGAGACGGGGCGACGGGGTCACATCTTTCGTGAGTCTCTGCTCGTTACCGCAAGCCCTAGTCCTAACGATTTGGATATTTGATCCGAGCAGGCCTCTGGCCTGATAGCACTAACCATCACGTGGGCATAGTATGGGCGTTCTGCATCGTAGCATCAGCCGAAAGCTCTGTCAGACGTCTAGTTCAGCCTTGCGGCCGGGACGGACCGGCGCCCCCCTGGTGCCTGGCTTCCCCCTGCACGCAACGACTCGGAGTGCACAGGGCGATGGCCCAAGACCTCTGAGCGCTTAGGATGTAGACCGACGGGGACCTCTCTGCTGAGCTGTAGGTAGGGTTGCGATGTGTCGTTTGGCCGAGGCCGGGCATGACCTTGGAAAGTGTGTCCGGCCGGAGTTAATCGAGCGTGTTGGGTAAGTTGGTGCACCCCTGCAGGGAAGAACACTTCTATCGATAGCCGGTCCTACGGTAAAGGACACTCGGAGTTGTATCCTGATTGATACAATTTAGAACTGGATACCTGTGATGAGACCTGTATATATGGCTCTGGGATTGCTTTCTCGCAGGGAGTCGAGAAAGGATCTCTGGGTGAGGTTGATATTATTACTGCTACATTATATGGTATTGTTCTACTCTCTTCTACTGCTGCAAGATCGCTGAAGATGCTAGTCTTCGATAGGACTAGGCCTTCTCTCTATTCTGGCATTTCTGCAGCCCAGTCCACATATACAGCCTCCCCTTGACAATGTTGCATATGTAGTGTAGATCCTTGCTTGCTGAGTACTTCAGAGTACTCACGGTTGCTTTGTTTTCCTTTTTCTCCCCATATCAGTTTGACGTGACCAGAGGACGGAGCACCCTGAGACAGATGCCCCGACGATCGTTACTACTACTACCCAGAGGATGGATACTACTACGAGTTGACTGACGACCAGGAGTAGGATCGGAGGGTCCCAGGCAGGAGGCCTGCGCCTTTCGATCGTAGTGTTTTATTTTGCCCCGCCTTTCTAAAGGCCTTTCTGTTTCTCTTTTATATCTGTACTCAGATATCTGATGCTTCCGCTGACGCTTGTTCGCAAGCTTATGTATTCGAGCCCTCGAGGCCCCTGGCTTGTAATATAAAGCTTGTATGACTTTATTTATGTTTTAGAGTTGTGTTGTGATATCTTCCCGTGAGTCCTTAGGCTTGATCGTGTGCATTTGCGTGTATGATTAGTGCACGATCGGGCCGGGGGCGTCACAAAAACCCCATCTTTTTATCCTCGATGGCAACAATACAATACGTGCCTTGCTGCCCCTACTATCACTGGGAAAGGACACCGCAAGATTGAACCCAAAGCTAAGCACTTCTCCCATTGCAAGAAAAACCAATCTAGTTGGCCAAACCAAACCGATAGTTCAAAGAGAATTACAAAGATATCAAATCATGCATAAAACAATTCAGAGAAGATTCAAATAATATTCATAGATAAGCTGATCATAAATCCACAATTCATCGGATCTCGGCAAACACACCGCAAAAAAGTATTACATCGAATAGATCTCCAAGAACATCAAGGAGAACATGGTATTGAGAATCAAAGAAAGAGAAGAAGCCATCTAGCTACTAGCTATGGACCCGTAGGTCTGAGGTAAACTACTCACGCTTCATCGGAAGGGCTATAGGGTTGATGTAGAAGCCCTCCGTGATCGAATCCCCCTCCGGCAGGGTGCCGAAAAAGGTCCCTAGATGGGATCTCACAGGTACAGAAGGTTGTGGCGGTGGAAAAGTGTTTTCGTGGATGCCTCTGGTGGTTTGGGGATATTTGGGAATATATAGGCGAAAGAATTAGGTCAGGAGGTGCATGGGGGGCCCACAAGGGTGGGGGGCGTGCTCTACCCCCCTGGGTGCACCCTCCGTCCTTGTGGCCACCTCGTGGCTCCTCCGACTTCATCTCCAAGTCTCCTGGTTGTCTTCTGGTTCAAGAAAAATCATCGCGAAGGTTTCATTCCGTTTGGACTCCGTTTGGTATTCCTTTTCTGCGAAACTCAAAAACAAGGGAAAAAAACAGGAACTGGCACTGGGCTCTAGGTTAATAGGTTAGTCCCAAAAATAATATAAAATAGCATATTATTGCATATAAAACATCCAAAACAGATAATATAATAGCATGGAACAATCAAAAATTATAGATACGTTGGAGACGTATTAGTAGGCCACAAGGCGCTACTGTTAAGTGGGCCATACCGCACCCCAGGTTAGGAGATACTAACCCACTTAGCAGCAGCGTGTGGGAACTGTCCTGACGCTACAGCTAACAGGCTTAGCAGTAGCGCCGACCCATACCCCGCGCTATTGCTAATGGGCCCAATCCTCTTCCTCCGCCCACGGCCCCGCTCCCTCGTCACTCCCCCTCACACTCTCTCGCGCTCGCTCTCTCTGGCATCACCGTCGCCCCCGATGTATCTCCCGCCCTCCTCCTCTCGCCGCCCTCCTCCCCTCCTATCCCTCCTCTCGTAGCCCGTTGTCCACGCCCTCCTCCCTCCTCCTCCTCCTCCTCCTCCTCTCACCACCCTCCTCCCTAGCTCCTCTTGCCGCCCTTCTCTCTCCCTCCCTCCCTTCCTCCCACCCTCCTCCCTCCTCCTCCTCTCGTCGCCCTCCTCCCTAGCTCCTCTCACCGCCCTCCTCCCTCCCTCCCTCCCGCCCTCCTCCCTCACTCCATCCCGGCCTCCTCCCTCTGTTCTTGTAGACAGTAGGTTTAGCAATGTCTTTTGAATAAAATAGAATGTATTATTTGAATGGAATAGAATTTTTTTAGTAAATGTAGGTGTTTCGAATAGAGTAGAATTTTTTTAGTAAATATAGGTGTTTTGAATAGAATAGAGTAGAAAATTAGAAAATGTTCAGTAAATGTAGGTCTTTTGAACCAAATACGTTGAAGTATTTTAGGTATCAAATAAAATATAAAAATGTTGTTGCCAATTATATTGCGAATTATTTTTATGTCATTCTCACATTGCCAAATTTAGAGAGAGAGAGAGAGAGAGACCTACTTTCTTGAAAAACTAGGGTATTTAGTTATACTTGTTGTCCAAATGAAATGTTAGGGTTATAAGATATATTGGAATGTTTTTGTCAACATTGAACCATTGAAATGCAATGAGCGCCAAGTTTGAAATTTTCTATATAAATGCTCATGTGTGAATGCTCATGCGTGGCGCAGGGTACATCACCGACGAGCCAGTCGACGATGCCCAGAAGATGACCGACGACACCCGCATTGTCGACAACCATCGTCTATAGTGAGTAAACATGGTCTATGTGGTTGCTTAAATACGAAAATGAAGGATATGTGCTTACCCTAGTGGTCTATGTTTGCAGGGAACACCTCTGAGTGGCCTATGTTTTGCCGGAGTGTTTATTCATTTTCATTCCGGCAAATTTCAGGTGCTCGATATGTCCTATTTTAGCAAAGGTCATGCTGGAATTTTCCATGAATTTTAGCATGACTTGTGCTAGAATATATAGGAAATATCGAGTGCCCTGGATTTGCCTGAAAGAGAATTAAACGACATTTCGGGTTGACTTTAAGTCTGTCGGGGCTCCATACATGACGGTAAAAAAAACCAGTGAGGGAGAGTGGCCACTATATTTGAGAGAAGAAGAATGTCGACTGTTGTCGTGGGGGTCGTTCTTCCTCTTCTTTCTCATGATAGACCTTTTGGTAATGCACGAGAAAGAAGAAAAGAGCGACCATCACCGACGGTCGAAATATCAGTGAGGGAGTGTCCACCATATATGATAGAAGAAGAATGCCGACTGTTGTCGTGGGGGTCGCTCTTCCTCTTCCTTCTCATGATAGACCTTTTGGTAATGCATAGGAAGGAAGAGAAGAGCGACCATCACTGATGGTCGCAAATATGAGAGAGGAAGAATCTTGACTGTTGTCGTGGGGGTCGCTTCTCCTTCGTTCCCGTGTGCTAGACATTTTGGTGTAATGCACTCGGGGATGAAGGGAGGAGCGACCATCACTGACGCTCGAATATATCAGAGAGGGAGTGCCCACAATATACACCACGTGAGATGAGAGTTTTCAAGGAAAGACTCGATGGACAGAAAGTCAACCCGTGGTGAATAGTGATCTGTGTGTTGAGTTCCTCGTAATTGCCGTCAATTTATAATCTTTGAATTTTGAACACAGGAAATGTCTGACAATGATGGGATCCCCGAGTGTGAATACTGCTGCGATAACCGGGGTATGTGCGACAGTGAGCCTCACCTGCAAAATGGTAGGTTCTTCACCGTCAAGCTGGAAGAGACCTTCGATGTTTGTACGGTATGCAAGGACGACAAGTATTTCTTCATAATTAATCATGACTTGTGCTTCTTTGCTTCAACGTGTAATTTCTGAGTTTTTTTTAATTCGACCAGTACATCCCCTGCCATGCAAGACCGTATGTCTTGCAGAAGCTCGGTTTCCAAGAGTTTGAGAATATGGAGACGAGGAGAGCTCACCTCAGGACCAAACATGATTATGCGTTTTGGGTTAAGTTATACAATGCACTTAATCACTCACATTTTGGTTGCTCTAATTGGGGAACTTTCTGCAAGGCCTATGGATTTGAGGATAATATGCAAATAACGTTCGATATTCGTCCTGAAGACGATATTGAAAATAATATAGACATTTGGGTGGATGTGGATATGCCTCCGGTCCTGCCTATATGTGAGTTTGTCAAAAAAAATTGTTAAGTAATTTATATTGTTTATTTAAAAATATTTGGTGTTCATCCTTACTAAAGTTGTTTATTTATAATTGTCAGCTTATTTCTTATCTTCAAGAAATACTCGGAAGGTTGTAGACAAGACGTACTATGACTCCGAACTTAATTGTGAGGAGAAAAGATATCTTGTCTCATTTATAGATGATGTTGAGACTTTTAAGACCAATCACTTTATCAGCCCAAATTTTAGTGGATACGTGTCACTAGTCCACTAGTTGCATGATGGTAACTTCGTTGCCAAAAACTTGGTATGATTTTGTTAATGATGGAAACTTCATTGCATACATTCTTCTTCAGTAAACTACATTGCTAACTATATATGTTACTATTATGTTGTTCAACAGATGCTCCCGAAGGAGGTTGTGCCTGACATGATGCTTACCGAAGGTCATATGCATATGGTTAGCTTACGACCGTTTCCGCCGATGGCTTACCAAAGTGCATACTCTATTTCTTTGAAAGACGCAAGGCTCAATATCAAAGAATTGAGCAAACTAATGAATGCGCGCACGCAACCAATTGGAGACAACATGAATGTGCGCAAGCCACAAGTTGGCGATAGGTGTATCTCCATTCTCCATTTTGGAGATGGACCGGTTTACTTGTTTTATACTATTTTGCCTAAGAGAGAGGAGTAGGTCCTAGGTAGCAAGAACAATTAGCTAGTGTTGATTATGACTATGATGATGATGAGAAGTTGTTATTATGATGATGATGAGTTATGTGCTAGAATGTGTTAGAATGATGAGTTGTTATATGACTCATAGATGATGATGAGTAGGAGTTGTTATTATGATGATGATGAGTTATGGGCTAAAATGTGTTAGAACAATGATGAGTTGTTATATGACTTATAGATGATGATGAGGGTCGATGAGTTGTTATTATGATGATGAGTTCTTATATCTATGATGATGATGACGATGAGTTGTTATTATGATCATGATGAGCTACTGTATCAAAATTTGTATAACGGGCGTATAAATACAATATAAAACAAGAAAAAAAACATAAAACATTAGCAGTGGCGCAGTTTAAAGGTTTACCAGCAGCGTGCCTTTAACGGTAGCGCTTGTTACCTGCGCGCTACTGCTACTTCAATTTACCAGCAACGCTGGGCAAAAAGAGTGCTACTGCTAAAAAATAGCTGTAGCGTCGTAGCAGTAGCGCGTGTACCAGCGCTACTGGTAAGGTTTTCCCTAGTAGTGAAAGATCAACCCAAAGCCATCTTCGAGGCGAACAAAGTCGCTACACCTACAAGTATAAAGATCTGCCCTGACCGCATCAATGGACACCATCTAATCCAGTGGCCTCAAGAAGCTGCCCGCCTAGCAATCTGAGAGCACCAACCGGTCTAGGCGTCCCACGACGCGCGCCGCATGCGCACGCTCTAGAACCACAGTCACCATCTTCCGTCGTCCCATCTTCAGGAGGGACCATTGCATAGAACTTCCTAGGCCCATCTGCTGCCGATGTCACCACGGTGTCAGACAACGCCATCAGCCTGCACGCGTCCATCAAACTGCTTCTAACACCGAGACTCGACTGCACCATGCCGCCGAGACCCGTCGTCTTCAATGAGATAGATGCAGCACCACTCCACCTATTGGCCCCTCCAGTGAACCTTTGCTCCAAAATAATGCCCTCTCGGGAGGGAAAACGCCACCACAGTCTCTGTTATCATCTGATCCGGAGACTCAGATCTAGGGTTTCCCCCAGAACAGATGCCCCCTGGAGGAAGGTGGGAACGCCATCTGCACCTGCCAACAAACCCAAACGGTGCCCACCATCACAAAGTTCTCACGGCGACGCATTCAGGAAGGACACGACGCCTTGAGCACCATCGCCGCCCACCACAGTTAGGGTTTTCACCTGAGAAGCAGTGAGGTGGAAGAGGTAGGGCGGACCCGAACGAGGTCTCCAAGAAGAAAATCGGCACCCGCGGGCGTCGTTGTTGGCATGGCCGGCCGGAACCGACCAGGGAATTATCCCGATCTGGATCCCCACCTCCCGCTCTGCCCACAAACAGGTGACTGGCTAGCTAGCCAGTACGGCAAAGTCTGGCGAGATTGGAGCGCACCTAGACGGCCAAGCCCGAGGAATCTTCTTGTGAGAATTGTTGATAGAATGAAATGTGCATGTGGAGCAGTGTCTAAACTTTTCAAATGTTTTTTGAAAAGGGAAATACATTGATGTAAACATCCATATGTTTTGTACATGTACGTTCCATCTAAATAGATGCCATAGGTAAGCGCTTCACATCACACAAATGACTCGCCAAAAATCAAGACTAAACAACCACACGAAAGACACAACACAAGCAACGGGTACATGTAGGAGCACAAGCAAAGAGAAGACAGCTGAAGACAGTCTTCATGGCTTAGCCTCCGGCTCCGGGAAGTGGAACTCCGGGATGGTAGGCATCTCTGGCTTCGGTGGCAGCTCCACCTTAGGAAGCTCCGGCTTGGCTGGAAGGTGCACCTCCGGGAACGTTGGCAGCTCGGGCTTGGGTGGCAGGTGCACCTCAGGGAACGACGGCAGCTCTACCTTGGGCAGCTCAGGCTTAGGTGGCAGATGCACCTCCGGGAATGGCGGCAGCTCGACCTTGGGCAGCGTTGGCAGCTCCGGCTTGGCTGGAACGTGCACCTCCGGGAACGTTGGCAGCTCGAGCTTGGGTGGCAGGTGCACCTCAGGGAACGACGGCAGCTCTACCTTGGGCAGCTCGGGCTTAGGTGGCAGGTGCACCTCTGGGAATGGCGGCAGCTCAACCTTGGGCAGCGTTGGCAGCTCCGGCAGGTGCTCCTCGCCTTTGGACGGAGCCGTCTCCTCCTCCAGGATTCTTGCCCCGCTGCTCATGGCGACGCACGAGAGGAGCAGCCCGACGAGGAATACAGCAGTGTTTCTTGAAGCCATTTTGATGGATGTCTATGGTTGTACTAGCTCGTGTGATGTCGTTTTGATGTGGAAGAGATAACAGCTGCTACGTTCTGAGTTTGAAAACACTTGCATGTCTTGCGAGAGTCCAATGCTTTGCAAGTAGGTTGGTCACCTACTCGCCTGTAGTTCTCGGTTTATGTGTGCTCTTTAGTTTCATAGTCCAAGTCTGGCTGCCTGCTTACGATCTGATTTGGGTGAAGGGAGAATCTGCCTGGTAGTTCTCTTGGCTGTTAGGCCAGCTGCTAAGACGAAATAACTTGTCCAAGGGACCATCATATCGCACATGAACACAAGGAAGTTTGAACATCTGCATTGACTGTTGCTGCCACCAGTAGGACTCCTCTTCCCCTTCCTTCCTACTCCCTCCTCCCACATCCGAGCTCGACGGTTAGCGGCGCCCAAACGGTGATGCTATAAGACTAATGCGTGACCATTTGGTCCTTCGATTTTTCTAGATGGGATTCAATTTCTCGATAAACGAAATTTATTGATATCGAAAAGAGCTACTGATCTCTGCATCAATACGCTGAAGACATGAATGATGCTTTTGGCAAAAATATATGAAGGATGCACACAGTGAAATACAGTTTGGGTCTCTAAACTTGTCCACCCAGATCACCTAGGCTCTGAAGTTGGTAGTTGCCCATTTGTCTCGAGAGTACTATTAAGTTCATGTCATAAATTAAGATAAGAGGGAAAGAGAGTACACAGGGGAGAGTATAATGGTGGCAACCACCGGCCAAAACGACTATTATGATTGTTACTTCAGCTTCAAACCTACTCCGTACTAAATTTGCCAGCCTGGTCGCTTAACTAGTGATGTGTTCATTGTGCCAGTGTGCGTCTCAGTCTATATTGAGGATAGTTGGGCACTCGATAATGTTGTTATGGTTGCTTTTTGTACTATTATTATTTGTCTTTTGAATATTGCTAACCTAGTTTCATCCTACAAAAGAACAAATTGGGACATATTTTCCCACCGAACCAAACACCACAATTCGGATTAACGTAGAAAAATGGTACGGCACCCCTCATCAACGCCTTCTAACACATCGGGTACCTGAGCTCTCGCGAAACAGGAGGCGATCTAGGTCTCGGCGCGGCCGCCTCCGGCCGCCACTTCGGGGTAGGTGCTCCTAACCCTACCCCACTCCCGTGCGGCGCCGCCGCGCCGCACCGGAGCGCCCCACCTGCCGCCCCTTGTTTCACTCCAGCGCATCTCCTCCCCCCGCCGCCGCCGCCGAGGGCGTCACAGGCAAAGCCTGTGCGCCGCAACGGCGGCAGCGGCGTTTCTCCTCGGCCAACGGTTCGGTCAGGATGGCGGCGGCCCACGAGGGCCGGATCTACAGCAGTGGTTGCGGGGCGGCGGTGGCCAGGCAGGTGGCGGCGGACGACGACAGGTGTAGCGGCGGCGGCTTGGGCACCCGATCTGGACCCAGATGGGCTTCGGCGGGCCGCACTTGCTGATCTCGTATACCGTCCCGTCAATGGCTTGCTGCCTCTGGGATCGACCCGCAACTCGAGGACGCCGGGGGGCTCCGGCCCTGGGCGTGGCGGTGGTGGCCACCTCCTTTGCCGGAGATGGTCGGCCTGAGGCTGGGTGGTCGGAGTTTCAGATCCATCATCTAGTCTCGGCTGCGAGTTGGGGAGACAGAGTTGCCGGTGAAAACCGAGCCGATGGCAGGCGATGGCGGCGTTTTGCGTCGTTACCTTGATGAAGGCATCGTCGTGTAACTTCTGTCAACCCACTCGTGCTGCTTCGGGGGAAACCCTAGGATCTGGTCTTCCAGATCGGACGATGGCGGTACTACGGTGCCGTTTCTCTCTTGGGAGCATCGTTTATGGAGCAGCGCTGGAAGACAGAGGCAGGAGGTGGAGCGGCTTCGTCTTGCACGGAGCTTTGGTGGAGCTGTCAAGACATGCCTAGCCAACAGGTGCTACGCTGAGTCATGCCTGGTTGGCAGGTGATACGCATGACAGATCTTCCTGATTCTTCGCGTCTGGGCGGACGAGCGCAGGGCGGTGGCGCCGTGGTGGCGTCGATGGATGTCCGGCCTGGCAGGGATGATGCGGATATCTCTTCTGAAGATGGGTCAGTGGTCCGATGATGATGGCGGCTTCTAAAACGTGTGCATGTGGTGTGCGCTTTAGGTAGGCTGCACCGGTTGTTGGTCCCGATACGTTAGGTGGATGGATCGGCGGCGACACCGGTTTTAAATATGGGGAGTGAGAGCACTCCACATTATCAAGTTTGTAGGTGTGAGTGATGGCTTCGGGTGGATTGATATATGTTCTTGTCAGACCTTTATGAAATAATTAATAAAGATGGCTGCATGCATTGATTGATGCAGAGACGGGGGTTTAACCTCCTTTTCCAAAAAAAAAATATTATTAATCAACGCCTTCTGTGTTGACACTTGACACTCAAATTCCTGCCACCTTCGTTCACTTGATGCCAATCATGCATGCACTAGCTGGCCGCTCTATTGACACCGTCCTGCTTCAGTGGCGGCTCCAGGAATTTGCAACCGGATATTTATGTGTATTCATTTTGCCAAAATCATTGTTGTTTTTCGAAAATTGTCAATGTTTTACCAAAATCAACACTGTTTTGTAAAAATCATGGGTATTCACATGAAGACCCTAGAATACCCCTAGCGCCCCCCCTATCCTGCTCACCAAGGGTACGACCGATGATGCAAACTCAAAAATGACAGTGCGTGAGCCATAAATAGCGGGTGTTAAAGCTAGGAGTAGCACGGCTTGAGGTAGAAAAAAAAACGTGTAGGCTTTTACGTTTTGTCAATGGGAAAATGATAGGCCCAAACAAATCTTGCGCTGAAAACTGTAGTAAGGAAGGAAGCATGCATATTTTTCAAGTGATCTTATGATAAAAGGTTGACAGTGAGACCAAAACATATTTCTCGTATATATCAATATATATTTATATAAACATATCACTCACAGTGATCGTCGACCACGACTAAATAATCAGACCGTTGACGCAACACGACATTAGGGTACATGTACGAGCGAAGCAGAACGAGGCGACAGTATTGAGAAGGCAATTCTCATGGCTTGGCCTCCGGCTTTGGAAAGTGGAACACGGGAACAGTGGGCATCTCGGGCTTTGGTGGAAGCTCCACCTTGGGCATCTCGGGCTTCAGCGGCAGCTCCACCTTGGGCATCTTCGGCTTGGGTGGCAAGTGCACCTCCGGGACCGGCGGCAGCTCCACCTTGGGAAGCTCAGGCTTAGGTGGCAGGTGCACCTCCGGGACCGGCGGCAGCTCCACCTTGGGAAGCTCAGGCTTAGGTGGCAGGTGCACTTCCGGGAACGGTGGAAGCTCTACCTTGGGAATCTGTGGCACCTCGGTCTGGTGCTCTTCCTTGGATGGAACGATCTCCTCAAGGATTCTCGCCGCACCACTCATGGCTACGCATGAGAGAAGAAACCCAAGGAGGAAGACAACTGAGTTTTTCGGAGCCATAGTGTTAGACATGTGCAGCACCGGCTAGCTCTTGCAGTGCAGTTTGAGTGTGGGAGAGATAGCTGGGGCTGCTGGCTACTTATAGGGTGCAAAAGGCGGCGTGGGGAGAGAGTACAGATTTTGCAACAAGTTTGTTCATCTACTTATCTGCACTTTTGTCCAATGTATGTGTTTCTGAGTCTATATCTGCTCAAGGTTTGGGTGAGGGACAGGAAATAGCAGTCTGGTTGTTTGGGCTGCAGTTGTGGACGCCGTGAAGCTGCGTGCAGGGCAGGTACGACCGATCAAAACATCAACAATGTTAGGTCAGCTGTGAAGAGAAACGATGTGTCCAAGGGTTCAACAAAACAAGCAATGCAAAAGTCAACAGCCAAGTTTTGCCGAAGCAAAACTAGCCTGGAGTTTAACAGGCTATCAATTAACTCGGAATATGAATCACAACATTGTTATAATATGTTGGTTTTCAGAGTTTCGAGAGATGAGAGCATCTCAACCCACAAATTTGCTCTGGCATTTCCCGTCAAAAAAGATCTGCTATGGCATATGTTTGCGGACAGGGGAGGACCAGTCCGCGGACATTGATGTCGGAGACCGTCATCCAATGCTGCCCACATACATTTCAACAACAGTTAACCGGACGAAATTCGTGTAAACCGGACGGATTTCATTCAAGTTTGGATATAATTTACATAAACAGATGATTTTTTGACCGTTTTACTAAAAACAATAAAAATACTAAATCATATATCGGACGACCACCTCGTAAGCGTGGCCGCCCTGTCCTGCCGCACCGCTATCGTCGTCTCTCCAGCAGCGCAAGGATGCCGGAGGGCTGCGGCAGCCTTGTCCGGCGGTTGCCTGACACTTGCGGAGGAGCCACTCCTCCTCCTGCTGCGCGGGGGAGAGGGCCACCTTGGCCACTGCCGACAGCGCTGGCGGAGCCCTAGCGGTGGACTTGCCCTTGCTGGCGTTGGTGGAGCAGTCGCTAAGCGACCACTCTTCGCCGATCTTGGCGAGCTCGCCGTCAAGGCGGCGCCGCCGCCTGGCGGCCCTCTCCGTGGTGGTGATGGAGCGGTCGATCGCCCACGCGGCGGCGAGGTCGGGGTGATTGCGGACCCATTCAGACACCACGTCGCTCTTGGCAAACGCGGAGCGGCGACCGGCATTGCACCGGTCGTACCTCGCTTGCTGCCTCGCCGCGCGCTCCGCCTCAAACACGACGGCCCTCGAGACCGAGGCACCGCCGTAACCGCCTCTTCTGAGGTAGTGGAGGATGCGGCCACGCGCCTTCGCCATCGCGGGCGACGGCTCCTCCTTTATCGAGCGGCGATGGCGTTGTGGTGGCGATGACGACCCGTCAATCCGTATGTAGCGGCTGTGCGGCGGGGGCAACGCTGGCTCATCCTTCACGCGGTGGAGGCGTTGCGGGGACGCCGAATATTTCTTCACGAGGCCGCGGTTGTGCAACGGGGACGCCGGTTCGTCCTTCACCTGCCGGAGTGGGGATTCCCGCTCCCGCTTCACGCGGACGCGCGATGGGGGCGGTGGCTCCTCCTTCACGTGTGCCGGCGATGGTGGCGTCGGGCCTATGTGATGGAGCGAATGCTCCATCATGATCTCCATGTGACGGATGAATTCTTCGTCTGTTAGAGCCTCCTCCGAGAGGAGACGGGGCCGCTGCTACAGCTGGTCCTCCTCGTCGTCGGAGGAGATGACTATCTCCTTCTTGCCGGAGGAGCCCGCCACTGTGGATGTAGATGGTCCTGGACAGCGAGGGCGGCGGCGCCACGATCTGCCTGAAGAGGAACTTCCACCGGCGCCGCCTGCCAGTGTGGAGAACTAGGACTTCGGCATCGCGGTGTGCTCTGGGAGGAGGAATGGCTCGACGAGGTGACAGGGAGGGTGAGGGTGACGGTGCACGGGGATGGGGAGTGCGGCTCTGTGCATCGCCGGCGCATGGCTTAAATAGTCGTGGCCAGGCCAGGCAAAGGGGCGGTCAGCCCACTTCAATGCGGCGCAGCGGACGGAGTTGGTTTCTCGGGACGCGGTGTCCGCATTGAAGCGGCGACACCCGAAAGGTCGCGTCCGTCTGCCCCGCCCTCCCTTCCGGTCAAATCGCAGGCATCAGTGCCTGCCGCTGCATGCTCTGGGCCGGCAAGAACGCGGCGCGGTAAGTGGCGCGGGTGTTCAATGGATTGCACGGGAAAGATGAGTGGGATTTTTTGGTGGGCCAGAGCGGTCAGGAGCGGGTGTGGCAGTGGTTCGGACGCCCGCAAAGTCCCCCATGTTTGTCTCTGGTTTTGCAGGAGAAAGTGCGTTCAGACTGCCCGGTGAACTGATACAGACCTGCGTTGAATGACACAACACGTTTGGACCGCGTGTTCCGGACGTATGCAGGCGGCTCGAGGATCGGGCGTTGTTGGAGATGCCCTAAGGAGCACAAAACAAAACAAGATTGCAAAATCTGGTCGTCCCTAACGTAGATCTACTTGTTTGCAAGTGCTGGCACTAAGGCAGCAAAAATTCATTTGACATTTTGATCTGACAATATAGGGAGCACATGCTAGTTTGCTTGCTCGAGTACTTAACTAGTGACTAGAGGTTGGGGTGCGCCCTGGGCGCGCCTCCTGGGCGTACCTGTGCGTGCAAGTCTAGCTTTCATAGTTCTGAACGTGCTTATTCGATCCAGAGAAGCACAGCCAGCGTAGATAAGCTAGAGATGTTGAAGAGAAAAGTGCACATCTGTGCGTTGCCAGATAGGCAACCGCACTTTCCACTGATTTTTAGCTCTAATTGTACAACACATGCATGTACAGTCGACACATACTTGAATTAATGACAGTAATACAGGCAAAATCCATTAGAGGTGGAAGTATATTAATCTTAGGGGGTGGTAGCAGGTTATATACCTGGTTAGAAGATGCATTACATACGATGGTTGTCCAAAAATGAATCAAACTCAGCAAATAAACAAGCAATCTAAAGACGATGTATCTACCAGATGCTCCACTCTATGTCGTTGTATTTCAGCCACGAGACTTGCCGCTGCAGCTTCATCTGCACGCTCCGCCAACCCCATCGTGCCGATGCTCGCCTTCATCGTCGCCTGCTCGAGCAGCTCCTCATCTGCTTCATCATCAGATCGCCATCGCAGTAGAGCCGTCGACGCAGCCCACAACCTCTCACGGTAGCCGCGGAAGATGTAGCGGTCATCGCCATTCCCGCTTGTCGTAGTGCAGCCACCCGTTGGGACTGCCTTCGGCCACGCGACTGTGCCAGTGTCTTGAGCAGGCAGAGGCAGCATCGGCGTTCAAGCTCAGTTCTACATCAAATGACATCGTTGCCCACCAAATCCAGCAAGAAGTTAAAGTGCGGATGCCGCAAACGCCGTGAATCCAAACTTGCCATTAGTGTGTTGTAGATCCATGTGTTCGATAAAGGGAAATAACAGACTGAGCACAAACATGATATAAACTTCGTCACTGCAAATTGGAGTCCATGGCCCTGTAATTTCAAACGGCAGATTCACCACAGTTATAGCAGAATTTTTTTAAGCCCATCACCTTCGTCGGAGAAGCTCTTCAGACTATGCCCTCGCTCTATGCAGAGCAAGCAGATCTGAAAATAACAGAAAGATATCACAGTTGCTAAGAGGTAGTGAAACTGAAATCTCAGCTTGGTAATGCACACTTGCTGACAATCTTGGCTGAGAATGACAAATTTGCTTTAATACAATCACAAGTAATAACAAACAACATAGGAGACATCACAAGGAGATGATCGAGCTATTTTAGATCTTACGGGCATGAATACTACAAAATGGGTGAATCTTGTAACAGATAACTTCAACAGTTTGTTGAATATTTGAGAATGTAGTTTCTAGTCGTACCAGGCAAGATTCCTACGCAGAAGGGGCTTCAAACACCTAACTTGGCCAAAAAGGACAGGAAAGGCAAGTAAGTAAAATGAACAAGGGACCAAACAGTTTGAGATCAACTGCTTTCCACTCATAGACCTAGTAGAAAATAATACCAGCGCGTGATCATCCAACAGAGCAGCACAATCACCAAATAACTCCAAGGTGCTTCAAATGGGGATAGAAGATTATACCTAATAAACATATCCATAAGATTGCACATATCAGCAAAAAAATAAACCTTGACATATGTTCAAGAGCCTTGCATGTAAAGAGGGAAAACAGTTATTAGACTGATTAAAGAAGAGAAGTAGGTCATTTCTGGGGGAGAGAGAGAGAGAGAGCACCAACTGGTTTCATCGTTGAAAAATATTTCCTAATATGTTCGTTGGCTTCATCATAAACTGAGCTATGTCAAACAATATGAATCTCATCCAGATCCCAGAACATCTGGAGAAATTAAATATTTGTTGCATCAAATTTTTACGGTTTCGAGAATGTGACAATTCATGGGTTCATCAGAAAGAACATAAATAATACTTAGATGTATGCACGGTGCATTACTACTAATATAAAAGAATTAGGCTTCGATTCCCCTTTCTCTTATCCTACGTTAGCAAATTTTGGGTTAGGATAAAATCATGGGTTTTTCCCAAAATAAAATAAACAAGCCCAGTAAGAAAGAAATCATTAGAATTCAAGCTTATCAGACAATCAGGCACTTCCGTTGGCATGTCAACAATCAGACTGAACAAAACCTACAGTCCTCAATTTTCCCTCTAAAAAGTGTGTAATGTTAGGAAAGGGAGTAAAATAAAATGTTATGCAAATCAGCACCCAGAGAATTCATAGAAGCAATGAAGCAAAGAGGAACAATAAACTTAATGTGTAAAATTCATCTTGAGACCGCTATACTTTCCCCAGGAGCCAGAAAAGCTAGAGTCATATCACACACACATTTAGGCAAGCAAATTACTACGACTGAATCAATTTCTTTGCATATATGGCATAAAGGCATCTAGAGAAAAAAAACTTGATGATGTTAGTTTACCTTGCCAAGCTCATCAAATCCATCTAACTGATTAAGAAGCTCCATCACCGTCCGCTGGATCTCACGGTCGTTACTGGTTCCTTACTAAATCATGTCCTACCAATTGCATCGATTTAATCCATGAAGATAATGCATGGCTAGAAATAATAATTTGAAGAAGATGAAACAAAATTTGTGGGCAGCATAAATAAACTAAATGGTGATATAAGTTCAAAGATCTAAGAAATGCACTTGTACTTATATTCAGATCAGTTTGATTTCTTCTTGTTGGGCAAAACTGATACTGAGATCTGAAGTTTAAAATTTTATAGTGTTGGACCGGAATATAATTAGATGGCACAACATCTCAGTCAAGGGAACTATCAAGTCACAGCTTGCATCTCAGCAACAGTAGATGCATAACCATCTGCCACCATGTGTGTCTTACAGATAATAAGGGAATTAAGCTTAAGACCAATTAGCTTTGCAAAAAGAAAGCCGGAGCAAAACTTACTTGGTGATCGCGTGCATAGCTGAACATTTATCTGATTAAACAAGCACTTTCTCCAATATATTTGTCAATTATAGCACTTGACAGAATCTGGTTTTGGACAATACGTCAGTGTAATGTAATACTCGCATAAGGAAAATACCAAGTACCATCAATCAAGTGAAAACAACACCTCCAAAAGTTAGCATCAATTTTACTGGCGATAGCCCTTGCTAATACTGTCTTCCCGGTTCCTGGTGGGCCATAGAGTAGAACACCTTGGAAAAAGTTAAGCAAACATACACTGGCTCCCAAAATCACAGCATGCATATCTTTACCTCTTCAACTTGCAGAAATAAAGTGGATCCTAAACACATTTGTTGTTGAATTTACCTTCGGGAGTCAGGCAATAAATATCACGTTGCAGGCCCTGTCAAGCGTGCAATTAAGAGACGAGCATGCGAAGCAACGGTTTACCTGCTTAAATTGGTTGAGGGGCTCGTCGCTACGACCGTGGAGAGCAGACTAAATCCGCTCAGTGTCGAGAAAATTCAAGGACCATTAGTGCAGGTAGACTACGAATGCTGCGTCGTGGGCGGCGGCGGCGACTGTGCCAGCGGCCATGAGGAGCTCGACCTCGTCCTCATCCACATCCTCGTCGGCGGCGCCTCCTCCCCTCCCGAATCCCAACACCAGCATCTCCCCGCCGACCCGTCTTCGTATGGCGACGGCGACTCTGGCAACTCCGAGACCTCGGACAGCGGCGCGAACGGCCAGTGGGCACCGGATCTCCTCTACCTGACGGCCTTGTGGCGGCTCAGGCGCAGCTGCGAGCCCCGTGCTCCTTCAGACGAGGGGAGAGGCGGTCAAGGAGGAGGGGATGGTGGAGGGCTGGAGCTCGGCTATGAGAGAGGAACGGGGAGGACAAGGCGCAGGAGAAGTGGCGGACGCGGTGGCGCCGGGGCGCGGAAGAGCGATGCGGACGCGGACGCGGCGGAGGTTGCGTGCAAGAGAGGCGAAGAGGAAGGAGCCTCGCACTCTCTTTCTCCCCAGATCCGACGAGGCGACGACGACGATAGAAGAGAATAGGCGGCGGCTGCGTTGGCGTGCGGTGCGAGAAGTTGCGTGTGCGGGGAGACCGAGAGAGGTGGGTTGCGTGCGCTGCGCTCGATACTGGAGAAAGTTGCCTCGAAATTTCCTGCGCTGATTAATTTTTTTTCCTTTCATCTGCGACAGTAAATCTTTGGACGTGGCATAGGCGAGGAGGCGCCCTTACCGCGACTGTTAATGTGTTGGATGTGTTCACTATGCTAATGTGGGGTCTCGGTAAAATATTTTATAGAGTCTGGGCACTCGGTGACATTGGTTTGGTTATTTGTTATATTATTATCGGTAAAGCTATCTGGCGAACGTTCTTCAGGGACCAAATCTTGTTGAACGGCCTGAACTGTTTCTGCTCAAAACTCCCCGCATTTTAAACAAGCTGCCATGGCAGTTTTAAAAAAGTCACCCCAGCAACATAAATTGCCATCCCGGGGGTTCGAGTTTGCCATCCCTCCTGTCGAATGGTCGCTAGGGATTGGGGTCCATTATTATAAGGCTTTCGAACATTGCAAACCTATCGATTTCATCGTACGAAACAACAAATTGAGACATATTTGCCCACCGTACTAGCACCACAATTCAAATTAAGATTAGAAAAAAGATGGTCCTGCACCCCTCATCAGCATTGTATGTTGACAAATGACATGCAGATCCCTACCACCTCCTTTTGCTCGATATGCTGGTGATACATGCACTGATTGGACACCCTCCTGCTCATCAGTGTTAAGACTGTGACGCAAATAGATTTTTATGTTTTGTCGGTGAAAAAAATGATAGACGCAAACCAAGCCTGCGGTAAAAACTACACCTCTGTTCCTAAATATAAGACGTTTTGACAGTTTAATTTGAAACAAAAGTAGTGGTAAGGAAGCTTGATCATTAGTTATATTTTCTAACAAAAGCTTCTTTAAGAGGGCAGGGAGCTCCTCTCCATTTCTTACAGAAGAAGACTGAACAAAACTCGATCAAAACCCATATAAAGAGTGGTTGATTTAAGGATAACCAAGAAACCATGACAACAAGAAACACTGTGTATCAAGTAGCAAATAGATCTAAGATGCAACCCAGCAGAAGCACCCATGCGGGAGGCATCGGCGCTCACCAAAACCACAACCAACAGCAAGCAAACTCCACCGCCAAACTCGATCAGTAGTTGCCTATTCATCTTTCAAGCTATTTTCAATCTATTCACATAAAATTTTTGACCGGGAGTATTAACACCATTGAGCTATTATTAAGAAGATAACAAGATATTCGGGTTTATTGATCACGCAAAATACACCAATGGTATGTAATCCGCTCTACATATTGATCAAACCTAGGTGGAGACGTCGTTGCAATTCCACAAGGTTGTCTCCCATTTCATTTTTTTAAAGTTATTTAAAGGAGAATGCATCGAATATGAACAATGTCTGAGCCGTTGAACCGACAAGATTCCAAGAATTTGCTACCACCCATCTCCCACCGATACCTTCATGCCCATGGAGATTGTTCATATCACTCCTAGGAATTTCAGAACGGTGCCCGAATTTCTGAATGGTAACCAAACCCTACTTAATTCGGAAGGTATTTAGGCCTAACAGCGCCAGGTCAAAGGACAATGCATGTGTCGTAAATATTGCATGCCAGAGTTAGGATTTCGTGTGGTGGTTTATCGGACAAAAACTTTCAATTGGAATTATTGATAAGGATGAATCATGCATGAGCGTGCTTTTCAAATATTTTAAGTTAAAAGGAAAAGTGTGCAATCAACACTATTATATGTATACATCAATGCATTTGAAACGAGGCAAAGCTTTGCCTTTTCCATTAGTTTCTAGCGAATATGCAAAAGCTTTGTGTATCATTGCATTGATAGGTAGAGTGAGATTACATATCATGATTACAGAGTGGCTTAAACGGACGGGCCAGCTAGCAAGTACACAAGGATGGGGCGCATATGAGGCCGTGACACACAGGAGAGGCGGGTGTGCCAACCGCGGGTGCCGGAACCTATGTCTCAGGCAGGAGCAGGGCAAGCCCTGCGGCGCCGGCACGAGCCCACAGCCGTGCCTCTTCTCGGATTGTACTCACGGCACGTCCTACGGCCGGCGAGTCACCGTCAAATAGGCAGCCATTGAGGTGCCGCCAGATGTGCCAGACGGTGAGTATGGCGATGGAAGCAAGGCCTCGTCGTAGACAGCTCGTGGTGCTGGAGATGGCTGATGAGAGCCAGGCGATGAACTCCTCGTCAGGGTTGGGGATGGTGGCGGTGGACCGGCACCATGAGAGTACCTCGTGCCACAGTTGGCGGGAGAATGAGCACCCAAGATGTTGCATGGTCTCTGGTTCTTGATCGCAGAGAGGGCAGAGCGGCTCATGGGGGAGATCGTGTCTCGCAAGGTGCCTTTTCCATTAGTTAAGAAGATGGTTGCTCAATTAATTGTGGAACTCAGTTGCCACCTTGTTAATGTAAACATTCATCTGTATTGTACATGTGCATTCAATCTAAATAGGCGCCATAGATGAGCGCTTGATATCACACAAATTACTCACCGAAAATCCACACTAAACAATCACATGAAAGACACAACACGAACAAAGGATACATGAAGGAGCACGAGCAAAGAGAAGACAAGTGAAGACAGTCTTCATGGCTTAGCCTCCGGTTCTGTGAAGTGAAACTCGGGGATGGTGGGCATCTCAGGCTTCGGTGGCAGCTCAACCTTGGGCAGCTCCGGCTTGGCTGGAACGTGCACCTCCGGGAACGTTGGCAGCTCGAGCTTGGGTGGCAGGTGCACCTCAGGGAACGACGGCAGCTCTACCTTGGGCAGCTCGGGCTTAGGTGGCAGGTGCACCTCTGGGAATGGCGGCAGCTCAACCTTGGGCAGCGTTGGCAGCTCCGGCAGGTGCTCCTCGCCTTTGGACGGAGCCGTCTCCTCCTCCAGGATTCTTGCCCTGCTGCTCATGGCGACGCACGAGAGGAGCAGCCCAACGAGTAATAAAGCGGTGTTTCTTAAAGCCATTTTGATGGATGTCTATGATTGTACTAGCTCGTGCGATGTGGTTTTGATGTGGAAGAGATAACAGCTGCTACGTTCTATTTATAGAGTTCGAAAATGCTTGCATGTCTTGCGAGAGCCCAATGCTTTGCAACAGTAGGTCACCTACACGCCTGCAGTTCCCGGTTTATGTGTGCTCTTTAGTTTCAGAGTCTAAGTCTGGCTGCCTGCTTACGACCTGATTTGGGTGAAGGGAGAATCTGCCTGGTAGTTCTCTTGGCTGTTAGGCCAGCTACTAAGACGAAATAACTTGTCCAAGGAACCATCAAATCGCACATGAACACAAGAAGTTTGGACATCTGCATTGACTATTGCTGCCACCAGTAGGACTCCTCCTCTTTCTTCCTACTCCCTCCTCCCACATCCGAGCTCGACGGTTAGCGGCGCCCAAATGGTGATGCTATAAGACTAATGCGTGACCATTTGGTCCTTCGATTTTCTAGATGGGATTCAATTTCTTGATAAACGAAATTTATTGATATCGAAAAGAGGTATACTGATCTCTGCATCAATACGCCGAAGACATGAATGATGTTTTGGCAAAAAAAAAATGAAGGATGCACACAGTGAAATACAGTTTTGGGTCTCTAACAGCATCTCTAGCAGACCCCGTATAATGCTCCGACCCGAAAATAACCGTCAAAATACGAGTCCGCGCGAAAAAAGTTGCCCGATCAGACCCTGTATCGGGCAGCGACCTGTAAAAAAATTTCCGCGGCGCGGCAAAAGTTCGCCCTCAACCTTTAGATTCACGGGGTGGGAGGCCGACCCGAGCTCGCCCCCTATCCGCAGCGAGATTTGGCGCGAGGGAAATTTCCGCGCGGCCGTTCCCGCTTCCCACCCCCTTCGCCGCCATTGCCCCGCCTCCGCCCACTCCGGTCCATCTTCCCTGGCCATTCTTCGCCGCCATGGAAGCCTCCCAGCCGTCCCCCGTCACCGTGGATATCGCGCACGCGCAATCCCCTCTGACAGATCTCGTCGTCGGCCATGTCGCCCCCGCCGTCGCTCAAGGCACCATCGCGCCTATCCGCAAGCGGCAGGGCAACGTCGTCGTGCAGGGCGGAAATCCGGATGGCCCCGCCGGGAAGGCATGCGCGGCCGACGCCGCCGCCGCTGCGCAATCTGCCCGGCCGCCGCCGGAGAACAAGGGCAAGGTTTCGGGCGTGAAGCGCAAGAAGGCTCCTACGAAAAGGCCGGTGACTTCATCCTCTCCCTCCGCCCCGGCAAGAGGTACCCCGACGATGCCCTTCAACGGCGCTGCTTCCACCGCAAGTGAGGTGTTCGACAAAATGGCCGGAAGGTATGCTTCTTCGATTTCTTCTACTTGCTTCGCTTTTCGCCATTGCGGTAGCTCGTGACTTGATGGCACTCACTGTAGCGCCGGTTCGAATGATGCCACTGCCAAGTTCGTCAACTTGTTGGACACCAACACCATCGACATCGATCAAGCCCCGATCGCTGATTTCGATTACAATGAAATGGATGGTGGCGTGGATGGTCACAGTGGTGAAGATGAGGTGGAGAAGATAGACGAGGGGGTGTATGACCAAGCGCAAGCAAAAAAGGGCACGAGATCGAAGAACTACACGTTGTTCGAAGACCAAATCTTGATCAAGGCTTGGAGTGCGGTGTCTCTTGATGCGTGCACCGGCACATCTCAAACCGCCAAGAGGTATTGGCAAAGGATCGAAGATCAATACTTCCACATGATGGCAAGGTATCCCAATAGGACTCCACGCACCTTTCGGTCACTCCAAGGTCGTTGGGACGTGATCAAGCCGATTTGTAGCCGTTGGGCTGCTTGCTTGGAACAAGTTCATAATGCACCACCAAGTGGAACCGTGGAATCCAACTATGTGAGTTCGTTTTCACATCCTAAGTTGTGCAAATCATTTGTAGCATTTGAAGTGATTGCATCGTTTGACATTGTTTTAATTGTGTAGGACAAAATTTCCCAACAAAGATACAAAGCCATGAAAGCTTCCAAAGGCAAATTATTTAAACTAGAGCATTGTTGGGAATTGCAAAAAGAGTGTGAGAAGTGGAAGTTGATTGAGAAAGAATCCCCACCGAAGAGAGTTCACTTACGAACATGGATGACGATGAAGATGATGATGGCCCATGAAATTTGAACAAGCCCGATGGAGACAAGAAGACAAGGGAGAAGATCAAGAGGGAACACAAGGCATCGAGCTTGCGGGACAAGATAGATACCATGGTGCAATCAAATGAGTTGATGTTGGCGAAGACATTGGAGGCAAAGAAAGAGTTGGCCGAGAAGAAGGCACGAGAGAAGCAAGAGAAGTGGCAATTGCTCAAGGACGCGGGGTTGCGCAAGGCGGCCATTGAGGAGAGAAGAGTCTTTGCCGATGAGACCAAAGACATGGCCAAGCTTCTTGCCGAGGAGAACAGGATCATGACATTGAACCACGATGACATGGACAACATCACCAAAGAATGGCATGATATGGCAAGGAGAGACATCTTGAAGAGGAGGATGCTAGCGGCGGCCGGTGGGTGTTTCGGTGCCGGTGATATTTTCCCATCAGGAGTTGGAACCAGTGCCGCTGATGCTTTCAGTGTGCCCGGAGATGCTTTCGGTGCCGGAGTTGGAACAAGTGCCGGTGATGGACTTGGAGGCGGCGATGGCATCGATGGCGGTGGTCCGGAGTGAAGATCATGACGACGGGTGAAAAGCGACCAAGATGATGATGGACGTGGTCGTTGCTTTTGCATGAAGTCCTTTTGCGTTTGTCATAGAAAACTATGCTTTTATTTGCGCGCGAATTATGTTTTATTCTTCGAATTTGAACTCAATCGTCGGAATCGCTGTCAAATTGGCTAATCTGGGGTTTCAGTTTGCGGGCCGACGGGGGCTGCGGCCGAGCAGAGCAGCCTGCGTCGGCTAGCAAAACTGTTTTTTCGCGGACTATAAACGAGTTTTGCTGGTCGACGTTGTACGGGGTCTGCTAGAGATGCTCTAAACTTGTCCACCCTGATCACCTAGGCTCTGAAGTTGGTAGTTGCCCATTTGTCTCGAGAGTACTATTAAGCTCATGTCATAAATTAAGATAAGAGGGAAAGAGAGTACAACGGTAGCAGCGACCGGCCAAAACGACTATTATGATTGTTACTTCAGCTTCAAACCTACTCCGTACTTAATTTGCCAGCCTGGTCGCTTAACTAGTGATGTGTTCACTGTGCAAGTGTGCGTCTCAGTCAATATTCAGGATAGTTGGGCACTAGGTAATGTTGTTATGGTTGTTATTTGTCTTTTGAATATTGCTAACCTAGTTTCATCCTACAGAAGAACAAATTGGGACATATTTTCCCACCAAACCAAACACCACAATTCGGATTAACGTAAAAAAATGGTCCCGCACACCCCTCGTCAACGCCTTCTGTGTTAACACTTGACACTTGAAATTCCTGCCACCTTCGTTCACTCAATGTCAATCATGCATACACTAGTTGGCCGGTCTATTGACGGCAGAAAACACATATTTGACCTCAAAGTGAAAGTATTTCACAAACTGAACTGTTTCTGAAAATATTTCACACCGCTGACCCTTTTGTGCAGCGCCTGACAGCTAGGCGCTGCACTCTACTGTGCAGCTCCTTACAGCTAGGCGATGCACAGTGTAGTGCAGCGTCTAGCTGTCGGGCGCTGCACCGATGTGGAGTCTGAATGTTAGGCGCTGCATAGTAGAGTGCAGCGCTACACATTAAAGGTCAACTGGGTGAAATACTTTAAAAAACAGTTCACTTTGTGAAATAGTTTTGCTTTGAGGTCAAATATGTGTTTTCTGGCTCTATTGACACCCTCCTGCTCCCCAAGGGTACGACCGATGATGCAAACTCAAAAATGACAATGCGTGAGTCATAAATAGCGGGTGTTAAAGCTAGGAGTAGCACGGCTTGAGATAGAATAAAAAACGTGTAGGCTTTTACGTTTTGTCAATGGGAAAATAATAGCGGCAAACAAATCTTGCGCTGAAAACTGTAGTAAGGAAGCATGCATACTTTTCAAGTGATCTTATGATAAAAGCTTGACAGTGAGACCAAAACATATTTCTCGTGTATATCAATATATATTTGTATAAACTTATCACTCACAATGATCGTCGACCACAACTAAACAATCAGACCGTCGACACAACACAACACTAGGGTACATGTATGAGCGAAGCAGAATTGAGAAGGCAATTCTCATGGCTTGGCCTCGGGCTTTGGGAAGTGGAACATGGGAACAGTGGGCATCTCGGGCTTTGGTGGAAGCTCCACCTTGGGCATCTCGAGCTTGGGCGGCAGCTCCACCTTGGGCATCTCCGGCTTGGGTGGCAGGTGAAACTCCGGGAACGTTGGCAGCTCCACCTTGGGCAGCTCCGGATTGGGCGGCAAGTGCACCTCAGGGACCGGCGGCAGCAACACCTTGGGAAGCTCATGCTTAGGTGGTAGGTGCACCTCCGGAACCGGTGGCAGCTCCACCTTGGGAAACTCAGGCTTAGGTGGCAGGTGCACTTCCGAGAACGGTGGAAGCTCTACCTTAGGAATCTGTGGCACCTCGGTCTGGTGCTCTTCCTTGGATGGGATGGTCTTGTTGAATAAACCCAAGTCTGCAGTAGCTAGTGTCATTTCTTCAGTTTCGTCAGTTGTTTCATTCTGTTTTCTGTCAACGAGATTAGCTCGAGTTAGTTAGCGCCAAGAGCGAGTCTGGCGCCCCCTCTGATCGCTCGTGGGATGGCACGAGCACCACGATCAATGGTGGCGCGTAGTTAGGGGCCATGAGCCCGTTTCCTTTGCTGTACTTCGAATAAATTTAGGCAATGCAAACAGAAAAGTCGCAAGTTCTGCGCGGCGCAAAACCTCCTGTTCTTCTTCCTCCTTACCGCTAAGTGAGATTAGAGTGAAAGAGAACTAGAGAGAAGCGAGATTTGCCGACAATTGGCATCAGAGCTGTGTTCTGACCTTGGGGAATGTGTAACACCCTGGATTTTGCCCATTTTCTTTTTCTTTTGATTTTGGTCCGGATTCGCTTTTTGTGGCTTAGTAGTCTTGCAACCTGGAGGGATCACCCTTCATTCTTCTTCCCGAGTGGCTTGTCAACCTCAAAACCATCCCAAGACCATGTCATTTCCATCTTGGACCAACTCCCAATATTCTTTTTCTGGGGAATATTCCTTTTTCTATTAAAGGAATAACTCTGTTTGCCCTGAGTTGTGAAGCAACTCATATTTCTATCATTCCCAAAATTCTCAAATAATTCCCATAAATCCTTTGGGACATATCTTATACAGATATGTCAAAATATTCCTTGCCATACCCAAAAATATTTCACAAATATTCCTTTTCTGATTCTGCCCTATCTGTCAGATTGAGAAGCAAGTACCCATTATATTTGCTTGCTTGCTCTCAAACTTTTTGTGAACTCTTTCCTATCCATATCATTGCCACATGACAAAATTCAACTTTATTTGGATATTAAATCTCTCTTGGCTAATTTCCAAAGTTTCTGGGCAACTGGAATCTTTGTGAAGCAAGTGCTAGCTAGGAGTATCCAAATGAGTTGAAATTTTTCAGGCATATTGATATGCTCAAATCCTGACTCTCCACCAAATTTGAGCATCATCCCTTCAACTATGTGAGCATAGCATCAAATCTTTGTTTCTGGTCATTATTCTGGGTTGTGAAGCAACTATGTTTTATGTTGCTCCATAACTCCTGAAATTTTACCAGGACATTAACCTATCTATATAACACCTCTCCACAAAATTTGGGCTCAATTCATATACCCAATAATTCCCTAGAATTTCCCTAAGATTCTGTCCAGTGGGGTGCTGTGTGAAGGAAGTACCACTTTGGTTTATCCAAATGGTATGAAATTTATACAGTATCCTCATATGATCAAATTATTCATCTCCTCCAAAATTCAGCTCAATCCAAGCAAGTATGTGAGTGCCACTTCATATTTTGCATTTCTGTTCAGTAAAGCCCATTGAACTGCAAGTGCTATTTATCTCCATCCAAATGGTCTGAAAATTTGCAGTGATGATCACCCTAGTGAGTGATCACTCTTAGCCAAATATCTGAGTCTAGTTCCTTCTCAACTTTTCTCAGCTCACATCAAACAGCTTGCTGGTGCATTGTATCCAAGCTCCCTCTAGTCATCTCCTGGCCTCTTGTGATGGGATTTCTCTCCCAAGCTGCCTTGAGGAGCAAGGACTTCCCGCTAGACATCAAATTAGGTAGCAGAGTGCACCGCGTGCGCCAATGCACGCGGTGACCATGCGGCTGGTGTGCAGTACGCGCGCTCTGTGCATTGGGGCCCTCGGCCTCGTCGGTTTCTTCCTCTCTTTCGACACCTAGCTATGTCTAGGGACTTCGTTTCGTCGTCGCCCTCGCGCTGGACCCCTCTCCCCCTCTCCCGTCCCATCCGACGCGGTGCACCGACGGTGCCCGTGCCGCAAACCTCCTCTGCTCCTCCCTCTTTCAGTCGCCCGCGAGCTCCCGAGTCTTCCCGACCTCGCCTGAGCCTTCCCCGATCCTCCGTGAAGCTCGTGGATGTCTCTCCCCTCCTCCCCGCGGCTTCCCGAAGGCTCCGGCGCGTGGTGGACGTGACGCCGTGGCCGAGCCCGGCCACCCTCGTCGCCCCGCCTATAAAAGGGCCTTCCGAGCCCCTCCCGACCTCACCATCGCACTCACCGCACTCGACTACCCCTCCCTAGCCACCTGCCCGAGCCGGAAAAGCCCTCCCCGCCGCCCATTGCCTCCATGGCCGCCGCCACCTCGTGCTCAAATTCGAGGAGGCCGAGCCCTCTCTCTCCGTTCTGACCTCACCAGCGTCTTCATTGAGCTCCATTTACCCTCCCCACTACCTCGTTCCATCACCGGAACCGCCGTCGCCTCGCCCGAGATCAGCCGGAGGCCGCTTCTGCCGGAGTTCACACCGCCGTGGCCAGAGCCCTTCCCGGCCCCCGTTTCGCTGAGGGATGGATGCGGCGCCGCCCCCTGAGGCCACCGATGCCCCTGCCTTGGCTGGGGGTGGCCGGAGGCAGCAGCTTCGGTCGCCAGCCGTGCCCTTTCCGCCTCCTCTGTCCGCCAATGCCCCCGCAGCTACGGCCTCTCCCCAATGCACGAGGGCCCCTTGCCGGGCGCGGCGTCGTCTTCTGCACCCGCCGGTGGCCGGAGCTCGGTCAGAGTCGGCCTGAGTCGCCGGTCCGGCGTCGGCCTCGCCTGTGCCTCGCCTCCTCTGTTCTGGTCCTCGGGAGGAAGAAGAAGGAGACAGGAGAGAGAGGGAGGTCAGCCGTGGGCCCCGCCTGTAAGCCTCACAGGCGTCAACCCCACCCCGGGCCCGCGCAGTTTTAAGTGGAGACGTATTCTAGAGAATACGTTTTCATCTAAAGAAAGCGTATTTTGAATCTACTTCGGCCGAGAAATCGTTTTCCCGTGTAGAAGACGTATTTCAGCCGAGTGCGCTTTCTGTTTAGCCGCCAGGGGCCTGTCTGTGAATAATTTATTTGCAGATTGGTCCCTGTACTTCGAACGGCTATAACTTTTCAACCGAGACTCCGATCGAGGTGAATCCAACGCCCACGTCTTCGTCTTGTCGAGCCCGTTCTGATGGAGTCATTTTCATAATGTTTACACACAGTGGAAATGACCCTTTTGCCCTTGTCCGTAAACAGCCCCTCTGAGAGAGAACTGTTTCCGGCAGTCAACTCCGCGACCATTCCGCACTCCTTCCCGATGATTCCTTCATCCCCAGGCAAGCCACAACTCTCATCTGCATCATCGCATTGCAATGTCATAGTTTGACTATTTGCTTTATCAGTAAGTATGAGTATCTGTGAAATGAATTGGATTATGCAATGATCGAGTTAATTCTCGGATAGGTGACTACCATGTTGAGTACCGGATTATTAGTGACTAGTAGCCTACCCACTTGTTGATACTGTGATGTTGAGATCACTGTCTATGATTATTTTGGAGTTCATCCGGCAGTTCGTAGAGATGAATTAGTAGCAGTGGCTTAAGCATACTGGTTATCGGAGTGTCAGCCATGACGGAAATATTATTCGGGGATTAGATATTTCATGGTTGACCTTGAGTCACCTGTCCGGACTTATCCGTGCAGCCACATTTTCCGGTATGGGACGGCCTTGACTTGGTCTGATCGCGTGCTCTTTCACCGGTACCGCCCGACAGGGAAGGTTATGCGTGCGCGCTACCCTGGCCCGGTAGGCGGCGATAACCTTGTGAGCCCAGTTGAGTTTTGTGCCGGCGTCCCCGTTTGGGACAGTTCAGTTTGGCCACGACGGTGGCAGGTGTCACGAGGTGACACAGGGGCCACCCAGGGCTTGACTCCGGGGGAGGATGATTGCCGGTGGTACGATGGGAGAGTCACGGGTCAGGCAGGTTTCGTTGGAGCAACGCTGATCCACCCGAATGGGATCACGAGGTCAGTGCTCCATAGTGTGGGTAAAGTGCGCAACCTCTGCAGAGTGTAAAATCTATTCGAATAGCCATGTCCACGGTATTGGACAGTCCGTCCAGACCTCACTAGGTGGTCAACCATGGTAGTGATGATAATGATGGAAGAACTCGTCGTATGATCAGAAATACTCGGTGGTTCATGAGTATTCTGAGGGTTGTGAGACAACCCAGAGGAGAGTAAGTTTGTCAGACTTGTCGTGCAGATGGAATCAGGTATTTGATATGTTAGCCATGAGATGGCTGTGAGTTGAGTGGTCGGATGACCACATGCTTGGGGATTGGACTTGGTACAGGTTCGGATTGGAGCCTGAGATTATTTGAAGTATGGATTTAATACGCTTTACCTTACTGCAGTCATTTCAGTAGCTACCTTGCTAGATAACCATGCTGGTTAATTTTGGATTGCTATGATGTTGTCTTGCTTTAATGCTGATGTTTGCTGTGAGCTTGCGAGTACATTCAAAGTACTCACCTGGCGTGTCATGCCAGTTTGCAGGTCATGCCGTGATTGCTTGCTTGCCGAGGTTCCTGTGCTTGCGATCTATGATACGCGTTCTAGCCAGAGTCCCTGCGGAGTGGAGTCCATCACCGTCGTCATTGTTCCGCTGCCGAGAGAGTTACTCCGCTGTTAGCATAGAGCTACCCCGGGCAGGCATAGTGTTGCCGTGCCGATGTAATCCTTGTACCGTTGTAACCATATCTATTGCAATAAAGAGCTGATTTGTTCTATGCCAACAGTGCCGTATTCCAGAAGACTCGTTCTTGGGCTGGAATACGGGGCGTTCCGGTTTACTCTGAGCCGGGGTGCCATAGAAGTTGGTATCAGAGCAGGTCTGGCTATAGGACGCCCTAGTCAGCGCGAGCGGTAGTAAGCGGTAGTATAGAGCCTTGTCGGTTTGCTGCACTTGTTTGTTGCCCTTGTTTGCTGCATAGCATGCATATAGACTAGTTATCATTAACGGTTGCCCTGGTGAGTGTAGGTGGCATCGGTTTCGATTCACTACCTGCACCCTCCAGTTGCATGCTCCTTGGTGTTTGGTGTCATCTTCGTCCCAGCGGAGTGATGCCAAGGTGCCTGGTTGTATCGATCCCTTGCAGGATTGATGCACAGGTACCACACCAATATATCCTTTTCAACCACCCCTATGGTTCGGTGATAGACATGTTTCTATCCCGGATCGTGCCATTCCTCTAGCCGTTTTGGCAACCCTTACTGATCCTTGCTATCAGAAAAGGGCAATGCCTGCAAGCCTTTCTCTCCACCACTATCTTATTCCGCCACCTATTCTTTGGACGTGTACGGTTTTCTTCCGTACGCTTGATGATGATGTGGTCGTAACCTCTGTGTTCCGACCCCCGACCACCAAGTTCATCCTCGCCACCGGTTCCATCCGTGTTAAGTCCGTGTTTGGTGTAGCCTTGTTTACACCAATTTTCTTCCACACATTGATTCACTTTCGTGCACATCGCCACAGCATGTTAGACCGTTATACCGGAGTTCTTGCGAGATTTGTGTGCTTAAGTAGGAATGCATATTATTACTGTGAATAGCTGTAGAATGTGATATTGCTTGTGTGTGTGTGATCTTGCTTGTTTTGTGTGCTTTTGTTTAGTCGTTTCTTTTGTTTCTTTATTTGGGCCCTTGGTGTTACCTTATTTTCCCCTTATGGAAGTTGCTCACCGACCCTGAACCCAAAGAAATCAGTGAAGAGACAGTCATGTGGAAGCTCAGCTCAGCAATATGAAATTTTCAGCCGACTGTGCTATATCAGGAATATCGAGCCTGAATATAAATGATATCCTAGCCGGATTAATTATCAGCATCCAGTATACATCAGTGCAACTTTCACAACAGCAAGGATCACATCAGCAAGAAGGCAAATTGTGTACATGATCCACAATGCATTCCGTGCCAAAGGTATGATTTATATACAAGGTTTGAGTCTGCTATGAGTACAGTTTGAACCCTGCTATGTCTTGGAAGCAAGCCATAATGTGCTATGAACTTAGAATTCAGCAAGAAGGATAGCCGAATACCCTGTTGCATACAACAAGTAACCGACAGCAGAAAAAGTAAGGTATATACATAATAGTGAGCTGTATGGGACACGGATGAACCCTTGTCTGTCTTTCTTTGGTGACGGCACCACGCCTGTGTTCTGAGCTATTTCCAGCCGTCCGGGGTGGATGCCGATTTTTATTTCTCTTGTCAACAACTGTCCGTGTTCTGAGCTGCTTTTCGGCCGTCTCGGGCAGCTGTTGAATTTCTCTTCGTAGCAATGACCCTATGCTCTGAGCTGTTTTTTTTCGGCCGTCTTAGGGAGTTGCTACTTTCTTCTTATCGACACCGTCTCATGCTCTGAGCTGCTTTTCAGCCGTCTTGAGTCGGGGTTGAGTTATTCCAGTAAAAGTCCCAGATCTGAGTTGTAAAGACCGTTCTGGTGGATACTGGTTTATTTGCCGGTTTTATTCAAGGGTTCAGACGATCGTTACCCTACAGCTACAACTTGTAAAGTAATATGCCTACCGGAATATTGCACCTGACAATACCTATGGTCACACGGAGAATCAAGAACACATAAAGCCAAGTTCTTTCAGTAAAGGATCCAGGCAAAGAGAACTATAACTAAAAAGCAAGATTGGCCATACAGATATGGTAATGGTGGCAAGATCAACATGGTATAGATACTCAGAGAAGCCTGGCTCGGTACCAGTCACCATGGGTACACACCCACGGGGTCTATTCTATTTGCAAGGACCCCATATCAAGACAACTCGCCCTGCCAACCAGATATGCTTAGAATTGTCAGAAGAGGGCAACCAAGCTGGTCAGTCTCGAAGCATGTGTCCTCACAGATGGGAATCAGTTAAAGACTAACCTGCCGGGAACAAGATTCTGCTGCTAGGACTCCTGTCAGTCAAGTCCATGGATAATATCACAATAAGACCGTACACCTCTATGCGGGTCATGACGGGTGACAGTCAAATATTTGGTAAGAGCCTCATACCCAGGACAGTGAAGATACCCAAGATGACCCAGCAATCCGTGCGAGGAGTCAGATTCCGCCTGGAGAACGGTACGACTCATAGTATTGTTTTAAGCCTGGAGGACACACAGCCATTCGAAGTCACCCAGTGAAATGAGTAAAAGTTTTCGTGTCCACCAAGAGAACCTGTTCACAACTCAGTGAACAATCGTTCATATTGGACCTCGTCACGACACATCCATGAGGGATCACCCTCGGACTTACGAGCATGGCACATTGTTTGGTCAGGATAATTTATTGGCCCAGACAGGTCAGCAGATATAAAAGGATTGGAGTCAGAGTAACATATGAGGTAAGATTGGCCAGAAAAAGGGTCCAGTGAAGCAAACCACCCCGAAGCAAGGCAGTCCGTCATATAAAACTCAGTGGAAGCATTATACAAAGGTAAAAAGGAAACCCGAGTTGGAAACGGTTTCCTCAAGAGGAAATGTTCTGGTTTGATCCCTGAGCAACCAAATCTCGAGGACGAGATTTCTTTAAGGGGGGTAGGATTGTAACACCCTGGATTTTGCCCATTTTCTTTTTCTTTTGATTTTGGTCCGGATTCGCTTTTTGTGGCTTAGTAGTCTTGCAACCTGGAGGGATCACCCTTCATTCTTCTTCCCGAGTGGCTTGCCAACCTCAAAACCATCCCAAGACCATGTCATTTCCATCTTGGACCAACTCCCAATATTCTTTTTCTGGGGAATATTCCTTTTTCTATTAAAGGAATAACTCTGTTTGCCCTGAGTTGTGAAGCAACTCATATTTCTATCATTCCCAAAATTCTCAAATAATTCCCATAAATCCTTTGGGACATATCTTATACAGATATGTCAAAATATTCCTTGCCATACCCAAAAATATTTCACAAATATTCCTTTTCTGATTCTGCCCTATCTGTCAGATTGAGAAGCAAGTACCCATTATATTTGCTTGCTTGCTCTCAAACTTTTTGTGAACTCTTTCCTATCCATATCATTGCCACATGACAAAATTCAACTTTATTTGGATATTAAATCTCTCTTGGCTAATTTCCAAAGTTTATGGGCAACTGGAATCTTTGTGAAGCAAGTGCTAGCTAGGAGTATCCAAATGAGTTGAAATTTTTCAGGCATATTGATATGCTCAAATCCTGACTCTCCACCAAATTTGAGCATCATCCCTTAAACTATGTGAGCATAGCATCAAATCTTTGTTTCTGGTCATTATTCTGGGTTGTGAAGCAACTATGTTTTATGTTGCTCCATAACTCCTGAAATTTTACCAGGACATTAACCTATCTATATAACACCTCTCCACAAAATTTGGGCTCAATTCATCTACCCAATAATTCCCTAGAATTTCCCTAAGATTCTATCCAGTGGGGTGCTGTGTGAAGGAAGTACCACTTTGGTTTATCCAAATGGTATGAAATTTATACAGTATCCTCATATGATCAAATTATTCATCTCCTCCAAAATTCAGCTCAATCCAAGCAAGTATGTGAGTGCCACTTCATATTTTGCATTTCTGTTCAGTAAAGCCATTGAACTGCAAGTGCTATTTATCTCCATCCAAATGGTCTGAAAATTTGCAGTGATGATCACCCTAGTGAGTGATCACTCTCAGCCAAATATCTGAGTCTAGTTCCTTCTCAACTTTTCTCAGCTCACATCAAACAGCTTGCTGGTGCATTGTATCCAAGCTCCCTCTAGTCATCTCCTGGCCTCTTGTGATGGGATTTCTCTCCCAAGCTGCCTTGAGGAGCAAGGACTTCCCGCTAGACATCAAATTAGGTAGCAGAGTGCACCGCGTGCGCCAATGCACGCGGTGACCATGCGGCTGGTGTGCAGTACGCGCGCTCTGTGCATTGGGGCCCTCGGCCTCGTCGGTTTCTTCCTCTCTTTCGACACCTAGCTATGTCTAGGGACTTCGTTTCGTCGTCGCCCTCGCGCTGGACCCCTCTCCCCCTCTCCCGTCCCATCCGACGCGGTGCACCGACGGTGCCCGTGCCGCAAACCTCCTCTGCTCCTCCCTGTTTCAGTCGCCCGCGAGCTCCCGAGTCTTCCCGACCTCGCCTGAGCCTTCCCCGATCCTCCGTGAAGCTCGTGGATGTCTCTCCCCTCCTCCCCGCGGCTTCCCGAAGGCTCCGGCGCGTGGTGGACGTGACGCCGTGGCCGAGCCCGGCCACCCTCGTCGCCCCGCCTATAAAAGGGCCTTCCGAGCCCCTCCCGACCTCACCATCGCACTCACCGCACTCGACTACCCCTCCCTAGCCACCTGCCCGAGCCGGAAAAGCCCTCCCCGCCGCCCATTGCCTCCATGGCCGCCGTCACCTCGTGCTCAAATTCGAGGAGGCCGAGCCCTCTCTCTCCGTTCTGACCTCACCAGCGTCTTCATTGAGCTCCATTTACCCTCCCCACTACCTTGTTCCATCACCGGAGCCGCCGTCGCCTCGCCCGAGATCAGCCGGAGGCCGCTTCTGCCGGAGTTCACACCGTCGTGGCCAGAGCCCTTCCCGGCCCCCGTTTCGCTGAGGGATGGATGCGGCGCCGCCCCCTGAGGCCGCCGGTGCCCCTGCCTTGGCTGGGGGTGGCCGAAGGCAGCAGCTTCGGTCGCCAGCCGTGCCCTGTCCGCCTCCTCTGTCCGCCAATGCCCCCGCAGCTACGGCCTCTCCCCAACGCACGAGGGCCCCTTGCCGGTCGCGGCGTCGTCTTCTGCACCCGCCGGTGGCCGGAGCTCGGTCAGAGTCGGCCTGAGTCGCCGGTCCGGCGTCGGCCTCGCCTGTGCCTCGCCTCCTCTGTTCTGGTCCTCGGGAGGAAGAAGAAGGAGACAGGAGAGAGAGGGAGGTCAGCCGTGGGCCCCGCCTGTAAGCCTCACAGGCGTCGACCCCACCCCGGGCCCGCGCAGTTTTAAGTGGAGACGTATTCTAGAGAATACGTTTTCATCTAAAGAAAGCGTATTTTGAATCTACTTCGGCCGAGAAATCGTTTTCCCGTGTAGAAGACGTATTTCAACCGAGTGCGCTTTCTGTTTAGCCGCCAGGGGCCTGTCTGTGAATAATTTATTTGCAGATTGGTCCCTGTACTTCGAACGGCTATAACTTTTCAACCGAGACTCCGATCGAGGTGAATCCAACGCCCACGTCTTCGTCTTGTCGAGCCCGTTCTGATGGAGTCATTTTCATAATGTTTACACACAGTGGAAATGACCCTTTTGACCTTGTCCGTAAACAGCCCCTCCGAGAGAGAACTGTTTCCGGCAGTCAACTCCGCGACCATTCCGCACTCCTTCCCGATGATTCCTTCATCCCCAGGCAAGCCACAACTCTCATCTGCATCATCGCATTGCAATGTCATAGTTTGACTATTTGCTTTATCAGTAAGTATGAGTATCTGTGAAATGAATTGGATTATGCAATGATCGAGTTAATTCTCGGATAGGTGACTACCATGTTGAGTACCGGATTATTAGTGACTAGTAGCCTACCCACTTGTTGATACTGTGATGTTGAGATCACTGTCTATGATTATTTTGGAGTTCATCCGGCAGTTCGTAGAGATGAATTAGTAGCAGTGGCTTAAGCATACTGGTTATCGGAGTGTCAGCCATGACGGAAATATTATTCGGGGATTAGATATTTCATGGTTGACCTTGACTCACCTGTCCGGACTTATCCGTGCAGCCACATTTGCCGGTATGGGACGGCCTTGACTTGGTCTGATCGCGTGCTCTTTCACCGGTACCGCCCGACAGGGAAGGTTATGCGTGCGCGCTACCCTGGCCCGGTAGGCGGCGATAACCTTGTGAGCCCAGTTGAGTTTTGTGCCGGCGTCCCCGTTTGGGACAGTTCAGTTTGGCCACGACGGTGGCAGGTGTCACGAGGTGACACAGGGGCCACCCAGGGCTTGACTCCGGGGGAGGATGATTGCCGGTGGTACGATGGGAGAGTCACGGGTCAGGCAGGTTTCGTTGGAGCAACGCTGATCCACCCGAATGGGATCACGAGGTCAGTGCTCCATAGTGTGGGTAAAGTGCGCAACCTCTGCAGAGTGTAAAATCTATTCGAATAGCCGTGTCCACGGTATTGGACAGTCCGTCCAGACCTCACTAGGTGGTCAACCATGGTAGTGATGATAATGATGGAAGAACTCGTCGTATGATCAGAAATACTCGGTGGTTCATGAGTATTCTGAGGGTTGTGAGACAACCCAGAGGAGAGTAAGTTTGTCAGACTTGTCGTGCAGATGGAATCAGGTATTTGATATGTTAGCCATGAGATGGCTGTGAGTTGAGTGGTCGGATGACCACATGCTTGGGGATTGGACTTGGTACAGGTTCGGATTGGAGCCTGAGATTATTTGAAGTATGGATTTAATACGCTTTACCTTACTGCAGTCATTTCAGTAGCTACCTTGCTAGATAACCATGCTGGTTAATTTTGGATTGCTATGATGTTGTCTTGCTTTAATGCTGATGTTTGCTGTGAGCTTGCGAGTACATTCAAAGTACTCACCTGGCGTGTCATGCCAGTTTGCAGGTCATGCCGTGATTGCTTGCTTGCCGAGGTTCCTGTGCTTGCGATCTATGATACGCGTTCTAGCCAGAGTCCCTGCGGAGGGGAGTCCATCACCGTCGTCATTGTTCTGCTGCCGAGAGAGTTACTCCGCTGTTAGCATAGAGCTACCCCGGGCAGGCATAGTGTTGCCGTGCCGATGTAATCCTTGTACCGTTGTAACCATATCTATTGCAATAAAGAGCTGATTTGTTCTATGCCAACAGTGCCGTATTCTAGAAGACTCGTTCTTGGGCTGGAATACGGGGCGTTCCGGTTTACTCTGAGCCGGGGTGCCACAGAATGGCGGGGCCAGATGACTCCGGTGGTAGCAAGTCGCCGGTGACTCCGCGGACCTCCGGCGGCAACGAGGTTATCGTGGCAGAGAGGCCCATGGCGCGGATGGCACGCGACACCAGCAGCGCGGCATGGTCGCAGCTGACGCGGAGCAACTACACCGACTGGGCCGTCCTCATGCAAGTCATGATGGAGGGACGGCATCTCTGGGACGCCGTCCGGACGGGCACGGCTGAGCGTAGCGAGGATCACCTGGCGCTCGAGGCAATTCTTCGGGGGGGGTGCCACCAGAGATGGGGCCTACACTCGTCGCCAAGGCGACGGCGAAGGAGGCCTGGGAGTCCCTGAAGACGATGAGGCTTGGGGTGGCGCGAGTGCGCGAGGCAAAGCTCGCGACCCTCACCGACATCAAGTTCGCCGACGGCGAGTCGATGGACGAATTTGCCATGCGCCTCACAGCCATGGTGGCTCAGATGGCGCAGCTCGGTGAGACAATTCCTAAAAAAAGAGTTGTTAGAAAATTTCTTTCAGTAGTACCCAAGCAGTTCTCGCAGATTGCTCTGTCGATCGAGACTCTAGTCGATCTCAACACGCTCCCCATCAAGGAGCTGACTGGGAGACTGAAGGCGGCGGAGGAACGCCACGAGCTGCATCAAGCCACCGATGGAATGGGGCGGCTGCTCCTCACATAGGAGGAGTGGCATGCCCGCCTCAAGACCAGCGACTAGCACGCTGGCAAGTGCCGCTACTGCAACATGATGGGCACTGGGTCCGTGACTGCAAGAAGAAGAAGCGCGACGAGGAGGCAAAGGCTCTCTTCGCCCAAGGGCACGGCAGGGACGACGCTGACCCAACACACCTCCTCATGGCGCAGGTGTGTGATCTGTCCAGGCGACCGCGACGGGCACATCGAGCTGTTCAAGGAGTGCGTGGAGGCACATCTAGGCCTGGCCACGGACGCGCACTCCGGCGTCTGGTACTTGGACACGGGAGCCAGCAACCACATGTCCGGCGAGGAGGCCTCGTTCAGCGAGCTCGACCGTCACGTCACTGGCACTGTCAGGTTCGGAGACGGATCGGTTGTCGACATCCAAGGGCGCGGTTGCGTGCTCTTCACTGACCACGCCGGCGGCCACCATGTGCTGAGCTGCGTCTACTTCATCCCGCGGCTCAAGAGCAACATCGTCAGCGTCGGACAGCTCGACCAGATCGGGTGTCGGTCGGAGATCGAGGGCGGCATCTTCACTCTCTACGACCAATAGCGGCGAATCGTGGCCAGGGTCCAGCACGCCAGCAACCGGCTGTATCCATATGCGCTCCAGCTCGCGCGCCCCGTGTGTCTGGCAGCATGGTGCGCGACGGATGAGGCGTGGCAGTGGCATGCAAGGTATGGCCACCTGAACTTTCAGGCGCTTCGCAAGCTCGCTCAGCAAGGGCTGGTGCGCGGGCTGCCCTCCATCGACCATGTCGACCAGGTGTGCAACGGGTGTCTCGCCGGCAAGCAGAGGCGTGCCTCGTTTCCAGCTGAGGCGAACTACAGAGCGGAGCAGATCCTGGAGCTAGTGCACGGTGACCTGTGCGGACCGATCATGCCCGCCACAGCTGGGGGGCGGCGTTACTTCCTCCTCGTCGTCGACGACATGTCTAGGTACATGTGGCTATCACTGCTTCATTCCAAGGACGAGGCCGCCGGGGCGATCGCACGGTTTCAAGCGCGTGTGGAGACGGAGACAGGGCGCAAGCTGCACGCTCTGCGGATGGACCGCGGTGGCGAGTTCACCTCTGTTGACTTCAGTGACTACTGTGCACACCGTGGGGTGCAACGGCAGCTCATGGCGCCGTACTCGCCTCAGCAAAACGGCGTTGTAGAGCGCCGCAATCAAACTGTGGTGGCCATGGCCAGGAGCATGATGAAGGCCACGTCCATGTTTGGAGAGTTCTGGGGGGAGGCAGTCACCACTGGCGTCTTCATCCTGAACAGATCACCGACGCGCTCCGTGGTCGGCATGACCCCGTACGAGGCGTGGCATGGTGATCGATCTCCGGTGCACTTCCTGCACACGTTTGGGTGCGTGGTGCATGTGAAGACAGTGAAGCCGCACCAGAGCAAGCTTGAGGATCGATCCACACCCATGGTGTTCGTCGGGTACGAGGAAGGCGGCAAGGCGTACCGCGCCTACAACCCTGTAACCAAGTGCGTCCATGTCACGCGAGACGTCGTCTTCGACGAATCAGCAAGGTGGAACTGGGCCGACACGGCTCATGCTGCTCCGGCGACCGTAGGTGAGTCCTTCACAGTGGACCAGCCAGCTTACAAGGTGCAGATGGTTCGCGACAGTGGCGAAGATGCAGGGCAGCAGACACCTATGACGCCACGAACACCGGCCACGGAGGGAGCAGAGGCGGGAGCAGGCACGCCCACATCTGTTGGCAGTCCAGACACGGCTGTCTCTGTCAGCAGCCCGGAGACGGCCGCTGCGGCACTGAAAACTCCTGCTGCAGCCTCCACTCTAGTGAGGGTGGAGTTCGTGACGCCGCCCTCCGGGAGCCCAGTGCTGGACGCCGACGACGACGCGCGCGTGGCTCATCGCTTCTGCCGCATGTCTGACATCCTCGGCCCCGTCCAGCTAGCTGAAAGGTTGCTGATCGCCTCTGCTGAAGAACCAAGCACATTCAGAGAGGCGGAGCTCGATCCTAGCTGGTGCAAGGCAATGATCGAGGAGGTGAACTCGATCAAGGAAAACAACACGTGGGAGCTCACTGATCTCCCCGCTGGTCACCGGGTCATTGGGGTGAAGTGGGTGTTCCGCGTCAAGAGGGATCCTGCCGGCGCGATCGTCAAGTACAAAGCTCGCCTCGTCGCCAAGGGATTCGTGCAGAAGGCGGGGATCGACTTCGACGAGGTGTTTGCTCCAATAGCGTGCTTGGAGTCCGTGCGTGCGCTGCTCGCGCTCGCAGCGCACGAGGGATGGTCGATCCATCATATGGATGTGAAGTCGGCTTTCCTCAACGGCGATCTGAAGGAAGAGGTCTACGTCGAGTAGCCGTCGGGCTTCGTTGCCGTCGATCACAAGCACAAGGTGCTAAAGCTGCGCAAGGCGCTGTACGGTCTACATCAGGCGCCCCGCGCATGGAATGCTAAGCTCGACGCCACGCTCGTCGACATGGGCTTCTGCCGCTGCAACTCCGAGCATGCTGTCTATGCACGCAGGTCAGGCCGCGAGCTCCTTCTTCTGGGGGTGTACATGGATGACCTAGTGATCACCGGAGCCAACGTCGCGGAGATCGACAGCTTCAAGACTGCGATGAAGGCCAAGTTTCGGATGAGCGATCTTGGGTTGCTCTCCTACTACCTGGGCATTGAAGTGCGCCAGGATGCTGATGGTGTAACCATTGCGCAAAGCGCGTACGCCGACAAGATCATCGAGAAGGCAGGGCTGACAGGGTGCAATCCACGTCAGACTCCTATGGAAGCTCGTCTGAAGCTGAGCAAGACGAGCACGGCGGCTCCCACTGACGCCACGTTGTACAGGAGCCTGGTGGGGACGCTGTGCTACCTCACCCATTCCCGGCCAGACATCACCTTCGCCGTGAGTTACGTGAGCCGATTCATGGAAGCGCCCACGGTCGAGCACCTGACCGATGTTCAGCATATCATCAGGTATGTGGCTGGCACCCGTGATCTGGGGTGTCACTTCCCTCATCGGCGAGCCAATGGAGCCAGGATTGTTGGGTACAGCGATAGCAACATGGCCGGCGACATCGACGATCGCAAGAGCACGTCGGGGGGAATCTTCTTCCTCGGTGATAGCCCTGTCAGCTGGCTGTCGTAGAAACAGAAAGTGGTGGCCCTTTTATCATGTGAGGTTGAGTTCATCGCGGCCACAACAGCAGCCTGTCAGGGCATGTGGGTGGCGCGTCTGCTCGCAGAGATCACCGGTGAAGAACTTCAGGTACCACTCCTCCTGGTGGACAACAAATCAGCCATAGCTCTCTGCAAGAATCCGGTTCTTCATGACAGAAGCAAGCACATTGATGTGCGTTATCACTTCAACAGAGAGTGTGTGGAAGAAGGAAAAATGACTGTCGACTTCATCAGAACTGAAGATCAGTTGGCTGACATTCTGACAAAGCCCTTGGGGCGCATCAGGTTCACCCAGCTGCGTGAGAAGATTGGGATGAAGAAAATAAGGTAGGCAGACTAGGATTTAGGGGGTGATTGTTGAATAAACCCAAGTCTGCAGTAGCTAGTGTCATTTCTTCAGTTTCGTCAGTTGTTTCATTCTGTTTTCTGTCAACGAGATTAGCTCGAGTTAGTTAGCGCCAAGAGCGAGTCTGGCACCCCCTCTAATCGCTCGTGGGATGGCACGAGCACCACAATCGGTGGTGGCGCGTAGTTAGGGGCCATGAGCCCGTTTCCTTTGCTGTACTTCGAATAAATTCAGGCAATGCAAAACAGAAAAGTCGCAAGTTCTGCGCGGCGCAAAACCTCCTGTTCTTCTTCCTCCTTACCGCTCAGTGAGATTAGAGTGAAATAGAACTAGAGAGAAGCGAGATTTGCCGACAGGTCTCCTCAAGGATTCTTGCCGCACTACTCATGGCTACGCATGAGAGAAAAAGCCCAAGGAGGAAGACAGCTGAGTTTTTCGGAGCGATAGTGTTAGACATGTGCAGCACCGGCTAGCTCCGGCAGTGCAGTTTGAGTGTGGGAGAGATAGCTGGGGCTGCTGGCTACTTATAGGGTGCAAAACGCGGTGTGGGGAGAGTGTGCAGATTTTGCAACAAGTTTGTTCATCTACTTGTCTACACTTCTGTCCAATGTATGTGTTTCTGAGTCTATATCTGCTCAAGGTTTGGGCGAGGAACAGGAAATAACACTCTGGTCATTTTGGCTGCAGTTGTGGACGTCGTGAAGCTGCGTGCAGGGCAGGTACGACCGTTCAAAACATCAACAATGTTAGGTCAGCTGTGAAGATGAAACGTTATGTCCAAGGGTTCAACAAAACAAGCAATGCAAAAGTCAACAAACAATTTTCGCCGAAGCAAAACCAGCCTGGAGTTTAACAGGCTATCAATTAACTAGGATTATGAATCACAACATTGTTATATTATGTTGGTTTTTTAGAGCGTCGATATATAAGGGCACCTCCAGCACTAACCTGCAAATTTGCTCCGGTATTTCTGGTTAAAACAAGTTTTGCTCTGGCATCTATCCGCGGACACTGATGCCGGAGGCCACCATCAGCCGCTGCTCACATACATTTCAACAACGGCTCAAACTAACCGAACGAAATTCCTGCAAACCGGAGGATTTCATTCAAGTTCGAATATAATTTACATAAATGGATGATTTTTTCGACCATTTTACTAAAAACTATAAAAAAACTAAACCCTATATCAGATGACCACCTCGTAAGCATGGCCGCCTTGTCCTGCCGCACCGTCCTCGCCGTCCCGTGCCGTTGTCATCATCGTCGTTGTCCCTCCAGTGGTGCAAGGATGCCGGAGGGCTGTGGGAGCCTTGTCCGGCGGCTGACTGCCACTCGCGGAGGAGTCACTCCCTCCTGTTGCGCGGTGCGGAGGGATGCCTTGGCCACTGTCGACGGTGCCGGCGGAGCCCTGGCAGCGGTCTTGCCCCTGCTGGTGTTGGCGGAGCAGATGCTAAGCGACCTATCCTCGCCGATCTTGGCGAGCTCGCCATCAAGGCGGCGGCGGCGCCTGGCGGCCGTCTTCGTGGTGGTGACGGAGCAGTCGAGCGCCCACGCGGTGGCAAGGTCAGGGTCTTTGCGGACCCATTTTGGCGCCACGTCGCTTTTGGTGAACGCGGAGCGGCGACCGGCATTGCGTCGATCGTACCTTGCCTAGTGCCTCACCACGCGCTCCCCCTCGGACAGGACGGCCCTTGAGCCCGAGGCACCGCTATAACTGCCTCCTATGAGGTAGTGGAGGATGCGACCACGCGTCTTCGAGATCGCTGGTGATGGCTCCTCCTTTTTCAGGCGGCGGTGGCGTTCTGGTGGCGACGTCGGCTCGTCAAACCGCATGTAGTGGATGTGCGGCGGGGGCGATGTGGGCTCATCCTTCATGCGGAAAAGGCACTAGGGGCACGCCGGTTCCTTCTTCACACGGCCGCCAATGTGGAGGCCACGGCTGCGCGGTGGGGATGCCGGCTCGTCCTTCACCTGCCGGAGTGGGGACGCCGACCCCCGCTTCACGCTAATGCGTGGTGGCGACGGTGGCTCTTCATTCACGCGTGCCGGGGATGGTGGCGCCGAGCCCATGTGACGGAGCCAAAAATCCGTCATGATTTCCATCTGACGGATGAATTCTTCATCCGTTAGAGCCGCCTCCGAGAGGAGACGGGGCTGCTATTGCGGCTGGTCCTCCTCGTCAAAGGAGGAGATGATTATTTCCTCCTTGCCGGAGGAGCCCACCGCTGCGGATGCAGATGGTCCCAGAGAGCGAGGGCGGCGGAACCCCGATCCGCCTGAAGAGGAACTTCCACCCATGCAGAGAAATAGGACTTCGGCATCGCCGCTGGGCTCGGGGAGGCGGAAGGGCTCGGCAGGTGATGGGAAGGGGGTGAGCAGGACGGTGCTCGAGGAGGGGGATTGTGATACGTCTCCATCGTATCTACTTTTCCAAACTCTTTTGCCCTTGTTTTGGACTCTAATTTGCATGATTTGAATGGAACTAACCCGAACTGACGCTGTTTTCAGCAGAATTGCCATGGTGTTATTTTTGTGCAGAAATAAAAGTTCTCGGAATGACCTGAAACTTCACAGAGATCAGTTTTGGAATAAATAAAAAATATTGGCGAAAGAATCAACTGAAGGGGGCCCACACCCTGTCCACAAGGGTGGAGGGCGCGCCCACCCCCCCAGGGCGCGCCATCTGTCCTTGTGGGCCCCCTGGACCTCCACCGACCTCAACTCCAACTCCATATATTCACGTTCGGGGAGAGAAAAATCAGAGAGAGGGATTCATCGTGTTTTACTATACGGAGCCGCCGCCACCTCCTGTTCTTCCTTGGGAGGGCAGATCTGGAGTCCGTTCAGGGCTCCGGAGAGGGGAAATCATTGTCGTCGTCATCATCAACCATCCTCCATCACCAATTTCATGATGCTCACCACCGTGCGTGAGTAATCCCATCGTAGGCTTGTTGGATGGTGATGGGTTGGATGAGATTTACCATGTAATCAAGTTAGTTTTGTTAGGGTTTGATCCCTAGTATCCACTATGTTCTAAGATTGATGTTGCTATGACTTTGCTATGCCTAATGCTTGTCACTAGGGCCTGAGTGCCATGATTTCAGATCTGAACCTATTATGTTTTTATGAATATATTTGTGTTCTTGATCCTATCTTGCAAGTTATAGTCACCTACTACGTGTTATGATCCGGCAACCCCTGAGTGACAATAGTCGGGACACTTCCCGGTGATGGCCGTAGTTTCAGGAGTTCATGTATTCATTAAGTGCTAATGCTTTGGTCCGGTTCTCTATTAAAAGGAGGCCTTAATATCCCTTAGTTTCCAATAGGACCCCGCTGCCACGGGAGGGTAGGACAAAAGATGTCATGCAAGTTCTTTTCCATAAGCACGTATGACTATATTCGGAATACATGCCTACATTATATTGATGAATTGGAGCTAGTTCTGTGTCACCATATGTTATAACTGTTGCATGATGAATGCCATCCGACATAATTATCCATCATTGATCCATTGCCTACGAGCTTTTCACATATTGATCTTTGCTAAGTTACTTTTCCATTGCCACTGTTACAATTGCTACAAAATTGCTACTGTTACTTTTGCCACCGTTACCGTTACTTCCATACTACTTTGCTACTAAATACTTTGCTGCAGATATTAAGTCTTTCAGGTGTGCTTGAATTGACAACTCAGCTGCTAATACTTGAGAATATTCTTTGGCTCCCCTTGTGTCGAATCAATAAATTTGGGTTGAATACTCTACCCTCGAAAACTATTGCGATCCCCTATACTTGTGGGTTATCATATTGCAGCTCTGTGCGTCGCCGACGCACAGCTTAAATAGCCACAGCCAGGCCAGGTGAAAGGGCTCTCAGCCCACTTCAATGCGGTGCAGCGGACAAAGTTGGTTTCTCGGGACGCGACATTCTCATTGAAGCCGCGACGCCCGAGAGGTTGCGTCCGTCTACGCCACCCTCCCTTCCGGTCAAATCACGGGCATCAATGCCGGCCACTGCATGCTCTGGGCCGGCATGAATGCGGCGCGGCAAGCGACGCAGCCCTTTGATGGTAAGCGCGGGAGAGGCGGGTGGGATTTTTTTATGGGCCCGGACGGTCAGGAGCGGGCGTGGCAGCGGTCCGGACGCCCGCAAAGCCCCATGTTTGTCTCTGGTTTGCGAGGAAGTGCGTCTGGACCACCCGGTGAACTGATACAGTCCCGCGTTGGATGGCACAACATGTCCGAATCGCGTGTCCCGTATGTATGCAAGCGGTTTGAGGGTCGATGTTGAATATGCTCTAAGAAGCACAAAACAAAACAAGATTGCAAAATCTGGTGGTCCCTGCTACTTGTGAGCTGCATTGGGATTTTCCCCGAAGAGGAACGGAGATGCAATACAATAGAGATAAGTATTTCCCTCTGTGAGAACCAAGGTTTATCGAACCAATGAGACAATCACGCAAAGCCTCGTGAACAGCACATGCACACACAAAAGCAAATACTTGCACCCAACGCAGGTAAGAGGGTTGTCAATCCCCTTGAACTCGTTACTTGTAAGGATCAAATCTTATAGTGGTAGATAGATAAATTGCAAAACTAAATAAAAGGAAATAAATTACAGCAAGGTATTTCTAGTTTTTATAATAAGATAAAAGTAGACCCGGGGCCATAGTTTTCACTAGAGCCTTCTCTGTTGAACACATAGCATACGGTGGGTGAACAAATTGTTCTTGGGCAATTGATAGAAAAACGGATAGTTATGACGATAATCACGACAATGATCATGTATATAGGCATCACGCCCCAGACAAGTAGACCGACTCCTATCTGCATCTACTACTATTACTCCACCAATCGACTGCTATCCAGCATGCATCTATGGTATTAAGTTCATAAAAGAAGGAGTAACGCCCTAAGCAAGATGACATGATGTAGACAAAGTAAACCCAATCAATATGAATAAACCCCATCGTTTTACCCTTAATGGCAACAATACAAATATGTGTCTTGTCGCCTTCTGTCACTGGGATATAGAGCACCGCAAGATTGAACCCATTACAAAGCACCTCTCCCACTGGAAATAAATAAATCTAGTTGGTCAAACCGAACGGATAGATTGGAGAGAAATACAAAGCTATAAAAATCAGGCATAATAAAGTTCAGAGAAATTCAATTACTTTCGATGAGTATTCTAATCATAAATCCACAATCCATTGGATCTCAACAAGCACACCGTAAAAGAAGATTACATCGGATAGAACTCCAAGAACATCGATGAGGACATTATATTGAAGATCAAAGAGAGAGAAGAAGTCATCTAGCTACTAACTATGGACTCGTAGGTCTGTGATGAACTACTCATGCATCATCTGAAGGCAGCAAAGATGATGTAGAAGCCCTCCGTGATCAATTCCCCCTCCGGCAGAGTACCGAAAAAGGCCTCCAGATGTGATCGCGGAAGACCAAAAGATTGCGGCGGCGGAAAAAGTGTTTCGGGTGGCTCTCTGTTGCTTTGGGAATATTTGAGGATTTATAAAGATGGAATTAGGTCAAACGGAGTTGCGTGGGAGTCACGAGCTCGAGGGGCGCACCGGGTGAGCTCATGACTCTCCCGTAAGTCTTCTGGCCTCCTCCCGAATCTTCTAGGGTACCTTCTGGTCCAAAAAAAATCATCATAAAGTTTCATCGTGTTTGGACTTCGTTTGGTATTGATTTTCTAAAAAGTCAAAATCAAACAAAAAATAGAAACTAGCACTGGACACTGGCTTATTAGGTTTGTCCCAAAAAATAATGTGAAATAGCATATAAATGCATATAAAGCATTCAAAATTGATAATATAATTACATGAAACAATCAAAAATTATGAATATACCGAAGACGTATCAGCCCCTAATGTAGATCTACTTGTGTGCAAGTGCTAGCTCTAAGGCAGCAAAATTTCATTTGACATTTTGATCTTACAATATAGGGAGCACATGCTTCGAACCATAATTGGCATAGTTTGCTTTTAGCTGATATATCCAACATATCGTTGTTGATCGTGGCTGCAAAGTTATGGCCAATTTGTCTCCACATATATATATACTAAAGAATTAAAGCTACTAACATAGTCAGGAATCATGCATACTTTTCAAGTGATCTTGTGATAAAAGCTTGATAGTGAGACCAAAACATATTTCTCGTGTATATCAATATATATTTATATAAACATATCACCCACAATGATCGTCGACCACGACTAAACAATCAGACCGTCGACGCAACACAACACCAGGGTATATGTATGAGCGAAGCAGAATTCAGAAGGCAATTCTCATGGTTTGGCCTCCAGCTTTGGGAGGTGAAACATGGGAATAGTGGGCATCTCGGGCTTTGGTGGTAGCTCCACCTTGGGCATCTCGAGCTTGGGCGGCAGCTCCACCTTGGGCATCTCCGGCTTGGATGGCAGGTGAACCTCCGGGGACATTGGCAGCTCCACCTTAGGCTGCTCCAGCTTGGGCGGCAAGTGCACCTCAGGGACCAGCGGTAGCTCCACCTTGGGAAGCTCAGGCTTAGGTGGCAGGTGCACCTCCGGGACCGGCGGCAGCTCTACCTTGGGAAGCTCAGGCTTAGATGGCAGGTGTACTTCCGGGAATGGTGGAAGCTCTACCTTGGGAATCTGTGGCACCTCGGTCTTGTGCTCTTTCTTGGACGGAACGGTCTCCTCCAGGATTCTCGCCGCACTACTCATGGCTACGCATGAGAGAAGAAGCCCAAGGAGGAAGACAGCTGAGTTTTTTGGAGCCATAGTGCTAGACATGTGCAGCACCGGCTAGCTCTGGCAGTGCAGTTTGAGTGTGGGAGAGATAGTTGGGGCTGCTGGCTACTTATAGGGTGCAAAAGGCGGCGTGGGGACAGAGTACAGATTTTGCAACAAGTTTGTTCATCTACTTGTCTGCACTTCTGTCCAATGTATGTGTTTCTTAGTCTATATCTGCTCAAGGTTTGGGTGAGGGGCAGTAATCAGCACTCTGGTTATTTGGGCTGCAGTTGCGGACACCGTGAAGCTGCGTGCAGGGCAGGTACGACCGTCCAAAACATCAACAATGTTAGGTCAGCTGTGAAGACGAAACGTTATGTCCAAGGGTTCAACAAAACAAGCAATGCAAAAGTCAACAAACAATTTTCGCCGAAGCAAAACCAGACTGGAGTTTAACAGGCTATCAATTAACTCAGATTATGAATCACAACATTGTTATATTATGTTGGTTTTTTAGAGTGTCGAGAGATAAGGGCATCTCCAGCGCTGACCCGCAAATTTGCTCCGGCATTTCTGGTTAATTTTTTTTTGCTCCGGCATCTATCCATGGACACTGATGCCGGAGGCCTTCATCCAACGCTGCTTACATCCATTTCAACAACAGTTCAAACTAACCGGACGAAATTCGTGCAAACCAGGTGGATTTCATTCAAGTTCGGATATAATTTACATAAACGAACGATTTTTTGATCATTTTACTAAAAACTAGTATAAAAAAACTAAACCCTATGTCGAACGACCACCTCGTAAGCGTGGCCGCCCTGTCCTGCCATTGCCGTCCATGTCGTTGTTGTCCCATCAGTGGCGCAAGGATGCCAGAGGGCTGCGGCAACCTTGTCCGACGGCTGCCTGCCGCTCGCGGAGGAGCCACTCCACCTCCCGTTGCGCGCTGCCGAGGGCCGCCTTGGCCACTGCCGGCCTTGTCCGGCGGCTGCCTGCCGCCCGCGAAGGAGCCACTCCGCCTCCTGTTGCGCGGTGCCGAGGGCCGCCTTGGCCACTGCCGATGGAGCCCCGAAGGCGGCCTTGCCCCTACTGGCGTCGGCGGAGCACTCGTTAAGCAACCACTCCACGCCGATCTTGGCGAGCTCGCCGTCAAGGCGGTAGCGGCACCTGGCGGTCGTCTCCGGAGTGCTGACGGAGCGGTCGATTGCCCACGCGGCAGCAAGGTCAGGGTCATTGCAGACCCATTCCGGCGCCACATCGCTTTTGGTGAACGCGGAGTGGCGTCCGGCATTGCGCCGATCGTACCACCCCTGTCGCCTCGCGCCGCGCTCTGATACGTCTCCAACTTATCTATAATTTTTTATTGTTCCATGCTATTATATTATTCATCTTGGATGTTTTATATGCATTATTATGCTATTTTATATCATTTTTTGGGACTAACCTATTAACCTAGTGCCTAGTGCCAGTTGCTATTTTTTTCCATGTTTTTGTCTTTACAAAAAATCAATACCAACGAAGTCCAAACGGAACGAAACTTTTTGACGATTTTTCTTTGACCAGAAGACACCTAGGAAGCTTCGGGAGGAGGCCAGAAGAGCCACGGATGGGCCACAAGCTTGGAGGCCGCGCCCTAGGGGGCGCGCCTCCCGAGCTTGTGGGCCCCCGTGGCACCTCTAACCCTAATCTCAGCTCCATAAATACCCAAATATTCCCCGTATACCAGAGGGCACACCAAAAATACTTTTTCGCCGCCGCAAGTTTCTGTCCTCGTGAGATCCCATCTGGAGACTTGTTCCGGTACTCTGTCAGAGGGGGATTCGATCACGGAGGGCCTCTACATCAATCTTTCTGCCCTTTCGATGATGTGTGGGTAGTTTACCACTGACCTACGGGTCCATAGCTAGTAGCTAGATGATTTCTTCTCTCTCTTTGATCTTCAATACAACGTTCTCCTTGATGTTCTGGGAGATTTGTTCGATGTAATCTTCTTTTGAGGTGCGTTTGTTGAGATCCGATGAATTATGGATTTATGATCAGATTTATAAGGACCCGACTAGATGCGAGTCGTTCGTCGGCCCGATCTTTCACGATACTGGCAGCAGCACAAGAAATTCCGATCGAGCAAAGATGCAAGACCGTAAGATCAGAAACTAGCGTTGAGTAGATTAGATCGACTTCACGCGCAGCAGCAACAAAATCCCAATGGATCAGCAACGAAGACAATATTTGGTGTCCCTCGACATGGGACGTTTTCTGACTATTATTGAACTCACGATGAAACAAAACTTCACCTGCTTTACACGGTGTATCCCTGTTTTTATAACGTGCGCGCAGGCACTTCTCAACAGACTCAATGCAAGCGAATCTGAAACGGACTCTCCTATCCAAACAAAATAAGATTTGACTAATTAATACTCCGGCAACGCTGATCACCTTCCAACTAACCTAGACTTAAAACGTATACGTAACTAGTACTAGTGCAACCTTTGGACTCTACTATAATACCAAGCTAATAAAACTAGGTATTTCTTGTGCCCGATCAAATCACAGCTTCTTCGGTGGAGTCCTAAAATTTGGTTTAACTTCATCTTGCGGTGGAGGAATCTGAAGTATCATAGAACCAATCTGTATATATGAAAAAGCTCCTAAAGTACCAGCTTCTTTCCCTTTTGGAACTGTCACAGCCAACTTCTCATGCATCGATGTAACTTTAATATTTCTTGGACGAGTGACAGTAGTCTTGGCATAGATGATCACATCATCCTCCTCCTCTTGAAATGAAGCCATCCTTGGCTTCAAGATAGCTTTAGGGATCTTACAGACATCGTTCTTGATTGCACTAGCGAACATCGGCTGTAACATACGTCGCCTTCTAGAGTCCCAAAAAGAATAAGTGTTAGACCTCCCCTCGTGTGTAGCTCGATGATCATATTGCCATGGCCTCCCCAACAACAAATGGCATGCATCCATTGGCAGCACATCACAGATAACTGTATCGATATAATTGCCAACCGAAAAATTGATGCGCACCTTGTGAGTAACTTTCAGTTTGCCCGACTGATATAACCATTCGACACAGTGTGGTTGTGGGTGCTTCCAGGTTGGTAAAGCAAAAGCATCCACCAAGTCCTTGCTGACTGCATTAGTGTAGCTTCCACCGTCGATGATCAACTTGCAATTGGTGTTGTTGATCTTGCACTGAGTTTGAAAAATATTCCAATGCTGCCCCTTATACTCAATGCGATCCTCTTGCACACGCTGCACCATTAAGGACGGATATGATTCAGCAGCTTCAAAACTAGCAGTCACCTTCTCAGCATCTTCAAATTTTTCACTAGAAGTGTCAGAAACTGCCTCTTCATCACTCACGGATGCATAGCCATCTTTTGTGAGCAATACTCTCTTCTCATTAGGACATTCACGCTTCATATGTCCCCTTCCTCCACACTTGAAACACTCTATGTCACTGGAATGATTGGTCGACTGTGCACTAGAATCAACCCTCGATGGTCCTGATTTTGAAGCATTCTTTTGCACGGAACCATGAGGGCGATTTGATGTTGCCGTCCTGGAGCTAGGACCGATATCCTCACTCTGATGCTGCGAGCGTCGCCATGTGTTCAAAGTGGTACTGGGAACTGTGTTGACTTGGCGTCGCTTAATCTGTTGCTCCGCACGCACAGCTTGGTGCACAAGATCTTGTATGTTGTAGTAGACCACCATCTCAACACGATCCTGCACCTCGATATTTAGCCCGTTAAAGAAACGTGCCATGGTCGCCTCCGGATCCTCCGTTGTCCCTGTACGTATCATGAGCAATTCCATCTCCTAGTAATATTCATCAACACTCATATTACCTTGAGAGAGCCGCTGCAAGTTGTTGTACATATCTCTTTTATAGTGCTCAGGAACAAAACGTCGCCTCATGAATTCTTTCATCCCTCGCCAAGTCGTTGGGCGATGTCTTGAACGACAAATTTGATTCCACCAAATTAGCGCGTAACCAGTGAACTCAATTCCAGCAAGTTGAACTTTCTTCTCTTCGCTATAATGATGGGCATAAAAAATTTGATCAATGCGCATCTCCCACTCCAAATAAACTTCTGGTTCGCACTTGCCGGAGAATGAAGGAATAGAAATTTTTATGCGCCCAACTCCATCATCCAAAGGCACACGCACAGCTTGACCAACTCGGTCATGCACTCCACCATGAACGGAAGTTTCAGGACGAGGCTCATAGTGTCGTGGCCGTGGAGCGTACCCCGCTGCCTGGTCAACGCTGTCATCAAGACCCTCATCTCCAACATGAGGATGTGCCGCCAAACGGCGATCATGCACGCCGGCATGTCCGTCGCGAGCCGGTGGTGCATAACGAAGTGGAGCAGCCGGAGCAGTCTGTGGTGGTGCAGAATTCGTTGCCGGCATATTGATGATGTCTGCCAAACCATCGAACCGAGTAATCAGGACATCTATCCTTTTGCCGAGCGCATCATGACATTGCTTGATGTAGTTGCATGTGTGGTCAAAACCATCCCGAATATTTTGCAGAATATCATCCGCATACACTGGACGTACTATTTCCTCAGAATCAGCAGCAACCTCATCACCCTTGTTGACCGAGGTTGACATCTTGATCAACACAGTACCGTGAACAACCTTAGCTCTGAATACCACTTTATAAAGGACCCGACTAGATGCGAGTCGTTCGTCGGCCCGATCTTTCACGATACTGGCAGCAGCACAAGAAATTCCGATTGAGCAAAGATGCAACACCGTAAGATCAGAAACTAGCGTTGAGTAGATTAGATCGACTTCACGCGCAGCAGCAACAAAATCCCAATGGATCAGCAACGAAGACAATATTTGGTGTCCCTCGACATGGGACGTTTTCTGACTATTATTGAACTCACGATGAAACAAAACTTCACCTGCTTTACACGGCGTATCCCTGTTTTTATAACGTGCGCGCAGGCACTTCTCAACCGACTCAATGCAAGCGAATCTGAAATGGACTCTCCTATCCAAACAAAATAAGATTTGACTAATTAATACTCCGGCAACGCTGATCACCTTCCAACTAACCTAGACTTAAAACGTATACGTAACTAGTACTAGTGCAACCTTTGGACTCTACTATAATACCAAGCTAATAAAACTAGGTATTTCTTGTGCCCGATCAGATCACAGCTTCTTCGGTGGAGTCCTAAAATTTGGTTTAACTTCATCTTGCGGTGGAGGAATCTGAAGTATCATAGAACCAATCTATATATATGAAAAAGCTCCTAAAGTACCAGCTTCTTTCCCTTTTGGAACTGTCACGGTCAACTTCTCATGCATCGGTGTAACTTTAATATTTCTTGGACGAGTGACAGTAGTCTTGGCATAGATGTTCACATCACAGATTATCTATGAATATTATTTGAGTCTTCTCTAACCTCTTTTATGCATGATTAAGATAGATTTGTATTTCTCTCTGATCTATTGATTTGGTTTGGCCAACTAGATTGATTTTTCTTGCAATGGGAGAGGTGCTTTGTATTGGGTTCAATCTTGCGGTGTCCTCACCCAGTGACAGAATGGGTAGCGAGGCACGTATTTGTATTGTTGCCATTCAGGATAAAAAGATGGGTTTTATTTCATATTGATTGGATCTATCCCTCTACATCATGTCATCTTGCTTAAGGCGTTACTCCGTTCTTGTTAACTTAATACACTAGATGCATGCTGGATTGCGGTCGATGTGTGGAGTAATAGTAGTAGATGCAGGCAGGAGTCGGTCTACTTATCACGGTTGTGATACCTATATTCATGATCATTGCCTTAGATATTGTCATAACTTTGCGCTTTTCTATCAATTGCTCAACAGTAATACTCGCCGTATGCGTTCTTTCAAGCGAGAAGCCTCTAGGGAAAACTATGGCCCCAGGGTCTATTTTTATCATATTATTTTTAGATCTATAAAACCAAAAACCCAAAAATACCTTGCTGCAATTTATTTACCTTTACTTTGTTTTGCACTTTTGTTTATCTTTTATACCTATCTCTATCAGATCCCATCCTTGCAAGTAACCGTGAAGGGATTGACAACTCCTTTATCGCGTTGGGTGCAAGTATGTGTTTGTTTGTGTAGGTGCAACCATTAGTGACTTGTGTGTTCCTCCTAATGGATTGATACATTGATTCTCAAACTGAGGGAAATACTTATCTCTACTTTGTTGCATCACCCTTTCCTCTTCAAGGGAAAAACCAACGCAAGCTCAAGAAGTAGCAGGAAGAATTTCTGGCGCCGTTGCCGGGGAGGATCTACATAAAACCTACCAAGTACCCATCATAAACTCTCATCTCTTGCACTTACATTATTCGCCATTTGCATCTCGTTTTCTTCTCCCCCACTTCTAAAATGTTTTTTTGAAAAATACAAAAATATTTGCCTTCTTTTTTGTTTGCCTTTATGTCTTACTTGGGTCGTTTCCTTGTTTGCTTGGCATAATTACATGTTTATTCCAAATCAAAAAGCAAAAAGTTTATGGATCCTCATCCACTTGCTAATCTTTTTAGAAGATCCAATTATTATGAACCAATTGCTAGTGAGTTGAGTTCACTAGATTATCTTGATGAAGTTTTGCTTGAAATTCGTGAATCTGAAAATTGTGATGAATTGCCAAAACAAGAAATTTATAAAGTGATTCACTATAACTACTTGAATGAAAATCATGATTGCAATTATGTTATTATAAATTCTATTAATGTCAATTGTGCTAATAATATGCAAAATCCCAAGCTTGGGGATGCTAATTTTGGTATGTCCACAACTTATTGCAATGATCATGATTGGGGTGATTCTTCTTATGATCTTGAAAGTCTATTTAAGCCTCATGATCAATATGATATTGATAATAGTGTTTGCAATAATATTGTAAGTGGGTTTGGAAGAGTGTCAACTCTAGGTAATAATGATCCCACTACTTTGGAGATTGATCAATCTTATGAAATTTTTGATAAAAGTGGGCTTGGAGAAGTCATGACTTTATTTTATGATAATCCCACGATTTTGGAAGAGTGTCAACGTTGCATGCATGTGGAACAATTAGAAAATAAGTTATGTGATAGCTATATTGTTGAACTTGAATATGATCCCACATGCAATTATTATGAAAGAGGAAAATATGGTTGTAGAAATCTTCATGTTACTAAATTACCTCTCGTTATGTTGAGATTGTTATTGTTTCTCTCTTCTTCCTTGTATATGCTAGTTTTTGCTTGTCTTGATATATGTTTTCCCTATAAAATTCCTATGCATAGGAAATATGTTAGACTTAAACTTGTTTTTCACATGCTATATGATGCTCTCTTTGTGCTTCAATTTTTAGTCTTTCATGTGAGCATCATCAAAATTATCAACGCCTAGCTAAAAGGCTTTAAAGAAAAGCGCTTGTTGGAAGACAACCTAATATTTTTATTTTCTGTTTTTACAAGTATACGCAATTATACCTCTGTTATGATTGTTTTTTAAAGTTTTAATTAGTGGTTGAGCCAACGAAGACCTTTGGGGTGATTTGGAAGATCGTTGATTTGATTTTGCTGAAAAACAGAAATTTTGCGTCCAGTAGCAGAATTGTTACAATTTTCTGGAACGTGGAAAAATTCTGACTTTTTTTACACAAGATTTATATACATATTTTCTATTTTTTCCTAATTTTTCAGAATTTTTGGAGTTACGTAAGTATGACTTGAATTCGGGTCTTTATAGACTGTTCTGTTTTTGACAGGTTCTGTTTTTGTTGTGTTGTTCGCTTATTTTGATGGATCTATTGGTAGTATCAGGGGATATGAGCCATGGTGAAGTTAGAATATAGCAGATATAATGCAAATATAAAATTGTAATGAGTTTACAACAGTACCTAAAAGTGGAGATTTGTTTTATCATACTAACGGATCTCACGAGTTTTTTGTTGAGTTTTGTGTTGTGAAGTTTTCAAGTTTTGGGTGAAGTTTTGATGGACTATGGAATAAGGAATGGCAAGATCCTAAGCTTGGGAATGCCCAAGTCACCCAAGGTAATATTCAAGGACAACCAAGCATCTAAGCTTGGGGATGCCCCGGATGGCATCCCCTCTTTTGTCTTCAATCCATCGGTAAATTACTTGAGGCTATATTTTTATTGACCACATGATATGTGTTTTGCTTGGAGCGTCTTGTATTATATGAGTCTTCGCTTTTTAGTTTGCCACAATCATCCTTGCTGTACACACCTTTTGAGAGGGACACACATTAATCTTAAATTTATTAGAATACTCTATGTGCTTCACTTATATCTTTTGAGCTAGGTAGTTGCTCTAGTGCTTCGTTTATATCTTCTTAAAGCACGGGGTAGTTTTATTTTGAAGAAATTGATGGAATCTCATGCTTCACTTATATTACTTTGAGAGTCTTAAAAATAGTATGGCAATTTGCTTAGGTTATGAATTTAGTCCTAATATGATGGGTATTCAAGAGGGATATAATAAAAACTTTCATGAAGATCATTGAATATATGAGAAGTTTGATTCCTTGCATTTGTTTTGAGATATAAAGATGGTGATATTAGAGTCATGCTAGTTAGTAATTGTGGTTTAGTAAGAATATTTGTGTTAAGGTTTGTGATTCCTGAAGCATGCACGTGTGGTCTTTCGTTATGCGATGAAGTTGGAGCATGATTTATTTTTTATTGTCTTCCTTATGAGTGGCGGCCAGGGATGAGCGATGGTCTTTTCCTACCAATCTATTCCCCTAGGAGCATGCATATTAGTACTTTGCTTCAAGGGCTAATAAACTTTTGCAATAAGTATGTGAGTTCTTTATGACTAACGTTGAGTTCATGGATTATACGCACTCTCATCCTTCCACCATTGCTAGCCTCTTCGGTACCGTGCATTGCCCTTTCTCACCTTGAGAATTGATGCAAACTTTGCCGGTGCATCCAAATCCCGTGATATGATACGCTCTTTCACACATAAGACACCTTATATATTTCTCAAAACAGCCACCATACCTACCTATTATGGCATTTCCATAGCCATTCCGAGATATATTGCCATGCAACTTCCACCGTTCTGTTTTATTATGACACACACCATCATTGTCATATTGCTTTGCATGATCATTGATACGTCCATTTTGCATCATGTTTACCTACTGTTATTTATAAAGTTTTTATGCATAATAATGCTTTTGGGAGTAATTCTAATGCCTTTTCTCTCATAATATGCAAGGTTTACACAAAGAGGGAGAATACCGGCAGCTGGAAATTTGGACCTGAAAAAGCACGTCAGAGCTACCTATTCTGCACAACTCCAAATAAGCTGAAACTTCACAGAGATTTTTTATGGATTATTTAAGAATTATTGGAGCAAATAACTACCAGAGGGTGATACGTCTCCAACGTATCTATAATTTATGAAGTATTCATGTTGTTATATTATCATTCTTAGATGTTTTACAATCATTTTATAGCAACTTTATATCAATTTTTGGGACTAACCTATTGACATAGTGCCCAGTGCCAGTTGCTATTTTTTGCTTGTTTTTTACATCGCAGAAAATCAATACCCAACGGAGTCCAAACGCAGCGAAACTTTTTGGAGATTTTTTCTGGATCAGAAGACACCCGGTGGGCCAAAGAAGTACCAGAGGGGAGCTCCGAGGGGAGCACGACCCACCAGGGCATGCCTGGGGGCCCAGGCGCGCCCAGGTGGGTTGTGCCCACCTCGGTGGCCTCCCACACCGCCTCTTCGCCCTATAAATTCCCAAATATTCCAAAAACCCTCGAGGTAACCCTAGATCAGAAGTTTCGCCGCCGCAAGCCTTTGTAGCCACGAAAAAACAATCTAGACCCCGTTCCGGCACCCTGTCGGAGGGGAAAATCATCACCGGTGGCCAGCTTCATCATCCCGGCGGCCACCATGATGAGGAGGGAGTAGTCCACCCTCGGGGCTGAGGGTTTGTACCAGTAGCTATGTGTTTAATCTCTCTCTCTCGTGTTCTTGAGATGTCACGATCTTGATGTATCGCGGGCTTTGTTAATATAGTTGGATCATATGGTGTTTTCCCCTCTCTATCGTTGTTGTGATGAATTGAGTTTTCTCTTTGAGATTTCGTTTTATCGGATTGAATACATTTATGGATTTGAGAGCACTTGATATATGTATTGCACATGAATACCCGTGGTGACAATGGGGTATTATATTGATTCACTTGATATATGTTTTGGCACTCAACTCGCGGATTCCCGAGGTGACATTGGGGTAATCTAAGCATAGGGGTTGATGCATGTTTTTTTCCTTGTTTCTCCGGTAGAAATCTTGGGGCACTCTTTGAGGTTCTTTGTGTTGGATCGAGTATTATGAATCTGAAATTGTTTGATGCGTATCGTATAATTAACTCATGGATACTTGTGGTGACATTGGAGTATCTAGGTGACATTAGAGTTGGTTGATGCGTATCATATGGTGTTATTTTAGTACGAACTCTTGGATAGATCGAACGGAAAGAATAACTTTGTGTTATTTTAGTACGAACTCTTGAATAGATCGAACGGAAAGAATAACTTTAAGGTGGTTTCGTACCCTACAAACAATTTCTTCTTATGTTCTCTGCTAGATAAGAACTTTGGAGTGATTCTTCATCACACGTTGAGGGATGGTTATATGATCCAATTAGATTAGCATTGTTGAGAGATTGCACTAGCGAAAGTACGGACCCTAGGCCTCATTTTCAAGCATTGCAATACCGTTTGTGCTCCGTTTTATCAATTGCTACCTTGTAGTTTTTTATTGTTCCTATTACAAAAATCAATATCTACTATCATTACTACGCTTGTATCACCATCTCTTCGCCGAACTAGTGCACCTATACAAATTACCATTGTATTTGGTGTGTTGGGGACACAAGATACTTTTTATTATTTGGTTGCAGGGTTGTTTGAGAGAGACCATCTTCATCCTACGCCTCCCACAGATTGATAAACCTTATGTCATCCACTTGAGGGAAATTTGCTACTGTCCTACAAAACTCTGTGCTTGGAGGCCCAACACGAGTCTACAAGAACAAGTTGTGTAGTAGACATCAAGCTCTTTTCTGGCGCCGTTGCCGGGGAGGTGAGTGCTTGAAAGTATATCTTTAGATCTTGCAATCGAATCTTTTAGTTTCTTGTTTTATCACTAGTTTGGTTTATAAAATAAAACTACAAAAAAATGGAATTGAAGTTGCATCATATTGTTCATCTTTATAATGTCTTTCGTGAAAATGATGGAAAGGAAAATTGTGCTCAATTGATAGAAGAAGAATTCAATAAAATGTTTGGCATAAAATCCTTAAATGATGAGCATGATTGCAATGTTGTTGGTATGAACTCTTTGAATATCCATGATGCTAATGATATGCAAAGCCATAAGCTTGGGGATGCTATGTTTGATGAAGATGATATTTTTAGTCCCCCAAGTTTTGATGAGAATATTTACTATGATGAAAGCATACCTCCTATTTATGATGATTATGGTGATGACATGTATGCTATAAAGAGTAATGATATCCATGAAACTTGTCATCATGATTTTAATTCTCAATATGATTATGCCAATCAAGAATCACATGATAGTTATTTTGTTGAGTTTGCTCCCACTACTAAATTTGCATATGTGGAGAGTAATAAAAATTCTATGCTTATGGATCATGAAAAGAATGCTTTATATGATAGCTATATTATTGAATTCATTCATGATGCTACTGAAAATTATTATGAGAGAGGAACATATGCTTTTACATATTGCAATAATATCAAGTTTCCTCTCTATGTGTTGAAAATCTTGAAGTTTTGCTTGTTTTGCCTTCCTATGCTAGTTGATTCTTGTTCCCATAAATTGTTTGCTCACAAAATACCTATGCATAGGAAGTGGGTTAGACTTAAATGTGCTAGTCATATGCTTCATGATGCTCTCTTTGTGTTTCAATTCTTATCTTTTATGTGAGCATCATTGAAATCATCATGCCTAGCTTAAAAGGCATTAAAGAAAAGCGCTTGTTGGGAGACAACCCAACACTTTTACCTACTGTTTTTCTGTGTTAACATGATTAGGCTACTGTAATGATCTTGTTTTATATCTTTTGTTTCAATAAAGTGCCAAGTAAAGCCTTTGGGATAGTGTGGATGATAGTTGACTTGATTCTGTGCAAAAACAGAAACTTTTGCGTCCAGTGCAGAAATTCCTGTCTTTTACTGGAACGTGTAAAAATTCTGAATTTGTTACAGTTGATTTTTATACAAATTTTATACGTTTTCCTAATTTTTCAGAATTTTTCGAGTTACATAAGTATGACCTTAATTCAGATCTTTACGTACTGTTCTGTTTTTGACAGATTCTGTTTTCAATGCATAGTTTGCTTGTTTTCTAGTTTCTATGGCTTATATTGCTCAATATAAATTGTAGAAATGATAAGGTACAGTAGGCATTGTGTGAGAACAATTATTAATCTTGTCTTTTACAGTACCAAAGTGAATGATTTGTCTTTATCATACTAACCCATCTCACGAAGTTCCGTTAAGTTTTGTGTGATTGAAGTTTTCAAGTTTTGGGTGAGATATCGATATCAGGAGAATAAGGAGTGACAAGACCCTAAGCTTGGGGATGACCAAGGCACCCCCAAGGCAATATTCAAGGAAGATAAAAGCAACTAAGCTTGGAGATGCCCCGGAAGGCATCCCCTCTTTCGTCTTCAACATTATCAGTAACCTCACTTGGAGCTATATTTTCATCCGTGACATGATATGAGTTTTGCTTGGAGAGTCATTTTATTTTATTAGGATTTGCTTTATGTTATTTATATAATGTTTTGCATATTTTATTTTAATAACAGTGGTAAGGATAGCCTTCACCATGCTTATTTTGCAAGTCTATTTGTTGCCGTTTCAAAACAGAAAGTTTAGCGCTGTTGTAAAAATTCCTGAGAAAAGTAAGAATGTGATAAAATGTTGAAACTTTTTGAACAATAAGATATTATAAATTTAATACAGTTTCCTAAATTTTCAGAATTTTTGGAGTTAGAGAAGTATGAATACTCTTGCATCCTTTACAGACTGTCCTGTTTAGACAGATTGCTGTTATGTTCACATTGTTTGCATATTTTTGCTTGTTTAATGATTCTATTTGAGGATAGGAGTATTAAATATGCATAGGAATTTAGTATGCAATGTTGAATAATAATTTTAGTGATTTTCTACAGTAGAGAATGATAAGGTTTTTGCATTGATTTATACTAACTTATCTCACGAGTTCTTGTTGAGTTTTGTGTGGATGAAGTTTTTAAGATTTAGGGAAACCGTGATATAAAAGGAATTAAGGAGACACAAAAGCTCAAGCTTGGGGATGCCCAAGGCATCCCAAGATAATATTTCAAGAGGTCTCAAGCATCTAAGCTTGGGGATGCCCCGGTAGGCATCCCACCATTCTTCATCAACAATTATCGGTTAGTCTCGGTTGAGCCTAAGTTTTTGCTTCTTCACATGATGTGTGCTATTCTTGGAATGTCATTTAATTTTTGTTTTGCTTGCTGTTTTAATAAAATACTTATATCTGAAAGTTTTTTAAATAAGAGAGAGTCCTCACATAGCTACCCATTTACTTAACTACTTGCATGATCTTCACTTATATCTTTTTGGAGTAGTTTGTCATTTGCTCTAGTGCTTCACTTATATCTTTTTGAGCACGGTGTGCTTTATTATTTTTGAAGAAATTCTCTCATGCTTCACTTATATTATTTTGAGAGATGAAAATTGTTGTGCTCATGTTCTTCACTTAAATTTGTTTGAGCTTGTCAAAAGTAATTGCAATATATGAAACTAGTCCCAAAGTGATAGATATTCAAGTGGGATATAATAAAAAATTTCATGAAGATCATTGGACAAAATAAACTTGATTCTTTGTAATAGTTTTGAGATATGATGATAGTGATATGTGAGTCATGTTGATGAGTAATTATGCTTTAGTAAGAATATTGGTGTTAAGGTTTGTGATTCCCTATGCAAGCACGAAAGTCGATAGTTATGCAATGAAATTAAATCCTACTTGTGGTGCATTATTCAGTGTTAGTTTTGCTTAATGCTTGTATATGTGAATTTTTGTTTCTTGGTTGGTTGCTTCTCAATCTATTTGCTAGCCTCCATTTGTACTAAGTGGGAATACTACTTGTGCATCCAAAATCCTTACACCCAGTTTTGCCACATGAGTCCACCATACCTACCTATATGCGGTATTTCCATGCCGTTCTAAGCAAATTTGCATGTGCCATCTCTAATTTTCAAAATAATTTCCTTTTTGTGTGCTCATATCGCTCATGAAATGGTAGGGGGTGGCCAATATTTTTCCATGCTAGATGCGTTATTCTCAAGATGAGTGTTTATTCACTTGTCATTGCACGAGAGTATGGCAAAGGTAACAGGGATGCCCAGTCCCGAAAGGAAAAGAAATTTACTTTATGTTTTCAAATAATAAATTCCTTGGAAAGTGTTGGTATGGAGAGCACCCGTGGATACGGCTAGCCATGGATTGTGAAAGAATGGTGGAAAAAGGAATAAACTTTATTTTCTGTTTGGGAACCGCCTATGACTTATCTAGCATGGAAAGTATTGGGAACTACTCGATCGTTTTCATTGACGGGAAAAGCATGCCACCCAAAATAATTTTATCTCTCAATTTTCGCTTTGAGCTCTGGCACCTCTACAAATCTCTACTTCCCTCTGCGAAGGGCCTATCTATTTACTTTATGCAATTTTTATTCTTATTTGAGTCTCCATCTTCTCTTATAAAGCAGCAACTAAGGGGCACTATGATCGTACTTGAGCATTGGATGTAGCTAATACGCGAGTGAGTTTTGCGAATGGTTCAATGATTGTGCACGATGGGCTAGGGATAACTTTCTTTAGTGTTGATATTTTGAAAGACATGGTTGCTTGTTGATATGCTTGAGTATTGATGTCTTCATGTCAAATTATAGACTATTACTTTGAATCATTCAAGTCCAAATGTCCATGCTACAAAAGAAAGAGTATATGATGAATATGATAGCTAGCTTTCCACAAAAAAATTCCGTTTTCAATTGCTACTTTATCATGATAAGTTTTATGAGAAAGAGTTGTTGTTATGATGCCAGGAAAAGTGATTGAAATTAGCATTGATCAAACTTGTGCACTTTGCTAGCATTCACACTTCATAAATTATTTCTTTTATCATTTACCTACTCGAGGACAAGTAGGAATTAAGCTTGGGGATGCTGATACGTCTCCAACGTATCTATAATTTATGAAGTATTCATGCTGTTATATTATCATTCTTAGATGTTTTACAATCATTTTATAGCAACTTTATATCAATTTTTGGGACTAACCTATTGACATAGTGCCCAGTGCCAGTTGTTGTTTTTTGCTTGTTTTTTACATCGCAGAAAATCAATACCAAACGGAGTCCAAACGCAGCGAAACTTTTTGGAGATTTTTTCTGGACCAGAAGACACCCGGTGGGCCAAACAAGTACCAGAGGGGAGCTCCGAGGGGAGCACAACCCACCAGGGCGCGCCTGGAGGCCCAGGCGCGCCTAGGTGGGTTGTGCCCACCTCGGTGGATTCCCGCACCGCTTCTTCGCCCTATAAATTCCCAAATATTCCAAAAACCCTCGGGGTAACCCTAGATCAGAAGTTCCGTCGCCGCAAGCCTCTGTAGCCACGAAAAACCAATCTAGACCCCGTTCCGGCACCCTGCCGGAGGGGGAAATCATCACCGGTGGCCATCTTCATCATCCCGGCGGCCACGATGATGAGGAGGGAGTAGTCCACCCTCGGGGCTGAGGGTTTGTACCAGTAGCTATGTGTTTAATTTCTCTCTCTCGTGTTCTTCAGATGTCACGATCTTGATGTATCGCGGGCTTTGTTAATATAGTTGGATCATATGGTGTTTTCCCCTCTCTATCTTTGTTGTGATGAATTGAGTTTTCCCTTTGAGATTTCGTTTTATCGGATTGAATACATTTATGGATTTGAGAGCACTTGATATATGTCTTGCACAAGAATACCCGTGGTGACAATGGGGTATTATATTGATTCACTTGATATATGTTTTGGCACTCAACTCGCGGATTCCCGAGGTGACATTGGGGTAATCTATGCATAGGGGTTGATGCACGTTTTCGTCCTTGTTTCTCCGGTAGAAATCTTGGGGCACTCTTTGAGGTTCTTTGTGTTGGATCGAGTATTATGAATCTGGAATTGTTTGATGCGTATCGTATAATTAACTCATGGATACTTGTGGTGACATTGGAGTATCTAGGTTACATTAGAGTTGGTTGATGCGTATCATATGGTGTTATTTTAGTACGAACTCTTGGATAGATCAAACGGAAAGAATAAATTTGTGTTATTTTAGTACGAACTCTTGAATAGATCGAACGGAAAGAATAACTTTAAGGTGGTTTCGTACCCTACAAACAATTTCTTCTCCACTAGATAAGAACTTTGGAGTGATTCTTCATCACACGTTGAGGGATGGTTATATGATCCAATTAGATTAGCATTGTTGAGAAATTGCACTAGAGAAAGTACGGACCCTAGGCCTCATTTTCAAGCATTTCAATACCGTTTGTGCTCCATTTTATCAATTGCTACCTTGCTGTTTTTTATTGTTCCTATTACAAAAATCAATATCTACTATCATTACTACGCTTGTATCACCATCTCTTCGCCGAACTAGTGCACCTATACAAATTACCATTGTATTTGGTGTGTTGGGGACACAAGAGACTTTTTATTATTTGGTTGCAGGGTTGTTTGAGAGAGACCATCTTCATCCTACGCCTCCCACGGATTGATAAACCTTAGGTCATCCATTTGACGGAAATTTGCTACTGTCCTACAAAACTCTGCGCTTGGAGGCCCAACACGAGTCTACAAGAACAAGTTGTGTAGTAGACATCAGAGGGGGCCCACCAGGTGGGCACAACCCACCTGGGCGCGCCCTGGTGGGTTGTGCCCTCCTCGGCCCACCTCCGGTGCCCCTCTTCTGGTATATAAGTCATTTTGACCTAGAAAAAATAAGAGGAGGACTTTCGGGACGAAGCGCCGCCATCTCGAGGCGACACTTGGGCAGGAGCACTTTTGCCCTCCGGCGATCCCGCCGGGGGAACTTCCCTCTCGGAGGGGGAAATCATCGTCATCGTCATCACCAACAACTCTCCCATCTTTGGGAGGGCCATCTCCATCAACATCTTCAACAGCACCATCTCCTCTCAAACCCTAGTTCATCTCTTGTGTTCAATCTTTGTACCGGAACCTTAGATTGGTGCTTGGGGTGACTAGTAGTGCTGATTACATCTTGTAGTTGATTACTATATGGTTTATTTGGAGGAAGATTATATGTTCAGATCCATTATGCTATTTAATACCCCTCTGATCTTGAGCATGATTATTATTTGTGAGTAGTTACTTTTGTTCTTGAGGTCACGGGAGAAATCATGTTGCAAGTAATCATGTGAACTTGATATGTGTTCGATATTTTGATGATATGTATGTTGTGATTCCCTTAGTGGTTGATACGTCTCCGTCGTATCTATAATTTTTGATTGTTTCATGCCAATATTACACAACTTTCACATATTTTTGGCAACTTTTTATATGATTTATTGGACTAACCTATTGATCCAGTGCCCAGTGCCAGTTCCTGTTTGTTGCATGTTTTTTGTTTCGCAGAAAATCCATATCAAATGAAGTCCAAATGCGATAAAAATTTACGGAGAATTATTTTAGAATTTATGTGATTTTTGGGAGGTGGAATCAACGCTAACGGTGGCCCACGGCCTCCACAACCCACCAGGGCGCGCCGGGCACCCCCTGGCGCGCCCAGGTGTCTTGTGCCCTCCCCGTAAGGCGGTTGGGGCCCATCTACTGGCGCAAGAAATATAATTTATGGAAGAAAATTTTGTAAAAATTTCAGTGCAATCGGAGTTACGGATCTCCGAGAATTTAAGAAACGGTGAAGGGCCAGATCTGGGGAACGCGAAATAGAAGAGAACAGAGAGGGAGATCCAATCTCGGAGGGGCTCCTGCCCCTCCGCCGCCATGGAGACCATGGACCAGAGGGATAACTCTCCTCCCATCTAGGGGGGAGGGTAAGGAATAAGAAGAAGGAGGGGGCTCTCTCCCCCTCTCTCCCGGTGGCACCGGAGTGCCGCCGGGGCTAGGATCGTGACGACGATCTACATCAACAATCTTGCTACCGTCAACACCAACTTTCTCCCCCTCTATGCAGCGGTGTAGCACCCCTTCTCCCCACTGTAATCTCTACTTAAACATGGTGCTCAACTCCATATATTATTTCCCAATGATCTATGGTTATCCTATGATGTTTGAGTAGATCCATTTTGTCCTGTGGGTTAATCGTGATCTTGGTTGTTATGATTGTATATTTTATTTTTGGTGCTGTCCTACGGTGCCCTCCGTCTCGCGCAAACGGAGGGATCCTCGCTGTAGGGTGTTGCAATACATTCATGATTCGCTTATGGTGGGTTGCGAGAGTGGCAGAAGCTTAAACCCGAGTAGGTGGGTTGTTGCGTATAGGATAAAGAGGACTTGATACTTAATGCTATGGTTGGGTTTCACGACCTTAATGATCTTTAGTAGTTGCGGATGCTTGCTAGGGGTCCAATCATAAGTGCATATGATCCAAGTAGAGAAAGTATGTTAGCTCATGCCTCTCCCTCATATAAAATTACAAGGATGATTACCGGTACTTGTTATCGATTGCCTAGGGACAAATGACTTTCTTGTTGACAAAAGCTATCCACTTTTATTACCTTGCAATTTATTCCTATTTATTATTCTCGCAAAGTACTCGTAGTTTTATTCTCGCAAAATAGTTTCATACTTGTTTTAGGTAAAGCAAACTTCAAGTGTGCGTAGAGTTGTATCGGTGGTCAATAGAACTTGAGGGAATATTTGTTCTGCCTTTAGCTTCTCGTTGGGTTCGACACTCTTATTTATCGAATAAGGCTACAAACGATCCCCTATACTTGTGGGTTATCAAGACCTTTTTCTGGCGCCGTTGCCGGTGAGCAATAGCGTGGGGTGAATATTCTCGTGTGTGCTTGTTTGCTTTATCACTAAGTAGTTTTTACTTTCTGTTCTAAGTTGTTCTCTATCTTTAGTTATGGGTATGGAACACGAAACACCAAAAAAATTAGTGGTACTTGCTACTCATGGAGATGGGGAACCTCCTAAAACCCTCGATGCTCGTTATGTGAACAATATTATGCACTACTTTGATAATCATGAGAAACCCCCATTCAACTTGATAATGGGAATAACGTTGGATCAACATGAATACTTTAGGGATTATCGCTTGACACAAAAAGGGAAACTGTTATGGGATCAAATTCATATGTTGAAATGGTATGCTTGGAATCTATATGCTCTAGATATGATTATACTTGTTGCTCTAGGATGAATGCTCCACACCTTCCCTTTTCATGCAAATTTAATGACAATGAAACCTTAGCTTCTTATGCTAATGGTAGATATGATTACTATGATGTGGAACGAATAGAAGAATTTGTTGCTTTTAAGGGTGCTTATGAAATTGAATCTTTGTTTGAAAAGTTTGAAGATTTTGATGATTCAGTTTATAGACCTGAAAATTTTGATATCCTTAAATATTGCTATGACAATTATAAATTCAATTCTGATATTGATGCATTTATTGAGAAAGTCTCCGCTGTCCAAGAAGAGACTAATATTTTGCAGGAGTCTATGGAAGAAGAAATTGATGAAACTGTGAGCTCATTGGATGAAAAAGATGATGAGGAGAACGAAGAACAAAAGGAGGAAGAGCGGATTAGCTACCCATGCCCACCTTCTAAAGAGAGTAACTCTTCAACTCATACATTATTTAATTTCCCTTCATGCTTACCGAAGGAAGAATGCTATGATAATTGCTATGATCCCGTTCATTCTTTTGAAATATCCCTTTTTTATGAACTTAATGCCTGCTATGATTGTGGCCAAGATGCCAATATGAATTATTCTTATGGAGATGAACTTGCTATAGTTCCTTATGTTAAGAATGAAATTGCTGCTATTGCACCCATGCATAATAGTCCTATTATCTTTTTGAATTCTCCCAACTACACTATATCGGAGAAGTTTGCACTTATTAAGGATTACATTAATGGGTTGCCTTTTACCGTTGCACTTGATGATTTTGATGAATATAATATGCATGTGCTTGCTGCTCCTACTTGCAATTATTATGAGAGAGGAACTATATCTCCACCTCTCTATGTTTCCAACACGATAGAATTGCAAGAAATTGCTTATACTATGCATTGGCCTTTACTTGATGTGCATGAATTGTTCTTTATGACATGCCGATGCATAGGAAGAGAGTTAGACTTTGTCATTGCATGATATATGTTGCTTTGTGCTCACTACTAAATGCCAAATCATTGCTAATTAAAAATTGGCTTTGATATACCTTGGGATCCGGGTGGATTCATTACTTGAGCACTTTATGCCTAGCTTAATGGCTTTAAAGAAAGCACTGCCAGGGAGACAACCCGGAAGTTTTAGAGATTTGTTTATTTATGTTGAGTGCTTTTATAAAGTTTAAAAACAAAAAATATAGAGGGGAACTTAAAACTTTTTCAAAAAGAGAAGCGATTGAAAGGTGATGCATTGGAGAAGTGAGGGTCGACCTTGAACACTTGTGTTCATGCTCATGGAACAATATAAGTTTTTCATGAAGATTCTCACAAAAATAATTGTCCCCTTGTACAAATCCATTGTATTATAAAAATAATGTGCCAAGATTTGCCTTTAGGATGATTAGATTGCTTGTTGGTATGTGCAGTGCAAACAACAGAAACTTTGGCTGTAGTGCGCAATTTTACATTTTTTTACTGGAATGTCAAAAATTTCTGAAACTTTTTGCAAAGTATTGCTATACAAATTGTTTATTTTTTCCTAAATTTTCAGAATTTTTGGAGTACCAAAGTATGGTAGGTGTTCAGATTGCTACAGACTGTCCTGTTTAAGACAGATTCTGTTTTTGATGCATTGTTTTGCTTGTTTTGATGAAACTATCGATTTTTATCGGTGGTATAAGCCATGGAAAAGTTATAATACAATAGCTACAATGCAAAAACAAAATATGAATTGGTTTGCAACAGTACTTAGAGTAGTGATTTGCTTTATTATACTAATGGATCTTACCGAGCTTTCTGTTGAGTTTTGTGTGGATGAAGTGATCAAAGATCGAGGAGGTCTCGATATGAGGAGAAGGAGGTGAGGCAAGAGCTCAAGCTTGGGGATGCCCAAGGCACCCCAAGTAAATATTCAAGGAGACTCAAGCGTCTAAGCTTGGGGATGCCCCGGAAGGCATCCCATCTTTCTTCAACAAGTATCAGTATGTTTTCACCTTCGTTTTGTTCATGTGATATGTGTGAATCTTGGAGCGTCTTTTGTGTTTATTTTCCATTTTTATTTTATGCGCCATGCTGGTATGAGATAGTCCATGGTTGATTTATAGAATTCTCATTGCACTTCACTTATATCATTGGAGTGTGGCTTTATAGAATGCTTCATGTGCTTCACTTATATCATTTGAAGTTTGGATTGCCTGTTTCTCTTCACATAGAAAACCGTTATTTGAAGAATGCTCTTTTGCTTCACTTATATTTATTAGAGCATGGTATTTTGTAGAAAGAATTAAACTCTCTTGCTTCACTTATACCTATTTAGAGAGTCAACAGGAATTGATCAATTGCATGGTTAGTCATAAAATCCTACATAAAACTTATGGATCACTGAATATGATATGTTTGATTCCTTGCAATAGTTTTGCGATATAGAGATGGTAATATGTGGGAGGTACTAGTAAACGGTTGTGGTTAGTAAGAATATTGGTGTTAAGGTTTGTGATTCCCGAAGCATGCACGTATAGTCTCTCGTTATGCTATGAAGTTGGAGCATGATTTATTATTGATTGTCTTCCTTATGAGTGGCGGTCGGGGACGAGCGATGGTCTTTTCCTACCAATCTATCCCCCTAGGGGCATGCGTAGTAGTACTTTGCTTCGAGGGCTAATAAACTTTTGCAATAAGTATATGAGTTCTTTATGACTAATGTGAGTCCATGGATTATACGCACTCTTACCTTTCCGCAATTTGCTAGCCTCTATGGTACCGTGCATTGCCCTTTCTCACCTCGAGAGTCGGTGCAAACTTCGCCGGTGCATCCAAACCCCATGATATGATACGCTCTATCACAGATAAGCCTTATTATATCTTCCTCAAAACAGCCACCATACCTACCTATTATGGCCTTTCTACAGCCATTCCGAGATATATTGCCATGCAACTTCCACCGCTTCCGTTTTGATGACTTGAGCATTCATTGTCATATTGCTTTGCATGATCATATAGCTGACATAGTAGTTGTGGCTCAGCCACCGTGCATCATTTTTTATGCATGTTACGCTAGATCATTGCACATCCTGGTACACTGCCAGAGGCATTCATATAGAGTCATATTTTGTTCTAGGTATCGAGTTGTAATTTTTATTTCCTTTGAGTTATAAGTAAATAGAAGTGTGATGATCATCATTATTCATTATTAGAGCATGTCCCAGTGAGGAAAGGATGATGGAGACTATGATTCCCCCATAAGTCGGGATGAGACTCCGGACATGAGAGAAAAAAAAAGGAAAAAGGAAAAAGGAAAAAAAGAAAAAGAAAAAAGAAAAAAAAAAAGAGAGAGAGAAGGGGCATGCTAGTTCCACACTTGTGCTTCAAAGTAGCACCATGTTTTTCATATAGAGAGTCTCCTATGTTGTCACTTTCATATACTAGTGGGAATTTTTCATTATAGGATTAGATGCACACCCACTTAGTTTTCATATTGAGCTTTCATACACTTATAGCTCTTAGTGCATTCGTTGCATGGCAATCCCTACTCCTCGCATTGATATCGATTGATGGGCATCTCCATAGCCCGTTGGTTAGCTGCATCGATGTGAGACTTTCTTACTTTTCGTCTTCTCTATATTTACCCCTATCATTATACTCTATTCCACCCATAGTGCTATATCCATGGCTTGCGCTCATGTATTGCGCAAGGGTTGAAAAAGCTGAAGCGCGTTAAAAAGTATGAACCAATTGCTCGGCTTGTCATCGGGGTTGTGCATGATAAATACTTTGTGTTAAGAAGACAGAGCGTGACAAGACTATATGATTTTGTAGGGATAGCTTTCTTTAGCGTTGATATTTTGAAAGACATGATTGTTTGTTGGGATGCCTGAGTATTGATGTCTTTATGTCAAATTATAGACTATTGCTTTGAATCACTTATGTCTTAATATTCATGCCATGACTAGACATATGATCAAGTTTATGCTAGGTAGCATTCCACATCAAAAATTATCTTCTTTATCATTTACCTACTCGAGGACGAGCAGGAATTAAGCTTGGGGATGATGATATGTCTCCGTCGTATCTATAATTTTTGATTGTTTCATGCCAATATTACACAACTTTCACATATTTTGGCAACTTTTTATATGATCTATTGGACTAACCTATTGATCCAGTGCCCAGTGCCAGTTCATGTTTGTTGCATGTTTTTTGTTTCGCAGAAAATCCATATCAAATGAAGTCCAAACATGATAAAAATTTACGGAGAATTATTTTGGAATTTAAGTGATTTTTGTGAGGTGGAATCAACGCTAACGGTGGCCCACGGCCTCCATAACCCACCAGGGCGCGCCGGGCACCCCCTGGCACGCCCAAGTGTCTTGTGCCCTCCCCGTAAGGCGGTTGGGGCCCTTCTTCTGGCGCAAGAAAGATAATTTATGGAAAAAAATTGTGTAAAAATTTCAGCGCAATCGGAGTTACGGATCTCCGAGAATTTAAGAAACGGTGAAGGGCCAGATCTGGGGAACGCGAAATAGAAGAGAACAGAGAGGGAGATCCAATCTCGGAGGGGCTCCTGCCCCTTCGCTGCCATGGAGGCCATGGACCAGAGGGGGAACTCTCCTCCCATCTAGGGGGAGGGCAAGGAAAAATAATAAGGAGGAGGGCTCTCTCCCCCTCTCTCCCGGTGGCGCCGGAGTGCCGCCGGGGCTAGGATCGTGACGGCGATCTACATCAACAATCTTGCTACCGTCAACACCAACTTTATCCCCCTCTATGCAGCGGTGTAGCACCCCTTCTCCCCGCTGTAATCTCTACTTAAACATGGTGCTCAACTCCATATATTATTTCCCAATGATCTATGGTTATCCTATGATGTTTGAGTAGATCCGTTTTGTCCTGTGGGTTAATCGTGATCTTGGTTGGTATGATTGTATATTTTATTTTTGGTGCTGTCCTACGGTGCCCTCCGTCTCGTGCAAACGGAGGGATCCTCGCTGTAGGGTGTTGCAATATGTTCATGATTCGCTTATGGTGGGTTGCGAGAGTGACAGAAGCTTAAACCCAAGTAGGTGGGTTGTTGCGTATGGGATAAAGAGGACTTGATACTTAATGCTATGGTTAGGTTTCACGACCTTAATGATCTTTAGTAGTTGCGGATGCTTGCTAGGGGTCCAATCATAAGTGCATATGATCCAAGTAGATAAAGTATGTTAGCTCATGCTTCTCCCTCATATAAAATTATAGGGATGATTACCAGTACTTGTTATCGATTGCCTAGGGACAAATGACTTTCTTGTTGACAAAAGCTATCCACTTTTATTACCTTGCAATTTATTCCTAGTTTTTATTCTCGCAAAGTACTCGTAGTTTTATTCTCGCAAAATAGTTTCATACTTGTTTTAGGGAAAGCAAACGTCAAGTGTGCGTAGAGTGTTATCGGTGGTCGATAGAACTTGAGGGAATATTTGTTTTGCCTTTAGCTCCTCGTTGGGTTCGACACTCGTATTTATCAAAGAAGGCTACAAACGATCCCCTATACTTATGGGTTATCAGTGGTGTCATGTGAACGTCGACTACATGGCACTTCACCATATTTGGGCCTAAGGGAATGCATTGTGGAGTAGTTATTAGATGATGGGTTGCTAGAGTGACAGAAGCTTAAACCCTAGTTTTTGCTCTACTTCGTAAGGGACTGATTTGGATCCAAAAGTTTAATGCTATGGTTAGATTTTATCTTAATACTTTTCTCGTAGTTGCAGATGCTTGCGAGGGGGTTAATCATAAGTAGGAGGTTTGTTCAAGTAAGAACATCACCTAAGCACCAGTCCACCCACATATCAAATTATCAAAGTAGCGAACACAAATCAAACCAACATGATGAAAGTGATATGGTGAAATTCCCGTGTACCCTCAAGAACGCTTTGCTTATCATAAGAGACCGTTTTGGCCTGTCCTTTGCCACAAAAGTATTGGGCTACCTTGCTGCACTTTATTTACCGTTACCGTTACTTGCTCGTTACAAATTATATTGCTATCAAACTACCTGTTACAAACTATTTCAGTGCTTGCAGAAAATACCTTGCTGAAAACCACTAGTCATTTCCTTCTGCTCCTCGTTGGGTTTGACACTCTTACTTATCGAAAGGACTACGATTGATCCCCTATAATTGTGGATCATCAAGGATCTTTTCTGGCGCCGTTGCCGGGGAGTGAAGCGCTCTTGGTAAGTGAAAATTGGTAAGGGAAAATTATTACTACGTGCTGAAATTTATTGTCACTTGTTACTTTGGAGAATCATCCTTTGAGGGTTTTGTTCGGGGTATCTTCACCTCGACCGGAACCACAATTAGTTGTCACTCAACCTATTGCACCTACTGAAAATATTGGTTATGAAATTCCTTCAGGTATGATAGAACAACTGCTAGCTAATCCTTATGCGGGAGATGGAACTGAGCATCCTGATATGCACTTGATATATGTGGATGAAATTTGTGGATTATTTAAGCTTGCAGGTTTGCCTAGAGATGAAGCTAAGAAAAAGTTTTTCGCTTTATCTTTGAAGGGAAAAGCATTGGCATGGTATAGGCTATGCGATGATATTGGATCTTGGAATTGGAATCGATTGAAATTGGAATTTCACCAAAAAAGTTATCCTATGCATCTAGTTCATCATGATCGGAATTGCATATATAATTTTTGGCCTCGTGAAGGAGAAAGTATCGCTCTAGCTTGGGGGAGGCTTAAGTCAATGTTATATTCATGCCCCAACCATGAGCTCTCAAGAGAAATTATCATTCAGAATTTTTATGCTCGACTTTCTCGTGATGATCAATCCATGCTTGATACTTCTTGTACTGGTTCTTTTATGAAGAAGACTATTGAATTCAGGTGGGATCTTTTAGAAAGAATTAAATGCAACTCTGAAGATTGGGAACTCGACGAAGGTAAAGATTCAGGTATTAAGCTTGAATTTGATTGTGTTAAATCTTTTCTGAATACCGATGCTTTTCAAAAGTTTAGCACTAAATATGGACTTGATTCTGAGATAGTAGCCTCCTTTTGTGAATCATTTGCTACTCATGTTGATCTCCCCAAGGAGAAGGGTTTAAATATCACCCACCTATTAAAGAAGAAATTAAAGAACCGGTCATAGCTAAAGAAGAAACTATTATTTATAATGTTGACCCAGTTGTTCCTACTGCTTATATTGAAAACCAACCTTTCCCTGTTAGTATAAAGGAACATGCTAAGGTTTGAACTATGGTTTGCAAAAGTAATATTAGAGCACCTAAACCTGCTGAACAAATTAAAGTAGAACCTAGTGTTGCTATGGTTAAAGACCTCTTGGTAGAAAATATTGATGGGCATGTTATTTACTTCTGTGATGAAGCTGCTAGGATTGCCAAACCCGATGAAAAAGATAAACATAGACCTGTTGTTGGCATGCCTATTGTCTCAGTGAAAATAGGAGATCATTGTTACCATGGTTTATGTGATTTAGGTGCTAGCGTGAGTGCTATTCCTTTTACCTTATACCAAGAAATTATGAATGACATAGCACCCGCTGAAATAGAGACACCATCACACCACTTGGGATTGTTAGAGATGTTGAAGTCTTGTGTGGGAAAATAAAATATCCTACTGATTTTCTAGTTCTTGGTTCCCCACAAGATGACTTATGTCCCATTATCTTTGGTAGACCCTTTCTGAACACTGTCAATGCTACTATAGATTGTCATAAACAAACTGTCAGTGTTAGCTTTGGTGATGAATCTCATGAGTTTATTTTTTCCAAGTTTAATAGACAACCTCACGAGAAAGAATTACCTAGTAAGGATGAAATAATTGGTCTTGCTTCTATTGCCGTGCCTCCTACTGATCCACTAGAACAATATTTGCTAGACCACGAAAATGATATGCATATGCATGAAAGAAATGAGATAGATAAAATTTCTTTGAACAACGACCTCTGCTTAAACATAATTTGCCTATTGAAACTCTAGGAGGTCCTCCTCCACCTAAAGGTGATCCTGTGTTTGAATTAAAACAATTGCCAGACACTTTGAAATATGCTTATCTTGATGAGAAAAAGATATATCCTGTTATTATTAGTGCTAACCTTTCACAACATGAAGAAGAAAGATTATTGAAAATTCTGAAGAAGCACCGAGCTGCTATTGGATATACTCTTGATGATCTTAAGGGCATTAGTCCCACTCTCTGTCAGCACAAAATTAATATGGAACCTGATGCTAAACCCGTTGTTGATCATCAACGATGTTTGAATCCTAAGATGAAAGAAGTGGTAAGAACTGAAATACTAAAGCTTCTGGAAGCAGGTATAATCTATCCCATAGCTGATAGTAGATGGGTGAGTCCCGTTCATTGTGTCCCTAAGAAAGGAGGTATTACCGTTGTTCCCAATGATAAAAATGAACTCATTCCACAAAGAATTGTTACTGGCTATAGAATAGTAATTAATTTTAGAAAATTAAATAAAGCAACTAGAAAAGATCATTATCCTTTGCCTTTTATTGATCAAATGCTAGAAAGATTATCAAAGCACACACACTTTTGTTTTCTTGATGGATATTCTGGTTTTTCTCAAATACCTGTTTCACAACCTGATCAAAAGAAACCCACTTTTACTTGCCCTTTTGGAACTTATGCTTATAGACGTATGCCTTTTGGTTTATGCAATGCACCTGCTACTTTTCAACGATGTATGACTGCTATATTCTCTGATTTTTGTGAAAAGATTGTTGAGGTTTTCATGGATGATTTTTCTGTATATGGATCTTCTTTTGATGATTGCTTGAGCAACCTTGATCGAATTTTGCAGAGATGTGAGCAAACTAATCTTGTCTTGAATTGGGAGAAGTGCCACTTTATGGTTAATGAAGGTATTGTCTTGGGGCCTAAAATTTCTGAACGAGGTATTGAGGTGGATAAATCTAAAGTTGATGCAATTGAGAAAATGCCATGTCCAAAGGATATTAGAGGTATTCGTAGTTTTCTCGGTCATGCTGGTTTCTATAGGAGGTTTATTAAAGACTTCTCTAAAATTTCTAGGCCTCTTACAAATCTTTTACAAAAGGATGTTCCATTTGTTTTTTATGATGATTGTGTAGAAACCTTTGAAACAGTTAAGAAGGCCTTAACTTCTGTACCTATTGTTCAACCACCTGATTGGAACTTGCCTTTTGAAATTATGTATGATGCTAGTGATTATGCTGGTGGTGCTGTTCTAGGACAAAGAGTTGATAAAAAATTAAATGTTATCCATTATGCTAGCAAAACTCTAGACAGTGCTCAACGAAACTATTCTACTACTGAAAAGAATTTTTAGCAGTTGTGTTTGCTTATGACAAATTCAGATCCTACATTGTTGATTCTAAAGTTATTGTTCACACTGATCATGCTGCTATAAAATATCTCATGGAAAAGAAAGATGCTAAACCTAGACTCACTAGGTGGGTTCTCTTGCTACAAGAATTTGATTTACATATCACTGATAGAAAAGGAGCTGAGAACCCCGTAGCTGATAGCTTGTCTAGGTTAGAAAATATTCTTGATGACCCACAACCTATTAATGATAGCTTTCCTGATGAGCAGCTAGCTGCAATAAATATTTCTCATAACACTCCTTGGTATGCTGATTATGCTAATTACATTGTTGCAAAATATATACCACCTAGTTTCACATACCAACAAAAGAAAAAATTCTTCTATGATTTGAGACATTACTTTTGGGATGACCCACATCTTTATAAAGAAGGAGTAGATGGTATTATTAGACGTTGTGTACCTGAGCATGAACAGGAACAAATCCTACGGAAATGTCATTCCGAAGCTTATGGAGGACATCATGCGGGAGATAGAACTGCTCACAAGGTATTGCAATCTGGTTTTTATTAGCCGACTCTCTTCAAGGATGCCCGTAAGTTTGTTTTATCTTGTGATGAATGTCAACGAATTGGTAATATTGGTAAGCGTTAGGAAATGCCTATGAATTATTCTCTTGCAGTTAAATCATTTGATGTTTGGGGTTTTGATTATATGGGACTTTTTCCTTCCTCTAATGGGTATACACATATTTTGGTTGCTGTTGATTTTGTTACTAAGTGGGTAGAAGCTATTCCAACTAGTAGTGTTGATCACAACACCTCTATTAAAATGCTTAAGGAAGTTGTTTTCCCAAGGTTTGGAGTCCCTAGATATTTAATGACTGATGGTGGTTCACACTTTATTCCGTAAAATGCTTGCTAAGTATGATGTTAACCATAGAATTGCATCACCCTATCATCCTCAGCCTAGTGGTCAAGTTGAACTTAGCAATAGAGAAATAAAATTAATTCTACAGAAAACTGTTAATAGGTCCCGAAAGAATTGGTCTAAGAAATTGGATGATGCACTTTGGGCCTACAGAACAGCATATAAAAATCCTATGGGTATGTCTCCCTATAAAATGGTTTATGCCAAAGCTTGTCATTTGCCTCTTGAGTTAGAACATAAAGCATATTGGGCAATTAAAGAACTCAACTATGATTTCAAACTTGCCGGTGAAAAGAGGTTATTTGATATTAGCTCATTAGATGAATGGAGAACCCAAGCTTATGAAAATGCCAAGTTATTTAAAGAAAAAGTTAAAAGATGGCATGACAAAAGAATCCAAAAGTGGGAATTCAAGGTTGGAGAATATGTTCTTTTGTACAACTCTCGTTTCAGATTCTTTGCAGGGAAGCTTCTCTCTAAATGGGAAGGACCTTATGTTATCGAAGAAGTTTATCATTCTGGAGTTATCAAAATAAATAATGCCGAAGGTACTAACCCGAAGGTTGTCAATGGGCAAAGAATTAAACACTATATCTCAGGTACGCCTATTAATATTGAAAGCAATATTATTCAAACTATGACACCTGAGGAACACATAAAGGAGACTTTTCGAAACACTCCAGAATAATTAAAAAAGGAGGAGGTACGTGATACAGTAAGTAAACGGACTTCAAAAAATCCGCAAAAATATTTTTTGTCAGTTTTGGAATATAACAAAAATTAGAAAAATAAGAAACAACCAGGAAGGCAGCCCTGGTGGGCCAGGCGCGTCCAGGTGGGTTGTGCCCACCTCGGGTACCTTCCGGACTCCGTTTTTCTCTCGTTTGCTTGTTTCCCAAGATAAAAATATCTTTATATACCCCCCGAACCTATTGACCACCGTATCGCAGAGAAATCTTCTGTTCTTCTTTCTTGCTATTTTTTGGCAGATCTGAAAATATGTCATCCCAAGATTCAGAGGAGGAGAGCCCTGTTTCTTACCAGCCTTTGGATAAAAATATCTTCATGGACACCTATCCCTATATGTGGTTCACTGATGAGGAAGATGAAGATGAGCCAGTCCCTCCTCGGTTCGAGCAAGAAAGCAAGGAGGCATTATGCAAGAGGATAATAAAGCTTGAGATAGAGAACGATGAGTTGAAGATAGATAACTTTTACCTCCGACACAAGCTGGAGAAGAAGGACAAGATCACTACTACTTCACCACCACCACCTTCTTCATCACCAAAGGAGACTTGAGTTCACGGTATGGACACTCCCCTTGGCTTGTGCCAAGCTTGGGGGAGGTGTCCCGGTATCGTATCACCACCACTATCTTTGCTTTCATCTATTTTAGTTCGATCCTTAGTTTTCCTATGATTTAGTTGAATAAAAGTTTAGTTCGATCCTTTCTTTTTGAGTGTTTGCTTAGTGATCTATCTATCGATGTAATCGTGTTCGAGATATATAATAAAGACTAGTTTGAGTTTTGTTTCTTTACTTTAATGTTGCAATAAAAAGAAAGGAAAATAAATGAAAAAGATGATATGCTAATCTTATGGTAAGTAATAACATCACATAAGGAAAAGTATAAGTGGTAAAATTTGTTGGAGATTGACAAACATAGCATTGGTCAATGATGCAATTCATGAAAGAATTAATAAGGGAAGAGAAGATTCACATGCAAATACACTATCTTGGACATCTTTTATGATTGTGAGCCCCCATTAAATATTTTGTGTCAAAATAGTTGACATTGGACAAAGGAAGACAACATAATGATTTATGTCTGTTCATATTCACATAGAAGTTATATTGTCATAGATTCTTTAACATGTGGTGCTTGCTCAATATCTTTTCTAGCCAAAAATTCCACACTAAGTAGAGATACTACTTGTGCATCCAAAACCCTTAACCCAGATCTTATTTTGAGAGTCCACCATACCTACCTATGGATTGAGTAATATCCTTCAAGTAAGTTGTCATCGGTGCAAAAGGGCAATAAAAATTGCTTATAAAAGTGTTGGATCATTTAGTGTAAGAGAAAATTGAGCGTTGCACGAACTTGTGATGGCAAAATAATAAAAGTGACAGACTGCATAATAAAGGTTGCCATCATAAGGGGCAATGTAACGTGACATTCTTTTGCATTAAGGGATTTGTCATACAAACAAATAAGCGCATGACAACCTCTGCTTCCCTCTGCGAAGGGCCTATCTTTTACTTTTATGAAGAGTCAAAGTTTTCTTCCCTATTCCTTTTCATTTTCTCTTTTTGCAAGCATCATGTGATGAGGAAAGATCTAGGCACATATATCCAGTTGAATATGAGTGGACATGAGTTATTATTGTTGACATCACCCTTGAGGTAAATACGTTGGGAGGCGAAACTATAAGCCCCTATCTTTCTATGTGTCCGGTTAAAACTTTTTGTTCATGGGTATGCTATGAGTGTTAGCAATCATAGAAGATTAAATGATGATTGAGTATGTGGACTTGCCTAAAGGTTCCGATACGTGACCCTTCCTGAAAATATGATGAATTGTAGTTGCAAAGTTGACTGAGAACATAGTTTGTTGGTTTTCAATAAGGTTTATGCTTTATACTTCAATGTTGTGATGAATTGTTACTTGCTCATGAGAAGTTATATGATAAAAGTTATGTGACAAAAGTTATTTGATAAAGTTTTATGTTAAAGTTCTTTGTTGTCACAATAACATGCATGATGCTTCTATGTCCGTATTTTGTTTTTATCGACACCTCTCTCTCTAAGCATGTGGACATGTTTTTTGATTTCGGTTTTCGCTTGAGGACAAGCGAGGTCTAAGCTTGGGGGAGTTGATACATCCATTTTGCATCATATTTACCTACTGTTATTTATAATGTTTTTATGCATAATAATGCTTTTGGGAGTAATTCTAATGCCTTTTCTCTCATAATATGCAAGGTTTACACAAAGAGGGAGAATACCGGCAGCTGGGATTCTGGACTTGAAAAAGCACGTCAGAGCTACCTGTTCTGCACAACTCCAAATAAGCTGAAACTTCACGGAGATTTTTTATGGATTATTTAAGAATTATTGGAGCAAATAACTACCAGAGGGGGCCCACCAGGTGGGCACAACCCACCTGGGCGCGCCAGGGAGCCCAGGCGCGCCCTGGTGGGTTGTGCCCTCCTCGGCCCACCTCCGGTGCCCCTCTTCTGGTATATAAGTCATTTTGACCTAGAAAAAAATAAGAGGACGACTTTTGGGATGAAGCGTCGCCGTCTCGAGGCGGAACTTGGGCAGGAGCACTTTTGCCCTCCGGCGGAGCGATTCCGCCGGGGGAACTTCCCTCCCGGAGGGGGAAATCATCGTCATCGTCATCACCAACAACTCTCCCATCTTTGGGAGGGCCATCTCCATCAACATCTTCAACAGCACCATCTCCTCTCAAACCCTAGTTCATCTCTTGTGTTCAATCTTTGTACCGGAACCTTAGATTGGTGCTTGGGGGTGACTAGTAGTGTTGATTACAGCTTGTAGTTGATTACTATATGGTTTATTTGGTGGAAGATTATATGTTCAGATCCATTATGATATTTAATACCCCTCTGATCTTGAGCATGATTATTATTTGTGAGTAGTTACTTTTGATCTTGAGGTCACGGGAGAAATCATGTTGCAAGTAATCATGTGAAATTGATATGTGTTCGATATTTTGATGATATGTATGTTGTGATTCCCTTAGTGGTGTCATGTGAACGTCGACTACATGGCACTTCACCATATTTGGGCCTAAGGGAATGCATTGTGGAGTAGTTATTAGATGATGGGTTGCTAGAGTGACAGAAGCTTAAACCCTAGTTTTTGCGCTACTTCGTAAGGGACTGATTTGGATCCAAAAGTTTAATGTTATGGTTAGATTTTATCTTAATACTTTTCTCGTAGTTGCGGATGCTTGCGAGGGGGTTAATCATAAGTAGGAGGTTTGTTCAAGTAAGAACAGCACCTAAGCACTGGTCCACCCACATATCAAATTATCAAAGTAGCAAACACAAATCAAACCAACATGATGAAAGTGATATGGTGAAATTCCCGTGTACCCTCAAGAACGCTTTGCTTATCATAAGAGACCGTTTTGGCCTGTCCTTTGCCACAAAAGGATTGGGCTACATTGCTGCACTTTATTTACCGTTACCGTTACTTGCTCGTTACAAATTATCATGCTATCAAACTACCTGTTACAAACTATTTCAGTGCTTGCAGAAAATACCTTGTTGAAAACCACTTGTCATTTCCTTCTGCTCCTCGTTGGGTTCGACACTCTTACTTATCGAAAGGACTACGATTGATCCCCTATACTTGTGGGTCATCAATCATATAGTTGACATATAGTTCGACACTCTTAGTATTTGTGGTATGGCCACCGTTCATATTTTTTATACATGTCACGCTAGATCATTGCACATGCCGGTACACCGTCGAAGGCATTCATATAGAGTCATATTTTTGTTCTAGTATCGAGTTGTAATTCTTGAGTTGTAAGTAAATAAAAGTGTGATGATCATCATTATTAGAGCATTGTCCCATGTGAGGAAAGGATGATGGAGACTATGATTCCCCCACAAGTCGGGATGAGACTCCGGACTTAAATAAAAAAGAGGCCAAAGAGCCAAAAATATAAAAAAGAGAGGCCAAAGAGCCCAAAATAAAAAAAGGAAAAAATGAGAGAAAAAGAGAGAAGGGACAATGTTACTATCCTTTTCCACACTTGTGCTTCAAAGTAGCACCATGTTCTTCATGATAGAGAGTCTCATATTTTGTCACTTTCATATATTACTGATGGGAATTTTTTATTATAGAACTTGGCTTGTATATTCCAATGATGGGATTCCTCAATTGCCCTAGGTCTTCGTGAGCAAGCAAGTTGGATGCACACCCACTTAGTTTTCTTTTGAGCTTTCATACACTTATAGCTCTAGTGCATCTGTTGCATGGCAATCCCTACTCCTTGCATTGACATCAATTGATGGGCATCTCCATAGCCCATTGATTAGCCTCACCAATGTGATACTTTCTCTTTTTTTATCTTCTCCACACAACCTCCATCATCATATTCTATTCCACCCATAGTGCTATATCCATGGCTCGTGCTCATGTATTGCATGAGAGTTGAAAAAGCTTAAGAGCGTTAAAAGTATGAACCAATTGCTTGGCTTGTCATCGGGGTTATGCATGATAAATACTTTGTGTTATGAAGATAGAGCATGACAAGATTATATGATTTTGCAGGGATAACTTTCTTTTGCCATAATATTTTGAGAAGACTGATGTCTACTACGCAACTTTATTCTTCTAGACACGTGTTGGGCCTCCAAGCGCAGAGTTTTGTAGGACAGTAGCAATTTTCCCTCAAGTGGATGACCTAAGGTTTATCAATCCGTGGGAGGCGTAGGATGAAGATGGTCTCTCTCAAACAACCCAGCAACCAAATAATAAAAAGTTTCTTGTGTCCCCAACACACCCAATACAATGGCAAATTGTATAGGTGCACTAGTCCGGCGAAGAGATGGTGATAAAAGTGTAATATGGATGGTAGAAATATATTTTTATAATCTGAATAAATAAAAACAGCAAGGTAGCAAGTGATAAAATGGAGCACAAACGGTATTGCAATGCTTGAAAACAAGGCCTAGGGTCCGTACTTTCGCTAGTGCAATCTCTCAACAATGCTAATCTAATTGGATCACATAACCATCCCTCAACGTGCAATGAAGAATCACTCCAAAGTTCTTATCTAGCAGAGAACATAAGAAGAAATTGTTTGTAGGGTACGAAACCACCTTAAAGTTATTCTTTCCGTTCGATCTATTCAAGAGTTCGTACTAAAATAACACAAATCTATTCTTTCCGTTCGATCTATCTAAGAGTTCGTACTAAAATAACACCATATGATACGCATCAACCAACTCTAATGTCACCTAGATACTCCAATGTCACCACAAGTATCCATGAGTTAATTATATGATACGCATCAAACAATTTCAGATTCATAATACTCGATCCAACACAAAGAACCTCAAAGAGTGCCCCAAGATTTCTACCAGAGAAACAAGGATGAAAACATGCATCAACCCCTATGCATAGATTACCCCAAAGTCACCTCAGGAATCCGCGAGTTGAGTGCTAAAACATATATCAAGTGTTCTCAAATCCATAAAAGTATTCAATCCGATAAAACGAAATCTCAAAGGGAAAACTCAATTCACAACAAGATAGAGAGGGGAAAACACCATATGATCCAACTATATTAACAAAGCCCGCGATACATCAAGATCGTGACATCTCAAGAACACGAGAGAGAGAGAGAGATTAAACACATAGCTACTGGTACAAACCCTCAGTCCCGAGGGTGGACTACTCCCTCATCATCATGGTGGCCGCCGGGATGATGACGATGGCCACCGGTGATGATCTCCCCCTCCGGCAGGGTGCCGAAACGGGGTCTAGATTGGTTTCTCGTGGCTATAGAGGCTTACGGCGGCGGAACTTCTGATCTAGGGCTACCCCGAGGGTTTTTGGAATATTTGGGAATTTATAGGGCGAAGAGGCGGTGCGGGAGGCCACCGAGGTGGGCACAACCCAGGTGCTGCTCTGGCCCATTGGATGTCTTCTGGTCCATAAAAAATCCACAAAAAGTTTTGCTGCGTTTGGACTCCGTTTGGTATTGATTTTCTGCGATGTAAAAAACAAGCAAAAAACAGCAACTGGCACTAGGCACTATGTCAATAAGTTAGTCCCAAAAAATGGTATAAAGTTGCCATAAAATGATTGTAAAACATCCAAGAATGATAATATAGCAGTATGAATACTTCATAAATTATAGATACGTTGGAGATGTATCAGCATCCCCAAGCTTAATTCCTACTCGTCCTCGAGTAGGTAAATGATAAAAGAAATGATTTATGAAGTGTGAATGCTAGCAAAGTGCACAAGTTTGATCAATGATAATTTCAATCACTTTCCCTAGCATCATAACAGCAACTCTTTCTCATAAAACTCATCATGACAAAGTAGCAACCAATTCACATGTTAAGGTTCAAACAATGAATTCTCTTGAAACTCAACAACCTTTATTCTTAGTCACCAAACAATTGCAATTCAACTTGTTCAACAGAGTCTAAGTAAGAGCTCCACATACTCAACCATCATATAATCTTCTATGATTGCTAACACTCACCGCATACACATGAGCAAAACGTTTCAACCGGACACATAGAAAGATAGGGGCTTATAATTTCTCCTCCCAACGTATTCGCCTCAAGGGTGATGTCAATAATAATAACTCATGCTACCCATATCCAACTGGATATATGTGCCTAGATCTTTCCTCACCATATGATGCTTGCCAAAAGAGAAAAATAAAAAGGAATAGAGAGAAAAATTTTGACTCTTGCATGAAAGTAAATACATAAAAGTAAAAGGTAGGCCCTTCGCAGAGGGAAGCAGAGGTTGCCATGCGCTTTTTGTTTGTATGCTCAACCCCTTAGTGCAAAAGAACGTCACATTATATTGCCCATTATGATAGCAACCTTTATTATGCAGTCTGTCGCTTTTATTCTTTGCCATCACAAGTTCGTACAACGCTCAATTTTCTCTTACACTAAATGATCTAACACTTTTAGAAGCAACTTTTATTGCCTTATTGCACCGATGACAACTTACTTGAAGGATCTTACTCAATCTTAGGTAGGTATGGTGGACTCTTGAAAATAAGATTTGGGTTTAAGGGTTTTTGGATGCACAAGTAGTATCTCTACTTGGTGCGGAATTTTTGGCTAGCAAAGATGGGGGGCAAACACCACATGTTGAAGGATCTATGACAATATAACTTCTATGTGAATATGAACAAACATAAATCATTACTTTGTCTTCCTTGTCCAACGTCAACAATTTTGGCATATAATATTTTGATGGGGGCTCACAATCACAAAAGATTTCCAAGATAGTGTATTTGCATGTGAAAGTTCTCTTCCTTATAGTAATCATTCATGAATTGCTTGTATGACCAATATTCTGATTGTCAAGCTTCAAAAGATTTCACTTTCTAAACCCAATGTGAAGCTACCACTGGGCATGATATGAACATATAATTTCAACTTCATGATATTCAATTCATTCAAGAATTTACTCATAGGATATAAGTGAAGCACGAGAGTAAATGACAAACTACTCCAAAAAGATATAAGTGAAGATCAAGCGAGTAGTTAAGTAAATGGGTAGCTATTTGAGGACTCTCTCTTATTTAAAAGTTTCAGATCTAAGTATTTTATTAAAACAGCAAGCAAAACAAACATTAAATGACATTCCAAGAATAGCACAACTCATGTGAAGAAGTAAAAACTTAGGCTCAACCGATACTAACCGATAATTGTTCATGAAGAAAGGTGGGATGCCTACCAGGGCATCCCCAAGCTTAGATGCTTGAGACTTCTTGGATTGTTAACTTGGGATGCCTTGGGCATCCCCAAGCTTGAGCTTTTGTGTCTCCTTAATTCCTTTTATATCACGGTTTCCCTAATTCTTAAAAACTTCATCCACACAAAACTCAACAAGAACTCGTGAGATAAGTTAGTATAAATCAATGCAAAACCTTATCATTCTCTACTGTAGAAAATCACTAAAATTATTATTCAACATTTCATACTAAATTCCTCTGCATATTTAATACTCCTATCCTCAAATAGAATCATTAAACAAGCAAACATATGCAAACAATGCGAACATAACAGCAATCTGTCTAAACAGGACAGTTTGTAAAGAGTACAATATTCTTCATACTTACCTAACTCCATAAATTCTTAAAAATTACAGAAATGTAGAAAATTTATCATATCTTGTTTTACAAAAAAATTCAACATTTTATCACATTCTGACTTTTCTGGAGAATTTTTGCAACAGCGACAAACTTTCTGTTTTGAAACAGCAACTCATATATTTGCAAAATAAGCATGGTGATGGCTATCCTTGCCACTTTTATTGAAATAAAAGATGCAAAACATTATTCTAAATAACATCAAGCAAATACTAATAAAATAAAATGACTCTCCAAACAAAACTCATATCATGTGACGAATGAAAATATAGCTCCAAGTGAGGTTACCGATAATGTTGAAGACGAAAGAGGGGATGCCTTCCGGGGCATCCCCAAGCTTAGTTACTTGGATCTTCCTTGAATATTACCTTGGGGTGCCTTGGGCATCCCCAAGCTTAGGGTCTTGTCACTCCTTATTCTCCTCATATCGATATCTCACCCTAAACTTGAAAACTTCAATCACACAAAACTTAACGGAACTTCGTGAGATGGGTTAGTATGATAAAGACAAATCATTCACTTTGGTACTGTCAAAGACAAGATTCATAATTGTTCTCACACAATGCCTACTGTACTCTATAATTTCCATAATTTATATTAAGCAATATAAGCCATAGAAACTAGAAAACAAGCAAATTATACATTGAAAACAGAATCTGTCAAAAACAGAACAGTACGTAAAGATCTGCATTAAGGTCATACTTCTGTAACTCAAAAATCTGTAAATTTAGGACAACGTAGAAAAGTTGTATACCCATCAACTGTAAAAAATTCAGAGTTTTTAGACGCTCCAGTGAATTTAAACAATTCTATTACTGGGTGCAAAAGTTTCTGTTTTTGCACAGAATCAAGTCAACTATCATCCACACTATCCCAAAGGCTTTACTTGGCACTTTATTGAAACAAAAGCTATAAAACATGATCACTACAGTAGCCTAACCATGTTAACACACAAAAACAGTAGGAAAAAGTGTTGGGTTGTCTCCCTACAAGCGTTTTTCTTTAATGCCTTTTAGCTAGGCATGATGATTTCAATGATGCTCGCATAAAAAATAAGAATTGAAACACAAGGAGAGCATCATGAAGCATATGACTATCACATTTAAGTCTAACCCACTTCCTATGCATTGGTATTTTATGAGAAAACAACTTATGGGAACAAGAATCAACTAGCATAGGAAGGCAAAACAAGTGCAACTTCAAAACTTTCAACATAAAGAGAGGAAACTTGATATTATTGCTATATGTAAATGCATATGTTCCCCTCTCATAATAAATTTCAGTAGCATCATTAATGAATTCAACAATATAGCTATCACTTAAAGCATTCTTTTCATGACCCACTAGCATAGAAAATTTATTACTCTCCACATAAGCAAATTTATTCTCATGAATAGTAGTGGGAGCAAACTCAACAAAATAACTATCATGGGATTCTTTATTGGCATAATCAAATTGAACATTAAAATTATGATGACAAGTTTCATGGTTATCATTATTCTTTATAGCACACATGTCATCACCATAATCATCATAGATAGCAACTTTATTGTCATAATCAATTGAAACCTCTTCCAAAATAGTGGATTCATCACTAAATAAAGTCATGACCTTTCCAAATCCACTTTCGTAATTATCACAATAAGATGCAACACCCTCCAAAATAGTGGGATCATTAGTACCTAGAGTTGACACCCTTCCAAACCCACTTTCATCAATATAATCATCATAAATAGGAGGCATGCTACCATTATAACATATTTGCACATCAAAACTTGGGGGACTAAAAATATCATCTTCATCAAACATAGCATCCCCAAGCTTGTTGCTTTGCATATCATTAGCATCATGGATATTCAAAGAATTCATACCAACAACATTGCAATCATGCTCATCATTCAAAGATTTTTTGTCAAACATTTTATAGAATTCTTCTTCAATCAATTGAGCAAAATTTTCATTTCCATCATTTTCACGAAAGACATTATAGAGATGAATAATATGATGCAACATCAATTCCATTTTTTTATAGTTTTCTTTTTATAAAACAAACTAGTGATAAAACAAGAAACTAAAAGATTCAATTGCAAGATCTAAAGATATACCTTCAAGCACTCACCTCCCCGGCAATGGCGCCAGAAAAGAGCTTGATGTCTACTACGCAACTTTATTCTTGTAGACACGTGTTGGGCCTCCAAGCGCAGAGTTTTGTAGGACAGTAGCAATTTTCCCTCAAGTGGATGACCTAAGGTTTATCAATCCGTGGGAGGTGTAGGATGAAGATGGTCTCTCTCAAACAACCCAGCAACCAAATAATAAAAAGTTTCTTGTGTCCCCAACACACCCAATACAATGGCAAATTGTATAGGTGCACTAGTTCGGCGAAGAGATGGTGATAAAAGTGTAATATGGATGGTAGAAATATATTTTTATAATCTGAATAAATAAAAACAACAAGGTAGCAAGTGATAAAACAGAGCACAAACGGTATTGCAATGCTTGAAAACAAGGCCTAGGTTCCGTACTTTCGCTAGTGCAATCTCTCAACAATGCTAATCTAATTGGATAACATAACCATCCCTCAACGTGCAATGAAGAATCACTCCAAAGTTCTTATCTAGCGGAGAACATAAGAAGAAATTGTTTGTAGGGTACGAAACCACCTTAAAGTTATTCTTTACGTTCGATCTATTCAAGAGTTTGTACTAAAATAACACAAAGCTATTCTTTTCGTTCGATCTATCCAAGAGTTCGTACTAAATAACACCATATGATACGCATCAACCAACTCTAATGTCACCTAGATACTCCAATGTCACCACAAGTATCCATGAGTTAATTATACAATACGCATCAAACAATTTCAGATTCATAATACTCGATCCAACACAAAGAACCTCAAAGAGTGCCCCAAGATTTCTACCGGAGAAACAAGGACGAAAACGTGCATCAACCCCTATGCATAGATTACCCCAATGTCACCTCGGGAATCCGCGAGTTGAGTGCCAAAACATATATCAAGTGTTCTCAAATCCATAAAAGTATTCAATCCGATAAAACGAAATCTCAAAGGGAAAACTCAATTCACAACAAGATAGAGAGGGGAAAACACCATATGATCCAACTATATTAACAAAGCCCGCGATACATCAAGATCGTGACATCTCAAGAACACGAGAGACAGAGATTAAACACATAGCTACAGGTACAAACCCTCAGCCCCGAGGGTGGACTACTCCCTCCTCATCATGGTGGCCGCCGGGATGATGAAGATGGCCACCGGTGATGATCTCCCCCTCCGGCAGGGTGCCGGAACGGGGTCTAGATTGGTTTCTCGTGGCTATAGAGGCTTACGGCGGCGGAACTTCTGATCTAGGGCTACCCCGAGGGTTTTTGAAATATTTGAGAATTTATAGGGCGAAGAGGCGGTGCGGGAGGCCACCGAGGTGGGCACAACCCAGGTGCTGCTCTGGCCCATTGGATGTCTTCTGGTCCATAAAAAATCCACAAAAAGTTTCGCTGCGTTTGGACTCCGTTTGGTATTGATTTTCTGCGATGTAAAAAACAAGCAAAAAATAGCAACTGGCACTGGGCACTATGTCAATAAGTTAGTCCCAAAAAATGGTATAAAGTTGCCATAAAATGATTGTAAAACATCCAAGAATGATAATATAGCAGCATGAATACTTTATAAATTATAGATACGTTGGAGACGTATCAAAGACATGATTGCTTTATTAGTATGCTTGAAGTATTATTGTTTTTATGTCAATATTAAATTTTTGTTTTGAATCTTATGGGTCTGAATATTCAAGCCATATAAAGAAAGATTACATGATAAACATGTTAGGTAGCATTCCACATCAAAAATTCTGTTTTTACCAATTACCTACTCGAGGACGAGCAGGAATTAAGGTTGAGGATGCTTGATACGTCTCCAACGTATTTATAATTTTTTATTGTTCCATGCTATTATATTATCCATCTTGGATGTTTTATATGCATTATTATGCTATTTTATATCATTTTTTGGGACTAACCTATTAACCTAGTGCCCAGTGCCAGTTGTTGTTTTTCCATGTTTTTGTCTTTTACAGAAAATCAATACCAAATGGAGTCTAAACGAAACGAAACTTGTTGACGTTTTTTTGGACCAGAAGACACCTAGGAAGCTTCGGGAGGAGGCCAAAAGATCCACGGATGGGCCACAAGCTTGGAGGTCGCGCCCTAGGGGGGCGCGCCTCCCGAGCTGATGGGCCCCCCGTGGCACCTCTAACCCTAATCTCAGCTTCATAAATACCCAAATATTCCCTGTATACCAGAGGGCACTGATACGTCTCTAACGTATCTATAATTTTTTATTGTTCCATGCTATTATATTATCTGTTTTGGATGTTTTATATGCATTAATATGCTATTTTATATTATTTTTGGGACTAACCTATTAACCTAGAGCCCAGTGCCAGTTTCTGTTTTTTCCTTGTTTTTGACCTTTACAGAAAAGGAATATCAAACGAAGTCCAAACGGAATAAAACTTTACGATGATTTTTCTTGAACCAGAAGACACCTACGAGGCTTGGAGAGAGGGCCAGAAGAGTCCTGAGGAGGCCACAAGCCCTCAGGGCGCGCCCCAGGGGGGGGGCACGCCCCCTGGCTTGTGGGCCCCTTTGGAGTCCCCTAACCCTAATTCCAGCTCTATATATTCTCAAATATTCCCCAAACATCAGAAGCGTCCACCAAAATACTTTTCCGCCGCCGCAAGCCTCTGTTCCCGTGAGATCCCATCTTGGGGCCTTTTCCGGCACTCTGCCGGAGGGGGATTCGATCACGGAGGGCCTCTACATCAACCTTGTTGCCCTTCCGATGAAGCATGAGTAGTTTACCACAGACCTACGGGTCCATAGCTAGTAGCTAGATGGCTTCTTCTCTCTCTTTGATCTTCAATACAATATTCTCCTCGATGTTCTTGGAGTTCTATCCGATGTAATCTTATTTTGTGGTGCGTTTGTTGATATCTGATGAATTGTGGATTGCTGATCAGATTATCTATGAATATTATTTGAGTCTTCTCTGAACTCTTTTATGCATGATTAATATATCTTTGTATTTCTCTTCTAACTATCTGTTTGGTTTGGCCAACTAGATTGGTTTTTCTTGCAATAGGAGAGGTGCTTAATTTTGGGTTCAATCTTGCGGTGTCCTCACCCAGTGACAGAAGGGGTAGCGAGGCACGTATTGTATTGTTGCCATCAAGGATAAAAAGATGGGGTTTATGTCATATTGCTTGAGTTTATCCCTCTACATCATGTCATCTTACTTAAAGCGTTGCTCTGTTCTTATGAACTTAATACTCTAGATACAAGCATGATTTGGTCGATGTATGGAGTAATAGTAGTAGATGCAGAATCGTTTCGGTCTACTTGTCACGGACGTGATGCCTATATTCATGATCATTGCCTTAGATATCGCCATAACTATGTGCTTTTCTATCAATTGCTCAACAGTAATTTGTTTACCCACCGTATGTTTTCTTTCAAGAGAGAAGCCTCTAGTGAAACCTATGGCCCCGGGTCTATTTTCCATCATATATTTTCAGATCTATAAACCAAAAAATCCAAAAATACCTTGCTGCAATTTATCTATATTTACTTTAGTTTGCCCTTTTATTTATCTTTTATACCTATCTCTATTAGATCTCACTCTTGTTCGTGACCATGAAGGGATTGACAACCCCTTTTTCGCGTTGTGTGCAAGTGTTTATTAGTTTGTGCAGGTGCATATATTGGAGACTTGCTTGTGCCTCCTACTGGATTGATACCTTGGTTCTTAACTGAGGGAAATACTTATCTCTACTTTGCTGCATCACCCTTACCTCTTCAAGGAAAAAATCAACGCAAGCTCAAGAAGTAGCAAGCACACCAAAAATACTTTTCCGCCGTCGCAAGTTTCTGTCCTCGTGATATCCCATCTGGAGACCATTCTGGTACTCTACCGGAGGGGATTCGATCCCGGAGGGCCTCTACATCAACCTTGCCGCCCTTCTGATGATGTGCCGTAGTTTACCACAGACCTGCGGGTCCATAGCTAGTAGCTAGATGACTTCTTCTCTCTCTCTTTGATCTTCAATACAACGTTTTCCTTGATGTTCTTAGAGATCTATTCGATGTAATCTTCTTTTGAGGTGCGTTTATTGAGATCCGATGAATTGTGGATTTATGATTAGATTATCCATGAATATTATTTGAGTCTTCTTTGAACTCTTTTATGCATGATTAAGATAGCTTTGTATTTCTCTCCGATCTATTGATTTGGTTTGGCCAACTAGATTGATTTTTCTTGCAATGGGAGAGGTGCTTTGTATTGGGTTCAATCTTGCGGTGTCATCACCCAGTGACATAAGGGGTAGCGAGGCACATATTTGTATTGTTGTCATTAAGGATAAAAAGATGGGGTTTATTTCATATTGATTGGATCTATCCCTCTACATCATATCATCTTGCTTAAGGCGTTACTCCGTTCTTGTTAACTTAATACACTAGATGCATGCTGGATTGCGGTCGATGTGTGGAGTAATAGTATTAGATGCAGGCAGGAGTCGGTCTACTTGTCACGGACGTGATGCCTATATTCATGATCATTGCCTTAGATATCGTCATAACTTTGCGCTTTTCTATCAATTGCTCAACAGTAATTTGTTTACCCACAATATGCGTTCTTTCAAGAGAGAAGCCTCTAGTGAAAACTATGGCCCCCGGGTCTTTTTTTATCATATTATTTTCAGATCTATAAAACCAAAAACCCAAAAATACCTTGCTGCAATTTATTTACCTTTACCTTGTTTTGCACTTTTGTTTATCTTTTGTACCTATCTCTATCAGATCTCATCCTTGTAAGTAACCGTGAAGGGATTGACAACCCCTTTATCGCGTTGGGTGCAAGTATTTGTTTGTTTGTATAGATGCAACCATTGATGACTTGTGTGTTCCTCCTACTGGATTGATACCTTGGTTCTCAAACTAAGGGAAATACTTATCTCTACTTTGCTGCATCACCCTTTCCTCTTCAAGGGAAAAACCAACGCAAGCTCAAGAAGTAGCACGCTCCGCCTCAGACATGACGGCCCTCGAGCCCGAGGCACCGCCATAACCGCCTCCTCCGAGGTAGTGGAGGATGCAGCCACGCGACTTCGCGATCGCGGGTGATGGCTCCTCCTTTATCAGGCGGCGGTGGCATCATGGTGGCGACGATAGCCCGTCAATCCACGTGTAGCAACTATGCTGCGGGGGCGACACCGGCTCATCCTTCACGCGGCGGAGGCGCTGGGGGAACGCCGGCTCCTTCTTCATGCGGCCGCCGATGTGGAGGCCGCGGTTGCGCGGCAGGGACGCCGGCTCGTCCTTCACCTGCCAGAGTGGGGACGCCGGCTCCCGCTTCACGCAGATGCGCGGCGGGGATGGTGGCTCCTCCTTCACGCGTGCCGACGATGGTGGCGCCGGGCCCATGTGATGGATCCAAAAATCCGTCATGATCTCCATCTGACTGATAAATTCTTCGTCCATTAGAGCCTCCTCCGAGAGGAGATGGGGCCGCTTTTGCGGCTGGTCCTCCTCGTCGCCGGAGGAGAAGAGTATATCCTCCTTGCCAGAGGAGCCCGTCGTGGATGCAGATGGTCCCAGAGAGCAAGGGCGACGGCGCGACGATCCCCTAAAGAGAACTTCCACCGGCGCAGAGAACTAGGACTGCGGCATCGCCGCTAGGCTCGGGGAGGAGGAAAGGCTCGGCGAGGTGACGGGAAGGGGAGTGAGGAGGGCGGTGCTCGGGGAGGGGGAGTGCGGCTCTGTGTGTCGTCGGCACTTGCTTGGTCGAGCACTTAACTAGTGATGTGTTCACTATGCTAATGTGGGGTCTCGACAGGGCACTCGATGATATTAGTTTGTATTTCTTATATTATTATCGGTAAAGCTATCTGGCGAACGTTCGTCAGGGACCAAATCCTGTCGAACGCCCCAGAATTGTTTCTGCTCAAAACTCCCCGCATTTTAAACAAACTGCCATGGCCGTTTTCAAAAACGCCACCCCCATCCACATAAACTGCCATCCTGGGGGTTCGCGTTTGCCATCCCTCCTGTCGAACGGTCGTCAGGGATTGGGGTCCATTATTATTCAGCTTTCGAACATTGCGAATCTATCGATTTCATCGTACGAAACAACAAATTGAGACATATTTGCCCACCATACTAGCACCACAATTCGAATTGAGATAAAAAGGTTGGTCTTGCACCCCTCATCAGCATCGTATGTTGACAAATGACATGCAGATCCCTACCACCTCATTTCGCTCGATATGCTGTTGATGCATGCACTAATTGGACACCCTCATGCTCACCAGTGTTAAGACTATTGACGCAAATAGACTTTTATGTTTTGTCGGTGGAAAAAATGGTAGACGCAAACCAAGCCTGCGGTAAAAACTACACCTCTGTTCTTAAATATAAGATGTTTTGACAATTTTATTTGAAACAAAGGTAGTGGTAAGGAAGCTGGATCGTTAGTTATATTTTCTAACAGAAGCTTCTTTAAGAGGGCAGGTAGCTCCTCTCCATTTTTTACAGAAGAAGACTGAACAAAACTAGATCAAAAACCATATAAAGAGTGATTGATTTAAGGATAACCGAAAAACCATGACAAGAAGAAACAATGTGTATCAAGTAGCAATTAGACCTAAGATGCAACCCAGCAGAAGCACCCATGCGGGAGGCATCGGCGCTCACCAAAACCACAACCAACACAAGCAAACTCCACCGCCAAACTCGATCAGTAGTTGCCTATTCGTCTTTCAAGCTATTTTCAATCTATTCACATAAAAATTAGGACCGGGAGTATTAACACCATTGAGCTATTATTAAGAAGATAACAAGTTATTCGGGTTTATTGATCACACAAAATACACCAATGGTATGTAATCCGCTCTACATATTGATCAAACCTAGGTGGAGACGTCGTTGCAATTCCACAAGGTTGTCTCCCAATTCTTTTTTTAAGTAATTTAAAGGAGATTTCATCGAATATGAACAATGTCTGAGCCATCTAACCGGCAGGATTCCAAGAATTTGCTACCACCCATCTCGCACCGATACCTTCATGCCCATGGAGATTGTTCATATCACTCCTAGGAATTTCAGAACCGTGCCCGAATTTCTGAATGGTAACCAATCCCTACTTAATTCCTAACAACGCCAAACTCAAAGGACAATGCATGTGTTGTAAATATTGCGTGCCAGAGTTAGGATTTTGTGCGGTGATTTATCAGACAAAAACTTCCAATTGAAATTATTGATAAGGATGAATCATGCATGAGCGTGCTTTTCAAATATTTTTAAGTTAAAAGGAAAAGTGTGCAATCAACACTATTATATGTATACATCAATGTATTTGAAATGAGGCAAAGCTTTGACTTTTCCATTAGTTAAGAAGAAGATGGTTGCTCAATTAATTGTGGAACTCAGCTACCACCTTGTTAATGTAAACATCCATCTGTATTGTACATGTACATTCCATCTAAATAGGCGCCATAGATAAGCGCTTGATTATCTATACCAATATAAAAAAACCCAAAGGGGCAAATTCAACTGATCTCGGTCATCGAACTAAGTCAATCCAACAACCTAGACTGCTCCAATGACGAGCGTTAAACGTGTTTAACGTGTAATTAATATCATATCAAATATTGCACTAATCACAAGATTAACACATAAATAATAGCATACCTAATATCCGCGTGCAATTGATATATTGCCTAAATATTAACGTGCGTTGCACGTGCGCATTTACTAGTCACATAAATGACTCACGGAAAATCCACACTAAACAATCCCATGAAAGACACAACACGAGCAAAGGATACATGTAGGAGCAGGAGCAAAGAGAAGACAAGTAAAGACAGTCTTCATGGCTTAGCCTCCGGCTCCGGGAAGTGGAACTCCGGGATGGTGGGCATCTCTGGCTTCGGTGGCAGCTCCACCTTAGGCAGCTCCGGCTTGGCTGGAAGGTGCACCTCCGGGAACGTTGGCAGCTCGGGCTTGGGCGGCAGGTGCACCTCAGGGAACGACGGCAGCTCTACCTTGGGCAGCTCGGGCTTAGGTGGCAGATGCACCTCCGGGAAAGGCGGTAGCTCAACCTTGGGCAGCGTTGGCAGCTCCGGCAGGTGCTCCTCGCCTTTGGACGGAGCCGTCTCCTCCTCCAGGATTCTTGCCCCGCTGCTCATGGCGACGCACGAGAGGAGCAGCCCGACGAGGAATACAGCGGTGTTTCTTGAAGCCATTTTGATGGGCGTCTATGATTGTACTGTACTAGCTAGCTCTTGTGGTGTGGTTTTGATGTGGGAGAGATACCATGTGATGCGTTCTATTTATATAGAGCTAAGAAACGCTCAAGTGTGCGTCTGGTCCAATGCTTTTGCAACGAGGCTGTTCACCTACTCGCTTGCAGTTCCCGGTTTTATGTGTTCTATTTAATTTCGAGTCTCAGTCTGGCCACCTGCTTACGAATTGGGTGAAGAGAGATTTAGAGAGTTCTTTCGGATAGTGCGGCTGATGTTGAGGATAAACACGCAATTGGTAGGCCAGCTGCTAAGGGACCATCAGGTAGCAGAAGAACACAAGCAAGTTTGTACATCAGCAATTGCCATTGCTAGCTGCCGCCAACTAGACTCCTCCCCTTTCTTCCTTCTCCCGCATCCGAGCTTGACGACTAGCGGCACCCGAGAGGTTATGCTATAAGAATAACACGTGCACGTCCGTTTGTCAGATTTTTCCCAGATCGGATACAATTAGTAGAGACAATGAAAATTAAATAAAAAAATTGAGTTCAATGTCTGGTTCAAATGCCCTTTTGGGTCTCTAAACTTGTCTACTTGCCAAGGTCCTGAAATTGGTAGTTGCCTATTTGTCTTTAAACTATTATTAAGATAGTTACTTTAACTACAAACCCTGCTTAATTTGCTTGCTCAGTCGCTTAACTAGCGATGTGTTCGCTCTGCCGGTGTGGCACTTAAGAGTTGAGCACTCGGTAACGTTGGTTTGATTGTTGTTGTCTTATTATTTGGCTTTTGAATTTGGCCAACCTATAGATTTTTTTTTTAGAAAACTTCCAATCTATTTATCATCAATCATGGTACTACAAGGAATACCAGAAATAATAAAAATTACATCCAGATTCATAGATCACCTAGTGACGACTATGAGCACCGAACAACCTATAGATTTCATCCTACACAAGAACAACTTGGGACATACTCCCTCCATTTCTAAATATAAGTCCTTTTAGAGATTTCAATACGGACAACATATGAATGTATATAAACATATTCTAGAGTGTAGATTTACTCATTTTGGTCCATATATAGTCCGTATTGAAATATCTTAAAAGACTTATATTTAGGAACAGAGGGAGTATTTGCCACCGAACTTGAACACCAAAATCCAGAGTAAGGTAACAAAAAAAGTGGTCCAACACTCATCAGCGGCGTCCGTGTTGATACTTGACACCCAGATCGCTGCTACCTCCATTCGCTAGATGCTAGTCATATAATCCCTTTGTACCACAACAATTTTGGGACGGAAGGAGTATTACCAGTTGGCCACTTCCTTTGAAGGTGTGACATCACGGTTAAATAAGGACCAGGTCAAAGAAAAAATACAAAAGGAGAGACCAAGCGGCCATACAACACGAAGTGAGCTACCACGCCCACGCACCCAAGAACAGTGTGATTCTGGTGACGCCCTTGAGACACCCTCTTGCTCATCAGCATTAAGACTATTGGCGTAAACTCAAGAAAAGTGTGTGGGTTGTAAATATACCAGGTGTTGCTTGAGGTCGAAGAAAAAATGTTTAGGCTTTTATGTTTTGTAGATCGAAAAATGACAGATGCAATCAAGGCTAGATGGAAAAATGACAAAATATATATTTCCCATATATACCAATATATAAGGATCACTCACAACACTAGCTGAAAACCACAACTAAACAATCGACAATAGGTACATGTACGAGGAGCAGAGGAGGTACAACAAGGCAACAATATTGATAAGGCAGTTCTCATGGCTTGGCCTCCGGCTCTGGGAGATGGAACCCGGGAACAGTGGGCATCTCGGGCTTCGGCGGCAGCTCCACCTTGGGCATCTCCGGCTTGGGTGGCAGGTGAACCTCCGGGAATGTTGGCAGCTCTACCTTGGGCAGCTCCGGCTTGAGTGGCAGGTGTACCTCAGGTACCGGCGGCAGCTCCACTTTGGGCAGCTCCGGCTTGGGTGGCATGTGCACCTTCGGGACTGGAGGCAACTCCACCTTGGGCAACTCAGGCTTAGGTGGCAAGTGCACCTCCGGGACCGGCGGCAGCTCCACCTTGGGAAGCTCAGGCTTAGGTGGCAGGTGCACTTCCGGGAACGGTGGCATTTCTACCTTAGGAAGCGATGGCACCTCGGGCTGGTGCTCCTCCTTGGACGGAATGGTCTCTTTCAGGATTCTCGCCGCGCTGCTGATGGCAACACAAGAGAGAAGAAGCCCGAGGATGAGGACGGCAGGGTTTTTCAATGCCATATTGCTCTATGTGTGCAACACTGACTAGCTCTGGCAGTGCGGTTCGAGTGTGGCCGTGTGGAGAGATAGCAGGTGCTGCTTGCTACTTATAGGGTGCAGAAGGCAGCTTGCGCAGAGAGTCCGGCGCTTTGCAACAAGTTTGGTCATCTACTTGTCTGCACTGCGTTTCAGAGTCTACATCTGCTCAAGATTTAGGTCACTGCGTTTCAGAGTCTACATCTGCTCAAGATTTAGGTCAGGAAAGTGCGTTCTGTACTCTCTCTGTGCAGGGCAGGTACGACCGCACAAGCACATATAGCTGTTAGGTCAGCTGTGAAGACCAAATGTTGTGTCCAAGGGTTTAAGAGATCTAATGACACAAGCAAGTCCGTATACAAGTAGAACAAAAAAAAAATGCCGAAGCAAAATCAGACTCAAGTTTAACAAGCTAGAACAATTTTATCAGAATTATGAATCACAACATTGTTATAATGTGTTGGCTTTTCAGAGTTTCAGCAAATAAGGGGCACAAAACAGAACTTCATTGCAAAATCTGGTGATCCCTAATATGGATCTACTTGCTTGCTGGCATAGGATGCAACAACTTCATTTGACATCTTGATCTGAGAATAGGGCGCGCATGCTTCCCACCATAATTGGCACGGTTTGGTTTTTAGGGATGGCTTGTCAACCAATATAATCTGGATTGAACAGCTGTTAGCTGCAAAACATGCAAGAGTTCAACACAAGAAACTAAGGCTCGTTACGCAAGATGTAATAAATGGTTAGAAAACTGGATTATTTAAAACGATTCCAAACTGAGATTGGTTAAAACCTTGATGGCAAAGAACAACATGTGGAAGGGAATCTTCGTCACGCTATCTCAACCCCTGATGAGATACACAGCTTGGAATCAGCTCCACCACTTATCACACTGTCCCCTTTCCACCAATCAGCGCATAAAACCTACATTCAGTGAATTCTGTTGAGCATCTCATTGTTCCCAGAAGTATGCAAATGGTAACCACAAAATGAAAGGCTTACCTTATCTTTGTGGGAGTCCACAGAAGCCAGAGGCCACTACAGCAGGAGCAAAACCATTAATTGTACGTTTACGCAGTGATTTGAAAGAAAGAGAACGAATCAGGAAGTAAATGAGATTTACAGAATCTTACAGCTGTTCTTAGATCCCACAACATCACTTTCCCATCAAACGAGGATGATATCAAATGAAACCAGGAACTTGGATGCCATTTGCAGGCGGAGATCCAGCTTGAGTGTGAAGAGAACTGAAAAATAGGAGCTGTCGTTCCTGTTCAAAGGAAAACATATGAACTAATATGAATGTGTTTCCAACAAAGCTATACAAAACATAGTGTTTAATATGTTTACCAGGTTTGCGGGGATCCCATACCCTCAATACAGGGTCAGAACCACCAGCTGCAATCAGTGAGGAGCCCTCGCCACCACAGTCCAAACAATTCAAGGCCTTCCCACAAAACTAGAAGAAAGATTGGAGATAAAATAGAATAAGATTGGTACAATTATGAAACAGAGCAATAGAGCTGCACTAGTCATATGACCGCTGACAAATATACTGTATGAACTGCACAAATGGGTCGATAATAGAGTGCGTACTCTTTCAGTTTGCAAGAGACAAAACTGAGAGATAAACTAGAAAATCAGCACCGAGATTGAAAAGTTGTTCCTATCCCTACTGCTATGCTAGCACAAAAACAGCAGATGATTTGTTTTCACAGCTAGTCAGATAACAACAGGGTGCACTACATAATTTGCAACCTATTTCTCTCGGCATACCATATTCCATGTTTCTCTCCCTGTTTGAGCATCCCACTGCCGAACAGAATGATCCCAAGATGCCGAATATATTGTTCGCTGCTCAGGCCAAGCAACAGAAGAAACACATTGTGTATGTCCCAGAAGTGTTGAAGATGCTGAACCCTGGAGTACAACAGGATAAAAACTATGAGTTCAACAGGATTTAACATGAGTTCATGACAACAAATAAATCCATTGTAGCACAAGGATGTCAAAAACAAGCCCAGGCCCATTTTCAAGTGAATAACTAGAATAAAGAGGTCCTTCACTACGAAAAAGTCAAGAGTAGCTTACAACTTTAACAGAACCAAACCATTTTTAACTCTGCTGTGTATTCATACTACTTGGACTGGAATAAAAAAAGCAGCATATACAAAATGGAATAAAAAAACACCACGTATACAAAATGGAACAAAACGTACTTGGCTTCTTAACTATATCAAGCAACAGATAAATATACTTCGCCACACAGGCATTACGCATATAGAAACCAAGAATTTGGATTACAACATAACTAACAAGTACCTCTAACTGAGACTCTTCAGGTCCAGATGCATCAGAGTTCATCCTTCTCTTTTTCACAGAGACGGTGTCGCCATCTTCTTCAGATCCTTCGACTGCCCATAGCTTAATAGTGGTATCCCAGGAAGCAGAACATATCTAGGTACGGAAAAATACGTTCAGAAGAAGAAATCAGGATAAGAATAACAATATATAATTGTTGTGCAACATCGGATCAAGTGAATCATTACCATATTTCTGGAAGGGTCAACAGCAATACTTTGAATAGATGATGTATGACCAGGAAGAATTTTGTAAGCTCCAATTCGCTTCGAGGAGCCGATGGTGACTGAAGTATCAAACTTCAAGAATGCATAGCATAATTTAAGATCGAAAGAAGTATATGTTACAGCGTAAATAAAACAAGTCTTGGAAAAGGAAAACTGCATAGATTTACCTTGAACAGGCGCAATGACCTATCCTTTGAGCCAGTCACAACATGCAAACTGCCATCAGTTTCAACTCCTGGAACAACATTATTCAAGTTAGTTTGCTTCAAGATACATATGGCCTGATACTGGCAATGGTAGGAAAATAATTAGCAACAGGAATGCACCAGTATATGAATTTTAATTTTAATAAATATTAAATATTTTTAGTAAAGTAACCTTTATTGATGAAGCTGGCAGAAGTAATTGCACCACTGTGTCCCTCCAAAACTTGAGTACATTCAGCTGCATCTTTCCATATTCTATGCAAGAATGAAATTTAAAAAGGTAAGACATACAAAAGTACTACATACTTTTTATGCAACAATTGACACTGTTTATTCGCTTTTTTAAAACAGGGCCAAACAGAATAAACAGAAGATCTGATAGATGCACACCTTGCAAGACCATCATAGCAACCTGTTAATATGAAGCTGCCAAAAGATAAGTGGTTTAGTAATACTGGAATCCACAAAGAAGCAAACATCAAAGAATGGTCAACAATGTAGATGGTTCGCTTGAAAAAAAAAGGTTGGTTTATGCATATCAAGTAAACGATCAAAGATGCCACTATATAACTGTGAATGAGTGCATAGTTGAGACACCAAAGAGGATATTTTTACAGGATTTCAGTTGGGTGGGTTAGTGCAGTTACATGTTGAATCTTTTAACTCGCAAAAGCCCAGCCACAGAATGATATAGAAATTGGGAAGTCTAGAATTTCTCAGTCGCGGCTCTCTGGCTTAGGAAGGCACGCAACTAAATTTTACTAAAGCCTTAAAAAGCATGAATATATCTTCGCTTGGCTATTTAAGGGTTAGCTCCTTTTAGTTGTATCAATAATTTATAAGTATGTTATGAAAATATTGATAAGCAAGGTGAGTCACACTCAAAACCTCATCCAAGCCATAAACGTTCTATTGCTTACTAATCAAACTTCTAAAGACAGTTTAGAACCTTCTTGGCAGGAAAGTACTGGAAATATTACACAAGTGACATAGGTACAATCCTGATTCTTTAACCTTCATAAATCGTTTCCTTGATGATGCATATCATTTACACAAGAAAGTTGCCTAAAGCATGTCCTAGTTAACAGATATTCCAAAACTAACTCGTAGCACAACAGCATGTCAGAAACAAATCTGCCCTCTATTTCAGCTTACTTTGAAGTTGATGTTATCATCCCTCAGTATTACCGCTTGATCACAACACCCTGCTTCTACAGTGGAAGCCAGTGTGGACATGGTATAGAGAGGTATCGAAACAATGGATTATTAAAGTATTCATAAACTATTTATGCAAGCAGACCGATGATAATCCTCATTTTAACCTTCTCCAGCTCAAGTACCACCTACTATGAACCGAAAATGGCCATAATCGGGTTTTTTTGGCATCAAGTAGCCACTGCTATCCAACTAAGGCAAGGCATTCCTCGAATCCAAAAACACAATGCCACTTCATCCAATTGTAGCTAATACACACATCGCCGCAAGTCCTTTAGAGCATCATTGACCAACTAAATTCTCAGCAGACCACAGCCATACCTTGGGTTGGACCCATCAACTGCGCTAACCCAGTCATCGTGCGGCAATGGTGGCTCCTGCTTCCTCGGCGCCACGGCTTTTATGTACTCGAGCTCGAGCACCCGCTCCTGCAAAAGTGTTCACACCAAATCCCCACACAATTTTCACAACCACGTCCATCGCAGAAATATCTCCAAAAACACAAAATTTCCAAGCACGAATTCATTACCGCCGAGATGCCCTTGGCGAGCAGGAACTGATGGAGCGGCATCCGCACGAGCTCCCCATCCACGATGAAGTCGAAGGGCTGCGCCTGGTGGTCCGGCTCGGCTGCGGAACGGAGCGACCGGTTTAGTAGAAAAAGAAAAATTCCCGTCGTACCGAAGCCGGGGCTAGGGTGCGGATGCGGATGCGCTCACCGGAGAGGAGGAGGCTGTTGACGATCTCGGAGAGGCCCATGCGGGAGAGCTCGGCGGGGACCGCGATGGCGGTGGGCGGCGCGCGGAGCGGAGGCGGCAGCTTCGTCACGAAGCGCACGCGCACCTGGCGCGACGTGTCGGCGTCCATGGCGGCGGCGTCGGACGGGAGGCGGGTGTGCGGCGGCGGGAAGGGCGTGGGGAGGGTTTTGGGACTGAAAGGTGGGCTTGTTTGGTTAGGGTTTTTGGAGTTGGCGGGGCCCGAGTGCAGCGACGGGAACTCGGAGGAGACGCGGGAGGCAAGCCAGCTGCTTTGCAGGAAACCCCTGCAGGTGTCGTCTCATTGCATTTCCACCCAAGCTTACTTGCATTGTTCTGGGCTTCTGGCCCGGTGTAGGCTGAGGAGAACTGAGCGTGACGCTGGCCCAGCACACTGGCCCATTACCAGCTGGGACCTGTAATGTGTTCCTTTTTTAAACCTGACCTGTACTGTTTTTTTAGAGACACGGTACATACGCAGATGTTTACATACATATATACTCATCCTGTAGACACACGCATGCACATTCTATCTCTATGAGCACCTCCACGATACTGAGCTGGCGGGTCCTGAGATTGTGAAGTCACCACTGACGCCTTTAACATCAGTGGAAATACCACCTCCCAGTAAAAGAATATTCAGTCTTTACGAGACGCCAAAGCGTCAGATCTGAAGTTTGATCCTTTATAGGCCGGAAGTATCATTGTCCTCCTAGCTATTCAACCAAATGTCGGTTCTCCCTGACCTGTACAATCAATGCAAAGTACAGATCTTTCTATCAAGAAGAAGAGAGAGAAACAATCCAAGTACTGCTACAGAAAAGTTGGTGAGGTATAGCAACCTTGGGCGCTTCTTCACTTCACTGCCATGAGTTGCTAGTGAGCATCAAGCTACGGTTACAAGCAGTCAGTGGTGTTTAAGAAATCTGGGACAAATACGTACAAGAGCAAGAGTGCAGGAGGGAGCCCTGGCGATGAAGACAAGAGGATACGTATGAGCATTGCAAAGCTCGGACAGTACGTTGATGGACGTACGCTTCCGCCGTGACGATCTATCATGCATGCATGCACATGCACGTCCTCCCTCTTCGGTGCATCAGAAGCGTCAACACAAAACCATATAGCCCAGAGCGATCTGATTAATCTATCGTACGGCAATATTAAACTGCATTAGGCACACAGAAGCAGCCGATCAACCGCATCGCACTAGTATGAAAACTGCACTGGTCCGGCGAGGTCCTTTCTTTCTCCATGTTCGAACGGTCGAGCATCAGAGTCAGAGACAGGGAAAATGCACTAGTGCAACTTTTTCCATAGAAAAAGAAAAGGCAGCGAGACGAATCGAGAGCCCATTCGCAGCTGCAGCATATATATTCCCCGTAGCCCACCCCGCCCCCACCTACCCACCAACGACCACTGGATGCACGAATCTCAGCCCCTGTTCGAACGCGAACGGCACGAGCGCGTCGAAGCACGGCCTCATTGTTTTCGGGCCCAACTGAAGTGAATGGTCCAAAGGGTGGGTGATTGAGTACCAAGGGTCAGCTCTGGCGGTGTGATCTTGCGAGCGTGTGTGCGTGCAACTGGACCGTCAAGTTCATGGTGCCTGGCAGGCAGTGTCATGGGAATAAATAGTTGAATAATTAGCTCACCGGGGTACAGTACGGACTGCCATCTTTACTGTTCGAGTGGTTTATACCAGGAGAAAGTGGTGTGGTCATGTGGTGGGGCCCGCAAATCCTAATAACCTGCCCAAGGTGGAGCCCTTGCGGTAAAATCGCAACTCCTCCTTTGAAGACCCCATCTCTTTCTTTCTTTTTGGATTTGGAAATTCATGAGACCGCGTCTTTTCCTGCTTTTAGAAAGAGAGACAGCACGCGTGGTTTCGTGTGTGCTCACAAAGAGCTGCGGTGGATTTTCCACCGGAAATCAAATGCGACCGTTGCTCGCTGGCCGCACAACGTCTGTTCGAGGAGCGTCTCTAACCTCGATGATTTTTGTAAAGTTTTAGCCGATTTGCTTTTCTACTGTTTGGAGTTTGTATATTTATCTTTTATTTTAAACCTTTTTTTTCGGGTGTTGTACAGTAGTATTTTTCTTCTACTTGTTGCAACCGCATTACAATGTTTTCACATAAAAGGTGACTATTATTCTTGAAATTTCTTTCAGCACGACCTATTAGTCCCTTGCTTATGCGGTGCGGACTCTTGGAACCTGGGTCTGGGCGCACCCGATTAGGCAATTTTCTTAAAAATATACTAGTGGTAAATAAAACAGTTTTGCTAAGTCTCAGTCGATATTATACTCGTTTGATCTTGCATGAAGATTTGTGCAATTTTTTTCTTTTTCTTTTTAGTATGTCACTTGAGTGAGAATTGCTTAGTCGACTCAAACCTAGCCACACCCTAAATAAAATAAAATATGAAACTTTCTTGGAACAAGCATTGTGTATTACTCACATGTAAAGTTTTAGGACAAAATAACTTTTGTGGTATTGTTGGCAAAAAAGACAATACCATAAGTACAAATTGTGTGAATAGTAAGCTTGATATAGTATCGGTTTTGGCTTTATTCGTCCAGAATATCATGAAACTCATTTTGTCGCGAAACTTTACATGTGAGTAATACACCAGACAATACTTGTTTCGAGATTTTTTTTATTTACTAATTTGTTTTAAAAAAGTTGCAATTCGAGTACATGTGCACCCATGTCCCAAGGTGTGTTTTCGCTTGTTTATGCGGCAACCATAGCACGCCACACTTCTTAGGAGGCTTATTTTCGAAAATACACTGTGAAAGCTAGGTCTAGGCGCACCCGAACTGAAAAAAAAAATCTTTTTTTTTTTGAAACATACATGGTCTAGCATAATTTTCACGGTAAAAGTTTCGGGACAAAATGATTTACACTGTATTCCGAGAAAAATACAAAGAATCAATACTATATAAATGCTACTATTCACAGGTTTTGTAGCTGCACTTTCATCGCTAAGAATACGACATAGCACATTTTGTCCCAAAACTTTAAACATGAGTATTATGCTAGACTATGTCGTTTAGAAAAAAAATCCACATTTTTTTGCTTAATCGGCTACGCCTAGACCCATGTCCCCAAAGTCCACACCGGCTTAATTTAATGTATAATAGCCTTATGTTTAAGAAGAAGAAAATATCAAACCAAGATCGACTGGTTTTATATTGTTGTTTTTCACAATTTTTAAAATGTATGATTAAAAGGTTCTATTTGGTGGTTTTTGTGTGCGTTGAGAATAACATGTAACTGTATTCAAACTTGAAGAATATTACAAGTACAATGCTTCGGACCACAAATCTACGAAACTACTCCCTCCATCCTAGTGTAGTGTAAAAAACGCTCTTATATTATGGGACGCATGGAGTACAAAGTAACTTCGCTAATTAAGAATTACAATGATATTTGTTATGGACATCTTCTCTGTGGTACAAATCTTTATAACATAAAATTATGTCAAGACTTGATAAAAAGACCCCACTGCTAATCAAACACAAGCAGCATAAGCACGAAAAGAAGCTAGGGTTTGAGGGTCAGACTTTGTAGGTTCCCCTCGCCTCCGGCCGCCGTGTTGTGTTGTGAGGGACCTTGAATCTTCATAGCCGCATTCATAAGTTAGATTAAGCATATATTTTTTTGGTTTTCATTGACAATGCCGGGTTGGAGGGTGTGACACCGTTGTTAATAAAAGTACTTTGGTTCTTCTCCTGTTATGGCGGTGTGTTATCGGGTGGGGCACATGATGAACTTGCGTTACTATTTTTTGTTGCTTTTGGTGGTATGACCAGTCATAACTTTGGAGTCCTTTTTTAACGTTATGGCGAAGATCTTGTATTTCGGTGATATGTACATTCACGAAATCATTCCTTAGTTGAGGACCGAGCGGTAGCTCGAGTGGCTTGCCTGGGCAGTGGCCAGGCAGCCCGCGCTGGTTTGATCCCCCGGGGGGATGAATTTAGCGCGAACCTCACCAATAAAATGGATGGACTCTTTCCCTCCGCGGTGCTGTAAGAGGTAGTGCAGTGTACCCACTGCCACAGAGTCTTAGGACTCTGGAGTTGTCTAGGCTCGCGTAATAGGTATAGATTATACTGTCTAGACTTGCGCTCTAGGGGTGTGCGTGTGTGTGGTGTGCGTGGGGTGTGAGTTAGAGCGTGGGTTCAGATACTACAGCTGTACTGAGTTGAGGGAATCTCAAAAAAAAAATCATTCCTTAGTCAAGTACATTTAACGATAACAGTTTCTCATCTCTTTGGATGGATAACTCGAGGAATCTATTCGTGCAGGTATACGAGTGGCCGCCGATATGATCTAATTGTGGTCTGCATCTGATGGATGTACAGGAGAAACCAGTAAACAACCGAGTATGTAGTAGTGATTTTCTAAAAACAAGGGAATGGCTAGGGGGCACTCGCCTGAAATTTTGTTTTAGGCCAGTCGAATCAATCTGAAGCGTTAGATTGAAAACGAACACATCAGATTATGTCTTCTTGTTCTGACCGTTACTTCCTAAAAATAGATCATCTTCTGCCGCCGTATTCTTCCTCCTCCCGCCGCCCTGCTGCCGCCGCTCACGGCCGGCAGCGCTTCTGCGCCACCCTTGCCGCCCCGCCTTCCCCTCAACCTCTCCCCACCGCCATGCATGCCGTCGCCCCCGGCCATCCCTCTAAACCGACGAACCACCTGAAATTTTTCGGCGAACCTACCCCCTCCCCGGGATCCCTAACACAGAAAGAAGGCCGCTGCTTCCCCCGCACCTTCTGCCCCGTTGCTTCCCGTGCAGCCCGTGCACCCTAAGATAAACAAGGAGACCTCAACGCTCCACGTGTCTCCTGTTGCCTTCAGGCTAGAAATCGACCCACCCAAATTCCGTTTTCAGGCAACTTGCGTGCAGCTAAACTGTATAAAAATAAAGAGCCCGGCTCATACTATCCTTTTACCAAGCCCTATGCATTTCGCGGTGGGCAGGAGAAGGCAGGCAAAACTGCAAAAGGCAGCAAAGGTCCTAAAAAAAAAAACAAAGGTGGTGGGTTCGGCTCAGTCTCCCACAGGTCCGCGACCGTTGATACAAAAAGGATTACTACAAAACACCTAAATAAAACTCCGCACGCTCCCGTGGCAGGTCAAAAACCCACGCGCACCCGGCACATCGCACACCGAAGCACACTCCCTCCGGCTGCAGCTCCTGTACCGTGCCCACTCTCTTCACTCCCCTCCTCCCACCCCCTGCTCGAGGCGGCCCCTTTTTCCACCGCGCTCTGCTCCGGCCTTCTCCAGCTCGCCATGGAGGCGCCGCTGCTGGTGGCCGCGCTGCTGCTCCTGTCCTCGACCCTCGTCGTCTCCGGTGAGCCGCCCGCAGCTCCGGTCTTTCTCTAGCATTTCTCCCCCTTTTTCTTGGATTTTCCCCGGGCTAGTAGTCTATAATAAGCAAAGACTCCTTGTCTATTTTGTTTGGGAAGTTTGACATCTGGAGCCGTCGGTGTTTCTCTTCAGCTTCTTCGGTGTTCGTCTAGAGTCACTGCGCTTCTGTTCTTTATTTCTTTTACCCAGCGAAATGATGGAGTGCTGATGTCTCATCAGTGATTATTATGCTTGAAAGATCAAAGGATCTGCTCATCTTCTTTTCTGCAAGAGACCAGCCTTCGCATTTATGCTCAACTTTGGCTATGATTTCTCACCTTTTCTCTAGATTCCCTTCTCCCACTTCCATGCCTAGGGAGGAGATGGTAGACCGCCAGCCACATGCCTAGCTCCTGTTCTTCTGCCATCTTCACGGAATTTTCTCGAGATGTGCTATATATTCTCAGGCCCATTTTCCAAAAGTAAATAAAAGCATTCACCACCTTTATCAGGAGCATATATTCTGTTCTTTCTTTCTTTTTTGCTGTCAGCAAGGTGCCAATGCAAAAAATCGGCGTTCTCGCCCATCCTTTCCGTTCTTATCTTGACGTTGCTTTTGTCACATTCCTTGGCCATAATTTCAAGAGAAGAAACTGACAGAAACGCACCAACTTTCCTGGAAACGCCCGTGTTTAATTGCTAGTACTCCTCCCGGCCATTTGACCTCTGGCTGGCGCGCTCCGCTGATGGCTGATCTTGGCTGCTGGTGCTGCCCGGCAGATTTCTGCGTGTGCAGGTCGGAGCAGCCGCAGGCGGCGCTGCAGAAGACCATCGACTACGCGTGCGGGGCGGGGGCGGACTGCAACTCGATCCACGAGCAGGGGCCATGCTACAACCCCAACAATGTCGTCGCGCACTGCTCCTGGGCGGCCAACAGCTACTTCCAGAAGAAGAGGGCCATGGGCGCTACCTGCGACTTCGGCGGCACCGCCCTCATCGTCACCACCGACCCAAGTAAGGGATTGATTGGCTCCTCGCGTATATTTGCCCACCGTTTAGATTTTGGCACTGCATTCCAGTTCAAGAATTCACCGTCTGACTGTCATTGAGCAACTGCTGCATGGACTGTGCAATGGTCTTTTATGTAGAAGCTCTGTCACTCTGGTCTATATTACTGTACGTACTAGTCAGTGTCACATTTCAGTTGAGCCGTTAGGGCAAGAAAAGAAACTTGTCAGGCAACTAGTTGCTAGTGTGTTTATCAAAGCTTTACTAGGGTTTATGAGTAATATTGTCGTGTCTATTTTTCTAAACGTTCTGCAAATAATTTAACTCCAATAATTTTAACATTTTGTTTACTTGAGTGCTACTGATATATATATTTTCAGCCAAAGATATTTGAATATTATAATCCACATTTGATTTGAAATATAGATATAGTAAATTTATAATCTCTAGATTGTGACTTGTGCGCGGTTCTCCTATTATTTTCTTGGCCCATCAGACAAAAAAATTCCGAGAAAATTAGACCCCTTAGGACCTCTTTGATCCGTAGGATTCCAAAATCGTAGAAATTTAATTAAGCAAAAAAGCAAAGCTCGACAATAAACACATTGATTGCTCTTTTTTTTTCCCTACTATTTACACCCCTCCTCAACCAAAACACCAACCGCCCAAAAGATGTCGAGGAACTACCCAGGAGTCCACTGTTGTATCATCGCTGAACCACATTGCGTTGAATCCTAATGAGCGAGGAGGGCCACATCGATCAGACGGAGAGGACAGTGTTGAATGATCTGAAGGGGCCAACCTCTTTTCCATTGAAACCAATCTCTTGGAATGATTCCTTTGTTGTGGCTATGAGCAATCAAACACCGTCTGAATCCTATCATCAAGATGGCATGACATTAAAATCCTTCTTTATTCCTATTGCAATGTTTCGAATGATTCTTGAGTTTGTTACATAATGTATTTTGGTCTTGCTGACATGCAGGTTCTTCTGGCTGCTCCTACCCCTCAAGTGCAAGGTACTACACCATTACATTTTCATTTGAAGTGCATACACAGTATCAACCGATTGGGGTTTCATATGCTGCATTTTCAGCACCAGCATAGTTGTCGAACCAGGATTGGTAAACACTTTTTCTTTCTTCATTACACAGTGCTGCTGGAACATCAACGACTCCGACCGGGGCTGGGACTGGGATTGGAGGCACAACAGGGGGAACTGGAGGCACCTTCACGCCGGGTGCCGGCACGAGCACCGGCGGCATGGGAGGAACAGGCACGGGGACGGACACCACCACGGGGGCTACGGGCACTGGGTTTGGCGGCCTGGGTCCAACAGGCACGAGCAACATGGACACGGCAGCAGCGGGCTTGCATCCAAGGTCTGGAGCGCCTGCCTTCCTCGCCCTGCTCCTCACCTTCCTGGCATTCGCGTGAAGTTCGATCACTCGCTCACATTCGCCCTGGGTAGAAGAAAGAAACCGCTTTAGTAAGCTTGTTGCAGGGCTAGTCCGATCCAAGGGCAAAGGATGAAAAACCTGATATATCCGAAGGTGTCATCCTGTCCAAAAGAAGAAGAAGAAAAACCCTGCTTCTTTCTTGTCTGGTGTCAATGGCATGCACATGGTTTGGTGCCTTTTGTGTCGCTTGATCTCTTGCTCCGTAATTTGGTAGGATGGCCGTCCCTTTCATGCATGGACTCTTGTCTTCCTCCCTCTCCTTTTCTCTGTTCCTCATGTAATTCTAGGGGACTAGTAGTAGATTTGGTGTTCAAGGTTGGTCGGAACGTCGGAATGAGATACTAGTATCAACTTATGATCAGGTTCACTCTCAGTCTCAGTGTCATGTTCCTCTGAAATGCGCTGACGCTGCCTCACTCTCGCTGTCTTTAGTCTGAACGCCAAGCTGGGCTATGAATCTAAGCCGTCGAACGGGCCATGTCAGTCACTCTGCTTCGGATGGCTTGAAGACTAGGTGTATGTAAATCGTGGTAATGGCGCAGTGGACTTTGTGGTGGCCGTTAGGTTAGGTGGCGTGGCGCATCAATGCAACACTGAAACCATGATCCATTTCTCGTGATCTCATCCATCCAGGTCAGGCGGGCTCCATCTTGCTGTCACGGCTTGTTGCCTAGCTCACCGTAGACGCCCACCAGATCTACCACAGCCTATCCGCACAAACGCAATGAGCCTGCAGGCTTGCAGCTGCCTCCGACGGGCAGCGGAGGGCGGTGGCTCCCGTACGAGAGCGTCCCCGATGCAGCTAAGCACGAGCGAACCGTGCCCATGGAGTCAGCCGGCAGAGTTCGTGCTACACTGGATCGTATGATTGTGCTGCCAATGTGGCGATGAATGATCGGGGGCATGGACCATTTGCGCCGGTGTGGGCTGTACTTTAGCGCATCTCTCTTGGGGTGTTCCGTGCAGGCGCACATGGCGGCTCACGGCGAGCGGCATGGCATGATTCATCGGCGTGCGCAGGGCAGGCCAGGTCTGGCCGAGTTAAGGTGGTGGGGTAGTGGTGGCTCGCAGAAGCAGGCGAGCGAGCAATCAATCGACTGTGCGCGGCAGCGGCAGCGGCAGCGGCGGGAGGGGTGCGAATCATGGCGTGGCGCGCGTTGCGGGCTACCTGGTACAGTGCCAGTAGGCAAGTAGTACCTCTGCTCCATCTGCGGTGTGTGCGCGCCGCAAAATTTTGTGTTTTGACCCTTTTGGTCACTTTTAGCCGGATCTGACCCGGTTGCAATTTTTTTCGTGATCTGACCCTTTTTCCTACTGCCAGGGACCATGGCGGTAGGCTTGAATATGCTACCGCCGTGGGCTCCGGCGGTAGCCCACTCGTCCACGTCAGCCTCGTCAAACGACTGTCGTTTCGTGCCGTCGGCCCTACCGCCAGGGCACCCGGCGGTAGGCAGTGCAACCCTACCGCCTAAGTCCCTGGCGGTAGGTGTCGAATCGTCAGCCTTTGCTCCGTCTGCGGTGTGTGCGCGGAATAGTAGAGCTCTCTCGCGAGAAGAAAACCTCCAACGGAGACCCTTCACAATTTTTCTCAACGAAAGTACTTAGGGCATTTCTAACCGATCCCCTAATAGTAGTTTTAGGGAATAAATGGCGGAGTAAAGTTAGTGGAGTAAAATTTTACTCCACTAACGGTGGCCGCACCTAATCGATCCCTACAAGTTAGTGGAGTAAAGATAAACTTGTCTCGATTTTGTGTCCTAGCCACACCAACTTCAAACACTACACAATACATATCTTAAAATCATTCAAATGAAAGCATGGATTGCAATAATCGTCATAACATAAAGTTTCATCACCGTGTTTTTTAAATTTAAACATGCGAAGTTCACCCAAAAGACATCACTTCAAACACAATGTTTGATTCAAAATCACCACAAACATAGCATGTATGTTGTGGATCGAGCCAATCTTTGGCATGCACCACCACTCAAACGAGGTCATCCGCAAAGAAATCAATGTCGCCACCCCCTCGGCCACCATCACCCTCACCACCACCCTCTCGGCCACCGTCACCACCACCACCATCACCATGACCACCATCACCACTCCCTCGGCCACCATCACCACCACCAACATTTTGAAGAGAGGCCAAGATTTCTCCACGAGTGAGCTCCCAATACTTTTTTGCGGTTTCATCCATTGTGTTTGGATTCATGAACATGATAGCACACTCTTCGGCCTTCTTCGCATCACGAATCCTCTCCTCATCGAGTGCAAGCCTACGCTCATCGGCCTTCAACTTTCTCTCTTTGGCCGCCATCTTGGTCTTCCACTTCTCATCCTCGAAGGCCTTGAGCTCATTCCACCTCGCCACCTTGTCTTCTCCGCATTCGGCCGTCAACACTTTCTTCGTCTCGATCATTGCCACAAGTTCATCCTTGTAAGTGCCACCGAATGCATTCCTCTTCTTTCTTTCTTTTGCAATCTTGTTTCCCTCCGGTCTATTGTTGGCATCTTCATCAACCTCGTCGTCGTCCTCAATGGATATGCTCAACCTTGACCTCTTCGGAGTGGTCTCCGCAATTCTTTGGATCCACTTCTCATTCTTGCATAGCTCTTTGTAGCAATGATGCAAAGTGAAGGGCTTGTGGCTGAACTTGGTGTTTCGATGCTTGAATAGCTCTTGGATGTAGGGGCCATACTCTGCCAATTGCACACCACTCGGGTGGAGCATGGTTCACTTGGTCGATGCAACTGGACCATTGGTTGCATTGATTATGGATGGTGCTCCAACGATGCCCAAGCGAACCTTGTGTACGGCTTGATCGCACGTCCACAAAGGAGTTCTAGAAGTCGGCGATCCTCTCCCAAAACATGGCCTTAGTTTGATCCGTTCCGATCGTTGCATCCATGGAGATGGAACACCAAGCATCACAAAGTGCAAGGTCCTCCTTTTGGTTGTAGTTTTGGGTGTGGGTCCTTGCGGCCTTCATGCTTGCTTCGGTCACCTCCACCACCTCCTCCTCGGCCTCCTCCAGGCCTTGGGTGGCCGAATGATCGAAAAATGAGTCACCATAGTTGAGATCATCAAGGCCAACGGTGACCGAGGACTCCAACGATGCGAGGAATTCGGCCGTGCTCATCTCCGCTCTACAATGTCAAAGCAAGCACTAAAAACCCTCACTACCGATCACGAACAATCACTATCGGATTTCAACAGGACACGAGTTTTTTACCTTGTTGGCATTTCTTCGAGCACTTGGCGGCCGCGGCCGCCGCTTGCGCTGGAGTAGTCGCCGTAGGGGCAGCCGGAGTTGCCGCACGAGGCGTAGGCCTTGGACGAGGCGGCGCCGCGGTCTTCTTTGTCTTCTTCTTGGCGGTCGCCGACGCTGCCGCCGTTGGCTTTCGAGACCGTTTGTCACCGGTAGGTGCGGCGGGAAGGCGGCCTGCCGTTGCCGGAGACGCGGTGGCCACGCCGAACACCATTGGCGCGGTTGGAGGCGGCGCTTGGACGCGGTGGTTCTTTGTCATCCCCAAGCTTTTTTTCGCCACCGGCGATGGCGTGTGGGTGGATTCCGGTGGCGATCCGCCAGCGTCGGCAGTCGGTAGGGTGAGCGGGGGGTGTTGGCTATCCAGTCCGGCCGGCTCGGAGGTCATCGGTGGCGGGGGCGGGAGGCAGTGCGAGCAGGAGGGAGAGAGTCAGTTTTACTCCACCGCCCAAAGTTGGAGTAAATTTACGGAATTTTTTGGGGGAATAGGGAGTTGGAGTAAATTTTTTACTCCGTCAACTGTGAAAGGATCGATATGGTTGACTAGAGGGGGGGGGGGGTGAATAGGCAACTACCAATTTTTAGCTTTTCTTAACAAATTAGGGTTAGCAACAAATAGATTGTCTAGATATGCAACTAGGTGAACAACCTATATGATGCTAGCAATAACAACACCACAAGCAAGCAAGATAAACAACACAAGTAAAACTTGCACAAAGTAAAGGTAAGAGATAACCACAAGTGGAGTCAGGGAGACGAGGATGTGTTATCGAAGTTCCTTCCCTTTGAGAGGAAGTACGTCTCCGTTGGAGCAGTGTGGAGGCACAACGCTCCCCAAGAAGCCATTAGGGCCACCGTATTCTCCTCACGCCCTCACACAATGTGAGATGTCGTGATTCCACTAGTGGTGCCCTTGAAGACGGTGACCAGACCTTTACAAACAAGGTTGGGCTCTCTCCACAATCGAATTGGAGGCTCCCAACACCACCACGAAGCTTCAGCACAATGGAATGTGGCTCCGAGGTGACCTCAACTGTCTAGGGTGCTCAAACACCCAAGAGTAACAAGATCTGCAAGGGATTAGTGGGGGGAATCAAATTTCTCTTGGTGGAAGTGTAGATCTAGGCCTTCTCAAGCAATCCCTAAAGAATCAACAAGTTTGATTGGCTAGGGAGAGAGATCATGCAAGAATGAGCTTGTGAGCAATAATGGAGCTTATGGGAAGGAAGAGGTAAGTCAACTTGGGGAAGATGACTCCTTTATATAGTGGGGGAAGAAATCCAACCGTTATGCACTCACAGCCCGTGCACAAGCGATAGTACCGCTCAGGCGAGCAGTACTTCCACTGGCACGGAAGATTTCAGCCACTGCGTTCAAATGATCATGTCAGGGAGGAGGTAGTGCCACCGGAGTGGTACTACCGCTCCCACCAGCGGTACTACTGCTTGGTGTTGAACAGCAGCTGGAATCCGCGGTAGTAGAGGAAGATAGGGCGGTACTACCGTTCTCCACTGCCGCTCTACTTCCGCTCGTGTGACAGAGATTTCCAGAAGGCACCAAACATGCGGTACTCTGTGCGGTAGAAGATCGCGGTAGCGGTACTACTGCCCGGAGGAGCGGTACTTCTACTTGTTTGACCAGTGCCCAGTAAACCTGCGGTAGTAGAGTGGTAGTCAGAGCCGCAGTACCGCTGGAGCGGTACTACCGCGCTGAACTGCCGCTCTACTACTGCCCATTTACAGAACGCACAGAGCAAGCGGAAGTGAGGGTAGCATTGTTTTGCGGCAGTACCGCTGGAGCGGTACTACTGCTTATGTTGTTCTGAAAACTCAAGCACAAGGAAGGACAAGCTCAATTGACGGGAAAGATCAAGGGTGCAAAGAGATAGTGTACGTGTTGATTCCACCCAAACCTTTCCGAAGCGGATCCCCTCTTAATAGTACGGTGTTCCTACGACTCAAATCCACTGAAAATGAAACGAAGGAAAAACACCATCTTCACAATAGCTCCGAGGGGCACGAATCCTCTTGTGCCATATGATAGATTATCTGAAATGCTCAATGCACACGATTAGTCCACAAAAGTATTGTCATCAATCACCAAAACCACCAAGAGAGAAATATGCCCTAACAATCTCCCCCTTTTTGGTGGATTGATGACAACACAGGATTTGCACAAGGAAGAGATAGGATAATATGCAATCCCAACATCTACAAAATATAGACGGGCTCCCCCTAGATGTGTGCACTATTTGGGTATGCCTTTGGAATGCAAAGCACACACACTAGGATCAACACTCCCCCTATATTTTATAGACTTGCAATACTTGCATCAACAATATGAGATGGATAAACAAAGATGCAAGTAAATAGCATGTGAGCATAAAGATAGAGCATAAGATAGATAACATCTCACAAGCTAATACGGTACTTGACATAAAGATAGAGATAGGGTAGCATATGTCTCACACCATACGATAGGTACTTAAGTTCCACACACAAACTTAAAGTAAACCAAACGACGAGAAAGAGTTCACGAGAGAACGAAATCAACGACAAAAAAGACATACTCGTGACTCGGCAAATCCCTAAACTCTCTCCCCCTTTGGCGTCGAGACACCAAAAGGGCAAAGAGCACTAAAATGGACCAAGGCGACGGTGATGCTCCAGAACATCAGTACTCCTCGTGCTCATCCGAGTCCCCGTGCTCATCCGAGTCCTCGTGCTTCTCAGACTCCTCTACTGCTGCATGTTGACGCTTTGTCTCTGTATCTGACCACTTGCAGTGTTGCACAATCCACGGCTCCTTGTCAGTGATCCTGTCCTCAGATCCACTAGTGACCTCCATGCCCAAATGCCTCATCATAGCCTTGTCACGCAAACGGGCCTTCTTGGCAGCAACATGAGCCCTATACTGACCCTGGGCTTCAATGCAGAAGAGCTTCTTCATCTTCTACTTGAGCTTAGATTCCCAAGATGGCACCTTCTCTGGAGAAGGAACAAAGTCGTAATCTGGCTTCGGCTCATCATCAGAATCAGTGGGGGCAATCTCCTCACCGGGTGCAGCAGGCAAAGTCCCCCAGTTCTCCTTGTGGCGCAAGTTCAGAATCGGATGAGATATCATATGCTTAGTAGGAAGAGCCTCCCCTGGAAACTCAGCAGCCCACTTCTCCTCAATCATCTTAAACAGATAGGGGCCGTAGATGGGCACCTGGGGGTCAAGCACGGCAGAACGAAGCTCACGCCACATGATGTGGGAGATGTCCAACACGGGTGTCCTGCCCTTCTCCTTGATGCGAAGTAATAGAAGATTCACCAAATAGGAGTGCCCCTGATCCAGGTGAGGGAGTCCTGGACTAGGGGGTCCTCGGAATGCCGGCCTGTGTCTTATGGGCCGGACAGTTGGGCCGCACTATGACTGCTAGAAGACCGAACTACGGGGCAACATTGTATCCGGACAGGAGATCTTTTGTGCCTTGATGTGTACCCCAAGTCAAGATAGAAGATTTGGCATGTTTTTTTCCCTTATTATAACTGACCATGTGTAAACCCTAATACCCCTGGTGTCTATACAAACCAGGGGATTTAGTCCGTAGAGGCTAAGGGAGAACAATCACCATCCTACTAGTTTAGGGTTAGTTCATCTGATCTCATGGTAGATCGACTCTGTAATCCTCATATACACAAGCAATATAATCAAGAAGGACATAGGGTATTACCACTTAGAGAGGGCCCGAACCTGGGTAAATATCGTGTCCCATGTCCGTTGTTCCCCATCGATCCAAGATCCACAGTTCGGGACCCACTACCCGAGATCTGCCGATTTTGACACCGACATTGGTGCTTTCATTGAGAGTTCCGCTGTTGGATCGCCAAAGGATCGATAGCTCGCCTGATCATCGGAGACGGCGTCAACACTGGGGACATCTTTGTCCCCGGCCAACTTTTTGCGTTTGGCAGTGTCGTCCTGCACCCAAATTCGGCCGGTCATCTTGACCTGATCGACAGCTTCGCCCCTAGGCACCACATCAGCTTCACCAACTTAGAATATCTCGCCGATGCTCGGGGCAATCTAATCTTCACTAGTTTCTCAGCTTCATCTAAGACGCCTGAAAATCCAGAAGCTTCGACTTCCGGACCCTCCCTTGGTCTGATCACTGGACCGACCTCTGACGCACCCCAGGCCATAAGCTCGGATTTGACCGCTGTCTTTGAAGGCCCGGAGTTAGCTTTGGCTGGGCTCATTCCCCCCACCACGGATCAGGCCTCGAGCCTCGATGCGAGTTCGGCCCCCCTGGACCAGTCGGTCCCTGCCGAACTCTCCCTCGTCTCTGCGGGTCAATCTTCGGATCCCCCCGCTAGTTCGGCGTCTGAAGACCAGGAGTCAATCCTAGCCGAATCCACTCCTCGCATCATCATTACACCGGAGATCAACTCCGAAAGGATCTCAAACACTGATCCAGACAGTCTCGCCTTGATAAACGAGGCTCTTGATCGGATCCAAACGATGACCATCACAGACGGCCTATCCTCGGCCCGCGTTCAGCAGGGCTTGAAGGCAGACCACTGGGAATTTTACGTCCCACCCACCACCCACTTAGTAGCCACGATCGAAGATTTAACTGACATGCTGGACTACGCCTTCGATGAGGTCGAAGACATGGACGACGATATCGAATCATCAGTCCACACTGAAGCCATCCCCCCGTCACGGGCCAGTGGACGACAACCTCCACCTATGATGTCTACATGGTGGACATCCCCAAGGACAACGGCGATGGCGCCAATAAAGGCGATGGCACCCCCATAAAAGACAAGCCAGGCGAGGAGCCACCCAAACGCCAATGATAGCGCCGATGTTCCAGGGGACGTAGGAGCAGGGAAACCAACACGGGCACCGGGGAGGGCGACACCCAGGACAATATCGAAGACCTCGGTGACCCCACCCCCGACCAGCAGCCTGGTGGCTCGGAGAAGCACGAGGATGAGTTCAATCCCGAAGACCTCAACGACTCCGAGGACAATAACTACCTCCCTCTCTACGAAGAGGAGGTCAGCCTCAGAGCCGAGGACTTTATAGTCCCCGAGGATCCACTCGATCAAGAGCGGTTCAAACAACAACTTATTGCTACCGCCCGAAGCCTAAAGAAGAAATAGCAGCAACTCCAGGCCAAACAGAACACCCTCAATAACAGATGGACAAAATTCATGGCAGCTGAAGAAGGGTACGACTATGATCAGCAAAACAAAAGCTACCTGAAGCGGAAGTTGTTGCCGCAATTCGACAATGAGGCCATGAAGCCCCCGCCACCCAGACGAATTCAAGGCGACCAGCCAGACCGCCCCCCTCGAGGTCGGGACAGGCCGGCTGGAGATGCCGAATACTCACCCATTCCACCTCGCCTTAAAGGCAAGGAAAAGGCACAACCTAAATACGAATACGATTTGCGACATGACCTGGCCACTAGAGCAGACCAGTCAAGGTCCATCTATGGATCAAGAGGTCACCCTCCCAACAGACGAGGCGGATACCAAGCATGGCTCGACCGGAATGATAGAGTTCGGGACCAACACCGGGCCAGGATGGAATCCGAGGTTCGACGTGATGTGGCCCGAATAAGGGGTGCCGCTCACCCAATGTGCTTCACCGATGAAGTGATGCAGCACCAATTCCCAGAAGGGTTTAAACCCATCAACATCGAGCCATACGATGGGACTACGGACCCGGCTGTGTGGATTGAAGATTTTCTTCTCCACATTCATATGGCACGAGGCGACGACCTCCATGCAATTAAATATATGCCACTTAAGCTCAAAGGGCCAGGCCAGCATTGGTTGAACAGCCTTCCCAAAGACTCCATAGGGAGCTAGGAAGAGCTCGAGGACACTTTCCGAGTGAACTTTCAAGGCACCTATGTCCGGCCTCCGGATGCCGACGACCTGAGCCACGTGGCCAACAGCCCGGTGAGTCAGCCCGGCAATTTTGGAATCGGTTCTTGACTAAAAAGAATCAGATAGTAGACTGCCCGGACGCCGAAGCCATTACCGCGTTCAAGCACAGTATCCGGGACGAATGGCTCGCACGCCAGCTCGGCCAAGACAAGCCGAAGACAATGGCGGCTCTTACCTCCCTTATGACCCGCTTCTGTGTGGGCGAATGCAGCTGGTTGGCTCATAGAAGCACAAACCCCGAAGACCCCGGCACTTCGGAAGTCCGGGACGGCAACGGAAAGCCCCGGCGCAATAAAAATAAGCGTCGGCACAACGGCTCAGAGGCCGAAGACACGACAGTAAATGCCGGATTCCGCAATTCCAAGTTAGGGCCACGGAAAAAGTCCTCTAAAGGAAACTAGGACGGACCCACCAAGTTGGACGTCATCTTGGATAGGCCTTGCCAGATACATGGTACCTCGGACAAGCCTGCCAATCACACCAAACGTAATTGTTGGGTAATCAAGCAGGCCGGCAAACTTACAGCCGAGGACATGGGCAAAAGCCGCACAACGAGGATGATGAGGAACCTTGCAGGCCGAACAATGGAGGCCAGAAACAATTCCCTCCTGAGGTTAAAATAGTGAATATGATATACACCACTCATATACCCAAGAAGGAGAGGAAGCGCGCACTTTGGGACGTCTACGCCATAGAGCCTGTAGCCCCAAAATTCAATCCATGGTCGGCATGTCCGATCACCTTCGACCGCAAGGACCACCCGACCAGTATTCTTCATGGAGGATCGGTGGCCTTAGTCCTAGATCCTATTATCGATGGATACCACCTTACCAGAGTCCTTATGGACGGAGGCAGCAACCTCAACCTAATCTATGAAGATACAATAAGAAAAATGGGGATTGACCCGTCAAGGATCAAACCCAGTAACATCACCTTCAAGGGGGTTATCCCCGGCATTGAAGCCTGCTGTTCGGGCACTCTCACCTTGGAAGTAGTGTTCGACTCCCCGGACAACTTCCGGAGCGAAGACTTGATCTTCGACATTGCCCCCTTCCGCAGCGGATATCACGCCCTCCTAGGCCGAACGGCGTTCACTCAGTTTAACGCCGTCCCCCATTATGCCTACCTCAAGCTAAAAATGCCCGGACCAAGAGGCGTCATCACAGTTAATGGTAACACAGAACGCTCTCTTCGGACCGAGGAACACACTGCGGCCTTGGCAGCCGAATACCAATCTGGTGCCGAAGGGCCAAAGTACTGACTCACCATCAAGGCACGAGAGACAAGCAAGCGAGCTCGTGCCCTGTCTCCAGCCAAGGGGCCTCCCCATGTTCAATGCACATAGGGATATGCCCCCCACAACATGCTCACCCCAGCGGCACGTTACGTGCCTCGACATCACAACTTTGTATTCAAAATACCATGGGCAGCTATGGGGCTTAGGCACCAAGAGTTCGGCTCAATCGAACCATGGACTAACACATCTTTGGACGACGAATTGGTACCATTTAGGACCTATTCGGCTTCAAGCCCGAACAACACGATGACCTCTCGAAGCTCCCTATCAAGGGCCCATTGTCAGATAACCATCCTTTCCATGGAGTCCTTCCGCCAAACAAAAGCAAAGGCATAGACGTGTAGTAGGGCACAGTAAAGGTGTCAACCCACATGTCAAGGCCCTGCGTAAACCTTTCATCTATAAATTCTTTTCCTTTGTTTGAACAAGGCATCCATACCAGAAGTTTTTTTTCGATAGTTCGAATTGTACGGCTAGACGTCATGAGCTTATTGGAAATAAAGCAAACCTCTCACGGTTCCCCTACAGTTATTTATACTGCACCTTCCTCTTTTCTACTCTTCGACTCTGTATCAATCAAGTATGGTACATACCTGATTTCATATATAAACCGGCTAATAGACCGGGGGCTTGACCTTGACACTTGCCCTATATATCAAAGTCTGGCATACCCTTTTTCCCTGTGCTCGGCGTCTCGGATGTTGCATTATATGCATCGGTTTCGAATTATGTCTTGGGTCAATAGTTGGGTTGCTCTGCTCCTGTGCTTACCTTCTTACGTTCCGCATGTTCGGCTAAGTAGGTAAAGGGAGAACCACCGTGATTGTACTTCCGGCTAGTCCGGTCAAGTACCTCAGTGAAAGCCAAAAACTGACTGTCATAATATGCGAGAACTGGTCGGTGATCCGATGACCAGTGTTAAACTAAAAATCATTGGAGATTACACCGTGTCATACGAAGGGTTTGTCTTCGGCCAAACTGTCGGTGTCAAAACCGGCAGATCTCGGGTAGGGGGGCCCAAGCTGTGCGTCTAAGGATCGATGGTAACAATGGACAATGGGGACACGATGTTTACCCAGGTTTGGGCCCTCTTAATGGAGGTAAAACCCTACGTCCTGCTTGATTGTATTCGATGAGTATAGGGGTTACAAGAGTTGATCTACCTCGAGATCGTAATGGCTAAACCCTAGCTGTCTAGCCTATGATTATTCTGATCGCCTCTACGGACTAAACCCTCCGATTTATATACACACCGGAGGGGCCGAGGGTCGTACAAAGTCGGTTTACAGAGGAAGGAAAGAGTACATCCGTACACCAAACTTGCCATCCACGCACACAGGAGTCCCACCCGGACACGGGGGATAGTCTTCTGCTTTATCTTCACGGCCCATCAGCCCAGCCCATATCGAATAGACCGGACACCCGAGGACCCCCTAATCCAGGACTCCCTTAGTAGCCCCCGAACTTGCCTTCAACGACGATATAGTATCCGGCTTATGTCTTCGGCTTTGCAAGGTGGGTTCTTCATCATACCCCGGATTGACGACAGTCCAGTTTTGACCTCCATGTTCTGCCTTTATGATTCCTCCCTGTTGTCGCCTCGATTTCCACGCGTCAGGCGAATGTGAACAGTCCATAATTTTTTACAAATAAGCCCCTTATCATGCAAGGGCGGTATCTATATAAGGAGGTTAGATCTCCTAGGGCCATCCCATATCGCGCAAAGAGCATCAAAGCAAACCATGAAAAATCAAAACATGGTGAGCGCTCCTGGCTCTTCCTCGCGCCCTCAAACGGGTGATTGGCGAAGCTGCTCAGCGTCTCACCTTCAGCTGAATCAACTTCAGACGCAGGGATACCTCCCTCCCGCAGATCTAGTCTCCGTGCGGGCGGGATTGGCCTCGATTGGCAATGATGTGCTAGCAGAGAACTTCCCCAATCCCAACAAGGAGGAGAGGGTGTGCTTCGTCTCGTTTCTTCTGAGGAGCTTAGGATTCCCGATCCACCCCTTCCTCAGAGGTCTATTGGAATTCTATGGGATCTAGCTGCACAACCTCACACCAGGTTCTATTCTGCACATTTCTGGTTTTGTCGCTCTCTACGAACTATTCTTAGGCTGCGAGGCTCATTTCGAACTATGGAGAAAGTTCTTTTGCCTCGTCCCTCGTCATCAAGGGGGTTCTATATTTACAGTGGGCGGCGCCGAAGTATGGCGCATAGCCGGATCAGGTTACCTCGTCGGAACTCCCAAGAAGGCATCCGAAGAATGGGCTTCAGAATGGTTTTATATCGAGGATGTTCCCCTTCCGGACCCAGTTCGACGTGGACTTCCCGAATTCTCCAGTGCTCCTTTAAAGAAACACTTCAACTGGCGCCCCCAGAGCCCCAAAGAAGATGACAGTGCAGAAGTAAAGAGGTTGGTCAGCAAGGTCAGGTTACTTACCCATTCCGGACTCTCGATAATCGAAGTCATGGCTATCGTGATAAAGCGATGCATCTAGCCCCTTCAGTCCAGAGTGACCCCTTTATGGTGTTACAACGGAGAGGACGACGCATCTCGCTATAGGCGCGAGGGCCCGGATACCCCCGCCGCTCTGGCCGCCATTCTGGCAGATCTTTATAATGGGGAGAAAGAAGAATTCCTCCGTTTAAATTGTCGGGAAGGTTTCTCCATGTATAACCCCATTGAATGGGTGAGTTTTTTGGTCATCAGCATTGTCCTACCTCATTATCGAGGCATACTAATTGAATTGTTCTGGTCGTCTTTAAAACAGACATGAAGGAAGGTCGTCGAAAATGTGCACTGCCCCTCCCCACAACCAGAGGACTATGCTTGCCACGAAGATCCCGGCCTCTGCGAGGATCCGGATATATTTATAGAGTTTGATCATGGAGTCTTTTATCAAGCAAGCCTTGACGGTTCGGAAGTGGCCATTATAGCCGACTACCCCGGCCTTCTCCCTTTCTCTACGGTAAGTATTCGGAAATCATCCTCAAAAAGAAGAGTCCCCGCTTGCACCTCACTCATCACACTGAATCGTGCTTTATAGGATCGGCGCTCAGCGAGCCGTACTCCATTGAGGGCGGCCCCTAGGAAGGTAGCATCCGTGCAGGGTGAGCCTTCAAAACGAAAGGAAACCGGGAGCGCCGTCGAACCCCCTCCTTCATCAAAGAGGTATAACCTTTAATATATGCCTAGGCATAAAACTAGATTGTCATATTTCTCTTGCCATCTTGTCAAAAATCCCTGTTAGCCGATCATCAACTAATCCGGCACCGGGCTCATCAACTAGGACAAGAGCCAATACGGATGCAGCGCCAACTCATCCGCCTCATGAAGATTCGGATGACGTATCCATCACAAATTCCGAAGTAGAGAGCGTAATGAATCATCGACGACTGAAAGAGACCATGCGCACTCCAGTTTTTACGGGGCAAGAATTTACTGCCGTCAGCACCGTGGATGCATATATCCGAGCCGCCCGGGACGGACTTGCTGGAGTTGCCCACCTGTTTTCAAAAGATATGCAGGTAATGGTTTGTGTAAATGTAATAGATATATGCCAGTAGCCCCCGAGACTTGAAGCGGTTTAGGCCAACCGATTTAAGGATCGTTATGACCGCAGGTCCTCAAAGAGAAGAACAACGCACTGTCCCAGGAGCTTGAAACGAGCCGAACAAAGCTAAACGCCGCCACCACAGAGCTAGAAGAACTGAAGGAGGTCACGATGACCGTTGATCAAAAGAGCAAACTGGAGGAGGAAAATGATAAGCAAGCCAAAGAGATAAAGAGCTTAAAGGCTCAATTATCGGACGCTCAAAAAGATAATAACAAGTTAAAAGGCGGCATATTCAGTATGACCTTTGAACCATCCAAGTTACTCATATTATCCCGTAATTCGGAGTGCTATAATGCTGCTCGTGCAGGTCTGTTAACCGGGCGTCATGAAGAAGAAGTATCCGGATTCCAAGGCGATGTTTTAAAAGAGCTGTCCGTAGTGCATGAGCGAGCCCGGAAAGCCATGAGAAGTATGGCCAAGGCCTTATGGCCATCCGATGCCCCTCCAGAAAGTATGGAGGGGTTGGCAAACCTGTTCAAAGGTGCCCACGCCATTTTGAGCTATGGAAGACGTCATCATGCCGGGAAGGTGCACGAGAGGCATGGGCAATGGTGAAGATGCGCTACACCGGGCTTGATCCGAATCGTATGGCCCGAGTTGGACCGCAGGGACCGGACGGAAAAGAGATTCCCGTGAACTTGGTATATGACCAAGTGATGATAGCTGCGAAATATTCGCAAGAAGACTGTAGCTTAAGCAGTCTTATAGATGACATAGATAAAGAGTAGGCGTTCGATTCAATGTATCAATGTACTCTATCATCGAACTTATCTCCAACCGAACTTGTCAAAATTTGTCATCGCAGGCCTTCGGCTTCAACCTTCAAACCAAGAAGTTGGAGTGTTTCCGGATACCATGTTAGAATGTAATAAACATTCATTATGTCTGGAAACCAGGCAATCCGGTCATGTTGCTCGAACAGACAAAATTTGTTCGGGGAGTTATGTTATATTACTTTTTAACGTAAGAAACATCTTCCAGGGAAAATAGTTCCATTAAGGGTTCCTTTCCTTGGGTCGGCACGCTTAAGTATGCATGCCTAGGCTTTGATCCGAGTTACGGGCAGCCTATCCCATATTGGTAGAAGAATTACACAAACGTAAATAATCTGTCGTTGCTTGCCGACCAATTATTCCCTTAAGAACGCTAGCTTTCGGCTTCACCCGTCTGAGGTACAAATCCGGAGTACCCGGTTGTAACAATCGCAGAGGTGCTCCCTTTACACCCTAGCCGAACAATCGGGAACGTAGGGTATAAACACAGGAGCGAGGCAACCCAGCTTGGCAAAAACTTAAGTCATAGTGGTGCATATAATGGCAAAAGATGTATAGAACAAACGACGTAAACAATGTAAGCAACAAGCTTTCAGTAATAAGCTTCGTCAAAGAAGCCCCCAGTTATAGTGGGGTGTATACATTTAAAGATGTGTACCCCTAACAGTTCGGTAGATCCGAACACACCCTGGGATAAAAGAAGGAAAAAATAAAAAAGAAGAGGAGAAAAAAGGATGCGACCGAACTATCCGTAGAATCGTTGGAGCCAAGCAGCGTTCCATGGATTTGGCTCAAGGCGATTATCCGATGCATTACGAAGGCGATAGGCTCCTCCTGTGAGAACTTCATCTATGATGAAGGGGCCCTCCCATCTCGGTTTGAGCTTATCCTTCTTCTTCTCCGGGAGACGCAAGACGAGTTCGCCAACATTATAAGTCTTGGCCCGCACTTCTCTGCTTAGGTATCGCCTGGCCTGTTGTTGATAAAGTGCGGAACGGGCTTGTGCAATATCATGATCCTCTTCGAGACCGTCTAGGTCGTCCTGCCGATCAAGCTCGGCTTCTCGCTCTTCGTACATGCGCACTCAAGGTGAGTCATGAATAATGTCGCAGGGCAGGACAGCTTCCGCGCCGTACACCATGAAGAAAGGAGTATATTCGGTTGTCCGGTTAGGTGTAGTCCGCAGCCCCCAGAGCACGGAATCGAGTTCCTCAACCCAGTGTTTATCTGACTCTCGTAGGGAGCGCACCAGTCGGGGTTTGATGCCGTTCATTATCAGGCCATTGGCCCGTTCAACCTGACCGTTTGTTTAAGGGTGGTAGACGGATGCATAGTCGAGTTTAATGCCCAATTTAGCACACCAGTTTTTCACCTCATCAGCTGTGAAATTGGAGCCATTGTCAGTGATGATACTGTGCGGAATACCATAGCAGTGTACCATGCCAGATATAAAGTCAATCACTGGTCCTGCTTCAGCCATTTTTACTAGTTTGGCCTCTATCCACTTAGTGAATTTATCCACCATAACCAGTAAATATTTCTTTTTATGGCTTCCCCCTTTAAGGGGTCTGACCATATCAAGCCCCCAGACCACGAAGGGCCAAGTAATGGGGATTGTTCTTAAGGCGATGGGAGGCATATGACTTTGATTGGCGAAAAGCTGACATCCCACACAACGCTGGACAAGTGCTTGTGCGTCTGCTCGGGCCGTTGGCCAGAAAAAACCTATCCGGAAAGCTTTGCTTACGAGGGCCCGAGCTGCGGCGTGATGGCTGCCCAGACCAGCATGTATTTTAGCCAAGAGTTGACGTCCCTCCTCTTCAGAGATACACCTTTGGAGAACTCCGGTAGTGCTTTTCTTGTACAGTTCACCTTTGTGAACTTTGTATGCTTTAGAACACCGAACTATGCGACGGGCCTCATTTTGATCATTAGGAAGCTCCTGCCTATTAAGGTAGGCTAGGAAGGGTTCAGTCCATGGAGCAATAACGGCCATGATCTCATGAGCAGAGGGTGTTATTTCGGTATCCGAACCCCCGATGATACCTGTATCATGTTCGGCTGATGGGGGTGTGATCAGGTCCGTACTTGCGTCTCCGCTCTCGTCGTGCCATACCACGGATGGCTTGAAGAGCCTTTCCATGAAGGTATTAGGCGGGATGGGGTCGCGCTTGGCGCCCATGCGAGCGAGTATATCCGCTGCCTGGTTACTGTCTCTAGCGACGTGATGAAATTCAAGCCCCTCGAACCGAGCTGATATTTTTAATACGGTGTTTCGATATGCCGCCATTTTTGGATATTTTGCATCGAACTCTCCATTTACCTGAGATATTGCGAGGTTTGAATTGCCGCGCACCTCTAGGCATTGTATGCCCATGGAGACAACCATGCGGAGACCATGTAGAAGTGCCTCGTATTTGGCTGCGTTATTGGAGTCCGTATACATGATTTGCAACACGTAGCGGACTATGTTCCCCGTAGGGGATGTCAAGATGACGCCAGCCCCCAGTCCGGCTAGCATTTTGGAGCCATCGAAGTACATGATCCAGTTGGAGTAGGAACTGTACTCTTTGGGGAGCTCGTCTTCCGTCCACTCTGCGATGAAGTCGGCCAGCACCTGAGATTTAATAGCTCGGCGTGGCTTGTATGTTATTTCAAATGGTAAGAGCTCAATGGCCCATTTAGCTATGCGGCCAGTGGCGTCCCTGTTATTTATAATGTCGTTAAGTGGTACTTCGGATGCCACCGTGATCGAACACTCTTGAAAATAGTGTCAGAGTTTTCGGGATGCCATAAAGACCGCGTAAGCTATATTTTGGTAGTGAGGGTATCGGGATTTGCAGGGTGTAAGGACCTCTGATACGTAATACACTGGCTTTTGGATGGGGAATTTATGTCCCTCTTCCCCTCGCTTGACGACGAGTACGGCGCTCACTACCTGGTGAGTTGCGAAGATATAAAGCAGCATAGGCTCGCCAACACTTGGGGCGGCTAGGATTGGATTGCCTGCTAATATGATTTTTATTTCTTCCAATCCGGCTGTGGCCGCTTCCGTCCATTCAAAGTTGTCGGTGCGTCTGAGCAGTCTATAAAGTGGTAATGCTTTTTCTCCTAATCTGGAGATAAAGCGGCTCAAGGCCGCTACGCACCCTGCTAGATTTTGGACCTGTTTTAGGTCTATTGGCATAGCCAATTGCGACAAGGCTCGGATTTTAGCTGGGTTTGCTTCAATTCCTCTATGGGAGACAATGAACCCTAATAGCTTTCCGGCTGGAACACCGAAGACGCATTTTTCGGGATTGAGCCGTATGTCGTATGTTCGGAGGTTGTCAAATGTGAGGCGGAGATCGTCCACCAATGATTCGACGTGCTTGGTCTTGATGACCACGTCGTCCACATATGCTTCTACTGTCTTGCCGATTTGTTTTTCCAAGCATGTTTGAATCATGCGTTGGTAAGTGGCACCGGTGTTTTTGAGCCCAAAAGGCATAGTGTTGAAACAGAAAGGCCCATACGGGGTGATGAATGCCGTTGCGGCCTGGTCGAACTCCTTCATTTTAATCTGATGGTATCCGGAGTAAGCGTCGAGGAAACACAATGAGTCGTGTCCCGCGGTCGCATCAATAATCTGGTCAATGCGTGGCAATGGGAAGGGGTCTTTAGGGCAAGCCTTATTGAGGTCTTTGAAATCGAAACAAAGGCGCTAAGATTTGTCCTTCTTCGGCACCATGACCAAGTTGGCTAGCCAATCCGGGTGTTTGATTTCTCTGATGAACCCGGCCTCGAGTAGTTTGGCTAGCTCCTCCCCCATAGCTTGTCGTTTGGGTTCAGAAAATCGCCGTAGCGTTTGCTTGACTAGTTTGAACCCCTTAATTATGTTGAGGCTGTGTTCGGCCCGTCTACGTGGGATACCGGGCATGTCCGAAGGGTGCCAGGCGAAGATATCCCAATTTTCACGTAGGAACATGCGTAAGGCGACATCTACCGTCGAATCCAGCTGTGCTCCGATGGACGCTGTTTTGTTAGGATCCGTCGGGTGCACTTGAAATTTAACTATTTCATCTGCTGGCTTGAAAGAGGTGGATTTAGGTCTCTTATCGAGAATCACATCATCCCTGTCCACCGTGGATCATAGGGTGGTTAATTCTTCGGCCGCAAGGGCTTCGGAGAGTGCCTCAAGGGCCAAGGATGCATTTTTGTTTTCGGCGTGGAGTGCTGTATCCGGATCACTTGTAACTGTGATTATTCCATTAGGCCCCGGCATTTTAAGCTTCATATACCTATAATGGGGTACGGCTTGGAAGCGTAAAAAAGTGCCCCACCCTAGAAGGGCGTGGTAGCCGCTATTGAAGGGAGTGATGTGAAAGAGCAGCTCCTCCGACATGTAATTTTCAGGCGTGCCGAATACTACATCGAGTTTAATACTCCCCGAGCATCGTGCTCCTCGACTGGGGATGATACCTCGAAAGGTGGTACTACTTTGCTTGATGCATGTCCTATCGATCTGCATTTTGTCGAGCGTGTCCTCGTAGATGAGGTTAAGCCCACTGCCGCCATCCATGAGCACTTTGGTAAGTCGAAAGCCGTCCACAATTGGGTTTAGGACTAAAGCGGCGGGTGCTCGGACTGATCGGGCCCTTGGTTCGTCGTCAGCGGTGAAGGTTATTGCCGCGTCGTTCCATGGGCTTACTACGGTTACTTGGTGGTCTTCGGCGAGGTCGTGGAGTGCCCTCTTACGCTGATTATTTGAGGAGAAAATCTCGAAGACCGTAAGGACATTAAAATCATCATCCTCCGGAGAATGCTTCTCTGGAGCGGCGGTGGTGAGGATAGCCTCGCCACTTTTAGCTACCTGTCGAAGTACCCAACATGCTCGAAGGCTGTGGGTTGAGTCAGTGCTCGGCGTTGTATGTACCGGACAGGGCTTGTCGAGGAGTTCGTCAAGAACGGACATGTATCCCGTAGAGGATTTTTTCTTGCCGACGGGCTTATGGTCGGATGCCTCGTAAGGGTGTATCCGTTTTGCCCGGGCAGTGCACTGCTTAAAGGCAGCAGGTTCCAATTAGGTTTTCTGTGCTTTCCAAGTGCTTTCCATCATGCAATACTTCTGTACTACGTGCGATAGCTCCGTGAAACTCTGTATGCGACGTCGGTTGAGGGCATTCCGAATTCCCTCGTCGGTACAATTTCGATGAAAGACCGAGACTGCGTCGTCGTCGCAGCAATCTTTAATCTTGTTTTTGACAAGTAGGAATCTGGCCCAGAAGTGATGGACTGTTTCCTGAGGTTGCTGCCATACATACATTAGGTCACATATGTCTGGAGGGCCTGAATTACTTGGAGAGTATTGATTGTGGTGGGTGGGTGGCAAAAACTCGAATCCCGACCCAAGATTGCATCCGGAGCCTGTAAAATCTCTGAAGTCACCAGTTCGGGTCTAGGGAGATCCAAGTGCTCCCCGGACCCAATGTCCGCCCCTGAGTTCAGGGGACGCGAAGTCTCATCCAAAGGGAGGGTGTCCGACCCAAGAGGTTCAGAGACCCGAACATAGCTGGTCTTTAGTTTAGGGGAAGAAGTGTTTTCGGCTCGTTCCTCGACGACCGCTACTAGGTGGGTGATCGGCGGGGAATTAATTTCCCTCTGGTCGGGTTTGAGCCCGATCCGATCATAATTCGTTGAAAGCCCCAGGGCGGCGATGCGATCTAGCAGCTCGTTTAAGGACGAGACGTCCGCCGGATCCATCTTTTGGGAGTATTTGATACCGATGGGGGGTGATGTTTGGCGATCACGGGGGGCGCTGTTGGCTTGATGGCCATGCCAGCACCCACGGTGAAACTGCCGAGCTAGAGGACCTGTCCTGAAGTTAGGCTCCTTCCAGAGGTGATATCGTCGTTGATGACAAGGCGAACCATAGATCGCTTCTCGCGACTACACATCGGAGCTCTTAATGAAAGCACCAATGTCGGTGTCAAAACCGGCAGATCTCGGGTAGGGGGGCCCAAGCTGTGCATCTAAGGATCGATGCTAACAATGGACAATGGGGACACGATGTTTACCCAGGTTCGGGCCCTCTTAATGGAGGTAAAACCCTACGTCCTGCTTGATTGTATTCGATGAGTATAGGGGTTACAAGAGTTGATCTACCTCGAGATCGTAATGGCTAAACCCTAGTTGTCTAGCCTATGATTATTCTGATGGCCTCTACGGACTAAACCCTCCAGTTTATATACACACCGGAGGGGCCCAGGGTCGTACAAAGTCGGTTTACAGAGGAAGGAAAGAGTACATCCGGACACCAAACTTGCCATCCACGCACACAGGAGTCCCACCCGGACACGGGGATAGTCTTCTGCTTTATCTTCACGGCCCATCAGTCCAGCCCATATCGAATAGACCGGACACCCGAGGACCCCCTAATCCAGGACTCCCTCACAAACCAAGTGATAAAGGTGTACACCTCGGATCTCCCGAATATCACAAACACACTAGGGGCTAGTCACCAGCCCCCGCAGTCAAGCTCCTATGGCTTAGTGAAAGTAATAAAGCCACATAGTCCGATTTCCTTGTTTCCCTTCTACACTACCGCCCCCGGGCACCGAGACGTCGGCTAAGGGCTACAGTGCGGAGGACGGAACACCCCTTGTAGCATCTACGTGGGGGCTGAAGCCGACGACTGGTAGCTTTCAGAATGAAACAGTCGCACAGGAGTCAAAATTAACATAAACACACACAAGTATGATAACCCATAAAAAATACCACTGCATCATAAAGCATAAGGTTTCACCACAAATTTATAGCAACTACTCAAGGAGTACATCCTTCGAGCACTGCGCCTCTACTTCCCGAGCACCGTCCATCACGACGGAGAAGTACTGCTGTCGGGGTAATCTCGCGACATATGCCAAGAGGTGGCTTATCATGGATGGGGACAGGAGTACGTCGTCGGGCCCTGGAAGTGGGAGTGAGCGAGATCTCGAACGAATGCGAGTCTTACCCAGGTTTGGGGCTCTCCGAGGAGATAACACCCCTAGTCCCGCTCTGCGGGGTCTCCGCATGATGACTATGATCAATCTCGTAGCTACAAGCTTGCTCCTTGAGCTGTTTGCTAGAGGAAGGAGAAGGGCAAGGCCAGCCCAGGTGCTTCTCTAGCTATGTGTGTGTATAATGGTGTGGAAGATGAGCTGAACCCTATGCATGGGCGAACCTGGGGGGTTTATATAGGCCTACCCCCCAGGGGTACAATGGTAATTGGGCCGGGTGTAGGACCCGAATGTCAGCGCCTATGGACGCCGGGTTCTCCACCGGCTGCTGGGGCCCGCCGGCCGCCGAGGATTCGGCCGACAGGTGGGGCCCACCGCCTGCGGGCCACGCTGATTGCCTTTTGCTGTAGCCCCGCCCTTGAAGACAAGAGCTTCGTCAGTGGAGGCATGGCTACAGTCTGTCACCTGGTGGGCACTCACTGTAACCACACCCCATCTCATCGGAGTAACGGCGCGTTGACTCCGAGTGGAGGGAGAGTCCGGCTGCTGGAAGCCGGTCTGTCGCTGAGGCCGCCTTCTTGAGGTGCACCATCTTCCGGTTGCTCACGGACGGGTAGGGCCCGCTGCCTGCGGGCCGTACTGACCGCCCGTCGTGGGAGCATGGTCCCGCTGTCGAGGGCTGCGTCACGGGCCGCGTGGCTATAGTGCCATGCCTGGCAGAGGGGTGTCCGCTTGGTCAGCCCGCCCTGTAGCCACGCCTCGTCGGGATTTGGGGGTACGGGTGGCCCTGTAGCCACGCCCCATCTTATCGTATTGAATGGGCGCAGACTCCGAGGGGAGGAGGGGCCGTTTGCTAGGACCCGACCTCCCCCGAAGCCGCCTTCAGAGGGTACACCGCCATCTGGGAGTCGGCCTCTTGGGCCAGCCGGCCCAAGGAAGCCGGCCACACGTCCGGGAGGCGCAAGGGGCTTGGCTTGCCCTGTTGTCTTGAAATGCTATGGGGTGCTGATGGGGCTACCCGTGGTCAATCCCTCTGATAGTAGTCCCCGAAGCTGGTGAGGCACCGCGGCTCAAGCCGGAGCACCTCAGCAGTTTCCTACTCTGAGAGGTCTTGTATCTCCTGCTTCATCCGTCTAGTAGAAACCGTCTGCCAGGAGCCGACGAAGGCTAGGCCAGCTGCCCGTCGAATTCGAAATAGTCATCGTGTGCGCCGGGTGGCGTGCCTGCCGCCCGTTGCTCGCGTGCCATGCGGCACCAGCAGGCCAGGCCGGCCTACCAGCCCACACGCGAGACGCGACGTCGCCGCAGGCCTGGGCCCACCACCATAGAGCCTCGGCGCGCGCGCGGATCCACTGCGGCCGAGGTGGGCGGTTGCCCTCCCCACGCGCAATGAATGTGCGCGTTGAAGGCGCGAGAAACACGGAGTCGTGCGGGGCGCGGGCGCAGTTAATCCCCACGGCCCCCACGTCCTGCCTCTTCGGCTCCGCCGCCGCGGGCCTATAAGTAGGGGGAAGAGGGGGCGGCAGAACGTACGCGCGCCCTCCCCGTTCTCCATCTTCTTCCTCTTCTGCCCCCTTGCTGCTGCTGCGTTGCCGCGCCGCTCCGCCACCGCTCGCAGTTGCTCGACTTCTCTGCGTCGCTGCGGCCTCGCCTCGCGTGACTTCGCCGCGCCGCCACCAAGTAACCATAAAGCATGGCGCGAGGCGATTGGGATGGTTCGAACGTCCACGACGACCACCTCGAGTTCCTCCGCCTGACGCGACGGCTTCCCCACACGGCGAACATGGAGGTGCGTGTTCCCCCCGAAAGGGAGATCTCGCCGACGCCGAGGGACTACGAGCGCGTCGTCTTCAGGACTCACTTCCTCCGCGGCTTCGGTCTGCCGGCAAGTAGCTTTTTCCGCTCTTTTCTTGACTTCTACCATCTCCAACCTCACCACCTCACGCCGAACACGATGGTGCTGCTCTCCGCCTTTGTCACCCTTTGCGAGGGGTACCTCAGCGTCTTGCCCATGCTCGAGCTGTGGGGGGAGCTCTTCTACCTCAAGCTCGGCACCGCCGTCAAAGGCGAGGCGGCCCAGTGCGGGGCCTGCATGGCGGTGCGGCGCACCAGCTCCAGGATCCGCTTCCCGGCCATCGCTCTGCTGGAGTCGGCCAAACTCTGGCAGAAATCGTATTCCTATGTCCGGAACATCCACGAGTCGAGGGACTACGTCAACTTGCCGGCTTATGCAGCCGGCCCGCCGCTCGAGCCTCGGAACAACTGGAAATTTCGGCCGAAGTCGCCGTTGGCCGCCATCACCACCGCCCTCACCCGGATCCAAGAGATGACGGAGTCGGAGGGCCTCAAGGCATCGGATCTGCTGGCCGCCTTCGTCGAACGCCGAGTGCTGCCCCTCCAAGCCCGGCCTCATCTGATCGCCAGCATGAGCGGCCGCCGGGACCCATGCCGGATGTCCACCAAGGCGCTGCCGACTGTGGAGGTGGTCCGGCTTGTCAACTACTTCTCTGACTGCAAGCTCAACGAGGAGAGCTGGCAGTTCGGCAAAGAGCCGTACAGCCGCGCCAATCCGCCGCCTCCGGTTAGTTCAGATTCTTTTTCTTTGCTTGTGCCAAGTTCTTCACGCCGCCGGACCGCCATGCTATGATGTAGCACTTCCAAGGCCAGACGGTGGTCGACACGCCGGATCCAGGCCATCGGTACATGGCGGACCACGCGGAGAGTGACGTGGACGACCCCGAGCTGGGGGCGGCCGCGTTGGAAGAGGACGATGCCGCTGGAGGCGGTGATGCAGCAGGCGGGGCCGGAGGTGGCGGCATAGGGGAATGGCCAGACGACGACGAGGAAGACGATGAGCTCCGCCGCGCCCCAGGCACTGGTAGGACAGGCGCCGGCTCCTCGGCGGCACCGACTGGAGCACCCAGCGCATCGAAGTGTCATGCCGACGTCGGGATGTTCGACAGCCGGCCGTCCAAGAAGGCCAAGTCCGCGGCCACTGCGACCAAGCGGCAAGAGGCCGTGAAGGCGGCCGCCATCCGGAAGGGCCCAAAGCAGCGTCCGATGGTGTCCGCGTAAGTATTTTGGCCGCTTTTCGTCTTGATCCTTTCTGTCTTGGTTTTTTCTTTCCAAACTTCTTATCTTTGTTTGTCGTGCTATGTAGGGCCCCGTTTTCTGTGTCGCGGGCCCTGTCCGCCTCGGTGATTGGGTCGGCAGGCATCCCTGAAGACGCCTGTCGCGTGGACCCGGCCGCCGCCCTTTGGGAGGCGACGGAGAGGAATGCGCTAGAGGCGCAGCAGGAGCGGGACGCCGCGGCTCAGGCAGAGGCAGAAGCGACAGACGCGGCGCGGGCGGAGGCCGACGCAGCGGCCAAGGTGCAGGCGGATGCAGCGGCCAAGGAGCGGGTGGATGCGGCGGCCAAGGCGCGGGCGGAGGAGCCGGAGCGCCACGGAGCTCCGGAGGCCACCGAACTACAGCAAACGGAGCCGCCGGTGGTGGAGGGCCAGGCGCCGACCGAAGGAGCTGGGGCTGACCAGACAGCGCAGGAGAGGGGAAGGGCTGACCCCATCATCCCGGAGACGGACGTGCCTCTACGCGCGCCGACTGCTGGCGAGCAAGGCAGCCGGCCCAAAGCGCCAGAGGTGCCGCCATCCAGCACTGAGATGGTGGTGAGCCATGCAGTGGTGACCCGCGTCCCTGCACGCCAGCGCCCAGCGCGGGCGGTCTCCGCACCGAGGCCGATGGTAGTTGGGGTTGCGAGCTCGTCGGCGCCCGATGCCGAGGCCACCAGCGCCGCTCCGCCTGACTGGACGTCAGGGACCGGCTCGGGTGTCCTCAATGTTGCGGTGCAGGACGTCCTTGATTCGTTCAAGGCCCATGGCGCCACCCTCCTGCAGGCGGGGAAAGAGCTGACGGCGATGCAGGCAACTGTCCGGGTACGTGCTTGAGTTATCCTTTTTGCTTTTTTGTGGTCTTCAGTGGGGGCGCGCAAGCGCACCCGCTGGGTGTAGCCCCCGAGTTCCGAGCTGGCTACTGAGCAGGCGGGTTGGAACTTCAAGGCATATGTTGAAGTGCTGCTCTTCTTGCAGAACTATCACAATCTGCGCGCGGCCGCCTTCAACTCCCAGAATAGGCTGCTGGCCAAGCGGACTACCGACCTGAACGAGAGCCGAGGTGAGTACGACCGTCTTTCCGCGCCCGCTGGGTGTAGCCCCTGAGATTCGGGCCGACTGCTGAGCAGTCGGGCCGGATCTTCCGGCGACTTCTTGTTTTTGGTTGATGCTGATGTTTCTTTCTTGTCTTGGCAGGGGCCGCCGCTAGGCTGCGGGCGCGCGTGGGCGAGCTCGAGACCGAGCTCCGTGCCAAGGAGCAGGAGCAGGAGCACAGCCAAGCCGCCAAGGAGTGCGACCGGCTTGCGAAGGAGCTGGTGGACCAGGCGGAGAAGCATAAGGCGGAGGTCCGGCAGCTGAAGGACATGGAAACGCTCCTCAAGGCCGAGTTCGAGACTCAGCGCTCGGACTGGGTCGAGAGGGAAAAGTTGCTGTCGGACGGCTACAGAGTGATTGAGGACATGGTTGAAGGTAATGTCCTTTCTTCTTTGTTGCTTAGTAGCCGACTACTTCGGGGGGGGGGGGGCGGCTTCTAAATTCTTGGTTTTCTTTTGGACAGAATTTCTTCCTGGTCGCTCCATTGCCATCTGCCAGGCCATCGAGGCGCAACGCGAACAGCGGAGGAGGACGGGTGCCGACATTCCGCCGAATGCGCCCCGCAACCTGGGCGAGCAGCTTTTGGCCATCAAGATGCGCCTTGAGCCAGTGCGCCGTCTGCTTCGCCGTCTTTAGCGCGCCGGGTCGCAGGTGTTGGCCGTGCTCTGGCCAAACGCTCAGGTTCCTCGCACTCCCAGTCGGACTGCCGACTGGCTGGAGGTGGCAGCCGAACGGTTTGAGGCCTAGAAGGGCGCCGCGGCTCGAGCGGGCACTCAGACAGCGCTGGAGTTCATCAAGGCCTGGTACCCGGGGGTGGAGCTGGCCCAGCTGGCCACCTTCTGTCAGGAGGCCGGACCCGAGCTGGATGCGGTGCGCAACGAGCTCGTCAATCGCGTAGCAACCCATGCCGAGTATGCTGACACCGCCGTCTTTATCCCGGAGCGGGACGAGGACGGCGCTGAGGTGCCGCCTTCCTGGTTCGGGCTGGACCCGGCGGAGGGGGAGGACTCGGCGGAGGAGATCGCTTCCAGCGATGAAGGCGAGGATGATGAAGACGAGGAAGGCGAGGGCGTCGCACCGGATGGCGGAGCGATCAGCCAGCCTCAGCCCAATTGGGCTTCGACCAGCGAGCCGCGGGAGACCGCGTCGACTGCCGCCGACACCGACCAAGCCAAGACCCGCCAGTCGGACGCTCCACCAGCCGGTGCCTCTGCCTCCGCCGACCTGTCCACGCCGCCTGCAGCGCCCTTGGCCTAGGCGGCCGCTTATCTTTCAAGTTTTTTCTGTCTTACGCTTTGAACAAATAAGTTAATTGCGCGCAGTTCCACCCGCTGGGGGTGTAATTCAAACTCCGTTGAATGCTTGGCCACGGGCCTTTTGCTATGTAAATAATTTAATTCTCACATGCTTATGCTCTTGCCGGGTTCCGGCTTGGTTTTGCTCTTTGCTTTGTTTGGCTTTTTCCTTTGCCGCCTTCCTTTGGCTGCCGCCTTGCCAGCCGAACAGCCGCTCTGCAGTCTATGGCCGGGTCAGGGACTTGGCTGTTTAGGATAGGCAAGTTACTTCGGCCGTCTAGAGCGTAGCTAGTCAAGCTAGAAGTCGGCCGGCCGGCTGCTGTGCAGCCGGACGGATGACGCGGGTAGCCGGCTTGGCCTATAATGGCGTTCTTCCTTAGTTGTTTTTCATGTGGACATCATTTCCTGCCTTCAGCTCTTGCCAGCCAGACAGTCGCTCTGCGAGCTGCGGCTTTAGGCAAGAGAGGGCTTAGATGTCGACACACTACTTGGCCGACTGCGGGTGGTGCCAGCTAGGTCAAGGCGGCGAGCCCCCGGGCCGGCTGACCGGGCCCGGTGTAGGGCGAAAGAATGAAATAGTACATTCATAGGCAAGCTTATCATATAGATAAAAAGGTAGCCCCCGAGTGTGCTTCGAGGGACCTGTTGTCTTTGCTTAATACAAAAGGTAGCGTGGTACATACACTGCATCAACTGTAAAATGGGCGGAGAAGATTTGCGTTCCATGGGCGCTCCGTCTCTTTGCCGGAATCGTCCCTCTTGCGTGCCCTGGGCTTTTGTGCATCGATGAGGTAGTAGGAGTCGTTGCCCAGGGCCTTGCTGATGATGAAAGGCCCCTCCCAAGGGGCCGAGAGCTTGTGCTGGCTGGTTGTTCGCTGGATCAGCCGGAGCACAAGGTCTCCTTCGCGGAAAGCATGCGGCTTGACCTTCCGGCTGTAGTAGCGGCGTAGGCTCTGCTGGTAGATGGCGGACCGGCTGAGTGCCAACAGCCGGGCCACTTCTAGCAGATCGACACCATCTTCTCGCGCCTCCTTTGCTTCTGCCTCCGTGTACATGGTGACACGAGGTGAGTCGAACTTGATGTCAGTTGGGATGACGGCCTCGGCCCCGTACACAAGGAAGAAGGGAGTGAAGCTGGTTGCTTTGTTGGGCGTAGTCCGAAGACTCCAAAGGACGACCGGCAGCTCCTCGATCCAGCAGCCGGCCGAGCGCTCCAGCGGCTCGACCAGTCGGGGCTCGATGCCGGACAGGATGAGGCCGTTTGCTCGCTCCACCTGGCCGTTTGACTGCGGATGGGCAATGGACGCTAAGTCCAGTCGGATGCCCTGCGTCGCGCAGAAACGGGCCAAGGCGCCTTTGGCAAAGTTTGTGCCGTTGTCGGTGATGATGCTGTGTGGAATGCCGTATCAGACGGTGATGTCCGCGATGAATGTGACAGCAGTCAGACCATTTAGTGTCTTGATTGGCTTTGCTTCGATCCACTTCGTGAACTTATCCACAGCGACCAGCTGATGGGTCATGCCGCCGCGTGCTGTTTTGAACGGGCCCACCATGTCCAATCCCTAGATGGCAAACGGCCAAGTGATGGGGATGGTCTTGAGTGCAGAGGCCGGTAGGTGTTGCTTGGAGCTGAAGCGCTGACATCCCTTGCATTTGCGGACTAACTCCTTGGCGTCGTCCAAAGCAGTCGACCAGAAGAATCCATGGCGGAAAGCTTTGGCAACAAGGGATCTAGAGGCAGCGTGGTGGCCGCACTCGCCTTGATGAATATCTCTGAGGATTGCCATGCCCTTCTTCGGCTCCACGCAGCGCTGGAAGACACCAATCACACTGTGCCTGACAAGCTCTCCGTTGACTATTGTGTAGGCTGGCGCCCGGCGTTGCACTTGCCGGGCCAAGACCTCGTCGGCTGGTAGCTCTCGGCTCACTAGGAAGTTGAGGATGGGCTGCGCCCAAGATGGTGCATCTACCACTGTCATGACAGCAACTGGCACCAGGGCGGTTGGGTTGGGAGGCGGCGGGTCGGAGCCGGCCGCTGCTTGCTGCGTCATTGAAGTCCCCGGGCCGAGTTCTGAAGTCCCCGGGCCGGGTTAGAATGCTGCAGCCCCCGGGCCACCTGCCGAAATCCTCGGGCCGACTGCTGAAGTCCCCGAGCCGGATCGGACTGCTCCAGGGTCAGTCGGCACGAAGATGGACTCTGATTCTGGCAAAGGCTTGATAGACGGCTTGCGCAGGCACTTGAGTGAGACGCCGGCTGGTATGGCTTGCCGGGTGGAGCCGATTCAGGCCAGGGCGTCGGCTGGCTCGTTGTCGGCCCTTGGCACATGAAGGAACTCGCACCCGTCGAAGTGCCCGCTGATCTGCTGGACGAGGAAGCGGTAGCTTGCCATGTTTGCATCCTTGGCGTCCCAGTCGCCAGATGACTGCTGGACCACCTAGTCCGAGTCGCCGTAACACAGAATCCGGCGGATGCCAATCTCCTTGGCTAGCCGGAGTCCGTGTATGAGCGCCTCGTACTCGGCCACGTTATTGGAGGCGGCAAAGTGAATCTGCAGCATGTACTTGAGCTTGTCGCCTTTGGGAGAGGTAAGGACGATGCCGGCTCCCAAACCGGTGCGCATCTTCGAGCCGTCAAAGTGCATCCGCCAATGAGTGGAATCCGGCGCTGGCGGCAAGTACTGGGTCTCGGCCCAGTCGACTAGGAAGTCGGCCAGCGCTTGGGACTTGACGGCGGTGCGGAGCTGGTAGAGGATGGTGTGTGGAGCCAGCTCAATGGCCCACTTCGCCACCCGGCCTGATGCATCTTTGTTGCCTATGATCTCGGCAAGGGGGGCAGTGCAGACGACCGTGATGGTGTGCTCCTGGAAATACTGCTTCAGCTTCTTGGCGGCAAAGTACACGCCGTAGCACATCTTTTGGTAGTGGGGGTAGTTCTGCTTGGAGGCGGACAGCACCTCACTCAGATAGTATACTGGCCTCTGGACCGGCTGGGCCTTGCCGTCTTCTGGGCGCTCAACCACAATCACGGTGCTGACCACCCGGCTTGTGGTGGTGATTGAGAGGAACATGGGTTCTTTAGCGGTCGGAGCGGCCAAAACAGGCGGTGTGGACAGCATCCGCTTGAGCTGGAGGAAAGCCTCATCCGCCTGGTCGTTCCATTCAAAGAAGGTGGTCTTCTTCATCAGCTGGTACAGTGGGAGGGCCTTCTCGCCCAGCCGACTGATGAACCGGCTGAGTGATGCCAAGCACCCGGTGAACTTCTGAACGTCCCATAGCCGGGTTGGCCTTTGCATCTGCTCGATGGCCTTGATCTTCACGGGGTTGCACTCGATCCCGCGCTCAGAGACAAGGAAACCAAGGAGCTGGCCGGCTGGTACTCCGAAGACGCATTTCTCCGGGTTGAGCTTGATCTGAAAGTGGCGCAGGTTGTCAAACGTTTCCTTGAGGTCTTCCAGAAGGGCGCCGCGCTTCTTCGTCTTCACCACAATATCATCTACATAGACATGGGCATTTCTGCCGAGTTGCTTGAGGAGGCACTTCTGCATGCAACGCTGAAAAGTGGCGCCAGCATTTCTGAAGCCGAACATCATGGTCAGGTAACAGAAGGCTCCGAATGGTGTGATGAAGGCGGTCTTCAGCCGATCGGCCGGGTTCAGCTTGATCTGGTGATAGCCAGAGTAGGCGTCCAGAAAAGACAGCAGCTAGCATCCGGCTGTGGAGTTGATCACTTGATCTATCCGGGGCAAGGCAAAAGGGTCCTTGGGGCAGGCTTTATTGAGGCTAGTGTAGTCGATACACATGCACCACTTGTTGTTCTTTTTCAAAATGAGGACTGGGTTAGCCAGCCAGTCCGGGTAGAATACTTCCATGATGAAGCCAGCTGCCAGAAGCCGGGCGATCTCTTCACCAACAATCCCTCTCTTCTCTTCTGATAGGCGGCGGAGGGGTTGCTTGACTGGTTTAGCATCCGGTCTCACATGTAGCTTGTGCTCGATGAAATCCGTCGGAAGACCCGACATGTCTTTGGGAGACCATGCGAAGATGTTCCGATTCTGACGGAGGAAATCGATGAGCTCGCTTTCCTATTTGTTGTCGAGGTTTGACCCCATGACAGCAAATCTCTCCGGGTGTGCCGGATCCAAGGCAATCTTCTTGGGTTCCTTGGCCGGCTGGAAGGAGCCCTGGGTGTCCGCGTCTTTGGGGTCGGATGGCACGTCCGGCTGCTTGCTGGCCATGGCTACCACCCGGGCAAGGAGGCGCTTCTCTTCAGTGATGACGAGGGACTCGGCCAGCTGGCTGCTGGCGGTGGCACTTGAGAGCGACTTCTGGTAGTCGCCGACGATGGTGATGATGCCTGACGATGTCCTGGACTAGGGGGTACTCACCACATCGTCTCCCGATTAGTTGGATTGGGCCGAGGACCCCCAGGGCCGTTTACTCATGGGCCAGTTCGGACAGCCGAAGTATACACGTGGAAGATTCCACAAGACTTGGTGATCAAGACAAGGACTCCTCTCCACCGGCGTATTCGACTAGGACTCTTGTTATCCTAGGCCTCTGGTACATTATATAAGCCGAGGCCGGGCTAGTCGATAGAGAGGCTGGATCATTATGACATCAATCATCAAACCTCTAGGGTTTAGACCACAACATATGATCTCAAGGTAGATCAACTCTGTACTTGATATTCCATCAATATAAACAAGAGCAGGACATAGGGTTTTACCTCCATCAAGAGGGCCCGAACCTGGGTAAAACATCATGTCCCCTGTCTCCTGTTACCCATCGATCCATGACACACAGCTTGGAACCCCCTACCCGAGATCTGCCGGTTTTGACACCGACAATGGTGCTCTCATTGAGAGTTCCGCTGTGTGATCGGCAAAGGATCAATGGCTCGCCCACAGGTCAACTGCGACGTCGGCATCTTCGTCGCCGGCTCGACTGGTCACCTTGGCTTGACCAAGGACTGTGCTCTGTCTTTGATCGTCATGTTCGGACGAGGGCCTTCATCAAACATCAACTCCGATCTCTATCATGATCACGGAGAAATCATCCTTGGAGCTCGGGGGCTCAACGTCAACATTGCCCTCGGGCGACCGTGCTGTTTTTCTAGACAGCAAACTTTTATCTGCCTCCACCACCTCCTCGAGTGTCGTTTTAACGATTGCTTCGGTGGAATTATGCGGAATTAAGTCTACAACAACCATGCAAAATTTTGCCGAGTTCCGATGGAGGAATCTCCGGCGATCTTCGATATACCGGAGCCCTGTCGAATCTGGATGGGAATCTGGATGAGTTTGGAGCGTGGTGTCCAGCATCTAGCTCGGACGTCCTTTGGAAGATCCAACCATTGATCGGCTGCATAATTCCTATATCTACCACCCCTCAAACTTTCAGCTCGATCCGACGGTTCAAACTCCAGGAACCTTCCGATGAGTGGACCAATTTTCAGATATGTTTTCTGCGCGAATATGGATCCGACCCGAATTCATGTTTCTTTATGAACGTGATATTGGACAACCTTTTTAAAGGAATTTTCTTCTAGGGTATTATGCGTTGTTTTTAAACACGTGCCCATAAAATTTTAAGCCTCCTCTGAGGTAATCTTCACCATCACGCTGGTGTCAAACCAGCCCGGCAATATTGCTCCACGGTTGCCGACCTGCGCTAGACGTGTCGTCGCTTTTTGAGCCGAGCTCAACTTCTTCGGATCATCATCTCGGCGAGCCGAACAAGAGTTCGAAATCGCCAAGGATAAATCATCACCAACATCGCCGCCCCACGGATTACACGGAGCGGGCACACCGGCATCGCCGCATGGCCACTTCATCAAGCCGGCATTGACCGTGTCACAAGTTACGACCTACGTCGGCATGGCCACACTGTTGCTTCTTCAAGCCGATGTCCATCATGCCGAACTGCTTCAACACCTCGGCTGACATGGCAACTGCAATGTCTCCTTACCGACCTGCTCCGTCACCTCGGCTAGACCGGGGGCTTCGCCATCTCTTCATCAACCTACTCCGGAGACTTCGGCGTCACCAGCCGACCAGCTTCGTTACGTTAGCTGGACCGGGGGCTTTGCCTCGGTGAGATAATCTTTGCCAGCATCGCCATGCCGTCGCTTCATCACCCATCAGGCAATGGGTGTGCGGATCGAGTCCCAATTTTGGGAGTAACCTTTCTTCGGACTGCTACAACAAATAAACCAGGTGCTATTAAGCCTAGCAGTTTTTGCTTGTTTGGGTTTATTTTTCCCAAGGAATTATTACTCTGGTTTGTTCCATCATCTGTACACAGGTCTATCAAATGGTGGCCGCATTAACGACGGTCGCGTGGTGGTTCGGTCAGTTTCCGTACATAGTTCGGCGAACGCCGCATCCGGAACTCGGACCGACGTGTGAATTCGGGCTTTGCCACGCCTTTACCGCATCACGCCGACGCCCTGCATCGACATTGACTTCGGCGCCAGGCCACATCTCTTTAAATAAATTATTTTTGTGAAAAGCAATTATGCAAGGATTTTATATATATTTATATTATTCTTTTTGGACCGCACTATTTTATGTGTGCAGGTGATTGACTTCGACTGCGTCACGCGGTCACTTCGGCAAGCCAATGTCGTCACCCCAATTGGCATAAATCGACTCGCATGATCATCTTGTTGATTGAATTGCCATACCGACATGTTCGGTTGCCTCGGGGACTTCGGCATCATCAAGAGGGTCCTACCTCGTCGGGTGTTTGGCGCACGGGCCATATTTATTTTATTACTCACTTTGCATGAATTATTAATCATGCAACCTTTTTATTACTGTTATCTTCGGCTTGCACTATCTTCCGTGCATAGGTAAATGATCCGGATTGGGCAGCGCTGTCACCTCGGCTGGACCGGGGGCTTCGTCATCACTTCATTAACCCACACCGGGAACTTCGGCATCATACTATCGGCCTACTCCGTCGCCTCGGACGGACGGGGGGTTCCACCTCGCCACATTGGTCATGCTGTGTCGCCACTTCGGAGTGCCGAGCTCTTCGCTCCTCCATCTCGGGACCGGCTTAGGGGTTGGGACCTCGTCCCGCCGTAAACTCGGACCGCGTCATCGATGCCGAGCACATTAACCAGCTAAGTCGCTTTCATGCCCAAAGTTTTAAATTTTTAATTTGTGTTCGGTTCGACCGTGCTCACGTGAGTTGTTTGTTAAAAGAAACTCCCTTTACCCATGTTAGCTGGGGGCTCTTAAATTTACATGAGCCGTTTTATAATAAGTATGTTTTCTTCTTGTTCGTTGCAAAGTCTTTTTCTATCACTCCTTCCTCGACTCGAGTGTGTGGTCAATAGCCGGATAGCCTGGGTCCGATCTTGACCCACTTGCAGTCTTGAGATCGGATGTGTCATGTTAAAGCACGACAGAAGCACAAATTTTTTTTAGACCAATTTTCGGATTGGCACCAATTGACTTGATTTAGTTCGGACGTGGAGTTTCCGCATAAGTCTTTTGGTTTTTAAACCTGTGGAACTTTTAAACTATTTGTGTGTTTCCAGCATAAGTCTCGCAGTGCAACGCCGAACACCTTTAGAGATTCGGCAAAACATTCTCGGGTATTGCTTTATATGCATCGGTTTCGAATTGTATCTTTGGTCGATAGTTGGGTTGCCCGGCTCCTGTGCTTGCCTCCTACGTTCCGCTTTGTTCGGCTAGGTGTGCAAAGGGAGAACCACTGCGATTGTGCTTCCAGCTAGCATGGTTAAGCGCCTCAGTGGAGAAAGCCGAAAACTGACAGTCACAATAAGTGTAAACTGGTCAGCGATCCGATGACTGTGTTAAATTATAAGATTGATAGAGGTCACCCCCTGTTAAATGACGGTCCGTTCATAACATTGGCCGAAGTGTTTACGGCTTGACCTCGACTGTCGCCGAACACTAACTGGGGGCTAGTAACTGGCTTCCCAACTTTAAGCTCCTATGACTAAGTGAAAGTTATAAAGCCCGCATATCTGATTGCCTCGTTTCCGCTAACACAACCGCCTTCGGGCACCGAGACGTCGGCTAAGGGTTGTTTTGTTATTGCGAAAACACCCTGTGTAGCATCTACAAGGGGGTGGAAGCCGACGATGGGCCACTTTCAAATGATAAACGGTCGCAACGGAGTCAAAATAAACATATCATCGGCGTTTGTATTTAATATACGAGGGCCTCCTTTCGCAATCATCGTTATAAAGCCATAAATATGCATCAATTTGACTTAAGATTTTGGCCATGCTGAGTTGCCTGGCTCCTGTGCTTACCCCTACGTTCCCGATTGTTCGGCTAGGTGGTAAAGGGAGCACCTATGTGATTGTTACTACCAGGTCATCTGAGTAAGTACCTCAGAGTAGGTGAAGCCAAAAGCTAGCAATCTTAAAGGATCACATTGGTCGGCAACGACGGAAGTGAAAATTTTGGTTCATTAATACCATAGAGTTCGGGAACTTTCCCGGAACTAAATCCTCAATATTTTCCTCCCACATTGATCAGAGGTGAGGTTTCATGATCATGATAAGCATGACAACCCAAAGAAAGGAACCTATAGCGGGACTATTTTCTTTGGAAGATGTTTCTTACGTTAAAACGTAATATAACATATCTCTCCGTGTACCTTTGTTTATAAAACCGTATGACCGGATTGCCTTGTTTTCCATAAATCTTTGCCCTTATAACGGCTTTATAAAGTAGGAAAACACTCCTCGGCTACTGGCCGAAGAGGTTGAAGCCGATGGTCGGTCAAAAAAGTTTTGTACAATGCGGATCCAAGCACTAATGATGTAAAGTACTTGGATACATAGAGTCATTACACATAATTTGTGATTTTACTATGGATATCGATCCTTAATTCGGCCACCCGTGCCCGCATTAAGACTCGGGGGCTACTGGGCTTCGGGCTTATTATTTACAAATATTAAAGGGGCACATCGATCCCCTGATCTGGTGTTGCCAGCCGACCAGTGTCTCGGGGGCTACTGCATTGCTTGTTCAATGCAGAAAATTCAAAGTGCTTAGTGTTCGGCTTGATCGAACTATAGGCAAACGCATCTTCGGACAACAACAGGTACCATCTGGACCTATCTGGCATCAAGCTAATATATTACGGCAACTTCTCAAGACCCTCTCTCAAGGGCCCGTTCGCCGATCACTATTATCTCTAATATATTACACTGCGTTTCTATTCCTACGTATGCTGCCGAGCTAGGAGTTGATCCTTAGGCCGATTTCGCGCATCGACCTGAGTCTCAGGGGCTACTTGGATCAGCGGTTTCATGTTTTCCTTCAGGTGCATCTCGGGTTTTAGACCAACACACACCTTGAGGGCTACTGGCTATATATCTGGGCGGAGAATAAATTGCACCAATCAAAAATATTCACAAAAAATCAGCCCGCAGTCGGGGTGGTGCACCACCTCGGAAGCAGTCCGGCATAAAGCTCGGGCGCCAGTGGCTGGCTCCATAGAGGGCACTTTTCGGCATTAAGCTCGGCTGAATTCATTCAATCTTTTAAAGACCGAGGTAGTTTATGACACCTCGGACGCTGACCATCGTTAGAGCTCGGATACAGTCCGGCGTTGGAGCTCAGATACAGTCCGGCGTTGGTGCTCGGCTGCAAAAGATACCTCAAATACGGTCCGGCGTTGGAGCTCGGATGCAAGAGGACACCACCGCATGGGAACAACTTCAAACCCGAGGTGTGGCGTAAAAAATAACAAGGCATTTATAAAGGCCGAGAACTTAAAGGGGCTCCTCAGATACCCGACATGTAAACTCTTCAGATTCACTATGGCGATCCTCAAGATCGAAGATGAGAAGATTTGTTGAACCAGTTTTCAAGACCGACGGCCGAAGATGAAGAACAGTTTGGAAGAATCAAGGAGCGTCCCCAACTTGAAGACCGGTTCAGGGGGCTACTGACGGTGTCCTGGACTAGGGGGTACTCTCCACATCGTCTCCCGATTAGTTGGATTGGGCCGAGGACCCCCAGGGCCGTTTACTCATGGGCCAGTTCGGACAGCCGAAGTATACACGAGGAACATTCCACAAGACTTGGTGATCAAGACAAGGACTCCTCTCCACCGGCGTATTCGACTAGGACTCTTGTTATCCTAGGCCTCTGGTACATTATATAAGCCGAGGCCGGGCTAGTCGATAGAGAGGCTGGATCATTATGACATCAATCATCATACCTCTAGGGTTTAGACCACAACATATGATCTCGAGGTAGATCAACTCTGTACTTGATATTCCATCAATATAAACAAGAGCAGGACGTAGGGTTTTACCTCCATCAAGAGGGCCCGAACCTGGGTAAAACATCGTGTCCCCTGTCTCCTGTTACCCATCGATCCATGACACACAGCTTGGGACCCCCTACCCGAGATCTGCCAGTTTTGACACCGACAATGCCCTTGGGGCCCGGCATCTTCATCTTCAGGTAGGCGTAATGCGGCACCGCCATGAACTTGGCTAGGGTGGGCCGGCCCAAGAGCGCGTGGTAGGGGCTGTCCAAGTTGACCACCTCGAACCATATTGGCTCGCGGCGGAAGTGGGTCTTATCACCGAACAGGACATCAATCTTGATCTTGCCAATCGGAGAGCAGGAAAGCCCAGGGACTATGCCATGGAACACGGTTCGGCTGGGCAGGAGTTGCTTTTCCTTGATGCCCAGCTTCTCCATGGTGTCGCGGTACAGGATGTTGATGCTGCTGCCGCCGTCTATCAAGATCCGGGAGAAGCGGCAAGCTCGCCTCTCTGTTGAGAAGGTGGAGTCTAGCACCATCGCATAAGCACCCGGCGAGGGCATCTCGGCCGGGTGGTCTTCACGGCTCCAACTGATGGGCTTCTCAGACCAGTGCATGAATGGGGGGACCTCTGAGGCGACAGCGTTAACCTCACGGTGCTGCTGCCGCCGACTGTGCTTGTCGTCGGCTTGGCTGGTGAAGACGACGTATGTGGCATTGGGCTCGGGGAACTCGTCTTGGAGCATGCCGACTTGACGGGCCGCCGGTTGCCGAGGAGGCGAAACCAGTGGGCTGGCAGGCGGAGGCGGCATGCCTTCGCCCTTGGCAATTCGGGTGAGCCAGTGGCATTTCCGAGTGACGTGGTTGGACGGCTTTGCGCCGCTGTGGAACTTGCATGGGGCGTCAAGCACTTGCTCGAAGGAGAAGGCGGGCAACCAAGCGGCCTTGCCGCCCTTCTGACGCTTGGGGCTGGACTGCCCTTCTGGCTGCTGGTCTTCGACTGTTGCCACCTGCCGGCTGCTGGGCCATGCGTTTGTTGTCATTTGGATGTTGGCGCCGGTTGGTGTCACCAGCCGGCGTGTGAGGAGCCGGCGGGAGTATCTTCCCGGACGCGTCCACTCGAATCTCCGACTTCATGGAGGAGTCGGCGGTGGCGTACTTGTCGGCCACGACCAGGAGCTCGTCCAGTGTAGCCGGTTCATCGCACAAGAGCTTGTGCTTGAGCAAGGTGCCCTCTCTGCACCCGGTGGTGAAGTACTCGATGGCCTGCACCTCATGCACCCCTTCGCAGGAGTTGCGCAACTCGGCCCAGTGCGTCAGGTAGTCGCGGGTGGACTCGGTTGGGCCCTGAACGCACATGGAGAGTTGGCGTGGCTTGGGGGCGCTTGTAGGTGCTGGTGAAGTTGCGAATGAAGACATCGGTGAAGTCAAGCCAGCTGTTGACGCTGTACGGCTTGAGGCTGTTCAGTCATGTCTGGGGCGTGCCCTGGAGCATGAGTGGAACATACTTCACGGCAACCCGCTTGTTGCCATTTGCTATGCTGACGGCCGTGGAGTAGTCGACCAGCCAGTCCTTCGGCTTCACAGAGCCGTTGTACTTGGGAGTATCTCGGGGAAGCGAGAACCCTTTGGGGAAGGGCTCGTCGTGAATGCGGGGGCCGAAGCAGGCCGGGCCGATTGCGTCTTCTTCTTCTACGGCCAGGGACCGAGCGAGCCGCTCGATCCGGTGGCGCGCGTCATTCTCTCCGACTCCTTCACGGGGGCCAAGCCGGCCTCCAAGAGTCAGGTGGTCCACAAGCGGCGGAGAGGCCAGCCTCTCCCTGCGAGGAGGAGGCAGACGCTCGTCCCGCCGGTGCTCCACTCGTGGGCGGCCGTCATGGCTGCGCACAACCGTAAGGCGAGTGCGCCGGCTGCGGCTAGCAGCCGGCTCCGGGTCTTGCTGACCGCGGTCCCCGCCTGCTGGGGACCGGGAGGTTGCTCCATGCTCACGGCGGGGGGGATGGTCCTCGGCTTGCTTGCCGGCCGTCATCGCGCGATGCCGCGCGTCTTGCTGCGTGGTCGCAGTGTCAAGGAGCTCCTAGAGGCGTGCCATCTGGCTGCAACGCTCGTCGCCCTCCAGGTCATCCAGCTCATCTGCTGCCGCCTGGATGGTGCACAGGTTCTCCATGGGAGTGGCATAGACTGGGCGTCTGACTCCCAGCATGCTGGCTATGGCTGCGCCGCGTTGCCGAACGGCGCTGGCTCGGCTGGGTTCGGCAGCAGCCGGCGTGCCGCTTGCTATGCGGTCGATCTCGCGCTGGCAGGCCTCAGCGCGGTGCCTCATGGCCGCCATCTTGTTGGCACTTTCAAGGGGCGAGACACGGAATGCCTCCAGTGTCGCCCCATCAGTGTTAGCAGCCACTGGGGTGGCCAGGCCCTGCATGGCCGCTTGCAGCGGGTCCTGGGCCGCCCCTGCGGAATCGTCGCCGTGGCCAGTGACCAGCACCTCTGTGATGGTGCTGGCGTCGGTGTCGCTGGCGACAAGGGGGAGCGGATCATCGATGACCACCACATCAGTGGGGAATTCGTTGGTGGAGGCCGTGTCAGAGTCGATGAGCATCGCGATGGGCTCGATGGAGGGGTTGGTGGAGCCGACGAACTCTGCGTCGGGGGCCGGCTCGTTGGTGATGCCGAGCTTGGCGAAGAGGTCGACGAGGCAGTTCGCAGGGGACGCCGCTCCTGCACCGGGAGTGGGCTCGTCGGAGAGGCTGGCCTTGCCGAGGAGGTCGGCAAGGCAGCTCATAGGGCAGGCCGCCCCTGCGCCAAGCGGCACGATGATGCATGCGCCAATGGGCGCGCCGGACTGGCTGATCAGGCCAGGCGCGACGTGCTCATCGGGGCGGAAGAGGGTTCCCGTCCAGAACATGTCTCCGCCCGACGGTGCGCTTAGCCCCACGGTGGGCACCAAATGTTGGGGTAATCTCGCGACATATGCCAGGGGTGGCTTATCATGGATGGGGACAGGAGTACGTCGTCGGGCCCTGGAAGCGAGAGTGAGCGAGATCTCGAACGAACGCGAGTCTTACCCAGGTTCGGGGCTCTCCGAGGAGATAACACCCCTAGTCCTGCTCTGCGGGGTCTCCGCATGATGACTATGATCAATCTCGTAGCTACAAGCTTGCTCCTTGAGCTGTTTGCTAGAGGAAGGAGAAGGGCAAGGCCAGCCCAGGTGCTTCTCTAGCTATGTGTGTGTATAATGGTGTGGAAGATGAGCTGAACCCTTTGCATGGCCGAACCTGGGGGGTTTATATAGGCCTACCCCCCAGGGGTACAATGGTAATTGGGCCGGGTGTAGGACCCGGATGTCAGCGCCTATGGACGCCGGGTTCTCCGCCGGCTGCTGGGGCCCGCCGGCAGCCGAGGATTCGGCCGACAGGTGGGGCCCGCCGCCTGCGGGCCACGCTGATTGCCTTTTGCTGTAGCCCCACCCTTGATGATGAGGGCTTTGTCAGTGGAGGCATGGCTACAGTCCGTCACCTGGTGGGCGCTCACTGTAACCACACCCCGTCTCATCGGAGTAACGGTGCATTGACTCTGAGTGGAGGGAGAGACCGGCTGCTGGAAGCCGGTCTGTCGCTGAGGCCGCCTTCTCGAGGTGCATCGTCTTCCGGTTACTCACGGACGGGTAGGGCCCGCCGCCTGTGGGCCGTACCGACCGCCCGTCATGGGAGCATGGTCCTGCTGTCGAGGGCTGCATCACGGGCCAAGTGGCTACAGTGCCGCGCCTGGCAGAGGGGTGTCCGCTTGGTCAGCCTGCCCTGTAGCCACGCCCCGCCGGGATTTGGGGGTACGGGTGGCCCTGTAGCCACGCCCCATCTTATCGTATTGAATGGGCGCAGACTCCGAGGGGAGGAGGGGCCGTTTGCTAGGACCCAGCCGCCCCCGGAGCCGCCTTCTGAGGGTACACCGCCATCTGGGAGTCGGCCTCTTGGGCCAGCCGGCCCAAGGAAGCCGACCACACGTCCGGGAGGCGCAAGGGGCTTGGCTTGCCCTGTTGTCTTGAAATGCTATGGGGTGCTGGTGGGGCTACCCGTGGTCAATCCCTCCGACAACTGCTCTAGGCACCTATGCTCCTTTCTAGCTAGAGGCGGTCCTCTGGCCATCTCGACGGGCTTGATCTTCGGCCAATGCACCATGGTCTTCAAGAAAGCCATCCGACCTCCCTCGATGCACATCGAGCGCTTCACGGCATCAACACGGTCGGCAGCATCACACAGCTTCGCCACGAGGCCAAAGTAGCTGCTTGGTATGGGCTCAGAGGGCCACAACCGGACACAGAGGTCCTTCATAGCCGGCTCCTCCATTCGGTGTAGCTCCATCAATTGTTTCATTTGATTAACAAGGAGGGAAGGATGCTCGGGCGCCTGGAATTGCGCCCAGAATGGCCTCAGCTCGATGTCGCCCTCCCGGGCCGCATAGTGCCTCGCCGCATCTGCCGCACTCCTCGGGAGCTCCACAAAGGCGCCTGCGGAATGCTAGACTCATGTGAGAAATGCGAATCTGTGGCCGCCAAAGACACTCTGCAGTAAGTACTGCTTACCATTCGCAATCTGCTTCACTTGTCGAAGCTCTTCCCGGGTGCCCCGCGTCTCCGTCCGTGCCTCCTGGGCCTCCGCCTTGATCCTCATCAGCTCGGTGGCATAATCTTTATTCTTCTGCTCAAGTTCCTCACATTTTGTGATGGCATCCTTGAGATCTTGTTGCACTTTGGCCACCCTGGCCTCATGCTTCTCGCTGTCGGTTTTCACCAATGCAAACTTTGCGGCCGCTTGTTCGGTCGCCGCCTTATGTTCGGCTCCTTCCGCCTTGGCCTTCCGCAGCTCGGCCTTCAGGCCCTTGACCTCAGCAGTGGTAGCTGCAATCATTCCTTGCTCAGGGATAATCCTGAATACCATACTCAACAAAAAACATGCAAAGGACTGTGTTTTGGACATACTAACCTTGTGCTTCGTCAAACCGCTTGTTGACGAGGTCGAGCTCCTCATCGGAACTTTTGAGTTTCCGATTCATCTCAACTAGCTCTGCGGCATTGGTAGAAGCCGCCAACGCTAAAGCCTGCAAAGAAAAATAAGCATGACATTTCGGCCATTACCCCAACGATTTTCGATCCTCTGCCGGTTTTTTTCAAAACCCACCAGAGTCTTGGGGGATGCTACACATAAGGACTATTTAAATCTTCCTCACATAATACATTTTCATAAAGAAAGAGCATTACATCGCTTACCTTGAAGCCTATTAAGAGGCCATCAAAAGCTTCTTGCAGTCCGCTATTAACAGACCGAACACTTTGTAAAACCACGCCCATCAGGGAGCGGTGTTCCGCGACTATGGAGGAGCTATTCACAGCCTCCTCCATCATGTCCGTCCACTCGGCCACAACCCGCCCTCTGGTGTTCGGCGCGGGCGGCGGGGCCCTGGCTCCCCCTTCGTTAGAAGGAGGATGTGATGCCTCAGAGGGCCTTGGGGGCTCCGGAGCCGCCTTTTGAGATGGCTCGGCTTGCCCGAGCTCCTTCTCCTGGTCTTCGACGGCCGAAGCGTTAGCCTCAGCCATGTCAATGTCGCCATCACCCCCCGTGTTCGGTGCGGGTGGGGTCCTTTGGGACAACACCTCCCGGTCTCCCCAATGACCGGAGGGGATGCGGAGTGCGACGCACCTCTGCTCTCCGCCAGATCGGTTGGCGGCTAAGTACCTCTGAGATTTGATCGGTGGGAAGGTCGCGCTGGGGGCTGCAACACAAAGGTGTATATATTTTTAAGTAATAGCACAATAAAGCCAACGCACGAACAGTCTTCGGATTCCTACCTTTCAGCATGGGGCTTGACCCTAGGAACCCTCTTCGGGGTCTTCTCGGAGCCTGCGGACTCCTCATCGGAGTCCGAACTATCATCGAGCAGGGCCAATTTGCCCCTGCTCCTCTTCTTCGGAGCCGGGGAAGGATGCTCCCCTTCGGCTTCGGCCGACGCCACTCTCTTTCTGATGCGGGATGAGCCGCTCTCCTCCTCCTCCTCCTCTTCATCCTGCTCCCCCTCATGTGCCGAGGAGGTGTGGGTGTCCCCAGACTTGGTGTCCATGAGGACTCATGGGCAGAGGCCCTCCCGAGCCTCCCCCATGGGGTTCTTCTTCTTCTTCTTCTTCTCCTTTTTCTCCGGCGCCTTGTAAGGCGCCACGGTCAACATTTCCTCCAGCTGAGCCGACCTAGGGTCTTCGGGCAGCGGGGCCAGACTGCTTATCTGCATGGCCTTCTTAAGCCAGCCCTGTGAAAACGAGAAGAAGGAGTTGAGGACCATGATAGAAATGCAAAATCCGAACATAAAGCGAATAATGGTATATTACCTCCCTCGGGGGATTTCCTGCGTCGAGGCCGATGTCCTCCCCCTCGGTCGGCCACAACTTCTGTGGCTTGAACAGCACCTTCCACAGCTTCTCGTGGCCTCGTGGGTAGTGCCATAGAAATGATGCACGGTGTGGGGGTCTTCGGGCTTCCAGGACCACATGGGGGCAGCCCAGTCTTGGCAAGGCAGGACGCGGCGATGGAGCATGATCTGGACCACGCTGGTCAGTTTGGCCCTCGCCTTCATCATATTGGAGACACGTTTTTGCAACGTCTCCACTTTAGTGGTAGACCCCAGTCAAGGCCTTTTTTGGTCCACGAAGTTAGCCTCACAGGGGGTCCGCATCTGAATGCCGGAGCGACCGCCCAGGTCACATCATGGGGCTTTGTGATGTAGAACCACTCTTTCTGCCAAATTTTAACTGTGTCTATGAACACGCCCTTCGGCCATCCGAGTCGGGTGAGCCTGCTCACCATATCGCCCCCGCAGTCCGCGTGCTGGCCGTCAACGATCTTCGGCTTGACGTTGAACACCTTCAGCCATAGACCTAAGTGTGGATGGACCGGAAGAAAAGCCTCACAGATGGTGATGAAGGCCGAGATGTGGAGGAAGGAGTTCGGAGCCAGGTCGTGGAAGTCGAGCCCATAGAAGAACATCAACCCCCGCACAAACGGGTGGAGTGGGAAGCTCAATCCTCGGATGAAATGGGAGATGAACACTACCCGCTCACCAACTTGGGGCGTCGGCACGACCTGACCCTCCTCATGGGCCCGATGAACAATGTTGGGTGAGCGGTAGCCCGCTCGCTTCAGGACCTCAATGTCGTTGTTGGTGACGCTTGAGGCCTCCCACTTGCCCTTCACTCCAGATCCGGCCATGGCCGAAGTGCGAGGAAGGGGGGATCTTTCAAGGGAAGCTGAGCAGAGGCACTGGTGCTTTACGTAAGGCTGCGGCGTGAGGAAGGAAAAAGCGTAAGGGGATAAATGTGGCTAGTTCCTTTTTATAAGCAATCGTAATGCCAAGAGTCCTTCAAACAAGCCGATGGCCGCGCCACTTCCCGATATACTCATGGCGTTATGCGCGGGTGGGATACTGGGAATCATTGATCAAATCCCTTAAAAAATGGGGCACGATCTCCACTTCGATAGGACGTGCCATTGGGGGGCGGCCTCGAGCCACGTATTAAGTTCACATAAACGGTTCGATGTTTATGACTGGCCATGACCCTTCGCTGAAAAATTGTCAGTTGAAGGTACACCGTATATTGGAGCGGTTGGCCTTTGAGGCTAAGTAAAATCGATAGTTCCGACGTCGGACACGGCGCAAATATGCATATGGGTCGAGTACACTCCAAGGGCTCGGCCAGAGAAGATTATTTCAAACAGTCCGGAGGAACTCGCCTACAAGCCAGAGGTTGCAGATGTGAGGTTACAGGATTTTAGTGTTGAAGGCTAGTTCGGGGGCTACCGAGGGAGTCCTGGACTAGGGGGTCCTCGGAATGCCGGCCTGTCTTTTATGGGCCGGATAGTTGGGCCGCACTATGACTACTGGAAGACCGAACTACGGGGCGGCATTGTATCCAGATAGAAGATCTTTTGTGCCTTGGTGTGTACCCCAAGTGAAGATGGAAGATTCGGCATGTTTTTTCCCTTATTATAACCAACCATGTGTAAACCCGAATACCCCTGGTGTCTATATAAACCAGGGGATTTAGTCCGTAGAGGCTAAGGGAGAACAATTACCATCCTACTAGTTTAGGGTTACTTCATGTGATCTCGTGGTAGATCGACTCTGTAATCCTCATATACACAAGCAATATAATCAAGCAGGACATAGGGTATTACCTCTTAGAGAGGGCCTGAACCTGGGTAAATATCGTGTCCCACGTCCCTTGTTCCCCATCAATCCAAGATCCACAGTTCAAGACCCCCTACCCGAGATCTGCCGGTTTTGACACCGACATCAGGTTCCCAATGCGAGGGAACAAAGTGTTGCAAAAGATATGGTGCATGATGTCTAAGAACAGAATGAGCTCCGTGCGAGTCCTCTTGAGAGTCTTCACCATCCTGGAGTAACGGATAAGCTTTGACTTGTGCGTGGCAGGAGTGTCCTTGTGAGGCCGGAGACCAACTGGGTTGTCTTCTCCCTCATCAGCAATGCCCAAACAATCCATGAAGTCGTTCCAATCAACATTCCATCTCCTCCCACCTGTCATCCATGACATAGATCTCCCCTCATTTGCATGAAAGTGAACCGTGGCATAGAATTGAGCCACAATCTTTGTATCATAGTCCTTGTTGAAAGTGATGAAAGGAATGAGACCCCATTGGTGACAAAGAGCAAGAGCCTCTCCAAATTAAGTCGGATCTTTCTCCATCCGGGAGATATCCATAGACTTGACATTCACAAACAGGTTCTTCTTGGCCTTCAAAATGTCAAGATAGATCAAGGACTGCTCCTTGGTCCAGAAGGGACGACCAACACGAGCATCATCCTGAGCACGCCGATACGGGTTGCGAATGCGAAACTCGCCAAACTCCTTGGTGGTCATCTCATCTGGAGGGTGTACTTCTCCTTCTCCTTTTGCTTACTGGCTGTCTTCTTCACATGCTGCCTAGGAGGATCACTGGAACTGGCAGATGTACCATCCGCGGTTCAGTAGCGCTTGGAACCACCCGTACGCTCTAGATTCTTGTGACGAGCATGATGAACGGAGCGACCATCACCTGGAACTCACAAACACAGAGCAAGGGAAAAAGCAGGTGTAAACCCATTGCATAAGGCAAGGGAACAGAATGGGAATAGAAGTAGGTGCAAAATTATGAAAACCTAGGTCACAGCGGTAGTACCGTGCCCACCAGCGGTAGTACCATCGAAGGGCAAGCGGTAGTACCGCTTCAAGCGGTAGTACCGTCCGCATCCAAGCGGGAGTACCGCCCACCCGACGGGATTACATCGCGGCGTGGATCCGGTAGTACCGGTGGCGTAGAAGTGCAAAATTTTGGCAAAGACTACTATACCCCTATCTAGCAGTCATCCCGCATCCTACTCATGCCTATATTTAGCCAAAAATCTACGAATACCACATGCATTGCCCTAGAGCCAAGATTCAAAAACAGAACAGTAGGAGAGAAAAGCGAGGGCAATACCGGTATCCATGGCAAGAGGAGAAGGTGGGGATCGATCCCACTGGTAGGAAATGGAGAAGACAACACATATTTGGAGGACTGGAGCCGACCTCCGGAGGAGTCCTAGGTCGCCCGAGAGAGAGAACACGAGAGAAGAGGAAGTGAATGGGTATGGGGGAGTTAGAACTCCTCGTGCCCAACACTTAACCCCCTCACGGGTCCTCAAAGTGGTAGTACCGCTGGAGTCAGCAGTAGTACCACCTGAGCGATAGTACCGGTCACTCCAAGCGGTAGTACCGCCCCGGTATTTCGACAGGAGGTCGACACACTACACTCAATGGTAGTACCGTAGGCCTGCGCGGTAGTGCCGTGCCTGCCAGCGGTAGTACCGCTTGCTACCAGAAAACGACAAAGGATAAAAAATGGAATATGGGCTTATGCAATTCTAAGGGATTTGAGGATAGGAGGGCTTAGGTTGGAGACATGAAAACACATCTAATGGAAAGGAATACCCCAAGGTAAAAAACAACTAAAAAAGAGAACACACTTGGAGTACTCCAACAACCGAAAGCCTAAGACATGAAAGCACAACTCAAACCAAACGGAGCCAAGCCTCTCAAAGAGAGGGCGGTGACCGAGGTCACCTATGTTTGAGTCAATTGGTATGGCACCGCGAAGATTTTAACCTTGGGTCCATGACCAAAGCTCATCTTTGAAGAACAAGTACCATCAAGAATGGATAAATGTGAAAGACTTGATCAATCTATGCATAATGGGGGGGGGGAGTTCATTGAGAGAGCAACACTCCCCCTATGTCCATGCCTACATCTAGAACAAGATAATATGATGAATGTGGTGGGTGTGCCTAGATTTAAGCCACATTGCTCGAATCAATGATATTTAGCTCATGCCTTAACTCGCAAAATCTTGCTTCATCCAAGGGCTTCGTGAAAATATCTGCTAGTTGCTCTTGAGTGTTGACGTAGATAATCTCAATCTCCCCACGCTTGATATGATCCTGGATGAAATGATGACAAATCCCAATGTGCTTTGCCTTGCTATGTAGCACCGGGTTGCGGGAGATCTTGATTGCACTTTCATTGTCACATAGAAGAGGCACTTTGTCACAAGTGACACCGTAATCCTTTAAAGTTTGCCTCATCCATAGCAATTGTGCACAACAAATTGCGGCGGCTACATACTCGGCCTCGGTGGATGAGAGACATACACAATTTTGCTTCTTCGAAGACCAACTCACCAAAGAGCGACCAAGGAATTGGCACCCTCCGGAAGTTGACTTCCTATCCACAACATCTCCCACCCAATCCGAGTCCGTATAACCCATAAGATCAAAGCTTGCTCCTTTGGGGTACCATAGGCCAAAGTTTGGGGCATGAGCCAAATATCGAAAGATTCACTTGACCACCACATAGTGACTTGTAGGAGATATGCCCTAGAGGCAATAATAAATGTTATTGATTATCTCCCTGTTCATAATTAGGTTTATGTTCCATGCTATAACTGCTATGGTTCTCGAGTCTACAATAACCACGAGGCTCAGAGGAAGACTCATATGCACGTGTGGAATAATAAACGGTAAAATGTATTCCTAGTCTGGCCTCTCAGACTAGCTCAAGTGTTGCATGGTGGTTCTGTTTTCCTGATCATGGGCATGACTATGCCGGCAATTTTGAGGGCATAATGTTAGAAGAACATTTGTGTTGAATCGACCCGATTGATGTTATGCTATGAGATTCTTTCGTCACAAGTTAATGGTTAATAACACAAAGATGGTTAACATTCGCATGATTCCTCAGACCATGAGAGTATCGAGTTTCTTCATGCTTGATTCATGAACTTTGGGGTTTGTTAAATGTCATCCGTAAATGGGTGGCTATTACGGCGGCTTACGGGTTCATGGAAAAGTGTGTCAAGTAACTTGATAGCTCGAGATTGGGATTTGCTCCTCCGACGATGGAGAGATATCTCTGGGCCCTCTCGGTGTTACGGTATCCATCATCGTCTGGCCAGACACTTTGTGATTTGATCACGGGGATGCCGGAACACGGGAACGAGTAAAGAGAACAAATACCGGTAACGAGGTAACTGGCATAGTGGACAAGTTGTTGACCCACGGGGATGCCATCATGTCTCACCTCGGGTATTTGTAACATATCGCGAAGCAACAGGAATAGCACACGGCAACTGGAGGTTCACTCGAATATTCATTCGTGTGGGTATAGGGGTCAATATGGGTGTCCACGGCTCCGATGTTGATCATTGATCGGAAGGGGTTCCGGGTCATGTCTATACTTCACCGAACCTATAGGGTCACACGCTTAAGGGTCATCTATCTGCTGAATACTAGACAGGGAGTCTGAGAGAAAGTTTTCGGAAAAAGTTTTCGGGAGACAGCGGAAAAGTTCCGATGAGAGAGGTCACCGGATGAGTTCCGGTGATACTGAAAAGTTGTTTCAGAGGATACCATAAAGTCAAATTGGTTTCGGGACATGCCTGATAATTCTTGGAGGGTGCCAGAATCATTCTGGAAACTTTCTGGAATTTTCGGAGATGAAAACCGGAAATGTTCCGGAGCTGCCGAAACCGCTTCAGATGCTTTTCGCAGATGAAATCACTAAACTGGAATTGTTCCAGAATGCGTTGAAAATTATTTTAGTGGGTACTGGAAATGTTCTAAGCCCACATAAATATTTTCAGTTCGAACGGACGCTGAAAAATGTCGTCGTGAATAGTGAAAGTGCTTTTTGGGATTTTTTATGGAAAGCACCTTTTGGGAAATTTCCCAAAAGGCTTCTAGAAGCCTTGGGCACTAAGGAAGCCCCCTTGGGGGGCCCCCCCAAGGGGTGGCCGGCCATGGAGGGTGGAGCTCCATGGAGCTCCACATGGCACTCCTTTTTGTTTTATTCTTTATGTAAATGACATAAAGTGGGGGTACTTTTGGTATTTGTGAATGCCAACTTTACCCCTTGGCTTTCCTATAAATAGAGGAGAGTGGGCTGCCCACAAACTTCATCCCTTCTCACATACTAGTGCCATGCAATGATCTGGCTTCTCTCTCCCTCCCACGAAAAGAGTTTCGTAGAGCCAAAAGGTTGTCTGGGTTCCGGTGGGAACTAGTTCTGGACGGCGAAGCCCTGCCGGATAGATGACACCGTATGTGTGCAACTCTGTAGATAGGTCGTAGTTTCGATCTTAGTGCCCGAGGGGCTATTCGTGAGTGCCTCCCGAAGGGCTGTCCAAGTGACGGTCCAAGTTCTGTGAGTCCTCCCGAAGGGCTGTCCGAGTGACCGTTCGAGTTTCGAAGGTCCTCCCGAAGGGCTGTCCGCCACACCGTCCGGGGGACTGTTCGACCGCCTCCCGGAGGGCTGTCCGAAGGGAAGACGAGGGTATACATCCTCGCTATTGGGAGGTTGTAAATCCTAGCTGCGGGGATCTGCACCGCCGATCGTCATCGACTCTACTTCCGCTGCGCTACGAGTCGGTAACGAAAAGATCAAACCTTGTATGCAGTCTCCATAGTGGTCCTGGGCTGGTGCGTAGGTCGGAAATTTTTTGTTTTCTGCTGCGTTACCCTACATGACTTTCCTTAGGTGCGGCTTGGAACCTTGCGCACATTCCCACACTTAACATAATATCTAGTCTAGATGCACAAAGGTAAAGCAAGGATCCAATCATGGAGTGATATACCTTTTGATCCACTGCTTTACCATTGGGATCAATGTTGAGCTTGCATTTGGTAGGCATAGGAAACTTAACCGGCTTGACATCATGTAGCTTGAATCTCTTGAGCATGTCTTGGGTATATTTGGCTTAGTTGATGAAGGTTCCTTCTCTTCTTTGCTTGACTTCAAACCCAAGAAAGAACTTCAACTCTCCCATCATAGACATCTCGAATTTCTCGGTCATTAGTGCGGCAAACTCATCATTGAAAGATTTGTTAGGAGAACCAAATATAATATCATCAACATATAGTTGGCATATGAACAAATCCCATTTGACCCTCTTAGTAAAAAGAGTGGAGTCGATTTTCCTAATTTCAAACCCACGATCTTGCAACAACTCGGTAAGGTCCTCATACCACGCACGTGGGGCTTGTTTAAGGCCATAGAGTGCCTTGTTGAGTTTGTATACATGATTGGGGAGCTTGGGATCCTCGAATCCCCGGGGTTGTTTGACATATACCAACTCATTCAAAGGACCATTAAGAAATGCACTCTTCACATCCATTTGTTGCAATTTAAAATCATGATGAGATGCATATGCAAGCAACAAGTGAATAGATTCAAGACGAGCAACGGGGGCAAAGGTTTCACCGTAGTCGATACCCTCGACTTGGGAGTAGCCTTGCGCCACCAATATTGCCTTGTTTCGAACAACCACACTGTTCTCGGCTTGGGAGTAGCCTTGTGCCACCAATCTTGCCTTGTTTCGAACAACCACACCATTCGCATCTTGCTTGTTCTTGAAGATCCATTTGGTTCCGATGACATTGTGGTCCTCTGTTGGCCTTGGCACTAATTCCCAAACTTTGTTGCGCTCGAAGTTGTTGAGTTCATCATGCATGGCTTCAAGCCAATCCGCGTTATCGAGCGCCTCATTTACCTTTTGGGGTTCAACACATGAAACAAACGTGTGATGCTCACAAAAGTTTGATAATTGTTTACGATTGGTTACCCCTTTTCTCAAGCTTCCAAGCACATTTTCCATGACATGTTGTTGACGCTCGAGCTTGGAAGCCACCTTGGCGGCACAACGCTCCAAAAGTTCCTCAATAGGCATTTGAGAGGATTCATCTTGATCATCGTCTTGAGCTTGCACTTGATCTCGAGCTTGCTCGGAGTCATGAACTTGATCTTGGGCATCATTTGGTGCATCACCATCTTCATGAGGTTGATCTTGCCCTTGATCTTGTCCATTGTATTGAGGGCCTTCACTTTGTTCTTCGGAAGCGTGTGGGTCTAGCGTTGGTGATGGCTCCACTTGAGTAGAGCATTGTCCTTCTCCTTCGGCCACTAGGGGTTCCTCAATGGGGAGTATTTGACCAATACCCATTCTTCTTACGTCTTGAGGAGGAATTTCATCACCTACATCCCAAAGACCACTTTGCTCCACTTGGGAGCCATTATTTTCATTAAACTCCATGTTACACGTCTCCTCAATGAGTCCATTGGACTTGTTGAGGACACGATAAGCATGAGAGTTTGTAGCATAACCAACAAATATGCCCTCTTGAGCTCTAGGTTCAAATTTAGAAAAACGGACACCTTTCTTGAGAATGAAACACTTACAGCCGAACACCCGGAAGTACTTGAGGTTGGGCTTGTTACCGGTAAGTATCTCATATGGAGTCTTGTTCAAGCCATTGCGGAGATAGAGCTGATTGGATGCATGACATGCGGTGTTGATGGCTTCGGCCCAAAAGTCGTACAAAGATTTGAATTCCGCCATCATGGTCCTTGCCGCATCCATCAACGTCTGGTTCTTCATCTCCGCAACACCATTTTGTTGAGGGGTATATGGTGCGGAATATTGATGCTTGATCCCCTCATCACTAAGAAACTCATCCAAGGTGTAGTTCTTGAACTCGGTGCCGTTGTCACTTCAGATCATCAAAATCTTTGCTTCATATTGATGTTGAGCTTCATTTGCAAAGTCGATGACAGTTTGTTGAGTCTCACTCTTCCTCTTGAAGAAGTATACCCATGTATATCTTGAGTAATCATCAACAGTCCCCGAGCAATACTTTCTTCCCCCAAGACTATCAAAGGATGGAGGACCAAAGAGATCCATGTGGAGGAGCTCCAAGGGCCTCTTCAAGTAGATGATAGTCGTGGGTCAGTGAGCCGTCTCATGAAGCTTTCCTTCAATACAAGCATTGCAAGCACAGTCTTTGGCAAAACTCACATTTGTTAGTCCATGAACGTGATCCCCTTTGAGGAGACTTTGCAAAGATCTCATATTGACATGGGCTAGTCGGCGATGCCAAAGCCATCCCATGTCAACTTTAGCCATTAGGCATGTCGCGGTCTTAGTGGGTCGCTCTGAGAAGTTAACCACATAGAGACCGTTCTCAACATGCCCAACAAAGGCTACTTTAAGAGTCTTGCTCCACAAAAGGGCCACGGTATCAAGATCAGAGAATGTTGCAAAGCCCATGAGAGAAAGTTGACGAACGGAAAGTAAATTGTATGCATGGGACTCAACAAGCATGACCTTCTCAATAGATAAATCTTGTGAGATGACCACCTTGCCAAGACCCAATACCTTAAAGTTGAAGCATCACCGAATTGGACATGAGTGGGCATAGATGGGATTTCTTGCACGTCCACCACCAAGTCCTTGCTCCCGATCATATGATCTATTGCTCCACTATCAAGCAACCATAACACCCCACCAGAAGCAAACTCCTAGAAGAGATTATTGCTTGGATTTAGGTACCCATTTTTGAATGGGTCCTTCGATGTTAGCAACAAGGGTCTTAGGAACCCAAATAGACCATTCAATGTACTCATAAGAAGAACCAACAAATTTGGCATTAACATGCCCATCACTAGCACGACATAAAATATATGAGGGGTTAAAGTCGCTGGCTTTGTTGGTAGGGGTGGTCTTTCCCTTCTTGACATTACCACCCACTTCCTTATCCTTCTTCTTCTCATGAGCACCCTCCCCCGCCTTGACAAAGGCTTCCTTAAGCGGGAGAGGTTGCTTGGCCTTGTTGTTATTCTTCTTCTTCTTTGCCTTGGGTACAAACCCAAGTCCTTCCTTTGCCACAACTTCCTTTTGATTGCTCAAAAGGTCATTTAGGTTCTTCTCGCCTTGTATGCAAGTCACAAGGCCCTTCTCAAGTTACTCTTTCAAATTGGCATTCTCCTCCACAAGATGCACATGCTCACAACAAGGGTTAGTAGCATGGGCGTTATCAATTAAAATAAAAGGAGGACATGTGATGATCTCCTTGGTTAGCGGTCACTTGGAGTTGATCTTGAGACTCCTTGAGAGAGGCATGAACACCCTTCAAGACCTTATGAGCCTTGTCAAGTGTGCCAGACTCTTCCTTGAGTCTATCATGGCCAACCACAAGTGCAACCTTCTCAGATTTAAGCACACGAGTAAGAACAATAGAATGATCAAGATCCTTTTGTAATTTAGCAAGATCAACGTTGTGTGACTTCTCAAAAGCCAAACGAAGACCTTGCTCTTCCTCAAGTGCAATGGAAAGATCTGCTATCTCTTCGGCATAGTCCCGACTATGCCCTTTTAACATAGAGATGGTATCCTCATGAGACTCAATGATGTCATTGGCCTCACAAAGTTGTTCCAAGAGAGCAACAAAGTGCTTCTTGGTCTCACCTCTTATCTTACTCAAGAACATATCAAATTCATTCTCATCCAACTTTGCCTCCACATGATTATCCACACAATCCAGCAATGAAGGAGTAGTAGCGATGGAAGTTTTGATGTTGGAGGTTACCTTGTTGGTACCTTTGGCCATGATGCACTTGGCAATGAGGTTTTTGTTGGGGGCATCAAAGAGAGACACCTTGGTTAGGGAAGAGGTGGCAATGGTTGTTACTTCTTGAGCTTGTGTTGATTTTTCCCTTGAAGAGGAAAGGGTTATGCAGAAAAGTAGAGATAAGTATTTACCTCAGTTAAGAACCAAGGTATCAATACAGTAGGAGGAACACACAAGTCCCCAATATATGCACCTGCATAAACTAACAAATACTTGCACACAACGCGAAAAAGGGGTTGTCAATCCCTTCACGGTCACTTGCAAGGATGAGATCTGATAGAGATTGATATAAAAGATAAATAAAAGTGCAAAATAAGGTAAATATAAATAAATTGCAGCAAGGTATTTTTGTGTTTTTGGTTTTATAGATCTGAAAATAATATGATGGAAAATAGACCCAGGGGCCATAGGTTTCACTAGAGGTTTCTCTCTTGAAAGAACACATACGGTGGGTAAACAAATTACTGTTGAGCAATTGATAGAAAAGCGCATAGTTATGATGATATCCAAGGCAATGATCATGAACATAGGCATCACGTCCGTGACAAGTAGACTGACTCCTGCCTACATCTACTACTATTACTCCACACATTGACCGCTATCCAGCATGCATCTAGTGTATTAAGTTAACAAGAATAGAGTAACGCCTTAAGCAAGATGACATGATGTAGAGGGATAGATCCAATCAATATGGTAAAAACCCCATCTTTTTATCCTTAGTGGCAACAATACAAATACGTTCCTCGCTACCCCTTCTGTCACTAGGTGAGGACACCGCAAGATTGAACCCACTGCAAAGCACCTCTCCCATTGCAAGAAAAATCAATCTAGTTGGCCAAACCAAATCAATAGATCAGAGAGAAATACAAAGCTAACTTAATCATGCATAAAAGAGTTCAGAGAAGACTCAAATAATATTCATAGATAATCTGATCATAAACCCACAATTCATCGGATCTCAACAAAGACACCGCAAAAGAAGATTACATCGAATAGATCTCCAAGAACATGGAGGAGAACATTGTATTGAAGATCAAAAAAAGACAAGAAGCCATCTAGCTAATAGCTATGGACCCGTAGGTCTGTGGTAAACTACTCACACATCATCGAAAGGGCAGCAAGGTTGATGAACAACCCCTCCGTGATCGAATCCCCCTCCGGCAGAGTGGCGGAAAAGGCCCCTGATGGGATCTCATGAGAACAGACTCTTGCGGCGGAGGAAAAGTATTTTTGGTGTGCCCTCTGGTGTACGGGGAATATTTGGGTATTTATGGAGCTGAGATTAGGGTTAGAGGTGCCACGATGCGCCCACAAGCTTGGGGGGCGCCCCCCTGGGGCGTGCCTATGAGCTTGTGGCCCATCCGTGGCCCTTCTGGCCTCCTCCCAAAGCTTCCTAGGTGTCTTCTGGTCCAAGAAAAATCCTTCAAAAAGTTTCGTTCCGTTTGGTATTGATTTTCTGTAAAAGACAAAAACAAGGAAAAAACAGCAACTACCACTTGGCACTAGGTTAATATGTTAGTCCCAAAAATGATATAAAATAGCACCATAATGCATATAAAACATTCAAGATGGATAATATAATAGCATGGAACAATCAGAAATTATAGATACGTTGGGGACGTATCAATGGCCACGGTGGCCATTGCCATTCCTTCACCACTCGTATCTTCATCATCATCATCGGAGAGGTACTCTTATTATGCCACCAACCCTTTTGGAGGCACTTTCTTGGTGAAGTTGTTCTTGTTGAAGGACTTGGCCTTATCCTTGCGGATAAGCTTTCTTCTCATAGGGGCAATCCACCACAAAGTGACTCACATTGTCACAAGTATTGTAGAAAGTTCTGACACGTTGCTTGCCCTTTGAGGCACTTGGGTTGTTCTTGGAGAAGTTAGGCCTTGAGTTCCTCTTGTTGCCCCAAAATTGCTTTGAAGCAAGAGCCATGTGCTCATCGTAAGCATATTTGGTGTCTTCGGGGCAACACTCTTCTTCCTCCGGAATTGCCCTGGCCTTCAAAGGAAGGTTGGATGAGGCCTTCCTTGACCATTGGACACGAGCTAGAGCATTGTCGGTGGTCTTGTTCATGATGTTCATGTCAATAAACTCATCCAACACCTCACTTGAAGACAAGGTATGGAAGTCCGGCCTTTGATGGATCACGGAGGACATGGCCTTATTGAATGGCATGATGGCCTTGCGAAACTTGCGCTTGATCCAATTGTCATCCGTTTCCTTGCTCCCATGATCTTGAAGAGCGACCACAAGAGTTGTCAATCTTCGATAGAGATGGCGAGGATCCTCATCTTCAATCATCACAAACTCATCGGCCTCATCAAGAATCACCTCAAAGTTGGACCGTTGTATGCTTGAGCTCCCCTTGTACAAAGATATGGTGTGTTCCCACCAATCCTTTGCACGGGAGAAGGGACGCAAGTGAGATAGATCTTTGGGAGGCACCGCAGATTGGAGGATGAACAATGCAGAGTGATTGTATTGATTGTTCGCCTCTTCTCTTGGAGTAAGGTTATTTGGATCATGCAGGTAGAAGCCTTGCTCGATGATTCTTCAAAGATTCATTGAGCTGTGATTCAAATGAGACTTGATACAAAAAACCCAATTAGCGAAATCACCCTTCACAAGTTTAGGAGGAGGACCAAGGTTGTTAATATGCGGTTTAGGGACCGGTCCTCCATAGATCGGGGGAGGGGGAACTGAGGCGAAGGTTCCCGTCCCATTCTTGTTTTGAGGGGAGAAGGTTTGAGTACCTTTAGCCGCTTCCTTGCCGGAATTGGCCTCCGACTCCAAGGCGGTGGGATTAACTACAAGCAACGGATTGGGAGTAGTTTTCAACCCCTCAAGCAATTCTTTAAGCATGGACTTGACCTCGACCATCATAGATGTCTTAAGTGAAGCCATTGCTTCATTTAAGTCATCTCGGGTGATTGAGTTCAACTCCACGGCCTCGGGAACTTCCTCATCCCCATCCCCATTGCCGACCATACTCTTCGGGTGGTGAAACCCTTAATAAAGAGATGAGACTCTGATACCAATTGAAAGGATTGAAATGGTTGACTAGAGGGGGGGGGGGTGAATAAGCAAGTACCAATTTTTAGCTTTTCTTAACAAATTAGGGTTAGCAACAAATAGGTTGTCTAGATATGCAACTAGCACTGGTACAACGAGCTGCTATACAAACGGTTTTTAACCCCTTTCCGCGACGACATTTTAAACCGTCGCCAAGTGAGTGTGGGCGATAGGGGAGGTCCTTCACACACGACCCAGAAACCATCGGGGATAGGGGAGCCATGATGCAGACGCCTTGCCAAATGTAATCATATGCGATGCAGCACACACCAAATTCTGTCACACGCGTGGGATTGGTGATTAAACGTTTCTAATGATGCACTGAAACCAAATGGTCTTTCGTACTGAACCGTTTGGGAAACAGTTTCTAAGGCACACGGGCCAACACATGAACTGTGTGCGATATGTGCCCCATCGCACATGATTTTTCTGCGGAACTCGTCTGCCATGCATGACTCCATCGCACACGTTTCCGAACAATTACCGTGTACGATAATGTTCTACCACAAACGGTTCAGGAGCCCCTTCGCAAACGTACAAGTGCTGCAGATCATTTGTGATTTGTTGTGTATCACCAACGGTTGCGGTATGAGTGGCATGTGCTTTTTGTTTGGGACCCCACATGTTTCCTAAAAAATTTACGAGTGGGATTGTATTTTACATTGGGCACGGTTTACTCTGAGCTTTCATGTGCGATAATTTGGTATCACAAATGGTTCCGGAGCCCCTACACACACGTAGTAGTGCTGCAAACCGTCTGCGATCTGCTGTGTATCACAGACGGTTCCACTATGATTGACGTATGCTTTCCGACGTGGACCGCACACACTCATTTAGTTGAACCGCGTGCACAACAATTGCCAGGTTAAAGCTAAAATATCCCATTTGAATTGGCATGCAAAAAGAAAATTCGCCACAATATGCAATTGAACAAATAGTGTCCACAGGAAGAACATTCATCAGATTTCGCAACAATTGCAATTGAACAAATGGTAGCTAAATTCCAATGATTTGTCGACATATGTATGCATTACATAATTAATCATAGTGTATGAAATACGAAGACCTCATCACATGGAAAACAATGGATCCATGCGTATATGTTTAGCGGCTAACTCTTACTCAATGTTTCAGGAGAAGGCATGCTGAAATCTTCATTATCACCTGTGGAATTGATGTAGTGATTCAGGAAGAAGTTGCTGATAAATTTCCGAACCATCAGCAATTCACCAGCGGGGAGTGGTTCAGGGGTCCTCAGTTCTAAGATGAGCTGCAGTATTTTTAAGATCAGAATGTACCATATGAGTGGAGTAGAAGATATTAATTAAGATAGACTTACTGGTACTAATTCGCGAGCACCTTCACAACTATTAGCAGATTTGCAGATGGAGATCATGTGTCTGCAAACATAGTATCCACAAAGGTTGGTCCCTGCTTGTTGCTGAGGACACTGAATTTTTTTGTACAAAATTAGTCATGTATTTGCCCTGTTAGGAACAACCTAACCGATGATAGATGTATTTTTTTTCTTTGGACAGAAATAGAAAGAGGTTTATTTAGAAGCTTGAACATTTGACTAGCGTAAGAAAAGGTATTTGCTATTGGATACATTTTTCGAAAATAACCGATTTCAGTGTCTTACCGGAGAAACAATCTCATGCTGTAGAGGTGGTTCCCTGGTTTAGTTTTCCACAATGCGAACACACTGCAAATGAAGATGAATTTTCACAACATCAATTCTTGAACAAGATATGAATGCAAATTAATTTCAACATCATAGAATTCAATACCTATCCACGAATTGCTGAAGATGCGTCAGATCCCGAGGCTTTATTGACTCTCTGAGAGAATCTATGTAGTAAACTATGTTCTTGTTTGGAACAATGAATACCAAGATCCAGCGATTGCTACAGATTAAGAAAACCATGAACTTACGAATTATGTCAAAATTTGAAGGACAATCAGTGTATGTGTGGTTGTTTATTTGACTTACCATTCATGATATCACCAAAGAAATGATTTTGCATGGGACGTGTTTTTGAAGATACGGGCGACCATTTTAATGGCTCACTCCCATTCATCCTTACCAAGCAATGTTGTGCCATTTGCTAATGCAGGATCTATGAAATACACACTCTCCCTTTTTCTTCTCTGCGTGGTCAATCCCCCGAGAGGAATAAAATGCAGTTAGCTGTTCATCATTATCAGCCTTGTATGAAGAAATTGATCAGGGTTTGTTAAGTACTTACAAAATGAGGCATCTAACAAGAGTTGCATCGAGCACATTGAATTTGAAGAAGAGATGTAAGTCCTCGAAATCCACACTGATGGAACCAGGATCATGTCGGAAATGATCGATGTTGTAGTAGACTAGCAGAACATGATGACCTACTGACATTTGATCCATGCAGTATTTATGCAACTGGAACTGCACTCATCAAAGTATTCGCCAACAAGAAATGGCTGGCCATGGACGTAATTACGTGCTTCAAGTACGTCTGCTTTACTTTTAGCAAGCGCCAATTGTACTTGTGCATCGTCCATGCCGTCAGAAATAATATTACTCTCCGGTTCGAACAACTTGCTGTTAATTTGGTTCTGGGCGATGAGTGCCTTAAGTAAGAGGCAATCGTTCCCATTCCACTTCGCTCTCAGGGGGCACTTCCTCATGGGTGCAGCCTTTTTGGCCGCTTCCTTCTTGCTATTTGAAGCACTTATGGTCTAAGGTCTGGATGGCTGAAAGGTGGACTGCCGAGCAGACGGTGAAGCTTTGACGGACTGCTTAGCAGATGGTTTAGCTACGCTGGACTGCTGAGCTGGCGGTGCTGCTGTGGCAGACTGCTGGGCTGTAGGAGCAGAGGCATCGGACTGCTGACCATGCGTTGAAGCTATGTCTGGTTTATGCGCAGGTGTGCCAACTTGTCAGTGTGCCGAGGAGGCCGTGCCAGCGTGTTGGTTTGTTGAGCAGGCAGCGCTGACGCATTGGTATGTTGATCACACGGCTGCGGACCGACGGATAGATGAGTAGTCGGTTCTGGACCTACAGACTGCTTAGCAGGCGGTTCCAAAGCATCAGACTGCTTAGCAGTTGATACGTCTCCGTCGTATCTACTTTTCCTAACGCTTTTACTCTTGTTTTGGTTTCTAATTTGCATGATTTGAATGAAACTAACCCGGACTGACGCTGTTTTCAGCAGAACTACCATGGTGTTGTTTTTGTGTAGAAAGAAAAGTTCTCGGAATAGACCAAAACTTTTTGGAGAATTTCTATACAATAAAAGAAAAATACTGGAGCCAAAAACCACCGGAGGGGAGTCCCTGGGGGAGCACAACCCACCAGGGCGCGCCCCCTCCTGGCGCGCCCAGGTGGGTTGTGCCCACCTGGTGGCCCCGCTGACCCTATCTCCGACGCTATAAAATCTTATTTTCAGAGAAAAAAATTAGGGAGAAAGAATTGTCGCGTTTCACGAGACGGAGCCGCCGCCACCTCCTGTTCTTCATCGGGAGGCCAGATCTGGAGCCCGTTTGGGGCTCCGGAGAGGGGAATCTTCGATCTTCGTGATCACCAACCCTTCTCCATTGCCAATTTCATGATGCTCCCCACCGGGAGTGAGTAATTCCTTTGTAGTCTCGCTGGTCGGTGAGGGAGTTGGATGAGATTCATCATGTAATCGAGTTAGTTTTGTTAGGGCTTGATCCCTAGTATCCATTATGTTCTGAGATTGATGTTTCTATGACTTTGCCATGCTTAATGCTTGTCACTTTGGGCCCGGGTGCCATGATTTCAGATCTGAACCGTTTATGTTATCACCATTATATCTATGTTCTAGATCCGATCTTGCAAGTTATAGTCACCTATTACGTGTTATGATACGTAAACCCCGGAGTGACAATAGTCGAGATACTTTCCGGTGATGGCCGTAGTTTGAGGAGTTCATGTATTCACTGTGTGCTAATGCTTTGTTCCGGTTCTCTATTAAAAGGAGGCCTTAATATCCCTTAGTTTCCTTATGGACCCTGCTGCCACGGGAGGGTAGGACAAAAGATGCCATGCAAGTTCTTTCCATAAGCACGTATGACTATTTACGGAATACATGCCTACATCATATTTATGAACTAGAGCTAGTGCCGTATCGCCCTAGGTTATGACTATTATATGATGAATATCATCCAACGAATTCACCGATCCAATGCCTACGAATTTTTCCATATATTGTTCTTGCTAAGTTACTACTGCTGCTGTTACTGTTACACTCGCTACAAAATTATTGCTATCACTGTTAACGTTACCGTTACTATTACTACCATTATCAAAACTATCATATTACTTTGCTACTGATCATATTGCTGCAGATAATTAATCTCCAGGTGTGGTTGAATTGACAACTCAGCTTTTAATACTTGCAAATATTCTTTGGCTCCCCTTGTGTCGAATCTATAAATTTGGGTTGAATACTCTACCCTCGAAAACTGTTGCGATCCCCTATACTTGTGGGTTATCAAGACCTTTTTTTGGCGCCGTTGCCGGGGACCATAGCTATATTTGTTGAGTCACTTGGGATTATTATCAATTTATCACTATGAAGAATCTAAAGGATACCAAGACTAAGATTTTTCCCTCTAAGACAAGGGGAGGTAAGGAACTGCCATCACACTCTGCATTTGATTCGCCTTCTATCTTGAGTAGACTTGCAACATCACCACATGCTATTAATCCTGATATGTCGCAAGTTATTGATGATGCTACTTCTATGAATGTTACTCATGATGATGCTAATACCATGCTTGATGATGGTGTGCCACTAGGTGATTTTCTTGATGAAAAAATTGCTAGAGCTAAAGATATTGAGAATGCTGAAACTGATGAAATTGTTGAAACTGATGAAATGCCTGAAACTAAAAATCTTGAAACACCTATTAGACCTAGCTCTCCTAGATATGAATTGCCTAAGGTACCTGAAGGTTATGTTATGGATGAGGAGACACTTAGAGACTTTCTTGCTTGCAATGATAGGGATGATCTTAAGAAATTATTATGCAAACTGAAAGAGAAATCTTTGAATGCTAGAATGAAATGTGATCCTAAGTTTGCTACTTCACCTATCTTTGTTGATGATAAGGATTATGAATTCTCTGTCGACCCAGAGTTGATTACTTTGGTTGAATCTGATCCTTTCCATGGTTATGAAACTGAAACTGTTGTGGGACACCTTACTAAATTGAATGATATAGCCACCCTTTTTGCTTATGAGGATAAAATTCGCTACTACTATATTCTCAAATTATTTCCGTTCTCATTAAAGGGTGATGCTAAGATGTGGTACAATACTCACTGGTACAACGAGGTGCTATACAAATGGGTTTTAACCCCTTTCCGCGATGGCGTTTGGAACCATCGCCAAGTGAGTGACTGCGATAGGGGGGTCCTTCCCACACGGCCCAGAAACCGTCGGGGATAGGGAGCCTTGATGCATACAGTTGTCCCTATAAAACTGTTTCTAATATCTCGAATATCCGAAACGCTCCATCCTTGCAACTCGTTTGTGCTCGCATTGCCATCGCAGTCGGTATTCTGTGGTGCTACCTTTACGATGTGTGACACATCACAAACAGTTCACGATTATAGAAGCAGACAATCACACACATTTACTTTTCCTCGACTGTATGCGATTCGATGTAAGAGCGCACACAGTTGTCGCTATAAAACTGTATGCAAAGCTTGAATACATCCCACACGATTCATCCATCGTACCCGCATCGGATGAAGACCTATCGCACGCGTTCTTCTATGACCAAATGTTTGTGATGCGCACAACATCATAAACAATCCATAATTGTGAAGCATGTGTGATAAGGTGACTATCGCAAACATTTAATAAGAAACAACTTTGTGCGATGTTGTTGTTAATCGCACACATTTTTTCTTGGCTGATCGTGTGTGCAGTAGAGATTGATCGCACACGTAGTGGATCCTAGAAACGTGTCTGATCTCCACGTCTATCGCAGATGTTTCGCTTTCGCAAATCGTGTGCAGTGTAATCCCTAATTTAAAAATCACATGTTTTGAATTTGAAAGTAGGCAATCACTTATTTCATATCCAACCATGTTTATTACAAATATAGGTTCAACCACGAATGCATAATTCGATGCAGAGGTACATATACTGAAGAACTACAGAAGCACCAAGTAAAGAATGATGAACCACAGTTGTACTAAAGACTGTAAAGAGAGAGGCGAAAGGCATTCTGGTTGCTGGAGAAGGTGAAGCGAAATGCCCATATTGTGCCCTCCTCCATGCGTAATGCACGCACGACTCTAGGCCAACCCCTTGTGATGGCTGCCCGTCCATCCTTCACTGTCTTCATTAGGACTTCTCGATGCTCATTGTAGTCTGGATGAAATACTTTAACCTTTTCTATGTGTCCACCAATCATGTACTTTGCGAGGTAATCTTGAGTGAACTGCTTCGGGAACCACTATGAACGAAAAAGATTCAGACATTGTTGTCTAACAACTCATTATGGGCAGTAAAAAGAGAAGGCTGCAGAGTTTGTAGTTACCATCCTACAACTCACTGTTGTGTTGGATAGAGCATAAACAAATAATTTGCTTGCCATTGTTCGTAATAATCCTTATCCGTTTCCTCACTTGATGCTTGTTCATGAATATCTCATTGCCCCATACGCAAAAAGGGTCGATGCGTGGATCCTTGCCAAGGGCATATGTACCTACGAGCAACAAGTCAATATTAGAAGCTAACAAGTGTCCAGGCCTGGATCTATATGCACTACATTATGGAACGACGGGGGGAGTACAAGCCGAGGGATGAAACTAACCTCGGCAGAAAATGGTGGCCACTCCCGTTGTTGTCCGGCATAAGTAGTGGAAAGGCATGATAAGTACAGCAACCTTAACATCAAACAAATATAGCAAAGGTAAACAACATCATCTCCAAATGATAGCTTGAATGTGTTGGTTTCAGCATGCTGTTAAAGCAGATATAAAATGGAAGGCAATGTTACCTACAACAGGCTTAACAGCCATCAAATATTGCAATTCAAACTGGTATTGTTGAAAATGAATAGAACGTAGGTAATGCTTAAACATCACACTGGATAAATGTGTAAAACTGAAATAAAGGGCATGTGTTAACTACACCAGGCATAACTGGAACCAAAAATAGCCGTTCAAACTGGTATTGATGCAATCAAGCGGCACAGTTCCGACTTGCACATAATGAACATCACATCATGAATGACTGAAATAAACAAGGCATAAATGACCAGTATAACAACCAAATATAGCCATTGAAAACTGGAAAGAGTCTCACTGCAACCAACCTAACAAGCAAATACAGATAAACAGGGCATATGCTTGAAAAATGGACAAATGCTCACTGCAACCAACCTAACAAGCAAATATAGATAAACAAGGCATCTGCTTGGAAACTGGACAAATGCTCACTGCAACCAACCTAACAACCAAATACAGATAAACAAGGCATCTGCTTGATAACTGGACAAATGCTCACTGCCACCAACCTAAGAACCAAATACATATAAACAAGGCATCTACTCGATAACTAGAAAAATGCTCACTGCAACCAACCTAACAACCAAATACAGATAAACAAGGCATCTACTCACTATAAACAACCAAATATAGCCATTCGTGAAACTGAAGTGGACAATTCATACTTAAACATCACATAGCCCTATTGAACAATACATTTTTGCATAACTGAAATAATTAAACACGGCACAGTTAAAACACCGCATGGCAAATGCTACTACAACAAAGGGTATGGGTTGGCAAGCTAGAAAGGGTAAGATTTGTTGATAGGATGTTGCCTCACATGTCATGGACGGGATCCTTCTAGTTGGAAGAGCACAGACCCATGGTGCACTCTCTGATGTCACAGATGGGTTGTTTCACCTTGGAAGAACCTTTGTGGGTGCCCTCCTCGTGGTCGTGGTCGATGAGATCTGACTTGGCAATTGAGGATCCCAAGCCGCCGCCGTAGAATGTGTCCTTCAGAAATGACAAAATGGATCGATGGTGTACAAGGATCGCAAATCCTTGACCGCATGGCGGAGGAGATCAGCGGCAGGGCCGTCGAAGAGATCGACGGCGGTTGAACCAGAGGGGTTGGGGATGGACCACTTAACCTGTGACATGGCCCGCGTGAAGCCGTCGCTGTCGACGAGCTTGATGTCGTAGCCAGCTTTCTCGAGATACAGTAATACGCTAGCCCGCTGACGTGAAGCCTTCGGCATGGCAATGTAGTCAACGTCTTCGCCGGCTTCCGCGGCGAGGTGTTGCTTCACGATCGACAGGTCGGGGCGAACGGCGGCCACCTCGCCAACGTCTGTCGGAGAGGCCATGATAAACCTCTTCTTGGCCGAACGCTCGTCGGGCTCCCCGGGATACGTGGTCGAGCTTAGGCTACGACATTCTAGAGCAGGGGATGTGGATCTGGCGGGGAGGGACACCGCAGGCCTCATCTAAAAACTCAGGGGAGTGGGGCGACGGTATGGGAATCGCTGGGTAACCTGAACTTTATTATCTAAGCTAGGAGGAATGGGCAGACTGGTAGGGGTTGGCGGCGGTGAGCTAGGGTTCGAGGGGGGGGGGGGGGGGGGGGGGGGGACTGTGGAGGAGGGTGGTGTTTGAGGATACACCGTGGCTACTAAATTTTTTAGTAATGGTGGGTGGAGATGGTGGTGGACGAGGGAGGGCAACGGTTCAAATGCCTTGGCTACTGCAATTTTACTATAAGGTCGGTGTTGGAGGAGTGTGGGCAACGGTTGAAGTATGAAGGCTACTAAAATTTGGGTAAAGGAATTGATGCGGGGCGGGAGTTCCCAAGATCGTGCATGGTCTAATAAGAATATGCGTGTATGATAATAAGGAAAAGTGGCAGAACCGCCAATTTTTGCAACGCTCAAGGCGGGTAGTTTGTTTTTAGATTTCTAGCTAGCTGGTCTATCGCACACGGTTCATCCTAATTTTCAGACATAGACGTGGAATTCAATCTAAATAAACTACCCGCCTTTAGCTTGCGCAGGTGGTGATTTTACAGCGCACTTGCATCGCACACGGTTAAGCCAGTACCTCCACCTTTGCTCGCCCTTGCGCAGTCATGGTGAATCACAGCGCACTTGCATCGCACACGGTTAATCCAGTACCTCCACCTTTGCTCGTGCTTGTGCAGTCGTGGTGATTCACAGCGCACTTGCATCACACACGGTTAAGACATTATACCCGTGTCCATTGAGCGTCATCAGAGTCTTTGCAGCAAAAAAACTTTAGAGAGGGTCAGAAGACAGCCACAGCAGCATGTGGCCCAAATATATATGTGTGAAAAGGGTGGTCTGTGATGTTCAAAATTCCAATGCACAACTTTGACCGCGCGGGCCCACGGTTGGGCGCGTCGTCGAAGATCGATGAGAGGGGCCAGAAGTCAAGAACCTCCTGGAAGTGGCCAAATATATGTAGGAATATAGGGTGTGATGTTTAAAACTTTAAATACACAATGCACAACTTTGGTGGCACCTGCCTCGCAAACCCGAAAGCACCCTTGGATATATCTATAATGACATAATGTCATAGCTAGCTAGGGTGCTTGACCCACCTCTCACTTCGTGTCGGCGGGGCGGATGCACGTAATGGTACTTTGGTCATACATGCATGTCGCCACGACCTACCATAAGACGGACCAGTGAATCTATTGTTTGGTCAAATGACAACTGTTGTTGTCGATAAACCGCTTGGGCCAATATATTGAACCATCATAAAAAATCGCACGAGAGGGACCACAAAACCAGCACCGCTTGCGTGCAGCCCAAAATGATGTACGCTGGAAGGGGTGATGTGTGTTTTCAATATAGAATAATGTACAATTTAGATGTGGCGCCTGCCTCTCGATACAGACAACAACCATAAAAGCCAGGTAGTTAAGGACGAGATACGCAGGGTACGGTGTCGGTCGAACCCAGCAATCTGAGCATGTGGGAGGGAATCCTGACAACGCATGAGCTCGAGCTTTGGTTGAACGACATGTGACGGTGACCGTCCCTAACACGAACTAGGAGGAATCCATTCATGGCCAACACATACCCCTTGTTATCGGTCAAAGGGATGATATATATACACTCGGGGAGCCCACAGATATGCGTATCGTCACAAAAAACCACAGAAGGGAGACGTGGTCGATCAGAAGACCCCGTATACACTACATGCGGCCCAAAAATATGTATGGGTACGGTGGTGTGTGATGTGTTTAAATCCCGAATGCACAACTTCGATGGGCCGCCAACTACATTACAAACCGAACACCGTACCCGACCCCAAGCCAGGTTCAATACATACGATGTCGGTTTCCCAACTTCGAGGCGGCGCGGGGGGGGGGGGGGGGGGGGGGGGTGTCGTCCAACACATGCGCTCAAATATGATTTGGTCTAACATGGCACACATAGCAATAGGAAACCATCATGGTCAAACCCTTCTCGTATGTTGGGTCAAAGGGATAGATTGTGTGGGGCCCCCTCGTTATCGGTCAAGGATAATATATATACCTCGGGGAGCCAACAGATATGTGCGGCGTCTATAAACCGCACAAGGGAGACATGCTCGATCAGAACACCTGGCCCCCTATAACCTGCATGCGACCCGAAAAAAATGTATGGGTCTGGTGTGTGATTTGTTCAAATCCCGAAAGCGCAAGTTCGATGGGGCACCAACTACATCAGTAACATTACAAACTGAACATCGTACCCCTGCGGCCAGGTTAAAGACGTACGATGTCGGGAACGTAACTTCGAGGCGGGTGGGGGGGGGGGTAGGGGCCAGGTGCCGTCCAACGCATGTGCTGAAACTTGATTTGCTCTAACATAGCACACGGAGCAAAGAGTAAACCCTTCTCGTGCGTTGAGTCAAAGGGATAATTTGTGTGGGCCTACAGATGTCGATCATTCTTTGATTTTTGAGAACAAAAAATAACCAATAAAAACATAGTCTATAAATGAGCAAAACAAGGATCCCAAGGTTTATATAATCTCCATGACAGGTCACTATAGAGTCGATCATTCTTTGATTTTTTAGGACAAAAAATAACCAATAAAAAACATAGTCTACAAATTAGCAAAACAAGGATCCCAAGGTTTATATAATCGCCATGACAGGTCAATATAGAGACATTTATCTCTATAATGACCGTATCATAGCGTTTAAATGAAGCTAGAGATATGCAACTTCCCACCGGGTCACCCATCCTTAGACTACTCCAGCCCGAGCACGCTTAATTTCTGCGTTCTATTGGACTAGGCTAGCGGATGGGAAGCTGCCCCTTGCTAATAGGAATTGCCCCCTTGCTTTTAAGGTGTTTCACGCTGGTCACCCTATGGGACCTACACCCTACTATCACACACATTTGTGCTTTTAGAAACTGTGTGCGATATTTACATGGCCGGTGTGTCGCCGCCTAGCCTTCAATGAGCACTGACACTGGTAGCGGTAAAACGATGGGAGAAGAGGAGGGAAACCGATGGGAGGAGTGGCGGGAAATGGCAGCGTGTTTGGATATATAACAACATTAATTTAGAAAACTTAGTAGAGAAGGAAGCGTGAGCTAGCACGACGCATGCGCACAGTGCTTACCCATATAAATAAAATCACAACCGGAACTGCATGTGCTGTCGAAAGGGATGAGGATTGCCGTTCGTGAAAGTGCGTTATATCGACTAGATGGGGGGTGAATAGGCGATTTTTACAAATTCGTCACTGAGGAATTTCAAGGTGAGGAAATTCCTAAGCGACGAACTACTTAGCAGCGGAATAAGTGCTCAGATGCAAGCATAACAGAGCAGTAGCATAGTCATCATGATGAAATGAAAACAAGCACAGAGCACGAGTAGCGTAAACACAGGATAAGCAGGCTGAAGACAAACTGACTGAAGAAATTGAACTGAGGAAATTGAGAAAGTCTTCAGACAAAGTCTTCAAACAGTAATGATCAAATACATAGCAAGTATGCGAGGAAATGAAAGGGTTGAGGAAATAGAACCAGCAGCTCGGTGAAGACAATGATTTGGTAGACCAGTTCCAACTGCTGTGACAGTTGTACGTCTGGTTGGAGCGGCTAGGTATTTAAACCTGAGGACACACAGTCCCGGACACACAGTCCTCACCGTATTCTCCTTGAGCTAAGGTCACACAGACCTCACCCAAACACTCGTGGTAAGTCTTCAGGTGACTTCCAAACCTTCACATACTCGGTCACTCGGCAATCCACAATTTCCTCTTGGATGCTCTAGACCATGACGCCTAACCGTCTAGAGGATGCACAGTCCTCAAAGGTAACAAGCGTCGGTTCCACACAGGAACAATCTCTTCAGTGATGCTCAATCACTTTGGGTTTGTAGGTGTTTGGGTTTTTGGGTTTTTCCTCACTTGATGATTTTCGCTCAAAGTCCTCGGAGGATGGGATGCTCTAAATGACAAGTGTCAATCTATCTCTTGGAGCAGCCAACCAGCTAGTGGTTGTAGGGGGCGGCTATTTATAGCCTAGGGAGCAGCCCGACATGATAAGACATAAATGCCCTTCAATGATATGACCGTTAGGTGGGTAGGATATTTGGACAGCTGGCGCGTAGCACAGCAACAGTCGGAAATTTGAGTATCAAATTCCTCAGGGCTATCATGTTCCTCACTTGTAGGCAATCCGCACTAGCGAATTCCTAACTCCTCAGTCAGAACAAATTCCTCAGAGAACAGAAGAACTTCGTCTCTGTCACTGAAGAACTTGACTAAACTGTATGAGATTTCCAATGGCTTCACTCGAAAGGATTGGGTAGGTGTAGGATTTTGAGTTGAGCATCACTTGGAAACTTTTCTTTAGTTTTACCTCGACCCCCTTTAACAGTACGGTGTTTCCTATGACTCAAGAAGAAGAAAATGAAACTACGAAAACAAAAGTCTTCACGCTTCATAATCCTCGCATGAATATCAAGTCTTCAGGGTCACACCAATTTCTTCACTTTCAAAGTCTTCAAGAAAACCAAAGTCTTCAGTTGAAGACATTCATTTTTAGGGGTCGACATTCATCGTAAGTAACAAACTCCTCATAGACTTATAGACCTGTGTACACTCACAAACTCATTAGTCCCTTAACCCATAAGTCTTCAATACACCAAAATCACTAAGGGGCACTAGATGCACTTACAGTTCGATCTAGGCGCATCCAACGGTGCAGACGTACGATCCGTGGAGTTTGGGTTCTGGCCAATCAGAACGCATGACTTAGATCGTGTGCGCAGCAGGGGGGCATCGGCCATGGTTTGGTAGGCACACGACTTTCGTGAGTGAACCGTGTGCTATTTGAAAACATTTCGTGAGAAGAATCTCGATTTTTAAATCCCCGTAAATCCAAAACTCACCTGAAAATTGTGAAACTTGGCATGGTGTCACGACATGGCACATATATGTCGAGGAATTTTTTTTGTCCATTTTGGCGCAAGTTTTATTACAAGCCTCTTACAAACCAGAGCTTCTCTCAAGAAGCCTCGTGGTTCCGATAGGGAAACATGTCCCCCTTGTGGGCGAAACGATAATCACTGCCTCTTTTCGCCTTGTATTTTCTTCTACAGGCAACATGGAACAACAGGATATCCGTGCTGAAATTTAAAATTATTCAGGGTTTGTTTGGCCTTTTTAAACACTACTTGAGTTTCCTAGGCATTTAATGTCCATAATTCAAATCTGAACTACAAATACATGCTTCGGTTCACCAAAATGGCTAGAAAAATTATACACGTGTCCTTGGGTGCATGTTTAGGTTCCATGTAAGGAATGGGAATGAACTACAACCGTACCGGCGTCCTGGCTCGTCCTCAAACATTTGGAATCTCGGTTTTTAAATCCCCGTAAATCCAAAACTCACCCGAAAGTCATGAAAGTTGGCATGGTGTCACGTCATGGCACATATATGTCGTGGTAAAAACATTGTCGAATTTGGGCCAAGCTTTATTACAAACCTCTTAAAAACCGGAGCCTGTCACAAGAACCCTCGTGGTTTCGATAGGGAAACGTGTCCCCTTGTGGGCGAAACGATAATCGCTCCCTCTTCTAGCCTTGTATTTTCTTCTACATGCAACATGGAGCAACGGGAGATTCGCGCTAAACTTTGAAATTATTCAGGGTTCGTTTGACCTTTTTTATTCATTAATTGAGTTTTCTAGGCATTTAATGTCCATAATTCAAATCCGAACTACAAATACATGCTCCAGTGCACCAAAATGGCTAGAAAAAACATACATATGTCCTTGGGGTGCATGTTTAGGTCCCATGGAAGGAATGTGAATGAATTCAACCATCTCGGCTTCCTGGCTCGGCCACAAACATTGCGAATCTCGGTTTTTAAATCTCCGTAAATCCAAAACTCACCAGAAAATCATGAAACTTGGCATGGTGTCACTACATGGCACATATATGTCGTGGTAAAATAATTGTCCAATTTGGGCCAAGCTATATTACAAGCCTCTTACAAACCGAAGCTTCTCGCAACCCTCGTGGTTCCGATAGGGAAACATGCCCCTCTTGTGGGCGAAACGATAATCACTGCCTCTTCTCGCCTTGAACTTTGTTTTCTACAGGCAACATAAAATAACAGGAGTGTCGTGCTGAAATTTGAAACTGTTCAGGGTTTGTTTGGCCATTTTATATATTAATTGAGTTTTCCAGGCATTTAATGTAGTCCATAATTCAAATTTGAACTACAAGCACATGCTCCAGTGAAGCAAAATGGGTGGAAAATCGTACATGTGTCATTGGGTGCATGTTTAGGTCTCACTGAAGGAATGGGAATGAATTACAAACTTCTCATCGTCCTGAAACATTGAGAATCTCGGTTTTTAGATCCCAGTAAATCGAAAACTCACCCAAAAAACATGAAACTTGGCATGGTTTCATGACATGGCACATATATGCCGTGGTAAAAAAAATCGTCCAGTTTGAGACAAGGCGCACACATTAATAGCCAACAAAGTCCTTTTGAAACAAATAGCTGACACATTAATATCGCAAACGGTTGTATTATATGAACCGCGTGTTCCCGTAACCATTTAAGTGCGGCCACGCGTCCCTCTTTTCTTATGGGATAGTACTACCTCTGTCCTCGTTCATTGGTCATCTTTGTATTTTGTGCCAAAATTTAACCATACTCGGTGGCGTGCGTGCAGCTGTTTGATTAGACGGGACAAGCGCGAGAAGTCCATCGTGAAGGCTCGATGGGACGCGTGCGAGCAGTCCGCCGTGCAGACTCGACAGGACGCGTGCATCCTGTCCACCTCGCAGGCTCGATGGGACACGTGCGAGCAGCAAGGCCGCCCATGCTCACCGAGAAGCGAGCTCTTTGACCTCCATCCACTAGCCGCCCGCCTCGCTCACAACTTCTCCATTAATGGCGGCCTAGCCGCTGTTTAACACGCGGTTAATTAAAGCACCTGGACGAAGGGTGTTTGCTTGTGATCCCATGGCCCCGCTCAACGTTAGCACTTGCTTTGTTCTTGTTTTCAACTCGTATTCCGGCCTAATTTAAAATGCCACATAGGGTAATGGATAATACGACGACAAATAAAATGGCAACGGATAATACGACGACAAATTTACAATGACGCGGATAATAATTATCTTACATATTCCGAATAATTTAAAATGCCACATGCGGCAAAGCCCGGAAACACGGGGGCAAGAGAAGAAGGAAGTCGCAGACAACGATCTGGGTCGGTACTGTCTCTACTCCTCGATGGATCGCCGGGCGACGACATCGTCCAGCTCCTTCTTCAATTCCTCACGACTTTGCTTGAAAGCAGCCACGGATTCCTCCACCTCCTACTCGCGCTCGATCTGGAGCTTCCTCAAGTCACCCATCAGTTCCTCGACGACCGCTGTCAGCGTCATCCCCGAGGCACTGCTCTACTCATGCAACATCTTCCAGCCAGCGGCTTCCTCCTCCTTCTCGGCGAGCGCCTTGAGGAGCTTCGCATTGTCACCCATGAGTTGCTCGACGAGGCCGGTCGACTTCTCAACCGAGGCATCGCTGATCTCGAGCAGCTTCATCAAGCCGTCGACCAGCTCCTGCTGCTTAATGAGGCCAGCGATAATGTCGTCGTCGCCGGTCAAGGACTTCAGCAATGCCAGCTCGTCATGATCGCCGATGCGGCGAGTGCGCTTGTGAGAGCCCTCGCGTACCGGTGAGAGCTTGTTCGAGGGCTCCGCGGAGCGCCGGGACATCTCTGCTGCGGCTGCCGCGTGGCGACGGGGCCTCTCTAGTGTTCCGCGGCCTTGGTCTTTGCTCCCTGGTTATATGTCCACCCGAAACTCCTCCTACCGGTCATGGCGGAACGACTTGACAGGAAAGACTAGTTTTGTGGGTGATGAGGAGAGGAACTGTGAAGTAATTTTCGAGTGGGTTGTTTTTATAGCCCGGTACTAAGTGTGAACACATATTGATTTGATCGGTGTGAACAGATTTGAATTACTTATTGCGTTGTAATCTGCAATGTGACGAGAAACAAGGTCAAAATTTATTGATGGTTTTGGGCCTACAAAGCCCGTTTCTGTTGTTCTGGCTCATCGCAAACAGTTCTTATGGATCAACCGTATGCCACGCATCGGAAGGCTGAAACATGGGCCCGCGTTCTCGGATGTACGTGTACGTGTCTGCCCACTATCAAACACGATCAAGATATCACCATCGTGTCCGCTGGATGCACCGTCGCGCCTCCCACAGGGTGCCAGAAGGTTGACCACGTGGTTGCTCGCCGTTGAGGCGGCCGTGGTGCGCTCTACCCACGTCTGTCCACGCGTTTTGCTCGCCATTGAGACGGCCACGGCGCGCTCCGCTCTGGCGTCCCTGCGCGTGCTCTGCTCGCCATTGAGGCAAATTTACAATGGCAACGGTTAATAATTGTCTTACATATCCAGGATAATTTAAAATGCCACATGCGGCAACGCCCAAAACACTCATGACCTACATATGCATACAATTATAATAAAATATAGGCTAAAAGGCTGAGCTGGCAGCCTTCCGACTCCATGATCAGCATAGCACCCTTGCGGCCGTTCATTCCAAGTGTCCCGACCCGCCTCCGCCTACGGAGCTGCTGGCGCTGGGAGGCTCTTGGGGCTGCTGGGCCTCTTCCAGAAGAGCTTGACAGCGTGCAATTGCGTGCATGATATCTCCATGGAACCGCTCCATTTCCATGTCTCTGTCCTGGTAGCAAATTCCGTCCATCACCTGCATCCTCAAGATATCACGTTGGCGATGTTCTACTTCGTCGGGGACGTCAACTCCGCCAAGGATGCGCTCGAGCCTAGCCACCACATCGTCGGGATTGAGGTTGACAAGGCCGCCGCCGGCAATGATGGAGCCGCAGGGTGGCTGTGTCTTCACTGAATCGCAGAGGTCCTCTGCCCATTCCTTGCGGGGCATCAGGCTCTCGATGAGCACTGGTGACGACGGCTCTTCGGGTGGGTCGTCGATCATGCCGTCGAGCAGCTCTGGATCTTTTGCACGGTGGATGGCAAACTGCTCATCACACTTCCTCTGCAATATGTCGATTGTGCGCCCAAGGACTATCACGCCGATATCACTGCCGATGGGCCATGGTGCCTGCACCGGCCGATGAAGTTCTTGCTCCCCGACCTGCTCCGGCTCGTTCTCCTCGCCGAAGATGTAACACAGGTAGGGGTCGACGTTGAAGCTTTGGTCATTGCCTGGCATGCTTGGAATAACTAATGGTAGATGGGTGAGGACTAGATCTGTGCAGAGTGTCGCGATGGTGCGTTGCCGCCTGGGTTATATGCAGCAAGCCATTAGCTGGTGGCGGGAAACCGATGAGGGAAGAGGCATGGATTTTACAATTGACCCATGTGGAGCGCGGGAAGCATTCGCTGGAGCGTGGGAAGACTAAGTGGAGCAAACACACATCCCGAATACCGTATGTGGTGCCACGTGTTATTCATCACACACGTGTTAACATAAGGAAACGTATGTGTAACTTACTAATCATTGCACACGAGTACTCGCAGATGCATCGTGTGCGATACTCCTAGCCACCGCAAGCAAGTAGTTTGCATTTTTCAAAGTTTTTTGTACAAACAGAATCGCACACGAACTAACTATAGTAACCGTATGTGTTATAATTTCTCATCCCAAACAGTTCATCCGAGTGGCTATTTGTTGCGTATCACACACATCTTGTTTACATGAAACGTTTGTGTTCTTTTGGCTCATCGCAAACAGTTCATCTATGTGAACTGTATGCCGCATATCACACACATCTTGTTAAGTTGAACTGTTTTTGTTCTCTTCCCTAATCAAAAACAGTTCGTCCGAGTGAACCATATGCCGTATATCACACACACCTTGATCTAGCTGACCGTTTCTGTTGCATTCCCTAATAGCAAACAGTTCATCGGAGCAAACTGTATGCTGTATATCGCACACACATTGATATGGCTACCCATTTCTGTTCTTCTGTCTAATCATAAACAGTTCATATGGATCAACCGTATGCCCCGCATCTCACACGTAACTAAAATCTGAACCGTGTTTGATGTCTCCGCCATCGCAAATGGTTTGCATCTTTTTTGATGATTTTTTTACATCCCCGTTTGCGATTAATGCATCGCACACAGTTTCGTCAAAGGGTCTCTGATCGTAGTGTCGCGTTAGCAGCATCCTGCAATAGTGACTCTTGCTCCTGGTTGTGTGCGTGGTCCCCAGGATATGATTTATTACTTCTCTAGAAAAAAAATCCTGCTCATAAGAAACAAGCTGCCTTACAGGAAATATTTAACTTTGTGCAAATTGAAGAAGAGAGTCTCGCACAAGCTTGGGGGAGGCTTCTCCAATTGCTTAATGCTTTGCTTGATCATCCTCTTAAGAAAAATGAAATACTTGATATCTTCTATAACTAACCGATGCTTCTAGGGACTTCCTAGATAGTTGTGCTGGTTGTGTTTTCAGGGAACGAACTGTTGACCAAGCTGAGGAATTATTGAATAATATATTAAAAAATTATGATGATTGGACTGTTCCTGAACCACCGCATAAGCCCACTCCAAAGAACAGGGGTACGGAAGATATGCAAGAGGCAAAGAAATCTATGAAGGAAAAAGGTATTAAGGCAGAGGATGTTAAAAATTTACCTCCTATTGAAGAAATACATGGACTTGACACACCACCACCAAAGGTGGTAGAGGTAAATTCTTTAATGAAATTTGATGAAAGGGACAATCCTTATAATATGCATCCTAGCCAATGCCTTTACGAGTTTGATAATTACATTAGAAAGCAAGATCACTTCAATGAAAATGTTATGAAACAATTGAAATACAATTCTGATATGATTGCTCGCTTGAGTGACTTGTTGTTTAGAATCTCTAATGATGTTAGAGGTGTAGGAAAACATGCCTCTATGGTTCAAACTCAACTAGAATAAGTTGCCAAATCTCAAAGAGAGTTGCTAGATGAAATGAATAATAATATAAATGACTTTGCTGTTAGAGTAGCAACTAGAGGAGGTAAAATGACTCAGGAACCACTTTATCCTAAGGGACATCCTAAAAGAATTGAACAAGACTCTCAAAGAATCAACACTGATGCAACTAGTCCCTCTAAAAAGAAAAAGAAAAATGATAGGACTTTGCATGCCTCTAGTGAACCTGAGATAGAAAAACCTCCTGATAGTAACAATGATGTTTCTATTTCTGATGCTGAAACTCAATCTGGTAATGAACATTCATCTAGTGATAATGAAAAAGATAATGATGATGTTCATGAAGGCACTCAACCAGATAATGATAAACAACCAGATAATGATGTTGAAATAGAACCATCTGTTGATCTTGATAACCCACAACCTAAAAATAAAAGATATGATAAAAGAGACTTTGATGCTAGAAAACATGGAAAAGAAAGAGAACCATGGGTTCAAAAACCCATGCCCTTTCCACCTAAATCAACTAAG